>JAQFVV010012429.1:1073598-3505771 GCA_028023455.1 Epiperipatus broadwayi | reverse complement strand
CGAATTACGGGCTTCGAAACAAACATGACATAGCGTAAGGCTTTATTTTTTTTCTTACATCGACAGTTATTCACGATCCACATAAGGGGGCGCCAGATACGATTATTTAAGTTGATTTTAACTACTCGCATCACCTTACATCATGTCAAAACGATTTCAAAGTCTAATCCCACCCACTAGCTCAAAACTCCCAGCATGGACCAATAAGGTGTCTCAAGGTTGTTACATGTTTATTTCTAAAATGATTCCTCCCGGAGAAGACGCATTGTCCGCTAATTCAAATCCGCAAGGTTTTCTACTAAGTCGATCACGGCTTAAGGATCGTTTATTGGTTATCACTGACCTATGAGGTTGTTCGCTTACGCCCCGAACACAAGGCTTACAAGTTCATCCCCCCGCTTTATTGTATATAACATAATTTATTGACGTTTATTTTGATTATAGACCCGCCCGCTCTTAAATCTATCTTAACTAAGGTGAAATAATAAACATCGTGACTTACGGCACGATGGTGACATAATTAATAAAATAACTAAATGAAAATTAAAATTGACTAAATCTACTTCAAAGATAAGTTATCAAAGAATAAGTAACTACGGTTTTGATTGTGTGTGAAAAGATTTGAGATATGCTCGACTTGATAAGATATTGAACAAGTTTATTAAATATGAAACGAAACATTATTAATTTATTTATTACAAAATATTACTAATTGATTGATTACAAAACATTATTAATTGATTTATCACACACGCGCACATACATTCACGCCCACAGAGAATCATAAGTATTCATAACACAATTTGAATGACGAGAAAGTTCTTTTCTATTTGATAAATATCTAATCTTTCCTTAGCTTCACTTAAGTTCAGAGTTCATGTTTACAATGTTCAGTAATAAAGATAAACTATCATGACGAGGAAAGTTTTTAAGATTTATTTGAGTAAATTTATGTTGGTTAATTTCGAGATTGCCTTACGAGTTTATTAATTGAGTGAGTGAACAGAATAAAAAAACATATTTACCTAGGATTTGTCTGGGTTGCAACGAAGGTCGATTGGTCTGGACGAGTTTGGGTGTTTCACGGAACATTTCTTTTATTAGGAGCATTCACTTAACATGGCGATGTTGTCAGAATTTCATAGCTTCGGAGATATTTCAGTAGCGGAGCGCCGATCAGCCACTGAAGGGTTGATTAGCCCCTCATGACAGTCGGCGCTCTTGGTATTAATTTCATGATGATCATTTTAAAAGTTGAGGAATAACCAAGCTAATTCAGAACAATTCTATAAAGCATAAGCATCGGAATAAATGAACAGGTGGTAATTCAGCGTACTGAGAATTGGAAAATAAAAACAATAATGAAAATGTATTAATCGAAATGAATCGAATCGAACTGAATCCAAACAACTCTTTCCAAAATTAATTGATTAATTTTCAAATCAATCTCCAAATATCCACAATTAATTAATGAATAGGTTTTGACTAGTATTTATAAGGGTTGATCCATATCTTAGGATCCAATCTACCCCCATAGTTCCCTGTTCTTGGAGTTGTCGTTCAGGTCCGCGTTTGAGGTACCTGCTCACTCACTCTTTGTGCTAACGGCAATATTTATTTTGGGACAATCTCATTTAGCAATCTCACTCAACCAACTTATTCCTTCACACCTCGAAGGCATGCGTGTGTGCGTGTGTTTTACTAGAACAATACAAGTTATTTTAAATTTAGAAGTCGAGCATTTATCTTTTCCTCAAATCTTTTCTATAAGTTTTATTCTAGCTAAAATTATATTTCTAAAATAAACATTTCTAATTCCCCGTGGTGATTTTGATTGATAATTATTTTTATTATTTTAGGAGTGCGTATTATTTTTTATTCTTTAGGAAAGCATATTATTTTTTGTTATTAATTTTATTATCTAAAGGCTTTAATCATTTAATTAGACGTTTTACCGTCTGCATTTTATCAATGTGTTTTATAAAATGTATTTATGAGAGAAAGAAAACTATTACTAATTACGAAATAAAGTTACGAGTGTTTTATGTTGCTTGCTGGTGTGTGTGTGTTTATCGATGTATCCTAGATTTAATATTGATGTAACGCTGTCTCGTTACATATCCCCGCGCTCCGTCTAAAAAAAATCAAAATGCGAGGTTTCGCACTTTTAATTTTTTTTTTTTCTCTTACACCGTACTTCACGACTTTCCCCTCGTTTACTCCGGGCCACTTCCTGTGGTTCGACTTTCCCTCACGTAAAGAAAACACATTGGCAGGTTATGTGGTCAGGCTCGGATTCGATCTCTACGAACTCAGCTCGGCGTGCCATAATTGGTATATCCTACCCAATCTGGTACAGGCACCCGGGCGGAAGGGCGGCATGGGGATGGACATTTCCGAGGTCCCGCGATGCAAGGTTACGATTCTACATGGCCTTTCCTTACGGCCTATCTAATGGGAGGCAGGGGGATGGACCTTTCCGACGTCCCCTCTGCAGAAAAACGACAAGTAAGAGGTAGCGAACAATCTAGAACATAAATATACGAAATATCCGAGCTCTGTACCTCCTAGCACAATGGAAAATGGTGAGGGAAGGAACAGTGATCGTGTACTTTTCGTGATCCGGCTCTCTTTTCCTCTAGTTAGTCTTCGTGTTTTTTTTTTTTTTTCTTGGATTACTACATTTTTAGTTGACGGCGGGCGATGTTCCTTGATCTAAATGGCTTTCGGGAAGATGGTTTCGAAATACTGACTTATTTAACGTGAATAGTTTTCTTGCGTTAGTTATTGGTTTAAATGAAACGATGGTTTATTGACCCCCCTTCCCCCCCTTGTTTGTGTGTGGTTCGATGCGACATTTTTTTGTTTCTTCCGGTCCGAGGTCGTTCTCCTACAGTACTAGTTGGTTTCTTAATGGTACTCCAGTAATCATGCTCCTGTTACGAGTCCGGGTCCGGCAGCGTTCTTCTCTTTTTTTTTTTTTCCTTTTTTAGTATCGGTCTGGTGGTAGTTTCCTCCTTTCTAGCTCTGGTCTGGGCCTCTCTATCTGCCTCCCCCTTCCTTCTGCTCGCTCGAATCTTGCGATGGCGTTTCCCATCTCGTGGATGCCCTTGTCGTCCCGGCTCAACATCATCCGCCTGATGTCCGTTGGCATATTATGTCTTACGATCGAGACGATCTGTTCTTCTGTCATATGGTATGCTGGCAGTTGTTGGAGACCGGCCACCTGCCTGTAGTAAAATTGGGTGATAGTCTCGCCCAATTTGGAGCCGTACTTCTCGTTCGTAATGTGGAAGTAGATTCCTTCTTGCCTGGTGGTGTTCCAGAAACTCCGTAGTATCTCCTCACGGTACTCCATGAACGATCTGGGTTTGAATTCGATGGTCCTCCACCAATCCCGAGCCGGTCCTTGTAAGTACGTGCTGGCAATACCAATTTTGTCCCGTTCTGGTTTCGAGGGTTCCGAAAATAGGTTCCGTACGCTTTCTATGTGGTCGATGGGGCTCTCGTTCTCGCCTGCTCTGAAGGTTTCGATTTTAACTTGCCTTTCGGCCCACGACTGGCTTGGCTCCCGTTTATTTATTTCCCTTTCGACCCTCTCTTCCAACTTCTCTAGTCGTTCGGTCATGATTTTTTCGGTCCGTTCCGTTGTGGTTCGATTTCCTCCATTCTTTTGTCCATCGCGTCCACCTTTTGTGCGATGTCTTCTAGCCCTGCCTTCGCTGTTATTGCCTCCATTTTCACCTCTTCTATTTCGGCCTTGGCCGTGTCGATTTCTATTTTCATCGAGGTGATTTCCTTTTCTACCTCGGTGATTTTTATTTCCTCTCTGTCCTGCTCCTCCTCTGGCTCTTCGGTCTCTCTCCTCGCTATCTTTCGGATCTCCCTAATGAGTTCCTCTCTACCCTCCCTCATCTCTTTCATCATCTGGCCCATCATTCTTATTAAGGTTTTCATGTCCGATTCGGCCTCCTCTTTCACTTCGGCCTTCTTAAATGTTATGGGGCTTTCCCCTGTCTCCTCCCACGTGATTTCCATATTGTTATCCATTTGGTGATAAGTTCTTCTTTTATTTTGATTTATTTGTTTTATGGTGACAGCGACCGATCGGCGTCCGCTCCCTTATCTCCTGCTATGCTTTATTTGTTTTGTTTATTTTGCTCCGGTTCCGATGTTTTGTTTACCCATTTGCGATGTTAAGCATCGCCGCGATTTTGTTCCGTTTGTTTATTATATATATATTTTTTTTTTTTTTTAAGCTTTTTTTTTTTTTTACTTAAATATTTCCGCGTCTTCTCCCAGTTCGGCCGCTTTTGCTAGTATCTAGATTTGCTTTTTCTTTATGTTTAGAAGCTTCATTTATACTAGCCTCACGTTGGAAGCGCCAATGTAACCGTAACCCCTCTCTCTTCTCCGAGATTTCGGCTTCGAAACAAACATGACATAGCGTAAGGCTTTATTTTTTTTCTTACATCGACAGTTATTCACGATCCACATAAGGGGGCGCCAGATACGATTATTTAAGTTGATTTTAACTACTCGCATCACCTTACATCATGTCAAAACGATTTCAAAGTCTAATCCCACCCACTAGCTCAAAACTCCCAGCATGGACCAATAAGGTGTCTCAAGGTTGTTACATGTTTATTTCTAAAATGATTCCTCCCGGAGAAGACGCATTGTCCGCTAATTCAAATCCGCAAGGTTTTCTACTAAGTCGATCACGGCTTAAGGATCGTTTATTGGTTATCACTGACCTATGAGGTTGTTCGCTTACGCCCCGAACACAAGGCTTACAAGTTCATCCCCCCCGCTTTATTGTATATAACATAATTTATTGACGTTTATTTTGATTATAGACCCGCCCGCTCTTAAATCTATCTTAACTAAGGTGAAATAATAAACATCGTGACTTACGGCACGATGGTGACATAATTAATAAAATAACTAAATGAAAATTAAAATTGACTAAATCTACTTCAAAGATAAGTTATCAAAGAATAAGTAACTACGGTTTTGATTGTGTGTGAAAAGATTTGAGATATGCTCGACTTGATAAGATATTGAACAAGTTTATTAAATATGAAAAGAAACATTATTAATTTATTTATTACAAAATATTACTAATTGATTTATTACAAAACATTATTAATTGATTTATCACACACGCGCACATACATTCACGCCCACAGAGAATCATAAGTATTCATAACACAATTTGAATGACGAGAAAGTTCTTTTCTATTTGATAAATATCTAATCTTTCCTTAGCTTCACTTAAGTTCAGAGTTCATGTTTACAATGTTCAGTAATAAAGATAAACTATCATGACGAGGAAAGTTTTTAAGATTTATTTGAGTAAATTTATGTTGGTTAATTTCGAGATTGCCTTACGAGTTTATTAATTGAGTGAGTGAACAGAATAAAAAAACATATTTACCTAGGATTTGTCTGGGTTGCAACGAAGGTCGATTGGTCTGGACGAGTTTGGGTGTTTCACGGAACATTTCTTTTATTAGGAGCATTCACTTAACATGGCGATGTTGTCAGAATTTCATAGCTTCGGAGATATTTCAGTAGCGGAGCGCCGATCAGTCACTGAAGGGTTGATTAGCCCCTCATGACAGTCGGCGCTCTTGGTATTAATTTCATGATGATCATTTTAAAAGTTGAGGAATAACCAAGCTAATTCAGAACAATTCTATAAAGCATAAGCATCGGAATAAATGAACAGGTGGTAATTCAGCGTACTGAGAATTGGAAAATAAAAACAATAATGAAAATGTATTAATCGAAATGAATCGAATCGAACTGAATCCAAACAACTCTTTCCAAAATTAATTGATTAATTTTCAAATCAATCCAGAATATCCACAATTAATCAATGAATAGGTTTTGACTAGTATTTATAAGGGTTGATCCATATCTTAGGATCCAATCTACCCCCATAGTTCCCTGTTCTTGGAGTTGTCGTTCAGGTCCGCGTTTGAGGTACCTGCTCACTCACTCTTTGTGCTAACGGCAATATTTATTTTGGGACAATCTCATTTAGCAATCTCACTCAACCAACTTATTCCTTCACACCTCGAAGGCATGCGTGTGTGCGTGTGTTTTACTAGAACAATACAAGTTATTTTAAATTTAGAAGTCGAGCATTTATCTTTTCCTCAAATCTTTTCTATGAGTTTTATTCTAGCTAAAATTATATTTCTAAAATAAACATTTCTAATTCCCCGTGGTGATTTTGATTGATAATTATTTTTATTATTTTAGGAGTGCGTATTATTTTTTATTCTTTAGGAAAGCATATTATTTTTTGTTATTAATTTTATTATCTAAAGGCTTTAATCATTTAATTAGACGTTTTACCGTCTGCATTTTATCAATGTGTTTTATAAAATGTATTTATGAGAGAAAGAAAACTATTACTAATTACGAAATAAAGTTCCGAGTGTTTTATGTTGCTTGCTGGTGTGTGTGTGTTTATCGATGTATCCTAGATTTAATATTGATGTAACGCTGTCTCGTTACATTATATTAAATCTTTTAAAAAAAATTGTTAAAGTAACAAATTAAAAAAAAACCACAGCCTTTAATAAGGCTGGGTTCATGTGGTTTTTAAAATAAAATTAAATAGCAAAATGTCAGACTTTTATCACTATTAAATATGCTTTGGAAAATATTCTTTTTTTACAAACAATGATCTAATTATTTTGATGTTTTTAAGTCAGTGTTAAGTTTAAATGTTTTAAAATTTTTAGCATTATGCTTAAAAAAGATTTTATTATATGAAATAATGCATATCAAATTTGTAAAGGAAAATAAAATAAGAATAAAATGGATGTTCTTTCAACATAAACCAAGAAATTTTATGAAAACATGATCATGTACAGCATTCAGAAGAAAAACAGTTACCAGGTATAATTTTAAATTTCTTTCCATATTTTTAAATTGATCATATATGGCATTCAGAGAAGGAACAATAGTTGCTCAAATATTATAAAATGTGCAAATTTTAATGTTGTTTTTTTTTGTTTATTTATTCACATTTTTCTTTGGATAGTGTATAATCTAAATCATGTAGTTAGATACAGCATAATTTGTGATTAAACTTACATATAATGTATATTACATTATCATTCTTTAATTCGTATAGAATATAAAATAAACCAGGACTCATTGCCTATAAAGATATGACATTTCTCTCATATTACAATGACCACTTTGTTTTATGATTGGTCCATCATTATTCATTTGATCAAGTCAGGCTAACCTGAGATCTTTACTCTACAGCTGAAAATAGTTAAATGTCTGTTTATTAAGCAACAATTGTATTAATAATTGGAGGTCAATTGCCTTAAAAAAAATCAGGCTGACATTTTATCAAAATTTGATCCTCATATTATGATGCTAATAGTCCCCTATATAACCATCTCATCAAAAAACCCATACTGTGAAAAATTACAGTTAACAATAATGGATTACATTGAAACTTATCTATATCAATCAATTGATAGCCTCCCAAAATGACAAAAAGGTAAAATATATATGCCATTAGAAATGTTTATTATTGAAATAAAAAGAAAATTTTTAGCATTTTTTTTTTTTAAAAAAAAATAGCAATAAAGTGTCCACACATTTTTTTCTTGTTTCTCATTCTTGAAATCAACAACAATTTTTTTTTAAACATCTAAAATTTTAAAATTTTGTTTGACATCACAATCACTATTCATAAAAAAATCAGAAATATCTTCAACATTTTAAAATAGCATTAAGATATCAATCTCTTCTATCTTTTATTCTTTCTACCCTGCATTTTAGTTTCATGATCTTTTAGTGTGTCTCAATGTATTGGTGCACATCCTTAACATTCAAATTCTTAAATCCAAATTTATTTGCAAATTATGTGACATCTCAAATCCTGTAAAATCATTTGCACAATGTGTTAAGAAATGTTGATATATGATCATATAGTTTTTGCCGTTACTGAAAGTTATAAATCATTAATACTTTCTTTCAATTACCATTTTAGATAATTTAATTTTTCTACAATTCTGTTAAAATTATCACACCATTTTAATTTGTTTAAATATTAAACCACATTATAGCAAAATGCCATCTTGCATATGGTATTGTTTCTGTTTCTAATTTTTTTAGTCTCTGGGTTAAGTTCAAAGGAAAAGTAATCACCTTCATGATATTTATAATAGAAACATTAAACTAATCAATGATTTATCTTTAACTTCTTTTCTTTTACATCATTCTTTGGCTACTGATCTCAGTCTTTTTTAAATTATTTATCATAATTACTGTTCTTTTTAACTTGGTTCAATAATACTTCTACTCCTCAGGCTAAACTTACAATGTATTACCCAATTCTACCTAAACTTTTGTAGTGATATTACAAACTCTACAATTAGTGATATCTTTTTAATAAAATAATAATAATTCAGCTAATTTAAAAAAATATTTAAATAAAGTGAACCATTTTTCTTTTCTTTTATAGAATTCATTGCTCTTTCAATAATAGGCACTTCTTTAAGTTGCTTTCAATAATAATCACAAAAAAACTCTATGCATTTTCAAAGCACCACAAAAGCTTGAGAGCTAAATATTCCTGTATCAAGTTCAACCTGTCATACTTCTGGTATCCAAATATTAAACAATTTTCCGAGTGACTAATCATTCAATTACATTTACTTATTTATAATAATAATAATTTCCTTAAAAATATTTGGATAAATATAATTAAAGTAGCAGAAACTTTAAGCTACTTAAAAAACAAGTGACAGAATTTAAATGCTCCATTTTAGTGCTATGTTTGTATGCATGCAATGTAGTATGTTAACAGATGGTAAACAAGCAAGTCGATTTTCTTCTGGAAATATCTAAATAAACCTGCTATTTGTATTTTAATCAAATCAAAATCTATTACACAAAACAAGTTTTATATAGGTAAAGGCTGAATTTCAATTCTAATTATGTAAAACTTGTTTTAACCATCAGCTTCAATTTTAATTAACATCTCAGTAATAACTATTAGAAATTTTAAACAATTTTTGTAAAAGCTATTTGTAGAATATAGCATACTATCACAGAAGATCAATTAAAAAATATAATTTATTAAATGTTTGTTAACTTATGCATATTACAGAAAATATTCTATTAAATATTATAAGATAAAAAAACATATATTGTTTATTATTTCAAAATTATACTGAGGTAATAAAATCTTCTGTGATTATTTAATAATATTATTGCAAGTACTACCTCAGTCTTCCTGGATTAATGATTGGGCTAAATTTTAAAAAATCATTCAGCAATATAAAAAATAAATTATACACATGTTTAAAATAAAAATTAAATGGTGTTTTATTAAAGACTGTACTTTAAAAAAACTTTACTAGTTTTAAAAAATAATAATTTATTGATTATTAAACATGATGTTACTTCCTCATTTGTCTTTAAACATTTCATTTTGGCAAAAGTACTGCATATATTTTTATTTCTGTTATATATATATTTTAATCAATTAAAAATTCATATATTCTTGGGTGCTTAAATTTATTTTCTTGCTTTAAATATTCCTTTGCACAATGTATTGCTCAAACTGATCACAATTCAAAATCTTGTATACAAAGTAAACAATTATAATGGATTTCCTATGATAAAAATATATTATTCAAACCAATGACAATGAATAGACATTTAAGTAATCATATTAATCAAAACATTAATCTGTAGTAAATTTAACTAGTCAATACCAAACTATATACAGCTGCTGTAATTTTATTGCATGATAAATGGTAAACATTTTATTAAAAGTTAATTGAAATGATGTTTGGTATCCTACTGTAATCGCTAACATATTGAATAAAAATAAAACAAAAGTAAAAAAAATTTTTTATTTCACTAATATAATGTATACTTTCTCATTTATTTTTGATGCTAATAGAATAAAATATTCATATCATTCATTATAAATACAATTTATCCAAACCGCTTCAAACACCTTTTAGCAAAACTCTTTATTTGTACATATACATACATCTACGTTTCGACTGACCTGCAGTCTTCTTCAGAGCAAGTTTATTTTGATCTTCTAAAAAAACAAAGACTGCCGGTCAGTCAAAATGTAGGTGTATCTATATGTACAAATAAAGAGTTTTGCTAAAAAGTATTTGAAGCAGTTTGGATAAATTGTATTTATAGGATATTACGGCAAAAATAAAAAAAAAGTGTGATTTTGATAATTCATTATACATACAAAGCAATGCAATACAATATTTTCTTTAATCTTCCAATTTATTGTGTGATCTTTTTTTTTTTTTTTGTAGATATATGCTGAATAAGATTTTAAACTTTTACTTTTTTGGCCATAAATTGACAAATGATGGTAAATTTTTAAAAAATTGGTATAATGAACAGTTATGTTTTTTTTAAAGTATTTGATATAAATTTGTGCATTAGAAACATATATTTTTATATGTGTGTGTATAATAAAAATACTCTTGAAAATGTATTTATTACTTTATTAAAAAATAAAGTTAAAATATTTATTTAAATCTATTCAAAAATGCTTTCATGAAATCACATTTATAAATATTTATTTGAAAAAATTCATAAATGCTTTTATTTTAGTTATTGCGAATGTTAATTTTCAAATGTGTTAAAAATATTATATATATAAAAATAAATCATAGATATAATAAAATATCTTTACTAACAACAAAATGATATATATAACAATAGCTGTCATATAATCATCACAAATAAAAATAACATAAAAAAGCTCTTTTCAGCAAATTTAAAATTTTTGCCCTTTTCAGTATGGCTTACTTACAAAATATGAAAATATTTTTGATATAAAATTCATTCACTCTGACTGCATCTAAAGACATATTTTCTTTTTTTTTAATCTAATAATTTAATCCTCTTAAATCATCAATATAGATTATTAATAAAATTGAAAAACACATACTAGTATTCACACCTATATAATAAACTATACTTAGGATTAATTAAAAGTTAATCATTAAACATCAAGACTTTAAAACTTCTAATAAGAAATAAAATTACATTATCCCAATTGGCCATTTGTAACGACTATTGCAGTGTTACATAATCTTCATATGCTACACAAATAATACTTTTTGTCCAAAATATTGATTATTATAATTTTGTACACTTTTTGCTTTACCACATTAATATTGTATCGATTAAAGTTGCAATAAAAATATTTCATGAACTATTCCACAACTAAAATTTGTCTGATTTTACTATTATATTTATTTTATTTTATCATTTAGTGAATTAATAAGGGACATGTTGTATACAAGACTCCATTCCTTTTAACAGAATTGCCTTTTTTTTTTAATTATCTCAAACTTTAATTAATCCAAAAACTATACTTCTCAAACCAACCATCATATGTTATTACATTTTATTTATTAATTTAAATAAATTATTATAATAACAAAAACAACAGTGGATATTAATAGATTTTAATTAATTGATTGATATTATAAAAGTTAAGTACTGCTGTATTTGGATTTAAATATAAATTATTTATGAGAAAGTTCTAATAGATATAAACCTTTAGATATTTTACATCTTAAAATAAATCATGTAAAAATATACTGTCAGTCCATTTATTCTAAAGTTATCAAATTATATTAGTAACCTAGTTTGATAAATATATAATACAGAAAAAATTTACATAATAAAGTCATCATCATAAGTCATTGTTAGTCTACTGCAAAGGAAAATTCTTACACTATTTTTTTTCCAGGTTACGTTTTAAGGATGTTTTATTTCTTTCAATGTTGTATCCCATCACTTGTATTCTTTTTTTTATGTGGCTAATATTCATTCATTCATTTTCAATCATTATCAATCCACTGCATGATGAAAGTCTCTCCAAACTTAATCTAGTTTCCCCAATCCAAAGCCTCTCTTAGCAAACTTCCTTATTTCATATATCCATCTCAGATGTGAACTCTTTCTAGATCTTTTATTAGCTCTTGGAATCCAATTTAAAACTTCAATTGTCCATCTATTCTTATGTCTTTTAACAATATGTAGCCTAATCCCATATCAATCTCTTAATTCTTTCAATAATACCTGTTGATCTCTTACCCATATATTTTGTATTTTCAATCTCTTCTTGCTATTTCTAACATAACATCTCTCCATACTTCATTGGGTGATCTGAAATCTTTGTCAGTCTTCTATTAAATATTTGAATCTCAGACCTATAAGTAAGATATGCTAAAACATATATATTAAAAGCCTTTCTTTTCAAACACATAAGCACATTTCTTTGTAATACTCGGAGTTTAATTCTATGCTTAATTTCATCTATTATGTTTTCCATATTAATAATTTGACCAAGATATTTGTAGTTAACTTATGATTCATGATTATCAATCTTTATTTTTTCTTCTGAGAAAATCCACTGAACACTATACTGTAGGTTTTTTTAAGCATATGTCTTTATTCATAATTTCTTACTTTCATCTAATAATTATTGTAATATTTTCCTGAAGCTCTGGAGCATTATTTACAAAAAACAATCACATCATCTTCAAAAATCTAGAAGATATCTTCTTTTAAATGCTTACTCTTTGTATTACTCATAAAAACTTGTTAACATTTAATTGTTCTTCAAAAATGAACATAAATTTAAACATATGAAAGTAATTCCTCTTTGAAGGATTTAATTTACAACTTAAGTTGCATTTTATTTGTGCAAAAGATATCAACAGAATTAAACTAAAGTGGTAACGATATGAAGTCTAGAATTTATAGTCTTAGGAAAAATATGCTATAATTACCATTTTAATTATAATATTTGTTTCAATTGCAAAAAAAAAAAAAAAAAACCAACAATATACTGTATAAGTAATAGTGCCCATTTGTTTTTGTTATTATTTTTGCATGGGATATAATGCAATATCTACAGTGATCAAATCTTTATTATTCATGATTTTCAAAAATTACTGTCAAAAGATTGTAGAACAAAAAAAACCCTGAAGTTTCATGAAAAAAAAATACGATAACCATTTTTATATATATGTAAGAGTGACAAAAGAAGTTATAAAATGTTTAATTTAATTTTAGTAGATGTTGGATAATACATTATAACTAATAATATGGATGCATTTTAAACAATCAGAAAATTATTTGTATTTTTAATAATGTTTATTTAATATTACTCAAGTAATTATATAAAAGTAAAAAAATAAACATTCTTTTTAATTATCAATCACATAAAATGTATATGTAATATATAGGGTATATGAGCACAGACTTTCACATGCCCCACCACTCTCCACACTATCTCATAACACTGATACACTTGAACAAATATATGTTGAAAAGATAAGGGTCAGATTGACCTTAGGTCAACATGGGTGTGACAAGAATCTCGGCCTCAGGGTAGTCTTTGAGCATTTCATCTTCAGATTTTCAATTAGATGGACGGTTGAAGAGTTGGAGTGTGGAGTAGATTGAAGCCTGTCCATTAAAGTATGAGGATTGGCTATCAATATATATCTGAGTACTTATAGCATATATATGTAGAGATGGTAATCTGGACCAACTGATGATTGCTAGCTTAGCATGAAATACGTATATTGGTGATTATTTATCTTTCAACATATATTTATTCAAGTGTATCAGTATTATGAGATAGTGTGGAGAGTGGTGGGTCGTGTGAAAGTCTGTGCTCATATACCCTATATATTACATATATAAACATAGGTATATAATAAGCCTGTGTGTTTCAGTTATAAAATGTATATAAAAATTATTGCATTATTTAAACTTATTATTTCAAAAATTATGTGTAGGCTCTGTTTTGACAAGAACATAATTTTCAATGCAAAAAATCAAAATAATTTGTAACCAAACCAAACAAGTTTTGTCACCACCTTAATAAAAAAACTAAATGTGTTCTATTACTGAAACTCGCCTCTATCGGTGAAGATACCCAATCATTATGATAGTTTCAAAAGCAGTTCTCTATGCAAACAAGTCAAATAGCAATTGTTCAAATCATCTTTCAAAGTATACTGTTATTTTTAATTAATACTGCCTTATTATAGAAACTCTTTCTATACCATGTTTACTTAAGTTTAATTGCTAGTAATAATTTACTTAATTACATGATTATACTAAAATATTACAAAAGGCAGCTATCAAATATATTCAAGACATATACCTGAAAGCTCGCCACTGTCTTCATTATAATCTTCAACCTAAATAGATTGTCAAAAATAGAAGCCACTATTATTATGCACATAACAATTTAGGCTCTAACATTTGTCATTGTCAATATCTTTCTGCTATTTCAAAAAATCTCTAATATATATTGAGTCATAAATAAAACTGACTCGATGCATTCAACTTACACAACCCTTCTCACTGCAAACTATTGTCAACAGAATTATCTTCAATTTAACTGAGAATCCTGATAAATATGATTAAGATAAAGATGAATTAACAAGTGAACAATCTTGTACTAGACAAAGATTGAGCTAGACTAATGTCTCATGCAAAAATTTCTAATTTCAAATCTGCTAAATTAGGATAGCTCAATACAATATATCCATTGATGCTACTAATAAGATGTTAAAAAAATTCTTTACTCTTAGCTGTTAAAAACAAGAATCATCACAGTTATATAAAAGACTACTATTCTAAACTTTTACTGTCATCTAACAATGTATTAGTATAATTATCTTACTCAAATAACATTAAAATCTACTGAATAATTCTGGTTCAGTTTGAACAATATTGTTTGCATCACTAAAAATTCTAATCTGCATCATGAAATATTATTACCATTTTTAAAAATAATAGATTTAGTGAAATATATAATTTCATTATTTTTAACCCACTTCATTATACCACATATTCACAAGTTTTTCAAATAGTTCATTTCCAATACAACTTTGAAATCTCTTTTAATATATGCAGCATAACAAATCAAGATAACTTTCAATTAATAAGCATCTATTTTCAAAAATTAACAGTTATGTTTAGAAGACCAATAGCAAAAACCCTCTAATTCTCATAGTGCAATAGTTCTCATTCGTATCTCTTAACAAGAGTTGCCAAAGAGTTTAATGTTTGTGGAATTAAAAGCAATTCATTTCATATTGGAACAAAACCGGCAGTAATCTTTATAATCAATTCTTGTCTACTAGAATTCCAGAAATTACTGACAAACTTGTAAAATCAAACTAAAAAAAAAATGGACTAAGAATATTGAGAAGCACAACAATTACTGCTAATGAGGTTTCCAAATTTTATATATCAGACTTCTCAAGACAAGATTAAAAGAATAAAATAAAGCATCATTATGGCAGAATTGTAAGCTTCTCTTTCACAATGTTCCTATAATACGAATCTAATAAAACCAATAGATATTGGTGAATTTAAATGTGCTCTTGATCGTCTTAAATCAGAAAAGACCCCAGTGGGAGATAGCATATTTCCAAAATTTCTAAAAAATATATGTAAGACTTAAAACTAAAGCATAATTGGAAACATTATTCAGTAATATTATTCATACAGAAATTATTCCAAAAATGTGGCATAAAAGCAAAACTTTAGTCATCTTAAAACTTAATATATCAAGCAATCATCCAAAAAATTATCCAATGTCATTATTATATTATCTTTACAAGCTTTTTAAAGAATTATACTAAAAAAAAAAACTTCCAATAATTAAAAACCATCTACCTATACAGCAGGCTAGAAATAACTTGGGATTATAGTCTAATTTATTTTCACCATTTATCTTGGATTAGGTCAAAATTAATCTCTAGAAATAATTTCTTTGAAATGTTAGATGGCACTACTGGAAATTGAACTGCAAGTACTTTATGGTTAGCTTCAATAAAATATACTGTTGATGAATATTGTGCCCTTCTGGAAAAAAAGTTTCCTAACTAAAATTTTGAATACTCAATTAAATATCTTCATGAGAAATATTATGGACACTGCAGTAGTGTCCTGTTCTTTCATATATTCCTCTAACACAAAACAGAAGATATCCTTTGCAGATCAATTAATTAATCACTCAGTCTTAATTCATGTATACTGTCTATAAAGCTCAATTCATTTTATTATTCAGCCTTTCATGATTTCTTTTAATTAATTAAATCATTAATATGATAATTATCAAGAAATTAATCAGGATTCTTTTTTTTTAGTAAATCCAAGAAGATACTTATTAGTATCCATAACATACTACTTAAAAGAGTGTTATGCCTCAGTAACACTGCAAACTTAAAAATAATGGGCAATTTAAGCGATTATCTGTAAATTTGTGATGAAAGCACTTTCTAAAAATAGTCCAACATATAATTACATAGGCAATTTAAGTTCTTGAAAATATGAATAGCAACTACTTTAAATAATAATTATCAAATTTCCTATCAATATGTTTGAAAGAGGATCTGTTATTTTAATGTACTATTATTTCAACCTTAAGCATTAATTTAAGATCTGTTCAATAACTTGAGCTTATAAGTGTTCACATATTATTACTTTCTTTTATATTCAAACTCCTACCTGTAATATAATCAATAATATACCAATGTTTTGAGTATGGGTGCAACTAAATTCCTTTATAGTAATTATTCTATTGAAACAAAGTACTAACAACAGTCAAACCATATATTGTGTAAAAAATTTAATAATAGCAGGTCATCTGGTTCATCCATTATGTTTAATAAATTTTGGCCACAGTTTGTTTTATCAATACCTGCATTCAGACTTTTAGTAATCCATCAAAAAATAAAAAACTTTCTCTGAATTTTATAACTCTCTAACATTTTGCACAAAACAAATTTTAATATCAATAGTCTTTCACTGATTCATCTAGGAATTTCACGAATAGAAGATAAGCAAGTTAGAGACTGCATCTCACAGTGAATTCAACACCTTGCAATCTCCTTTCAATCAATGACTTGTTTCTCCCAAAAAAAATTTTAGTTTTCAACATGATCAATAAAATTTTTGCTGAGAGGCACTAGTTACACTAAAAGCAGTCTCTCAATTTCCAGCAGGAACAGCTCCCTAGCCATAAGAGTGTTGTCTTACATTCAGATCATGAAAGATAATAAGAAAAAGTAACATTTTACGTATCTATATTTAAAAATTAAAATGAAATATAATACTTAACCTTTATTATCATTAACATTACTAATGTTACAAATATTTCATCTGATTAAATGATCAATCTGCCAGATATTATAACAAAACTAAATTTTCAAGACAGATAATTTTTCATTCATCTTTTCTAAGTATTCCTTCCATATAATAGGTTTGACCAAACTTTCTCCATGTAAAAATTGTTCTAAATTCAGTTCTAACATGAACTCAATATTGTTTGTACTGTCTTGCTCGAGATCAGGACTAAAGATTTAATCTATAAATTTGTCTTGGATTACTGCTTTTTCAAGATGCAAAGTTTTGCATATTTACAAGCTTACACATACTCATGTACAAAAACATGATTGGAATAAGAATTGCTAAGTGTGTAATTACAGGATTAAAATGTGAACACACAAATATAATATAGCATTCACATAACTAGTGCAGAGAGTTGACTTATAGAATATTCAGAGTTTTCTACTATAAACTATTTACTGATGAAAGTCAATACCTAGAAACTAATTTTGGAATCTCAGCACTGCAATCTAGTGTTGTTTAACCTTTGAATAGACAGCTTTTGAGTAGAGAAAAGAATGAATTACTGCTTCTAATGCAGATATTTAGACATAGGAAAATGCAAATTTAAATATATTACATTCTTCTGCAGAGAAGCTTATAATGATGGCATTAAAAAGAGAATATTAAAAGAAGTACAAGAAAGTATTGTGACATGCTGCTTTTACATTATTTACATCTACCATACTTATCACAGATTGAATTTAGCCTTAAACAAAGTGAATACTATTCAATTATATGCTGCATAATTACAACTGATAATAGTTTTTTTAAGAAAATCTGCCTTAAAAACCTAGAATTGAGTGTGAAGATAATAGTTAATACACAAAAAGCAATATAGTTAGAAAATTTTGAAAAACTTTTTTGCAATAGTTTCAGAAAGAAATTATGTCATACATCAAGCAATGCCTGAGTGCTGTCTGCAGCAATGTGAAAATTTGAAATTTTACTATGCTTAAAAATTTTGACAGCACTTTTAATCATAACATTACCTCTTTCAATTCAATTGTGTAATTTATTCCGAAAAAGATTTGCAATATTTTTATATAATCTAACTTTATGTATCTTTATATATAAATTTTAAAATTTGTATAGAATTTAGAAGTAGTCAAAAAATAAAATATATTTATTATGTTATGGTGTTTCTGTTTCATTTTGTTCTAGACACACTTTTGAATATGGATTCTATTATTTCTATTAATGATATCACTACTATATCATTCTAACTATTACTTTCCAAAATATAGATCCTGGAGAGCAATTCATATCATTTTCTCCACATACTTTTTATCACTCTGCTTTTCAAAAGTGCATAGCTACTAGCTTCCTCTTTCTCTCTACAGTTCCTCCCTAAATTTTATTCGCACTCCATCTACCTCTGAATAAACCCAATTCCTCCATAATTTCTTAAATAATCTTTTCTTGATTTATACTTTTCAATAATTCCATGCATCTAGCTTTATTTTAATTTATCTTTGCCATTGCCCTCTGAATTAATATAATTCTTATTCTTCATTCTAAATGGCCATCTCTCTGTTCCAAATAATGCACTTTACAAGCTTCTTTCTTATGAGTTTATTAAAAACTTGTTTAGCTCAAGCATTTTTCATCTCGATTACTTACATTATTATTTCTATTACCAGATAACTAAAATATCAAATATTTAAAAGAATTAAATTGCTCTATAATTGCTTTCGAGTGACCACTTTAAACTTTTATTCATTCTTTCTAATAGCATTGCTTCTCATCTCAAACTTAATTTTCTGTTGAGTTTATCATTACCAACTTGATCTTTCTCTTAATACAACTCCATTCTTATCAAGACAACTTATTTCTAACTACTTATTCCTAATATTGATGATTTGTTAACTACAAAATCTATAGCTATAGTAATAATTGTGGTCATGACAACTATAAAATTAAAATTAAAGATAGTTAGAGATATTATTTTTAAATGGCATTAATTTAGTAAGAAAATATTAACTAGTATTTGCTATAAAATGAACTATATATTTTTCCTGCAGATAAATAACAGTTTATATAATCAAAAACTAGTTTTTTTAATGAGTAAGTAGTTTGCTTATTTAGAATATTCAAATAATAAACGATTTTTTTTCTTTCTCTTTAAAGTTTTTTTTTTCATGATCAAAACTTTACATAACTAAATTATTAATTAATGGCACTGCAATTAAATCATTCCATTTACTTTTTTTCCAAAACATCTCACTACAAAATTTAAACAAAAATAAGATTACGTATCATATCTCTAAAAAAAAAAGTTTTAATCTTCCATAGTACAAATAAAATTTCGACCTTTTAAAAGATCTTAAATAACTGTCAAACTTTTTACATAACTAATAAAAAAACCTCAGTATTAATTAGGTTATAAATCCTTTTTATTATTTGAGTATTAGAAGCATTTACTTAAATTTATCCATAAATACATATACGCATACACACACACGTCTATAATTTTAAAGTTTCATTTTACTAAATAATTTTGTTTTCTAAAAAGATTAATATTAGAAAGAAAAAATTATACAAAATTACCTGACGCATTCCGTAAGGATCTTCAGCAGAATCAAGAGAATTCGATAGTTTTAAGTTAAACATTTTTTTTTTTACAAAAAATAATATGTATAGTGCGTTAAACCGATAAAACTATTAGTGGGACTGTATATTTTTAAATGCATGAAGTTACACTATTCTGTCAATCCCAGCATTCCATTAAGTGGACAAAGGGAAAGTTGGGATTGAAATAAACTACTTGATGGTATAATTGCTTTTTAATACTTATCAATTATTTAATATTAATTCAGATGTGACCTTGTAAAATCAACAAATTATTTTAATAAAATCACGTAGCAATTTTTTAAAAATTACAAATCGAAAATGATCTAATTAAAAATAATTTTATAAGACAAAAATAATGATGAACCAAATAAAACATAAAACTATGTAAACACAAGTGCACATAATATATATAAACAGCAAATGCTATTTCAATGTGAGCAAACTATCTATCTAATTATTGAAGTGATCATATACATTAAATTCTTTGCCCCAGGACAATTTTAGAAAACTAGATTATAGATTACTGTGGATAAACAATAACACTTGATTAGGATCAGTAGTCATTTTTATTACTAAACACCCCTCAAAATGCTAGCATTTCAATACTTAGAAGTACTTTAAATACATTATATACCTAAAGCAGGATCAATAATCAACAACAGTTTTATAATCAAATGATAATAATTGATCGTCATAACAGTAGATTGTTTCTCATTCTTTCAACATAATTTAATCTAACATCTTAATTTTAGAGCTTCATTATGAACTCTGACATCATTAAAGCACATTATAATCTAAATTTAATGAGTTCTTTGCATCATTAAAAAAAAAAATTATAAATACTAAAAGCAATCATTGCTAGAATCTTTATGCATGTAACATTATGTTTATGCATGTAACATTATGTGCATATTTTTATGGAAATATGCATTATAGTGACTATCAAATAATTATATTTATTACTTTTAAAAAACATCAAGTACATTGTCATAATAATCATCATCAATATGGTGAGCATTATTATTTTCATCTTTGGCACTTGTAAATCATAATGACTGATATGAATTTTCAAAAGCAGTTACCAAAATAATTACTTTTGTCAAAAAAATAAACAAGAGTACAACACATTCATTTACTTGGCCCAATACTTACATCAACATGAATATAAGATGATATATTGTAATTATAACTATTGTTTACAATAAAAATGAAAAAGAAATGTCAAATCATGTGCTTCAAATAAACTATATATTTACTTTATATATATAATTACCATACAGTCAGTTCCTAATTTACTGATTAGACAGTCCATAATTTTTTGTGTCATTCATTTATTGTGTAAGTTGAAAAATTATAAACTTTTATTGGTATAATTGTATTAAAATGCATCTTCTTTGAAGACTATTTTCAGAGTAATGATATAGAAAACATTTTTAGAATACCAGTTTTACTTTTCATGTAACATCATATTTCTAATAATAATTAAAATAATGAATGACTTTCAATTAACAATTTTATAATTAATCAAGTTTTTTTTTAAAAAAAAAAAAGAAGAAACTTTTTAATAATAAAAAAGTTACTTTTCTGATAATAATATATTCTGTGTCTTCTCTCTTGTCCTTTCAGACAAAGAATCAAATTAAATTACAGTTTCCAACTTTGCTTAGAACATTTAAATTCATGGATAATAGTGAGTGCATACCCTTTTTAATACATGTACAATACAGTTTCAATATGCATATACAGTACATACCCTGCTATAATATAACTTTATTTAAAAATTATATACATTAAATTATCAATAAAAATAATTACCAAAAAATAGATAAATTATAATTAACAATTTGATCATTACAATAGGATCCTGTGCAATACCCATCACATGCAACAAACAAATGATTCAAGGTACATGTTTCTTCACTAAAGTTTGAGTAATAATCACCAAGTAATACAGACCACTTAAAGAAGTATAGAGATGCATGTTGGGAGTAAGAAGAAGAGATTG
This sequence comes from Epiperipatus broadwayi, assembly GCA_028023455.1. NCBI lineage: Eukaryota > Metazoa > Onychophora > Udeonychophora > Euonychophora > Peripatidae > Epiperipatus > Epiperipatus broadwayi. The sequence continues at coordinate 3,483,948 of JAQFVV010012429.1, read as the reverse complement.
AAAATGCAATGTATGGATAAGAAAACAAACAGGTGTTAATGACCTCATTGAAAAAATTAAAAGATTGAAGTGGAGTTGGGCTGGATATATTGCTAGAAGAGATGATAATAGATGGTCAATTAAAATCTTAAACTGGATTCCAAGATCTTGTAAAAGACCCAGAAAGAGACCACATGATGAAATAAGAAAGTGTGCCGGGGTATGTGGAGAAGAGAAGCTAAAGATTGAGAAGATGGATTGAACTTGGAGAGATCTTCATCCTGCAGTAGATTGATAATAGTTGATGATGATGATGAATACAGTGAACATTCTATATGGCTTAGTTATCATGCAATTCATTTATCTTTGCAGAGGATATAGTCAAAAAAATTGCAGTGATCACATATATCCCAGAGATATATTCATTACTAATATGTGCTAAAATGTGAAAATAAATTTAAAATTATTACAAATGTGCCTTTATTATATTTATATAATAAAATATAATTTATTTATTTCCAATTACAATCTAAAAATTATTAAACAAAAAAATGTAAAGGTTGCAGTCAAAAAAAATTGTAGCATCCATTGTGTGTGTATATCTAAGAGATATAAGTAATAAAATGCAATATATATATATATTGTAACCAGTTGGATTACATGGCAAGTAAAGGGAAAATAGAAATAAATATAGACATAAATTTTATTTTCTATATTTCACTTGTAATAATAATGACTGTAAAGGGTTAACTAACTCAAATTAAAATAGAATTTTATTATAAATTAAAACATTTTAATAAATTAATATTGAATTCTGATTTTGAAATCTAACATGTCTATTGATAAATGTAAAAATATCTATCTTTGAATTAAAGCTTGTATACATTATCTATGTAAAAATTTCTATTATCTATTTTGAAATCTTTTTAATTAGTTAAACTGATAAAATTTCCAAAATGTACTTTTTAATTAAAAGTGCTTTTGAAGGGATTAAAATTGGTTTTAATCAAAACAGATTGAAAACAGTTTGCAATATGTTTTTATCACCTCAGATGATTCTATAAAAGATCTGATAAAAAATATCAGTTCAGTTTGGCTTGCAGTTTTTGTAAGAGCTGGCCAGAAAAGCCTGGATGATAGTTTTTGAAAAGAGAGTTGGCCAATTATGGCAACAATAAAGCTAGCTGCAGGGATGTCTAGTAGAATTATACAGAGAACTGCCATGACAATGTAACAATACAAGCAGCTACTCTACAGTTCACTGGTGGAGTTTGAATTCACATGGAGGTAAAATGATCCACTTCTTTGTGTTGATATTCATAGCTACAAATGTATTCTGAGGAAACATCTAATTTTCCTGGACCAATCCTAGCCAGAAGGGAACTTATCAATGCCAACAATCATATCTGAATTATACCATCCAGATTATAACAATCCTGGATTATATCTGTATCACCAAGACCAACTCAAAAAGAGAAGCACAGATAAATGTATACACAATAGTGAATAGCATTACATATGAGAATGAATTTTTAAATAACTTTCTTTGGTAAAAATGACATTTAAAAATTTATATATTTTAAAGGATAGGAAGTAAATAATTTTACTAGAATTGGATTAAATCTAGAAGTAATAATTGATTCATGGACAATTTATTTTGACAAAGAAAGGAAAAGAACTTCAAAAATCTTTTTTAGATTAATTTAAATATGTAAATAATTAATTGAGAGTAACCTATCATAAAAAAAAAAACTTTTGAGTTACCTATCAAAAAAAAATTGACCTTTTTAGAAAAAAAAAAAAAGAAAATACTTTCAGTGACTGAAAAAAAGATTAATTAATAATATTAATTCATATCATCAATATGTTCATAGATACACATGTGTATCAGAATTCATATATCTCCTTAACCAGTTGCATCTTCCCTCCACTACAGTCAAAGAACAGCACTACAGGTGGATTCAGGGCCTGCAATGCTAAGTTCGAACCTAGTAGATTGAATACACAACATATAACTACGGAATAACGTACCTGCCACCACATTAGCAAACATCTTTTAGGCCACAGGGATCAGGGAGATGCAAGAGACTTTAACTAATTCTATTATAACTAATGTTATTACTAATCTAATGAATGACCTTATATTTAATTCATTTCGACAAGAGATACTATGGCTATAGGGCATTAAGGAAATAGATAATGAAGACATAGATATAATTAAAGCTATATTTAATATTGGTATAAATCTATTTACAAGCTTAAAGTTTGATCTTTGTCAATACTCCTAATATGGAATGAATACACATTATTAATACATTAATCGTTCGACCTGTCCCCTTAGGTATTTAATGGTAGCAAACTGTTATTTCATGCCCCAGACTAAAAGTACATTTGCTATTATGTGAGTTAAATGTCGAACGAGATATACGGCAGCGAATTTACTCAACCCAACAATAGATTATATATGAAGTTTTATTTGCATGATTAAATTCTAAAAAGGACCTGTTATTGGAGGGCAAATAAATAACATGGGAGGCTAGGAAAGTGAAATCATAAGCAGAGAATAAAGGAATAATTAACTGGATGAGAGGTAGTATTGATAGAGATGCCATAGAATAATAATGAAGCGAACTTTGAGATGCAAGCCAGGAGGGAAATATAAACTCATGGGCAGGCTTCCTGCTGGGGACCCTATGAGACCAGTCATAATCGCAAGTCTGGGTGTACAGAAACTTCTGCCACTGTTACTATCCGACCGCATGACAGACTCAGCTTTCCATGGGAGCACTTTGAACTGTACCCTTTCATATGGAGCGGAACGATACCTTTAAACATAAGTATCCGGTGATTTCCCTGGCTTTAAACAAGAGAAAACTTTGGCATCGCTCAATAATAACACCTATCACCTGATAATATAATATGATTTATATATTTAATTGCTAATAAATGATGCCTCACTCCCGAGGCCCACATTTATGAGTGATTAACTTACAAGCCCTCGAATAACCTGAGATTGGTTTGATTATAAAGTTACATTAAATGGACACCAATTGATACTAATAATAAAAGGGTAGAGATTATAATTCTATCATATTTCTATTGTTAAGATATCCGCCCGCACAAATTATGGTACACCCACACTCATAGCTAATCATGAAAAGTCAGATGCATCTCTGAAGCTACAATAATTCATTTAAAATATAAGACAATACTAGAAAGCATATTAATATAAAATGAGACACATCAGAGAAATAATTTATAAAATATAAAGATATATAATTCCTGAGCTAACCGCTTTATCAACATAAGGCGAGTTTACTACAAATATATTATCTAATGACTCCGCGCATTTTGGCGAAGGCTAACATTTAATAAAGTTAAGAGGCTAGGTCAGAAATTATTGAGACATGAAATTAATTATGTCAATAAATAAATATTAATAGAACTGGATACCAAAAAAAGATCATATAGTAATTAAACATTTAACGGTTACAGATTTTTAACAAGTTTAGTGGTTTTAAATAGGATTTACATGAGTAGAAATTATGAATAAAATTATACAAATTAGAGATACAAGTTCTAGTTTTGAATAAAAAAGCATGAAAGTTCTTAAAGATTTTGGGTACCAGTTACTTTTGATTTAAGCAGAACGTGCATGCTTCTGAGTGATCCTCTTGTTCATGAAGTAAGGCACAGTAGTTTTTCCTTAACAGTTCATTTAGTGATCATTATAAGCAGCAGTTGATTAGGCAGCAGTATACAGATTACAACAGACAAGTTCAGTTCATTTTAAAAGCAAATAAGGGATCCAGCGCATCTACCATCTTCCAGAAGAGAATAGCACATGCCGACTACTCGGACATCACAATGTTATATGTAAACAGCATACTTTAATAATTTGACGCACGAAAGAAAGGTCAAGAAGCAGAACTTAGATCAGATTAGCTCAGATTCCATTTTATTTTGAATAAGACTTTATATACCTTTTTGTCTACCTTGCTCTTTATCTTTCGGATCCATCTTACATGACATAATTTTTCGCCTTTTTGGTCCGCTCAAATATCCGCAGGTAAAATAATGCATTAAGAGCACATGTTCCATTTGTCATTTCAATCCGAATATTTTGCTTTACTTTATTGCGTATTTCACCTATGACTTCATTATAGTGCAATGTTTCTTTAAAACTAATTAAAAGCTTTCAGGAATATTTCTCAGTATTCTACAGTCTCTGCCCACCCACTATGACTTGCAATTTTACTTAGCAGGGGAATTTCTATTTTTAATATATTTAAATATTTAAAAAGGTTAAAAACAAAATTTAGATTTTATAAATTAAAATGTTACACAACTTTGACCTAAATAATTATCAACGCAAAATATTAAATATTCTAAATTTAATAAATTATTTTCAGTGTGTTATATCTCATATTGGAATGTGTGGGCATGAGGCATATTCAATAAGTTCATATATATATATATATATAACTAATACTATTATACACACAGTCCAATATTAAGGATTTAAATTTAGGTGGAATGGAATAGTGGGTAGAAGACAATAAAACAAATATGACTGAGGTAATACTAAAATTCGAACTTGAATCTTACAATTTCACATGTATATGCAAATTTTATGTATAGTTTTCAAATGGAATTATGAAATATTATAATTTTATTATTTTGATAAATTCAAACATGTTCATTTTATATTAAGCCACATGTCTGTGTGATGTCTGGTTTTAAATAAACCTATTGGAGCATATGTAAATCATAATAGTAATTTGAATTTTGTAAATCACAAATGTGATAAATTTTTATGTGATAATTTTTTATATGTTAATCAAAATCAGAAGACTTTAATATGTATAGCCATATTTTACAGACCTTAATATCATATTTTATATTATTAATAAACTTGAATTCAATTGTTAAAATTGTATTAAATCATTTCTTGATCACATAACACTAAAGAGCTTGTATTTTTCTGACTAGATTAATGTATAATGGCTGATATATAAATGGGGATGTATTTTGGTGCTTATGGGCATCCAAATGATTGATGACTGAATGATATATCCTGGAATGGTGCTAAGATTATAATCTTTAAAGCCCATGCACTACATTTTATTTTAGTTTAGTCTTAGAAATGAAGTTTATAGTGGGCCAGTGCATTAATGGTACTAAGTGGTAAGAGCATTGATGATGATCAGCATGTTTCAATGCCCCAGCATTATTAGATATTTTTAGTATATTCAGATGAATGAGCACTTAAGTTGGTGCATCCAAATGTTTAAATAATTGCCCAAGCTGGCAAAGGCTCAATAGTTAGCCTAGTCTACCAAAATCCACTTCCAATCCAGTCACCAGATTGATTGTTGATTTATATTTTGTATTGTTCAAATCCAATCACAAGATGGACTGCTAATTTTGAGTATTATTTATATATTCCTATATTTTTTACAATGCTCTTTGATCTACACAGTTAACTGATCTTTTCTAAGCTGTGACTGGCTGATCACAGAGTTCTCATTCTATCATGTTCTCTCAGAGAGATCTTTTGATCTCATGCTCTTTAGAATATAAAATTACTTAATTTTTCATGTGTAAACATTACTTTAACATTTGAAATTTATTTTTGACTTAGGATTGATGATGATTTTCCATCACTCCAGGTATGACCCTACCTTCAAACCCTTGGATCCCCCATCCTGGCTACATAGCTGCACTAAAAAAATTAGTTGGCAACAAGTTTCTCATGTCTGAGTATAAAAAAATTAATTAAAGGGGGGAAATAATATTTAATTTTCCTAAGTATATTTTAATGGGTTTTTATTTAACTAAAAATTTTAAGTCTTGATATGATAGTATGAGAATTCTCAAACATTAAATATATTTAAAGAGTATTTTTTTTAAAAAAAGGAGAGGGTATAACAAAATAAGATTTTAATACCTTTATAAATTTTATTTTTAATTTGTCAGATGTTTTTCTTTCTTTATCTCTATTTAATGAAAAAGTATAATCAAATCAGTGAATTAACTAATTATCTTGTTTTTCTTTTTTTGCAAAAAAATTTATTTTTAATTATAAAGAAATGTCAAGAATTTTACAATATTAATTTAAGTTCTTGACTTGTTTTAATATCCCTGATTAAAGAGAGAATTGGCTGAACAATTGTATTTATGAAATTTTATCTAATTGTTTGTCATGAAAATTTATCATATGAGAGACTTGTAATTGGCTTGTGGGCAAGAATGTTCTGCAAAAAAATGTGGGGTGTAAATAAGTGATAATACCCAAATATCTGGAGATATTCCTAACTTAACTGTTGAAGAGAGAGCAGTCAAGTCTTAATTCTATTGTTGAAAAAGACAGTAGGAAAAGAAATATTCCAAACTTAGCTGTTAAAGAAGTGAAGTTTTTAATCCAGCTGCTAAAGAAGAAAGAGGCAGAAGTCTTTACCAAGTTGTGGCATAATATAGCAGGAATCTTTACCAAGCTATTGAATAAAATAGCAGTTTTTTATCAAGCTTTTAGAATATTATGAGTTTAACACTAAAAATGATTTGTATGATGAAAACCATGTGCTAGATTCAACTAAAAGCTAGGCATTGCCTTCCTCCATGTAACCTATCTTCACTGGAATAAAAATGTAGAGAAGGTATCCCCCTAAAGTAGTCTGCAATGTTGCCTTCAACCAAGAGCATGAATTTGTCTGTATCAGTCTCACCTGAAAAATCATGTAAACCACAATGGACAAAATTTGCTATTTTTTGTTTATCTGGAATTGCTACAGACCATGGAAATAACACTTTAACCATGCAAATCTCTAAGAAGTATTCAAAGAGAAGCTCAATTTAAAAGAAAACTGGAAATGACTCCATAAACATTAAAACTATGGTTTAAGATATTTTTGATGTGTGCACAGTATTTTTATTAATAGAAAATTTGTTTTTCATTTCATAAATGTAGTAATTTTTTTTTTGTGTGTAAGAATTGACAATGTTAAGAAATTCCTTTAAGTTAAGATGTTTCAAATTGTGAAACATTCTTTTTTTTTTTTTTGGTAAAACCCAATCAATTTTTTCTTACAAAATCATAAACTAGTTTTTAAATATATATATAATCTGCTGTAAATCTAAGTTTTTTTTCTCAATTTGCCCTCTGGGTAAAACACAGAATTGTTATTTTTGATTTTGAAACTGCTTAACAAACTCTTAGTTATTTTTAAAGGAAAAAAACCTAATGAATTTAAAATTAATTCATAAATAAAAATTAATTGATTGGTTAATACGATTTTTGAGAAAATGTATTTTTTTTATGAAATGGGTGTTTGAAATGTCATACTATCAAGCCATTTTTTTTTTTTTGTTAATTAGATATTAAATAATTGTTTTTATATACTAATATATTAGTCTTAATTCCTTTATTCTATCCAATTCCTGTTTCATGAACTGCAATGTGTGTGTGACCTTATATCATGACAGCTTACAATCTAAGATTTGTTTCTTTTTTTGATGATCCCAATAAAACTAGTTATTTATAAGTAGAGGAAGTCCATGATTTGCTTAAGGTTATTTATAATAAGCTAAGAATATTTATTTATTTCCCTCTTGCTCATAAAGTTCTTGCTTTCTGAGCTAGATTTGTGCATAGCAGCTATATAGCATAGGGGGTATATATATTTAGTGTATGGGCATCCAGTTGATGATGATTATCATCCTGGATGTAAAGAGTATATATTCTTTAAAATCAATGCATTAGATTTTATTTTAGTTTAGTCTCTATTAGACATTAAGTTTATAATGGCCAGTACATCAAAGGTACTAAGTGCCCAGAGCACTGATGATGACCAGCATGTTTCAGTATCCCATTATTATTATTTTTTGTTGATTGTATTTTTATGGATTAGCACTTAAGTTTGTGCATCCAACTAATAGTTTCAATGATCTGCCCCAAGCTGGCAAGGGCTAAATAACTATCCTGGCTATAGTAGATCCATTTTAAATCCAGTCACTAGATTGACAGTTGATTTATTTTTATTGTTAATCATTCATGATGATGAATGAGTATTGCTTATACTTATTTATAATGCTGGTGAATTCTTATTTAATTATACTTATAGTTACTCTAGTGAGTTAACTGGACTGATCTCTCAGAGTGACCTATCATGCTCATCCCTTTGATATTAGATTTTATATTTTTCTTACTTGAGGATAAACAAACAATTCCTCAGATCCCTGATGGTTTAAACCCCAATTTTTCCAGAGCATTGATGATCATGCACAGGTGGCCCCCATACAATATATATATACTAAAAATATTGCAAATTTGATTATATTATAGACTAAAATGTATCTTTCTTTTTTTATTTTCAGTTGCAACCTAAAAATTTTTAAATAAATAAATATAAAAAAAGTAAAAACACTGCAAATTTGCTTTTATTTTACTTATAAATAAAATATATGGGGGGTTTTAATTTATTTTCAGTTACAATATAGAAATCATTTTTACAATTACATCAATACTGATTTTGGAAATTGCAGTATATTTTGGATGCAATTTACTATTCAATATCACCTAATCTTTATGAAATGTGTTATAACAAAACTGATGATTTAAAGATTATGACTTAGCATTAGACATATAAAAATATGCAGCTAGTTGTAATCTTTAAGTTATGCACTTAATATATGTAACAATATTTAAGAAAAGAGTTTGCATCTTTTAGATCAGCCTCAATAATAAATTGAATAAGCAACTATTTATATTTTTCACTTTCTTATCAAATATTAGGCAATTAATGTAATAGAGTATTTGATGTTATAATTATTTTCTCAATAATATATACTTTAGTTAAACTTGAAGACTAAATATATTTCATAACTTCATAAATTACAATATTAAAATGTGTTCCCCTGTGTCTTTTTGAAAGTAATTGTATTTTAAATTAATAACATTAATTACTCAATGTATCTAAATCAAGTCTTAATCTGTATAATTATTTTTTTCAAATAAGTAACCTTTTTGAAACAAAATATTATTTTAATTCTTAGTAAAACATATTTAGATATAACAAAAATATATGAAAAAAATAAAATTATTTTAAAAAATAAAAAAAAGGCTTATCTTCAATTCATTCTTATTCTAACACTAAATATAAAATGGCTAAATCAATAAATACAAATGTTAAAATGAACACTATTGGCCAACATAACCAACACATGCATAAAAAGTACCTAGTATTTCTTTCCATTTGTCCATCGACATTTTTCTTGTGTTTTCTAAAAGTTTTGTTACTAATTTAATTCTCTTAAACAATGTAAATGTTATATTTTTTAAAAAATTATTCTACAAACATACTGCAATAATAATTTTATCCATGAACAAAAAAAATACAGTTAAAAACTAGTACGAGTATCAGGAAAGAAATTATTTCCAAGTTACGGAGTGCTAAAACTAACAGAAATCTAACCACTGAATATGAAATAACTTTTTAAAAAATAAGGATGAAATTTAAAAATTATATAGGTGATGAAAATGAATTTCTAATGAAGTAGTTTGTGTTGGAATACCATAAACCAGATAGGAAGATGAGCATAACTGTAAGTATTCATTTGAAAACTGAAATGTGTTTTTTTTTTATGTTATTCAGCTGAAAATTGATTCATGCATCTTTTAACTACTGTAACCATTTTACCAGTGCTCTAAACTACACAAGACGGACACATCTAATATGCTATATACAAAAAATTAATTCCTTAGTTTTTCATCTTTTTTCTAATGAATGTCATTCTGTGTGTATATCCTTTTTAGATCGGGCGGGGGGCCCCAGGGGTGCCGGGGGGGGGGGGAACCCGCAATAGGTAACAGAACCGTGTTTTGACTGTTCAATATATATATATCAATATGAGTTATTCTGTAGGTATATATATGTGTGTGTGCACATATAGTCATTCAGAAACATATTTTATCAGTGTATTTATTTTTTTAGTATATTATATATATCTTCAGAAACAAAGTGTGATAAATTATTGTGATAAATTATTTATTTAATATAAATAAACATAATATATACTGAAGCGATTAATCTGAGATTCAGATTATGCTTCACAGTCCTATCCAATCCCTCACGACCAAACCGAATTCAAATCCCAATTATATGCTTATATATACACACCTATAACTGTTAACGAGAAATTTAATAATCTCTTAAGTAAAATAAATAAATAATATTTTATAGATTTTATTAGGTCGTATGTAGGCATAAATTACATGTATTTATTAAAGGTGATGGGGTATTGTGTATAAATTAATATTTACATTTGTATATTTTGTATTAAAATATATATTTAAAATTATACTATATTAAAATATGTATTTCTGTAATGGCGGTCAAGATGACACAATCGGCTTGGTAGCTTCTAAAAGCATTCCAAACTAAAATCCATTAGTATGTTTAAAATAATTATTTCTATGAAAAATCAAATCAATTTCCTTAACAAAATTTATCATTAGTAAAATCTATTTCTGATCTAGAAATAAATTTAGAACAATCATTTCAGAAATATACCAACCCAATTGCATTGTTTTATACTACTTTAATAACAAAAGGAAAATTCCTTATTAAAAGTTGATCTGTAGCAGTATTTTATAGCCTTAGGTATTGGAGTTTAAAAGCATTCTTGAGATAAAGAAGAATTGTATAAATAGGGCCCGATTTCAATCATCGAAGAGTACTTAAATTCGTAAAGCATCGGCCAAATGAATCGATGTCACTCAAAATTTCAACATGACCACTGTTGAGTTGAAAAGGAAAGATGCACCTTCTCCCGGCCATACTTAATACAGCTCCCACCAGCCTGCTGCTATACCGTTAAACATCCATGAACCTGATGCTATGCTGAAGAACTAACATGGCGATCTGCTATCTGCTTCCAAGAGGTAATGCTGTTGAAGTGCCACCATTTATGAACTTTTGACTTTCTTCTAATTACTTTTTAAATGTTTAAGGATTTAATAGTAATAACTTGTAAACTCTATAACCTGTTCTTAATCACTTTCATAAATCTTTCAATATGTACTCTTTTAACATAAGTGACTTTTTATTTGATTCCATAACTATTTTCGTTAGTCTCATAACTTAATACCTTTTAATTTGATGCGGCAATTATTTTCCTAATATTTTATCTAATTTGTATATTTTAAATGTTAAATGATATTTCAATAGGCTCCACCCCTCACCAGCATAGTTATTTTAGCTTAGCTCCTTACCATTAGAGGGGAGTGCCAATTGGTCAATTAATTTTTTTTTTTTTTTTACTTTTAAAACTATAAACGCTTGCTAGGTTGGGAATAAATTTTAAATGTGTTTTTTTTTTATCAATATACTTTTTGCGTAAACAATGAAGGGGGAAAACTAAAAGTTCCACCTTCGATTAGTTTATGAATTATGCAAATGCCAATCTTTTTACTAGCACAATATTTGTTAAAAACAAATATATTAATTATATATATTATTTTTTATATTTCTTTATCCTCGGCCATTTAAACATATATGTATACTATTCGTAAAGCACACCTTAGGCAGAATTTCTATTATACTAACATATGTAGAGTTTTATTGAAGAAATGTAATGAAGGGGAGAGGGGATTAGAAATTTAGTTTATGTTAAAACTTAAAGTATATTTTCTAATAATGCTTTTTTAATTATGTTTAGTCAATGCAATCATACCATTAACTTTCATGTTATTACTATAAATTATAAACTTAGTTCTATATATATTTTTACTAGTTATTAGTCCATCCAATGCGTTGTTAGCATAGGCTATTACTCCTTATATTAAGCTTTATTTTGAGATGTGCATCGGAATGCCCGAATTGTCACGTCTTCATTTTAGGTCGTAATCGGGGCAATGAATAACCCTGGACCGTATACTAGTGTGGGAATTCCAGCAAGGTTCGGCCCATTGCAACTCCGTCCAAGACCCTTAATTCAAAGAAACCCATTCCATGAAATGTGAGTGTGGCAAGTTGGCATATTCTTCTTATTTCCAAATGATAAAACACTTCCAAGAAACGGATCCGCAAATCTTACTTGGCCATTATGCTAACACCGCAACACTTCATTATGTTATATTCCTCCTTTTAAAAAGCTTAAACCTATAAATATCTACATATCTGATGTTATAGTCTAATAAACATTTCACAAATTAAATAATTTTCTATTAATGTGTCGCTTGATGACTATATATAATAATTTATAGAAATACTCCACACACATTAATCAAGCAAATAAAGTAGATAAATATTTATTAAACATATTTCCATTTATAATAACTTGTGATAACTTGGTCGATCAGTTAACCAACAATTATGTAACTTCTGGATTAGTCAAGATTGTGTTTCTTTTCCGTTATTCGGGTCAGTCATCATATTGTATATCATATAATTGTGCTAGATTAATTATTGAAATATCAGAAGGCCATATCAAAAGTACTAATATCAACTAACCTGTAAATACCTATTTTAACGTGTGAATAAGCACAATATAACTTATTGTGATATGAGGCTAATCATTATTTAATATAATTCAAATGTACAAATGTCTTATTTCTATCTATGTTCATTATTAAATATAATCTTAAAATCAAACATCTCTGATAGTTGCTAGTTACTTGTTTAACTGATTTAGTTAAATTTTAAATTAGTTATTAAGGTATAAATGTCATGATTTATAGAGTTATAAGATCCCACTAAGGTTAAGCATATGTGCTTGTCTATAGAAATGTATATGCACACCTACCATGATTTGTTCTAAATCTATTTGTTTCTCTGATTTGTGATGTCGGCTGGCGGTAAATTAAATATTCTGGTATCATCGGAGTTGCTGCTAATAAGTAATTGAATCTGAAATCTGGGCATACAGGGAAGAGTTCATAAGTGTTCCTGACATATGTATCTCGTGCATTATTGGACTCTAGGTATTCATGTTGAGATTTTAGATCGTTTGAGAAAGTAAGCAAACTGACCAGTATAATATAAATCTTTGTAAATTATATATTTTTAATTTTTAGAAAAAGCAAAAAATAAAAACATCATCTCTATTCACAAAAATTAAATAAATGATATCTTGAGTTTAAAAAAATATTTTATAATAAACAAAAATAATCAAAAGACTTTATTGCTTCAGAGTTCATAAGAAGTTTGAGACACGAAAGTACCAAAACTGGAATCAACCCAGGGATCTTACATTCTAGTTTGACAATTTACCACTGCACTAAGCTATGCAGAGAATCCCTTAAACTATTATGAAAAAAATGCTGAATTAAATACAGTTTGATAGAGTTATACAAAACAAAGCCAGAAAAAAAAAATTTTTTAACTGCGGTTAGTTTTTTTTGATTATTATTTCAATCTATTGACTAAAAATAAATTAGAGCATATGTATATGAAAAATGGGTTCATGTAAAAAAAATAATATCCGCTGAAATTACATGATATTCAGGAAAAGATAAAAAATCATTATGCAAAAATAACGGGATATTCAATATATATTTTGAAGTAAAATTAAAATACTTGCAAAAAAAAATAAAAAGTATACATTCTTTAATTCAAAATAAAATCTGTGTACAAATTAAAATTAATTGTGAATAATAATAAAATTTCAGAAATTTTACAATTTCTTTTGGAATTATTTTAATTTTTCCATAAAGCATGACTATATAGTGTTCTATCTTTTGTACACTTAATTGTTTGTATTTAGAATGCTAGATAAGCTATAAAATTTGGAAAAATGAAAAAATGGTAGTTTCAAGAGTTAAAGATTCCTAAATTCATTTAGAGTTGAATAAAATAAAGAAAACATTTGTTTGGTCAAATAAATAGAATTGGTATGCTCAACTTTATATGATAATTAAATCCATGCTAACAGCAGTTTTTACTATCATCATTTAAAAGCTAAAAATTTAAAGTTTCAAAATAAGATTTTTTTCCCCCATCCTTATCTTTAAAGCATTTATGAAATAAAATATTCTAATATTAACATATACTTTACTACTATATATTAATATAAAAATTTAGGGGGAAAAAAAGCAATGAAATCTAATATTCATTTTATCTCAGAACCATACATAGTAGCTATATATGGTTCATAAGTCACAGTTTGCCCACCATTGAAATATATCATAAATGGCAAAACTTCAAATCTACAGGAATCATATGTTAGAAATGTGATATATTCAAGAACCACAATTAAATTTTTGAAGTATTCAAAGGAAGCAAATATTTGATTTATTGATTTTTTTTATTAATAAGATTTATTAAATGTACAAAAAAATACAAGAGAACAAAAGGAATAAATGAGAACAAATTAATAAAAAATATTTATTATTCACACGTGATTGTATCTGACTAGGAACAACATTAAAATTTGGCTTATAATTTGTTAATGAAGCATGCAATATGCAATAGTTCTGTGAGATGTTTATTCATCAGTTGTCCTCAATGTTTTGATTTTACAAACTTCATTGTTGAGGGTCCCAAAAATTGACAACAGTTTTCAAACAGCTTCTTTTAAATGAGAATATTTATTTTTCTGAATATAAATTAAAAATAATTACTTATATTGCTTGATTAAATCAATGAATAAAGTTAATGTTCAAAAATCAAAGTAGAATATCCACGTGACCCTTTTTGAATTAAAACTACAAAGAATAACAACATCACTGGATAAAGTCCAAACCAAAAACTGAGCAATGTGTTATATTTCCAGGAAATAATAACAATAAAATCATAAAAGGTGATGCAAACAAACATTCTTAAATTGCAATCACAAAAAAAAAAAAGTATATGTATAATTTTAAAATAAAATGAAAATACATCATGCTAATATAAATTATATCATGAATTTATTTCAAAAATTTTGTGAGAGCTGCATTGGGTCATTTAAAGATGCAGGTTGCAAGCTGCAGTTTAGTCAGGGTGGATATATGTGATAGTATAGAAGATGATTTATATTTAAGTTCAAATAAAAAAATTTACATTCATATTTCTAATTGTAAATAATGCAGAAAATGAATTTACTTTCATTTCTAATCGTGATTTTAACATTCAGTCTTAACAAATTTTTTTGAAAGACTTTTTACAATAATAGATCAGATTAGATTTAATTAAAAGAAAAGTACTGAATAAGCATTATCTAAGATGGTTAAAAAATTCAAACATGAAAATAAAAAATTATACTTTTCATTCTGTCAAAAAAACAAATTTAATCTATAATAAAACTAAGTTATAATTAGAAAATATTACATTTAAAATGTTAGTTATTAAGATTCAGATGATGTAATTTATTATTTGTAAAACTACAATCTCTTATGTATCAAAGCTGATACTAAAAACCTACTTTAGTTATTATTATAACTATATAGTTATTGTTATTATTTATAATTAATAAGTCATTATAAGAGTAAAATAAGTCAGCATTGTATACTAATTCATTTTACCAATAGTTTTATACAAATACTGAAGATCTACTTCAAACTCCAGTAATATTTCAAAAATAAATTTTATGCTTCAAATACTCATTATAAGTATATAACTCAATTATAAAAATTTCTCATCTTTGCTAGTATTCTGATGTTTTCCAAATATATATATACATCCCTGTCTGAAATAATGCCACTTAATATGAATAAATTCAAATATCCCCAGAAGTATTTTAAAAACTACTCGATGTGCCAAAATGAATATATAAGTAAATCGATCATATAATACTTCAAAAATTGCAAATCTCCTGACAAATAATCTACATGCATCAATATTGCTATAATTTTTCAGCAAAAGACTTATTTCCAAGAACTGTTATAAATAAGTAATCAAAAAATAAAAAATATATCATGGTATAAATTGTACAACATTAACAAAAATGATTTGTAAAACCAGCATTTCCAGGAACCAAAGATAATATATTTTTTACTATGCTAAATATTTTCATTAAATGAGCAACAACTTATAACAGAGCCTGAAAAAAAAAACTGTGGCTTTTAAAATCTTTATATAAACTTATACTTAACCTTTAATTTATCTATCACATACTCAAATGTTGTCAGGTTATTCCTTATATTTTATGATGTAATGTGCTAAAAAATATCTTTAAATTTTGTTTTAATAGTAAAAAATATTTAATACTGTTTCACCTTTATGTCTTAATTAGAATATTTATTTACGTTAATTTTAAACAACATATGAAATATATTAATATTTTAAAATCAAGTTATAAGACTATTAACTGTCAAGTCACATGTTAATCAGCTGCCAAATCCTAGATAATTTTAAAACACAACTAAAACTAAAGCATGCTGTTTAATCCTTGAGCAGAAAGGACAATGCAATAAACCATTTAAGATATTAAAAAACAACTCTCGTGCTGAGTTCCAATAAAAAAATTTCTGCATAAAAAAAGACTATATTTGTAATAACATATAATAATAAAGTTTAAATTTAATAAATTATTTATTTATTAATAATTCTAAATTAAATATATAAGCAATTCCCAACTTACATAAATAGAAAAAAAATTAAATCTTTATTGCTATGATGTATTAAGTATGTGCTTTTTTCAATGATCATATTTATAGTTTTATCAGATTAAAAATGTTTTGTAAAGTCCATAATGATTTCTTTTTAAGTGAGAAAAGAGGTAATTATTTGAAATATCATACTTCTAATTATTCAAAATAATGGATGCTCTGTAGTTCACAATTTTATAATTCATAAAGCTACTTTTAAAATATATATATATTATAATGATCCGGAGAAGGAGCTTAACGTTGTAACGGACAGAAAACGTGTGACTCGTAAACATAGTGCAGAATTCGACCACTATACAGAACAGCAGCACCATCGAGTAGCGAAGCCACCCGTGGTACTGAGTTCGAACACAGTTTATCGGTTCCACAATACAATCCACGAAACAACGCATCTGATGCGACATTAGTATATATTTCCTTAGGCATGGTGGTCAGGGATATGCAAGAGACTCATGATTTTATTCTCGAGTTAGCCAATAACCAAACTAATATTATTTAAACCTTCATATTTACATAATCGAGGAAATATTAGATAGAATGGGTATCGAATAAATGAAACGTAATTGCAGACGTATAGTTTAAAATTATTTATTAATACATTTTAATAACACAATCTAATAATATTTTATGGACTCACAGCTTCAGTAGCGGGATTTGCGACATGATTATATTTTAAAGAATACATTTATTTATTTAGACATTATTTTATATTGAGGATTTCAGTAGCGGTATTTCCGATACTGTAATGTTTACAAAAGGAATACATTTATTTGAAGGCGTAATCTAGCTACCTAAAATTCTCGAGTGAGTATTTCTAATGCATGCATGGAGGGATTTATACCTTTGCAATGCAAGAGTCTAAAGTATGGGTTATAAGAGTAACGGCAGACATATATTTATTTAATTAAAATATTTATTTATAACTAAGGGCAAACATTTATTTGAGAGTGAATTACGAAGATAATGCAGAGGCGGAGTGATATATAGAATAATAGAATTGAGCAAAGGAACACGTGGTACGCTTTAGAAAGACGATATGGAATGGCAGTATATCGAAACTGCAATGCCGCGAATGGGTTTATAAGAATATCAGACTGGTCTCTGCCTCGGTCCGACGAAGTAAGGTGTCACATAAGCATAACCAGGGACAAGCGATACGTGGCGCGATTTGCCGGCTGGCTGCATGACATTGTCAAATCCTACGGGAGCACCCATTATGCCCGCTTGTGTAGGACGACTGGGGTTAATTTCAACCCTGAAGAATCCGGAAATTTCACGGCGGAATGGGTCATCGCGTCTCTAAAACGTAACACATGTATACTGATAATTGATTATGATGAGATTTAAATAGATTTCTAATTCGGCTCTACATTATCAACATTTACTAAAGAACGTTGGTGACCCTCAAAGAAATGTAATTTTCTGGAATGATTCACTGATTATTTAATAAATGCAAAACATATATAACTTGGGAATTATTATAACTAATACGTCAGCCATTTGCGAAGTAGTAGACCCCTGCATTACAATAACTGAAGCATTGAATGCGTGTCGATTTATATGAAAGTTAAGTTATTAAAGAAAGTAAATATTAATGAAAATTTGACACGCATTCATTGTTTTAAACGATCATAGATTTAAACTTTGAAAATTGAAATAATTATGAGCATGCAATAATTAAATAATAACTATAGATAGAAATGTAGATTATAGAAATACGCACCCAAGACAGAATGAGGTAAACTAGATTAGTAGAGAAATTTACACATTAAGTTAATTATTCAGTTTTAGTTATACAAATGATAGTTTTTACATTTTATAAATTTAGATAAGTAATATGAAGAATAGCTATAGCATATTATTAGAGTACTCTAGAGTTTGAACACAGACAGGTACCTGTTTTATAAGAAGTTTTCTTATTCCATGAGTTTAGCAGCAAAAAGTTCACGAGTGGCAAGTCTTTCTTGTATTTAGATATTCATTTAATTTCATGGCAGCAGCAGCTTTCTCATTCATTTCAGGCAGCAGATCTTCATGGTGAATTTATGACGGGCAATGAAAGTTCAGCATCCGATAGGCCATCTACCGATGGAGAATAATCTAGGTGCTTTACTCGGTCATACCTTGGCAGGAACAAATTATTTTTATTATTTTTGGAGACTCTCAGTGATCGAGAGCAAAGCTAAAGTTTAAGTGAATGTCTCCAGCAAGTCTAAGATGGCCTCTTTTCTTATCTTGATCTTTCACATTTTTATTAAGATATTTTTAGGTTCTACTTAATCTGCCCTGATGATAATCAATGCATTTAGTTGGTTTTTAATTAAAGAAAGCTGCCGTTCTATTGTTTACATCTTACATTTACTAATTAATTTTGGGGAATTTTTCTTTAATTAATTTATTATCTATCACTGACCGATGCTTTTAAATTTCAAAACAAAAAGGGAACATAAGATTATTTTAACTTTTAATTAAATATTACATCAGATATTTTTAGAATTATTATTAAACGAAATTTAAACAAAGCAATAAATACGAACTTTATAATGCAAAATAAATGATTAAAATTATACATTTTTATATAACTAAAAGAAATCTAAATTATATTATTTTATCCCTATTTATTGCCTTTAATTTGAGATCGAAATGTGTGCGTGTTTATGCTGAATTCTACATATATTTATACATTTCTAAGATTGCTACACACACAATTCGATACCAAAAAGTTTAAATTTGGGCGGGATAGACCGGTCAGTGAGAGACGACGGAAAAAGGTGAAACTTAAGATTCGAATACGAATCTTACTGTTTCAACGTCATCTGCACTACAGGGCGCCATCTAGGCATTTGAACCTAGAAATATTTATAAAGTAGGCAGATATGTAAGTCAAAAAAAAAAAAATTTTTTTTTTTTTTAATATTTTGATATCCGGTTGTTAGCCCAAGTCATTAGCTCATTGGAATAGCAGAGATTTATATTTATAATAAATTCTTATCTAAAAATATATATAAAAAAAAGAATAAAATAAGCCACTGCCAGTAATTAACATACAAACATTTATTTACGCACATATATATAAAATTTAACATTATTATTTTAGCATGTTTACTTTAACATTTAACATTATTTTTAACTTTTATTTTAGATTTTAATTTTTATAAATTTACATTTTAAATATTATAAGTTCGCACAGACGGATTTATAAAATGTGTTTTTAAAATGTTGAGTATAGATCGGTTACATAGATTACATGGTCAAAAACATTTCAAAATAAACATAAACGATCAAAATACAAAATCATTGATACCGTCAACTGCATAGAGAATACAAGAAACCCACTGGTATTCATCATAAGATACCGCAGTGACACCAATAACTTAAAAGACATCCGAATAAATACATTTTAGATACTCACCGTAAGGTATCATTATTTACCGAATGTCTATATATCTTGATCAAATATGAAAACCAAAAACATAATTAACCGATAACGAATCCATGCAACTTCTATACCCAACTTAAATTTAATGCATTTTTATTTAGAGTGTCGAGTATGAATAGACTACATAGATTTGCATTTGAAAGAAAATATTCTATCCTTATTTAACCTTAGGCCAAAAGTTCGCAGTCAAACCGGCTCCAATCCATCTGATACATTTATGTATTCAATGTAGCATGAAAATATGACAACACAAAATACTATACTGTCAGGAATGTACATCAGTTAGAGAAGACATTGTCTCTCTACCAACAGGAATGCTACATCTGTTGGCGAGTAGAACAATAAAAACTCCATAGAAATGGACTGCAGCCCTTTGCCGACTTACAAACCCATCCATAGGCAAACAGAAGGTGTGTGGCATATATATGCAATCCTGCCTATAGCGGATCTCATACTACATCTACTAATTACACCAATATCTCCAATCCATTGACCCAATTTAACTACGAAACAAATAACCTAAGATTACCCTCCCCTAATATAACTTTACAAATCTATATAGCCATTCACGCCCGACTTAAGTTTAACATTTTTATAATTTAATTTATCGCACAACAAAAATCATAAATAAACTTAAAAAAACAAAAAAAAATGGAAATGATTTTACAAAAGAAATACATTAAATAAAATTATAACTAATTAATAAATAACGTTGGTCAGATAGGATTCTATTTCTTATAAATTAAAGACTGAGAAAGTTTATATTCTAAATTTCTTAGTGTTACAAAATGTTTTTAAAGTTCTTACAATTTTTAAAATGTTCTTTATCCATTGCATACCGTTTGGAATCCACATTAAATCTCCTGATAATCCTGTTGTCCTCAGTATAAAAAAAGCGATGTTTCATTTCCTTTTTTTTTTTATAACAACGTAAGGGATTGAAGAGTGCGTCTTTTCAATCCCTTCTCCTTCAACTCTGCACTAACACATATAGTCACATCTCGTCATAATCTATTATTCCACTCACTTTTTATAGTAGCCTTTCAGATCCAGTGGACATTACATCATGATGATGTGATGGTCCTTTCGCTGAGGTCCGATTCCATTGTTTTTCATTCATTGGCTATTAGTTTCTATTGTTTTCCTATCTGACCGATGCTTATACATTTAAATGCCCAAGGCTAGTTTACATTTGACTAATTAAATTAATCATTTCCATTTTTGATTAATTAATGTGTTTTGTACAAACTTAGATATATTTTTATCTTTAAATCTTTACTGACAATTTAGTTTTAAAATACTTTTTCTTTTTTTTTAATAAAGTTTTATTTTAATAATTTTTTTTTCATCTGTGCGATTATATAGATACGAGTTTAGTATAGAATTTTAATTTTCAATATTTAATTCTTAAAAAAAAAAGTTTTATTTGCGAACTTTTATTTTTTTCATGTTTACTAATAAAAAAAACAATGTAATGATGTCTGTACCCATTACAATATATTCTTTATTATTATTATTATTGTTAAGTTAAATTATCACTCTGGTTTGAACTATATGTTACTTTTCTTCTTTTTTAAATAGGAGGATAAAAAAATAAAAAGCAGAAACAGTAATCTTTTACTAGTAATAAGGAAACTAAGAAGTTAGTTTATTGCTAATAAAAGGTTGCTTTTTACTCTTTTCATATTGCTAAACTAACTATTCATTCTTAATGACATGATATATTCATTGTTGTTTTATAATTATAAAATTAAGTTCTTATATTTACAACAATTACTTTAACAAATATAGCATAACAAAAGATATTCCAAGTTTTTCTTTAAATCTATACTATTATTTTACTATATGTAATATAGCAGCCCAAGCTTATGACATCATAAATCTTCAATGTGTTGTCATGAAAATCTCTAAAGTAAAAAAAGGATTCTGACTTTTCGCTCTGATCTAAGATCTTAAATTAGACAAGAAAGTTGACATTTGAATTGTAACAAATTGAGATTTTAAATTCCTGGAATTTTAAATAAACTCCATTAAACAAGCAAATATAACACTTTTTGAAAATAGATTAATAATATTCAGTTTAGAGTTTTCAATCCCCACTGCTTCTCATTGTTATTTAGATAATAAACTTGATTTTGAGCAAAGGTAGATGGTTCATAAATGTATATCACATGATAACAAACCAAGCTTAATTGCACCATAAATCTTCAACCTGTTGCCAACTTTCTTGTCTACATTAAAATTTTAGATCACAGTGAAAGGTGGGAATACAGTTTTTACTTTTAAAATTCTGCTTTGGCAAGAGTTTGAATATTTATAGTATAGATAAGCTTATACTCTTATCATGTGATTTATATTTATGAACCATTCCATTTTATGCAAAATCATGTTATAACAAGAATTAACTATTATATTCATAGTTTTAAACAAATTTCAATCAATGACAGATATAATAATTAATATCTCACTTTCTTCCCCCAATATGCTTACAAGGAGGAATGAGTGGGGGGAGGGGGGTTTCTTTCACCTACTTGTTTTTCTGACTTGTTTTCAATTTTTGGCTTTTTTTTTTTCAACATAAATTATGAATTGCTAAATATTCTCAAAACACTTTTTTTATTTTTATGATGTAATTCAGATATTGAAGTATATCAAAATTATAAGATTTCATTTTGATGTTTCATATACATGTTGAAATATTTCAAGATTTCAGATTTTGATTTTAATTATTTGATTTTGTATGTTAGATATAAATAATGGTACCATTTATGTATATTCATGAGCTTTCAACACACTGATGACAGTGATCTTGACTCTGAATCAGAACTCAAGTGAAAAAAGTCTGCAAGTTTTGATGAGGAATCCACTTGTGATTGTGATACAAATAAGATTCCAAAATAGTATAAGGGTTGGGAAAAAGTGGATTTGAAAAGTATAATTCCATCATCCCCGCCACCACCTCATGCTTCCACTCTTATAGAAACCAGGCTGTATTATGTTTATGAATACACATGTCAAGGCACTAGAATACTTTGAATTGGATTTTGACAATATACTGTTCTAAAAAAAATTGTTAGGGAAACAAAACTTTTAAGTGGAGAAATATACCCAAAAACTACATACGAAAAAAAAAATCATCTCACAACAATGAGAGATTAATCTCAGTAGAAGAGATGAGACTGGGTTTTTTTTATTAATGATGGTTTAAGACATTATCAAAATACTGCATCGGAAATAGTTATGGTAAAAAAAAAAAAAAAGAATTCTCTATATACCCATATTTCTGAACTGATGACAAGTACTAATATACTTTGGTTATGAATTTTTCTAATAAAAAAAATGGCATTAGAGTCTGAAGGAATGATTTGTGCTTCACACATTGTGGATCAAACTCTTAGTCTATATGAGAGTTTCGTGCTTTACAAGTGTTCAATACTAAGAAGAAGATCAATTTTTGATTGAAATTTTTTAAATTTTGTGAAGCCCAAAATCGGTTAAATTTCTTTCTCTTGAAAACTAAAAATATAATTAAAAATATGCCACTTCAATAGTTGCCCTAAAAGTGTTCTTCATATAATGAATAGATGATTATTTAAATAAAGAGTAATTATTTCTCTGAACAATTGTTATATATTACTAGATCTTTGACATTTATGGTATTGCTGTTATCAAAAAAAGGATCTGTCAGAAGAATTCAGAAATGGAGAGATAAAAACACAGTCATGATTTTTGATACATTGAAAATTTAAAAATATATTTTATTTCTTCTAATTGTTGAATCCTGATACTATTTCAAAGTTAAGTGTACAAAGATGAGATTCTCAAATGTGTTATGAAAGAAACAAGAATTTGGTGCGAAAACTGTGTTTATTGCTCATATTGTGTGTATATAATGAAAACAATGTTTATATCTATACATTGAATATTATAGCATGTGATCCATAGAATCATTGTTTTCCCCTTAATAATGTTATATTTTATATTATTTTCTTCTTTTTTTTTTTCAGAAAAAATGACACAATTACTTTTTGTTAATCCTAACTGGTCAGTATCTTCACATATCTTTATCATTTATATAGCCTGTATGATTTAGTGCAGTGTAGAATGCTAAATTTTGAGGCTTAACATTCTCCGATTGATTCCAGCATTCAAACTTCCTATGAACTCTTAAACAATAGTCATTTAATTATTTATGTAATCACTAAAGGAAGCAATTTTTAAATTAAGTCCACATAGATATAAAAAGTTACACTGGCAAACTGCATTAGTAAAACATAATAATAGTTCAAAGATATTCATTATACTAGTCAATATTTAGTCCTGCATGAATTGTATATAGACTATTGTTTATCTCATATTTTGCAAAAGATAAGTTAATAAAAATGTATTCAAAAAATATAATCTAAATTATTTTTAAAGACTGTATGCATATCTAAAATATATATATATATAAATGCAATAGTCCAAGCGCTCCAAGTTGAATTTACCTTTGCTTAAGAAAAGTTGCTACTTTAGTTAATTGAAATTTACTTTTTAAATTTTTACTTTTATGTTTAAGGATAGATAAAAATATTATGTTTATTTATTGCTTTATACTTTTTCATATTACAGTAAATTCATTATATTACAGATATTTAATAATATTCAATATATTTTAATTTATATTTGATTTTTTTTCACTGCACATAAATTTATGCAAATGTATGAATTACATTTTATTGACAAGAATTACTAAATATGTATAATTATACAAACATTGACACATTCAATTAAATAACTAATAGCATATAATGAAGGTTGTTGTTGCTTTTGCTTTTCTCTTACAGTTGACAAGAGCAAATCTCTATTTAATTCCATAAATTATGCAAAGACATTGCTGCTAATAGTATTAATTCATATTTTCAATAGTCAAAATATTTATGCAATAGAAGAAATTCAACAACTATTAACCATATTACTAAGAATGATATTTACTGTAGATGTAATAATTGCAAAAAAAAAATTAGTTACTTTCTCTAATTAAAACAGGCCAAACTCTCTATACGTATTGCCATTCAGTGCAAGCCAGAGTAATCAATGGATTCCAGAAGGCTTGTGCATAAAATCCCCATCTAATGCCTATTCATCCAATATTCCCAGACTAGTTTCTGGCTTGTGCCCTTCATCAGTGAGGAGCCTTGGATCTGAGAGCACTGCACCTAGATCTTAGGATCTAATGCAACTCTCCAGCAGCCATTTTTTTATCTCTACTTAACTACAAAACTATGAGACTTAAATTGAAAACCCTATAATATTTTCAATCCAAGCTCATCAGTTTATATAGTCATATAGGTCTGAACTCAGTTCAGTACCTATGCATTTTGGTGTCTTTGGTTCTTTAATAACCAAAGCCACCACTATCCTATTAGGCAAGATTAGTTTTAAGCCAATAAATATCATATGAGCACTATTTCTTAATAACAGTTAAGAGCAAGCATAAGAAATAGTGATCGTGTGATACTTTCTCTAATCTCTCCACAGGCTTCGGATATATGTATATTCTAACTTGAATTTTTGTTACTGAAGACAATGCTAATTATAAACAGAAATCTGCAAAAACAATGCTTAGCAATATTTCTTACTTCTTAACCTACCAGTATGCATTTCACATGAGATTAGGTTTTGGGAATTCATAAAAGTAACTTTTACAACTATATATATATACTTCTTTTTTTATAATTGTTGAATTTTAGACTAAGAGATAAATAACATATATTTGTTTTTTGGTACTAATGACATATTTAGGACAATGATTTAAAAAAAGAGACAATACATACTAAAAAAAAAAAAAATAGAATAGCATTTTTTAAATGTACAAATAAAACAAATTCATAATGTTTTGCTATTAATATTTAATTTACAGATATCTCCCTCCCCTATTTTCATCTACATATTCAAAATATTTTCTTAAAACAAACACTAACTTTATATATTTTATACAAGCAATTATATATATTATTTTAAAATTATAACAGTAATCACATATATTTCAAGTTTTTTTTTTTTTTTGTCAGTACATCTTTCATTCCTTTAGCTGATTGGCTGCACTGAAGATCATGTGACTTTCAAGCATCAAAGTATCAGTTTCCTTCAGTTTTTACTGGTAATTTTTTTCTATATATATATTTGTTATCTGGAAATAAATTTAGACAACTTGCAGATTTACTGATAATTTTTTCTATATATATTTTTGTCAGCTGGAAATAAATTTAGACAACTTTCAGATCTTATATTTCCCATATTCAACAATGAATGTCTCAATTAGCCAGTGCTTTATCTCTCATTATAAATACATAAAATGATAGAACAGCAAACTTGTAATTCCAAAATTATTTTAAATACAAATTAGCATACACAGAATTAAATAATATTAAATAAAATTATGTCATATTTGTTTACAAGTGCAAATACTGTTTGAGGGTTAAAAATCATAAAGATATGAAGAAATTGTAAATAAAATTGAAGTATTACTATAATTTAAACTATGTGCAGTAAATTCTCAAGTTACAAGTTTTGCACATTTCTAAATGCTTTTACTTTTATGTTAAAATGGAACTCTTTATATTCTACTTTGATAATAAAAATATTCTAGAAATTCTTATTATTTCTACTTTTGTTTATAGATAAAAAATAAATATTTTTTTTTTCTGGCTAATTACATATTAGGTTGCAAGTATATATCACAGTAAAATGAAGTATTTCAAAGATCAAAAATAAAGTATTTAATTAATAGAATGACTACAACAGTGAATTATTTATAAAATACAAATAATGCAGATATCTACAAATAAAAATCTAATCTTGTTTATAATCCAGGAATGCAAAAAAATATATATTTCCAAGAATTTTAGATGGAGCTATTTGTTTTTACAAACATGGTACTACCCTTATAATTATTAGAAAATGAATTTGCTTCTGCATATCAGGAAAACTGATAAGAAAAACTTTGCTTTAATTTTAATGGCAAAATAAAGTCATAAATTCAACAATAATTATTGCTTTGATAACAATTTGAGATTTATTTTCTTCATAAAATAAAAAAATTTATGATGGATTGCACTTTTAGCACATCTGGACACAATCTGTAATACTCATTAATGATGAGTTTTGTTTACAAAAAGTGTATTTATAAACTTTTTAAAAGTAAAAAATTAGATTATTAAGAAATTGTAAGGTTTTCATGTTTAGTTATGCAAGAACAAATAGAGATTTTAAAAGGTTTTACAAAAGTTACATGAGCCCATAATTACATTTTAATCTGTCTAAATCACTTTAAAAATACAAATTAATAAGAGCATAATGTCTCTGACATCGCTGGCGCACAGGAGACAATTTTATATAGTCAAATTATATAGAATGTATATGATAGTTCTTATCCCATATAGTTTAATTAATAATATATTTCAAGAAATACATTCACTTTGAATTTTATAATTTTAATATTAAAACTATAAGAGATTTTCAAACTATATTAAGTAATCATTTTCAATCTTTATGTGGGTTTCATTGTGACTGCTATTAAATTATAAATAGTATTAATTTGCTCTTTTACACAAAAATAAACAGCAACATTCCGGTAAATATTTTTAGAAATAATATCCTTTTGTTTGCAAACCAAAAAATGGTTTTATTACATATAAATAACAGTCAAAATATTTTTACAATCATAATATTCAAATTCATCTGACAAAACATATTAATCTGGAATTTTTATCCTCTAACTAATATTAGATAAAATTCATTTATTGATCAATAGTAGATTGGTATGGACAGATTACATGGAGAAAAAAAAATAAACCTGTTTATGGATTTAAAAAAAAAAATTCAGGTTCATCCAGTTTGTGCTGATCAGATGAGTATCAATGTATTGCATTAGGATGCAATCTTCATCACAAGTAAGAGAGATGTCATACTTCTTTGGACATTGGGCCATTGCTTATCCTCTAATATATATGCACAGTTATAAATTAAGATGGCAGAACATTTAAAAAATCATATAAAATAAACACAGAAATTGATGAATGAAAAAGAAAACTAAGACAAAATTATATTAAATTTGTAAACATATACATATTTAAATATAGCAATGCAGTTTTCCTGGAATATGGTTACTGAAAAAAAAATTAGGAAATATGTTATTACAAAGCTGAATCAATATTCTCATCTAAGTATGGAAGATCTTACTTTATTACAATACTAAAAATTAAAAATCTATGATTTTTCCAAGCTAAAAAAAAGTACATAAAAATTTTGAGTTAATTACATTCGTTACAAGTTGTCATTCTGGATTTAAACAATTCACTAATCACTGCCTGAAGCTTTATATAAAAAGTGATGAGATGGGTAGTTAACAACCATTTACTATCTATTGAAGTAATAATTATTTCAGATAATAATCATATATATTTCATAATAATAGATAAACTGAAATGACAAATATATTAAAAAATACTACAGCAATCCTAAATATTAAGAATCATATAATTTTTAGTTTATGCTCATTAGACAATGGTAGCATTTCTATTGGTACTAGGCGGCAATGCAATGTCACTCATGATTAGTTTTTATATCTTCTGGGAAAAAACACAGATTTGTATTGCAACCATCCAAAAATCAACTTTATTCTTTTCATGAGAACATTAAAATATATAAATGGTGATTTAGTATTGAACCTAAACCTAGATTGAAAACCATACAATAGTTAAATTTTCAAGCCATTAGCTTAAAAATCAGTATAAAAACAAAAGGACACTGTCATGATTCAAAGACTCCTATAGTATCCAATTATTTTATTACGATATTTATTACCACTTAGATTTGTATAGTAGAAAAAGAATGAGATATTACTAGATATAAGAAGATTTAAATTTAAAAAAGACTAAAAATATAAATAGTGATAATTTTAATTATTTAAAATATTGAAAGTTTGCTTTCAGGTTTTTAATGATATGTCTACAGCATTTCTAACAGAAGGCAATTTTTAAAAGAAGTTTCCATTTACTTATTTTAAAAGTTGAACAATAATTTTACTTGTTAAATGTATTATACTTAAATAAGGCTATAACCTTAGTGCATGCGCCTTGAGTGCTTAATTTAATTACAAGAGAAATCTAAACGCAAGATTCGACTTTATAAAAATAAGAACGGCCCACTCTTATCTTCAACCTATTTTTCTAATTATATAGGCAAATCTAAAGCCTTTTAATTTGGGAGCATGAAGCTAATAAATTCTTCACTGATTAAGTCCACTATTTCTGTTAAACATTAACGATCGCGAAATCTTTCAATTTACATTTGCTGACATTGTGCTTAATAAGAATTAATATTTAAATGTATTATAATGATCTCAAATTTCTCTAGATACACTCCAATGATAATAATAATAAAAAGGAATACATTTATATAGAAATTCAAAAAGCAATATTCAAACTTCAGTTAGAACTTAAGTTTCTCTCTCTCTCTCTCTTTTTTTTTTTTGTAATTATCATAGTCAAGCAAAAAAAAGTTAAAGTTGAAAGATTCCTGAATCATAGCATGGTTACATTAGCAAGTATATTTTTGAGATTTATTTTGCAACAATTTTGTATAAATGTAGCCTGAAATATAGACAAGCTTGCTTATGAAAGGCTTCACTGCATAAAGATAGTGCATTTGTCTGCTATTCCTATGATTGGATTTCAATGCAGACCAATTTAGATAACCATTCAAAATTGGTCAAGAAACAAGTATCTAGATACTCTTATTTAAAGGATAAAAAAATGGAAATCTGCTCATAACTGCAATACCTATCAATCAATGCAAAAATCTATTGATTATATATATGTTCTGGGTTTAATTTCATTACATAAATATTTAAAATTTTATTTTTAAGTACATATTATTTCATTTTCACAAACGCAAAATGTAATTAATACTTTTTCCCCAATCACTTCCATATTATAAAGCATGAATTTGGAAAGTAGACTCCTAAATGGCAATACCAACAGAATCACACAATTCATTTCTATTACAAAGTGTCATATCTCAATATGTAACTTGTTTTCTGAGTAACTAATCTATTCAGATAAAATGACATATTGCTCTGCATCCATCAAATGACTATTTTATTCATATTACACTATTAACCTACATGGTTTGAAACTTATACTTAATTCAATAGAAAAGAAGCACAAGTTCCTCCTACTTAAACGAAAATTATTTAGCCAAAAATTAGCAATATAATGGCACTACCATCTAATATCCATTGACTTAATCAATACTTACATAGGTGTGAGTAAAGATAGAAGTTATGGTATAATGCAGGAATGAAATTATATACCTAATTCGTTCTGGAATAGCATAGTGAAAATATTATGTTTTTAGCAAAAATTTTAATCACTCTTAATTATCTAATTCTTTTGAAAAATTTTCAATAAACATTTTCTATTTATATTAGTCTTATTTATTAATGAATAAAAAAAACTGGATGTTTTTTTTAATCCTTTAATTTGAATGTAATCAAATAATTGAATGAAACATTTTTACATGCAGTTAAGATCTCTACATATTGTTGATAATTACATGTAGAATAATTTTATGGATTTTTGGATTAATTTTATTTACTGTTATCATGTTCTTATTCATCTGTTTAAATGCCTGTGTGTTTCTTTTATATCATTAATATTTTCAAATATGTGTATATATTAAATTCTAAAGGGGACAGAAAACAATTGTCAAAACAGAAAAATGAAACTAAAGAATTCATACACTTTTTTTAAAGAAAATATATGATAAATGTGAGCAAATAGATCATAAATCAAATACTGTATAGAAATATTTAAAAAAACAAATTGCATTAATAACCATGATGAACAATAAAATTACCAACTACTTAAAAGAGTTTCTTAATGCAAATGAATATAAAAAATATTGCCAAATATAAATCAAACTATTCAACAACAATGTGATACAATTCTAATTGCTACAATCATGTAATTGCTCTACTTTTCCACCCAGTTGAGGATAAGTGTTATTTTATCAAAAAGTCGGTATATTTTAATTTTATTTTATTAAAACAAGATTATTCTCAAAAACATGTTTCATAAAATCAAATATACTATATATAAATATAAGGGATTTGAACTCAGACTTTCAAGTACCCGTCAACTATCTCCACTATCTCATACCACTGACACACATGACCACACACATGTAGAAAAGATAAATAATCACTACTACACGTATTTCATGCTAAACCAGCACTCAGCAGTTGGTCCAGATTATCATGTCCCACATATATATATAATCAGTGTTCAGTTATATATATATGTGTGTGGGAGAATGATACTCTGGACTAACTGATGAGTGCTGCTTTAGCACAAAATACTTGTATTGGTGATTATTTATCTTTTCTACATGTGTGTGGTCATGTGAGATAGTGTAAATAGTTGACGGGTATTTGAAAGTCTGAGTTCAAATCCCCTATATTTACAATTAGGCTCCAGGTATGTGAAGAGTGCCTGTATTTCAAATATATACTATATTTATAAATTTAAAAATCTAAAACTTCAAATGATAAAAAACATATAGCAACTAGATTATGCATGCATTCATTTAAAATCAATATAAGAAATATATTAAATAAAAATACAAAGGGATAGTTTTAGTGCCAACAAAGCAATGTAAATAAGTATTGAAACAGTCTTAACCAAAACATATATAAATAATTTTTGCAACATTTTAAATGTGCCAAAACAATAGCACTTTTAAACATTTTTTTTTTTTTTGTATAGTAATAGATTTAACTTTATTAGCAAAACTTTAAAGTAAACAAAATTAAATTAGCAAAATTATTTAAATTGCATTTTTAAAAAAAATTCAGCAATCAATGCTGAAAAATTATATCTTGAGTAAATATAATGTAAAAAAATAAACAATACAATATATTAGAAAGTAATCTAAATAAAAGTAAAATCAAAATACATTACCTTTTATTTACAACAAAATATTTCTTAACTCATATGATAATAAAAAAATTTAAATCTACATGAATGCAAGTTCAATGTAACAGATATTCGTTTTTTTAACCTATTTAATATTGCAAAGAAATAATTACAATGAAAAGTATTGAATATTACAAAATCAATAAAAAGTTAATTATAATTTAAATAAGATATTAAATATAAACTAGTTCATGTAAGAATATTTAATGGCAGAAATAATTATAAGATATGCAAACACATAAATGGTGCATTGATCATATATTTCTTAGTTATAATGAGAAGTATTAACTGTATTATTCCTATGTAGATAAATGGTCAAATTATAATTTAAGTAAGAAAATATTAAACATAAACTAGTTCGCGCAAGAATATTTAATGTTAGAAACAACTCATAAGATATGCAAGTACATAAAAATAAGTTCAAGCGGATTATGTTAATTACAATCTGTGGTAAAGAAATAAAATAAATTTACTATAAAATGATGAAGAATAGTCTTCTCTATTAATAAAAAAAAACCTTTAAATATTTATAATTTTGATTACATATGCAATTTCACATATAATTGCTCTTTTTCTTTCTCTTAATTATCAATTCAAAAGTTCTTTAATTCAATAAGTATATCTTGAATGCATTCTTTGGCTTATATAATTATACAATAAGCTATCTCCCAATTTCATAAATCATAATATAAAAGGAGGGTAAAATTGATATTAAATGGCAGGCATTGTTAGCCCTTCATGAAAGTACTGAATTTGTTCAGAGCTTTTACTTTTCTCCTGTTGGGTTTCCAAAACCTAAACACTCTCAGGTTTTGAAAATAAATCACTAAATACTTCATAAGTTATTTTTAATATGTAATGTTAAAAGCAGTTTAATCTCACCTTTTAAACAGCAAAATTTTTAAATGTACTGTATGTATTTCATTTCTTAATCATTTTTCAGTAAATGTTCATATGTAAACAAAAATTGATTTGATATTAAATTAAATTG
The DNA here is from genome assembly GCA_028023455.1 of Epiperipatus broadwayi. Taxonomy (NCBI): domain Eukaryota; kingdom Metazoa; phylum Onychophora; class Udeonychophora; order Euonychophora; family Peripatidae; genus Epiperipatus; species Epiperipatus broadwayi. The sequence goes on along the minus strand of JAQFVV010012429.1, from coordinate 3,450,931 downwards.
CATATCAACAAGTTTACTCTAATTTATTTATAATTTATCGTTTGATTAAGAGTATGTATATATGTATATAAAAGTCTATGCCGCAAAACATGTAGAATAATTAGACATTACAGTCCTATACTAAGAAGTAATATTTGATTTACTATGAATAGTAGACGACCATTGTTTGCTGCACAATTTATTCTAGCATCTCAATTTTAGAGTAATATCATAAACTTTAATAAGCCCTTATATCATTTACGTAGCTAAAGGGAGTTGTTTTACTCTCTTTAACAAACAAAATTTATACATAATTAAGACATTAATGTATGCTTGCATATAAATAGATCTTTGGTATGCTCATATATATATATATATATTGTGAACTCTATCAGCAGAGTAAATTAACATAGTCATTTTTATAGATATTATAGTCCTAGATAAGTGCAACTAATCTCTCACATAGACACATTAAATTCTCTAGTAGACTTAAATAATAAATCATTTCCTTAAATAAGAGATACAACGTATATTTTGTAAATAAGTTTCTATGTCTCCAATTAAATACTTAATATAAAGTGAAATCAGAATCAGTGCTTAAAAACATTAGAGAAACATCTGTGGATGCAATAGACTAGTATATACAAAAAAATACACAAGATAATTAAAATTACTGCAGATAATGTTATGATTTAAAAATCAACTGATAACAAAAAATTTGCCAAACAACATAGATAAATGATCTGATAAAGAAATATTTTTTTCTTTTTAGTGAAAATGCACATTTCCTGAATATCTAGAATAGCATGCAGTATGTTGCAACCTAGGAAAACAGGCAAAACTCTCCATACAGCAGTGCCACTCAGTGCAAGCCAGAGTAATCAATGGATGCCAGAAGGGTTGTGCATAAAATCCCTATCTAGTGCCTACTCATCCAATATCCCCAGACTAGTTTCTGGCTTGTGGTCTTCGTCAGTGAGGAGCCTTGGATCTGAGAGCACTGCACTACTGTATGGAGAGTTTTGCCTGTTTTAATAAGTTATGAGCAAGCATAAGAAATGGTGATGATGTGATGTTTGGTGGTTTAACCTAGGAGGATAGATGCACAAATGAGATGATAAACGATGAAGCAGTAAACACTTTTATAAAGATAAATTTTTGTGAAAAAAATATCTGCATTTATCAAACATAATGGCTATTTTTATTTATACAAAATGATTTGATTACTACTTTATTTAAGCTTTATCTTTATTTACGAAAAAGAATTGTTGATCCTATGATTTCTATGATAGAATAGCCTATGTTGATTCCAAATTTTCTCATTTAGTAGTTTGATATGAGAGTTGTAGATCTCATCAGTCAAGTGAGCAATAATTATTATAATCTAAAAAAAAATGTATGCAACTTGTTAAAGGTTAATATAAGTTCTTAAGATCATCTAGGAAAAATAATAATAATAATAATAGTAGCAATAGATAAAACACTCATTTGTAGAAATTTACAAAGTCTACAATAAGGAAAAAACTGAAAGATATTATAAAATGCTGTGTTCAGAATTTCTAAAATACCATTTATTGCAAATTTAGGAAGTCTCCATAATTTATGCTCATATTAGAAACAAGAGCAATAGAAAAATATCCATTTACCACTAAACTAGACAAATTGTTTACAAAATATATAGATGCTAGAGGGACAAAATATGACTACTGAGTAAACTATTAAAAGGATTATACTAATTAAAAACTGAGAATACTAAGTTTTGGGATATTAGAAAAGTTTTTCATGATAATAAGACTGGATAATGATCAAACCTCCCTTAAATCAAACACGTTATTGACCTAGAAATAAATTTTATAAAAAAATAAATCATTAAAAAGAACTACAGAAAGATAGAATTACAATTGTTTTAATCCAAAGCTTTCAAAGCATTATAAATATACTAATGTCAACATTCCTGATAAATCTATCCATAACTTTATAAAGAAAAATCTATATACCCCAATAAACATATTTAAAAATAATCTTTATTTTATTCTATTTATATAACTTGACCATAAATTGAAACTACCTATTTGTGAAAAGCACAAACAAGTTTCCAGAATTAATTTTCATTTTGCCTGGAGTACTAAAGAACCGGAAGAAATTGACACATATTTATCAGTTGAGCAATCAGTTTTACAAAAATGGAAACAACTAATAAATATTCTGTATTTTTCTTTAGATCTAGTTAGTGCTTACAAATCATATAATCAATTTTGATGCAGTTTATAAATTTTCTTGAAGCCTTTAAGGTCATTATCAAAAACTAAAATAACTTATTTAATCCTACAATTGGACGATTAATTCTTATTAAAGATCTGGATTTAATTCCTTTGACAAAGCACTTTAATGTCATTTTTTAACATATATAATCTTCCATTTGAGCATAGCCCTATGTAGTTTAGTGTGGTGATAGACCAACAAACTTGAGAATTAAAGATTTCTATTGCTCAAATATCACATGACCTCCTGATTAACTAACCATTTGATTATTTGAGCACAAAATTTCAGAGAAAAAAACAAACATGAAATTTAATAATTTGGTTGAATCTGTTAGAAATAATTGGAAGTCTTAAATTCTTTATTTGAATAAACACTAGTAAAAGTTGTTATTCTGAATAATGTTAAGATTCATACTGAAAAAAAGGCAAATCTGTAAGGCTAAGTACAACTTACAAATGACAAAAAATGAAAAATCCTACAACTTTTAAAATGCTTTGGTATAATACCAATAATGCTTTGGTATGCAATTGTCAGTATCTTGATTAAATGGACACCAACAAATAAAACTGTATCAGGAAATCCAACATATCTGCTAATTCAATATTTGTATTCTTAAAACAATTTCATCTAAACTATACCACATCCCCAAGTTATTCAAACATCTTTAGAATGACAAAAAAATACTCTCACTACCAACATCCAACAAACATATTAATAGCAAAAAATTAAAATTTTCACAATGCTTCATCAATGTTTTTCAAAATAAATTAATGCTATCTAAGTTGACCAGGAAATCTTGGAATAATATGAATTCTCTAAGACACAAATATCTTTATGTATTAACAATTTTATTTAATTATTTCATCCTTTCTTCTAAATAATGCATTAAGCTATCATTATATATTTCAATAAAATTTATCTGCAATATTATGTTTCATCATGATACAAATATATGCAAAATAAATTTTCATATATATTTTAACATATTATATACATATAACAGTCACTAAGAAAAAAGTATGATCATTCCAATTTAAAACTAAGAAGAAAAAATTGATTTATATAAATAGTCCATACTGCTCTATTTTTCTGTTTAATATTTTATAATGCTGTCATTTAATTTATTCCGCAGAAAACTTTTCGGTACTTATGTATTAGACCTGCTGCCTGTATTTGCAATGGCAGAATGCTGTGTCATTCTCCATTGTGATGTGTAGGGGGGGTATTTACGATGGCAGAATGCCATATTAAAAAGTCACAACTCCGGCATTCTATTATCACAAATATCCCTCCCCACACACACACTAGAGAAAAATACAGCATTCTGCTATTGCAAGCACGGGCAGCAGATCTAATACATAAGCATCAACTTTTCCTTTTATGATATTCTAAAACCATAGTCTAATTGTAGCTCTCCAATGTATTATTTTCTTTGCCCCATCTTACCAATGGAAACAATATTGCACTTCTGTAAAATATCTTTGAGATAATCCTACCAAGACGATCATGCCCAAGTTTCACTATAAAACACCTTTTTATGAAGTTTTACATTCTTCATTCATTTTACATGTCCAATTCAACAAAGTTGCAATTTTACAATAGTAGATTCTATAATATCACATCCAGCAAATTCATATTGATTTGATTTTATGATCTTGCCATTGTATTTTTAAACTTTTACAGAGCATCCTTAAATGAAACTTTTCCAATGTATTTATATAGCATTGGTAAAGAATCTGAGTCTCACTTTCATATAATAAATTAGATAAAATAACAGCTTAATTGCAAAAGTTATTTCCCTATGATGAAATTTATCTATTTTTTTTTAATTTGGTAAAAGAAATAGCACCACAATGAATTCTGTTCTGTACCTCAAGATTTAAGTGCATCTTTCTATTTATAAAATTATCAAGGTATTTAAATTGGTTTACGTTTTCAAGAAAATAACCATCCAAGCTAAAAATTGCTGAGGATTTTCATCCATCATTAGCTGATAAAAAACTTGATATTTTTTAGCATTAATTATTAAACCAAAGTGTTTAAATGTTGTGTTCAAAATATTAAGTGTATTCTGTAAAATGTCTTTTGAACTGCCAAAAATAGCACAATCATGAAAATGATCCAGGATCCAAGAAGATAAAATTTCTTTTAATCGATTCAAATTAAAAATTAATCATCAAACCTGTTTCTCATCATAATCCATGTTTCATTAAGCTTCCTATAAACAATTCTAAATATAATTGCCATAAAAATTGAAAAATATGCTGGAGCAAGTATCCATCCTTGCTTAACATCAGTTTTCATTTCAAATATCCCAGATTTTCCACCTGTACTAGTGGTTTAATAATACTTTCTCTCAATCCATTATGTAGAAACTGTATAATACAAATAAATTTTGGTTAACAATAAACTAAAATGTAACACTTCCATTAAATCTGTTCAATTAACTATAACAAATGCCTTGAAAAAATCAACAAAAGCAGTATATAAATCATCCTTTTGCTCCTGACATTTATTTTGTATTTGCCTGGCAACAAACACCGTCAGTAGTATTTTTTGATTTTCCAAAACCATATTGAATATCTGGTTATCATTTATAACTGGAGAACTATTTAACAAGATCTTTGAAAATATCTTTGTTGTAGTGAATAATAATAATAATCCATGATAATGATTGCAACTTTATTTCGTTCATTTTAAAAATTAAAACAGATCAGGCGGCACAACTTATATATTCTTTAAAAATTTCAATATTTTTGAGGCATTCTTAATATATCAGCACCATATTTTAAAAGTCCAGATATTTAATTAAGTCCTGCAATCTTTCCATTTTTAAAATTACAAAGAATAAAAGAAATGGCTATATCATTAAAAGTTGTCAAATCAATTCTTGTATCAGATAATCAAAATACTCTTTCCACCTATTCAATATATCATTGTTATGATATAAGAGAATGCCATTGCTAAATTTAATAGGATTGTGATACAATGTCTCAGGTCCATATCTTGCTTTCAGTGCATTGAAAAAAAATCTAGAATAACCATAATTAATGAATATCTGTATTTTCTTTGCAGTTTTAAGCTATCAATCATTTTAAAGTCTTCTTGACAATTGTTAAAGTTCTACATCTAATTTATATACTGCCAAAAAGAAAATGTCATGTTTTATTTTAACAAATGAATAATAAATAAGATCATTATCAAGATGTGATTCTTCTTTTTAGAGAATCCAAGAATAGATTTGCTTTAGACAAAATGCACTCCTTAATAGAATTCCATGTTTCAGTAATGAGACAATCTTAGAGTCCAAATTAGCAATTTTAATGTTTAAGAGCTGTTGAAATTTAGTATATATAATAACTACATAAATTAAAATCAATTTTCTTGTGAATATGATTAATATAAGTCTACTTTTTAAAGCATTTATCATTTTAACTTTTTGCTTTTACTAATCTATGATTCATATAATACGAACTTCTATTGTATCCTGATTCCTAATTATAATATAATTTATGGAGTACGGATACATTCATGTTCCTTTATAGTGGTTTTTCTATCTAAACAAAGTATTTGTAATAGTTAATCCATATCTTGTGCAAAAATTCAATAATAATAGACCATTTGAAATTACTATACCAATGATTTTTTACCAAAGTCTACTATCTGTACCAACATATGCATTAAAGTCTCTAAGAAGAAAAATTTGATCTTTTAATGGTATTATTATAATAATGCTACCCAGCAAGAAATAAAAGCTTTCTATCTCTGAATCTAAGGTTGGAGCATATGCATTAAGAAAATAATTTGTGCAAAGCAAATTTAACATTATTAGCCTTTTATTGATAGAACAAGGATTAAAGCAAGTACAACAGCAAATGCAATACCACACATTCTTCTTTCACTAACTGATCTGCCTTCTATTAAAATTCCTTCCCTTGGAAGATGAGTTTTAACAAGCAAGCTATATTGATCTTAAATCTTAATAGCTCCTTAGCCACCAGTGCAATTCCCCATTCTGATCTTGAATAAATTTCCATACTCCACATACTCATATTTTGAAAAAAAAAAAGATATATAATATTTATCTTTAATTCTACCATTGTCTTCTCTTTTATCACTATTACTAATATTATTATCACTCTAATAAGCAATCTATTTGACATGAGAACTTAGCGAGACTGTGTGAGACAGACTGTTTTTCGACCACATTTTCTATGTCCATTCAATTTCCATGGTAAGCAAAGAAATTCTTTTAAATGGCTGCTCTAACATACAATCTTAACCATCTGAATCTTGTCATAAATCTAGTTCCAAACAGACTCATTAGTGATTGTAATATGTCATGTAAAGCCTGTCCCCATCATTATTTTATTAATTGTTGAGGGTAGGAGTTAAAATTTAAAAAAAAAAAAAAGAATTGGATTCAGAAATGCTGTATGTGTAGTTAAAGAATGAAAATTTAGTTACAAACACACACTCCCACTATCACAGTTAGTATAGATAGATGGCAAATTGCATGAAAGGTTCGTGATGATTGGGCCCTATACCAATTTAAATGAATAAAGAAGAAAAAAAGGGAAACAGACAAAACTGCAACAAAAGCAGTACCTAGCCATTGATGAACCAATATACCATCCAACAAGGAAGCATAAAGTATTCTGTCGCACGCCATTTATTATTCATGGGTGATCTTCATACCTGAAGGTCATTCTATCCATCTGAGGAGCCTACAAATTTTCAATAAAGCACAAGAATAGCTATGTTTTTTAGTACATATTGCTAAGCCAGATTACTCTTAATAATTTTTACAGATAAATAACCTTCAAAATACTCAAACTATATCATTAAACTTTATTGTATAGGAAATCAGAACATTTGTTAGTTTAAGTATTAAAACCTCTCATTCTCATTAGAGACCTGTTTTATAACTGTTAGCCACTCCTCCGATGGAAAGTGACATATACTTCACTTCAGTCAAGATGAATGCAAAGATTATCAACTGACATAAGAAAACATTAGGTTTTTGTACACTATAATATTTTGAATATCCAAAGTCTATCGCATGGTAAGGTATTGAGAAGTGATTAATAAATATAAAACAACACTGTGGTGAAGTTGAGGAATTTTAATGCATAGATTGATCATTGATTTACACTGTGATTTCTTTGATAATAAAGCCTAGTATACTTTGTTCACACATACACACATAACAATGGATATACATATAATGTTGAATTTAAGAAATTCAAACTGAATTAATTTTCATAAATTATGGCAGAAACTAACATCAAACTTGATTAGCATTCTTGTTCATACGAATTACATGTAGAAGGTTTTTATAATCTACTGAAAATACAGATACATCAAAATCTCACACCAGTAGTAGCAATTCTGAACAAATATCACTATTCTAATTCCAGAAAAGGGAGAAAAAACTCAGATTAAAGATATTTTTGAGCACACCCACACATAAATTTCATTTCAAATAAAGAACTTGTGTATGGGTAAAAGGGAAACATCTTGCCAAATCCAAATCAATTCAAGAGCATCAAATTTATCAACATATAGCATATGCTAGTCCTTTTGTTTATTTGTTATTTTTCAGTTGTATTTTAATTTCTTCTGTAGTTAACTCTACTTTATCAAAAACTCCAATACTTTGACTAATCTTCAGCTGTATCTTACCAATAAAAAAAATCAACATTGCATTTCTTTGGAGTACCTTAAAGGAAATATTTATAATCTACACAAGATCTGTTTTTCTTAAAATAAATCATGGTCAAGTTCTCTATAAAATAATATTTTAGATTAACTATTCATTTACCTCATACATCCAATCCACAAAGATGTATCTTTAAAATAATAAATACAACAATATTGCATCCAACAAACTAAAGGGCATATCAATTAATCATAGGAACTTGTATTGTGTTTTTTAGAATATTGCGAAGAATTCTTGAATAAAAAAATTTTCTAAAGCCTATATGTTATATCAATAAGAATGCATATCTCATTTAATATTATAACGTGTACAAAGTAGCAGTTCTGCATATAATTAATTTAGTTGACATAATTATATTACTATGACAAAATACTTTAATTTTCAGCTTAGTAAATCCAACAGCAGCCCACTGGAGTTTGTAGTGCACTTCACCAATCAATGCTACCTTTTTATCTAAGAAGCTATGAAGAAATTTAAACTGATTCATATTCTCAAGTTGATAAACATACAAACTAAAAATTAATTACCAAATCAGAGTCTTTACAGATTGATTTCAAAGCTTTATGAAGAATCTGTAAAACATCTTTTGAATTAAAAATAAATAGCATGATCATCATCATTTTATATTCTAAAAAGAAGCCATGAAGAAGGTTTTTGCTTCCATTTGCCTCAAATTAAAAACTTCAGAAAAAAAAAACTATTCCACATTTAAATTGTTCCAAAGACCACTGTCATAAAAAATAAAAAACAAAGTTTAAGACCGGACACTTGTTAAACACCAGTTTTCATTTCAATAATTCAAATTTTCCACACAAAATAGTAATACTTCTCATTCCATCATGTAGAAGCTATATAATATGAATAAATTTCAGACAACAATTAGCTAGTTTCAAAGAGAGTTAAAAATAAGATATAAATTACACTTTTTCTCAAGACACTTTTTTATATTTGTCTGGCAATTTGACTGTCTGAGTCTTTTTTCAATTCTCTAAACCCAATAATTCCTTTTATGGTTGGAAGCAATCTATTCACCAAAATCCTTGACAGTATTTTTGCTATTGGTGGATAACAATGATATTTCATGATAATTATTGTAGTCTTTTCTATCCACTTTAGTTTTATAAAATGAAATAACAGAATAATCCTAAAGATTACCCATATATTACTAAAAAAAAAAAAAAAAGATCAAAGAAGTTTAAGACTAACATTTCAATTCTCTATCTTAAATTTTGTCCATGTTATCTCATTAAAAGATGTCATAATTTTAATTTAAAAATAAAAATTTTAAATATTGTTATATTAAAGATTGTCATTTAAATTATTGTACCATTATTCGAAAGATCATCAAAGTACTCTGTCTATCTATTCAAAACACTATCATTATCATACAAAAAAAAAGTTAGTACATGCATTTAATAGAATTATGATATCATTCTTTATCAATATTTTCTTACATCAGGAAATGATCTAAAGCGACAAGAATCAACACTTTAATTCATCCACCAATCATTTTTAAGCTTTCTTCCCCAAAGTAGAATTTCTGCTTTATAAATCACTATACCAGTTATGAAGTTAGACATTCAATTTGTTATTCTGCCACACAGAAATTCATTTTTTTTAACAACATTAATAATAAAATTATTATCGAAGCACCAATCCAAGAGTAGTTTCTTTGTATCCACAACATAATCCTTAAAAGAATTCCATCTCTCAATAACACGACAGTCTTGAAATCCAAATTGGTAGTTGGCAATTTTACTGTTTAAGTTTTTTTTTTTTTCATGTGTCAAAGCATTGGCCAGGAAGCGAACCCGCAAACCCAGGGCAACTGCTTGTAAGGTGGCTGTGCTGACCACTAGATCACCAACACTTGACTTGCTGTTATAGTTGTAATTATATGTTGGATTATTTCCATTATATAATACTTAAATATTTTTTGAAAAATTTCAAACTATTTAAATTTTTAAAATTCATTTATTCAATCATTAGTAATAGCTCACAGATTAGTATATAGCATATTTCAAGTCATATCACTAGCCTGACCAATGACAATATTAATAAGGGAATACTTTGCTATGTAGCAAAAAGAGATTCTCTCAACTGAGGTCTTATACTCATCTGAATATATAATTTAAATAAAATAAGACAATCATACCTACTGCATATATTATAGATACTATGCATACTTGTGAAAAAGACACTCATATTCCCTTTTTATTAAAATTTAGCCTACGAGAGGGTTATAAACAAATAATTTGTAATCTGCTATAAAACAAACAAAGAAGATTTCTCTTTCTAAGCATTAAAGCATTCAACACTCATTGATGTTTTATTTTACTCGCCAGATCTCCACTTTGTAATTACTCTATCTTTGCAACCAGTTTGCTTTTCAGATCACAAGGCACTTTCCATTCAAACTGATGTTAACGTCCACACCCAGCCTGCTCTTCAGTATAATGATAAGTTAGGAGTATTACTTAAGGCTACATCTCTGAAGGCAATATTTTCTGAAATATACATTTATTTTAAAAAGACTGATATTCTACTGCTACTACCTGTTGTTGCTTGGTTTTCCTTTATTAATATAATCCAATCTGTCATTAAGCATTACATTAGTGGGAATAAATCACCAACAACTTTAGTTAAGAAACATAATGTTATTAATTTGAAGTTGAAGGCCATTTTTTGTGACCCTGCATCTGTTCCCTCGATTTTGGCCCTTAAACAGCAATAAAGATACACCCAATCTGTATTGACTGAATATCCCTGTCTAATAAAAAAACCAAAAATCTTTTTGGTTCAATCTCATAATTGGTCAAAAGAATACATCCACTGGGCCCTTTCATCAGAATTTCTGATTTTAAGATGAAGTTTGCAAACTTGCAGATATCCTGAACTTTCGATAAATGCCTTTGGTGACAGAAGAGTCATCAAAATCATGGTATTACAAAGTCTGACATTATGCTTAAGCTGAAATCAATGCCAGATAGCATTCATTCTGGGTCTCATGCAAATTCCTAAATTCCCTTTTTATGCAAATTTGCTGTTTCACATTATCTGTTATTATGAAGATGCTCAACTTTTTGTCTAAGCAAATTCATCACATTGATGGGCTGTATCAAATTTCATTAGTTCCATTTGTCAAACTTAATACTCTTTCCTCCTTTCTAAAAACCTTCATCCTACCTCCATGTCCCCTTTGCTTGCCAAAATCATTTAAGTCTGTCATCATGGGTAAGATTCAGCCTATTATTCTGCCTTCTAACTCGAACTATCAATTTTCTAAAACATCCACCTCTGATGCCATTATTTTATGTAAAAATGTTATTGATCATGTCAGATTTTCTAGAAAAGCCAGCCCCATAGTACAGATAGATATCTCATCAGCTTTTGATTCTGTGCCTATTGACTCTCTCATTGAGTTATTACACAATCTCTGAACATTTCTATTCCTATTCTATATATTTTAGCTAACCTTTTAACAAAAAGAAATTTTTTATCACTCTAACTGGCACAGTGTCTCCGGGGTTTATGCCATCTAATTCAATTCCACAAGATTCACTTTTGAGTACTTTATCCTTTATTATTTACATTAATCCCTATTTCTTGAAATAGAGGAGAAATTATCCAGCATTCATATTCCATTGATTAACAAGACAGTCACGCATATACCCTTTATGGACAATCGTGTCATTTTCTTCCCTCCAAGAACTATCTTCCTTTGCCTATTTCCATTCTGGAAGATTATACTATTCAATTTAAGCCTCAATTTAATCTTAACAAATTGTCCAAATGGAAAATACTCTCTGGCAAAAATATTTCATCTCTTTTCACTGCACCACTCCATAACTTCCTTAGTTTTCCCATTTACAAATCCATGAATGCCATGAGAATGTCAATTCAGAATTCTCTCTTCTGTAAAAAATATAATTAATTCCCTGTCGAGAGCATACTTTTCTCTGCATGCAAAAAATTTCTCTTATTAATCATCTTAATTTTTCCAAAAATGACCTACTGTATGCCTATTATCAATTATACTAATGCATTTACAAAAAAAAAAAATGTTTTGTTCCAATTTGATTTGGAATAAAAAAGCTGTCACAATCAGTATTAGAGCCCTGCATAAACATATCAAAGATATTGGCCTTTCTCTTCACTCAATCCTTACTTTTTATTTTCAGAAGTCATTTAATTCTGTCTTTAAATTTGTTTCTGAGTACCCAGATGCTCTGAAATTTGTCCTGGTTAACCCTACTGATATAAAGCCGCTCAGTAGCAGTATGCTTTTCAATCTATAATCAAATATATTTGTTTATATTGATCTGAGTCAAAGCACCTTTTCTAGGAAAATATTTTCCTGGCAGGCTTATAACATGACTCATAATGATAACGAATCTCAGAAGCCAGCTCTACTTAATCTCACTACTATGAACAGATTATATCAAAATTCAAATTCTGACATCTGGAACCAAGATACCTTGATTTCCTTATTAAAATCAATTTTAGAAGCTCTGTCCACTAGTCATTTTTTATCACAAAAAATGGAGAATGCTAATATTGACCCTACGTTTCATTCTATCAGAAGTCTGAATAAACAATACATCACATTTTTCTACAATATCCTGCTCTTCTTATCTGCAGAAATATTATTAAGTCAATCATCCATCGATATTCTCATTGACAGTAATAAACATGATCTTCTCTCAATTAGGATCACAATTTTCATTATGTTTACTCTTTGGTTCTTGAGATGCCATTTTTGTTTAATCTTACATTCAGAAATTGCAGTCCATGTTTTACAATAAGATACTTAAAATAAGAGACAGGGCATTAGCCCCCCACAAATATCATACATGCCACATGGAGCCTTGCTTCTCTTCCTTTGCCTCAATAAACAGTTGGCTTCTTCCCTATATGTTAAATGTATTTTTTTTTTATTAATACATACAAATCATTTTATATGCCTGTATTATCTATTTGTAAAAAAATACATTTTTTATAAATTTTCTTATATGTAAAATTTCTAATCTTTAATATACTCAATAAAACTTTAAAAAAATATATATATGAGTCTATAAATACACAATCTATAAAGTAAAGATTCAATGATTCAGATATAATCTGTAACGCTTTTTTTGCCTATAAAAAATAAAATATATTTTGTAACTCAAAAAAAAAACCAAGAACTAATTAAAGATAATTTTAATTTAATTAAAACTAGATTCAATTGAACAAATGTAATTTAAAAATAAATACAGGATTTAGAAAAAAAATGAAAAAAAAACAACAGAGTAGTGATAAATCATTAGAAAAAATAAAAACAAAAAAGAAGACAAGGTAAGACTTATGGAGGGGATTATCCTTTAGGAAAATGCTACATAAAAAAAAAGTAGAGCTGAAGAACAACTATGGAGAGCCAAAATGCATGTCACCAGTATCATATAGCTTGGAAAGATGTCACTTTTAGCTTCAGAAGCATTATATAATATCTGGGAAGACCATCATTGTTACAGTATTTTTCAGTACTGAATCAAACACAGCTAGAATGTTAAATTCTGTAAAGTAAAAATAATAAAAATGATTTGCTAAGTTCACTCAACATGCCAGCTAGAACTTGAACAATGTAGCCATATCAACTTCAAAAAAATGCCTTTAAGGAATATGGAGATGAAAAAATAAAATATAGCTTATTTATCCATAGGGGAACTGTTTCTCATCACCTGCACTTAACTAAGCAGCAGATTACCAAAAACAAGAACCCAATCTAATTCAACCAATAGAGATAAAACATTGCAGACATGAACTTATCAACTAGTAGTAAGCTTACTGAACCATTTAAAGAAATTTTGGTAAGACTTTTTAAACTTAAATGTAAATACATATAGATAAGAGGCCTCCATAATTTATAAATTTCATACTAATATTTATTAAATATATTTTCAGATATATAAACATATTATGTATAATTTAATTTTGACATTTATATTTAATTTTTAATATTATTTCTTTATTATGTTTATTGGTTTGTTACTTTATTCATAGAGTAATAATGTCTATAGGTAATTTCCCTTATATCAATAGAGATTACTTAAAATAAATAATGTTCTTAGTTGTCTGTGCTGTTCTCTCAACAGACTCATCTTCAATGCATACATAGCAAAGCTCCACTTATCCTGAGCATTCATGTTCTAAGCTATATAAAGCAAATTGTTATTAAGAAAATTACAATGGTGATACTTAGGGTTAGTGGAATTCAAATCCTATATATTCAAATAAATATTTGTGAATGAACATTAAGTCAGACCCTCTGAGAGATAGTTTGATATATGATGATCAGGAAATATAATCAGGATATCTAAGGTTTGATCATCATCAGCAATATCCAGAACTGATGATTGAAAACAAAAAGACTTACGTAGAATATACTTTCATCAAGAATATCTATCCATTAGTTGTCCATTTAGAAAAACTTAAATAATCAACAACAACAAAAAAAACAAAACAAGAAAAAACAATTATACTGTAATGTATCAATATATATCAAAGATAGCAGACAAATTAACAAAAACCTGATAGTCAATATAACAACATAACAAGCTTTCCAAAACAATAACACACTATGAGGAATCCTAACCTTTATAAAACTTAAATTGAAATGCTTAAAAACAAAAACTCCATCTATAAAATATCATGTAAATCTGGAAGGATATATACTGCTGTAATCAGGTGCACCATAAAAAACCAATTAAGAAAGCACAAACTGATGACTAGAAGAGAAAAAAAACAACAGATGTATCTAAAATAAAAATATTGGACAGAGAAGAAAAACTACAAAGGAAATTAAAGAAACAACTCACACAACAAAGGATAATAACTCTGTAAATCAACTTAACATGATAATTCATAATGTTTGGAAACAATTTGCTCTTATGAAAAAAATGGAACAATCAGAAAGACCGTCATATATGAATAAGTCTTATGAAATTTCTACTAATTGTTGTCTTTGATAGAATAGTGTTGTTGATTAGATGGTAACCTTAAATTCAATAATCATAAATCTAAAAATCTCTGGTTCAATTCCTATGCTATTACCATCATTTATCAGGCTAGAAACACCGGAACAAAGTAGAATAATACTACTCATAAACATTATGTTATAAAGTAACCTGTGTGCTATTATTAACAGTTAAATATATTTAAAAAGTTTAAATAAAGTTTAAATTTTCTATATACATTTAACAATTAATATTAGTAATTATAAATTTTATTAAATGCCCATTATTATATTAAGTAATAATTTACTAAGGCTGTAACCTTAGAAATAAGCGTCTGAAAAATACGAATTAATATTAGATGATGGAAATAGTTCAAAATATAATTACAATTCCCGACATTTCAATATTATATAATTTTTTTTTTTTTTAAATATAAAAAAAAAATTATCAATTAATTCTTTATCCTTTCAGTTTTAATTCATTACCATCTATTCTTTAAACTAATGCAAGTTTATGACAACTGATTTAAAGATATTCTTCTTTATCCTTTCAGTTTTAATTCATTACCATCTATTCTTTAAACTAATGCAAGTTTATGACAACTGATTTAAAGATATTCCCTGCCCCTTCATCTCACCAACTTTCCTTTTTGAGAACTGTTATTATTTGGCTGCTTTTTTCTAGAAATTACTTTTTTTGTTGTTATTGTTAAAAGACAAAATAAAAACACAGCTTTTAGATTAATTAAAATTATTAATTTAGAAATATTTATTTAAATGTTGTTGTTTTTTTTCTTAATTTCATTTTGAACAACTGCTATACATATTAATTTATTTACTAAACAAAAATGAGTTACTTATTTTTTTAATTAATGTGACTTTGCATAAGGTAGAACAAATGATGAGTTATTTGAAACATGACATTAAATGGAAAGTTTAAATAAATACATAAATTGTATGTTAGAACAATTATTTAAAAATTCTCTGCTCTTTGCAAATATAAAAGAAACCAGAAAAGATGATCTAAAAATAACATGGCTTGCAATAATAGCAAAGATGGCAAAATGTAAATGAACGGGTAAATGATTATGCTTTTTTTTTTTCTGAAAAAGCAATCAATCAAGAATGGAATTGGATTAGTTGTAAGATCTAATTGATATTTTGCTTAAGTATAGAGACATGGAATGTGAGAATTTTTCTTTGCATGGACTCTTCCAAGATCTGAATGTAGAAAATACTTGTTCTGGTTTAAGATTGTTATAACTGTTCTTAATAAAATTTATATTGCACAGGAAAAAATTTAGATGCACAAGTAGATAGCTATTTTTTTTTAAAAAAAAAAGCAATTAATCAAGAAAGAACATTCCGTGAAGTTGGATTTGTTATGAGATCTAACTTCATATTTCTATTCTCATATACCCAATTGAAATTAATACTTAATTGGCAATAATAACCAGTTACCAAAATTAGACAGAGAAAACAGTAGATAAAGTTAGTCAGAAAGAGAGAAAGCAATAGCAGTTTTTTTTTTTTTGCTCATAAAAAAAATTTTAAACTTAATGATTTAAAGCTCAATTTATAAACTATGTACACATTTATACACAAAAACACATTTAATTGTGTATGCATGTTTGTGTATATGAAGATTAAATTTCTAACAGTGGTTTTAAAAAAAAGATGGAAAAGTCTAAGTTCAGTTCTAAACAGGTTTTATTTCTTGTGATTAAAGCCTGTTTTTTTTTTTGTTTTTTGTTAAACATATTTTATTAAAGTTCACTTTCAAAGTTTTAATTAAGATACATATGTTTTTTTTTTTATAAAAAATAATATACAGTAATTAGTTAATTTCAAGATCAAAGTTAATATTTTTGAAAAATAATTAATTAATTATATATAAGACCAGTTGATATGTGGATTTAGTAAATAACCCAGATTTATTTATTAATTTCATATAAAGGGGAAAAAAAATAGAACATTTATTATGAAATTATATAAAGACGAAAAAGACTTACATTATTTATTCACTCTGCATCCAGCTTCAGGATGTAATCAGACTATTATTTTTCCTTCATTTCTCTCTACATAAAATAGCTTGGAAAAAAACTAATGAAACACCAGTAAAACATCAATACTAGCTAAAATATCTGTAAATAAAACCTCATATGATCTCTCTTTATCGGACTGTCTAGCCAAAGTGATATCCTGAATATTAATTTCCATGCTTGCTCCCAAACGAACTACAAGAAATAGTCAACTTAGCAAAATTTACAAGACTGCAACATTTACCAAATATGGTACCTTGTATAAGAAATATCAAATTATCAATAATATTTAAATACTGATGAATTCAGAGATGAAGTGAATATCCAAAGATCACTTGAAAAAATCTTTGTCTATAAGATGCACAGCAAACTGTAAGTTATTTATATATACAAATCTTTGTTCACAGAATTTTTTCAAAAACTTTAGAAAAGGAATTATTCCCTAATTTTTCTATCATTCTTAGTTAATTGTAAAAAAAAAAAAGGAAAATATTTTTATTTTTTGTATGTATAATATTTTATTTATTTATTATAATGTTCTGTTCATTTATTTGGTATGATAATCTTTTTTATTATATAATTTTGTCAAAATACATTTCAAAATAATAATAATAATAAAGACATAATAAGAAAATGAAAGAAGAAGAAAATAACTATGCCACTTATATTATCATGTAATAAAATAAACATGGTTGGAGAAAAAATAAAATAAAAAAAAAGATTTTCTAGATATAGTGATGCATTATTTTGTGTATTACTCTTAAACCACTAAACACCACATGATCACCATTCTTTATACTTACACAAGCAGTTTACACAGAGGCTAAATTCTCCATACAGTAGCACCACTCAATGCAAGCCAGAGTAATCAAGGGATGCAAGGTTTGCGCATAAATTTCCCATCTAGTACCTACTCATCCAATATTCCCAGACTAGTTTTTAGTTTGTGGCTTTCATCAGTGAGGAGCCTTGGATACAAGCTAATGAGCTTCAATTGAAAACATTTTTGTTTTCATTTTGGATTCAAAGTTTGGTGGCTGCTGAAAGGTTGTATTAGATCCTAAGACCTAGGTTTTCAATGAAAGCCACAAGCTAGAAACTAGTCTAGGGATATTGGATGAGTAGACACTAGATGGAGATTTTATGCACAAACCTTCTTGCATCCATTGATTATTTTGGCTCGCACTGAATAGTGCTATTATATGAAGAATTTAGCCCTGTGTGTTACTCTAGTGAAACTTCATATTACTTTATTGATAGTTATGACGATAATTTTACATATAAGAGTTTAAGTAAAAATTAGCTTTAAACATTAGTTAAGATTAAATAAATGATTTAATTACTAGAATAGAATTAAGATAACATTACCATACAAAAGATGTATGTGTGTGAATGCACACATATAAGCAAATTCCCATTCATTAAGTACATATTTTTGGAAGTGAATTATTAATTTTAAAAATTTATATTAGTATTGGAAATATATGAAATTATTTATAATCCCATTTATTTAAATGAAGCACAATTAATGAGATAGTAGTGTTGACTAATTAGATTTTTTTTATAACAATGATCATTTATAAATTATCTCTGGTATTGCATATGATTTGAATTAATCATATTGAATACTAGGGAGAAGATTTAGATAATTGATTACAGAGTTTATATTATTTGTTTATCAGTGAATAAACTTATTGTTAGTCTTGCCAATTCATATGAACAGAGAGAAAAGTTAATTGAAGTTTTATTTTTATTTGGTTTTCATGAATAATTAATGTAACTCTTGTTACATTTTTATTTTTCATTGTCAAACTCACTCCACTCACAACTTTGACACTATCCATTTAATTAGACGTGTTAGTGAATAATGTTACATATTATATTATTGATTAAATGTTTTACATTTTGCTGTAGGCAGTTAACATAGGTTGTTATATGTCCTTATGAAGATATTTTAAGTATTATTTTGCATGGCTCACATTTATTTTAACCATTATTTTGCATGGCTTACATTTGGGTTAAGAATATAGAATTTTCTTATATATTTGATTATATTTGACAAATCTTTTTGGCGATGTTAATAATTTTATTGTTTAATTATATCTATAGAGAATTTTAATTCTGATTCCTTTTGTGTTATGATATATAGGCAATACTGTTAAAAAACTGATCTGAATTTAACAAATTTTAAAGCTGTGGTCAATAAATTTTGCCAATAATTAGAGAGTTTGTAAAATATCAGGGATAAAATTCATTTCCATAACTGTATTATTCAGAATCATGAACATATATGTACATAAGTTAAATTTACAATATGTATAAGATATTTACATTATTGTTAGAACTATATTAGAATCAATAATATAATAAGTGTTAGAATAAAATAAGTATTTAAGCCTGAAAGCCTATTAGTTAGAGAAAGAGACCATTTAGGAAGTGTAAAAATGAAAATTAAACTCATTTAAAATACTAGTGACTGAATAAATCATTGTGAACCCTAATAACAGAAAAGTAACTCCTATAGAGTATTAACGTATTTGTTATATTCAATAGAAGATATTGGATCATTAACCATGGTAACATTGTAAATAGTTTTGCATATAAATAAATTTATTATAATCTTTGTTAAATAATGTTTTCTTAGGTATGTTTTCTTTATTGGTATTTCATTCAATAAATATATCAGAGAGAATCATAATCTCCTGACCTATGCTAGAAATAATTATGTTATGTGACACTTATGGAATATAAAAAAAGAAAAGGTGAGATGAAACCTTCAAAGGTAAAAATTTAATTTTTCTTTTATTGTTAGCTTATTTTAAAGTGTTGAAGGAGAATATATTTGCTATAGTGTCATTGAATATATTAAGGAAACCCAAAATAGAAGGATATATATCAAAAAAGATTTGGCTCTAAACCCAATCTAAATCATATTCCAGGTTCTGGAAGAATCTGGTAGCATCAATATAAATTATCAAGAATTGTTGAAAACAGTAATTAAACATTACACCTGCTCCAACATTTCAAGAATCTAACGATGATAAATTAGGCTACAACTGTTATGCTATATATCAATGAAAGGCTAATGATATTAATTGTTTTATATAATATTGCATTGTATCCATTTTATCAGTGCTCTTGTCTCCAAGTATATTAATATTTTTTTTTTTATCAGGAGACTTCAATGCCCATATTGATAGGCACAGAAAATTATGACTCAAAGTGATTGGAAATAAAGATAAAGCTCAGTGAAATTAAATGGTCTGTCATTAAAGAATTTTATGCTCAAAACAACACCATCTTATACGTTATGCTATGGATAGATATCGGAATGTAAAAAATATATCAATATTACACAATACACATTAATGTGAATTATTGAAAAGAGATTAGTAGAATTAGAGATTAAAATGATAATAGTATTAAAAAAAAATCTATCCTAAATATATTTGGAGTAAAACTATTATTATCATTTTTTTTCTTTTTTTACAATAAAAATTATTAAAACTATTATTAATACTATGTTTCAACAGTTGTTAATATTAAAATTGCCGATGAAGTTTCAAACTTCTGAAGAAATAGAATTCTTTTCGCTAACAATTTTATTATTAGCAACTTGATTTTAAAAAACATACATCAGATTGGAATATTTTTAAAATAGTAAGATTTTTTTACCCATTTAATGATTCTATCTCATTTAATTGTTCCACCACTAACAAATGTAAAATAAAGCAATCATAGTTCTCCTAGTTTACCGGAATACTTTTCAAATTAAATTTAAGATTTTAATAATTTTGACATATGTGCTTATGCCTCTGCTATATTCTCTAGAGTTTTTTTATGAAAAGTATCAGATTTGGAGGCCTTTAATAATAATTTTTAAAGTTTTGAGAAGACTGGAAATGACAGCAGTCATATAATAGATCCTGACTACTAGATCCATTTGATAATGATATTTTATTTAGCTAACTATAATTTTAGATTATTTTCAAGAGATGGAAGATTAAAAAATTAGAAGAATTGTCTTATATTAATATTAGAAGAAAAGATGAAAAAAACAATTGACTTGAAAAAGATATGTGCTTTACTATAAAAGCACAAATATAAGAACATAAATAGAAGAGGCTTAATTATAAATAAAAAATGGAAAACAATATTGCGGAGATTGATGTTACATCAGATAAAGTGGCAAGATATCAAAAGCATATATTTCAGATAATGTAATGAAAAATTAAAGGATTTTATAATGATGTACAAAATGCTTTTGATCAGCACCAAACAATGTTTAAAAATTGTCATGGAATACTTTAATGTTAGAACTTGAAATTGATGGAGAGGATATAAGACTTGTGAAATTTGCAGAAAAAAAAAAATTTTATATTATGAATTCTTTCTCTAAGAAAAATGCTAAACAGAAATGGATATGGAAACATTCAAATAAATGTACAGTGACACTGTTTATATTTTGATTAAAACAGGCAAAACTCACTATATATATTGCCACATACAGCAAGCTAGAGTAATCAATGGATGCCAGAAGATATGCATAAAATCCCCATCTAGTGCCTATTCATCCAATATGCCCAGACTAGTTTCTGGCTTATGGCCTTCGTCAGTGAGGAGCCTTGTATCTAATGCAACCCTCCAGCAACCACCTTTTATCTCCATTTAACTACAAAACTATGAGTCTTAAACTGAAAACCCCTTAATGTTTTCAATCCAAGCCCATTAGCTTATATAGTCATATGGGTCTGAACCCAGTTCAGTACCCATATATTTTGGTATCTTTGGTTCTATAATAACCATAGCCTCCACTATCCTATTAGGCAGGATTGGTTTTAAGCCAATAAAGATCACATGACCACCTCCTCTTATGCTTGTGTGTAACTGTTGTTAAAACAGGCAAAACTCACTATATATATTGCCACACACAGCAAGCTAGAGTAATCAATGGATAGTGATTAAAACTTTGTACCATCAAGATATAGATCCAGAATATTGTCATATTTCTGAAGTATATTTATGAAAATATAATAGCAGAGATTAATTTGTAGTGACACTAACATTAACACTAATAAGGGCATGTGACAATAGTTTCATATATACAAAAAAATTTTGTAGCAATTTTGCAAGAAGTATTTTTATAATTAAAATGGGAAGTTAAGAGAATAAAAATACTATTCACCACTTCTTTTATTTTGTTGTAATATCTTATATAAATGCAAATTATCCACTACTTTGAACACTTTTTAGCAAAAACCTTTTATTGTACTTATATGCATTCACAATCTTATGTTTTGACTCTCCTGAAGTCTTCTTCAGAGCTATGATATAATGAACAACATAAAATAAAATATTCCTATGTTTGAAAAGAAAAGTGATTACTTGTGGGAAGTAATAAGAACAGAAAAAAATTACATGAATGAAAGAGCAAGCAGATATCATTAACATCACTGAAAAGTTTAATACTAAAATGGAACTGGAATAAATATATTACTAAATGAGATGTAATGCATGGACAAGTCTTTAACTATATCCTAATTTATTGTAAAAGATTTAAAAGATCAAATGTGAGCTGGATGAATGAAATAAGGAAATTTATTAGAGAATATGGAGAAGGGATTATGGATCATAAGAAATTAATCAAACTTGAAAAAACTTCATCTTGCAGCAAACCAATACTAATTATAAATAATGGATGAGAGATTTAAAAGCAGGAGTTCAATATCTGGCAGATTTTAAAATGATTATATATTTTCAGATTAAAGCTGAAAAAAAAAGACAAGTGATTCAGTGATTGTTATCCCTTTAGATCTTTGAAATTTACATCAGTAAAATATTTTTCTGCATGATAATGATAATTTAAAAATTTTTGTGATAAAATATTACATGCAGCTTGAAGAGTTTAAGACAATTGATTTTAATCTTAAACTCAGAAATGCTGACCTGATGGAATTGCTGAGGAATTTTTAAATATACTGTAATGATATCTTCGGAATATGTAGACCTATGAAGTTGTGACACCTGATCTCAAAGATATATTTATTGAAAAATTAAAAATCTGCAATTATCTTCCAAAAATATTAATTTTAATGAGTATGAACTTATCTTAAAACTTGTTTTTAAAAATTCATTAAACTGCTTTTATAAGAAAAATATTTTTTTATACAAATGGAGAGTGGAAGAGACAATGTTAGTTATATAATCTAAGAGTAGTACAACAGATTTCTTTTAAAATTAGAGAAGATACCACATTTAGTATTAATATTTTTAGTCATAAAGTTTTCTGTGGCTATAATTGCAAAACTTTTTCAAGCAAATAGGAAAGAAAAAGTTTTTGAAAAATAAAAAGGTGTTATCTTGACATTTGATTTAAAGGATCTTCAAATCAATTTGGGAAATATAGAATAATCATGTGTGCATGACATACTTTTAACAACTATCTCAATCACATTATTTCTCCACAAGATGATGACCCTGAAAAGATTTGAACATTGCAAAGCTATACTCAACATTTTAAAGCATGTACAACAATGATATATTTGCTGCACAACTACCTGAAATTAGTTAAGACTAAAATTGTGATTAATTAATTCAATTATAACAGGATTGATTAAAAGTAGTTTAGATATATTTTCTGGATTCTTCAAAATAAATTTTAATATTAAAAAAAAGTCAATAGTTTTTGTACCTCAATTTGAAATTTTGAATTTTATAAGATGCAACGGGGATTTGAATTGGAGGGGGGGGGGTGATTTTTCTATGTCTTTTCAATTATTCCTAGTTTGAAATTATAAGTCTGAGAGAAATAATAAATGGTGTCTGAATGTAGGAAGTAGTGGGTGCGATTTTATATTCAAATATTTTGGTTATTACGTATACTGTCAATAATTAAATAAATCTGAAAGTTTTACGTGGATTTAACTATTAAACTATTACTTCTAGAATTAAATAGTATAGGTATTTTTCAAATAATATAAATACTGTATCGATATGTTATCAAAATAATAAGAATAATGAAAAACTAAAATGCTAATGGATTCATAAAAAAATTCGTTTATCGGGAAATGAATTTAAGAAATAGTTCAGACAAGACATATTTCAAGTTAAGCATATTCTAAAAAAAAAAAAATACCCTAACTCCGGAAATAACTAATACATTATGTATAATATGGAAACTAGTTTTTCGAAGTACAGTATTTTATTACAAGAATAATGTAATCGTGAAAAGTATGTATTAAAACCTAGTTAACTTTTCATTATTTACTATAATTGGAGGAGGGGGGGGAGCGATACATCGATTTTTGTAAATCTTTTTTACTAACTCAAATGAAGTCTACTAAAAATTCATCAATTCATTTATTAAGAAATAAACATATGGGAATGGATATCAATTTTTTTTTTCCTAAATAATAACAGTACTTACTGTTTTTTGTTTCTTGTTTTCGTTTTCCATCATGAAATAAACAGATTGATTTTGAAAAAGACAATCCCCACCCTCAAAACGTCTCACTTAGCAACGTTGTCCTAACAGTTAATACACATGTATATTATTTTTATATATCAAAGTGTAGTCCAAAATTAACGAGGTAATCATGTCTTTTCACCTAGAGAAAAAATATATAATAAAGTAAAGCTTTAATTATAAAAAAAAAAAAGGGGGGGATATAATTTTAAATAATACAAGAACAATCAAAGAAAATATTTAGTTCTTTAAATAAAATCAAGTTTACAAATATTCACTTATTATTCATATGATACAGTATTGTGAAATTTATTTACAGATAACATAATTATTATGTTAATTTATTTATTATATAAATTTTCATACACGTTTCCATTTAATTTTTTACCTTTCTATTACATGTATACTACTGTGAAATTTATAAGAACCCATTGCACTTGCGCACAGTCAGAAAATGGAAGCTAACAAAAACTCTAGGTGGCGCCTTATCTAAGCTTGATAAGACTTGAGAAAGAGTTAACTTTTAAAAAGCCGACTTGTTTTAAACGTAATATACAATATTGGAAACAAAAAGTAGAAAAATATACTGTATTATAAATAATAAAACTTGTTCTGCTGCAAGGCATTTCAAAATGAAGTAGTGTAATCTTAGAATTAAAAAGGAAGTTCTAATAGATAGCGATAGCAAATAAACTTAAAAAAAATAAGTCATAAGTATATTATATTAGACATCATAATGAGCAGCAAAAAAAAAAAGTTTGTAATAATGACACTTTATAGATTGGAGATCGAGATTAATTTTTTACATTAAGGATTTGATTGTAACTCGTCTTCAATCGCATAGATATGGCTTAGTCCTCTTGAATTTCGTATCCCCTCGATTAAGTCTGTGCTAACAATCACAATAAAATTTGTGTTATTGCAGTCACATTCCCATCCTTTAATTACGCTTATAATAAGTATTACCTTTTTTTTCCCTATACATATGAGTATTTAACTATGCAAAGCTCACAATGATGATAAGGAAAGGTTTAGCAGACTAAGGTGTTTGTTGTGATCTTGGCGTGATATAATATAATAAACAATTGCTTTGGAAATGGATTTTCGACAGGAATTTTATTCTAAAAATTTCAAAGTTTAAACAGACCTCTTTATGAATTCCTTCATTTTACATATGTGGAATGTTATATTAGAGTTGATCTAAAAATATCTATCTCGTAACATCTGTGTCTGTCATGCCTGGTGGCTGTCAAATATATAATTACATTAATTCCAGTTTTGAAACCAAAGTTATCTGATAATGGCAAAAGTCCTAAACTTATTTGGAAATAGAAATAAAATGATATAAAAGTTATATCAGTAATGATGATGAAAATATAACAAAAAGTAATAAAAATAAATATTTCAATTTTCTTTTAAATATACAACCATTTTTCATGAAACCTATTAAAGAAATGAAATTTAGTTAGAAGTTTTTGTGAAAGGATAAATTATTAATTGAAAGAAACTACATATCATGACTCAGTATAAGATGATATCTTCTGATCTTGGAATATTTAGGCATATTAATGAGAAACTAAGAATACAGAAAAATGATGTTTGAGATCATTTATATGTGCTTGAGCTTTAACTTTTGATTCAGAAAAGTCAAAGAAATGAAACATTTATTCCTTGTTGGATAATGTTTTCATGTCAATATCATTTAAACCTTTTTCTTTTTAGAAAATGGAATAGTAAACTATGACCCAAGATTACTGGGAAAAATAATATTGTCTTTGAAAACTATGCACCCACACATAAATTGACTCTCATAAATAATTTGTTTAAGAAAAAAAAAATTACTATAAATAAAATGCTCAAAATAAAAGCATTTTAGGTGTATATTATAATAGATCTAAACATATTGATAGGCAATTCAATGTTTACTCTAAATTTTATAAACTATTAATTGCCAATTTGGATATCACTCGTGGAAACATGAAATTATTTTAACAAGTGTATTGATTCAAGTAAGTCTGTTGTTGGCATTCACTATAAAAAAAAAAAAAGGCTTGAATCTCTGACAAAGATTGTATTATCATTGATTTGAGTAAAGGGAACTTGATGATATCTGCTTCTGATGTGGGTTTGATATGCAATATAGGGATTTAAAGGCAAAGGATCAAATGACTGGCAAGAAAATATAAAAATTGATGAATTTTTTTATTATTGACAATTTAAATCTTTTTTTTTTTGTATGCAATGAAAATAGCATATGGATCTAAAGAATATCACAATTCTTTTAAAACATTTGGAGATAATGTTTTGATCATCTTTTGAAGGATAGTGCAAGAATTACAGATGACTGATTTTAATGATAGACTGATTTTAATTATATATTCTTTCTACTGTTTTATTTAAGTTTGTTTAGAAATATACATCTTGATAAATTTAAAACTGGTCTATGTTATGGAATATGGTGGTAATATCTTAACTTCAAAACTACTAACAAATAACCAACATGTAAAAACTTATTATTATTTAAAAGCACAATTTCATCAATATTAATATCTTTTTTGCACACTTGTAGAATTCTCTTTATAAAAATAATCAACAAATAGACATAATAAAAAATAATCTGCTAAAGAAAGTAAAAGTATATTCAACTCATGACAAAATTTACTTACCTAAAATCAATACCAACAACAAAATATATTCAATGATGATATATATACAAGATCCTTATTTGAAGTAAGGATTTTTTATAATAAGTAGTCCAATCACAAAATTACATTGTACTTTAGTAAAAAAAACTATGTATTGTAATTATATAAACACAGTCAAGCATGGTATTTATTGTTCAATATTATAAATTAATTTAATCCAAATATAAAATAAAATAAATAAAAAAACAGAATAAATACTTAAAATAGTAAAAGAAGTAAAAATAATTAAAATTCTCTCAATTAATGATATATTGTGTTTTAAACTGATCACCATTTGATTACTCTGGCTTTCACTGAGTGGCACTACTGTATGGAGAGTTTTGCCTCTGTGAAAAACAGCTTGTGTATGCAAAAAGAATGTTGATCATGCAATGTTTGATGGTTTAATATCAATCCTGCTCAATAGGATTATTGTGACCATGGTTATTAAAGAACCAAAGACACCAAAAAGTATGGAAGCAAGCTAATGATCTCAGCTTGAAAACATTATTGTGTTTTAATTTTGGACTCAAAGCTTTGTAGTTAGCTAAAAAAATAAAAGGTGGCTGCTGGAGGTTGCACTATATTCTAAGATCTAGGTGCAGTGCTCCCAGATGCAAGGCTCCTCACTGATGAAAGCCACAACCTAGAAACTAATCTGGGGATATTGGATGAGTAGACACTAGATAGGAATTTTATCCACAAACCTTCCTGCATCCATTGATTATTCTGGCTTGCACAGAGTGGTGTTACTGTATGGAGAGTTTTGCCTCTATGAAAAACTGCTTATGTAAGCATAAAGAATGGTGATCATGTGATTTTTGATGGATTAATACCAATTCTGTCCAATAGGAGCATGGTAAGTGTAGTTATTAAAGAACCAAAGACACCAAAAAGTACAGATGCTGAACTGAGTTCAGATCTACACAAACTAATGAGCTTAGCTTGAAAACATTATTGTGTTTTAAATTTTGGACTCAAAGCTTTATAGTTAAAAAAATAAAAGATGGCTGCTGAAGGATTACATTAGATCCTAAGATCTAGGTGCAGTGCTCTCAGATCCAAAGTTTCTCACTGAAGAAAGCCACAAGCTAGAAACTTGTCAGGATATTAGATGAGTAGGCACTAGATAGAGATTTTATGCATAAACCTTCCTGCATCCATTGATTACTCTGGCTTGCACTGGGTGGCAATATTGTTTTGCCTCTATGTTAAACTGAGTATATAAATTTTTTTTAAAAATTCATTGTAAAGTGAAATCATAAATTTAAAAATTTATAAAACTATATATATTCTAAAAGTTACACAATTATTTTGCATTAGTTACAATAACTAAACATTGAGGTACTGTATTCTCTGACCTTGAAAATAATAGTTTACGAGAGAAGACAAAATAAACAAACTACACTTTCTTGAAAAAAAAAGAGAGAAGAATTCATATATATATATATCTGATGAATATCCCAGGAATATATATATAACAAAATAAATGTGTGTTATAGATACAATATGTAAAACTTTAATGTGTTAGTATTGTGTAGGGAGCGGAGTGATTTGCGAAGGAAGATTAAGGAGGCGTGTTTCATCATCTCAGATGAGCATGCAATGAACAAAAGGGAGTCATTTTACGCCTTGTGAAAGAAATGGCAATTGGAGGTGCTCTGATTCTAATTTGCATTTTCACCTGGTTTTGGTCCAATATTTGCATATCAGTATATCGTTGAAAAATGATAAGAGAGTTTGTACTTCTTGATAATGAAGGGTAAGCCTTTGAAAACGTTTGAAGATTTAATAAATTGTTGTTATTATTTATAGAATTGTTCAAGATAATTGTCCAATATATCATATTCGAATTATATAATGTGTGCATATTTAATACTAACACATATTAAAGTTTTACATATATATATATATATGCCAGTCTGTTTGTGATAACAAACAAAAATAAATAAAATAAATGTGTTTATTATACTCATAAATAATTTATATATATATATTTAAAAGTACAAGTATACTTTATATCCCTAGAGTTTAGGTGATGGAATAGATTGAAGCCTTTTCATTAAACTTTGAAGATTTACTATCTTAATATAAACCAAGCACTGATTACATATGGGTGTGGAAGATGATGATCTGACCAACTAATAAGTGCTGGTTCAGCATGAAATATATATATATTGGGGATCATTTATCGTTTCACATGTTTGAGATCATATATATCAGTTGTATGAGATAGATTGGATCAATGAAGGGAACTTGAAAATCTGAGTTCATATCTCCTATAATTATATATATATATATATATGTGTGTGTGTGTGTGTGAATATATATATGACAGTCCCTAATGTAAACATCTTGGCCAGTGAATAATACTTTTATATTGTAATGCTAGCAAGATATATGTATAAAACTCACACATATCTTAATTTAAAAAAATATATGATCAAATTTATTAAGAAAGAAAAGACTAATTAAAGACATAATTGGTTAAGAAGTAGATTTTTAAAATGTAATTTTGTAAAAGCAAAAGGATTGTGTTAAATTTTCTTTTAAAATAGAGTAAAGCTTTTTATTGAGAGTGGGTGAGGAATAGAATTAGGAGAAATAAAAATTAAAAACTCACTCTCCTTTTTATAAATTAAAATAAGTAAATGAATAAGTGTTCAAAAATAAATCTTAGTGAAAATCTAAAATAAAAAAGATTAATTAATTAGTGAAAGAGAACTTTTGGGATGTCAGTAAAATTCCTGGCTGATAATAAATATGAAATAATTAAAAATAAAACTGTCAATAGAATTAATTGCAAAGTATGTAAACTACTTCATCAGCATACATGCAAAGAGATAGTATATTAATTTAGGAAAAAGATTAGATTAAAGAAAATGTAAAATTAATTAAAAGACAGATTTAAGATAAAAATAAACTATGAATAATGGGAGAGAAAAAGTATAAAAGCCACAACTGTTTATTGTTATTTATTCTTGCCTTCATTCTGTTATTGATTCATTCTAGTCTTTGTTCTGTTATTGATTTATACCGGTCTTCATTCCATTATCCAGTGCTTAATTTATTCAGTTATCCAGAGTTTGTCATTACCACTGTGGAAAATATTGCAGAAGCCTCAGAACTAGCAACATGCATTGCTGGACGACCTTAGAAATGTTCAACTGGGCTTCATGTTCTAAGTCCTCCACTATAATTAACTGTCCTTACCTGGAACCAATGCTTAATTCATAAAACATGCTGTCACTACTCTCTCCCATTGTAGAGTCACAGAATGGAAGACAATCCCTGAAATCAATGGAGACCAAAAAGCCAACCAACTGGAAAGTAACCCAAAGAAAACCAAACCAAAGGAACTGTGTCATCTCAATATTACACATAATGAAAACCTAGGTAAATGTATTTTCCATAATAATTGTCTAAAGACACTATTTTTTTTAAATGAAATGAATTTTAACAAAGGACTATTATAAAATTTAGCCTGAATTAATCATATTTTTTTTTGTAAAAGTTTATTATGTTATGTTATATTATGGTGTGTGTGCATGAATAAATACTAATGTTTGCTTAATTATTATTTGGTCTATTCTCTCTCTTGTCACTGAGTTACCATTGATTTAAAGATATAAATATTGGTATATGTTAAGTTAAATGCGCTGGATCCCCTGATTAAGAGTAGGAGCTATTTTGGGATATTTCAAGTGCTGGATTGGTGTGCCTATCATCTGAGCATGCTAACTATATATATATAACATGGTTGTCTGTTGTCTGAGTTTGATTCTCAAAACAAAATGCTTTGGATGGCAAGTTTTTGTTCCAGCAGTCAAGGTGGGCCATGATCAGAAAATGTGGTCATGTTATGCTTCATGTAGCCCAATCTGGCCATGGATATCATTAATGGTTATGCTCCCAATGGTATTCTTCCCTCTGCTTGAAGTGTCAGTCTGTTCCCATGTTTAAAGATATAAGTGAATAATTGTATAATGAAATAATAAATATAAAAGATATTAGTAAATAAATAATGTTAAGAATATAAGAAAAGAAGTATAACAAATAAATATGTATTGAGCATGATAATAAGTTTAGTTAAAGTTAAAAGATTAAAACTTAGTTAAAGTCAAGAGATATAAAACATGAGATATTAAACTATTAGAGTTTAGATATTAAAGATATTAAGTGTAGCAAGTAAAGAATAAATAATGAAAAACAGTCATCAAATAGTTGACAACAAAGTAAATTTCAGAGGGATCCAGTTCAGAATATACACATTACTTGAAATAATTATAAATCTACCCTTAATTAAATAGAGCTATTGCATACTACACTTTATTCTGCTGCTCCTTTTTAGTGTGTGTTATAACATATATAATTAATCTGCATAAAGTATTTTAAGTTCAGTCCATGCTATTTTTTGTACATTTTTCTAGAATAAATAATAGAATGATTAATTATGTAAGTGTTGTGCAGTAATTATTTTTTTGTAATAAAACTTTATTTATGTTAACAATATCATATATACATATATCACCACACCTACATTTATAACACAATACACATTTCATCTCCTCCCCTCATTCTAGAAAATAAACTTTTGTTCACCTAAAGTAATTTTAGTCTTTGAGGTTTCCATAATATTTTGAGCAAGTCTTGTTAGAGGTAGATATCTTTTCTCCTCCTGCTCAGTAGTTTTCTTCTAGCAAAGGATGTTTTGAAGAGGATAAATCTACTTTTGGAAAAATCTCTAATTCATTCGATGAATCGTTTTTCTCAGATAAGTGATTTGCAGTATTTAAAGATAAGTTATGAGAGCTCTTGTACTATAACCATATTTCCTTCTTCTATTTAAATAGTATCACTTAATGTTGAATTAGTACTAACACTCAGTTTTTCTAACAATTCCAGATAGCAAATTCTCAAATGATTTATGTGTCTCCTCACTCTTCTATCATTTGTAGTTTGCTTCTCTTAACTGTTTGTGAAACAATGCTGGTTATTACTCCTGTAAACAATTTTCTCTTTAACATGGAATATATCCATATGGCATAACTTTCCTCACCTAAGTTAATTTGCCTCAATAAAACATTTCAAGACAGATGGATTTGGCATTTTTAGTGCAATAACATCTCAGCTGGTGCCTTTTTAGTCAGCATACATGGAATTAAATATTGATAGAACATAGCATCAGTTAAGGCTTCATTAATATCATTATATGAAGTATTCTACAGCACCTGTTTCAAATGCTGTACAGCTTTTTCTTCTGAGCCATTAGATTCCAAATGATATGGTGGTGTCAATACATGACAAATTCCCCTGGTTGTTAAAAAGACTTTAAACAAATCTGACATGAAAACAGTTCTATTATCTGAAATAATAATTTCAGGATAGCCATGATATGCAAAAATTTCATTTGAAGTGTTCACTGTATTTTCAACACAACGACTGTTGACTCTTTTGTGTTTCTGTCTATTTTGAATAAGCTTCTATCAGTATTAGGAATATATTTCCATTAAATGGGCTATATGGAGTCTTTCCTAAGGTTTATGAGCTTTAATCCAAGACTCTAGCTTCTTTGGGGGCATCGTAGCAATAGACACAGTCTTCATAATGAATAATTTACTGTTCAAACTCTTGCTGTTGCTGACCAGACTCCTCATCACAATTTGTAATAATCTTTTTAATCTGTTTGTGAAATTAAAGATAATCCTGCACTACTGTCAATTTCCATATTGATTACATTTGAACAAATATGGTTATTATCTACAATTTCTTTACTACAGTTTTAGTCTTGACTCCTACTCCCCATAATTTGAAATATACTCATATCTCCTTTTTTCTGACTTTATCCTTTGTGAGGCAAACACAGTGTAAATGACTGGTTTTCTCACACATGTGACATTTAGAATTTTCAAATGTACAGACCTTCTTTAACTGGCCTTTATTACCATAACAGTAGCACATAAAAGATTTTATAGTGCTTTGACAGCTTGTGGTCTGAATGTCATCTTTATTCACCAATCATTTTATGTGTTGCTACATCTCTATTATTTTGAAATTTTTGCAGCATCTTCCATGAGTAATTCTTATGTTATACATTTATTCACCAGATGCATATATGTCAAGGTTACTTCACTGAGAAGAACTTGACAAAACTTATTGTCAGTCATCTCCATAGTCATTGATCATGAAGCATGTTATCCACATCAACACTAAATTCACAGTATTTCACTAATTCTCACAGTGCTATATTATAATGTTGATCCTTCTCATTGGGTGCTTATCTCCTATTTCTAAAACATAAATGTAACACCTATTTAGATGTCGCTGTTTTGAGCTATATATTTAACTTTTCTTTAAGCATGAAGTACAAGACTTCCATTTGTAAAGCTTTTTGGTATTTGCAGAACATCTTTGCCCACCAGCTGCAATAGTGTTGTTATCTTTAGGCAATCATTCTCCATTTTATTAATGAGCATATATTTTTCTTTGTGTTTCACATACAAACACCAATTTGTTAAATCATTAACATCAAATTTCTTAACAATATTTTGGAATACCATTATTGAAGTTTGTTTAATTTATACACAAACATCGCAATTTTTTCATTTACAATGCTAATTGCACATGGAAAACTTCTCTTACTTGCAGGTTCTCTTAAACTGTATTAACAATTGTTTTAATCTAACGTAAACTTCAGATCTCCAGTCATCTGAAGTCAATCTACTGCATTCTCCAGGAATATATACATACCAGCCAAGTCACAATAACATAAAAAAACACAAATAAAATAAATGTGTTTTTTTAAACTCATAAATAAAATATATATACTGGTAATGAAACTAAACATTAATCTTTGAGGAGACAGTCTCTAACATAAACACCTTTGCCAGTGAATAATACTTTCTACATATGCATTTCTTGAAATAATTATAAATCTGATCTAATTAAACAGTTTTTGCACATTACACATTACTCTCTCTGCTTCTGCTGTTTTTAGTGTGTGTTCTACATATACAATTAATTTGCATAAAGTATTTTAAGTTCAGCCCATGCTAATTTCTTGTAAAAAAAATTGAGAGTGAATAATAGAATAATTATATGTGTTGTGTGGTAATTATTTTTTTAATAAAACTTTATTTATATTAACCATATCATATATATATAAAATGAGCATGCCAAATGCTCTTAAGCTTTTCAGAACATTCCTATCCTCAGATCGGTTTCTAGCTCTGGATTTTGTCTGTGAGGCATTAGGATATTCAAGTATTAGATTAAAAATACCAGGTCAATCCCAGAACTTTATCTCATGTTAACTATTAAGTAGAAAATCTGAAAATTTCAGACATCCATAGGTCTTCCAATCCAGCTATTTAATTTAAAGAGCCATATGGGACTGAACTAAGTTAAGATACATCATATATTAATAGCTTTAACAATATAAAATTTCCAAAGCAATAACAATAATTTCAAGAAAATTAAATCATATATTACATGACTTAATTAATAAGCTTGTATTACAAATGTTATGTAATGAGATTTTATCAAATTTCAAATCTTATGCTTGAATAGCCTCATGCATCACTGACAAAAGCTAAAGCTAGAAACCGGTCCAAGGATAGTGATGTTTTGAAAAGCTTGTTAAGAGCTATTGGCACACTCATTATATAACATTTATAATACAATCTTATTAAATTAAGTCACGTGATATATGTCTTGATTTTTTTGCAATTATATATATATAATTAAAATTATCTCAAATTCACAACTCAACCAGACTAGCCTAGTAAATAATATCTAAAACATTACCAATGATTTCCCTACTATAAGCAGACTTCTCACATGTAAAGAACTATAAAATAACATATTTAAACTAAACAATATCTACAATTCCACTTCCCATACACCCTTAATATTAAAATAATTTTTAAATAAGTTAACTGCTTCAGAATCATAAATTTTCAATAAATAAAATATTTCATTTCTCTCAAAAAAGACAACCATAGCTTCATCAAAATTAATAGTGTGGCTTGTATTGTTTTCATGGATATATAAAGCAGAACTAAGATATTTATTTCTAACCCTACTTTTATGCA
Source organism: Epiperipatus broadwayi (assembly GCA_028023455.1). NCBI lineage: Eukaryota > Metazoa > Onychophora > Udeonychophora > Euonychophora > Peripatidae > Epiperipatus > Epiperipatus broadwayi. The sequence continues at coordinate 3,415,690 of JAQFVV010012429.1, read as the reverse complement.
CCTTAATTCTTTAATTTAAGCTTAAACTATTCTGATCTATATATATATAGCTTCTTACAAAAACAAGGGATAATATACATTACTCCAGGAATAGTCTTTCTATCAAAAATTTCCTTTGTATTATTTAATAAATTCTTCAAAGTAATACCCCTTTCCCAAGAAAATTTCTTATTTCCAAACAAATTACTATTTTTACATACAATTTTATAAGAAAACTATTTAAATGGCAAAGAAATAAAATCATTTTTTTTCTTTATCCTTTACATCATTACAACTATTATTACTATTAAATACAATACTTTTAACAAATTTATCAGAGTAGCCAATACTCAACTAATCTTTATAAAATTGATCTTTTTGAAACAAAGCTACTCTACTAGAATTATTTAATTGCTTATTTTTATAACAATAATTTCTATAACAAGTTTTAAAAAAAAAGTTTGGTGTATTCATTTATATATTGAAGCAGTCAACCTGATACTCAGATCGAGCTTCACAGCCCACTCAGAATCTCCCACCACCAAAACCATATTCAAACTCCACCCCTTACACACATATACATATTTATTAATACATACATTTTGTAGCTTAACTAATGAAATGATAACTGATGTAGATATATATCTTAATGTAACTAATTTTAATAAATAAATATTTTATTTTATTTTAATTCATATGTGTGCGTAATGGATGTGTACATATTATAGTGAGGGGAGTTTAATTTTAAAACCTATAGAAAGGAAAAATGTATTATATTAATGTATATTTTTAAAATTATATTTAATTTATTATTTATTTTAATCATGGCAGTCAGAGAAGATGACGCAATCCTTATAAGAATATTCTCGAATGTAATTAAGACAATTTACTGGAAACCCAATTTTTCCCCCTAAAAATTTTTTTTATTTTTTAAAATATTTTAAAATACTATTGTAGGAAATTTTTTCTTCATAAATTTTTTTTAAAATATAAAAAATTTTTTTAAAAGAGTTTGAAAGAGTTTTAAAAGATTGGATTGTCTTCAAAAGTTTTTTTAACAAAAGGTGGATCCGGTCAGCAAATTCCAGATCTGCTAAGTGGATAAAGTGCCTCAGGCCTGGCAGTTAAGTGCATTCCAATATCAACAGAAATATAGTATAAATACTTCTAGATTTGAATCCAGAAGGGAGACTCATAATATTTAAACAGCAATGGTAGAGATAATCCATGTGTGTCATGACAATAATTCAATGTATAGTAAGTAGTGAAAACTTTCACCTTGCTCTCCATTCAAACATGTTCTTTCCTGCAATCATCGCTCAGGATCCCATTACCATGAACTGTAATATGTTTAGAGACTGAATAATTAAATACTGCCTGCCTGTTTGACCAAATCTAGATCTAGTTCACCAATCCCAATGGACATTGAATCATCAAGGATTGCCACTAATTTTATAAAGGTAAAGGAACTCTAGCCACTGCCTAATGTCTAAACTCTTAAATTCAGCCTTCCATGATTATGTCTAATAACTCTGTATATAATTTAAAATATTCTATTAGCTGGTCCTTCGACCAGAAATTTAATATTTTGTTAAAATAATTTGTAATTGACTTACCACTAGCTTGTATATAACTTTCTTAAATTTCTTTCTATCATTGAGCCTCTATTAAATAAATGTAATATTTTTCTTTCATCTTCATGCGGCAATAATATTTTATAATTTTCATTATTGTGTTTTATATATTTAAATATGCCAATAAGTCCTCAAATTCACCAGTGTCATCCCCTCCCCCTCTTTACTTTATGGGGTGACTAAATTAACTTTAATATATTAAAAACAAATCTTGTTATTTTTATTATAGCGAATGCTTGCGAATTTGGGAAAAACATATTAATTATCTTATAAAGTCGTAGAAAAACAGAGTAAAAATCTGTTTTTCTAAGAAATGTTTTTTTATTTTATTTAAATAATAAGTGCTAATCCTAAAAATTCAAATTTATTATATAAAATTAAATCTGTTTATTTTCAAATTAATAACCACCACCCCGTTCGTATATGTATAATTATGTTTATTCTAATGAAAGCACTTATGACCGAATCCTCATATTTATTTAACATTGGGGGAAGTTTATAGATAAATTAAAGTAATGGGGAAGGGAGTCTCTATTTTAATGATTATGTATTTTAGTAATAAGTTTAAATAATCCATTACTGTTTAGTATTTAAGTCATACTATTACATTGGACATTCCCAATATATATAGATTATAATTCATTTATCCTTAGTATTAAAATATTATATGTTTTTCGTTCCAAGCATTGTATGCAAACAGGCCTCCATGTTCAAATACACCTATGTGTGTCTTCGTGCTTCATTCCTGGGGATTTTTGGTAATCCGGATCCAGTATATTCATTCCAAGTCCAAGAACACAGCAAGCAACCCCCACCCCCGTGGGATTTATTTTGTTGTATGAGCTAGTGACATAGGGTCACTCTAGGAAATACCTGGCCTATTGTTATTAATAGCCGACACCTTCATTCTGTGAACCAAACCTGCCAAAGTAGCAGAAGGAATTCGATCACCATTCTTTGTCCTTAAATTTGGAAGCACATTTTTCGGATCCGAGATTGTATCATCTAATTCCACCACCATGCATACACTGCTCTCTTAAAGTTCTCGGCATAACTCAAACCTATGAATGTCCATAAACCATAATATTGTGATTCTACTAAACAGATCTATTTATTATATTTATTAATATTTTCATATACGCATCTTTTTGTGACACCATTATATATGTTAACAAGCTATCCCACACACGTTTCTCTCTCAGTAAAAACTGAGATTCTTTCACCTATTAATAAAAATGTATTTTTATAGTAAAGTTAATAATTCAATCATAAAATAATCTTCATAAGCTAAATCAGTTAAGTGCTATATTTTGTTCTTTCTGTGTGTGGATTGGTATCTCTCAAAAGATATTTCCTTATAGCGCTAAATCAACTGTTTATCAGTATATTTATAAATTATTGGCATATGAGCTAGCCGCTATAAAATGGAATAATAATTAAAGTTGTCATTTTCTAAGTTATAAATAAATGTCATATGATTTACCTGCTATTGTATAAATGTCAATCAAATTATATGTACGTTAAGAGGCCAATGATAATCAATTAAATAATAAGCCAAGTATTTATGCATATTTCATTAAATTAATAAATCTTATATATATCATAAACTTGCAGAATCATTGTTTTCTTTTATTTAAATATTAATATCTTAGTTATTAAATTATGCTCGCTCTGACTAGATGATCTCCCACTAATCCTCTCTATATATAATTAACGTGAAAGGTCATTCATGACCTTTAATTGGGTCAAACTTCTATTTTAAGCTAAAATATTCTGTTAGATAATTTCAAATTAGAGTCTTTTTGTGTCTCCGCTTTGCAATGCCGTCGGAGAGAGATAAATTAGATCGGTATCTTTGGGATTGTTGCTCATAAGTTGGTAGATCTGGAAAATAGGCAAATAGGGCAGAGTTCATGAGTGTTATGACTTATATATCTTGCGCATGATTGAACTCGAGGTACTTTTGCCTAGATGCTAGATCTTGTTATATGAACAGACAAAGCCGACCGGTACAATATATATATTGAAAATTATGAACTATTTTTGAAAAGAAAAACTGTGTAGATGATATTTTAAATTTGTTAACAATAATTCCTTAATGCATATACTTTAGGAGATACAGATTGATAAATAGACCTTAACTCTAACTCTTTACTGTTAATACAATTTATCCAAACCACTCCAAACACTTTTAGCAAAACTCTTTATTTGTACATATACATACACCTACGTTTCGACTGACCTGCAGTCTTCTTCAGAGCCATATATGTACAAATAAAGAGTTTTGCTAAAAAGTGTTTGAAGTGTTTTGGATAAATCGTATTTATAAGATATTATGGCAAAATAAAGACAAATGTGATTTTGGTAATCTTTACTGTTAACATAATCTGATTTTTAAATTAATGATTTAAAGGGGAAAAAAAGTATTGTAAAGAATTTTAGGCTGTTGCCAGGTAAAATTAAATAAAGACTTGAAAACTTTTTAAAAAAAAAAGACATAAGAGAAACCCCGGATGTTTTTTTGCCATGTGATGTAGTGAATAAATTTTAATTGGTTTTATTATTGAAAAAAACAACAACAACAACATAATGATTACATACCAAACAATTATTCTTTACATTTCTAATCACCAAAAGATCTAAATATTTTAACTTAACAAAATCTAATCACCTCACTCTTCTTCTACCTTACACTTTATAGAAGGATCAAAACAATTAAATTCATTTACCAACTCTTTCAATTTATAATTCTCAACTATAGACAAACAATTATCCACATATGTAACAAATAATTCTAAATATAAATATTTTTTCTTAATAATAATTCCTTTTTCAAATAATTAATATAAACTGAACAAATTAAAGGAGAAATAATATAACCTATTATCCACCCTTCCTTAATCTTATAAAAATTACCAGTATAAATAAAATATATAAAATTCTTCAATAACAAAAGCAAATCTTTAATAACTTTAATTTTATTCTTTGACAAAGATCCATATTTAACTAACACAAACATAACATCAATACTGCTTAATCTATTAACATATTGATACATATTCTCAATATCCAAGCTACCAAATACCCAATTACTTTCCATTTTAAAATTATTAATCTTATCAAAAGCCTCAAAAGAAGAAGAAAGTTTGTAATGCCCCCAATCAACAAACTGTTTAAAAAATTATTCAAGAACCTAGAAATACCCTACACAACACTACCTGTAAAATCAAAATTAAATCTTAAAGGAAAACCATCTTTGTGAGTCTTAATATTCATAAACATCTTAGCTGATATTTAGTCAGTATAATAATCATTTTAATATACTCTATTAAAAAATGTTAAATTTACTATTTTTTCCATAATATCTACTAACCTCCTTTTAATCACATTACCTTGATCATTTTTTAAAAACATATTTACCATTATTTAATTTTTTATCCATTTTCTCCCTAAACTCAATTCCTTTCATAATGACAAACCGGCCAGCTTTGTCTTCATGAGAAATGATCACATCAATAGCAATTAACCTATTCTTAAGATGTCTAACCTCAACAGATATGATTAATAAATTTTTCTTTTCTTTTTAAGTTTTTATTAGATTTGACAATAAATTTTTCTTTCCTTTTTAAGCTTTTATTTAAAACCAATTAAATTCCAAATTTCTGCTTATTACTCAAATTACTAGATTCAATAGACAAAATTGTATCAAAAAACTATATTTTTTGAATGAAAAGAAACAAAATTAGCACCAAGAATCACTATTTCTCTATCATTTAACTTAATATCAGAAAGAATAACAACTTTATTAATAGAAACCTTACTGTCAAATACCCTATCACTACAATAAACTTTATTCATTTTTACAAACAAACATTTTAAATTTTTTCATACTTCCTACAATTTTAAATTTTTTCATAAGGCAGTTTAGAATAAATAGGTAAAATTTATATTGAAGGAAGTATGAAAGAATGATTGTTTGGAAAAATGAATGATGTTTATTATAGTGATAGGATATTTGAAAACAATGTTTCTATTAATAAAGTTGTTAATCTTTCTGATATTAAGTTAAATGATAGAGAAATAGAGATTCTTGGTAAAGGTACGAATTTTATTCCTTTTCATTCAAAAAATATAGTTTTTTTTTATACAATTTCATCTATTGAATCTAGTAACTTGAGTGATGAGCAGAAATTTGGCATTCAATTGGTTTTAAATAAAAGCTTAAAAGGAAAGAAAAATTTAATGTTAAACCTGCTGAGGTTAGACATCTTAAGAATAGGTTAATTGCTAATGATGTGATCATTTCTCATGAAGACAAAGCTGGCCAGTTTGTCATTATGAAAGGAATTGAGTTTAGGGAGATAATGGATAAAGAATTAAATAATGGTAAAATATGTTTTTAAAAAAAGATCCAGGTAATGTGATTAAAAGGAGGTTAATAGATATTATGAACAAAATGGTAAATTTAAAAATTTTTAATAGAGTAGATTGTTTAAAATGTTATCATCCTGACTTCATATCAGCTAAGATGTTTAAGACTCACAAAGATGGTTTTTCTTTAAGATTTAATTTTGATTTTGTATTAATGATCAAAAATTGAGATTTAATTTTGATTTTACAGATGGTAGTTCTAGTTTCTTGGATAATTTTTTAAAACAATTTGTTGACTTTGGTCATTACAGTTTCATTCTTTTTTTTTTTTTTTGAAGCTTTTGATAAAATTAATAATTTTAAAATGGAAAGTAATTGGGTATTTGTTAGCTTGGATATTGAGAATATGTATCAATATGTTAATAGATTAAGCAGTATTGATGTTATGTTTGTATTGATTAAATATGGATCTTTGTCAAAGAATAAAATTAAAGTTATTAAAGATTTGCTTTTGTTATTGAAGGATTTTATATATTTTACTTATAATGGCAATTTTTAGAAGATTAAAGAATGGATAATAGGTTATATTATTTCTCCTTTAATTTTTTCAGTTTATATTAATTATTTGGAAGAGGAATTATTATTAAGAAAAAATATTTATATTTAGAATTATTTGTTACATATGTGGATGATTGTTTGTCTGTAGTTGAGAATTATAAATTGAAAAGAGTTGGTAAATGAGTTTAATTGTTTTGATCATTCTATAAAGTATGTGGTAGAAGAAGGGAAGGGTTAAATTTTTTAAATCTTTTGGTGATTAGAAATGTAAAGAATAATTATTTGGTATGTAATCATTATAGTAACAGTAAAGAGTTAAAGTCTATTTATTAATCTGTATCTCATCAAGTAACTGCTATAGAAATAAAAGATTAAATAATTCTAGTGGGGTAGCTTTGTTTTAGAAAAATCAATTTTATAAAGATAATTTGAGTGTTGGCTACTTTGATAAATTTGTTAAAAATATTTTATTTAATAGTAATAATAGTTGTAATGATGTAAAGGATAAAGAAATATATATATATCATTTCATTTCTTTGCCATTTAAATTGTCTTTTTATAAAATTGTATGTAATTTGCTTGGAAATAAGAAAATTGATTGGAAAAGGAGTATTACTTTGAATAATTTATTAAATAATACAAAGGAAATTTTTGATAGAAAGACTATAAAGGGAGTAGTGTATATTATCCCTTGTTTTTGTAAGAAGATATATAGGTCAGAGTCATTTGAGCTTAAATGAAAGAATAAAAGTAGGGTTAGAAATAAATATCTTAGTTCTGCTTTATATATCCATGAATAAGATACAGGCCACACTATTAATTTTGATGAAGCTAACTCTTCTTTGAGAGAAATGAAATAAAGAAGAATTAAAGAAACTTTATTATTAAAAATTTATGATTCTGAAGCAGTTAACTTATTTAAAAGTTCTTTTAATGTTAAGGGTGTATGGGAAGTAAGTGGAATTGTGGGTAATATTTAATTACACTTGAGAAGTCTGCTTGTAGTAGGGAAACCATTCGTAGGTTTTAGAGTTTATTTTCTTGGCTAGTTTGGTTGGGTTGTGAATTTGGGATAATTTTGATTATTTATTGACTAATTTAGCTTTATACTTTTAATGTATATATATTCATATGAATGTTTTCATCATTGCAGATATAAAAAACATATTTGCGAGTATTTTAGTTTAAAAATTCCAACATTTTGGTTTGATCAAACTAAAATCTTACATGGATGACCCTGCAAAACATGTTTTTTATATATGCAATCTGTAAAAACATTTGTACGAACATAATAAATCTCTATGGGGAGGAAATATTCAAGAAACGTTTCATTTTTGAAAGATCATGGGGTAAAAAAATTATTATGTGAGAGTTGAGGGCTTGTGTGATCAAGTTGAAATGTTGTTTACATGGATGAACCCACAAAACATGTTATATATATATTCCACATATCTATATTTATAACTCTATTCATATTTCAGTACCTAATAAACATAGGAGTTAAAGATGCATAAAATGTATAGAAGTTTCTAAATATCAGAAACAAATTTTTGTATTTAAAAAAAAATATCATTTTTTGTAAATATATTTGGTCTAATTAAAATTAAATCTGTAATCAGATGGCTGAAAAACAGCTGATTAGTGGTAATTATTGGATTAAAATGAAACAAAAACAAAAAAAGTAAAAGAACTGATTAGTAGTAATTATCAGATCAAAATGAAGTAATATCAAATAAAAAACTAGCAGAAAAAAAAACTGGAGCTAAGGGATGGCAAGATATGTTCTCATTAAGCATTTGCATAACTATATATACCAGAAAAGAAGAGAAAGATATTGGATGAGTCCGAGTGTGCAGAAAGAGCACCCCATCATCACATTTAAATATTCCATGTTAAAATAGCAATTGCTGCATTTGTCTCAAAAATACTTTTAAATCTTAATTTAAATACAGCAAATTAAGGGTAAATTTTTGTACTATGGAAACTATAAAAGACATGCTAGAACTATCAGAAATTTATAAGCTGCTGTCTTGAACTATATAGACATCTCAGTCTTAAAACAACACCTGTAATAACTCCAGAAATAATGATGCTGTAAGATATAGATTTAGCCTACCCAAAATGGAAATATTTTCTCATTGCTTGCAGATATCAAGCTTACTTACTCAGATAGATTACTGACATTAAGAAGTTAAAATTTTCATGCAATAGTCAATGCAAATCAACTAACATTTATGAATTTTATCTGAAAGATAAACACAGTATAGGACAAATGCAGAATGATTAACTGCGATACATAGGTATTCCTATGATTAATAGCAAGTTTTTGGAATTTTTAACACCACGGTAAAAGCTTTTAGCTATGGCGCATTCCAAATGTTTTAATTTATTATATATAAAATTACTAATAATGTAGAAGAATGTTCTTATTCTATATTATTTGCTGCTCACATATAAATTGTTATATTTTTTTTATTTTAATAATTATTTTTTATATATGAAATAGCATTATAGAGAAGAGATATACATATATCAGAAATAAAGGGCCTGTAAATAGACTTAAAAAATAAAAGATTAATGTCTGTCATAATGGAATTTTCAAAATATTTAGCCCATACTATGATATATATATACTCTTAAAAGTCTAACAATATCTAGATTCATTAATATGTATGATTGATGAACACCAATTAAGATTATTTTAATAAATCATTGTTATATAAATTGTTTAGTTATCTGTGCTGCTCCTAAGGTCTCATTCCAATTACATACATGGATAATTCCTATTGATTCTGAGAAATTTGTTCTGAGCTGAAGAGCAAGATGATAATGGATTAAAATTGGGATGGTATTACAAGAGGATATTCTATTCATAGGAGTTTTTTCAAAACAAAAGTGATGTTCAAGGTTAAGGGCTCATACTCCATATGAAAATACTTTTGGATGAAGTAAAGTATGACTTTTTGAGGAATATTTTGATGTATAATGATTAAGAAATATGACCTGAATATCTATAACTTTATCTTTCTTATTGCATTGCCAAATCCATACAATATTAATATCACTTATATAATAAAGAACATAGATGATATTAACATTAATCTGGATATCTCGTATACAATAGTTATTTAAGTAGTACATGATTTTATCAGCAATAGCAATATCAATCTTAATTAAACTTAAGAAACTTAAATTGTTGTTAAACTTCTTTATAATGGTAAAGAAAATTGCGTTTATATGGGTGGCTTATTATGTTAAATGAATCTACTATATTTGTGCATAGATTTGTTCGATTAAAAATTTACGAGTCGAGAGAAGCACCTTCCAGTTTCTCGGTACAATATATTTAATAAACCAAAATGTTTTTTTTTTTTGAATATGTATGCATTTATCTAAAAGTAATAAAATTTAATCAAAGAATTTTTCAATTTTAAAGTAAGCCTGCGGCTTGTGAAGTTTGTCTACAAAAATGTACTCGCCCTTGTAAAATCAAGATTCTATTTCTAATTCAGTATCAGAAAATATTTTATTATAAGCTATTTTTTAAAAACATGATAGCTTATTATAATAGTGAAAATTTTCTCAAACTATTGGCTAATCTAGTTTTTATTTTTTAATTAAGTAAATGAATGCCACAAATGAAAAAGTAAATTGCAGTATATTTAATTGACGTAATTTTTTAACATACATCAATAATGACTCTACATTAAGAATAATCACCAAATTTACAAATCTAGAGACACGTGATTAACACAAGTGCAATGATTAAAAGTAAACGAAACTTAATTATCTTTTTTTTTTTTTTTTTTAACTATAGTATTTAACATTTTGTTAAGAAATACTTTTCTCGTTCATTTCGAGATTTTTAATAATCAGACACGTTATAAAATATCCCTTTAATTTGTTTTTTTTTGTCCACTCATTTATTAATTAATTGTAATAGCAAAATAGATTGTAACATAAAGAAGACAAATATATTAATAAATAATGTATAACAATAATTATCAATATTTAAAAGTTTTTAAAACGATTTTACTCAGAATATTATCTGAGTATCAGTAAGAATAAAACAAACTCTTTACTCATGTAGCAGTCGTGGCCGAGTGGTTAAGGCGACTGACTAGAAATCAGTTGGGATCTTCCCGCACAGGTTCGAATCCTGTCGACTGCGATAACTTTTTTTTTTTAATAAATGGATATTTTTTAGTGTTCCTTAACAAATTACTTATTTATAATGTTTTTGAATGTTACATATAACATCTTCAATTTTTATTGCAATTCAGTTCAAAATCTATTTATAAATACCGTTTTCCTTGTCTTTGTATTTTGTAATATTTTTTGGAGAGACAAAATTTCCCACTATATTCATGGGCAGTGAAATCAAACTTTTAAAATTACTTTTTGATTAATACAATATGAATAAATTATATTAGACATCATTAATTAGCGCGCAGTTTAATATAATTGTATATTTTTTGGCTCACTCTTTCATGGCTTCAAGTTACACTCTTTCAACAAAACTTTATCAAATGAACTCTCTTATTTTATTCTTATGTTTTTGTTTACTTATTATTGCAAATAAATATTGACAAGATAGATTTTATCAACATTGAACAATTCTCATTAGTTATTTTTATTAAATATTATTTTAAATTGATTTTATAATTAATAAAGTTTCTTATATTTTGCACTATCTGCTTTACATTTTTTTTTTTTTGTTCATTGGAAAAGCACAATAAAGATAATTTTGTAACGTTTTTTTTTTAATATGTTCATCATAGACTTCTTCCACGTACATATATAAATATAGTAGCTATTTATAAATAAGTTTAGCCATTTCAACTCCAATGTAATAATAATAAAAGAGAAAGAAAAATAAATTGCTTTAAAAATGAATTTTGCAAGACTATGCAAACAAATTAATCATTCAAGCTGGTCGATTTTTCTGCTAATCTGGTATTTTGAGATGCTGTCTTAATTTCTCAGCAGAAAACTTTTCTTTCTGAAACACTTCAACACCATATCTATACGTAGCTTTCCATTGTATTCTATTTGCTGACACATCTTTCCAATGAAAACAATTGGTGTTGTGCTTGTTTAGCATGTTTTGGAAATAATCTTTATAACATAGATCGAGTCTACTTTTTCCATGAAAACCAAGTTCAAGTTCGCCATAAAATATTTTTTTAGATAGCCTTGCATTGATCATTCGTTTTACATCTCCAATGCAACAAAGATATGATTTTACAGCAAGTTGAAGAATATATTGATTGGTTGTATGACCTTGTCATTGTATTTTTAAAATTTGTTGAAATATACTTGTTGTGTTTGGTTAGGCTTGCAGGTTCGTTTCCAAACCACCAGATACAAAAAACTATTCAGCAATTAAGATGTACAATTTATTAGTCCAAAAACTATACACATGTTAGTTGAACAAATGAATAAATATAGTTGATACACTTGAATCCTGAGATAGTCATGTGAAGTATGGAACTCACTTCCAGCTAATGATTAGCCTGTGTCATGAGTTCTGGTAAGTCTCTTCCAGCTATGTATTAAGCTTGCCTCAAGTCGGCTCTAGTTCAGACATAGGAGTTTCCAGTCCATAGGTGGACTTGCCTCACTGCGTGGACATAGTGATAATGACTAGATAAATACCTTTGCTGATGGCAGAAGGTTTAATGGAGAGCACGTTCTGTCGTTCAGGTTAACAGAACTTGCTCTCTGCCTTGCCTCCAAAAGACTGACTATTTAAAGGCAGAGATGTTTGAGCCCCAGTGAAAGTTTTAATCCTTTTGGATAGCAACTGGGTGCTATCCAATCAGGCAAGGAATCTGGAATAGTCCACTTCTGAAGGCAGGGTCAAATATGACAATACTTAAATAAAACTTTTCTAATGTTTTTATATTGCATCAATTAGGTATCTAGTCTCACTTCTATACAATTAATTAAAGTAAAATTGACAGCTCTATATGAAGTAATTTAGTTGCAATAGTTATTTCTCTGAGATGAATTGCTATATCTTTTTAAGTTGTTAAAACAAGCAGCAGCACATTGGAGTCTCTGCTGTATCTCAAGATCTAAATCCACTTTTCTACTTATAAATCTGTCAAGGTATTTAAATTAGCTTACATTTTCAAGTTAATAATTATTCAAGTCAAAAGTTACTGAGGATTTTTCTTCCATCACCAGCAGATAAAGAACTTGAGTTTTTTAAACATTAATTATTCGACTAAAGTCTTTAAATATTGCAAACATTCTGTAAATTTTCTTTTGAATTGGCAAAAATTGCACAATCATCAGCATAGTTTAGAATCCAAGAAGACTGGTTTTTCCTTTTAATCAATTCAAATTTAAAATTCTATCATCAAACCTGCACCAACATTTTAATCCCTGATGTATAAGAAATGATCACTGCTATAAAAATTGAAAATGTTGTAACAAACAACTTTGTTTAACAACAACTTTAATTTCAAATGTTTCTGATTTTCCACCTATAATAATAACACTTCCTCTCATTCTATCATGTAAAAATCTATAAAATATGAATAAATTTTGGTGGTCAAATGTTAAACAATATCTTTAATTTGTTTGATTAACTAAATCTTGACCAAATCAATAAAAGCAATATATAAATCATTCTTTTGTTCCTAACACTTTTCTTGCATTTGCCTGGCAACAAAAACCATATCTACAGTCCTTCTCGCTTCTTTAAAATGACACTGAGTCTCTGATAATCATTCATCTATGACTGGAAATAACCTATTCAACAAAATCTTTGAAAGTACTTTTGCTATAATGGATAATAATGATTACTGCAATCTTGTCTATTCCCTTTACTTTTAAGAATTGGAATAATAGACATATTCTTAAGATCAGTTGACACAATTTCAAAAGTCCCTACATTCCTAAACATGTCAAAACTTTTGTATTTAATATATCACCATCATATTTTAAAACGTTGCCAAGTATTTCATTAGGATCTGAAGTTTTCAATTTTTAAAATTACCAAGAGCTGTTTGAGTTCTTTAAGCTGGATATTTTTATCCATATCAATATAAGTATATAAAATGGATATATTATTAAAAATCTTCATCTTAATCAAATACTTCTTCCATCTATTAAAAATATTGTTATCAATATAAGAGAATGTCATTGCTGGATTTAATAGGATACAATCTTTCTGCGATCCACATGTTACTTCCAGTTCATCAAAAAAAAAAAAAAATCAAGTGACCATAATTAGCTGCAGTTTTAATTTACCAATTTTTTATTTTAATTTTTTTTATCAGTCTTTGAACTTCTGCCTTTAGATGTCAATATAATGACATTTCACATTTAATTAATCTGCCAAACAGATAATGCCACATGCAGTCTTTTTAATAAGATTGCCAATAATATGATCATTGTCAAAAAAAAGTCATGATTCTTCTTTTTTACTAAACCCAGGATACTTATATCTATGCTGATTCAGCATGAAATGCATCTTGGGGGTCATTTGTATTTTATTATATCTTTATTTATATGAATTTGAAAAGAATGGAGGTGTTTATTATATCTATAAAAGATATTACATATGGGACAGAGAAAGGTGAATAACTTCGTGTGTGTAAATTAAAAAAATCAGATATATTAATCTTTAACTGAGGTTTAAAGTTTATATCTGTGTTAGAGATAATCTCTAGTTTCAAAAATGATTAGTAATAATCAATAGTATATTTATCTGAAATGGATGGTGTCAAAGTTGTGAGTGGAGGAAGTTTGACAATGATAAATGAAAATATAACAATTTACTCTAAGATAAATACTTTGCATATAATAGAGATATATATGACAGATAGTGACCTGGAACAACTGATGAGTGCTGGTTGAGCACGAAATGTATCCTGGGGGTCATTTGTCTTTTATTATATCTTTATTTATATGAATTTGAAAAGAATGGGGAAGTATGGAAGTGTTTATTATATCCTTAAAAAGAATTCCAAGTTTCAGTAATATGATAACTCTAGAAATTTAAATTAATAATTTTATTGCTGTTGAAATTTAATACATATTGAAAAAATCAACTTATAACTTTCCTGTGAGTGTAATTAAAATAAGATCTACTTTTAACACATTTATCACTTTAGTTTTGCAGTTCACAAATCTATGATTCCATTCAACAACCTGCATTTGTAAGTGCTTATATAATATGAACTTTTTGTATTCTGACTCTGTAAGCTATTAAATCCCATTGTTTTGAGTGAAGATGCATCCATGCTGTTTATAGCAGTTTTTCTGCTTAAACAAAATGTTTGTGATAGTCATTCTGTGTGTTGTCAAAAATTCAATAATAATGGATTATCTAAATTTACAGCAGCAATATTATTTCTAATAACTTTATTATTTCAATCAACATATGCAATAAAGTCTCCAAGAAGAAAAATTGAATATTTTAATACTATTGTATGATAATGCTATCTAGCAAGGAATAAAAGCTTTTTCTGAATCTAAAGCTGGAACATGGGCTATGGCAAGTATTAACACAATTAGTCTTCAGTAATACAATGGAGAATTACAACGGTAGTAGATACTAAATCAAACTTTATAGCAAATCCTACACCATAAATTCTTTTTTCACTGATTAATTTATCCTTCCAGTCATACTAATGTTCTATTAGACTTCCTTTCTCCGGAAGTCAAGTTTCATTAAGAGCAGTTATATCAATCTTAAATCTCAACTGCTCCTGAGCCATCAGGGCAGTCCTCCATTACGATCTTGAAGAGTTTGTATCAAGTAAAGTTGACATATTACATTTATAATATTTATTTATAGTATTATCACTGCTTTCTACTTTACTACTGATACTGACAGTAAATTTTAACTTGGATGATTATTAACTTGGAAATGCAACCCATTTTAATATCTTGCTAGATTTATAAAAGATGAATTTAGATATTGAAATATAATGCTGACTCCAATGAGCTGCTTTGAACAAAGTGAAAAAAATAATAATTCATCACAGAAAAATAATTGCTGCAACTAAATTATTTTATATAGAGCTATTATTTTATTTTACTATTATTCCTATTACTTCGGACAATGTGAGACAGACCATTTTCTGACCACTTTTCTAGGCCCCTTCTATTTCCATAGTAAGCAAAGAGATCTCTAAATAGACCTGCCTAAACATACAATCTTTGCTAGATAAAAAAAATATCTCAAATCCAGTTCCAAACAGATTTCTTATTGATTGTACTGTTTTGAGCGAAGATTACAATTAAGGTCTGCCAGCCTACTAAGTCTGTTCCCATCATTGTTTTCTTATTTTTCTAGGGTTTGAGCTAAATTAAAAATAATAAAAAAAAGAATTGAGATCAAAAATGTTATGTGATTAGTCAAAGAATAGAAATGTGGTTATACAAACACACAATTCCATCATCACAGTAAGTATAGGGAGGTAACTGATGGCATGAGACACTTAGGACATATTGATTGAAGAAAGAAAAGAAAGGACTATTGTTTTCAAAAACAATATCTAATTTTTGATGAACCAACATCCTATTCTACAAGGTAGCAGGGCATTCTCTTATTTAAACACTGTTTATTTGCTATTCAGTATTGCCTCCTACAGAACCATTGGTAGCCTAAGTTATTTACTTATATTTTTACTTCTACAATTTTTTTTTAGATATAGCTATTTTAGAATTAATATCAAATTTATTAAATATATTAAATTTATTAAACGCTAGCAGGTGATCTAATAATAACATGAAAGGCTAAAACCTTCAACAGAATCATCTTAAAAATGAAGGCAAAAACTCTCCATACAGTAGTGCCACCCTGTGTTAATCAGAGTAATCAATGGATGCCAGAAGGCTTGTGCATAAAATCCCTATCTAGTGCCTACTCAACCAATATCCAATATGAGTAGGCACTAGATAGGGATTTTATGCACAAGCCTTCTGGCATCAATTGATTACGCTGGTTAGCACAGGGTGGCACTACTGTATGGAGAGTTTTTGCCTTTGTTTACAACAATTATGTACTAGTATGAGATGGTGATCATGTGATGTTTAGTGGTTTAACACTTTAAAAATGCTTATGTGACAGCCAATCAGATATAATAATGACTGCATGTGGAACTCTCAATTCAAGAACACAGGCCAGAACACATTATCATAAAATTTACTGTAAATAAAATGTTTCTTAATATGTCTTTTTCAATCATAGTTAATGTGTTCTATTTATGACTTTTAGTCCTGCGTAGTTTAGTCCAGTGATAAAATGATAGATTCTAATGTTCATGAATTACAGTTCCAACTATGCCACTTCTGTTGTTTGAATTTCTTATGAATTTTTAATTATTAAATAAGATTTCTCACAGTATTGCTGTCCATATGCTACTACATTAAAGCCATTTGAACATTTATTTGTTGGTGTTAAATATGTAATTTTTTAAAAAACCTAGAAGCTGAAGATCACTCTTAGAATTTATAATGTGCAGAATATGAATTATATAAAAATTATGTGGTGAAAATGTTAGGAATATGTAAAATAAAGCTGTCTGGATCAGAACATTATATATACTTTCAGAACATGGACAATAAGGTATAAATGGAATGGTTTTTATTATCAGAAAGATAACCTTATGAATTATTGATTGATATACTCTAATGCATGTGAAAAAAAAAATTATTAGATTCATTCATAAATTGATATAACTTTTATACATATTTAGAATACTAAAATTTGAAATGGAAAAGAAAATGCCATAGAACAATATAAATTTGAAAGCAGAAATAAAAAAAGAAAAGGATTAATGTGTTTAATGAACAAAGCAAAACTCTCCATACAGTATTGCCACCCTGTGCCAACCAGAGTAATCAATGAATGCCAGAAGGCTTGTGCATAAAATCCCTATCTAATGCCTACTCATATCCCCAGACTAGTTTTCTGGGTTGTGGCCATTGTCAGTGAGGAGCTTTGGATCTGAGAGCACTGCACCTAGATCTTAGGATCTAATGCAACCCTCCAGTACCCACCTTTTATCTCTACTTAACTACAAAACTATGAGAATGAAATTTTGAAAACACAAAAATATTTTCAATCTAAGCTCAATAGCTTATATAGTCATATAGGTCTGAACTCAGTTCAACACCCATACATTTTGGTGTCTTTGGCTCTTTAACAACCATAGCCACCACTATCCTATTAGCCAGAAACTAGTCTGGGGATATTGGATAAGTAGGCATTAGATAAGGATTTTATGCACAAGCCTTCTGGCATTCATTGATTACTCTGGTTGGCACAGGGTGGCAATACTATATGGAGAGTTTTGCTTTGTATATAAACAATTATGTGCTAGTATAAGATAGTGATCATGTGATGCTTAATGGTTTGTGTTTAATGAATTAAAAGACCAAAACAAAAACACAGCAATTTAGTCAAACTGACACTAGATAGACTTTCAATACAAACTGTGAAAAAGATATAGGATTTATAGTATTTAAGGCATTGTATTTTTGTTACCCCTTTGATAATATAAAATGTGAGCATTGGAGCAGAAAAAATAAAAGTATTGATACCTTTGGATATCAATAAGATTAAACTGAATTTTCTTTTGTAAGTGCAAATGATCAGATTAAAATTATTATATTATTAGATTATCTTTATGAGAAAAATTTATTGCTCAAAAAAATAGAGAAAGAAACTATTGATGAGTAATGTGACAGTTAAATTTCATCATCACAATAATAAATGTGTCACATGATCACTATCTTATACTAACACATAATTGTTTATAAACAAAGCAAAACTCTCCATACAGTATTGCCACCCTGTGCCAACTAGAGTAATCAATGAATGCCAAAAGGCTTGTGCATAAAATCCCTATCTAATGCCTACTATAGGGATTTTATGCACAAGCCTTCTGGCATTTATTGATTACTCTAGTTGGCACAGGGTGGCAATACTGTATGGAGAGTTTTGCTTTGTTTATAAACAATTATGTGCTAGTATAAGATAGTGATCATGTGATGCTTAATGGTTTAACACCAATCCTGCCTAATAGGATAGTGGTGGCTATGGTTGTTAAAGAGCCAAAGACACCAACATGTATGGGTGCTGAACTGAGTTCAGACCCATATGACTATATAAGCTATTGAGCTTAGATTGAAAATATTTTTGTGTTTTCAATTTCATTCTCATAGTTTTGTATTTAAGTAGAGATAAAAGGTGGGTGCTGGAGGGTTGCATTAGATCCTAAGATCTAGGTGCAGTGCTCTCAAACCCAAAGCTCCTCACTGACGATGGCCACAAGCCAGAAACTAGTCTGAGGATATTGGATGAGTAGGCATTAGATAGGGATTTTATGCACAAGCCTGCTGGCATTCATTGATTACTCTAGTTGGCACAAGGTGGCAATACTGTATGGAGAGTTTTGCTTTGTTAATAATAAATGGGCTTAAAAATTAAACAGATGATAGATCATTTAATAGAAATGACATTTGTATTATCATTAGGCATCATAATAATTTGATGGCTTAAATTTATAAATAATGAAAATTATTTTATTTGAAATATATATAATACAATACTTACCATTCCTAATACTGAACATTTTCTATGTATATAAATGCAAATGTGATCAAATTTAATGTTAACTGTGATTCTTAATTTTTTTTTCTTTATTTGTTGCACAGTTATACAATGCTCAAGATGAAATAAATGTAGTTTAAATGCAGATGTCAAGCGTTGGTAGCCGAGAGGTCAGTGCAGCTTCCTTGCAAGCAGTGTCTTGCAGACAGTTGTCGCGAGTTCGCTTCCCAACCGATGCTTTGACATATGGAAAAAAAAAAGCAGATATTTTATTTATTTATACAAATTAAATGTATTTACACAAAATACGATTCATTTCTATTAATCTTAATTGTGCTTTTATAAAGGAGAAATTATCGTAAATAATTTATATATTTACAATTTTCTTGATTTTAAATATAATACTGATTATAATAACAAAACAATTACATTTCAATAATAGATTAATTATACAAATCATCATCAACCATTAATGAAGAACATAAGGATTTTTTTTTAATTAAAAACTAAAAAATAATAATACAATTTAAATGTTTCCAGTTATTTTTCAAATAAAAAAATAAACAATATGATCAATTAAATTAATTTTTAACGAGTTTAAGAAAAAATTGTATTTCTAGTGGTAAAATGTTGTTTCTTTTTTTAATTCTTTACAAATGTAGATTTTAGATATACATTCTAAAAACTAAAGAAGTAGAATCAAAATTTCCAAACTCATTTAGAAATAAGTCAATGTTAGTAAATATTTGTATACTGTATAGTATTCATTGTAATATCTTCAGGAATACATCAATTTCTACACATGCACTGTTTTAACAAATTGATGTTCATTCACCTGTAAATAAAGATTGAGTGCACATCAATTTGTTAACATAGTCCATGTGTGATTGATTTGCTCCCAAAGATAAGTTAATATTAGGTAGGCAGTATTATGAGAAATCAATCATAAAAACTTACTTTACCTCCACCCCGACCTTTCTTCTACTCCCCCTTCACTTTTCTTAAAACCCAATAAATTGAAAACAGAAATAAAAGTTTGCAAAAAAAGACCTGTCAATGAAAATTAATACTGAGATTTTAGATTACGCGTTGAATTTATATATTAAGTCTTAGTAGTTTTACTACGATAAATCACCATTTTTCCAAAGAAATCTCCAATTGATCAATTAGTCATCCCAGTATTCTTTCATGATTTCAAAGCAGTGTTTAAAGAGAAAATCAAAATGTAGATAGCCAATTAGATTGATATCATTTTCTTGTTCTTTATTGCTATATAATCGTTTATAGAACTCCTACATATTTTATGATGCTCTCTCTCTTTTTATTAAAAGTTCTATCTTTTCTTCATATTTCAGAAATGTTCCCTACCACTGTCAAGATATTGTTTTACAATTTTAAGACTTTTATAGCTTTCCTTGTTAATTCACAACTATATATTTTTACATTATTAATTTTTTTCCATATTATTTTATAAAACTCTAGAAATATTTTCATATCACTTCTTTTCTTCACACATTGACTTGTTTCAGTAAAAAAAATATTGGTAAGTTGCTGCTTTTTTATACTAGTGGGGAGTTCTTAATAATATATTGGTCTTTCTATTACTTTAATTGAATTCTGATCTATCTTCAAAATCTGTTAATGTTTTAAAATGATTTGCAAGTTATAATTTAAATACATTTGAATTAATCTGAAGAGTAGAACATCAATTATGAATACTGTTTTCCTTAATAATTTTTGTCTCTATTTTTGTATTAATACATATCTTAAATCTTACTAACCTGTGATCACTTCCTGTATTGGATTTATTAAGAACATTATAATCTTGAAATACATATTTTCTGTTAGTCAAAATATAATCCAATTCTGCTGTACTTTCAGTTGGATGTTTTTACATTTTTCTCAAAGAAAGAATTCATAATATCCTTTTTTTCCTTCTGTGAACTCCACAAGTCTGTATCTTCTCTTAGTTCACCACCATAACAAAATTTGTTCACAGTAATTTCATCTATCAATCATTTTCCAATTCAAGCAATAAAGTATCCCATGACACTTTTGAAATGTTGTGAAGAGTATTTTGATCATCTTTTGAATAATGATACAAGAATTGAGATGATGACTTTTAGCGATATATTTATTTTAATCATTTAGATTTGGACAATGATATCAAGTTAATGAAGTCAAAATAACCCTTTGTAATCTTAAATAGTGGAAAGACTTCAAGTCCTGATAAAATACTATGAGAAGTTTTAAAATATGAAATGTTAAGTCTCTGAATTCATAAATATTGTGCCACCCGATGTTGTGGATGCTTTTATTGTTTCAATTTTTAAAAACAAAAGTAGACAAAATTGCAATGATTATCATTGCTTCCCATTATAGATGAATGTTTACAGACAGTGAATGCAATTTTAGAGTCAAGAAGTACTACAGACATGATTTTTGTTGCAAAACAAATGCAAAAAAAGTGTCAGGAACAAAGGAGTGATTTATATACTGCTTTTATTGATTTGGTCAAGGCATTTGATTAGTTATGTCTATGGCATTCTTTGAAATTGTTTGTTAAACAAAATTTATTCAGATCATACAGCTTCTACATGATGGAATAAGAGGAAATGTTATTACTACATATAGAAAATCAGCCATTTGAAATGAAAACTAATGTTAAAACAAGCATCTGTATATTCTTTTCAATTTTTATATCAATGGTTTTTAGAATTGTTTATAGACAGTTTAATGAAACAAGATTGATGGTGGAATTATTAATTTGCACCGATTAAAAGCAAAAACTTTATCAGTCTCTGCTGGAAGAAAATCTTGGGAGTTTTATAAGGAGAAAGGTGGACTTGCATGTTGAGATCTAACACAGATTCCTATGTACTGCTGCTGTTTTAACAAATTGGAAAATAGAGGACTTCCATCACAGGGAAATAACTACTGCAACTAAGCTATATAGAAAGCTGTTTTGTACCCAATTTATTATATACAAGTGAAACTTGGACATTCTATAGACACAGTATGAGTTGTTAGAAAAGTTTCACTTAAAAATGCTCCATAAAATTCAAAAAATATAATGGCAAGATCATAAAACCAATTAATGTTCTTCAGCTTGTTGGATGTGATTCTATTAAGTCCATTATTGTAAAATCACATCTTCATTGGATTGGACATGTAAAACAAATGGAAGACTTCATAAAAAGGTGTTTTATAATGAATTTGAGAATAAGTTTCATAGGAGAAATGAATTCTGTCTATGGTATAAGGATTATCTCAAAGATATTCTGAAGAAGTGCAACACCACATTTCCATTGGGAAGATAAGATTGGCTACAGAATACACTGAAGTTACAATTAGACATAATTTCAGAAAAAGTTTTCTGCTCAGGAAACTAAAAGACAACGGCATAAAATATCAAGTAAACAGAAAAATGGACTAACGTATTCAAAATGTAATTCACAGATTAGTTTTTATAATCATTGCAAAATGCATTTCTAAAGTAATTTCTTTTTTAAGTTGGAATGGCCATACTCATTTATGAATGGCTGTTAATAATCATTATTATTACTCGATCACGATGTAAACTTGTCGAGACATAAACCTGAATTATCTGTATTTGACATCTTCCATTATGTTGATAACTAGTCTTGCTACTCTGATATATCAATGTTGTTTGTCCACTTTTTATTTATAATGAATCTCACTCCACTTGTGCTGCCAATATTTTGCCTTTGTAGTAGAGTACGTGTCACTTTTTAAATCAATTGTTTCTTCATATTTTCTTATTTCAGAAAATCCAACAATGCTCTATTTGATATTTGACAGTTTTTCCAATTCATAAAATCTTCTTTCACTAAAAAGTATATACTTAAGTAAAAGGCGATCATTGAATAGTAGTCTGGATCCACAATTACAGGATACTTAGCACCCATTGCCTTCATCCCCCAAACACTATTTTGTCCAGCAATTGTCTGTCTACGATTGTAAATATCTATTTTTAAAAAAGCTTATTCACACACACACACATTCTGCCTTCAAAAAAAGTCAACTAATATTATAGTTGAGAGATATTAGGCAATTACTCAGAGATAAAAAAGCCAATAAATGCTGGCTTATATGTGCTGGTGGGCAACAGAGAAGGAATACCATAATCTCACAGAACTGACTGATATATGTTGGTGAACAGCCCATCCATATTCATATACTATATGAATAATCATATAGTAATAACAGCTACAATGATAAGAATGTATCGAGTAAATATTAGAAATTTGCCATTTGGTTCCTTAAAGGCCTCAAAGAGGAATCAAAGTGGCTTCTTTCAGTTAACAGCAAACTTCTTTCCGCAACTATCACATTATATATATTAAATACTGCCTAATATATATTGCTATCTACTAAATTATTTAATTCAATGGATAAATTAATGAATAATTTAGGACCACAGTGATCTCTTATTTTAGATCCACATTTATTACAATATTTTTCAAATTGTATTATATGAGATTTTTAAAAAGTATTATCAAAAATTTTGTCTTAAATAATTATATATTCAAAAAGTGCATTAAAATTTATTATTTTTGTAGTCATTTTTTTTCTTTTTATGTAATTTTCCTCTAAATGGCACCCCATTAATAATAGAAAAGTTGCAAAAACTATAAACTGTTATTTGATATCTCAGTAAAGTTTCACAATAAGAATATTTAAATAAAAATATTTTTGATTTTGTAAAACATTGCTACAAATGATCTAAATTTATTTGAATGTGAATATTTTTCCATGCCATTTTTTCGTCTATTATTATATCTAATATATTAATTTGTTTTATTTTATACATTTATTATCATTACATAGTGTTTTTACATTTATACAATCATACAGTATATCAATATTTTTTATATTTCATATGAGGAAAACATTAATATATGTTGTTTTTTCTCCATTTATATACATTTTTTTATTACAACACTAAAGGACAATTTTGTTTTTAAGCTTTCTTAATAATTCCTAATTGCAATATCAATATTGTTATTTAAGTATCATCAGTATTCCTAAGACATTTATGAATATAGAAAATAATAAAGCACTAAGTGTAGACCTTGAGGTATTCCATATATATATATATTTGCATGTTATTCAATACATGATATTTTTGATACAACATATCTATTATTTAAATAATTTTTGGAGAATCCGAGTCATTTCCCTCTAATTCCACAACTTTCTAAACTATGAATCAATTCTTTATGTTGCATTGTCAAATGCCTTATAAAAATCTAAATATATATATATTCTCATTTAATGCTCTATTAATTTGCAAAATTCTCCAATAACATATTGGTGTTTCTTTCTACTATGATTCTCATTCCGAAAAAGATACTATATATAAAGACTGCTCAAGAATATATAGGGTTGGCATTAAAGGTTTGCAAAAATTGTGTTGCAAGTAGGTACTGGAATTAAAGGATGCTGAAATAAAAAACACCATGTAATGAAAACTTTTTTTATGATGTATCAAAAATTCATTTACTTAGAAACGTATTGTTTGAAAACTCATTAGGCTGTACCTACATATATTACTGCTTTTCTGTTTTGCAGTTTTTACATATCTGCTAAGTTGAACGCTTCATATTATAAGTTCAAGTGAATACTAAAGATCCTAGCACTGATCCTGCATATGTATATATGAAAGTGAATAAAACTATTATGTAGTCTTGGGTGTGTGGTTTCTCATTATTAAAACATTAATATTCAATAATTATTTCTCTTACTATATTTTTTAAAATATCTCTGTTTTTTGCTCAAGTTGATAGCAAGTGAGATTTGATGGAAAGTCCGTGCTATAATAATAGGCAATCTCATACATAAGACTCAAAAATTTCATTTATATTTTGTATCCAGGAGACTTTTTAAATATTTTTACATTATCATTAATAGGCTCTCCTAAACACATGTAGCCATTATAAGTATAGAAGAGGATTGGAAAAAGCTAGAGGAAAGATAGATAATAAATTACAAAATAAAGATTTGAGTCAAAATTACTATGCAAGTAATTAAAGATTGGAAATATGGTTGTATAAAGTCAGCCTTACTGTCACAGTTAGTGCAGGGATGGCTAAACTGAAGACTGTAGAGTAAAAGAAAATAAAAGATCAAAAAATAGTGCTGATAAATTTGTTACAAATATTACTAATAATCATTAATGAATTAGGTTAAAAAAATTAAAACTTTTAAATAATCATGTATTTATATATGGGATGCTTTTAGTTAGAAATAAATATTAAAAAGAAATGTTTTGAAAAGGAAAGTTTTTAATAAATGTGTTTTACCAGTTCTTATTTATGAATATGAGACTTGGGCACTTAACAGAAGAACAAGAGAGACTTCAGACCATTCAAAAAAACATGCAGAGATGTGTGTTAGGAGTCACAAAAAGAGATCGAAAACAAAATACATGGGTGAAAGAACAAACAGGTGTTATTGATATCATTGAAAGAATTAAGAAACTGAAGTGGAGTTGGGCTGGACATATTGCTAGAAGAGATAATAGATGGACAGTTGAAATCTTAAACTGAATTCCAAGAGATTGTAAAAGGCTTAGAAAGAGACTACATGTGACATGGATGGATAAAATAAAAAAGTGTGGGGTGATGTGGAGAAGCAAGGCTAGAGATCGGAGATGGATTAAACTTGGATAGACTTTCATCCTGCATTGGATCAATATTGATTGAAAATAATGGTGATGATGATGAATTAAACAGATGTAATAAGAGTGGCCTGCATGACTACATTATTACGCTCTCCTCACAAAGCTCAGTAATTATTTATTCACCATTCATTAACATAAAAAAAAAAAAGAACTTCATAAATGCAATTCAAAATTTGCTTACATAATGTAAATTATCGTCAAAAATGGAAATTAAAAAAGTCCATTATGCTGTTTTTTCATACAAATTGTAATAAATAATAAAAAATTCATATAGAACAGTTATATAAATAGATGCCACAAAAAATATTAAACCTTTAAATTACATTAAAGTTCCAAAAAGAAGACAAATATATGTAATATATATTAGACATAACTTAATAATTGTATGAATATTTATAAAACTTCAATAAATTTATTTCGGTCAATTAAAAATGAATGGGAAATTATATTAGTATATATAAAGTTATATAATGTAAGTATTATTTATTCTGTATATTGCTATGCTATGTAATCAATTCTTTGAACTTAATATTAAATCTTAATATAAGCTGAGCATTGATTGTATATATGCGTAAAGATGATAATCTGGACCAACTGATGAGTGCTGGTAATGGAACAGTAAACTGTGCTGGTTTAGCACAAAATACGAATATTGGTGATTATTTATATTTTTGACGTGTGTGTGATCAAGTATGTCAGCAGTATGAGATAGCGTGAATAGTTGAGGGTCATGTAAAAGTCTGAGTTCAAACCCCCTATATATTACATATTGGCTAATAGTAAAGCTAATGAAACATTTGTCAGAAATAATTCCAATCTTCTTTAAATAGTGAAAATTGTTCTGTAAGTATCTATCTGGAATAGTCAGTTGTACTTTTGGGAATAATGCATTTCCAATTTTTTGCAGTTTGATTTAAAAAAAAATAAATGGCCGTATTTTTTTTATTTAATTCTACCATACACTGATAACTATTCTCCAATTTGTTGTTTATTTATGGTCATTAACACTTTTTACTGTTTTTAAATCAATCATATTCTTTTCAATCTTGATATATCCAGTTCTGATTACATTTCTTTCATTGAGAAAAGATCCCTCCTGAACTTACTTCTGTGTTTTGATGAAATTTCTAATATTTGGATTTTCCATATTTACCATTACATTCAAAAATTAATAAATCAATTTCTTTCAAATTATAGATGATTTGCTATCTAAAGTTATGAAAAATAAATAAATTGATTTTTCCAATTTTTTCCTTACCTTGACAAATCATATCTTAGATGATAGACAGCAAAATCTTTTTAACAACTAATATCTTTTGGTTGTACTTTAATCTATATAACAGATGTAAAAAAATATCACATGATTATTTTCTCATGCTTACACAATCTTTTAAAACCTTAGAAATTCTCTCCAAACAGTAATGTACCCAGTCCAGACACCAGAATATATAGATACTGAACTAGGTTCAGATCTGTATAACTATACAAGTAAATAAATTTGGATTGAAAACATTATTATGTTTTCAGGTTAGGCTCATAGCTTTAAAGTTAACTAAAGATGGCTGCTGGAGGACTGCATTAAATCCAAAGATCTAGGTGCAGTGCTCTCAGATACAAAGTTTCTCAATGATGAAAATCACAAGCTAGAAACTAGTCTGGAGATATTAGATAAATAGGCACTAGATATGGATTTTGATGCATAAACCCTCTGGTATCCATTGATTACTATGACTTGCACTGGGTGGCACTCCTGTTTGAAGAGAGTTGCTATTATATTTTAATAGCCTAAAAACGATTTACTCGCTGACGAAGAAGCTTCCAAATAAACAAAACAAATTATATTTTAAAAAAAAAACATCAAGTGAAAAATTTATAAAAACTCAGATAGTTGTCCAAAGCTTGAGATTAAATTTATTGAAGAATACTAATAAATCACAAACTTGTTTTTTGCATATCTTTTTTGTAATCTATAAATAGGATTTTTATATATCAAATTTACATACTTTTCAAACAAATTATTGTATATATAATATACATGCATTATATACAAGTATACATCAAAAAATAATATATACATATATACATTAAGCAATAAAACTTAAAGTGCACACTCAGAGGCTAAACTCTTCATACAGTAGCATTTAGTAGATGTTTAGTGGTTTAAAATTTAAAGTGCACAGACTTTTTTTTTTTAAAGGTTTAGAAAACTAAAATCTAATGAATTAAGTTGATCTAAAGTTTGCCTCTGCTTTTCTGAAAAGTCAGTGAACGAAGTCTGTAATCTAAAATAGAAAAAGAAAAAAAAAGTTCCTATAAGCAATAATACATGTTTAATAATCATAATAGAAGCTCAAGATATTATTTCTAATGACAACTTTATTATTATTAATAATAAAATAAATATAAACTTTATGATAGAGATATTGCATCCAGTAGCTTATTTTAGAATATATGTGTAATATCTGAATGAATTAATACATAATATTTGAGGAGGAAATGAATTCTCCAAATTCCATCTTTACTAAATTAAATTAAATATCTCATTCATGTCGTTGTTCATTTGTAAAGTGTATGAAAATGAAATCAATTTAATCTATAATCCAAGTTATTTATTAGGGAAACCAGTATAAGTAATAACATTTGTAAGATTCACCATCAAATCTACAGAGATCTTTTTATAGTTTGACTCAAATTGGCCTTAAGTAATTATTTATAAAGCAAATTCTCTAAGTATTTGTTTTAATAATCTTGTAAATTTCCATTTCATTATATATGTAATATTAAAATTAAATGGCATCAATTAATATGGAAAATTTTAGGAGATTTACTCTCTAAGTATCGTTTTTATTAAAATATTACACATTAATGATGAATTAGAAATTTGATTAAGGCTAATTTGAATCAAATTATAAAAACATTTCCATAGATTTGATGTTGAATTCCCTAGTAAATAATAATTCAGACTGTAGGCAAAATTGACTTCATTTTCATCTACTTTGCAATTGGATCATGATGTGAGATATTTATCACCACCTAAAAACATTGTATGTATAATAAAATTACTTTATTACAGTTAAAATACTCCAGATATCAGAAGTATTAGAATACATCAACAATAAAAATGTCACATGATCACCATTTCTTATGTTTGCTCATAACTGTTATTAAAACAGGCAAAAACTCTCCATATAGTAATGCCACTCAGTACAAGCCAGAGTAATCAATGGATGCCAGAAGGCTTGTGCATAAAATAAGTTATGAGGAAGCATAAGAAATGTGATCATGTGATGTTTGGTGGTTTAATACCAATCCTGCCTAGTGGGATAGTGGCGGCTATGGTTATTAAAGAACCAAAGACACCAAAATGTATGGGTATTGAACTGAGTTCAGACCTATATGATTATATAAGCTAATGAGCTTAAATTGAAAATATTATTGCATTTTTAATTTTATTCTCATGGTTTTGTAGTTAAATAGAGATAAAAGGTGGCTGCTGGAGAGTTGCATTAGATCCTAAGATCTAGGTGCAGAGCTCTCAGATCCAAGGCTCCTCATTGACAAAGGCCACAAACCAGAAACTAGTCTGGGGATATTGGATGAGTAGGCACTAGATAGAGATTTTATGTACAAGCCTTCTAGCATCCAATGATTATTCTGGCTTGCACTGAGCGGCACTAGTGTATGGAGAGTTTTTGCCTGTTTTAATAACAATAGAAATGATTAGGAAACAATCATAACTCAAAATAGCAATACTTCTACTTGACTAACCAATTTCACTTAATAATAAATAAAATTAACAGATCAATAAGTTAAAATAAATGTTTTTTTTTAATCATCACTAACAAAAACATTAACATAAAATTATTAAATACTGCAATCACACATTATATGTTATATCTATTTTTTGGATTTACAAACAATTGTAAACAAAGTGGTATCATAAAGCTATTATTTACCATGAGCATAGCATTTTATTTTCATCTATTTATTAATGCAAATATATAAGATATATTTTACATTTCTAATAGTCATTTTTTATTAAATTAAATGAACATAATATCAAAAAAAATTATAAACTCTTAATTGATAAATTACAAATAGATCAAATTAATAGACACCTCATTGATAAAAAACGTAATTTAATATCATCAAATCAATTTTCATTCTAATTAGAATCTTCTCAAGATGCCTTTTTTAAAATTTGAGAAGGTTCTAATTAGAACAAAAATCGATTTGCTAATATTAAATTAAGTTTTATATCAACAAGTTGTCTATTAGTTTGACTTATTTATAATTTATTGATTGATTAAGAGTTTATAAGATGAATTTTATATATTTCATATACATGCTATTTTCCAAGCCAGTCATATATCTAAGTATGATCAATGTCTCCATTTCTCTGATATATAATGCATAGTATTTACAACTAGCTATAATTGATCAGTCCAATAAAAATACAAATTCTTTCTCAAATAATAATAATAAAAAACAGTCATTTATAAATGAGTATAGCCAAAACGAAGCTGTTTTTGTCAGCACTCAAGGTTTCCAAATGATCAATCATCTAAGTATTAACTGAGCCTAACATTGCTTAACTTTGGACATTGGATGAGAACTACTGTGTTCAATGTAGTACGATTACAGGTAAAATTTGCTAAAATGCAATTTAAGTTTTCTCAATAGTATTTATTATAATCCTACATTCTGATAAAAATGCTATAGTACCTATAATAAATGTACGATCTTTAATAAAAAAAAAATATTGTATAATCTTAATTATTGAATACTTAAGAATTTATAGTTATCAGCAAATAAAAAGGAACAACTTAATCTCTTATTTTACAAACCCCCAACATAGTTATAAAATAAGAGATTAAATTTGAACGGATTATACATTCTACTTATAGTCAAATTATTTTCACATTTATTATTATTCAACATATTTTTCCTTTATAGAGGCCTCCTTTGTTGTCAAATATTATCAAGGATCATTATTAAACTTTCTTCTAATCTCTAATCTCATGTTGCATTGCATGGGAAAATCGAACCACACAAAACTACTTTTGGCCTATGTGAATATGTTACCTATTGTTATAAACTTCCTAAAGAGGACCGAGATAACTTTCTACTTACAAACCTGTAAACATATGCAAGCAATCCTAAAGGATATCACAAATGAGTAAAGTGATGGAGAATATAGTTAACAATAACAAAAAAATTATCTAACTAAAATGGTATTTTACTGTTTATTAAATTATTAACCAGGATTTTTGGGCCTATTTGGTGATGGAATTTTCTGCTTTCTTTTATAGTTCTGTTATTAAACAACATGATTATATGAGTGTACTCATATATTTTAAAGCAAAAGACCATTGTCCAGGCATAATTTTTTCTATATATAAACTTCAAAGACATTTTTTAACATGGCAAAATTCTCTCTCTCTCCCTCTCTCCAATTAATTTCATTTCTCTTGTAAACCTTATATCAGATGCATTAATGGCAGTTCTTACAATGGCTATCTGCTGACAAAAAATACATTCTCCATAAAAATAAACTTTTCTCTTTCTTTTTTTATACAAATGTTTTAATTAATCATTACCAACTATTTATCAAACTATGCTTCATTGAAAAAAAAAAAAATTTCTTTAAAAAAATTTATATGGGTTATTGGTATCTAAAATGTACCATTCAATTAATACTATATTTTTGCTTATGTACAAAAAACAATATTTGATTTCATTTTAAATTTAGAATTAAATTCAACAAAACTTTTACAACCGAGCTATTAAAGTGATAAAGTTGTAGATACACGTATCCTCTCTCCTCTCTATATAATCCCTTTACTCACATTTAAAAGCAATGAATATATTGCACTTACACTGAACGTGTTTCTTCATTATTTGAGATAAGAAATGTTGTCATTTGTAAGCTTTTATCAACTATTTCATTTAAAGACATATTTAATCCTTGATTTTGGGAAACTTGATTCAATGTTTCCATTTGAGGTTGACTGTATTCTTGTACTTGTATATTTGCAGAACTAATACTGTTGTTCATTGGCAATGTGGATGAGGAAGCTAATAAAGACTCATTCTCAGTAGTGGAAGGATTCAGCTTATTTTGCTAAAAAAATGAAAATAAAAATAATTTAAGTACAAAATTTATTAGAAATAATTTTTAATAAATCATATTAATACTAAATTATTAAATAATACAACCTTCTCTCGATTTTCAACATATGCATTAAAAGGAGTAATTAATGACCTTTGTTTACAATAAATGATTCTGAGGTAGAATACATAGAATTCTTACCAGAAGTATGTATAGTATTATGTGAAATTCTCTGCCTAAAGTTAGGATTAACAAACTAATAAGCAGTAAGTTGTTATGAATAAAAGATAATGTTAGATTATCAATGATAGGTTACCATTGTATACTATGTAACATAAGAAACTTAATGAAGCCATTACTTCATCTCAGGGACATACAAAATAATACATTTTTGATGATATATATATATATATATTGAAGTGCAATATATGCATTGGTATATATTGCCTTTATAGAGAGAGTAAAACTTATTTCAAGACCTTGTAGGAACTATGGCTAGCTAGTAGATTAAATATTCATTTTTTTAAGTAAGTTATATTCATGAAGTTATGTAGAAATTAAAGTTACATGTTACTAGCAATACATCACACCAGTAATAAATGTGTGTGCATGTGGGATATATGTAACATATAAATGTTTTTTGCTTCATTATTTAAAATAAAAATTTTTAGTCTCATTATCTAACTGACAAGATAAGAGATTTACTTATATTTCATTATCTAATTGATCAGAATTTGAGGTAATGTCACTTTTGGGGAAGGGAGGTGATTTGTTTTTAAATTTAATAACATTAAAGAAAAAAAATGAATGATCAGTATTCACTTTAAATTTTCTTTTATCCTTTCTTTAAAACTTTTCCTCTTTTGTTATAATAAAAAAAGACTAAGCCATCAAGAGACAATTAAAATCAAAATAAAACAAAGTTACTATAAAATGTAACTAATTAAAAATAAAATAGAGATTTCCAAAAGCATACATTTTTTTAGAGTGCTATAATAAATTAATTAAATAAGTTTTGAAACATGTCCTTATATGGTAATAAGTTAAAGCTGAAATTGCAAATGGAAATTTTTGGGTAGACTTTTTACAATACTTGTTAAAATTTTTAGATAAATATTTATAAAATCCATTGTCAAGGATTATTTATTGTGGGAAGCTATGTCTGAGACAGCTAACAACATGGGCATTGAAAGAACCTTCAGCAAGGAACAGAACACCCATTTCCAATCAACTGATCCTACAATAATAGTGTGGGTCCACTTATTGTTTACCAACAAGTTTGTCTGTCAGAATTTGTAAATTATAATCTATCAAAAATGAATCTATGATGCATGCTGTGACTGAAAAAAAAAGATAGAAAATAAATAATCACAGATACTTATAAGATTAAGAAACTGAGGTACTTTGGTATTATTCCTGCTATAACGTATTATTCAAGTGATGCATTATTCTAAGTTGGCAATATGTTTAAAATAATACCTCCAAGGAATGTGAGAACAAACTTAATAAAATTTATCTGCAGATCCCATGGAGGTGTTATTTTAAACATGTCGCAGACTTACAATAATACATCACCAGGAGTAATACGTCACAACCACATGTAATATGAAAGTTCAAATCTAAAAAAAATAATGGAGACATATGTTCATTATGGAAAAAGGACATTGCAATACAAAATAAAACAGGTAATTGTGAGTAGTGCCTTTTTAGTATGACATTTTGTGTCGTCAAAGCCATTCTCCCCTTTCCCTACATATTATGGCACTTTGTGATTTCAGAAAGACCCTGGACGTATAATACTAAACAAATCTGAAAAAAAAAAAAAATTCATTTCCAATGATGGAGAGATATAAAAAGGAAAAACTTGAAAAAGAACCCTGAAACGTTTTTTAAATGTTGAGCTGTAATAAAGTTTTAGTTCACAGTTATACTTTCTTATATCATTTTCAATTCTTTTCCACACCATTTTACAAAATTTGAGATATTCAATCCTTTTTAATGCATCATTTTTGTCTATATTCCTTCTTTTCTTCGTAAATTCTCTAGTCTCAGTAAAAATTACATGTATTTGACATATATGCAATTATTTCATAAATTAAATATTTGTAATTTATTCTATATATGTTGCTATTGAATATATATATATGTCATATTATTATTACTATTTGTGGGATATTCCGTGTAGTGAAAAAGCTAAATGCTGACGTTTCAGTACAATATCAAGTACCTTCCTCAGAGCGTCCTCTTTCTCAAATCATAAGAATGCACGTGAGATTTAAAACCGTTTTTATCGTTTTCTTTCTCCTCATATTTAAATTCTATTGGTTGAAAAGTTTTAAAATTTATTTTCTCTTCCAATAGCTTCTTCCAAATGTTGTTAATCTTCTTTAATTCACACCTTTCATTTATGCTCTTGGGCCTTTTAAAAATCTCTATAGCTTCTCTTAGCAATCTCTGGTCATATTGTTCAATTTTTGCTAAAATATTTGTTTTTTCAAAATTGATATCATGATTTGTTAATTTTATATGAGAATAAATAGCTGATGAATTGGATTTTTCTCTCACTGCCAGAATGTGTTCTTCCTTTCTAATATTTATTCTACGATTAGTCTGTCCTATATATGTATGTGGACAGACCCTACATGGAATTTCATATACACCATGACACTCCAAAGCAATTTTATCTTTAGGAAGTGGAAATATTTCACTAATTTTTTTTTATAAGTAGTGTAAATTGTGTGAATATTATTATTTTTTAAAATGTTACAAATTCTATCAGTTACTCCTTTTATATATGGCAAAATTGTCTTAATTTTTGATGTATCAAAATCTTTTTTCTTTTGATATGTATAAGCCCTATTAATAATGTTGTAATTAAAACCGTTATGAAGAAGCATTTTATTAGTAGCAAAAAGGTCCCGGTGAAAATGGCTATCATCAGAAAGTCTCTATTTCCACTTCCTAAAGATAAAATTGCTTTGGAGTGTCATGGTGTATATGAAATTCCATGTAGGGTCTGTCCACATACATATATAGGACAGACTAATCGTAGAATAAATATTAGAAAGGAAGAACCCATTCTGGCAGTGAAAGAAAAATCCAATTCATCAGCTATTTATTCTCATATAAAATTAACAAATCATGATATCAATTTTGAAAAACAAATATTTTAGCAAAAATTGAACAATATGACCAGAGATTGCTAAGAGAAGCTATAGAGATTTTTAAAAGGCCCAAGAGCATAAATGAAAGGTGTGAATTAAAGAAGATTAACAACATTTGGAAGAAGCTATTGGAAGAGAAAATAAATTTTAAAACTTCTCAACCAATAGAATTTAAATATGAGGAGAAAGAAAAGGATAAAAACGGTTTTAAATCTCACGTGCATTCTTATGATTTGAGAAAGAGGACGCTCTGAGGAAGGTACTTGATATTGTACTGAAACGTCAGCATTTAGCTTTTTCACTACACGGAATATCCTGCAAATAGTAATAATAATATGACATCTTTTATCCGTGAAAATATTAGAATTAACATATATATATATAATTAATCTTTTTTAAAAAAACAACAACAGATTAGGGAAATTTCCACTAAGAAAAACAAATTCATAAAAGAAGATAAGGTTTTATAGTAATATAAACACTGGAGAGTGGTAACAAAGGGACAATTTTAGCTGTAGTGAGATATCATTGAAAATATATTTATAATCACATGAACACATGATATTCAACTAAAAAAATATCATTAAATCCCAATAAATTTCACCACTGCAAACTTTTAAAGTAAATCTAAAGACTACACAGATCTTCATTATTA
Organism: Epiperipatus broadwayi; assembly: GCA_028023455.1. NCBI lineage: Eukaryota > Metazoa > Onychophora > Udeonychophora > Euonychophora > Peripatidae > Epiperipatus > Epiperipatus broadwayi. Next base: position 3,379,931 of record JAQFVV010012429.1, on the reverse strand, counting down.
TTTAGTAAGCCTGAAGGCCTAGGTTTTAAATATCTGATAACAGTAAATGTACTACTATATATGTACTATTACTATGCATAGGGAAGATTTACAAATTTATATTTCTTGTTAGTTAGTGGATTACATCTAGACAAAGAGTCAATAAATAAAATTAGTATGAATGTCCATATCCAAATATCAATTAATGAATTCAACATTAATAGCCATTTTGCTTAACGAATAATATAATAAATAATACAATTAAAATAGTCACTTTGTTGAGTTCTGCATGATAAAGAATGATTGAATTAGGAATCCAACTTTGCAATCCTGTGGACACTGAAATGTTCTTTATATTAAAAATTATTTTAGTCCTCAATACATATAACTCACCTCCACTTTTTAGAGTATGATCAAGCTCTGAAAGAGTTGCAAACGATTATCTTTTTTGCAACTCTCTTGGAGGAATTTCTTTTAAAACAGTTGTTGTAGAGAAAGAACAATGATCAACTCAGAAAACAGATGTTTACTACTACCAATTTAATTTATGAAGTGGTTGCAGAATATTGATGCTTCCAAATAGAATAAAATAATCATTAATAAAACTAAGTTTTAAAAAATTCATTTGTTATTACTGCAGTAGACCAAATCATTTTGCTAAAGCATGCATTTGGAAAAAAGAAAGTTGCAGGGATTATGGTAAGGAAGGGCTGCTTACAAAAAATGTACCAATAAGATAGTACAAAAAAAAAAAACAAGAAAGAGGAACAAGCCTATGACAAAAAATAAATATACTGTAGAAATAAAAACTTCAAGAATTAAGAATCTGGATCAAATAATATTGTTTGTATCAAGATATACAACAAACAAATAGTGATGAAAATATACAGTGGAGATGGCTTATCTGTAATGAAATATAGTGAGTGGAAAAGTTTAATTTTTAACTCCAATAGTATTTGTTATTTTAAAATGATTGTAAAAGCTAAAAGTGCTAATAAGAACTTTATTAAAATTGCAGACACAATATAAGTATCTGTACATGTAAAAAAGAAAGTACTGAACCTTATACATTTCATGTAAGAATATTAACTCTACTATACAAAGAGAATGATTTGACTTTTTGTGTACTGAAGTTTTCTTGATTAATAAAAATTCTGTTGAGAAGAAGTTGAAAAGTAAACATAAGGCTTCAGCAGGAAAAATATGTGTATAAGCCACTTATTGTTACTTTTGACAACTATCTAATGTGGTGAAAAAACAAACAAACAATGCTACTGGCTTTTAAAAAGAAATTTAAGTCAACTATAATAAAGCATGAAGCAGAGTACACATAATCATGCTGAATGATATATGCATCATTTGCATTTAATTTTATGGATTCGTACTAGAGTTGGATAAAATATAAAATTGTAAAAAGATCTCCAAACTAAATGAGATCATATAATATAGGTTTACTTCCTTCCGGTTAGAACAATTTTTACAAGAATGTAGTGAGATATATTCTAACACATCCATATCAATTTGAATCAAATGGAATAACAGAAAAAACAGTTCAATTAAAATTGGCACTACACAAGGCTGGAATCTCAAACTTGCACAACTTAGTGTATTTATATTGTCAACTATAATGTGAAAATCTCCAGTTGAGATGTTTGAAAAGAAAGTGAAAACAACTGTCAAAGCTTATGATAGAAGTGAATCAGGAATTAAGAGTAGAAAATTTGAATTTGCAAAGGATGATAAAATCTGGCTTAGAGACATATTTAAAAAGTTATTGGATAAAGGGAAAAAAATCATTCAACTTGTATCAAAACAAATAATGGAAATTAAGATAAAATAATGTCATATAGATTGTTTATTTATATGAGATATTGCAAATAGGTGAATTGGAAATGCTACTTATTAGAAAATATCAAACATTAAAACACCTGATTCAGAAACTCTACAGGAGTCAGAAATAATTAACAAGACTGAGAAAGAATCATTTCTCCATGGATATGAAAGTCTAAAAAAAGTAGAATATTTGCTTACCTAAGAGACTATGTTAATTCAGAAAACAAGTTTTTGAAGGTTTTGTTATTTAAGTATATTATTGAATGGTTGACATGTATGTAATTATTCTTTAATAATGGTCAAACATAAATTTGTCCATAATGTTGTTTTCAATAATTAATAATAGTTCAACACAATTAAAATAAAACAACTATATAAAAATAATAAATATTTCCTTTATTGAACCAGTTTTCACCCTATATTAGGGCCTTTTCAAAATACACTTCTAATATAATCACATGACCTTTATATCTATCAATACTCCCTTTAACGTTCATTTTATATAATCATTTTACATAATCACACAACCTATTTACATATATATATATATACTCCCCCCTCCCCTCAATTTTTTTATTTTATATACGTATTATTTTTATACAATAGATGTAATTATTCTATAAATTAAATATCTATAAATTGCTTGTTAAATAAAAAAATATGAAATTAATGTAGTTAATCTGTTATGTTATAAAATTCAAACTATTGATACAAAATTAGAGCAGATTTTTTTTTTTTTTGTAATATTTTGTGATCATAATGCCCAGCAGGCTGTAAAGTAAAAAAAAAATATTATTATTATTTTTTTTATTAATTTCTCATTTTCTGTCTTTATTTAATAATTTTCAAAATATTGATAAGTGGAATCATGAATTTAGTAAGGATGTAGTTATGAACATTATTGACTATGACCATATTGAGGGGTTTGCCTGGATGAATCTAGTATCTCAGAAGGATCAGAAACATTTACTTTATAGCATGATAAATAAAATTTTAAGTTTTTCAATTATTTAAGTAAGTAACATAAATTTTGCTTAATACTCTTAAAAATATTAGTAACAAACAACAGAATACATTTACCATTCTTTACAATATTAAATCTTAAAACATATACATATATGAATATAACTAACTACTACCATACGACAAAACAAATGGTAATGGTCATTGTAGAACAAAGATGTTGGAGATCTAGCATAACTGATGAACCTTTTGGCTTGTTTCAACTAAACATGCTCTACGAGTACCAGGACCATTTATTTTGTGCCATGAAAGGGATTTATAATACTATATATATATAAGGTTTAGCAGGTGTTCTTTTATTACATGGTATGTATTAAAACAGTTATTAGAAAAATAATGATTAAATTTATTTACATGTGTATAAAAAAGAGTGAACAATTCTTAAGATTCTTGACAAATCTTTTTGAAAATATTTTAAACAATAAACAAAAATATAATAAAATAAACTCTAATAAGTCTTTTAATCTTTTAGGACTATATTAAGCATTTTTAAGAGATTAATAATTGTTCTAGTTTATTCGCTATATAGTACCAACTTCTACTGCTTATATATATTTCTTTGAAACAGATATGCTATAATGTTTGTAAGGAAGTCAATAAGTTGAAATTAAAAAAAAATATTTTTTTTTTTTTATACTCCATGTTTCCTGCAGCAAAGAAAATATAAGTGGTCCTTGACATTTGTACCTAATTGGTTCCTGAAACGTCTACAAAAGTAGAGCAATGTAAAAAAAAAAAAACCTATCAAAAAGTGGTTTTAAAATATTTATTTTTCTAATGAGGTGTATTAGCATATTTAGGTGATTCTCTACTTTTTTAATATAATTTATTACCTTAAATTTTATTACATTGTTAATGAAATAGTTAAAGTGATAGAAATAAGTTAAATTATTTAAAAGTTTAAAATTATATAAATGTAGAATAATACACACACACACATTAAAATATAAAACAGTTTATGGAAAAGAAATCAGTCAAAAATAAGATAAAAGATTAATATTTATAAAATTATTAAAAATGTATAAGGATATATATTAATCTTACTACAATTATACAAATAAAGTGACATGTTAATTATTTGAAAATATTTTTAAATTTGATTAGGCTTTTATTCCTATTAATAATTACATTTTAGATTTTTTATTTTCTGAATTGCTGACTGATGACCAAAGAACCAAAACCCAATTAAGTTTTTATGGGATTAATGAGGAGAATTCTCTAAGAATAAAAGTAATTGAAAGACATCTCAAATTAATAAAAATAAATTTATTATGACTTTAAAAATAAAATTAATAACACTAAGAAGTTACAAGTTAATATTATATAAAAATGTAAATCATTATTCTGGTAATATAAGTGCTGATTGCAATATAGAAGATGGGTAGATAAGAACAAATACTTAATACAGTACATAAATAAAATTTTATTGATTAGTATCGGGTGTTTTCTTTATAAATTTATCAAGAGATAGTTGAATTGTATTCTTCTTTTTCTTGATAAAAAATTGTACAAAAGTAGAGGATGGCCTGTATTATAATATTATAAAAAATTGAATAGATCACAAAATGAAAAATACTAAAAATATGACAAAAAAAAAATAACAAAAAAGACTGCTAAAGATGAGATAGTAAAATTCATGAATGCTGAAAATATTTTAACTGAACTCTATGAGGTTACGTTGAACTTGATTGTTTTTGTTGATTAAAACAAAACAACCAGAAGTCTATTTTTTTAGTTCTAAAATTATTTCACTTTCAAACACTTAAGATTCACCCATACAAAAGCGGTTGGATTCGAAAAGATAGATGGCCATTCTATCTTTTCCAAAGACTTTATCATGTGGTTGAAGTGTTAGTATTCATTCATTTTATATTTAAAATCCAAAGTGCATGTGCAACAGTTTAATGCTGTTTAAATATTATTATTAATAATAATCAAATTTTAATTGAATATCAATTAAAATATATTTATTAAAAAAACCGACTAAAATATTTTTAATTTCAATAGTTACAATTATCATAAATATAGAAAAGAAAATGAAATAATAATAATAAAAATTAAATTTTATTAGTCTCAATATGCTTTTCATAAAATTAAATAAATCACAAAATATAAAATATCTATATAACAGCAATCATCATTATCATTAACCCACTGCAGGATGAAGGTCTGTCTCTTCAAGTTCAATCCATCTATATTATAAAAATAATACAAAAAAAGTTTTTTGACAAATATTTTTTCCCCTTATCAATGTAATATAAATTTCTTTAAAGATTAAATTTCAAATGTATGTTAAGTATCATCTAAATTGTGGCCTAGCTGCTAGCATAGCTGCTTTCTAAGCAGTTGTCATGGGGTTCGCTTCCTGGCCTATGCTTTGACACATATATATATATAAAAGGTAAAAAAAAATTCTGTCTCTCTTTTTCTTTCTTCCTATTCCTTCTTCCTTTCCCAATTAAATAACTTAATAACAATTTATACAAAATGAACAGAAAAAAAAAATCTATACAAATATATACTATATAATTTTCCACTTATTTTTAATTAACCAATTATTAATTGCTTGACGTTTTATATATATATATTCATATAGTAATATTTGTTCTAGTTAGTATAATGTTTCATATATTTTCCTTCTTTTAGGTTTTTTAATATAATTTAAAGGTTTTATATTCTTTACACAATCTATTTTATGTCCATATTTTAAATAATGGACATATAATACAGATTGATCATCTCTTCTATTAATTGCACTATGCCTTTCTGCTCTTTAATCTAATTGTTTCCCTGTATGTCTATAGTAAATTATATTAGTTCCACAATTAATTTTATATACAATTTGTTTTTTATATTTTATATCATCTTTTATTTTATAATTACAAATTAATTTTTCTAGATTTTTATTATCAAGTCTACGTTTATGTTTTTATCTCTATATTTTTTTTTTATTAATGTATTATAAATTTTAGGACAATACAAAAGTTTTATTCATTTTTTATTAGAACTATTATTATTATTTAGAATTGAAATATTATTTAATTTAGATCATTTATAATTAAAAAGTATACTTTTTAATATCCTTAGGTTTATATTCATAATTTTTATATAATTCAATAATAATAATAAAAACATTAAAGCAATATGATATAAATTCTTTTGAAAGAATCATATGGTAAAAAAATTTACAAAAGTTTCAACCAAAAAAAAACAAACATCCACAATTGCGATCAAAGTTTATCATTTGTGCTAAATATATTGTAAATCCTATAGATGTTACAATTTCAATTCTCAGTCAAATAAAATGTTATTTCTATTTCCTCCTCCCTTGAAGTTTACAACTGTAATTAGATATTCCATTAGCAAATGTGATTTCATTAATATTTTTTGAATGAACGAGTCTTCACTCATTCATGAAACAGTTCTCAATAATATATCAACCATTTTCAACAATGAACTGAAGTTTCTAAATGTCTCGCCTTATTACAATTTTCAAGTTAAGCTTACAGAAATAGTTCTAATACTCTTTCACAATAGAACTTTTAATTTGAATAAATAATCGAACACTTAATTGCTCAGGCAATCATGTGACATTTGAGCACCAGAAGTGACAGATTGAACTGCAACCCAGCAACCTTTGGCTTTCAAGTACATTACTTAGATACAGAATTAAAAAAGTGAGTCAATGTTAGTCAAATTAAATAATCATATTTTGATTTAAAATAATAGTTGAAAATCCAAATTTCCAAAATCAAAACCCAAGAAGAGCAGAATTTCTTTAGTCTGCTTTGGATGAAAAAATGGCAATCAAGTCATATCATCCCCCCCCCCCCTCTAACAACTAAGAAAGTAAAATATTATATAACAGATTCAAGTTTTAAATATCAGGAGGAGATATTAAAGATACCAATCGATAAACTTAACCATTATCAAACCAAAGAAATTTTTAAACAAACTAATGTGAGAATGTAATGCGAAATATTTAAAAAACTACAAAAAAATGTTATAAAATTTTATACACATTTTTATACTAACAACAAAATAGAAACTATAAAAAGTTGAGTAATTTGACACACAAAAAAATGTATAGAAGTGAATAATACAAACTTGCATTATTTTTTGTAATAATTTTTTAAACAATTCGAATTAGCAAAATATAATAAAAATTTTAAAAAACGAAGAATTAATTTTTGTAAACAAAGAGAATCAAACCTTATTAAGTTGCATGAATATCTTTCAGAAAGGCTAGAAGAAAGTCTGAACTGCTGCCGTAATATTCTCCAGCATATAACATCTAAATGAAACTAACAGTTCTGAGATACGCCTCTCATCTTTTTCAGAATTTTGCACTTGGCCTTAACCCAAAAAAATATTTAATAGCCTGCTTGTGAGCACCTGCCACTGGCTTAACATAATGTAATTGATGGCTCACAATTGATTGTGAAATTCCTGATATTTAGATTCACATAGGCAGGGAATTCCTCTGAGTGAATGACAGCCCGCAAACAAGCTCTTTCAATAATGGAAAGCAGAGTAGCCATATCTCAGCATAGCACACAGAAATACTAGTAATCAGACCCTCTCTTCAAGCCAAACAGCTAGAGGCTATCTATTTGAGGTCCATGATTTTTATACTTAATGACATGGATGGTTTGGTTCTGTGATAAAGATGCTTTCCCACTATGTATCATCCTTCCATGGTTATATTTTCAACAACCAAAAATCATGCTTCATTTATTTGGATCAATCTTTGTCAGTATTTGGTCTTTGGTCTTTATCTTTGATGAACATGATCTCTCACTTTGATAGACATGACACATGAGCAAACTTCCATAGAGAAATTAAATCAATCCACTTCTATATTAAGAAATTTGCCATCAAACTTTGTGAACTGCTTTATAAAAAGATTCATGATGAAGAAGAATAACAGCTCCCATATGTTGCAAAGGACTTAATCAGCTAGATACTCTGCCATTCATATTGGAGTAGTGAAGAAGATATTACCATTCTGCATTTGGCACAAGATATTTTATGATCAAATTTCAATGAGTAGATCATGCTCCCACAAAAATGCAAATGCAGTGCTTTCACTGGCAATTAATTGGTCACAGAATCCTTTAAAAAGCATGACAAAATAGCAGTGAAAGAAAAAAACACAAGCTCATATAACATCATGAAGTCTTCTTTTTTTTGATAAATGACATGCAATATTCAATTGTCGATTATCAAATTTTGTGAAAATATATCTGCTCATCCAAACATTAGTTGTTAGCATTCTCTTTGAATAGAAATTGTCAATTTTAATTCATATCGAAAATGATTTATTTTAAAAATAAATTTTGTTTCAAAAATGATAAATAATGAAACCTGTTTCATTAAATCATTTTTTTTCAATATATACATTACAAATAGTGAAAAATGTTTGAATTTTTATATTTAAACACATAGTTGTTTGATATCACAAAGCTATAGGCAGAGTCTGATTGTCAAATTTTATGAAAATATAACATTTACATATTAATTGTAAGCATTTATTTTGAATAAAAATTATCAATTTTAATCCATATCAAAAATAATTTGTTTTAAAAATAAATTATTTTGAAAATATACTTGTTTAATTGAATTGCCTTTTTTTAAAATTACAATTAATAAAAATTATTTGTCTGAATTTTTCTATTTTTAATAAATAGTGACAATTGATTTTTTTGAATTGCAGATTCTAATAGTGAAAATTGTTTGAATATTTATATTTATTGACTAGCATTGGTGGCTTCACTTGGCATGTAAATCTCAACTTTGTTATGTAGTAAGTCTACTATTTCAGTATTAACAAAAGTGTGATTTGTATTATTGTGATAACAAATACAAACTTATTAGAAATAAATTTATAATTAAATGTTGATTAAACTTTCTTCAATCTTATTATGTGCTTAATTTGATTTCAGAAATATTAGTACAAACAAACTGTAAAGCAATAAAAGGAATTTGTTTACAACTTTTGTTAAATTACATTAAATATTAAATACAAATTTTTATTTTCTATAATCAAATATATAAAATACCAAGTTTGTATAGATACACTTTATCTTACAATTAAACAATTTTAACTCATTTACATATTCTAATATTAACTAAGGCCATATAATAATGCCAAGTGGCAATGACCCAAACCTTTACATAATCTTATTGTAATTATTTATTTCATTATTTTTCTTGAAAATGTCTTAAAAAAACTGACAAGTCATAAAAAATATTTCTGCTATATTTCTTTTTCCAAAAGTTTTGTGTTTTTTTATTTTTTGACAGCTTTTTAAAAAAAATTATTAATAGGCACAAAAAAAAATACTATGAAGAAAAATGAAAGATTTTTGATGACATAATTATGTGAAGTTTTCTTAACATAGATACAAAATCACTAGCCAGGCTAACTTACTTATATAGATCTGATATTAGGGCAATAACTATAATTTAATAATCTCAATTTTTGCTAACTGTGAGGATGTACCTAAAAAACCTGGAATTGTTCTCTAGTAGGTAAATGCATTGTAGTCATGTTTCCGCTGCTAGATGCGCCTTGTGGGGACCCCTGCATCAATTTGCAGACTGACTTCATCAAGTAAAGTTGTGTTGGTGTAGAGTATATATTTTTAAGGATTTCTTGTTTATTTTTTGATTTTTGTGATGGCTAAAACTTGAAATTTGCTCTGGAAAAAACACAAGTTTTTGGGTAGTTTAATGGAAGAATTCAAATTCACCACTTTTCAGAGAAGCATGACGAGTGAAATCTAATGTCAAGACAATACTCTTTTTTTATTTTTGATGCAAATGGTATTGTTCACTCACAATTCATTGGTAACAATAAGGCATTTTATCTATAAGTTCTGAAACATTTATGTGATACAGTGAAATGAAAATATCCCAATTTGATGAAAGTGAGGAATGCAAGCCTCACTATGATAACATGCTAGTGCACAAAGCCTTGAATGTGAAACCAATTTTTAATTAAAAACAGCATGATGCAGTTTATCCATTAACCATATTTACCCGATCTTGTTTTAAGTGACTTCTTTTTATTCCCTCAAGTGAAAAAATCCTAAAAAAAAAGTTTTGCGGACTTGAAAATAGTGAAAAAAAAAAAATGCTGGAGACATTAAAAAGCATTATTTTGCAAGAGTTTTAGGATTTCTTCGAAAAATGGAAAACATATTTAGACCAGTGAATTTCATCAAATGCACAATACTTTGAAAGAGATTCAATTAATGCATAGTTTTTTATTACAAAATTTTGGTTTTTGTGGGATATCCCCTCATATAGGAAACACTCTTTACCGACAAATACCAATAGGTAGAAGTCAATCTGAAGATTTGAATATAGCATTATCATTTGATATCCAGGAATTATTCAGATTTACAACGGATGGCTCTGGAGTAGAATAAACAAAGTAAAGTATTGCTCCTCAACAGATATGAATATGTAATAGGCAGTTTAATTCAATGGTAAGTAACAGATTTATGACTGAATATTTATGGATCAAAGGCCAATCTGTCACTTCTCATGCTTGAATGCCAAATGATCTCCTGAACAACCAACCATTTGATTACTTTTTAGTAGAGAAAGTAACACAATGATTTGTTAAGTACTGTATATCATTATATGTATATATGATTAATTTGTACTACTGGTATTTAATTTTTTAAATGTTTAATATAAATTTACAATCTACATATAAATTACACTTTACAACTTTAATTGGAAAAAGCAAATCGATTTGAATATTTAGATTTATTACTTCATAATTGATAACAAAAGAATTTTTGTTGGCAGAAAATCCTGCAGACATTTTGTGGGCACCATTAAACACATTTATACTACTCAAATGATTTTCCAATTCTTATCATGTATAATGTGTAAAAGCCATATCAGTTTCTTTATTTCAGATTATTACTGTCGGTTACCAGTGTTTTAAATATTTATTAAAACCTCATGGCCTGAATAAATTTCTTGTACCACACATAGTGAGCTCTAAATTTTTGTTGCCTGCTTATATTTTGTTTTGATAAACTATTTAACAACTGTGTTTGGCCTGCATAGATTCATAATAAAAGAGACAGTCAGAAAATTCTCGATATATCATACAACACATGCTGCCTATTGGCGTACATAGGGATAATCTTTAAGAGATTTTTTTAAAGATAAGATTAGCCAATATTTCTATAACTCATGACACCATTTTATTTTGGATCAAAGAAGTAAATATAAAATGACATACAGCCAGATATATATTCATAGTAAATTCTTCAATACTTTATATATAAAAACTGTGGATCACCATTTTTTTAAGAATTTTTTTTTTTAAAGTACTTTTTAATAACTTGTAATATAATCTATATTTTTAATTTTTAAAATGATATAGATTTTTATTTTTAATTCATATTTTCTTATTAATATTATTGGATTATAAATTTTATAGATTTATCCTGAAAGGTGAGAAGTAAAAACAGAAAAAATTGTAATTCTTAAAAAAAAAAAAAAAAGTAATTTAATATTAAAAATTTTAAAGTAATTTAAGCTCTTTAAATTAAAGAATTAAAAATAATTTGCACTGAAAGATAATCCTTATTTAAAGATATTAATAAGGTTGAATATCACATGATTCGAGAGACTTCTTTTTATCAAAATAAATCTTAGTAATAATAAGACATTTATTTAGTTTAATTAAAAAATAATTTCAGGTTATATATTTTTTAATAATAGTTTGCTTTAAATTTATAATTATATATTTTTAATTATTTTTCTCCTTGCCAAGAATTTTTTATTTTCTTTATGCATTATATACAGGGCCAAGCTAATCATTTTGGTGCCTGAGTCAAGCATTGCAAATTTGTGTATTTTAAAACTATAAAAAAGATTATTAATGCTTATGTCAAACGTAATTTTGTTCAAGAAAGTTAAGATTTTTTGCCTTGAGTAGCTGCCTATAGCCAACCTAACCAACAACTCATCATTAGTCAGTAAATGATATATCTAATTATCGTTAGCAAGAGAGTAAAACAAAGATTGACAATGTTCAAATCCTCACCATCTAACAATTGGAAAGCTGATAAGTACTGTCTTCTCTTAAGTATTTACACCTGGGTCTCATTTATGCAGATTATTTTAATGCGATTTTAAAGTTATGCAATTCATGTTTCTTCTTAATATTTTTCATATTTCACTATTGTACCGGGTCGAACCGCTGAAACCACCTACTTATACGTATATATAAGTTTTGGCCGGTTTCAAACTCCTTCACAATACATTTATAATATTATAAAGGTTAGGTGAACGAACCGGCACGTTCGAGCAGAATGGGAGATCTTATTAATAGCTTTAACTATCAACAATGGCCCATCTCGGCTGCTAGATTCAAACCCCTACCATCCAAATACTTTATTTGTTTCGGGGTAAACCCCGGGGCGCCAGCTAGTCTGAAGACTAACATATTCGGGTAATAGACTCATAATCCAGCGCTCGAAACAATTCCCTTAACCAGCCCAGTCTAATTTTAATCAATGATACTTATTGCTAATAAGATATTAATAAAAAGAATTGACCGACAGATCAAGTTTAAATTTAAAAATAATTTATTTCAATCAACATCAATTAAGTTTAAATATAATTTACTAACCAACATAAACGCATTCTAAACATTTTATAAATCCAAATTTCGCGCACGCACATTTTTTTAAATTAACATATGATAGGATATTTCATGAACAAGGCAACATAATCTTAGACATTTAATTAACTCTCATTCGCAAAAAAAAATAATAATAAAGCATTAATAACATTTGAAACTCACGCACACACATCAATAGTTCCTTTTATGTATGATGGAGTTCATATAATGTTAATCTTCAATATTTACGGATTACAGTGGTGACTACTACTTGTAAATAATAATAAAACAGATACCTAGGATTTTTTTTCCTTGTCGGTGGCTACTTCTGCTGCTTCTGATGGATTGTATCTAACCGGTTAGATTTTGTTTATGGAAGAGAATTTATGGTAATCCGTTGGTTTCTTCTTGGAGACAGCTGCACGTTTGGACGGAGGGTTTCTGTGTTGTTATCCAGACATTATTTCTCAGGCAGGTTTTGATGATCTTATTGGACTAAAAAGGCTGGAGCACAAGCGTATATTTCCAAAAGCTTTTCAGCACTGCATTTCTGTAAACTGACACAGTAAAACTAGACTGAATTTCAAACTCCAACTGAAAAAATGTCTGATAAACGAAAAAAAGTCTATTTATACCTGCGACGTGTTTTTGTTTTAATATCCTCCGGCAATACGTGTTGTCGAAATTCCTTTAGATTAATTATTATGACAACGTGTTTTTCGATTGAATATTTTATTAGTAGTAGCTATTTTAAACTGTGTTGTTTTCATATCTTTAATTAGCAGTCCACCACTGTGTTTCTTTTGAAATACATTTCATTTCTTTATTCATTTTTTTTTTTTTTTTTTTTTTTATATTATTCTTACATGCATACTTTTGTTTACATTCGCACGCACTAATATAATCTATATAATAAACTGGAATGAAAAGAGATTTTTCTTTTTTTATATTTTAATAATTTTAACTTTTTATGAAACTCTTAGTTTTATCTTTTCTGAACAAAACCCCCCCTCTCCTCTTTAATTGTAAGTTTTAATTTTAAGAACTCTCTGATTTTTAAATCTTATTTTCACGAAAACAAACTGCATTTACATTTAAAGAAACTTCCGATTTTTTATAACTTTTATTTCACACTCTTTTACGAAAGATTTTAATAATTTTTTCAGACAAAATTATTTTATATACATGTGCCAATTTGGCATTGGCACACTATATTTATTAGATATCAAGAAATTTAAATTATTAATAACTTATTTTGACTTGAAATACTTTTTTTTTTTCCAAAAATTTAACGCAGCTAATGTGAATATGGCCTGAAGCTGTATTTGGAATCTTAGCTTTTATTATAAATAACCTACTTATACTAATGAGTAAATAATAATAATAATAGATTTATACTTACATATAAAAATATCGCAATAAATATTCAAAAATTTTAAACTTTTAATACGTATTTTGTTAGGTATAACAGAAATAAATAATGTAGATTTTAAAATAAATAACGAAGATTTTATTGATTTTATAAATTTAAAAATAATATTTCTAATGATAATGTATAATCTTTTTGTTTAGATTGCAATCTCATTTTTTTAATATAGAATCAAAATGTGAACATTTAAAATTTATTTCAGTAATAAAAATCAGTTGTCAACAGAAAACCATTAGCACATCACAAGACTGAAATTGGCACTAGTTGTGTAAATGAGGTGGAGCAGAATATGGGAAAACTTAGAATGGGGAATGGAAAATAAAGTGGCTAACAAGTTTCTCTTGGCATAATTGCTGAGAGATTCTAGACTTCGTTCAAGGAGAAGCTACATCACATCACATCGACGAATCTGATTGCTTACCAGCTTACAAACGAACCGCTTATCGTCAATAGCGATAATGATTAAAATACATATGGAAAATTAAATACTGTAGTTAATAAAAAAAAGTAAAAAAAGTTTGTCTTGTATCAATTTTTTTCAAATATTTGATATTTTTTATTAGTCATACTTTATTTCCTTATTTTTTTAATGCAAATTTTAAAATATTTTTTCCTTGTTGCTTTGCTTTTATGCGAATTCTGAAAATTACAGACCCTATCCCCCATTTTTCAAGGTAAGTTAAGTCTATTTTTGTGCAATTTTTTTTAATGCAGGTTTTCTATGGGACCTATCTACCGCATAAAACGAGATCCAGGTGTATTTCTCTATAAGGAATTGTTTGAAAAGACTTTGTCCTATAGTGAAAGTCACAATGGATATAATAGAAAAATTATATATTAAATAAAAAGAAATATATATATTAAAAAAAAAAGACACAAGAATAAAAAAATTATAAAACTAAAAAATGCAGAAAAATGAAACAAAATAAATTAAAATAAAAAATTTACCAAAAAAAAAAGTCAAATGTTAAATCATTTTTTGAGTTTTTATTACAGTAAATAGCCAGTATTTTTATAATTTATTATCTTAGACATTATTGCTAAATTACTTAATTGATCTTGAGGTTTATTGTTCATAAAAGTTTTTAAAATTCTCACTTTAAAAACACAATAATCATACTAAATCTATTATTATAGAGTGCTAAAAATCTGCAATTATTAAAAAAGAAGTCAACCTCCAATAATGTGCTGTTTCTTAAATATTATAAGTCTCCATGCACTCACATGCCAGTAACTTCAGGCACGCAATGGACTCAGATCTTACTATAAGCATGGTCATTAAGAGTTGATGTATATGTAAATATGATCTAAGCTTAAGTAATTCACTTAAGTTTTTTAAACTCTTACTGGCGGGTGAGTGCAAGAAGACTTATAATATTTAAAAAGCAACACATAGTCAGAGGTAGACTTCCTTCTTAATAAATAGTGATAGCAGAATTTTTTGGGATTTGAAAACATGCATTCAAAATACTTTTCACATATAGACTTCTAGAACAACAATCTGGATTAAAACTGTTCAATTCCTTTAAAAGACTTGCCATCTGTATTCAGCCTGAATTAAAAAAATCCTTAAACTTCTTTTATCAATATTTATAGTAAATAAGTAAGTGGGACAATGCTGGAGTATCATTACATTGAATTTTTCTTTTAGCTTCTATAAAGTGTAACGATTGTGAGGAGAGCAATAATATTGTGATTCAAATCTCAACATTTCTGTTCCAAATCTATGACTAATAGTTTTTTTTAAAAGCAATATTTTGTGGATCATGATTTGTTTATGAATTTATTTCATTATAAATAAAGCATTTACAATTTTGCCCTTTTTCGCTATTTCTAAATCTGTGAAGAATATTTTTTTCTATCTGCTATATGAATAAATTGTATAAAATGTTTAAATATGAAAATAATTATTTCCCCTTAAAAAATAGTTAATTTTTATAAAGTTTAATTAAACTATAGTGAAATTTTATCATATTTGCAAAATTATATTATTTAAATATAGTACTGTTTACAAATCTATATATTTACCAATAAACAATTATCATTTTCAATCTGGATATTGTCATTTTAAAGCAATCAGATAATATTACTGTTATATATTTTTTGGCATTTGAATAGCTTTCTTTAATTACAAAAAACTTTATACCCCTGACCAGGGCCAATCAGATGACGGAGACAGGAGGGGAAGATGCCCTGGTTCTCACAATATTAGACCTCAACTTGGCAGCTCAATATGTTAAACACAAATATAGAAGCCAAAGCGATGTGATGACTCATAGATTGACTTGATTTTACAGTTAAATTCCCCAAAAACATATTCGAGAAATTTTTTTCCAAACACACATACCACGAGTTGAAAATGTAAGCCAGTTTAGGGATGAGATGCCAATTTGACGATTCTGTGATGAAAGTGACTGCAGCACTCAGGGACCGAGAGAACTAATAGTCTCAGCCCCCTGTCAGATAATATTTGTTATATATTATTTGGCATTTGAATAGCTTTCTTTAATTAAAAAAATCTTATATGCCTGACCAGGGTCAATCAGAGAATGGGGACAGGAGGGGCAACTGCCCTGGGCCTTACAATATTAGACCTCAACTTGGCAGCTCAATATGTTAAACACAAATATAGAAGGCAAAGCGATGTCAAGATTTGTAGAACGGCTTAATTTTACAGTTAAATTCACTAAAAAAATATTCGAGAAAATTTTTTCCAAGCAGGCATACCATGAGTAGAAAATGTAAGCCAGTGTAAGAATGAGATGCCAATTTGACGACTCTGTGACGAAAGCGACTGCAGCGCATGGGGATGGCTCCTGTAAGTAAAAACTCTCATTTCTTCTCTCTCTCTCCTTGCATTCTTATTTTAAATTTTGAAGAGCCACTAAAATATTAGTTGCACTAGGCATCACATTTTCTCTGAAAGGCCCTGCCCCTGACTGATTTTTCTTCAAGCTGCTTGATATCCGATTGAGAACTATGCACAAGAATATCACATCTAGTTCATCAACATTTTTTATTTTATCTTTTAACTTTTAAAAACTTTATTCATTTTATTATTTGTGAATTACAGCATATTGGGATGATCTGATCTGAGAAATACTTAATTTCAGGTGAGAGAACAGATACTCCAAATTCTTTTCTTTATATTTATGTTAACATATAATTGTTTCATTAAAATATTATTCAGAAAAATTTGTTTAGAAAAAAGGAAACAATTTTTGATTAAAGAAAAGGAAGTATAAATTCTTTCTATTAAAAACATCCTACTTTTTTTTTCATTATTTCATTTTGGTATTTTTCTGCTAGTAATTTAATAAAAAATATTTTTTAAAAAATTGTCTCATTTTGGTGACTAATTCAATTCAGAATCTTATCACTTCATCTATCAAACTGGCTCTGATTATATATTTTATATTTAACCTTCTGGGACAAAGATAATTGTGGTCTAACACTCGATAATATTTGGTTGTTTAGTTAGAATGTATTTATACATTCATGTTTTTTAATCACTTTGAGATCTTATTTTAAATGCAATACTTTGTTTATGACAAATATTTTTTAATTTTATTTTATTTTGTTGCAAAATGCTTAATTTATAACTTAATGAATAACACATATTAATAATGCACTTTCTAAAAATTAAATGCTTTTTTTTTTTTAAAAAAAAAAGAGAACAATACAAAGTACTATATATGTTGATAACATCATTAATTTTTTCTTTAGAATGGTGATAATAATTTTTTTCTAGTTTAACAATATTTTTAAAATAAATTTTTATTTAAAATAATTTTTTTTTTTTTGCAAGTGAGTTACTAAACTGATTAAAAAAAAAAAGCAATAAAAACAGATTACTAAAATATAATTTTATTTCAGAATAAACATTTAATTTTCCAACAACAACAATAAATTATGTTGTAATTACTATCTGTGGATATCAAAATAATTGCGATCATGTGATGCTTAGTGATTATCAATATCAATGAAAAAATTAAAAATCAATTAACAATTTGACAATGTAAATGAAATCGCTAATTAAAAATCCGACTAAATTAATAAAATGCTTTTACTTTTAAATAAGTGAGACTTAGTCTCCAATCATAAATTTTACCATTTCCATCCATAATAATAAAATAATCATGCATTAGTATTCTATTTTAATTTTTTTAAAAAAAAATACATTTGGAAATATTAAGTTTATTATATTACTTTTTATAAGAGAGATATATAGACTTTTACAAGATTTTTAAGAGCTCACATAATCTGAGATTGCTGTTCCAGCAACATAAAATTTTCATCATATTTCTGCATCACCTACTGTAAACTTTAATAAATAATAGATGTCAGATGATGGTGCTTGATAAATCCCACTATATAGGGATTTATTGAGCACTATTATTTGAATCTATTAGTCCCTAAAGCTTACAATAGATTGCATAGAGGTGTGAAGAAAAAATTGCTAAAAAGTTTGCAAAATATTTGGAAAAATCTCAAAAATTTATTTTAGAAAGACTTTAACTTTGTTCCCAAATGCATCTTAAACATTTGTATAATAGCCAAATGATGCACTTTTTGACTATAGAGGGATCTCTCAAACCAAAACACAAGATAGAGACTTTATAAAGATAAGAACAGCCATCGTATCCTTAACTTAAATTCTTATTTATATAGGCCAATGTGAAGCATCGATTTGAGAGCTTGAAGAGATTAATCTCTTCACATTTACATCTACTATTTCCTTTTATAAATTAATTTATGTGAAATCTTGTGATTTACAATGAGTTAATATTAAGATTTTTTTAATGGAAATATAGAAACTAATGTAACGTTCTAATTAATTATCGAGTGCACAGAGAGTATGTAATTATAGAGGGACATCTCAAACCTCAACCCAAAATAGGAACTTTGAGAGGTCACTCTATAGGCAAAAACTACATCATTTGGCTATTATACAAATATTTAAAGCGCATGTGGAAAAAGGTTAAAGTCTTTCTTTTTCTAATTACATACTGCCTGTGTGCATGATAAATGATTAGAATGTTACATTAGTCTCTATATTTCCATTAAAAAAGATCTTAATATTTACTCGTGGTAAATCGCAAGATTTCATGTAAGTTAATTTGTAAAAGGAAATAGTGATTTTAATCTCTTCATGCTCTCAAATCAAGACACTTCAAATTGGACTGTATATTATAGTAAGAATTTAGGTTAAAGATAAGATGGCTATTCTTATCTTTGTAAAGTTTCTATCGTGTTAAGGTTTCAGAGGTCCCTCTATAGTCAAAAACTACATTGTTTGGCTATTATACAAATGTTTTAAGATGATGTGGAAAAAGGTTAAAGCCTTTCTCTTTCTATTCACATACTGCTTATGCACTCACTAAATAATTAGAAAAATTTATTTTGTAAGTATATTTGCATTAATGTACATTTAAACACTGAAATAATGTTATTTTTAATCTAGCTATTACATTATGGGCATAGTAGATCATGGAAAATAGTGACAAAATTCCAAAATGTGGTTATATTGCTGTAAAATATTTTGTTTTGAAATGAAGGAGAAAGTTGTAAGAAGAGATTTACTGTTTTTTTTTTTTAAATATTAATTTAATTTTATACATACGGTATAAAGAAAGTACAATTCAGACTAAAATAGATGCATATATATTCAAACTGAATACCTTTTGATTAAAAATTTTCTATATTTTTTAATTTACTTCATTAAAAAAAAAACACACCATAAATAGCTAAACAATAACTGTTTACATCAGAGTTGTCCAAAACATGGTCCGTGGGCAGCACATCTCATGATGAGAGTTTGAGCAGTCCACCTAGAGTTTTTAATACTATGATTGACAATTATATGATATATTATAAACAATTACTGTATTTTATCTATTATTTCAATAGAAACTTTTATAAATACCATAACCTTTCTTTTTTATATTTTTGAAACGCCTTCTAAAGCTAACCAATAGTATGACTTTCCAATAATTTAATATATGTCCTGTTTTTATTGTTTTAGATGTGGCACTTGAATATTTTTTTTTTCAATGCAGCTCTTGGATTACTTAAGGATGAATAGCCTTGATTTATGTTAACACAAATCTTGACTTTTTTCAGCATAGGTTAATATAAAAAAGAATAAATTCCTTTCTCCACTATTATAGCGCAATCTATTGTAAGCTTGAGTAATCAGTTAAAAAGACTATCTCCTGAGTTTTGCTTTTATCAATGAAGCTTTAGGGAATCAAAACTAGAATTAAGACAGTTATGCACCTTGAAGCCACATTTAAGTTTTTTAATAATGAGCTAATGAAAGAATTCTAAAAGTTTTGAATTCAAACTAGCCTGCTTGCATAACTATATAAATCAGACATCAGGTCAATAATTATATGTTTTGGTAATGTGTTATATTATAAATGTAGTCATAAATTTTTTCTTGGAAAGAAATGTTATTATCAACTGCTATATCTTAGCTCCTAATTCCCTATTTAAAAAGAAACCCAAATATTCTAGAAGTAAGATTAGCAAATAAACTACATAATATAAATGGAAGACACAATAAACTAATGGCTCAATATGTCTTATAATTCTAACAATTTAATATATTCAGTATTTACAAATATTATCATAGACTTCAGCAATTAAATTTCTGTACTACTATTATTTCCCATATCACTTACAGTCTATTATCTAATGTTTTTTATATGATAGAATATAATTTTCTACTACCTTCAAATCTTTTCCTTTAGTCTATGTGGCCCTTTAGACTTACAAAAATCATAAGAAGATCAAGATGATCTGTTGAATTTCTAGTTGGCTTGATAGCCTTCAGGAGCCAAGATTCTGGAGAAATAGATATCCTTCACTGATTTTCTTCCATTTTGTTTCATGTCAATCTCGAAAGATGAAAAAAAAAGAGCATTATCTGTTCTGCTTTGGTTTATATACCACTTCAGCAATGGATGGTTACAGTCATAGTAAGAACATTATCAATTTAATTAGTTTAGATCAAATTTTGTAAATTTAATTAGGATATATAGTTTGTACTAATTAAATTTCTTACATTATCAGAAATATTTTCATTTCAATATCAATCTTTCTCATTCTTGTAACTTATTTTTACAAAGCATTTTAAAATAAAATAATTTATTCAAAGTCTATTTTTAATCTTACTTTGAATTTAATTTCCAAAAATATTTTTTCTTTAATTTGTTCAGTACTATATATATTTCACTAACACAATATTCCTTGATTCTTTAATCTCTTGTTTTTACTAAAGTAAAAGAATCAAGTTATAATGAGTTGATATTAATATTCCTAACCAAAAAAATAAAGATGCCTACATTTAGAAAAGAAGTGATGTTATTAAAATATATTGAGAAAGATTAGCTTCATGGTGCATAATGTAATGAGTGTGCGCATATATATGTAAAGCTTAGAGGAAAAGTAGCAATGAATGCAAACAATATTTAGGCATTAATTATTTAAAATAAAGTCTGGAGTAACTGAAAAATTTTAAGTAATAATATTACTTGACATTTTTGAATTATTATAAATTATTTAAAATTAAATACTAAAAAGTTCTATTTACTGCAAATATTTTATTTCTGATGTCAAAAATTTAAATTTTTGATGTAACAACAACAAATTTTTATTTAAAGCAAGCATATTTTGTGTGTGTAATAGATTAATTATAGGCTTAATTATAATCTATCTAACTTAAAAAATTAAAAAAAAATTTTTTTTAAATTAAAACTTATTTTTAATTTTGATGAAAGTAAATTAAAAAATTAGAACAATGATAATTTAGTTATCTTGTTTTTATTAATCAAGAAGGGAAAGATTTACTATTAATCATTCTGTTTATAAAGCCCATCATTTCTACTGTAAATAGTGGAGTTAGTTTGAGTGATATTAATATGTAGAAAGTCAGCTTCAAAAGAAAAATAGTTGCTTCACATTGTTAAAATTTAAATTCCCAGACCAGGAGAGCTCCTTCATGTTTCAAAATTTAATATGTGTGAAGCAGACACCATTTGAGCAACAAAAATTTGAAAATTATAAAAGCTGAACTGATTTGAGAACTATTAGCATTTATCTTATATATGCGCTAATCAGGATATGTCACTGGCAATCTATATAAAAAGCAAGCTTACTAGTCTTGAGATTCCAATGATGTATGATTTATACATATTAAAATACTGAAATTTTATCGTAAGTCAAAAATCAGAATGACTTATTTCTAATGTAGAGTATTTATCCAACATTTAATTTCATTACTTAAATTATTCCAATGAAGTAATTTAATAGTAGCATAATTTGTTTGCAGTAATCAGGTTCCTTATAGCTCAGGACTAATAGTAGGTGGGATATGTCTACCTGTGGACATCTATTTTTAAAATTATTTAGATGATATTAAGATAACAAAGGTCACCTTTAAAGTCCACTCACTTCATTTATATATTGTAATGATTCATTGATGGCCAGTACATTCATAGTGCTTGATGATCCAAGTATATTGATGATGATTGACATAATAATCCCAGCATTTTTTAAAATATGCTTACTATAGTTATTTTAGTTTTACAGATATACATGTAACTGAAATATTAGCAATTATTTTTAATATTATGCACCACACGATAATGATTGGCCGAATTATATCTCTTGTAAATCCAGTCACAAAGGATGACTGTTGATTAATTTGTTGTTAATATTCTGTTATGATGATAAATTATTTTAGTTATGACATTCAGTTAAGGCTGTTTATTACTTATATTGGCTTTTGATACTAATTCTTTATTTCTTTTTTTTGTTCATATTTATTAATTGATATTTTTTTTGCATTACTCCTCACTATTCCAGTATGCCATAGCATTATAATGTAATTATTATCTGGTATCAAAACCGTAAGAGTTTTTTTTTAAATTTAACTACATTGATTCCAATTTTTGAATTTCAAATTTTCATTGATAATAGCAAAATCCAGAAAGTAAACTGGGAAAGGGAAAAGCTTACAATAGGTGGCACTAAAATAATAGAGGAAAAAACTGCTTTTATTTATAATAATTGTTAATTATTTAATTGGGAACTTCTTTTCTCTGTTGCTGAATCAGTTTTTAAATTACCCCACTGCAGGCATTTCAAAAAGCTCCCATCTCAAGAACAGTTAATGAGAAAGTATTACTTATAAAGTTTATCAACTGTCAGATGAAATTTGAACAGCTTTCTATCATTGTTTTATCCTCTAGCTAAGAATAGATGTCCATTCACTGACTAATATTAAATAAGATGACTGGCTATAATAGATTACATACCTAAAATAAAAATAAAAAATCATATATTTGACTGGAGCTGAAAAAAAAGCCCAGATTTGAATCCCTGGTCATGGTATTGGAAAGTGGACACTCTTCTATTGTATTACAGGTTAATTTTAATAATAATAACCAATTAAAAAAATATTAAACTATTAGCAAGCTTAATTTTTAAAAAATACTTTTTCCTGGAAGATTTAGATGTAATTCCTATTAACAATATTATCATTTGAATATAACATTTGAATTTGTTTTATGGTATTGAGATAAAACTCTTACTTTGGTTTTTGAACCATTTAATAAATGATTTTTTTTTTAACTTTTAATTTATTGTGAAATTGAGTTAAATTGGAATTTTTTTTTTTGTCAAAATATCTTTAATATCATTATTTTATTTATAGTGGTGTTTGATTAAATTATAATTTGTACAATTTTGTTTGATAATTGGATTAATTTTTTTTTTTTTTGGTGTATTTTTAAATCATTACCCCCCCCCCCCAATTATAAATACAAAAGTTAACCGTGGATGCTATTGATATCTAAAGTTCAATTGTGTAATAGCATAAACATTGAACATGAAGGTGAATTAAATACATTAAATATTATATTTATATCTATGTGTTGCCATTTCAATTTAACTTAAGATCAACGATTAATACAAGTATTGAAGTTATACTAATATTTGACTTGATCAATCACTATGAAAGGGTAGATATTTGTATATTTATATTCATACCAAAATTCCTATTAAACCCCAGACATCTGATTGAGTTTCTCTGTGTTCAGAAAACAACTTCCTCCTCAATAACTTCACATCAGATAAAGCAGTATCAAATTTTGGCAATAAAGCATTAATTTCTCCTCTGCAATGTAACAGTCGACTACATAAAAAAAAGAGAAAAAAAAAATTATTAAAAAAACAATAAAAACCTTAAAAATAAAAAAAATCAATAGACAAGAATAAAAAATATTCCAAATTAATCACTGGATGTAAAATATTACACAGAGAAAATAAATTTTGTATTTTTTTTTTTTTTTTAAAAAGTTAGTACATTTCTTGGTATCTTTTTTTTTTTTTTAATATTTAAAAATAATTTAAAATTTATATCTAAAAAATAAAAATTCTATTATTTTATTTATTTATTCTTTAACTTACAGTAAACATCTAAAAGTAAAAATAAACAGTGAAAATTAATAGTGAAATACTATACTATTTTTAGGATTTATTTTATTAAGCATAAATTTAGTATATATCAGGTAAGTAATAAAAAAAAAAATTCAGGTTTAGCTTAAAATTCTGATACTTAATGAAAGATTGATTCTTTTGCAATTGATAATTTCGATAGAAAATTACATCCTCCATATTTGTCTAAATAAAACGCAATTCAGTCTAGAATGTTCTTAAAACAAATTGCTAAATCAGGATAATGATCACTTTAGTATAATTACACCAATGCACCACAGAGCATTCTTATTGCTGGCAAGGAAATGAAACATTGTAATACAATAGTCAAAAAATTGCAAAATGATAATGACATACTGTAAATACAATCAGAAAAATAAATTAATTCAATAAACAATAAATTGCTCTGATCATTATTGCTGGCAAGTGCTATAAAAAAAATTAATTATATCAAATATAAAAATGCAAGTAGTGACTTGTTAAAACTAGACAGTGATACACTTGGATTATACATTTATTCATGACCCAAACAAGTCTAAATATATTACTAAGATAATTCAGAGACAAGATTTCCAAAGTATCATTTAAATAAAAGCAAATCTATTATTTTGCCTGATAAAATATGATCTTTTTTAATCTGAAATAATAAATTGGCATTAATATAACAAAAGACGAGTGATTTGACAAGTTCGTTTAAATAATTCTCTGTGAATCTTGCTGGTGAATAGGTTTATATTCTTAGTGCTACATATGTGATAAACCATAAAATGATTTATGTGCTCATTAAAATAATTATAACTTGGATTATAGGAAATAGTAGTTACACAATATATGTTTAATATATTGTATACAGGAAATAGTAGTTACACAATGTATGTTGAATATATTGTGTGGCGAAATATTCCATTTGTTCCTTTCAATCAGAAATGCTAAAAAAAAAAAAAAAACAATTTTAGTCAAAGTATAAAGAATTCTATCTAAGAGATTCTTAGTTTTCTTAATAACAGACCTGATGTTCAGTTCTGACCAGAATATATCAGATGTATCTCATGAGCATAAGTAGGAATTTTCACTTCTTATAATAAGGTGAGATTGATGAGATCACAAATATTATTTTTAGCCCATTTAAACAAAAATAAGAAACTGTTGGAAGAGACCAATTGCTGATTATTGTGTAATACGTGTTGCACAGCAGGAAAAATCTAATAAATTCAAATTATCCACATCAATGACAATAATAAAAAAATCCTTATCTAATAAATAATTCTTAATGATTGTAATGATCCATGCCAATATAATATTACTCTAAGAGCTTCATAATGCATAAAGTTTAATAATCCCCTTAAGTGCAATTCACAAATTTAATTTTAATGCAGAGATGAAATTTTTGTGATTTGTTACAAAAATAGCTTACCTTATTGAAAAAAAGTAGCACAATCTAAGCCTAAAAATTTGGTAGAATTATCTATCAACATTGAGGGTAGTGTTTTATATGTTGATATCTGCCAAATAACAGATTTAAAAATTACACTATAAATTTTGTCTATTTGTATTTAAATATTAAAGCATATTAGTATATTTTCAATTTGACTAAGAAAGCCATTTCAAAATGAAACAAACAAACAAAAAAAAAAAACATCAGCAAAAACACATTTCTGAGAATAACTTTTACTTAAAAGCATGGTTATAGTATTATTGATTCAGTTATATACTCATTAAAATTATAATTGTACACATAATAAAATTATTGCTGTTTCTAAAACAATTACATCACTTACATTTGCAATGGTTTCAAGATATAATATATTTGCCCACTGATTCTAAAGATGTTATTAGTTTTGATAAATAAAATTGCCAAACATATCTTTATGATGTGATTACACATATTTCACATTAATTATGAGAATTTATACCTTTTCTATTATTTTGCTTTTACATCCATATATTTTTCATAAATTTGTCCAAAAAATATATATATAAAGTGACACCAAGGAATATTTATAAAAATAATTTGGAAAATTTCAGTAATAAAGAATTTTGTTAGTTCACATAAAAAATTGGATATTAATTGTTTCAAGTAGACTCATGAAAATATATATATATAAAATTATTCATATATTATATCTAAAAGACATTTATTTTAAACTTATTATTTTTCATTAAAAGAGATCAGGATTTTGTCATTAGCTATCAGCTATCTTTTAAAAGACAATTTTATATCAGTTCACTATTTTAAAGTATATCTTTTACTCTACTTTCAAATACTTAGACTTTCCCTTTTATGACCATCAATCAATTTCTCTCCTCTTTTTTCATACTCTAAACAGACTCTTCCAGTTTAAATTTAATAATTCCTCTCCAAGTCTAATCCAATTTCTTCATAACTTATTTAAAAATTATCTTTTTCGTTTTTCACATTTTCATATTGCTAATCTTATCTTTCTAATTTATATTTTCGATTATTCTCCAAATATACATCTTTTCTCCTCATTTATCTTACTTGCTAAATGATACTCCAAATAAAACATTAAATAAATCTCCTTCTTAAAATTAATTTTAATAGGCCACAGAATAAACTCTTATTTAGAAATAACCTGTTTAACCATTCCAATTCTCATTCTAATTACTTTATCAATATTTCCATCACCAAGATTTTCCAATTACTAAAATATTTAAAAGCATTCATTGACCTGTTGTAAACAATTTCCTGTCCAATGTTTATTCATAATGTCTTTCATCTCACTTTCTATTTTCATTGTTTAAGTTTGATTTACATTTGTTTTTATCCCAAATTATTTCCCAGATTTGTTAAACATATTTAACACTTATAAAGTTTACCCTCACTATCCATAAATATTTTCATATCATTGGAAAATGTGATAAAACAACACTTTTCTGCTTTCAATGCTAACTTCATCATTATCAAAACAAATCTTCTAAGTATATATTAAATAAAACATAATAAAAACAATATCTCTCATTTATACTTTTCATATATTTTTCTTTTCAATTACATTTAACAAATATATTCTAATGTATATATATATTTCCTAATAAGTATTTCTTTTTCTGATTTATACCTTCCTTCTTAATACAATTTACTGATAAAATATCATGTCAAAATTAATAAACACATATTAATTTTTCTTTCTTATCACTCCAATTACATTTATCTTTTCTAAACCTAAATTGCACTTCAGATTGAACCATGTCTAATCTGATAGAAATATTTCTATTAATGATCCTCACCAATAACTTAGCTATACATAAGATTAAGTCACATGTTCTAAAATCCTCACATTTCATTAAATAATGCCTTTTCTGTAATGAAAAGATAATTTATATTGTCTACTTTCATAAATTTACTAATTCTCTCAAATGCATTTCTCTTATAGTCTTTAGTAATCCAATATTATATTTTATCTAATTAAAATAAAAAATTAAATTATCAGTTCTTACCATCTCAGATTCTAACTCTTAGATTTAATTTTTTATTTTTATTGGATAAAATATGATTTTTTTATTTGTTTAAAATTGTTCTGTAATTTCTTATGCATTCTGCTTATTCCAACAATTATCAATTTAATTAATCTTTACTCATTCATATAACCAAAATTTCCACATCTTTAATGTAGTGACTATAAAATAGCATCTTTATCCAGTTGAAGGCAAATGTTATTTTACCAATATGTCATTACATTCTTAATATTTTACATAAATGATCCCAAAAATTGCCATGAATTATTCTATATATATACACACAGATACACACATAAAAAATAAAAAAACAAAGAGAAAAGGTAAGGAGATAAATAAAAAATTAAAAGCAACTTCGATACTATTTTGATCCTCAGACATATTGAAAAAATAAGATTTCTGTAAATATCTAGTTATTACCAAACACATTTTAACTTGGAGTTCATTAAACAATTTTGAAAATTAAACTTTCCACTGGACTTTATAAGATATTGAACCAATGTATCTTTTTAGGTGCCATTTATATTATATGCAAAAGTTGAACACTTATTCGACAAAAAAAAAAAAAAGAAGCTTAGATATTAATATTAAATGCCCATAAAAGTTAAATAAATAAAAGCCTAAAGTATATAAAGAAATTACAAAAATAAAGAAATTAAAATGGTAGTAATAAAAAAAGTGAGTAAGAGATAATGATAAGAGATCAATTAAATTCTAAGATGAAAAACAAATAAGTGATACAGGTATATGTTTATACACATAACAACACACATAAAGAAAATAATTTAATTTTAAATAACTATTTTCTCAAAATACTTACTCCAGATGCATAATAAGAGCCAAAGATAATTTTTTTCGTTCAATAATACTGTGAGCAACAAATTTAACCATAGTTTCATTATCTGTAGAAATAACCCGTTTTTCTTAAAAAAATAAAATAAAATAAATAAAGATAATGTAATGCCAGTGTATCAATGTAACTTAAAAACATTTATACAATTTTAATTACCTAAATAGATATGCATTTTAGTGTTAAGTGTAGGTGTATGAAAATACAGAATTACTACAAAAGATTTGGATGATTTCTTCTAAATACAGTATTTTAAATAGTGCATTCTACATATAATAAATAAAAATGTATAGAAAAAAACTTTCAAAATGTATAATTTCCAATATGGCTATTAAATGTTACTCAACATATGTCAATACAATTTTCCAGTTTTTCTCATAACTTTCTCAACATGATTTTATAAATGGTGGCAACATTAATATTAATACACACTATGAGATCAGTTAGAATTCATAGTAGAAACAACATAGCATTGTTTTTTATCCTAGGAGAATTCTCTTCTTCTGAGAACAAGCAGACCATAGCAAAAATTCTTATTTGTACAAAGTTCTATACATTGTGGTGGTAATACAGTCCATAGGTATAATACAGTTTTTGTCTTTTTATTATACATATAAATAAAACATATTTACAGTACAAAAAATTTATTTAGATAGCTTTAAAAATAGTTAATTATCCATTCACAATTATTATAAAAAAAACCTATACAGGTTTGAATCCCAAGAAAGATTAATCAAGGCTTTGTTAAATTCTTCAACTCTCTCTCATGGATAGAAAGACATTAAGTATATGATTCATAGTTAGTGTTTGATGGAAGTTGGACTGTTTGTGCAATGTATTGCTTATATACATAATGTAAATAAAGTTTATTATTTAATCAAGTAATATATATTAAGGGTTCAACCTTAAAACTATGTGCCTGAAAAAACGACAGTAGGGACCTTTTCAGGTGCATAGTTTTAAGGTTGTAGCCTTAATATATATTACTTTAAAGTAACGAGTATGCGCTTTATAAATATAATTATTAATCAAGTAATGTAGACAGTATATGAATAAAATATCTCTTTATCATTATGTTACTCGAGAAAATCTACATACGCCAATGAGATATTTAAATATACATTTACAATCAGTATGCTAATTAGAAATTAATTAAAAACTGTTAAGACTTATTTGTGTATGTAAAGAAGTGTAATAGTTGCACATACGTTTTACATATATATCAGCAGTGGATTGTCTGAATAATGGTGATATAATAACTGCTTATGATTCCTGTTCCTAATAGGTATATATATATATTGCAGTTATATCTGAATGGATAAATGGAGAATTTTTTTCAATTAAGACACACTGCAATAGATTGTTTATTTTCTGAACAAGTGTAGCACGTACAGAGAAACTTATTTATAGACTGTCAGAGATTGCTAGTAAAATTTCTAATTGTTTTGTATTCTCTACTCTTTGTCTATTGACATTTAATAAATTTATTTCGTTACCTCAAAAGTGTACTTAAATTTATTTAAAAGTAACACGCTCTCTCGAATGGTATTAAGAAAATAATACCCTCAGGACATAGCAGAAGTACGAGAAAATTCTTTATAGTATTCTTTTAATCCTGATGATAGTAATGACAATGATACATACATAGATTATATACTTTTTATTCTCAAAGGATATGCATAATAAAATGTTTATTTGAGAGATATGTTCAAATTTTAATAGTCATTTTATAACTTAGTCACTCAAATTTTTTTAAATATAAAAATCAGAATACAGTAGTTTACATATAAAAATACAAAATGCAATGAACACATATATGTAAGACACAATATACACACATTGCAATACATACATACATATACACATCAACAACTATTCTTGGATATATACATTCATTCACACACACAAATAATAAACTAACCTTTAGGACATTTGCGAAGATCATCATATTCTTTCAAAATATCTTTCCTTCTAAATAAAAAAAATATATACATAAGGAAATTTCAAAGACATGACAATTCTAATCAAATAATTGTAGTCATTACTTAATTTAAATTACATTATATAAATGATATTAATCTAAAGGACTGCATGCAAAAGATCAAATAAATCAAACATATTTCATGTAAATTCTCTCAAACTCACTACAATTTCATTATCTACAATAACAGCATCAATTCAATCTACAGTATTCTATTTTAATAATATAAATGGAATGATTTGTAATGCTTTTTTAGTCATCACAACTTCTTTTAAAATTGACAACTACTTTGTTGTTATAGTTTGTTTAACATAAAGAATAGTTAAGCTTGTGATCACTAAATACTGCAAATACAGTCTGCTTTAATGTCATTGGCTTACTATATATGTTAATGCCAATATAAAAATAAAAAGTAGTCAATATCTGACTCACTAGATAATTTTTTATTCTACCAAAAAGGTATCTTTTATTTAATTAAAAAGAAAGTAAAAATAGTAAATATATGACATAACAGTGATATCTTTCTCATCAAAGCATATGTTTAACAAATATAGTACATCAACAGATGCTAGATGATGGTGCAGCTAGCATGTAACAAATAGGCTGAGAAGAATCATCTGATTAAAGCTAATAAATATCACATGACTCCAGCACATAACTTCAGTTTATTCAACACTGTTTCAGTAAATGTCATAGATGTGGTGAAGAAAAAGATATGCTTCAGAATCATCTGATTCTGAGTTTGATGTAAAAATAATAAATGACAAAAAAAAGAAAGACTTAACATCTAATAAAAATAATGTTTACTATTCTCAATCCATAAAAGTAAATATGAAAAAAATGATATAATGATTCTTAAAACTCATATTCTCAAAATCTTAAAATATAAATTTTGTTATACTTCAGGAGTTTGAATTAATTTATTCCTACATCATAGTTTATATAAAAGTATTAAATTACAAAGATTGAAACATATAGTTGATTAACTATAATAGTAAAATCTATCTCAAATTAATTTCATTAATTTAATGACTGAAGTTGATATCTCAGGACATTGAATAAAAATTTAAACAATATAAGTTATTGGTTAGTTGATTTAATCTTTATTGCATGATTTTTATTCAGTTGGAAAATCAATTTGTTTGTTAGTTTATTTGTTAAGTTTTGATCTTTTTCAAGTTATAATGAAAATTTAAAATCGAGGTTTAATATATTTAAATTCAATATAATTGCTTGAAATTAGGTATATGACTAAGTTATACCATCCTAATCTATTTGGAACACTTATCTTTTCAGTACATCAACTAGTTTCTTAGATATGAAACAGAGGGTAGGAAAATATTAAAAATATTCAATAATTTCACATATTGCAGTTAACAATTATGCTTAGAACTTTGATTTGTTTTAAATAATGTTCATGTGAAAGCAGTATAAAGATTTTTTTCTTTCAATTTAATAAATTTTTTTTAACCATTTAAAACTCTTAATGTATAAATCATATTTAGTATGTGCATATAATTACATATGTATAATCAATCAGTAATTAAGTTTTCTATTTAAAATTGTTTGATAGTTTATATTTTTATTTTAACTATCAAACACTTTTAAATATTTATACATATATAATTGTGTAATTATTTTAAAATAAAAACTATCAAACAATTTTAAATAAAAAACTTAGTTACTGATCTATTACTCATAAATAATTATGTACACATACTAAATATGATATACATAAGAATATAGATATATTAACTTACATTATAGCAGAAATACCTAATGTCAAATATACACTATATGTGTGATATTGATTTAAAATAAAATTATATATATTAAGTAAAGTTCATTTATAATATATACACATGCATTACTATGTATACATACTAAATATGATATATACATAAGAGGTATACATTTTAACTTATAGCAGTAATATCTAGTGATATATATTGTAACGGGAGAAAGATCTTTGAGATTCACATATACTGACCCTGGGGGCGCCACTAGTCCGAAAATAGGAACTAGACATTTACTTTAGGGTGGACGGGATATGCGAATCAAAAGGCACCGAACTATATTCAGGGAGGAACAAGATATCTTAAATATTATTTAGACAGTTGAGAAATCAAAGCACAAAGACAAACGTCAGCCAAATTAAGTTTAAACAATTTATTAATTTTATTAAAAGTTGGGCAATAGAATGAAGACATCTAGCCACGAATACAAAAGTGGCTTATAGTAACATACGTGTATTTACCAGAGAGTGCACAAGAGTATGACAAACATGAAGGCATTAAACATTTTGGCAATAAAATTCTCTCACTTAAAATATAAGAAATGGTTAGGATAATATCTTCTTGCTGGCCAGTTGTAAAATTACAAAAACAAACAACAACCCTAGCTTCCTGAATCAGGGATAATAAAAGTTACTGTCCCGCCAGAAATCGACAAAACCAGCGCGGACGTCCGAGCAGTAATATTCTAATTACTGTCGTTAAAACGCTGCAGGACTGCTGCGTGTAATACTACATTCAAAGTAAACATGGTTGATCTCACCTACAAAACAGCAACAGATATTTGATTACGATCTTACGTAATCCAGAAAGAAATAGACTATTTTCAGACAACCCGAAGAAATAACTTGACAAATAGCCAGCAAAAAGATTTTGTTGTTTGCACAAATGAAACATGCTTAAAGATTCTTTATTTTACAACTAAGGGCAGGTGAATAAATAAAGACTACGAAAACTGCCAATACGTTTTGTAATAGTTATCGAAATAATCAGGTATATATTAAACATATAAAATACAATCTCCTAATGCACCCTCAAAATTGCAAACAAACTTGTAATCTTAAAACTAAGATTCCAAGACACACTTTAAATACTAGAAAAGAGTACATACAGATAATAAATAATAATAAAAAAAACCAATTAATACCATTTTAAAACATATTTATCATTAGATTGAGCGGAGATTTTAATTATAAACACAATTTATTTACCCTGGCTAGAATAGGAAAAAGTTTAGCTTACGGTAAGGTAGAGTTCTAGTGATTTAGTGACGAGTGCGCACTTTTGATAATAGTTCATCTGTCAGGTCCTTTGACAGCGGCAAGGTAGAGGCAGTGTTTATTTTAGAGGTTCATGGCATGACTGAAGGAGAGCTGATAGGCGTGGGTCTGCTCTTTGTTTAAATTAGCCAGACATTCTATTGATGGAAAAACTCATAACGGTGGATTTTGACATCTTGCACAGCAACGAAGTTTGTCAATAATTATTTAAGTTTTTAGTAGGAATTAAACGTCTGAGCAGCTACTCACAATGGTATCTCTTTGCAGGCCATAATCCAAGTGTGTATCTAATAATGAATCTCTTATCTCTCCTTAAATTGGCGGGCTATCGTTGCCTCGCTACATTTCCCGCGCAAAACTTTCATTAGTGTCCATTCTATATTCCAGGTAGGGCAAATATTAATTTCCCGCTCAATCTAATTTAAGACTTCCAACCAGGGATAATTGAAACAAAAATGACAAATACAAAACTAAATATCCGCTTTTTAGAATTAACTTTAAAAATAATTACAATAAAAGCAACAGGAATATATAATTAGCAAGCTTGCCTGTTTTTAATCAAATTGATTAAAACAGACGATGAAAGTAAACTATTTTACAATCAATTTTATAAACATTAAATAATCTATTTTAAAATATAAATGTGTATGTGTTTTAAATAATAATAAAAAATTGAGCATTAGACATTTAATGAAAATGCAGTTGTTTTCCCTTTTTAATTTTAGTAATAAAACCATTGAATCGGAAATCAAACCGGCTCAACTGCCTCAACACGTGATCAAAAAAAAAAAACATTCCTGCAACTTTTTTTTTTTTTAAAACTATAAACATTTTAAAAACTACCCCTAGAAATTCGGCTGAAGTCTGCCTCACACTCATGAAAAACCAAAACAATATTTCATTTCTTACATTTATCCATTCTATTAAATCATTAACAATTTTTTTTTGTCTGTTTTAAAACAATCCATCCGATTGCTAAAAGCCGAACCTTTAACTTTTGTCCGGCGGTTCTTTTACTCTTTTTATTAATTTTCTGAAATAAGTTCCTTTCCCTCTCTTATATTTTACCTGCCTACAATTTATGATTTTGTCTCTTTCCCGTTCTGTTTTGCTTTCTAGCGTATATACCTGAATCTTTTTCTTAACGAAACTTCCCAATTCTTCATCTTTTCCTACTTTATTTTTAGTCATATCAACACTAGTAAATGGCAACACTTCATTTCCCATAGACTTTTTACTTGCTTTGAATAATATTGCTTTATAAATGGCTTTTATTTCTGTTTTAAAATCATATTCCGAAAACTTTTCCTTAGTTTTAAACCCCTGTTCACAACTAACAGTTATTTTACTCAACTCATTTTTAACCTCTTGAGGTAACTTATAACTGTCTCCAAGATTTTCTTTCTCCACCACACTATCTCTCTCTCTCCACTCTCTACTTATTTCAAACTTTATTTCCACCCTCTCTGTCCTAGTACTATCCTGTGCTACTTCAATTTCTATATCTTTTACGACCACGTTTTCTACTTCCTGACTTTCTTCTACTTTTCCTGTCATTTCTCTTCTCATTTCTGCTCTCAGCCCCTCCAGTATTGTTTGTTGACTCTGTTTTATTTCTATATTTTGTTTTGTTATACTTTGTTTCATTTCCAGGAACTCGTCATATTTCTTTCATCCAGGCTTGCTGACTTTGTTTCATTTCTATTAATAACTTCATCATCATCTGTGTCTCGCTCTCTTCTTTTTCTACTATCTGGGGGTATTTAAATGAAACAGGGCTCTCTTCCAAACCTGCCGCCCTGTCACCTTCTTCTTTACCTTCCATTTTTACACAAGGCTAACTCGCTATACTAACTTCTTTTTTTTTTTAACAAAAAATCTCAAAGTAAATAAAGTGCTATTTATTTATATGCAAGAAGACAACGAACTATTTTTACTATTTTTAAATTCGAAAATTAACTCTGAACGATTTTTTTTTTTTTTTAAACAACAACAACAAAACAAAAAAAACTCTATTATTTATGTCATATGAAAAGGACGAACTATATATATTTAATTCTTCAAAAAAAATTAACTCCGACAGACTTTTTTAGAAAATACGCTATTTATTGTTTATTTATTTATGTCATATGAAAAAGACGGTTTAAACCTCCGTTCTACCAAACTGCTCCAACAATACATGCAATAATTAACAAAAATCGAACCTCTACCGACTAGATCTTGCCACTTACACCTGAAATCTTTCTCAACCGTCTAAACAAAATCTCACATGGATTTGAAAACTCGGAAGCTCCACGATGATGCGCCAAAAATTACTATATATGTAACGGGAGAAAGATCTTTGAGATTCGCATATACTGACCCCGGGGGCGCCACTAGTCCGAAAATAGGAACTAGACATTTATTTTAGGGTGGACGGGATATGCGAATCAAAAGGCACCGAACTATATTCAGGGAGGAACAAGATATCTTAAATATTATTTAGACAGTTGAGAAATCAAAGCACAAAGACAAACGTCAGCCAAATTAAGTTTAAACAATTTATTAATTTTATTAAAAGTTGGGCAATAGAATGAAGACATCTAGCCACGAATACAAAAGTGGCTTATAGTAACATACGTGTATTTACCAGAGAGTGCACAAGAGTACGACAAACATGAAGGCATTAAACATTTTGGCAATAAAATTCTCTCACTTAAAATATAAGAAATGGTTAGGATAATATCTTCTTGCTGGCCAGTTATAAAATTACAAAAACAAACAACCTAGCTTCCTGAATCAGGGATAATAAAACAGTTACTGTCCCGCCGGAAATCGACGAAACCAGCACGGACGTCCAAGCAGTAATATTCTAATTACTGTCGTTAAAACGTCGCAGGACTGCTGCGCGTAATACTACATTCAAGGTAAATGTGGTTGATCTCACCTACAAAACAGCAACAGATATTTGATTATGATCTTACATAATCCAGAAAGAAATAGACTATTTTCAGACAACCCGAAGAAATAACTTGACAAATAGCCAGCAAAAAGATTTTGTTGTTTGCACAAACGAAACATGCTTAAAGATTCTTTATTTTACAACTAAGGGCAGGTGAATAAATAAAGACTACGAAAACTGCCAATGCATTTTGTAATAGTTATCGAAATAATCAGGTACATATTAAACATATAAAATATAATCTCCTAATGCACTCTCTGATAAACGAAAATTGCAAACAAACTTGTAATCTTAAAACTAAGATTCCAAGACACACTTTAAATACTAGAAAAGAGTACATACAGATAATAAATAATAATAAAAAAAAACAATTAATACCATTTTAAAACATATTTATCATTAGATTGAGCGGAGATTTAATTAAACGCAATTTATTTACCCTGGCTAGAATAGGAAAAAGTTTAGCTTACGGTAAGGTAGAGTTCTAGTGATTTAGTGACGAGTGCGCACTTTTAATAATAGTTCATCTGTCAGGTCCTTTGACAGTAGCAAGATAGAGGCAGTGTTTATTTTAGAGGTTCATGGCATGACTGAAGGAGAGCTGGTAGGCGTGGGTCCGTCCTTTGTTTAAATTAGCCAGACATTCTATTGATGGCAAAACTCATAACGGTGTATTTTGACATCTTGCACAGCAACGAAGTTTGTCAATAATTATTTAAGTTTTTAGTAGGAATTAAACGTCCGAACAGCTACTCACAATGGTATCTCTTTGCAGGCCATAATCCAAGTGTGTATCTAATAATGAATCTCTTATCTCTCCTTAAATTGGCGGGCTATCGTTGCCTCGCTACATTTCCCACGCAAAACTTTCATTAGTGTCCATTCTATATTCCAGGCAGGGCAAATATTAATTTCCCGCTCAATCTAATTTAAGACTTCCAACCAGGGATAATTGAAACAAAAACGACAAATACAAAACTAAATATCCGCTTTTTAGAATTAACTTTAAAAATAATTACAATAAAAGCAACAGGAATATATAATTAGCAAATTGATTAAAACAGACGGTGAAAGTAAACTATTTTACAATCAATTTTATAAACATTAAATAATCTATTTTAAAATATAAATGCATATGTGTTTTAAATAATAATAAAAAATTGAGCATTAGACATTTAATGAAAATGCAGTTGTTTTCCCTTTTTAATTTTAGTAATAAAACCATTGAATCGGAAATCAAACCGGCTCAATATATATCCCCTATAAATACCCAATCAATTTAAAGTATAATATAGTTTTACATTTTCATTTACTGTGCCATCACTAAAAACTTAAAAACAATAGAGATAATTTTTTTTATTATTAAATGCTTTTATTAATGTGAACTAAAAAGAAATAAAATAATTTCAACCACAATTGGAGTTTTTAAATTTAATTTGAAATAAAAGCATGGGAGGTCCAGAAATTAATTATGTAAATTCCTATTTTTTATAACAAGGGATTGACTTAATTAATTTCTGGACCTCCCCATGTTTTCATTTCAAATTAAATTTAAAAACTCCAATAAAATCATTTAATGTAAAAAAAAAAAATTATCTCTATTATTTCAGTTTAAATATTTATTAATGAAATGTTATGAAATCAAATCTCTACAGATGAGGTCAGAAGTATATGTATATATGTCAAATACCTAGAGACTCTGCAAACATATTAGTTATTACTTTCACTTGAAATTATATCATTCTAAATCAATCTACTTTATCATCTCTATTAGCCACTTCCAATCATCAATTATTAAATCAGAACTGATACATTTTCTCTTCCTAACCCATTTAAAAAAAGCTGTTTTGTTTAATTCCTATAATCTAACTTCATATTTTCCATTATCTTATAAAAAAATCTTAAAAAAAAAAAATCTGTAGCTCTTTCACTCCTTTCATCTTTATATTTCTCTAACTCTTTATATAATTTAATCTTATTCACTGTCAACTCCAAAAATAAATGTTAAATATTCTTCCTTCCATTTTCACACATGCCATATCTACAGTCCAAATTCTTATTATTTCCTTTCTTTTGTATCCAAAACTCCTAGTATTTTCACACATAATTTCATATAAATATATTCTATTAAATAAAATGTTTGACTTTTAAAAAAGTTATTTAATATTAACAAATTAAAAATCCTTCTCATTTTTCTTTTCAAAAACTTTATTTTCTTATCTCAATACTGAACATATATATATAATACAAAACTCCAACGTTTCAACTGTTATCTTCATACAGTCATTTTCAAGGATCTGCAACAACAATATGAAATACATATTTATAAATAAACTGCAATTACATAAATACCTTCATCTTACATTAACATAAACAGTAACAAACATATTAAACATATATAATTATATTTTACTTATATCTCTCTCCCATTGCTATATTTTATTACTCTTTCTTTTACATTATTTAATTACAAATCTGTCTTGGATGATTTTAAGATAGATTTGTAATTAAATAATGTAAAAAAAAGAGTAATAAAATATAGCAGTGGGAGAGAGGTATAAGTAAAATATAATTATATATGTTTAATATGTTTGTTACTGTTTATATTAATGTAAGATGAAGATATTTATGTAATTGAAGTTTATTTATAAATATGTATTTCATATTGTTGTTGCAGATCCTTGAAAATGACTGTATGAAGATAAAAACAGTTGAAACGTTGGAGTTTTGTATTATATATATATATGTTCAGTATTGAAATAAGAAAATAAAGTTTTTGAAAAGAGAAAGGAGAAGGATTTTTAATTTGTTGATATTATTGTAGAACATATATATTTTAAAAGAAAAAGTGGATGTACATTTGCTGTGTTATAATATATAAAAAAAGTTACTTCCAATTGCAATGTAATTGAGATTTAAAAATATATATTTTTAATAAATCTAAATAAAATTATTTACAATCACATTTGAACATTATGTCCTTCTCCATTGGTTTTTAGTTATCCAGACATTAAGAAAAGATTTTATTTGCTTTCAACTGGGGGAAGAATAGTTTTGAAATTTTATTCTTTTGATAAAAACAAAATTATCAATTTATCATTTTATTAATGTTTTTTTTTTGTAGTAATTATTCTCAGCATGAGTTTTGGTAAACATGCAAATCATTCCTCTAACTAAAGTATATGCCAATAAAGACAAATGTCTTTTAAAAAAAATTTATTGAAAGACAAAGATCTTTCCTGCATCCAATTACAAAAAAAAAAAACAACAACATATAAAGAAAATCAAATTTATCAAATGCCAGATGATGTGGATTTAGATTTCCTTTTTGATTTTTCTAAGTTATAGTTACATTTATCATCTAATAATTAGATGTCTAGCTAGACTAACTACTGGAAAAAATTTTGAAGTTCAAACCAAAAGTCATAGATATGGCAAGTGGATGAACTAATGATTTTGCCATAGGGCCTTTGAAAAGTAGTATAAATAAAATTAACAGCTTTATATATATCTAGTTTCTAAACTATTGTTCTTTTATTGAGGAAAAGTAACTAATGTATTTTTTAAATCATTTCATGCATTCTTCTTGATAAGTTTGCTTGATGGGAATTATATATTCAGAAAATTTTCATAAAATTGCAGAAAACAGTGTAAAATTTATCACAAATTCAATAATTCAATAATGATTATATAAATTCATGAAAAAGTATTCAGCAGGAAATTCTGTGTACATTAAATGCAAATAAAAAAAAATACTTACATTTTCTCTAAATTACTTTTTTGTCTACTTGCACTGAAAGGACAATGTTGTAACTCCACGACTTTCATTTCAACACTATTTGCTAATTTCTCCAAATCATCAATAATACTTTTCTGCAAAAAATTATAAGAGAAATATAGAATTTTATATACATAAATCAGACAAAAAAATTAATAAATTACAAATTATTACATATGCGTTTAAATATCTAATAGTTAAGTTTATCATACTTGTTAAAATCTAAACATCACACTCACTATTCCCTATGATTACACAAGCTGTTAAAGCAGGGTTAAAATTCTCCAATACAATA
Source organism: Epiperipatus broadwayi (assembly GCA_028023455.1). Classification (NCBI taxonomy): domain Eukaryota; kingdom Metazoa; phylum Onychophora; class Udeonychophora; order Euonychophora; family Peripatidae; genus Epiperipatus; species Epiperipatus broadwayi. Next base: position 3,339,111 of record JAQFVV010012429.1, on the reverse strand, counting down.
TGCCACTCAATGCAAACCAGAATAACCAATGGATGCAAGGTTTCTAATACCTACTCATTCAAAACTTCCAGACTAGTTTTTAGCTTGTGGAGTTCATCAGTGAGGAATCTTGGATTTAAGAACATTGCAAGGAATTTTATGAATAAATTTCTTGCATCCATTGATTACTCTGGCTTGTACTGGGGTGGCACTACTGTATGGAGAGTTTTGCCTCTGTTGTTAAAATCTACTGACAACATTAATTACATATTGTCAACTATCTAAGTTATCAAGATTTAAATTGGTGGTGTGACAACAAATTATATCACTTAAAATTTCCAAGGAACAAAAGTAAAATAAACTTAATTCAGGAATAATAATAATTAAAAATTAATTTATAATATTTTCTTCACATTGCTGTTTCAATACTAAACTTTAACATAATAAGTTAGATAGTGATAACACCTTTGTCTAGGATTATCAAATATCAGTCATGAAAGATGAACCAATTTATATAGAAAATATTAATGAAAGAAAATACAAAATATATACATTTTTTTAGATTAAAATTTTAATCACATAAATTAATCACATTTTCTTCAATATACTTATATATGTAAATTAAATTAATATGTTGAATTACTTTTACTCTTATCTCAATGTACATTATGAAGAAACTAAAATTATTTTTTTAATGCTTATTGCACATTGCTATCAGGCAAAAATTGTAGCCATACAATTAAAAGGTAGAGTGTTATCTTTTATGCAGCCATTTGATTGAATAGATATTGGGTTCTTTACACGCAATTGAAAAAATTGTTAAGACATATTTTTTTAAATGATATTTGGTATCTCAATTCTAAATGTCAAAATGTAATTGCTAAATGAAATCAGTGGACAGTAGATGTTAATGCAATAGACCAAGGGTGGCCAACTTTTGTGTTCATATGCTACTTTTTATTTTAAAAATGTGTAGCAATAAATTTGTTATCATAGGAGATCGACTTGTTGTCATAGGCGTAGTCTAAGTGAAGGGAAGTGTGAAATACATTCTATTTTTATATATCTAACTAGTAAAAAATAACAATTATTTAACGGACCAAAAAACTCATGTCCAGGAGGAATTATAGCAACATGAGTAATTATTAACAATATTTATTAATTCAAATTAGTTACATTAAGTCAAAATTAAAAATATTATTTTCAATAATGATATGACTTAGTGGACTTCACCTATCTAGAATTGAAAAAAAAATTTAAAACAAAAACAGAAATAATGAGAAAACGTGAAAATCTTGATTTAATTTGTTTCACTCGTTACCTGACAGCTCTTGCCAGATTGGCCTCGCGCTCGACCAAAAATGGCTTTACGATCGACTTTTTGGACATTCCTGCAATAGACCATCCCAACTGGTTACAGTTACTTAATCTTCTGTAAAAAATAATAATCTATTCTATACCTATAAAATGACAAGTGAAATAGAGGTAGTATGTTAAAGAAAAAAAGTTGCATTTTATGAAATAGTTATGGATTTATTTAACATGGAAAAAACAAAGTATCTCTCCTCATAGATAAACAAACCTTTATTATGAACATTTTTAGCAACTCTTTTATAAAATTCAGATATATAAGATTTCAGAATTAAATGTGGGTAAAATAAAATCTTTAAGCAGAAATGCAGGAATTGTAATAAAAAACTATTAATAATTATTTATTTAATAGTATTACTCTTGACTAATTATAATAAAATTAGAAGTGTGTGAGGCACTGGAAAGAGAAGCTATAATAATTATTCTTATAAGTCTACACACAAAAGTTAATAGCTAAGTGTTTTCAAAGCGTGTTGTCTCATATTCATAGCCATAATGAAAAATGGTGCAGAATAGAAAGTGATGATATGCAAACTATATGTAAATTATTTACGTAGCCCAGCATTTGGAAATATCAAAGTATGTGTCGCGTCTGTTGATGGAATTGTTATTACCGGTAATAAAGTGACTAATTAATAAAAATAATAAAATGTAATGTGTACATGTTAAAATATATGTTAAATGAAAAAAAAAAAAAACTATAATCACTGTTTTATTTTTTTTTCTTGGGGGAGAAAAAAAAAGGATGATGGAATTTAGTCAGTACTTAAGGCTTAGGGGCAGAGCCCCTTAGTAAAACTATTCATCCAATGACCACCTTGAAATAAATACAATAACTATATATATTTTAGTGACATTAGCTATTGACTAAATGCAGATACCATTGATATTTTGGCAAAAAACAAATGCTAATGCTAGGCATCATATGATTTGCTACATTTACATTTAATTAGATAACATTAACATATTACTAGTAATTTGATAGAAATCAGATAAGTCATCTGAGGTTAATTCTTAAATTAAAGTTCTTAAGAGGAAAAGACATGTAATTACTGAGAAGTCATCTTTAAGCACAATGTTTACATAGAAATGATTATAAATTTATTTAACGCACATTGATTACGTAAGTAATATTTACTAAGGCAATAAACCTAAAGCCTGTGCAGTTGAAAATGCGAAGGTAGAGATCCCTACCTTCTCTTTTCTTCCAATGCGTAAGCTTGTGGTTAAGACCTGTATAGGTCCCTACCTTCGCATTTTCAACTGCACAGGCTTTAGGTTTATTGCCTTAATAAATATAGAAATGATTAATAAAAAGAAAAATTAATTAATTAATAAACATATACTAAGTGTCTGCAAAATTCACCCTAAAAAAATATGACTTTAAATAGTCAGTTTCCTTCTTATTGAAATCATATGGCATATTTGATTGTAGACTGGTGTTAAATAAGATATTTTCATGTAATCAAATAGTGTGATTGATTTAATCTTCATAATTTGTTTACTAATTTAGAGTGCTTTAGTGCCCAGAACAGATAAAACAGTAAGAAGCTGATAGACTGTCGTTTAAGAATTATGCTATAACTGTTATATAATGTATTTATTTCTCCAATTTGGAATACCAAGTATTTAATATAATTGTGACTTTTAATTAATCTCATTTTTAATCCTCCTCCTGTAATGCTCAGATATAAGATCAGGACTTCACCATTGTTCACCTAGTTTTACAAATGCTTACTGAAACTCACAAATTTTTTTCATGCAAACTACTACATTTTTGTCAAGCGTTGGTGGTCGAGTGGTCAGCAGTTGCCTTACAAACAGTTGTCCCGGGTTAGCGGATTTGCTTCCTGGCTGATGCTATGACACATGAAAAAAAAAAAAACTACTACATTTTTAGTTTTTGCTGATAGCTTGAAGCTATTTCCAGAGTAAAAAGGATGAATTTAGGCTGAATGGCATAAATGCCTGTAATATACAAAAAAAAAAAAAAAAAGCTAAAAAAAGTAATTTTTTTAAAAAACTACATAAGCAATGTTTATATTTTAGGATATTTTGATTTTTCTCTAAAAAATGGAGATCAGAAACAGATATTTATTTCATATATGTATTAAATTTTAAAAATGCATATTTCAAAAATATTAATCACTTTTTAAAATTATTTTTGATGGCACATATAATAATAAAAATATGCTATAAACAACATTTTTATTTGATAACACATATTAATAGATTAATTGTGATATACTGATAAATTGGATTATTTCTATTATCTGTTTTAATTGTTTAAATGTTTTAGAAAAATCCAAACCTTTATTTATACTTTTCCAAATATATTCAACAATTATTAATAATACATAAGTTAGAAAAGAACATAAGTTTTAAAATAGTATTAATCTTCTCTCTTCAGATGTTGATGATTTGACCAATAAAAGTATTAGCATAGGATTCAAACTGGGAACCTTTAGATTTGTGAATATTTTAAAATAATGATCTATCTGTCAATGGTCAAGTCAGCAATATCTGAAGAAGAAAGGACAATAATACTACTCAAAATGTTGAGTTTTATATTAAAACTGTATATTATTATTAACAATTAAATATATTTTGAAAAGTATAAATAAAATTTGAATTTTTATAAAAATATTTAACAAATATGTAATATGAGGAGTGTACCAATAGCTCAAATAAGCTCTTAATTGATAAGTGTGGTAAGAGAAAATATTTAAAATCCCTATCTGGAAATTCCCATTCTCAGACAATTATTAATTGATTTTGAGTTTTTGGCTAACCTCAGTGAGGAGCTAGAATATTCAGACACACCCTTATCAATTAAGAGTTTGTTTGAGCTATTGGTATGCTCCCTATATTTCATATTTGTAAATACAAGCCCATAAAAGCAATGTCATGCTATATATGACTTGCTTTATTGATTATTAAATATTTAACAATACATCAGATAATGGGAAAAATCCAACATATAACTACAATGCCATCATCCAAACTTTCAGACAAACATTAACAGACTACTTTATTGAAAGAGCAACATATGCAAAAAAAAAAAAAAAATCACAAACAATCATTCACATTTTGTAATAACATAGAATTGATTTGACTAATAAATAGTATGGATTAAGATTTACAAATGCAGAAATAAAAAAAATATCACTTTTTATATTCCATTATACTTTGCTCCATATTGTAATGTATGATCTTTTTGCATAGCTTGCACCCAGTTGATTTACGTACAATACATATTGCGCTAAGCTCAATTTGTTGGTATTTTAAAACATTTTGATTGGTTATCTGAATAGTTACATAAAATCCTTGTGAAATAAATTTATGTAATGGACTATTTATAACAAATTCTTTTTCTAGTTTAGAAATTGTAATATTTTGTTGATAAAATCATTCAAATCCAAGCCCGCTTGGATAATTTCAACCATACCCTAAAACTATTTTTAAAAATTTTCTTCATGAATTCAGGAAGTGTGTGTGTGCACATGTCTGTTTGACATGTAATATCATCTGTGAGGTTTAGATTATAAATGTACTTCTCATTGAACTCCTTTGCTTTATCATTTTTAAAAGTATAGGTTTCCAACATGTGACTAAATACATATTACAAAATTTACATCTTTTAATATTCTGATATTGTTTAATGTAATATAATACTTTATGTTGAAAGATTAAATAATAGATTTGCAATCCAGGGATTGATTTCATTTTATAAAATTTATATATTCATACATTAGAGGTTTAATGTTCATCATTACTATTTATAACACAATCAAATTGTAAAATCTATTAACTATAGTTGAAAAAAATTAATATTAGAAAGCTCAGTGAAATAAATATTTTTTTATAATTATATTATTAGTTAGAAAAGAATTATTTTTATAAGACATTTTTAATTTTTAAAAAATTATTTGTACAAAACAACAAGGTGATTAAAAGGCACTTTTTAAATATTATTTTTGAAACTAAATTAATATTTTTAATTGGGCAAAACTCACCTATAGCAATCAAAATTTTCAAAAATTTATTATTATTTTTATTGTAATGATTCAGAAGATTCTTTTTGAATGGTTAAAATTATTTAAAGATAATTTTAACATTTCAAATTTTTGCTTTTTGATTGGAATATTGACAGTTACTTATGAAATTTTATCAAATTATAAAGTCTATTTGATTATAAACCCTACTTTATCAATCTATGGATTTTTAAAAATAATATCAAAATTATGAATTATAATGTTTTAAATTAAAACATTTTACAAATCTAATTGCTATCTGTAAATATCAGAGCATGAATATATATATAGATATAACATGTTTTCTGGAGCAACCATGTTTAATAACGGATTTATTTATAAAATTATTATTTTTTATTCATATTTTTTCTTTATCTTAATATAATTTATGATTCAAAATTATAATTTACCTGATCTAAAACTTTTTTATGATAAGTCTTACGAGACTGCCACCTATTGATCATCTTTTCTGAAGCTGAAAATCAAAATTTACATATTTTCATTGATTACATTAAGCTTTATTTACAAACTAACAAACACATTACATTAGTATGGTAAAACTTAATAACTTTTAAAACAAAATAACAACAGGAAAAAAAGAATATAAAAAATAATATTTGTAATATTGCAGAAGGAATTATTTTTCATACAAGTGCTAAATACGATACACACTCCTATCAATAATTGTTTTAAAACCATAGGTGATCCATGTATGAAGAATAGTTCCTTCCACAATATTACAGATATATAAATCACTATATTATTAAAAAATAATATTGTAAATTTTCTCATTCTTCCATAAAATAGTACAATAATTAGTATTATGTACATATAGTATGACAAAAATATGGGACATTGTCTTTTATCAATTTTAATAATGCTAAAAAAGGTCAGAATAGCTTTTATATCACATATTAACTCACAGAGAAATATTGCACTAAATAGATCAAATCCTCATTTTATATAGTTTCACCTAGCCGAATGTCAATTCATCACTTTAGCTAACATGAAGAATACATGTCCTCCAGAAAACTCTAATGAGAAAGCTATATGCGAATGATATATATAAAATAGACCATTATAATATGTAATTATTTAAAAGGATATAATAGACATATAAATAATATATTAATCATCCTTATCATCAATTTCAACCATTATCAGACTACAATTAGAATAAATGTCTCTCCAAGATTAATCCAGTTTCTTTGAAAAAGAGTCTCTTCTTTCCACTTCACACCAATAAACTTCCTTATTTCATTTATCCATCTCACATGTAGTCTTTTTCTAGATCTTTTACAATCTCTTGGGATCCAATTTAAGATTTCTACTATCCATTTACTATATTTCTTCTAGAAATACATCCAGCCTAAGTATTTTACTTCTGGTCTCTTCTTGTTACTCCTAACATACATCATATTAAGCCTCTGTATTACTTGTCTGTTAAGTGTCCAAATCTTAGATCAATAAGTAAAAAATGATAACTCATCTCCTAAAAATCTTTTTATATACAAGCATATTCCCTTTTAATATTAAATTACTTCTATCAAAAATACTCCATCAAAAGTTTCATAATATGATTAAAATATTTGTAGTTATTAACTTTATCTAATTCATGATTGTCAACATTTTCTTCAGAGAAAATTCATACACCATTACTTTAGTAATTTTAACATTTATCTTTAATCCTACTTGTAATGTGTTAATTCTTGCAACCTTTCCTGAAACTTTAGAACGTTATTTCCCAAAATCTAAACGACTTACATAATCTTCATCTATTTTTACTTCCTTAGTTCAGCATACTTTTTGTAAAGCTGATATAAGTTAAGATACAGAATCACTGTAATACATTCTTCCCAATGTTAACCTTTTTGGTGTCATCATGTAATCTAATCATTGCTGTTTTATTTTGATAAATATTCTTCAGATTATCCTGGTGTATATCTTGATGTTCAAAGCTTTAATCACCATGAAAATGCTTATAGAATCAAATGCCATTTTATATTCTATAAATCAAAAGCATAGTGACAACTCATACTCTTTGGTCCTTTTTATAATTTTTCTTAATACTTAGATATGATCGGCTGTGCTTAAAACATTTTTAATTCCAGTGTGTTCTTTTATTTGGTTTGAGGCCAAAGTTTACTGTAGACAAATTGTAAAGATTAGGTCCGCATTCTTTCCATTATCTGATACATCTTTATCACTTAGATATTTTGTATATAGTTTTGCCAACAATTTTTTTTATTTCATCTATATCTTTTAAAATATCAATAATAATTCCATTATTTTCTGGAGCATAGATTTAATTGCATACATCACCTCTTCACTTAAAATGCTTTCCAATTTAGAAGATGAATTAATTTTAGTGGTTATTTTGTTTTCTTATTCTTTATTACTATATAATTCCTTGTAGATCTGTTCCACACATTCCATAATGTCATTTCTCCTTTTAGTAATAGTTTTTTTTTTTTACTATTAATGAAATAACCTTTCTTCAATTATCAAGATATTGTTTCATATATATATATTTCTCTTCTACAGATTCCTTGCCAATTCACAGTTATACTTATTTATATCATTATTAACTCTTTTTTATATCATTTTACAGAACTTTCAGATATTCAATCCTTTTTAATGAATCATTTAAAAATATTTTACATTCCTTCTTTTCTTTACATATTGTTGTCTCAGTTGAAAATGTATTTGTGAATTGCTGCTTTTTTGTACAAGCTATTTTTATTATAGTTTTTAATAAAGTATCAGTTATCTTCTTACTGAATGATCTCAGTTAAGTTTGAATCATCTTCAAAATATGTCAATATTTTTAAATGATTAGCAAATTTTAAATTCATTGGAGTGATTCTGAAGATTAGGTATATCAACTGTTAATATTCCCCTTTTTAATAGTTTTTGTTTCTCTAGTTCTGCACTGACATGTATATCATACTAAATGATAATCACTTTCCATGTTAAATCTATTAAGAATATTACAAGCTTAAAATGCATATTTTTCTAAGTTAAAATATAATCCAATTCTGCTGTACTTCATTTTGATATTTCCATGCTAATTACCATTTTTCTAAAAGAAAGAAGTCATAATACTTTTTTTTTTTCTGAAAATTCTATCAGTTTTTGTCCTCCCTCATTTCTGGCACCATAAACAAATTTACTCATAATACTTTAACATTTTAACTGTTTTTCCAATTCTAGTATTAAAGTCTCTCTTGACTATTTTAAAATGCTGTTTGGTGTGATCAAAAATATTTTATACATTTATATAAAAATCCTCAACTTCTTTGATGCTATAAAAACTTGTTAGAGCATAAATTTGAAATATCCGCATGTGTTATCTTCCATTAACTTGAATAACTAAGTTTGCCATTCTATCTGATATACAGTATTAACAATCTTCACAATGTTGTTATTCCATTTATTTACAATAAATCCCAGTGCGTATGTGCTTCTAATATTTATGTCTTTGTAATAAAATGTATGACCATTACCAAATCAATTGTATCTTCAATCTTTTTCTAACTTCATAAAATCCAACAATGTTCCATGTAATATTAGAGTTTTTCTTCCAGTTTATGTAATTTTCCTTCACTTAAAAGTAATCTGCAGTTGTAGATAGTTAAATAAAGTCATAATTAAATTCCAGCTTGGATTTGCAATCGTGAGATTCTTAACACTTTCTGTCTTTGTTATATACTCGTGGAATGGTTTGAGGATGAAATACAAAATTATCAATACGATTATGTTAGAAAAGAATACTGAATACAATTTAGCCATCCAGCATTTAAAATCACTGAATATATTTGTTGAAAATCAAGTCACTTTATATGAATTCAGAGAATAATTTACTATGAATTTATTTGTATTTTTGCTAATAATAGTTAATATGTCCTGTATCATGAGCTATAGTGAACTGTCATAAAGTTTATTATTTATATTGTAGTATTTAAAGAGTGATTTATTAATATTTTGTCATGTGTAATTAATATTATCCTGTAGTATAGACCTATTAGAATGTGTTTATTGATAAGTGGTTTATATATCATGGCCTAAGTATTAAACTGAAGTTATGAAGGATTTCTTTTGTAGTTAGTCTTTTAACAAATGATTTAATAATATGACTGTACAGTATTTGCTATATAATAATTTTATCAATTAACTCTATCAGTGTTGTATTCCAGCCCCAGCATATTTAAATGAAGTCATACAATATGGAATGTATATATCTCAAGCATTTGATTTTAAATATTTGAATGTTATTAAAAAGATATAGAACTATGAATTCTGAGATTAGTGGAGCATCAGAGAATTCATGAATTTAATTCAAAGTTAAAGAGAACTGTATATATATGCTAATGCTTGAAAAAATACATGTGCTGTGTCCTTAACATATTGAGAGTTCTCTATAAGTCTAAATAGAATAATCACTAACATAGTAAGCAATTAACCATGTACATATTAAGTTATATTAAGTTAATCATACTCAATTAATAAAATAGTGAAATACCATTAAATATAATGTAATTAGATCTTGAAATTGATGTAATCAGAGAAAAGAAATAGTGTGAGAAGAATAATTCTAGAATTCAAGAAATTAACCGATACAGAAATAAAGTTGTTCCATTTAATGAAATCAATATACCTATGTTACTATAAATTGAATGGGAAATATATTGAAATATTAACAAGCTATATAATTGTAAATGTTTTACATACAACAAATGTGTCAATTATGTTTAGTAAATTAATCTTCTCATTTGTGTTATCTAGAAACAGCTTCATTTTGGTTTGAGCTGGTTATAACTTGTTGGATTTGAACAATCATAGAGAAAAATAGATTAGTGAGTGGAGAGGGAACTATGCATTGGAAGAAGGGGGGCAAGCAAGATAATTATTTCTGTTCACTATAAAAATATGGAACACCATACTCACCAGATAGTAGTATATTTTAGAAAGACTGAGTTTGAATCAGTCTTATTCATCTAAGTTATGGAAAAACTTAATGGCAATAGTGATGTAAAAAAAGAATTGAAAAGATCCAGTGAAGTAGAAAGTGACCATTATACTAAGCAGGCATGCTCTTACAAAACTGTCTATTAAAAATGTAAAGTTAGATAATATCTTGGAAAATCCATAATAAATATACAATTATTTTCTATATATTCAAATGTATTGAATTATTTATATATGTTTTATTTTATTTTCCATAAGTAGAAATTCTAGAAAAAAATAATAAAAAGAGTCTCCTGACACAGTGATTTGGATGAGTATATAATGGTGTGGTATGTATGAACATTAGAGGAAAGATTCCTGTTGAAAAAGATGTATGGAGTAGAAGTCTATGATAGGAAGTTGTGAAGAAAAAAAGGTAAGAAAGTTTCTAATATAACTATTGTTAATAAATTGATGTTATTTACTAGTGCAGTTTTTATTAGTAATTCTTAATCAGTCAAGACATGTTTACACATATTACTAACTCTACAATGTTATATAGAATGAGTATGCAGGAAATTCTCAAACCAAAGCGCAAGATAGAGAATTTGAATATGTTAATTTATTACGATTATTGTGTCATCAATCAAGACAAATAAATATTACAAAATGAGCATCATTTTCTAAGTTTTGTATGAATTTAGTGGCACTGAACTGGAATAAAAGGAGGAATCATCAACCATCATCATATTAATCATTTTCATATTTGAATAACAAATACTCATTTTATTATAAAATACAAACTTTTCTAATCCAAAACCAGTTTAATTTGATGTATCATGGCTCACTTTCCAGATCAAAACATCTTTTATGTTCCAAGCATTGAATTGCATCCAAAGATTGGATAAGTATTTAAACATAAGAGCCAAATAATCTGATACAACATATATAAATGACTAAGATAGAGTATTATAACAATTTTAATCATAAGTTTACCGAAAATGTAAAAAAGATAGAATAAAAAGTTGGGGATGACTTTTGCTTTAAATAAAATTTGATTAATTATATATTATTATATATTTACAAATAAATAAAACTATTATTATTTTAGTGTGTATGTATGCTTAGTAAAATTATATAAATTATACATAACATAATAAAAAGTGTAAGACAGAAATATTGTCATTCAAGTTTTTTTTTTTAAGAAATGATGATAAAAATGAGAAACAAACAAGTAAATTATAAAATAAATATAGAAGACAATTCTTTGATATTATTACAAAATAAAAAGTATAGTAGGAGTTCTGCATCCATCACTTAGTTCCAAAACTTTGTGTAGACATCAAAAACCATATATAGTGTAGATATTTTTAATATGTATATATTGTAATAGCCAAACATGCATAACTTGTTAACAAGATCCAGAGTTCAAGCAAACATCTTGACCAGTATAACCAGTGGTATCACTACCCTTAGAAAACACTACTCCAACCCTCTTGCTTGTGCTCCGAGACCTCCACTACAAAGCTAACACTCTTGATGTTGACATAATTTTTATTCTTTATATAGCTCAATGTAGCTCAGGGAGAAGCAGAGACTCTACATTAGATAACTCATAATTAATAATGCACAGGTTCATAATACACGGTTCAGACTAATATAGCATAGATAACACATAGACAATTCATAGTAAATGATATTTATTAATAATAAATGAATTAGTGATTCTAACAGTTAGTATAATATTTACAAGGCATGAATATATGTGATAGTTTACTGGTCTTGAAAATAATAACAGTTCAGAATAACGGTGATAGCTATATAGTAAAATATTGTGCTTAAGTTATCCATGAAGTAAGTTAAGATAGTTATCAATCGAACTGTGGGTGAGCATTTATTATTTAATTTTTATTTAAATTATAGTTCAGGCCTTATTGTATACAAGTTATAAAATACGTGGTACTGGCATGATGGCAGTCTGTCACAAGCGCAAACATTAAAATTGGGAGTCATAATCATGGGACTGCATTTAACAATGTGCAGTTCATTGGCCATAATATCACAAATGATCGGCATTGTGATATTAAGAATAATTACATTGCGAGACGGAAGACCCGGATTGCAGGAATGATCCTGCTTCTAACCCAAGGTGAATTCTATAATGAAGATATATATATATATACACCACTAAGTTATACGGCCTGGAGTCTTGTGTCCATAGATTCTATCTAAACCGATGAGTTTTATAAATCCATAATTATTTTGAAACAACTCATCAAGCACATATATCATTAATAACATATAATATTAATAGCAGGCACTAGGTGCATTGCATATACGAAGATATAAGTGAATTAGATATTAAACCACTAAACATCACATGATGCTGTATGGAAAGTTTTGCATGAATTACGATAATGGAAAAACAAAAATTAAGATAGTTTCTTCACCAGATTTTTTTGTTAAAGTCTTCTTATCATATTCAAAGTTCTCTGATACAATATGTTATTGTTTTCTGGGAAATTATTTTTATTGCATCTTATACATTCACAAATTTAATACTTTTCCATCGCTCATTGAAAATTTGTCATGTATTGTGGATGTGCTTTTAACAGTCTTAGAAAACACAAATAATACTAGCGGTCAGCATTAGCAGAAAATTTTTTTTTTTTCTCAAAACTAAATTAATTTTTTACTTAATGCTACTATTATTAATTTTGTGTTTTTGGGCTATTTTATATGAAATTTTAATTTTTTTAATTCATAAAACTAAATAATGATGACAATGTTTGCACTGAGATTGTAACAATGTGATTGAATGATTGTATGAGACAGTAAAAATGATTACTGCCATACAAACTTATACAGTACACAAGAACTTCAATTTTTAATGTTTTTAAAACTATGCATAATTGAATCCACTGGTTTTGACAACAAAATTGTATTGCATTATATATATAGTATTCATTTTTCAGAGAGCTTATAAAAATTTTTAAAAGACTCAAGAGCAAAAATGAAGTGTGAACTAAAAAAATTAACAATATTTGGAAAAAAATATTGGAGGATAAAATATTTTTTAAAATTTCTCAACCAATAAAATTTAAGTATGAGGAGAAAATAACAAAGGAAAAGAATAACGATTTTAAATCTCACCACACACATTCTTATGATTTGAGAAAGAAGAAGCTCTGAGGAAAGTACTTATTTTATTGAAACATAAGCTATTTTAGCTATTATATTTTTACTACATGGAAGCTCCTAGAAATAATCCTATGAGTTCATTTTTTATCCATGAGAATATTAAAATTAATATATATATAAGAATGTTCACTTGTGTAAAAAATTAGCAGGAATTATTTTTAGTTTTGCTATAAGTACCTTGTGAATAACTTTGATTGCCAAGTTTTTTTAAATAGTGTTATTGGATTATTTAACACAATTTGCATAGAAATTGAGTCATTACTAGAATTATTCTCCAGGGGACAATCATTACAAGTTTTTTAAAAATAAAACAAAGGACAGAATTCATGAAGATGATTTGGATCTAATGAGTGATTTTTAATTTTTTGACAGATTATTATTAATACACACACGTGTGTATGTGTGCAAAAAACATTTCATTTTATCAGTATACACACATACAACTTTAAAAAGCTATTATAGAATTTATAAACATCTTACAAAATCCATTTGTTACTTGATCTCTGTAATGACCAATATTGATGTCTATACTATAAAAAAAAGTATATAGAAAAATGAAAATATCATTTTTACAAATTAAAAACTGCTTTATAAAAAAATATTAAATAAGTAAATAAGAAATTTAAAACAAAAATGATATGTGTAGTTGTTGACAAAATAATATTGTAATAAATATTTAAACAGATTGTAGATTTTTGTTTATAAAAAATACATAAATTTTCAAAAAATTATTCAGTTAATGCAATCTATATTAGATTTACAAAACTCACTGATTTGATGAAAAATGATTTATATTTAGATAGTCATAGTTTCTCTGGATAGAAGAACATGCAATTTAAATAGCTTTTTTTAAAAATAAAGTCAGAAGTTTCTGTGAATAGGCCATATATCTAGAAACCATGATGGTTCCATTGAAACTTTTTTATATGGAAATAAATCCAAAATACCTATTTTCTATTAACTCTCTTTAGAATGTACAAATGCAAAATCATTATTTAAGCAATTACATCTCTTCATTTCTTCTCCCATTCTAAGAAAAGCTATTTCTTTAATTTCCAAAATTCTATTGTCACATTTCTGATCTTGACATGGAAAAATTATTTGATAATGAGGGAGAAAAAGTAGCTGTAGGGAAAGTTAATAGATTTTTAAACAATTTACATAATAAAAAAAGTTTAGACATGAGAACAAAAAAAAAAAAGAGAAAGTAATTACAAAAATACATAAAAAATGAAATAAAAATATAGCAAACTTTTTAATTTTCTCACTTATTATATTTTTTTATTATAAAAAAAAAAAAAAAATTAATCAAGCATTGGTGGTCGAGTGGTCAGCACAGCGGCCTTATAAGCAGTTGCTCCGGGTTTGCAAGTTCGCTTCCCAGCCGATGCTTTGACACATGGGAGTGGGGGGGGGGGGATATTAAATTTACAGATAATGAATTGAATGGAATATCAACAAAATTAAAAAAATAAAAGATGAGAGGTTTAGACAAGTGGGCAACAGATATATTAATGAATCTGGGAATTAAAATAAAACAATTTTATGGGAATATTTTAATACTTTAATAAAAAAAATTTGAAGTCACAGATAATTAAAAAAATATACATAGGAATAAGGTTGTTATTTAAAAGGTAAAGTTAAAAACCACAGCCAGCTAATTAATTAGAGATCAACTACAATATTTTCATTGATTTATAAAGTTTTGCTTATATGATGGTTGAAAAAATAATTAAATGAGTGGAAAGAAATAATAGAAAGATAAAGGAATATAACTTGGTATAAAAGACAGCATATTTATAATTAAACAATTGATAAAAATTAATAATAGGTAAACATTTAAATATGGTTTTTGTAGACATAGAAAAAGCATACAACAGAATGAATAAAGCAGGTTCTGCATAGATATGACAAGTTTGAGACAAGAATTAAGCACTAATTGATCTGATTAAGAAAACATATGAAAATAACTTATTCTTATCAATTAAAAAAATATATAGTTTGACTTAAAAAAGTGTAAAATAAGGCAAGATATCCTATGTTTCCTATATTCTTTTTATTATTTTTTAAACCAAATGAAATTGGCATTAGAAAAATTAGGAAGAGATATTAAAACATTTTCTATAAAGAATGTATGTTTTACAAAATCATTTTTATTTTGCTAATGATATATTCTTGTTTAAAGAAAAATAGAATAAAAATATTTTTTGGATATATACTGTAACCAGTTGGGTTATATAACACACACTAATATAGTGTATGTGAATATATATATATGTAAAATAAAGGAAAAGTAGAAATAAACACAGGATAAATTTTTGTAGATATTTTTCTATATTTCCTAAAATAAAATAATAAGTAAAGGGTTAAATAACTCTGGGTTTAAAGTAAAATTTCATTGTGAAATAAGTATTTTAAAAAGGTCTGATAAATAATATTTGTAATTCTGATTTTGAAATTAACACACGAAAAAAGCATAATTTATTTTTTAAAATCTTTTAATTAATACTTGTATAAAATATCTTTTTTAATTAATGCTTATTTGCATTTCTACTACCTAGTTAAAAATCTTTGTAGATGAAAAATTCTAAAGGATTATCACACCTTTGGTCAAATTCCAAAGATTAAAGTAAAAATGTGAATATCACACTTTGATAGAAATTTCGAGCTTGTTTTCAAATGGATTAGACAGATTGAAAACAGCCACTGTATTTTTGTCACCTGACCTAACCAAGGTTATAAAAGACTGATAAAAAAAATATCAGTTAGTTTGGAGTATAATTTTGTAAGAGTTGAACAGAACAGCTTCGCTTCAAAATTTTTTTGAATAATTGGCAGCAATTAGCTGACCAAAATAGGTAGCTGCAATTTGTTGTTAGCTGTAGCAGAGTCGGCAGAATAGCCACTATGAACTGATGTAGCTGAAGGCAGGACAATAGATTCAAGACTGCTACTATTTTTCTTCACAGGAGTTTTGATTTACTTGAAGCTGGGTCACTTCTGAATCAATAGCCTAAAAAAAAAAGAGGACAAAATAGCTAGCAGTACTATACAGAGCTCCTATGAAGATCTAAGGGAGTACAGTCCAGTAGCTGCCCTATAGTTTACTGCAGACTTTTGATTCGTGAGGGCAGGGTCACTTCAAATGGATCAACTAGCTACTTAAATATGTTCTAGAAGACAGCTTGACAATTGCTTGGACTACAAAAGCTCATGGTATGCCAAACAATTAATTGAATATTTTTCCCTGATGATGACAAGCCCAGAATTATATTTTTTCTGTTGGACTAGAAACCAAGCTTACCAAGAGAAAGCATGAAGAAATTGAATGTACTCATGCTACTGTTTATCTATACACGCAGGGAACCACAGATAAACACATTGCATGTATCTACAGGGAGTTATTTTATTTTACTATTCCTCAAAATGACTTTTAAAATTATAAATTAATAATTTAGAGTTAAAATAAACAAGTAAATAATTCACTTGAGTCAAATGTCTAAAAGAAAGACGATTTGATATATATTTTTGAAGAAATTGTTTTAGTAATTCCTTAAAAAAAAAGGACATTAAAAGAATACATACTTTCAAAATTGAATTAATTAGAAGATAGATAGAAGCCAGTGTGTGTGTATACGCGCACACTCATATATGTAAAATTTTAATATTTTTTTTGATTAAATGTCAATTCACTTTTTTTATTTATTAATTGTATATTATAAATCGTGCGTCTGTGCGCATATATATGTAAACCATAGTAATAACATGAATTGTAACTTGTAATTTTGTAAATTAATGTATCAATTTAAATTTTGAATAGTAATTATGTAAATCACAAATGTAATAATTATTTTATGTTTAATTGAAATGTCTTCATCATGTATCTGTGTACGGATATATGTATGCATTTATAGATACCCACTAAGAAATAATGCAGTTAATGTAATAATATGAATTTTGTAGTAATCTTGTAAATTACAAAGTAATGACTTTATTATTGTGTATCATGCAAAATCAGAACCCTTAACCTATAAGACCTTAAATATCATTTTTTTATTGTTATTAATAAACTTATTTAATTATTAAAAATTGTTTCCATCATCTCTTGGTCACATACAGTAATAGAGCTTGTGTTCTCTGAGTTAGATTCGAGCACGGGATGACTATATAAATGGGGATGTGTATATTAGTGCTTTTGGGGCATCCAGCGATGACCAATCATCATTCTAGTTGGCACAAAAGAGGATACTCTTTAAAGCCCATGCACTATATTTTATTTTAGTTCAGTCTTGTTAAAAATTAAAGTTTATAGTTGGCCATGACAAATAACCTGAGCATTGATGATGATCAGCATGTTTTTATATCCCAGCATTATTGTTTTGATTTCTGATTATTGTGTATTTTTAATGGATGAGCACTAAGCTGGTGCATCCAAGTTATGTTTAAATAATTGCCCAAGGTGGCAAAGGCTCAATAGTTAGCCTGGTCTACAGAAGACCCATTTCAATCCAGTCACAAGGTTGACTGTTGATTTATATTTTTTTATTGTTCAAATCCAGCCACAAGATGAACTGTTGATTTTATTCTGATTTATTGTACTGATTTTTTTTATTCCCATCAATGATGATGATGGATGGTTATTTCTCTAGAGTATTTACTTGTACTTATTTTTTAATATTATAATGCTGGTTGATATATGGTGGATTTATAGCTGCTCTGCTGATCTCTCAGAGTTCTCATTCTCTCCCTTAAATATTTTATACTTAAATATTATTTATATTAAATCATTATACTTTGTAAATATTGATATTTGTATTTATATTTTGACTTGGGGTTGATGATGATTTTTCATCACCCAGATTCAGTCCTTTTCTGATACCCCCCATCCGTTACAATATAAAGATGAGCAAAAAAAAAGAGAGATTAAATTTGGTGAAGAATAAATGCCAAAGAAGGAGAAGAAAAGCTTTTTTTTAAAACTGAAGATAAATATGAAGAAAGTAAATAAATAAAATTATTTAGTGAAACTAAAAAAAAATTTGGAGAATTGGAAAAATTGATAAATGATTAAAAAAAAGAAGGTTGCTAAATTTTTTAATAGTTTTCTTTATAATAGATATGATGCATCAAGAATTGTAAGGCAACAAGTTGCAGTATCAGCTTTACCATATGGTAGTGATGCATTACATATTTGTAAAAGGATATTGCCTATTCTAGGGAAAATAGTAAAACATACCTTGGAATGGGATATGTAGATAGCAAATAAAGCAATTCAAAGAAAGATGAGACGACTAAGTTTTTATATGAGGAATGCTAAGGCAAGTTAGAAATATTTGGTAGATGCAATTTATAGTTAGTAATAGACTTGTAATAGTATATCTTAAGAATTCAACAAAGACTTTCCATAAATTAACTATAAAAAGTGTGGGATATGTGATGAAAACTAATAATTTTTATTAGTTATTCATTAGACTAGAGATTTTCAATATGTCAGAGTATTTTTTATTATTGTTAACTGCGATTGTTTTGATAATGTACTGTATGGTACTTTTGCTATTCTTACACTAATGATAAATAACAAGTCTTTACAATCAATTAAATAAGTGTTATTAAACATTATCATTAGTGTAAGAATAGCAAAAGTACCATACAGTACAAAGTAATATATATATATAATAGTACAAATTTAAAAAAAATAAAACTTCATTATGGATTTTTTCTCATTCATTTTGCTACACTTTTGGACAGTTAAAAGACATTTTTATTTCTAGCCATTCTCCTTTAAAAGTGTAAAGCTAAATGCATTTTCAACTAAAATCATGGTAGCATAATATGACCACAAAAAAATAAAAATCTCTGAGTTTGGAAACCAAAATGGATGTCTTACATCAAATGGAAAGAAGATAAGAAAATCAGGATACCTGTTTTATGAGTTTACCCACATTTATCTTCACCATTATTTTTAAACAAAGACAATATAGAATAAGGTGCTCAAATCATTTAGGTACATCAAAATTTTCCAAAATCATGAAATCATGGTATCCCATATGAAATTAAAATCCAAGAAGGGTATCAAACATTCATTCTCAACTTTTTCCCAGAGATCCTCAGCCGTCAACTTCTGGTGCACTCCTCCTAAAAAATACCCAAGATCAAAGGATTTAGAGCATAATGATGGATCTTAGAATCAGCAATTGATGACTCAGAAAGCTGGATAATTATGATTGATGAATGGATCATCAGTAAAAACCTTAAGCTTAGTTTGTTTTACGAAGATTTAAGTTGCATCACCAAAAGCACACACATATTTTAAATGCATATTTGCATAAAATACATTGCACAATTTATATAAGCATATAATGTACTTTAAGAGGTTTTTTTTTAATTATTATATATTTTAGGTTAAGTAATTTTTAGCAGGAGAAACCAGCTAAATTCTTTCCTATAGGAAACCATTATAACTATTACAATATTCTTGCTTAATGATGAGATTTGAGGAACCAATTGCCTTCGATAAGCAGGATAAAGGTGTACTCCAAATTTATATTTCATCCAGTCAAGAAAATGCTGTTACATATCTCAATT
The DNA here is from genome assembly GCA_028023455.1 of Epiperipatus broadwayi. NCBI lineage: Eukaryota > Metazoa > Onychophora > Udeonychophora > Euonychophora > Peripatidae > Epiperipatus > Epiperipatus broadwayi. The sequence goes on along the minus strand of JAQFVV010012429.1, from coordinate 3,318,994 downwards.
ATATGTAGATGCAAAGATTTTATATTCCTAATTTTCTTTGTATATACCTTCATATTCACAAAATTCCATCTATCAGCTGGGATCATCATTACTTAATATCTGAAGAAGATTATGTTTATACAATGCCACTATCTTAAAAAATTGATCAATGCTAATTTTTGATTTCCTGTTTTGATAGATAATCAGCAAATTACTTTGTGGAACTCCTGCCACAATGAGCAAGAGTAGAAATGATCATATTCTCATCAATTGGTATCCTATTAAATCTGCTAACACAATTCTGTATAATGATTCATAGTTTGGATGTGGTCTATTAAATTTCGTAAAAGTTGTCTTTTAACTTTGATTTTCTGTGAATAGAATCATTTGGATTTATTTTTCATTCCAAAGATATATCGTGATCTATAAAAATATATATTAACTCTATGAAGACAGATTTATAATAACTTTATATATATATACATTATATGAACTTATCATAAAGATATGCTATATTTATAGTTGTTATGTTTTATTTGGAATAAAAAAAATATTTACCTTTTATTAAAAAAATTTGATTCAGCTATCAGCTGACTAAGTTCCTCTTTTAATAATGTTTTCTTATTATTTAGAGTAGAATTACACATCAGCAAATTAGTCCTATAAATTACATTTAGAAAAATTACTATAATCACAAAGTTTATTAATTAAAAAATTACATTCACGCATAAGATCAATGAGCAATTATGAAGAGAAAAAACGTATTACTAGAGGAAAATATATATATATAACTAGTTTGCTTTTCATTAGATAGACACAAAAAAATCATGTTCATTAAAAGTTCAAAATAAAAAAAGTCTTAAAATAAATCTATATTGACATAATACTGTTTAATGAAGATAATATTTTAAATTATCTAGATAATTTAACAAATTTCTATTTACTTTTGCTCTCTCTCTCTCCCTGCTTTCCAATCTAATCCAAAAATGCTTCCTTTAAAATAAATTAGGAAATAAGAATCAATCTGCTATACATTATTACCAAAATAATCTAATAACTAATGTTGAATAATGATAAAATTCTTCATCCAAAGCTCTAATTCCAGAAGAAATGCTTACATAGTCAACTGCTTTTTTGTATTTTGAAAATTTAGGGCAAAGAAAGAAATATTCATTGACCTTGCTCTAATTTCTTTTAAATGTTTTATAATGTTATAATCACTATAATGATCAAATAGCCAATACAATTTATTTGTCCATAATGTTGTCACAAATACATAAATAAATAATTTATTAATTAATGTTATAATCATTTTTAAATTTATCATATTTTTTGGTTGGTAAAGAAGTCATAGTTTTCTGTAATTAATAAAAATATATATAAATTTGTTGGAGAGATCACATTCTCTCTAACTGCTGCATAAATAATGTTAAAACCCTCCAAAAACTTGTATGTTTAATTGTCAAATAAAAATATTTAACATTGTTTGTGCAGCAGTTGGAGAGATCTTCATAAATATTCATATTTCACATTATATATTTCTAAAATTATATGAGTGAATATGTGTCAGAAAACTAATAGGTCTATAATTACTATCTTTTTCACTTCTTTAAATATTAATGACTGCATTCTTTCAATCAAATATTTCCTTATCTACAGATTTGGGATATAACTTTTGCGATAACTTCTCTATTTCTATAACTGTTTCTTTTCAAATGATGATTCCATTATTTTTAGAGCTTCTTCATTTATAAACTTAAGAGCATGTCTCACCCATTCATTTAGATTATGTAATATCTGAAATTACATTATTATTAAATGACTATTCAGTTTATTCTTTTTTTTATTACTATAGCTTTTAGTAGAATTCTTTCATATGCTCCATGATATCAACTTTTTTAGTATTTAAATAACTTCCCTCCTAATTTTAAGATGACGTTTTATATTTTAGACTTTATTTTTTTCTATAGTTTTCTTTTTAGGTCACAGTTGTTTCATTATGTATTCATACATTCTTTTTATATTGTTTTACATATCAATTTCAAATTAGTGGTTTTTAATTATTTTCATATTCTTTCATTCTAGCATATATTTACTTTATCCTAATAAAGAAATTTACTGCTGAAATGTTTTTTTTTTTTGGTTTTTACTATCTATTTAATTGATTTTAGTAAATTATCTATTTATTTCTTAGTAATTTTATTTATGTGGAAGTCATCTTCAAAATCTTTTAACATTTTAAAATCTTCATTGAAATTTTTCTAAATATCAAAAATATTAAATGTTATTACCGTCTTTCTTATAGTTTTTACCCATATAGTCTTGCATTAATATATATTTAACAATTTTTTATTTGATAAATACTTCTTATGTTGAATTTATTATAAAAACTTATTCAAAAAATACCCCAATTCTGTGATTTTAATTTGGATGTTTACAGATTCATTTCATTTTATGCTCGTCTTTAAATAAAAAAATCATAAAGGTCATTTTTTCTTTCTCTATAAATTTCAAAAGTTTATTTCAACTCTCATCATATATCTATTGCACTTTTATCTTTCAAATGTATATTTTTTTAATTCTAACTTTAAATCTCTGATGACAATTCAAAACCATTTGGTCAATTCAAAAGTTTTTTTTTTTTTATATTTATGCAAAAAATTTCTATTTATCAAAAATTATGTGCATTTTCTCTGTAAATAATTAATTTTGCTAATTTTCCGTTATGATAACAATTCTCTTTATGATGCTCTTTCAGTTTTTATTTACAAATTAAATTCCACTTGTTTTTTTATTAAGATATATAATCATTTTTTATTTTCAATTTTTTTGATCCTTCTTTCTAATTTCATAATATTTAACCAATGTCTTAATAATAATTAATAAATCTTATAATTCCTGCAATCTTTTTTAAATTTGAATAATTCTTTTGGCTGTGACAAATATAAAATCCATTACTGAATGGCAGCATAGATTTGAAACATAGGATTTTTTACCACCATCTTTTTTAATCCTTGATTGATGCCTTTATAGTATTTTCATAGACTAACATCAACACAAAAATTAAATAATATGAATGTCATTATCTTTCTGAGTTGATACCTTTTAATAATTTGGATATATTTTTTAAAAAGTTTGTATATGCATGGACAAAAGTTCAACATAATTGTGCATGTATTTGTAGCAAAAGAATAACTAAGAAAGATGTTGTTATCAGAATCAGCAATAAAAAGGTAGGGAAGAGAGCACACATAAAATGATGTTTAATGTTAAATGTAGATGTCTTTTCACAATGCCTAATATAAATAGTAAGTCTTTATTTTAGTTTATTTTCATAAATTTGCTATTTATGTAAGCTTATCACTTCAATGTTATTCATAATAATAAACACATATACATTTATATTCTCCTTCCATAAATCCACACACAATTATAAGACATCATAAAAATATATGTATATAAGTAAATATATATTACTGTGTATGAGGAAAAAAATAAATAAAAATCCAGTACTTACAAAATTATTTTTTGAGTAAAATTAAGGTTATTATAATCTTCTATTTGCATGCGACAATAATATACTGCATGTGACCACATCTTTTTCTTTTTCTTAAAATATATATATATATTATAAATATTTATTATATTCAGAACTGATTTTCACTTTTACAGTAGTTTTTATTTTAAAATGTTTTTATAAAAATTTATACTTTTTAAAAATTAAAATATAGATGTTTGTTTTATATAAATCTGCTTAAAAATTTATATTTTATAAAAGGAATAAAGACACATGCAGCTCTAAAATTAAGATACCAGAATAAATTTTATTTAGAGGCAAATGAACACTTCATAATATTTTCTTGAAGGTTTGTGATGATGATGTTTTAGTTGTATTTATAGTTTGGACTATTTCCATCATCTAATATGAATATTGAATGTCTTCAAAAAAATTTAACTTTATTTAAATATTCCAAATACATTCAACTGTTAGTAATAGCACATTAAACAGGTTAGTATATGCATGTTTAAAGAGGTCATTCTTCCTTCTTCAGATGTTGCTGGCCTGACCAGTGACAGTACTAGCACAGGAATCGAACCTAGACCCTTATATTCTTGAGTATTGAATTTTAAGGTAACATTTAAAATTCAACACTCAAAAATCTAAGAGTCCCAGTTCAATTCCCATGCTAATACTATCACTGGTCAGACCAGCAACACCTGAAGAGTGAAGAATACCTCTCAAAACGAATAATACCTCTCAAAATGTTGTGCATATATTAACCTGTTGATGTGCTATCACTAACAGTCGAATGTATTTGGAATATTTAAATAAAGTTAAATTTTTCTAAAGACATTCAATACTCATATTAGATAATGGAAATAGTCCAAACAATAAATACAACATCATGGTACTATTATTGTCAAATTATTCTGCTTCAGGCTGAAACATATATACATATACAAACTATAAAACATATGAATAATTTTCACAAACATTTTTTATTTAAAAACTTACATATTTTTTTATGATTAATTTTTTACAGATAATCAAGCAAAGATTTGAGATCCTGCAATGTTTGAAGGTAAAAAAGTTGATTCTATATAGTAGTATTTCCTAAACTACTTTTCTTTAGATGTGAAAAAGTATTCTGTGAAAATTATTTGTTTCTTTTAGAAAATATAATTTGATGTCTGGTGTATTTATGTAGGCATTACATACACATAAAAATATAACTTCAATTTTTAAATTTCATTAGAAAATATCTTATAACAAAAAAAGTTGGGAAAATGCTTCTACTAAAAATATGAAAATGTTTCTCATGACAAAGAAAAAATAATAACCAGCTACTTGTAAATGAGTATGGCCAATCAGAATTCCAGAAAAAAAAAAAAGAGAAAAGAAAAAAAGGAGAAAAAAACTATCCTAGAAATGAGTTTTGCAATGATTATACAAACCAATGTGTGTGCTGGCCCATTTTTCTGTTTACTTAATATTTTGGATGCTGTGATTTTAATTTTTTTGCAGCAGAAAACTTTTTTTTCTGAAATGCTTTAACATCATGTCCAATTGTAACTCTCCAATATATTTCTATTCTCTGCCATTTCTTCCCAATAGAAACTATTAACATTGCACTTCTTTAGAATGTTTCTGAAATAATGAAGACGAGGTCTATCTATCCCCCATGTAAACCATGCTTACATTCACCATAAAACATTCTTTTAGGAAATTTTCCATTGTTCATTTATTTTACATGTCCAATCCAATGAAGATGTGATTTTTACAATAGTAGACTCAATAGTACCACTGCCAGAAAATTGAAGAATATATTGATTGGTTTTGAGATCTAAATTTTATGAAGCATCTTTAAATGAAACTTTTCTAGGTTGTCCAAGTTTTCACTTCTATACAATAAATTAAGTAAAATAGCAGATCTATATACAACTAACTTTTAAATCTGCTAAATGTAACAGGAGCACTCTGGAGTCTGTACTATATCTTAACATCCAAGTTCATTTTTCTATTTATAAAACTACCAAGATATTTTAACTAATTTACATTCTCAAGTTGATAACCATCCAAGCTAAAAGATGCTGAGGATTTTTCTTCCATCACTGATTGTTAAAAAATTTAAGATTTTTGAACTTTAATTAATAAACCAAAGCCCTTATATATTGCATTCAAACCATTAAGTACATTCAGTAAATCATCTTTTGAACTGGAAAAAAATGCCACAGTCATCAGAATACTCTAAATCCAGAATCCAAGAAGTCGAGGTTCTTGTTTTAATTTTTAACAGATTCAAATTAAAAATTCCACTATCAAACCCATGTCACATCTTGATCTTTGTTTTATTAAGCTGCTTGTAAATAGTTTCAAAGGCAACTCATAAAAATTGAAAACAACTTTGGAGCAAGTACACCTCAAACACCAGTTTTTATCTCAGATTTTCCACTTATGGAATATCATTTTCTCTCATTCCAACATATAACTATATAATATGAATACATTTTGGTAGACAATCAATTGATTTCAAACAATACCATAGACTTGTCCTTTTAACTGAATCAAATGCTTGATCCAAATCAATAAAAGCAATATATAAATTGTTCCTTTGCCCCAAAACTTCTCTTGCATTTGTCTGACAAAAAAAACCCATGTCTATAGTTTCTTGACTCTCTAAAATCACATTAAGTCTTGATAAACATTCGTCCACAACTAGAAGCAACCTATTCAACAAAATTATGTAGTGGAAAATAAATCTTGTCTTCTTTTATTTTTAAAAATTGAAACAAAAAAAGCATTCTTAAGATTAGCTGGCACAACTTCATGGATTCATATATTTCTATAAAATTCCAATATTTTTGAAGCTAACATATCACCATCATATTTTAAAACTTCTCTAGGTATTTCATCATGACCTGTAATCATTACATTTTTAAGATTACAAAAATCTGTTTTGACTTCACTAAGATGTTTTCTGTTCACATTATTAAAAGTCATTATCTCATTATTATTGATAAGATAATCAAAATATTCCTTCCACCTGTTCAAAATATCATGGTCATTACATAAGAGAGTGTCATGTTTGCATTTAATAGGATTATGATATTGTTTCTCAGATTCATATTAACGTTACAGAAAGTTTCATTAACCAATGAATAATGATTTTTATTTATTATGTATTTTATTTTCATTCATTCATATAGTTATAATTTTCTTTCATAATGGATTGCACAATTTAGTATTTAAACAATTTACTCTAATAATATTGTAAGATAATAAAGTTTTTGTATGTCAAGTGTCTTTATTGTCAAAAATAAATGTTATTTTTATTGTTAATTTTCTTCTTAAGTATTTATCATCATTCACACATATATTATTCAAAAATCTAAATATTATAAAGTTTATTATAAATTTATTCTTAATTGAATAAATGAGAGTATATAAACATCTTATTTGATATGAGAATCACTTTATTATAATTCCATCTGAGATGTAAAGAAAGCATCTAAGAAATAGATTATTTGCTCATTGTTAAAAGAATCACTTTAACCAATTTCATTTGTTAAAAGATCATTAATTTTATATTGAAATTGTTTTTGATTTTTCATCATAAATTTAAATGATGCAATTGTTTAATATGGTATCCTGAGTGGCCATAAAATCCTTTATCCACTCATTATATCGGAATGCTTCCCTAATAAGCTATTTTATTCCAAATTAAGAAGGTATCATGTTTACCTTTGTTAAAATTATTATTATTGTAAGTTAGGGAGATATTATCTTAAGGGTAAGAGTATATCTCACTATGTTATTACTAGGATCTCATTCTTTGTTTAATAATTCAAATGAAAAGAGTTGAATAGAGCTCACAGTAATTAAACTATTAGTTAAAAGAATCCTGAGATAGTAAATTACAGAAGATTGTTAAAGAAATTACTTTACTTCAAAACAAAATTTGTTTAAAAAACATCACTATGGTAAAACATAATAAAATATGCTTTTGTTTTTATGAAAAGAATTTAATTGTAGATCTGGTCATTGTAGAAAGATGCTTGTCATGGTTGTTAGATGTGTTATGATTGGAAGAGGTGTTGCAGGTGGAGAATTTTTAATATAATCTAACCCTTTAATGATATAGGCTTCTGATAATAAGATCAGTTATAATTCATAAGAATGAGTGTAAGTAGTCTCCTCCTCTTAAATTTTACTAAATGCTGCATTTGCTTTAATAATGCTTACTCATTCTTGTTATTTTACCCTTATTGATTTTATTATTATGGCATTCTGAGATCCTCTGAGTTTAACCAATATCATCGCTTAATCTATCATATATTTATTTTGATAATTTGTTGAGATGGTGTCTCAATTTTTTGTTTTGGTTATCATTCGTCTTTCTTTTTAGGTTAATAATAAATATTTATAGCAGTCATTAGCAAATGATTGTGGTCTTCTTTCCAATTCCAAGAAAAGAAAAGAAATAATAAAAAAAATTACTCTAGAAATGAGTTTTGCAATGACTATACAAACCAATCTGTGAACAGCAAATACATCCACACATAGAACATGTTGGTCAATTTTTCTGTTTGTTTGATATTTTGCAATGCTGTTTTTTAATTTCTTCAGCAGAAATTTTTTTCATTCTGAAATTCTTCCACAACATGTCTAATTGTATCTCACCCAATGTATTCTATTCACGGCAATATCTTCACAATGGAAACAAATATCGTATTTTTAAAAAATATTCTTGAGATAAAACTTATAGACAGGGTCTACCCCTCTCATAAAAACGAAGTTCAACTTTAAAATAAAAAACTCTTTTACTAAAATCTATCATTGTTCATTTGCTTTATATGTCCAATCTGATGAAGCTGTGATTTCACAATAATGGATTCTATACTGACATATCCAGCAAGTTGAAGAATATATTGTTTGGTTTTATAATTTTGCCATTGTATTTTTAAAATTTTATAGAACATTCTTAAATGAAACTATTCTAATGACTTTATATTAGGTTTCTAAAATGCACAAATTCATTTCCATACAATAAATTAAGTAAAGTAATAGCTCTATATATAACTAATTGCAGTAGTTATTTGCCTGTATTGAAATATTTTATCTTTTAACTTGTTAAAAGCAGCAAAAACACATTATCAATATTGTACCTCAAAATCCAAGTCCATCATCTTTCTATTTATAAAATTACCAATATTTAAATAGGTTTTTAATTCTCCCTTTCAACCCAATAGTGTTGCCTTTACCCAATCGAAATTTGTACATGGATGGTCTAGTATTTTAGATAACTTTTTTTGAACTTTTGTAAACACATTTAACAATTAAATTAGATGACAATTATAGTATAACATACAATTGTAAGTAAAATGTCATCATCCCAAACTTTCAATCAAACAAAAATATATACACGTATATAAATAAATTTTGTTATAAATTTTATTTAATAAATAAGAATCTGCCATTTAAGCTTATGCACACATCATTTAATAAATCTGATTAAACTTAATAATAATAAATATTAATGCCTCATTAAATAAAAAATACTTAATTATTTACTAAACAAATTGGACATTATATTTTTGAATACATTAGAAGAAAAAAAATTGATTACAAATAAATTCAAATTTTAAATTCTACAGGTTTTACTGATGAAATAGATATGAATATTGAATTATCAACATTGATGTAAAATACAGATGTTTCAAATGCACATATATACTGTTGGGTGTGTGTGTATGTCAAAACAGGAAGTGTTAAAGAAGACAAGTAAACAAATAAATAAAAACGGATTGAACAGGATCAATAATGGAAGAGTAGAAATTTTCTCTAAGGACAGTGTGTAGACTATAAATACCTGTCAGATAATTAGCCTGTGTCTTCTTTTGGCATCAACATGCATTTGGAAACTTAGTGGACTTCAACCCTGCAGAATCCCCACTGAAAGTGAAGAAAGGGGATATAGATATTAAAGAGGTTGCCCCGGTTTACATTATAATCTTTGTATGCCTTAGAGCTCTAATTATAACTAGTTAATATTATACTAATTGTTTTCAAATGTAATGAAATGTATCACAATTACATGTACCTAATTGCCATATGTATACTGTATAAGGATATAAATACTCTATCAATTCGAATTGTATAAATTAATGTTTAACATTATTAAATAAGAAATAACTAAACATGCTTGTGTGCCTCATTTTTTATTGCTCTACATTAATAATCAATAGATAACGTAACTTGGTGCAGTCTGACAGTCAATTGAAAAAGCATTAACCGAAGGTATTGAGGCACAAAAAGCATGGGTCACAAAGTTAGCAACAGGCACTAAAGAATTCATTGAGATCAGGAATATGGCAACTGCTCAGTTAAGTATAGAATGAGTGTCCTGTTCATACATTACTAAATATTTCATAATCAATGAGGTAAAAAACGGTACCATTAATATCGCTACACTGTTGTTTTTCAGGGATTTGAGACTAATTGAGATCACAAACCAAATATGTAAAACTGAGGACCATAAAACTTTACCATTTGTTGAAGTTATTAAGCTGCTAGATAACTATTTTAGTTCAGAACCATCAAAACATATAGTCAGACTACACTTACGTAATAGACACCAAGTGAAAGGCCATAGAGTTTTCAATATGCCATCAAGAGGCATGACTAGAAACTGTATATATGACAATTATTTAAATGAGGCCTTATTGGAAGAATTTCTACGGGGAATGAATGATGACAGACTCCATCAGCAGACTTAATTTATACAGAAGCAATCTAAAGGGGAATTACTCATGAGTTAGTAATTAATAGTGCAAAAAAAAATTCAACAGTCAAATGCAGATAACTCAAATCAAAAGTCAATCCTAAAAATGAACAGGGAGGAGAAAAATGAAAACATAAATTTGGTATGTTTTCGCTGTGGAAAGGCTAGTTACCTTGCAAGCAAGTGCAGCAGCAAGAATGTGAGATGTAACAATTGTGGAAAGCTTAGCGAAAGTTTGCCAAACCAAAAATAAAACAAAAGTAAAATTAGGGATTTTCCAAGAAACAAAATAACAAAACCTTAACAGCTGACTAGAATTTATAAGGCAGAGACTGATAATAGTAAACAAATAATGTTGATAGTAAAAATATACAGAAAATCAGTTGAAATGGAAATAGATAGTGAGGCAGGATGTATCAGTGACTGGGTCATACTAAGTGCAGAACTTAAAATAAACAGAATTGTAAGTATGGGGTAAGGGCGAGAGACGCAAACAGGAACTCTATTGACAGTAGGACTAGTCAAAGTAATAATAACTACAAACACTCGTAGGAAAATGGTAAGACTATTCATTGTAAAAGAAAAAATAGCACTGTTAATAAGTAGGAGTGGTTCGCCCCATTGGGAATTAAAATATATCAGACAGGAAGCCTGATCAGAGACGCAGATACCTTTATCTCATGTCCCTGATAACACAGAAAAACTAAATCAAGTCACCATAAAAATCAATTGATTAGATCATTTTAAACCCAAGTCAATCAACAGCAGGACAGGTGCTAATTGGATTCAGGAAACAATAAAATATAGAATACCAAATGCTGGGAGGGGGGGGTGAATTAAAAATGGATGGCCCAAGAGATGTGTACCCTATCTAAACCAAGCATGGCTTGCCAATAACTGTCAATATTTAATAATTGCGACTGAATTTTAATTCCACCCATAGGTTGAGAAAAAATATTAAAACTATTTCACCAGGGATCCCCTGGTAGGGTGAAAACTCTTGCTTGCAGCTATCATAGATCGAGAAAAAATATTAAAACTAATTCACCAGGGATCTTCTGGTAGGGTGAAAACTCTTGCTCGCAGCTATGTATACTGGTCAGGCATGAGTCAGGACATATAAAGACATATAAAAATGTGCAGATTCTGTCAGTCTACAGCAAACTTGCCCCAGAAAAAGTGTTACCATGGCCTAAAGAGGATAAACCATGGAATCAGGTACATATCAACCATTGTGGTCCAATAAATGACAACATTATATTTGTATTAGATGCTGTATCCAAGTGGGCAGAATATAAGCTTGTAAAAAATATGAGTGCAAAAGAAACTATATGAATTCTAAAGGAAATTTTTTATGCATTATGGTTCTCCAGAAGTATTCATTTCTGAAAATGTGACCGGGTTCACCTTGGAAGAGTTCAATTCCTTTTTGGAAGAGTGGGGAGTACGGCATGTACTAGCACCACCATATTACCCAGAAACAAATGGAATGGCAGAGAAGACAATGTAAACAATAGAAGATAGCTCTGAATAGATTAATTTACTCAAGCATCAAAGAAGCACTGAATGTCGCAACCACCACATCACTTCATCCACGGTTATTGGTAAATCACAGGTAGAATTATTGATGGGAAATAAATTAAGAAACAAACTATCCATTCTTGCTGAAGAAGGAACAACCAACAAGAATTCCAGAAAATAGCTACCCTAATGGAGAAAAGATCTGGATAAAAAAATAACTTATAAAAATTATGGATCGAGGGCCAAATAAAGAAAGTAATTTCAAATCATATTGTAGAAGTTCAAATCTCTACAGGAGTAACCTACAGACATCATATAAACCATATTAAAAAAAACTGAGCTGAAGTAAATGTAGACCTGAATGCTGTAAGTTGTGAAAATCCAACCAAAACCAAAAAAACTACCCGACAAGATTGTGCAGAGACTCATACAGTGATAGATGAATCATAAGTAGAATCTAATACTATGTACCAAAACCAAGTGCTACAGAATGTCAGAGTACGAAGAGACTTCGATGTCCACACCAATCCCCAACCTATCTAAAGGACTATATTTGCTATTCCAGAGAAAATTAAAACAAACAGTCTACAGAGTTCCTCAGGAGTAGGAGGGGTTAATGCTGTGTGTGTGTGTGGGTATGTCAGAAAGTGATAAAAAAGACAAGTAAACAAATAAATAAAAACAGATTGAGCAGGCAACTATTACCTGATCAATAATGGAAGAGTAGAAGATATCTCTAAGAACAGTGTGTGGACTATAAATATCTGTTACCTAATTAGCCTGTATCTTTCTCTGGCATCAACATGCATCCAGAAGCTTGGTGGACTTCAACCTGCAGTAATTACCCGGTAGAATCCCCGCTGAAGGTGAAGAAAGGGGATGTAGATATTAAAGAGCCCATCCTGGTTTACATTATAACTTTTGTATGCCTTAGGGCTCTAATTATAACTAGTTAATATTATACTAATTGTTTTTAAATGTAATGAAATGTATCATAATTACGTATACCTAATTGTGATCGGTATATAAGTGTATAAATATTCTATCAATTCCATTTATATAAATTAATGTTTAATGTTATTAGATAATAAATAACTAAACATGCTTGTGTGCTTCATTTTTTATTGTGCTAGTTTAATAATCAATACCTAGCACCTACACATATTATGTGTGCTTAATTAATTGTATGTAAAAAATGTTATTTGGGAGAGAGAAAAATATAAACTTATTTAAAAATTAAAATTAGTAATGACTATCTTAATAATAATATTGTAATGGATGTTTAAGACACCATTACAAAAATTATAGTTTTATAGAGGTGAAGAAAATAAAATAAATTTTTATATAAGATTTCGTTTGTAAAACTTGATTAAAAGTTTTTTAATGCTTATACAAATATATATGTATGTGCATGGGAATTATATTTTAATATCACAGTTATATTTGGTTTTTAATTTTGATTTAAAAAAAAAAAAAAAGGGAAAACTAAGATTACTTTTTTTGTTAAATTTATGTAAAAGTAAAATGTACAAATAGATTGTTTTACAGATTTGGGATTTATATTGATAAGAATAATTGTTATCTAGATAGAGAATTTTTAAATTTTGATTAAAAAGAAAAAGTTTGGTAATTGGTTTTGGAGATATGATTCAGATATAACAGGCTGAATCAGGCCATTGGATTATCTTTGACTAGCTTTCAATACTTGCACCAGCGCAAAGAGACAGACACCCACTCTGATAGGAGAATTGCACAAATATTCCTGCCAAAAATAGATCCGGAAATTATTCTACCTAGAATGAACATTAAACCTACAGCAAGAATATTTTCTTTACCATGATGTGCTAAGCTTCTCGCCAGGTCAGGTTCGGACATCCTGTATCTCCATTAACTGCCTATAATGCCATAAGAATCGGCTCCAAAGAAACCACTAACCAACTCGCCCAAGCCTACCGTCAGTGAATCCCGAGTAACGGACTATACTTAAGAAGTCTAGTGCACTAGCGTTTAACTAAATTATAAAGGTACCTTACAGTTTTGCAATTTAAATAATGTTGTCTTATATGTGTTTCCCTTTTTTTTTAAAAAAAATGTTTTTCAAGTTGTATCTTATGTAATTCGATTTCTGTGTGCTTGATTTTTTTTCTTTCTTTCTTTTTTAACGAGTGCTAGTTTCAAACCTATTACTGTCTGTCCTATTTAAGTCTTAGTAAATAAGATAGTAGTTTATTTTAATCTCACATTCCTTTTATTATAGAAAGCAGTCTGGATATTACAGACTATTTTAATTGACTTCTGGCTCGTGACCCATTTTATTATTAGTTCTATTTATGTCGTGAAACTTTAATTATTTATAATAGACGATTATGAAATATAATAGTTTTGTTTTATTTCTTCAAGCTTCCAATTTGTTTATTAGGGGCATGTACAATCGTTTTAACCCTCTCAATAGGTAGATTGTGAGCTCCTAGCCTGTCTCACTCAGAGGGAGGTCAATCGATTGAAAGTAATAACTTTCAACACTCTTTTATTATTATTAATGTTTTGGAAGCTACCTTCACATTCCTTCAGTTTCGACATAAGCTTACATAAATCTCAAATACGGAGATTCAGCCTTTTCCTAACTATGGGTTATAAGCAGGAAGCTAACCTCCCTTGTCTTGCGTGAGATCACTGTCTACTTACTAATACTTCTATTACTGTCAGTATTTTGCACTCTTTCAGCACAGGAAATCGCTCTCTGAACATATAAATATTTTAGTTTAATTTTGATGAATGTACGTGTAGTACATATTTTAAGTGTGCTTTAAAGATTATTATTTAGATTTATGTTTATTTAACCATGCTACTAATAAAATTATTTATTCATTTACTTAGTTGACTTTGTTTTCTATTGCTACCTTTCCAACTCACTGAACAAAACATAGATCTCATTTGCTTGATTGAGCTAGTCCGGTGCATTCGATTCGCATATCCTGTAACCCCTTAAAAATAAATGTCTAGTTCCAAATTTCGGACTAGTGGTGCCCTGGCGGTCAGTTTATGCGAGTCTAAAGCTTTTGTCCGGTATATAGGATAGTAATTTTTGGTGCAACCAAACGTGGGAGCCGATATTAAAATTTTACGTGAGATGTTTTGTTCGGATGGTTGGGAAAAATAAACAGAAACGGTAGGCGAAAATAGGTGAAATAAAGTTAGTGGTAGAATAGAAGTTGATGGAAAGATGCAGGTAGTTTCGGATCTGTCCGTATTTAATGTTTTGATATTCAAAAAGAGTTTATTAATTAGTTCGAC
The DNA here is from genome assembly GCA_028023455.1 of Epiperipatus broadwayi. Lineage (NCBI taxonomy): Eukaryota > Metazoa > Onychophora > Udeonychophora > Euonychophora > Peripatidae > Epiperipatus > Epiperipatus broadwayi. The sequence goes on along the minus strand of JAQFVV010012429.1, from coordinate 3,303,917 downwards.
GTTCGTAAAGTTTTTTTAAAAAAAGTAAAGAGTTTAAGTTTGCTTTGTAAAAATAAAATAAAGTTAGCTGTTGAAGATTAAAAAAAAAACAACCCGTTAATAAATAGATTTAAAAGAAAAGTTCTGTTGGTAATTTTAAAAAAATAATTAGATTGCATCGGGGCTAAGATTATTTTGAAAATGGAAGCTAAAGAAGAAAACGATAGGGAGGTAGGTTGGGAAGAGAGCCCAGTTTCATTTAAACACCCCCAGATAGTAGAAAAAGAAGAGAGCAAGATACAGACGATGATGAAGATGATGATAGAGTTGATAATAGAAATGAAACAAACTCAGCAAGCCGAGATGAAAGAAATACGACAGGAGTTGCTGGAAATGAAACAAAATATAGAAATAAAACGGAGTCAACAAACAATACTGGAGGAGCTGAGAGCAGAAATGAAAGGAATGAGACAGGAAATATTGAAGAAAGTCGACAAAAATCAGGCAGCTATAGAAGTCATAGAGAAAGATAGGAATAAGGAGGTTCAGGAAGTTGAAATAGTAAAGGAAGAGATGAAAGAAGTAAAAGATGAATTAGAACAGGATAGCGTTAGAACAGACAAGGTAGAAATAGAGATAGAAGTTGGTAGGGATTGGGTGCAGATAGGTGGTGAGATAGAAAATGCAGATCAAAAGACAGAGAATAACATAAAAGAGTTTCTGCAAGAAACTAAAAATAAATTGGTTAAAATAACTAGTGGTTGTGAATACGAATTTAAAAAAAAGAGAGTTAAAAAAAAAGTTAAGGAGTATGATTTTAAGGCAGAGATAAAAGCTATCTATAGAGCAATTTTATTTGAAAAGACTATAGAAGAGGGATTCGTTCCATTTGTTATTAACGAGGTGGTCTGTACTAAAATGGCACACATTGAACAAATATATTTTGCTCGGCTAAAGAGTCGTAAGATAAACGAGCTACAAGATAAAACAGAACGAGAAAGAAACAAGGCAATAAATTATAAGCGAAGGACTGACAAAAGGGGGAAAGGAACGTACATTAGAGAGTCAGTAAGAAGAAAGAATGAACCGCCTGACCGAGCATAAGTGATATTAATCGGAGGTACTGCTAAAAAAAAAAAAAAAAAACTGAATGGGTTTGTAATTGGATTACGAGTTGAGAATAGAAATTTATTTCGACGTAGGTGATAAACCTGAATGAATTTTGTAAATAATATTATATAATTACAACTATATATGTGTGTGATAAACAATATTACATTTTGATATTTTGAATTATGTTCATATTTATTTAATAAAATGTATAGTGGCTATCGTAACTGTATTATTTTGTTGTAAATAGTTATTTTCATAGATCGCCAGTATATTCCTGAAATTCGCCAGTATATTCCTGAAAATTTATGTTACTTACAAATGATTTAAAATAGTATTCGTTAGGGTAGTCGGACAAATTTGATTTTTTTTTTTTAAAGTGAGAACAAACTTAGAGAAAACTGGTTAGTGGTAGGCAGAGCAAAGTCAGCTAAGTTTTCTTTTTTTTTTTTTTTTCTGATGACGGAGAGGCAGTTGTAATGGATGTTTAAGACACCATTACAAAAATTATAGTTTTATAGAAGTGAAGAAAATAAAATAAATTTTTATATAAGATTTCGTTTGTAAAACTTGATTAAAAGTTTTTTAATGCTTATACAAATATATATGTATGTGCGTGGGAATTATATTTTAATACCACAGTTATATTTGTTTTTAATTTTGATTTAAAAAAAAAGGGGAAAACTAAGATTACTTTTTTTGTTAATTTATGTAAAAGTAAAGTGTACAAATAGATTGCTTTACAGATTTGGGATTTATATTGATAAGAATAATTGTTATCTAGATAGAGAATTTTTAAATTTTAATTAAAAAGAAAAAGTTTGGTAATTGGTTTTGGAGATATGATTCAGATATAACAGGCTGAATCAGGCCATTGGATTATCTTTGACTAGCTTTCAATACTTGCATGAGCTAGAATACTTGCACCAGCGCAAAGAGACAGACACCCACTCTGACAGGAGAATTGCACAACTATTCCTGCCAAAAATAGTTGGAAAGAACGATTCCTGCATATTCTGAAAGCTGATCCGGAAATTATTCTACCTAGAATGAACATTAAACCTACAGCAAGAATATTTTCTTTACCATGAAGTGCTAAGCTTCTCGCCAGGACAGGTTCGGACATCCTGTGTCTCCATTAACTGCCTATAATGCCATAAGAACTGGCTCCAAAGAAACCACTAACCAACTCGCCCAAGCCTACTGTCAGTGAATCCCGAGTAACGGACTATACTTAAGAAGTCTAGTGCACTAGCGTTTAACTAAATTATAAAGGTACTTTACAGTTTTGCAATTTAAATAATGTTGTCTTATATATGTTTCCCTTTTTTTAAAAAAAATATAAATGTTTTTCAAGTTGTATCTTATGTAATTCGATTTCTGTGTGCTTGATTTTTTTTCTTTCTTTCTTTTTTAACGAGTGCTAGTTTCAAACCTATTACTATCTGTCCTATTTAAGTCTTAGTAAATAAGATAGTAGTTTATTTTAATCTCACATTCCTTTTATTATAGAAAGCAGTCTGGATATTACAGACTATTTTAATTGACTTCTGGCTCGTGACCCATTTTATTATTAGTTCTATTTATGTAGTGAAACTTTAATTATTTATAATAGACGATTATGAAATATAATAGTTTTGATTAATTTCTTCAAGCTTCCAATTCATTTATTAGGGGCACGTACGATCGTTTTAACCCTCTAAATAGGTAGATCGTGATCACCTAGCCTGTCTCACTCAGAGGGAGGTCAATCGATTGAAAGTAATAACTTTCAACACTCTTTTATTATTATTAATGTTTTGGAAGCTACCTTCGCATTCCTTCGGTTTCGACACAAGCTTATATAAATCTCAAATACGGAGATTCAGCCTTTTCCTAACTATGGGTTATAAGCAGGAAGCTAACCTCCCTCGTCTTGCGTGAGATCACTGTCTACTTACTAATACTTCTGTTACTGTCAGTATTTTGCACTCTTTCACGCACAGGAAATTGCTCTCTGAACATATAAATATTTTAGTTTAATTTTGATGAATGTACGTGTAGTACATATTTTAAGTGTGCTTTAAAGATTATTATTTAGATTTATGTTTATTTAACCATGCTACTAATAAAATTATTTATTCATTTACTTAGATGATTTTGTTTTCTGTTGCTACCTTTCCAACTCACTGAACAAAACATAGATCTCATTTGCTTGATTGAGTTAGTCCGGCGCATTCGATTCGCATATCCTGTAACCCCTTAAAAATAAATGTCTAGTTCCAAATTTCGGACTAGTGGCGCCCTGGCGGTCAGTTTATGCGAGTCTAAAGCTTTTGTCCGGTATAATATAGATAGATACTTTTGATACTCTAGGCTTAAAATTTGTATCTAAATAAAAAATGAATGACATTGATGCATAAGTTTTGTTAGATTAATATATAATAAACATATTAATAATGTAATGATATTTTTTTTTCTATCACTTCTAATATTTAGTTAAAGCTAAGTATTTTTTATTTAATACATTCTAAAAACACAAAGTCATATGATTTTAATAGCACTTTAAATTTTAAAAAAAATCTGCAAACAAATTAAAATGACTCAAATCTTTGAATAAAGTGCCACAGATAACAATTAATTAAAATTTTCCTTATCTTCATTTGGCTAAATTTTTAGAATATCTAAACTAATTAGTGTATAAAATATATTTTATGAGTTGATCATCTCAATTTAATCTAAAAAATTGAAAGAACTTAGGATTATGAAAGTTGATGACTTGAATTGCTAAATTATTGGTTCTTCTTTATAACTTTAAGTTATTAAAAAAAAAGGCTAAAACATTTTGCATTTATATGGCTTCTTTAAATTAATAAATTGATGTGAAAGTTTACAGATGAAGTAGGATAGGAATTAAAATATGATGCATTTATTATCCAATTACATTTTCAAATTAAATAGTGGTCATGAAATGATAATTAATTTCTTAAAAATTCTAGACTAACCAATATTCGATAATGCACATCTTTAGTGTTTTCCTGAAGGTTTGTGATGATGGTGTTCTAGTTGTATTTTTATATTGGACTGTTTCTATCATCTAATATGTGTATTGAATGTCTTTAGAAAAATTTAATTTTTATTTAAATATTCCAAATACATTCAACTGTTAAATTTTTGAAAGAATTAATTATCTCATAATTGTTATACAATCTGAAAATTCAATAGAACAATTTTTATTACATTACACCTTATATATAAATTTTATTTTGATTTATTTATATTCACTATCTTGAATTATAAAACTGTAAGAATTTATATATTTAAATTTTGATTTTTCCTTTCATTTGTATTTGTAATTCACATTTGCATACATTTTTCATCTGCATAATGAAATGGTTTCTTTCTTAATTATAACCCAAAGTTGAGTGCATTTTGGTGAAGATCATCATAATCATAGCTCTCTTAATTTAATTATTGTTATCAATTTATTTATATTGTAATTTATACCATCCACAATCTAAAACACCAATGGTTCATAAATTTGCAGAATTTAAAGCATATCTTAAGAGAAAGTTAATGCCTTGTAAATATGAAGCAGACAGAAAAACCAGCGTGGTTGCATAAAAGATCTATGTAGTAGAGGTTATAGCAAAAACATTCTGATGAATGTTATTTAAACAATTTTATATAAATATAAATGAACTTTAAAACTGCAAGTTGAAAATAAATCATGAGGTAACATATTTTATGTTCTGAAAAATGCAAAATATCTACGAGCTAACTTTCAAAGTTAATTTCTGTACTCCTTTTAATCTTAATAGAGAGATTAACAACACAAAGGAGAAAGAGCCGAAGATAGTACATGAGATTCCATGCAACAACCCAGGCTGCATGGCTATATTCTTTGAGAAATCTAAAGCTAATTTCTCAACCAGATTAGCGCAACAGAAATATTTATATAGGCTTCCAAAAAACAACATGGAATATAGGTCTACTTTTTGGAATAATGAAAACTATTTGGTCATAGCTTTGATTCACAGACAGACAATCTAGTGTGTATGGAGCGCAGTATCAAAAAAAAAAGTCAAGAAGGCATGGTTTATTAAACCATAGAAATGTAATAAACAAAAGAGAAAACACTGCTTAATTATTTAATAAATGGAATATTTAAATGGACTAATTTAAATAAAAATGCATGCATAATTATATTATAGTATAAATAAAATAGCAAAAAGAGAGCTATGATTATGGTGAACTTCACTGAAAGTGTACTCAACTTTAGATTATAAAGAAAAAAAAAACACTTCATTATGCAGACGAACAAACATATGCAAATTTAAAAATATTTAAATATATATATCACAAGTTACTAAAACATTTTGCACTATCAATAAATAAATAAAATTTAAGTTTTTCAGTCTGTCAAATATCTGAAAGATTTCAATATGAAAATCTACAAGCTACTATAATTTTTGCTCATCTCACGTGAAAAATTTCTCCAATCAGCTAAACTCATGCATTGCAATGTAAACTTTTAATATAGTCTGGAGCAATAATTCCAGATTGTTGATTTAAGTAATAAGACTAATGAATATTATAATAATTTTAAAATTTATAAAGCTAGTTTATATATTTAAGACAGTATTGCAATTAAAAATTTGTAAAATTGTTCCATAAATGTAAAAATTCAAAAGAAAATTAAAGTTAAAAATAAAGAATTTTATCAGGTAATTTTGGAAGTTGTCAAGGTATTAGAAGTCAATATCTGCATCTTTTTTTCCACTTTGGATATCAAAAAGTAATATTTAATAATTACAAATCACATGTGGGTTTTTTTCAGTTAATATTCTGCTAATTTAAATATATTTAAATTTAATTCAATTTTTAAAATGACTCCTGGGTTTTATTTATTACATAAAATTTAAATAGTGCACACTAGAATGTAAGAATAATTTATTAATGCTTAAATCTGGCTGTTAATATTATATTTATGGTTAATATAACCAATATTTTAGCATTTAAATAAAAACAGGATTTTGAAAAATTAAAGGCTAGTCACTAGTTTTACTAAATACTTATTGAATTAAAAAATAAGTTAATAAGTAGTAAATGGAATTGAAGATAACAACTTTACTATAGACAGTTAATATACTATAATTAATATAAATAGATTGGTTTTTTTTTCCTTCTGTTTATTACCTCAACATATAAAATTTAGGTATAGGTATAAATGCTTAAAAGCTTAGAGAAAGTATATATAAAAATACATAAATAATATATCTTACATTATATTCAATTAAAGTTTTAGGCTCTTGAAGCATAAACTGCACATATTCAGGTAATGGTAAGGGATTACTTCCAAAAGTTAAGGGTTTGTTTTTCTGAAAAACAATTATCATCCATTCATCTTCCATCTATAAAAATGAAAAAATAAATAAGAAAAAAAAAATTAAAAAAAAAACAACAAGTTTATCACATACTAAAACTAAACCTCTTATTTTCTTATCTAAGAAATTTGAAATTTTTTCTCTAATGCCCTTGTTTAATTTATTAAAATCGAACTTTTACTTAGTAATCCACTTTTTCTTGTTTTAAAACTTCTTACACTTTTAAAATTTAGTTTTTATTTTGCTACCAAATTATGCCATGCTCAAATATTCTTTAACACTACCACTAAAACTATTCTGAATTATTATGTAATCCAATTAACATGTTTATATATCTCATGTCTTCCATGTACAAATCCTTTTATAATTTTTAAGCTATGTGTTCATTTTTATTGTGTTACTTCCCCTACAAAAATATATCACTTCTTTAACTATTTTTAACTTTAATGCTTAATGTCATGTATTTTTCTCTTGTCTTCTATATACATCATTCCAATGCCCCCATTATCATTATACATATATTTTTGTATTAATTTCAAATTATTTTTTAAATTTATTGGACATGGTCTCTATTTCACCATTACGTTCACTAGTTGGCATTTGCATTATATATTTTCAGAATAGCTTTTAGCTTCTGTAGCAATAATCTTTTATACAATTGCTATTTTAAAACACAAAGTAATACATATTTTAATACATTACAAATTTTATTTCTTTATTTTTTTTTTAATGATTGCCAATTAAAATTAGTTTATCCTGTTATAAAATTTATTTTAACTTTAATATTTGGTTTATCTTTTAACTATGTGTAATATTTACATGTCACATTAATTCTACAGAAACTTAATAATAAATATCTTAACTAAAATATAAATATATTATAAATTGATTTGAACTACATATAATTTGTTAACTAAAAAATAGAAAAGTGGCACAATTAGCTTATACCAGCTCACAAAGACACTAGAGAAAAGTAGGACCATTATACAAAAGATAAGTTAAATTCCCTAGTAAAACTCTTCACATCATAGTCTCTGCTAAATATTAGATTATTTCTTAACTACACATTTACACCTAATCAGCATCATAGACACATATATATAAAAAAAGGAAATTACTAATTTTTCTTAAAAATAAATAAAAAAAACTTACAAAATCTAAAACACAGCACTGACTCGCAGGTTTATTTAAATCTGGAGGAACACCCCTTGGTAATAATAATTCTTGTTCTTGAGAAGAGATATTTATTCTTTGAGCAATTTTATCTTTTAAAGACATTATACTCATATCTTGGGTGACTTCAATGTACAATGTTTCACAAGTACTAACACAGTATACTTTGGCAATCTTAAAAATAATAATTTGAAATATTAGATATATTGCTTTAAAATCACACTTGTATAGTTAATAATTTATAATAAACTATTACAAAATTTATTCTTTCAAATTCAATAGGCAAAAAGTGCTTGAGATATAGAAATACAAGTATAAAAGATGAACAAACACATTTAAAGATGTGTGCTTTTTAATGATGTAAAAGTTTACAATATAATTTTAAATATTGAAATGTTACAATAATCATATAGTTCTCTTGCTTAATGACCTCAATCTGTTTTTGTGCAAAAAATTTAACATACATACATTTATGAATAAATTAAATGTTCTTAATTTAGAACAAATATTTTTTTATTTATTATAAAATGGTGAATTTATTTCACCCAATAAATGTTAATTTAAAATTTCCTGTACATAGAATTAAAAAAAAGTACAAATTATAATAAGAAATTACCCTACTTAGCTACTTAATATGTAAAGTTAACAACATTAAATAATATATAGTAACAAATGAAGTGAAAGACCTTCCAATTTCCATCAATTGGCATTATTAAAGCAATTCATATTATAAACAAAACATGAATCAATTTTTGTTTGCCCTTTTATAATCTAATATAAATAGTAGATTTAACTTTTTACTTATTTTTTGAAATATAACTTAAGTTATTTTATATTAGTACAAAAAAAAAATCAAGCAAATTATTTATCAACAATTTAGGTGAAAGGATCTTTATAGTTCTATAATTTGAGTTTAAAATACTAAAACAGTTTAAACAGGTTTTAGCCTTTACTCAATGCGCTTTAAAATTCGCAATAATCAAGCATATTTTGCTGATAGAGAGAACCTTCCACACCACGACCCAAGATAGCGACTTTTATAAAGATAAGAGTGGCCTTCTTATCTTTAACATAAATGTTCACTTATATAGGCGAATCTGAAGCATCTTCATTTGGAAGCATGAAGTAGTTGTTTTCTCCACTGTTTAAGTCCACTATTTCCTTTATAAATTAACTAATGCGAAATCTTGCGATTTACAGCGAGTTAATATTACGATCTTAATGTTGGATATTCTATAGACTATTGAAGAGTAGTAATTAATTTATTGAGCGCACAGAGATCATATGTAAATAGTTTAAACAGGCTTTAGCCTGTATTCAATGCGCTACTACTCCTCAATAGTTTATAGAATTTCCAACATTAAGATCGTAATATTAACTCGCTGTAAATCACAAGATTTCACATAAATTAATTTATAAAGGAAATAGTGGACTTAAACAGTGAAGAAAACAATTACTTCACATCTTCCAAATCAAGATACTTCAGATTCGCCTATATAAGTGGACATTTAGGTTAAAGATAAGACGGCCGCTCTTATCTTTATAAAAGTCGCTATCTTGTGTCGTGGTTTAGAAGATTCCCTCTATCGGCAAAATATGCTTGATTATTGCAAATTTTAAAGCACATTGAGTACAGGCTAAAGCCTATTTAAACTATTTACATATGCTCTCTGTGCGCTCAATAAATTAATTAAAATAGTTTAAGCAAAAATCCATTTCTCAATATGACTTATCACTGTCCTAAATGTACAAAAATGTATTTCAAAATCAACAATTGATCTATATACATAAGTAACAAGACTTGATTTATTGCACACTTCTTCATAACGAAAATTACACTCACGTATTGAATTAATTAGCATTAAAAAAAATCTGTTATGATTTAAAATGTTCAGATTTAATTGATCAAGCACCTCATTTATATGATTATTAATGAAAGTTGGATATATTTTTTTAAAAAGTTATTTGTAATATAAACAAATACTGTAGCACAATAAGATCTTAAAGACAAATATCATAGACTCTACTAAAAGAACACACTATATTAAACAAGTTACTTCAAATAGTAGATAATTCTTAATATAAAATATGTAGTTTTAAAATAATGCTAATCTAAACCACACATCTTCATTAGACTTATTTATTATTCAACTATGGACAGGGATTTAAACTTACGCAAAAATAAAAGTATAGACACATAAATGATCTTTTAAAAACAAAATATATTGAAAAATCAATCTTTAATAGTTTAATTATAAAGTTAAGATCAAGATACATTGGTAACATCCAGAACTGAAGCTTACTTGTAGACATAAATCTTATATAGAGAACAAACTATTAGGCAAAGCTGCATATGTATTAGGATGACATTAATCTGAGATCCTATCATAAACATTTTGATATAAATTAAAGTAAGGCATACAATTTGAGGCAAATAATAAAAATGATACTAGCAAACTTTTATAGACAAAAGGCCCCCAAAATAAATTTTCACTATTCTTTCACAAAATGCATTTAAAAAACTAATAAAGAAATGGAACTTTAATAATTTTTTTAGACGTACTTAGAAAAACAATAGAAATCTATTTTTGGATAATTCTGCTCAATGATTTTATTACATTTATATATTCAAACGACTCACTGAACAATATTAACAATATCCAATCAAACCTTGCTATTTATTAATCAAGACTAATTATGTTCAAATAAATAAAAAAAATGGAATATCAATTTCTATTACATTTAGGCCCTTAAACAAATCACAAATTAGATAATGAATTTTCAAATCAGTTAAGATGTTAATGAAATTTCATTCTAAATCAGCTTAAATTAAATTAGAGTGAAATTTCATTAACATCTTAGATAATTTGACAATTCATCTTATTATTTATCAGTTTAATTTATGATTTATTTAAGAGCTTATATATATATATATAAATAGAAAGTGAAATTCCATTTCTTATCCGAATATAATTATCTTTGATAATAGGTTGCTAGGCTGCATACTGTCGGTTGGTGAGTGATTTAATTATACAATAGCCAGTTTAGCATTAGCATATATAATGACATGGCAATGAGGAAAAATATGAAGGTCATACATAATCCCTATAATTGCATCCCAATGCAATGGACAGGTTAAATTAATCAGTGACCGTAAATCCCACAAAATGTTGCAAATGGCCAAAATAATGAAGTATGGAGGAGGACAATAGAAATCTTTACAGGATGCTATCTATCATAGGTTGAAATGATGACGATGATATAATAGTTAATATAATATTACAGTATAATAATCTGTTGAGTGCAAATTTTAAGTACAAAGCATAGTTGCAGAAAAGATTTGCAGAATCAATTTATAATCCTAAGCACTTAATTCAATCACAGCCTATGCACCAAATCCAAAGAAGCCCTATGATTTATGCACTCAGGTACAAATGAATAGAACTTTTTCTCCCAGAATAACATTAAACAAGCTCTATTAAACCCTATACACAATATCACACAATATAAGATACCAACATGTTACTGGAGAAAACATGGATAATTAGGAATAAAAAAAAAAGCACATATGGCTTTATTGCTTGGGAATTCAAAAGAAGTTCGAGTGCAAAACTGTGAGTGCCAGAATCGATCCTGGCACGTCTCAATCCCAAGTCGGATGCTCTACCAACTGTGCCAAAGCATGTAGGCAAAAAAAGGCATATGGCTTTATTGCTCAAGAGTTCATAAAAAATTAGAGCACCAGGACTGATTCTGGGACTTTCCGATCCCAAATCGGACATTCTCAATCAACAACTCTAAACTGTATGGGGCAATTAGGAAAAATTTTAAATCTGTTGAAAAAATTTTCAAGCTTACTCTACCTGAATCCTGATCATAGGCAAGTATTACTGAACAATGAGACTCTACATAAATTAACATATTTTGTATTAGAATGTATACATATTTATACAGAGCCTCATTGTTCAATAGTAGTACATTCTACCTATGATCATGATTCGAATCCAGGCAGAATAAGCTTGAAAATTTTTTCAACAGGTTTAAGATTTTTCTTTCAGATATTTAAACCAGATAACTATCCAATATCTTGGTATTTTTTAGATAGAAGACAGAAAGAGGATGAAAAACTGTCAAATCCTCACCACCCAGTAAGTCTGTATGTTCTGCCTCTTTCTTTATTGTTCCTATGGAAGACTGCTGGAAAGACTTTGTCTTACAGTGGTCTATTTAAAAACTGTTATATTTTTTACTTAATATTATACAAATCTATTCTATAAGTGCCACAGCTTATTCCCATAATTACTTTCAATAAATACATAATTGATTAATAATTAAGTTAGAAATTATTACATTTTTTTAAACTTTAAATATAAACTTTAATAAAGTTTAAGAACATCAACATTACTCTTTTACAAAGATGCATGACAATTGTCCTTTTCTTTTTCTTCATGTGTCTGATTTTATATTCTAGATATTATAATCAATGTACACTCTTACACCCTAACATATAGATAAAGACAACAAAATAAAATAAGTCAATAGTTCCCAAGATCCATCTTGACTTAAAAAGATTTCAATCATGCTCTAGTAAATAATTATATACTTGTATTAATGCGATATTAAAGAGGTCTAAAAATATTTCAATCAGGCCCTAGTAAATAATTATATATTTGTATTAATGCGATATTAAAGAGGTCTGCATTGAATATGCTTTCAATTACACTTATATTAATAGAATTCTTGGTTTTTTTATTCCATTGTGTCTTTTTTCATTCCTTTTTATACTAAGTTACTTATCTAGCTGTTAATAAAATTATCTACATTATGAGAATAGTATATGATTTAGCACATAAATTTTATTGCTTTTAGTAATTAACTTTGCTGATTCATCCCTGATTGATTAACTGAAATTTATGGATCTTGCTCTACTAAATAATATAATATAGTATGAAATAAAATTCTTTGTTTAAAAAAATAATAATAATATTTCATTTATATTTTATTTTTTATCATTAGCATATTGATATTCATCTGCTCAATTCAATTTTTCCTGAAAAGTCTTTGGAAAAAAAGACCACTGGAATAAGTGATAGCTTTCAAGATCAATCTTTAGGGAAAAAATGTTCTAGAGATTATTATTGCCTTTTTCATAGCTAATGGCAATTGTTGAAGATGGTTCCCCTATTTCTTCCATCACTGGGATTACAAATCCTTTTCTTTCTATCTTCAAAACCACAAATCACCCATCTTTTCATTTTTTCTCTCTTTATTTTATATACGATCAGCAACATATATAAGGAAATTAAGAACAAATTCAAGATCGAAACAAAACAGAAGATGATAAAAGTAATAAAAAGAAAACTAGATTTAAAAAAAGAGAGACCATTCTTACGAAAAATTATTATAAGAGTAAAAGCAAAACTCATGTTCTACGAGGCATTTAATTCAATTAGCCAAATCACACTAAGATAGCGACCCTTTAGAATAAATACAAATAATTTTATTTCATAAACTGAATTTTGTAAAATTTCTTCATTATATATGTGCATTTTTGCTTACTAAAAGGAAGAACACAAAAAACTATAACTAAATAAAAATTACTGCTAAGAGTTAATTAGTAAAATCTTAAAAAAAAAATTCTGATTACTTTCCAATTATTGACATTTTTATTCATTTAATTTAATGTTAGTTCAATATACATATATATAAACTACATTCATTTTATTATTACTTATCAATTTGTTCAATTCTAATTTAGTATTAGTATTTTTTAGTCAGTCTACTTAATTCTTATATTAAATTTTTATTAAATATTAAAAGCTATTCACTATTTTATTCAATATAAATTAGTATTATTTAATATAAACATCACATGACAGGCAGTCTCCTAATTACAAACTTAATTGGTTCCTGACGTGTGTTAGTAAGTTGAAATTATTTGAAAGTAGAGGTATATAAAAAAAACATCAAAAAGGGTTTTAAAATACAGTATTTATTTTTTATTGATTAGTATCTGGAGTTTTGTTTACAAATTTATCAAGTTAATTGAATTGTATTCTTTTTCTTCTCTTGATAAAAAATTCTGTAACATTCTGTGTCTTTTACTATTGCTCTTCGTACACAAGATATATGCTCTCCATTGATCATATTCTTCCATGATGGTCAAAAATTTGTCAAGATGCATGAAGGCTTCATTCATATTCTTGATTATCAAACTCTTAACAATAAGTTCATTATCAGGTTCTTCTTCAATTTGTATTTCATTCATCTCTTGTAGTTTAATCAAGTCTTCATTTGACAGAGGTTCTGAGTGAGATTGCATTAACTCATTAATATATTTCAGTTGTGATATCTTCAGGAGTTTCTTCAATGTCCATAGAAGCATTCATCATTTATGGATATTTTTTTCCAACAACCTTTTATTGTTGACTCTCTTATTTCAGCCCATGCATTCCCAATAATATTTATTGCATTCCATATATTATAACTTTTCTGAAAATCTCTTAATGTAAATCCACCTTTCTTGTCAATTGCCTTGATTACTTGAGTCATTAATCTTCTCATATAATACTGCTTAAAAGTAGCTATCACAGTTTGGTCCATATGTTGTATTTCAATTGTGATATTGGAAGGGATAAATACAACATTAACTTATGGATATAAATTTTGCGAGGATTTTGGATATCCAGGAGAATTGTCTAAGAGCAATAGTGTTTTAAATGGTAAATTATCACTACAATATTGCCTAATAGAAAGCACAAAATGATGTGAAAACCAATCTTAAAAAAGCTATGCAGTAGTCCAGGCTTTAGTATTTGATTTCCAAATGACTGGAAGCATTATTTTATTTTTGCCTTTCAATGTTCTAGGATTTTCTGTCTGATAAATTAGCATTGGCTTCAATTTAAAATCAGCAGCTAAATTACCTCCAAGAAGCAAAGTTAATCTATTTTTAGAAGGGTTTATGCCCAGATACAACTGATTCTTTCTTTGCTAGATATGTACATGCAGGCATCTTTTTTCAAAATAATCCTGTCTCATCTACATTGAAGACTAGGCATGGAAAATAAGATCATCTTTAATGATAGTAGAGAAAGTGGAAATAAATTCACTGGCAGTTTTCTTATCTGCACTGGCACCTTCCCCAGTACATTTAATATTATGTAAAGAATATCTCATTTTAAATTTGTGAAACCAGCCATTGCTTGCTACAAATTCAACAGCAGAGTCTTCTTTTAATTCTTTCTTCCAATCTTCATGCAAACTAAGAGTCTTAACTTGAATAATTGATAAATTTACTGAGATGCCTTTTTGATGTTGATCTTCAATCCACAAAACCAAAGATTTCTCCATTTCATCCATTACTCTGCCATGTCTTTTTGAAACAATCTTTGAAAAAATATTTCTACAATTTTTAACTTATTCCTTAATTTTGTCCTTGTTTTTCACAATTGTATATATTGTTGATTGGTTTAAATTACATGAACGTGTGATTGAAACAAAAGATTCACCATTTTCAGAACGTCTAATTATATCATTTTTGTCTCGACCATTTTGGGTTTATGAAACCTTGATTTCTTTTTGGTTGTATCAACACTGCCGTTTTTTTGCTTCTCACTCATGTTTTTATTTAACAAGTATGAAAAAATTCACCAAAGCAGAAATATATACAGTGTATATGTAACGTAATCGCTCATAAACTATGTACTTTTAAAAACAGGCACTAATCAAGACGATCCTGTTCAAGACAGTCTGTGATGATGCTAAAAATCAAAGTAATTAATATCAAAGAGTTCTTATTGTACTCTAAAATATACTTTTAATTATTTTCTAAATTCCAAAGTTTATCTTTCTTTAGAAAAAATTCAATTATGAATGTATGTAAATAGTTTTTTTTATCAGATACTGTAAATTTGTAGCATTAATTACTAAAAGGAAATTTTTAATTATTAAAATACACCTGGGTCTCGTTTTACGCGATAGATAGGTTCCTCAGAAAACACGCGCAAACAAAATCGCGCAAAAATAGACGGAACTTACATTGAAAAAGGGAGGATGCGGTCTGTGATTTTTCAAAATTCGCGTAAAAGCAAAGCACCAACATAAAATTACTTTAAAATTTGCACAAAAAAAAAAATAAGGAAATAAAATATGACTAATAAAAAATTTCAAATTTGAAAAAAATTGATACAAGACAAACTTTTTTTAACTATAATATTTAATTTTATTCAAAATAATATATTTTTATGCATAATTTACAGTACAGTAATTTACATTTTTTATACACGTTTTAATTATTATGATTTTCTGGTGACAACTTAATTAGTAATTAATCTTTGAGACGATGATTTTAGTAATTGTTTACGAAGCTCGCGATATCCAGACATACAACCATTTAGCTCTCGTTGGAATTTAAGAGCACGTTAATGATTACTGTCATTAATAAGAAAATAATAATTGATTACGTTCTTTTTTAAAAAGCAAAAACAGAATGTGATTTAAAATGCAAAATTAGCATGCACAATGTTCGAACAAATTTACATTATAATCTTGTAAAATTTAATATGTGTATACATAAAATGTGGAAATCGTGATTTTAATTTCATTATTGCATAAAATCTTACTATTATAAAGCACTGAAAATATTGAAATTACTAAGATGAAAGTCGAATTTCAATAATGTGCTATTACTTTCAATATAATGTAAGTGCACAAAATTTATTATTTAAAGTAATAGCATATTATCGGAAATCGACTTCCGGTGAAACACGAATCGCGTAACTTCAAAATCGTGTTAAATAAGTCCGCGTAAAAAGAGACCCAGGTGTACTAAAATACTGTACAATTTTGAATACCCATTTCTTTCTACAGTATATAGCACTAATTTGCATAGATAAATATGTAAAGTCCAAAAGCGATTACGTAATAGCGAATTGTTTATAATTCGAGTGTTCGTAACTAGCGGATTGCCTGTATTTAAATTCTAAAAAAAAATTATTTATAAACCAGCAAACATTTCTTATGCTTGATCCAGCTGTTAAAACAGGCAAAAATCTCCAAACAGTAGTGCCACTCAGTGCAAGCCAGAGTAATCAATGGATGCCAGAAGGTTTGGCATAAAATCCCTATCTAGTGCCTACTCATCCAAGGCTCCTCATTGATGAAAGCCATAAGCTAGAAAGTAGTCTGGGGATATTGGATGAGTAGGCACTACTGTATGACAATTTTGCGAGTTTTAAAAATTATTTATCATATATTAGATCTTAAAGTTAAAAAAAAAAAATAAAGCATGTTTACCATCAATTTATGTATGTCATCCAATACTTTAAAACATCTAGGTTGTTTGTCTTCATTTAATCCACCTCCTCGTTGTTGTGGGTCCCACCGCAACATTAACTGTAACCATTTTTCAAAATGCTCTTCATATATGCTAAAAGATAAAAATGTTTTTCTTAAGTTTACGAATAACTTTAAAATTAAAATTATTTATATTTAAATATATATTTAAAATAATTTTATAATATAATCAATCAGTAAATATATATATACTATTTTCATAAAAAAATTAGAAAAACTACAAAAAATTATTATTATTATTATTATAAAAAAACTACATATATTTATAAAGACATCAAAAAATTGTAATAATCAGTCACTAAATCATCTACAGTAACTAGAAAATTAATAAGATTCTTTGTCTAGTATATAATAATAAATTTGAATGTTATTTGAAAAATGAACAATATATTCAAAGATTTTTATATTTTAGATAATTTTAGCATATTTAAAAATCTATTAAATTTTAAAACAAACTTTTCATAATAAAACTATTCAATCACTTAAAAACTTTTCCATTATTCACTTGGAATTTTAATTTATTGATTTTTGTTCCCTGATCACCCAAAATATATAAAATTTAAAAACATCAAGAATAAGAAAATATAATGATCATCAAAAACAGATAAGATAAACTTGTGAATGATTATCTTTTTACTCTTTATTTGCTCATATTAGCTACGATATAAAATTGATTCAAAACAATCCATGAAATTGGTGCAAGATAAATAAAAAGTCCTTTCTTTACAGCAGTACAATAGAAAACAAATAAAAACTCTAAAATATTATTTTGCTGTAGACATTTAAATATAAGATATAATAAATAATAAAAATCATATAGTACACAGAAAAAGCCTTTGTCGGAACATTGTTTCCTGCTCTTTTCAAATGTTAAGAAATCCATTTCAATGTTAATCAATTATTGCATATTTAACACCATCTAGTATTTCATAATGGAAGTAAAATAACAACAATAACAAAATAAAACATTAGTAAAGTAGAATAAAATCTTCATATAAAAATCCAATATAATTTCAAAGAACTGACTATACAAAAACAATATTACAAAATAAATAACAAATATATTATACAACTTTATATATCCTATTTTACATAATTTTCCATTCATTTTTAAAAGACCTGTTGTTATTTAAATTTAATGAAGTTTTATAAATATTCATACAATTATTTAAGTTATGCTAATGTAATATGTTTCATATATTTGTCTTTTTTTACGATCTTTAATGTAATTTAAAGGTTTAATATTTTTTGTATATGTCCATATGTTAAGTAATGAAAATATAAATCAGATTTATCATCTTGCTGATTAATTGCATTGTTATTGTTTTTTGGCTCTTACTTCTAATTGTTAGAATAATGTTACATTAAGCATAACTTAAATAATTGTATGAATATTTATAAAACTTCAATAAATTTAGTTAACAACTGGTTAATTAAAAATGAATGAAAAATTATATAAAATAGTATATATAAAGTTTACTGTATGCATTGTTTATTCTGTATATTGTTATGTTATATAGTCAATTTTTTAAAAATTATATTGGAACTCTATATAAAGTTTTATTCTACTTTACTGATGTTTCATTTTATTATTGTTATTTTACTTCCATTATAGAACACTCGATAGTTTCTATCTGTAATAATTGTTTAATGTTGAAACAGATACTTAACGTTTGAAAAGGCACAAAACCATGTGTTTTGAAAAAGGCTTTTTATGTAAAATTATTATAAACCAACAAACATCACATGACTACCATCTCTTATGCTTGTGTATGTTGTGTACATATAGTGGGGTTTGCCTGTTTTGAAATTATTATATTGTAATGTTATTGTAAAGCCTTCTATGACACATTATAGAGTGCAAGTTAATCAAACTATGAAAAAGAAGAATCTTCCATTCATATATGAGTTTAGATATCTCAAAAATATAGCTATATTTCCTGATTAACTGACTTATTATTTATTGCGATTTTCACTGCAGTTGGAATCAGTTTTATATTTATTCAAAAGGGTGCTAAGATCATAAACCCACTGATATCTTTGCATTGTATACCGTAATTTAAGAAGCATATAACTAAAAAGATCGGGAATTACGTTTTCTTGTCAATTAACGTTATAGAATTTTCTCCAGTATTCGTAAATTAAAATGAACATGTTGGCATAGGTAATTATACATTTCTTAAAATAATCTTTTGTATAATAAAATCTAAATAACCTGAAATTAATAACACACAAGGAAAAGTTGATATTAAAGATAAATATTTTATTTCGACAAATTAAAATATTTAAATGATAAATTACTAATAAATTGGAAAGCACATATACATGCTAAATCCAGATAATAATGCTAATCCAATAATTAAAAGTTCCTGTTATAATTTTCTTCGAAGAATCAATGGAAAAAAATATGAATGTCTTTTTATCAGTATTTAAAGTATGTAGTTAACGTTTATAGTAAAATTTAGTTTGCAAAGATTTAATTTGACATAATTTAGGGTATGAATAATCTTACTGCTAAGTTTCACGAATTTATGTAGATTGTAATATACATGTATTTCATGAGATTAATAAGCTCGTGGCCGTTGATTTTAATCACTGTCAACATCCTTTACGTTCTTGGTCCATCCTTTAAGGCTAAACCCAAAAGCTTTTTGGGTTGACCTCTTCATGATGAAAGATGTCCGCAAACACTCCGGTCCACTCCCGCATGACGAAATAATTCAGCAGATGAATAGTCTATTTTGGATAAAGACAATTTCTCTATTCAGGAGAACCACTAAAGAATAAGACAAGACACCACTTGAAGTTATTTTCTTCCTTTTATACTCGCGACCAGTTTTTAGATCTCCACGCATCTATCCTTATCTTTTGTTTTATCATAAAACAAGTTTCGTAATCTTGTACAATTATTATTATTTTTTAGTTATAAATTCTCTTTTTTATAAAATATTTCCACTATCTTTAATTAGCGAATATGTCTTTCTTTTATTTATCTGGATAAACAATCTGTATGCACTTACATTCTTTCCAATTTTAACTTTAATTAAAATACATAGATAATTTGAAACAAAAATAACTTTCATTGTACATTGTCTAAAAATAAACCATACTAACTTAAAAAAAAAGGAAACTAAATTGCATCTTTTGAACGATCTTTAAATTTTACTTTTTTAAGCTTTTTTAATCATTACCAAATGCCAATATATTTGTACCATATATAAATAAATGGTACAATATATTGAAACGGTATTATTTTGTCAAACATCCTGTTTCACCTACTATATTTTATAGTAATATATTTTCTAGCTTAACCCATCCAAGTTCACATATAGTGTTGTTTAAATTAATCATAAAATATTGTGAAATCAGTTGTAATATCAGGTATGTGCATGTGTTTCTATAATGAACATAAGCTATTAAATTATGTATGTGTATAATAAGGAACAAGCAGTTATAATAAGTTGTGTAGACATGGCTGTATGTGTAGAGGAGCACCTACATATATGCGAGGGAAGCTGTAATGTAATAGACTTTAGAAACATTATAAATTTTTTTAAACTTATTTTATTTCTGATTTATTATAAATTTCACGGATAAACTTGCTTGCTTTCGCATATAAATCCCCAGACCAAGGGTAACTGTGTTATACATATAGTAGAATTTTGACAGAACTTAAATCTCTTTTAAAGAAAAAAAAGATTATTGGTTTCTTGGAAATACATTTAGTTAGTTTGTAAACTGAGAACAGAAACTTCAAAGATGATTTAAAAATAAAGTTAAAAAAAAAAAACAAAGATAAAATCAATGGACCGGCACTACTTGTCAATAGTCCCAGCTGGATCTTTTGTCTTTACTAAAATTTATTAGAGCTATTAAAACTTAAAATTTAAAACTAAAAATTGTAAACAACTTAATGGCTTGTGAGGGGGGGGGGGTGAGAAAAAGTTGGTAAAAAAACCCCCAGTTTTAATTAAAAAAGGTTCACTCTTGTCATTTTAAAAATCAACTGCAGCCAGATACTATGCCAAAATTTACAATGAACGTCAGAGGCTAAAAGACATTCACTTGCCATCTTTCTCGTGGGAGACAAGTCTATGAAAATGGAAGGAGACAAGCAATGCCAGCCTGCCGGAAAGGGTAGCAGATGCCATGCCATGCAAGCCATCACAGCCAGAAGATCGGTAACAAACTCTGCAGAGCTCTTAAACTAAACTCTAAATCAATCTTAAATGATTCTTAAAGCTAGCTATTTTATATGCTAAATGTGCACAAACTTTAAACGTAAATTACTCTCAATAGTTAAACTTGGTAAAATAAATTCACTTCTAACTTTATAAATAGTAAATGTAAGTTAAATTAATAAGGTTAACTTGTAAAATCTTGCCTAATTTAAAGTTCAAGTAAATTTCTGAATTAAACTCCTGTAAAGATAATAACTCTATCCATTTATTATGCTGGTTGATGTATGCTTAATTATATCATAGTTACTCTAACGAGTTAACTGATATCTCCTGATCTAACAAACAGCTGGCTGATCTCAGAGATCTCTCTCATGCTCTTCTTTAATATAAAAAATTGCTTATATATATATATATTTTGTGATAGTAAACATTACTTTAAAAATCATTAATTTGATATTTCATTTTAAATTACTTGGGGTTGATGATGATCATCCCAGGTTTACTCTGCTTTCCATCACTTACCATCCTGTTACAATATATAAACCCAGATTGGACAACAAAACAATTGTAGATTCTAAATGCATACCAAATAATCCAAGACATAAATTTGGTGGAATGACAATATTGTAAACTATGATATAAAGTCAGTGTCCTGTCTTCATCATCAATCAATTTCCATTAAACAGTGAGAACCAGCCCAACATTGACATTTCAAAATTAGTTTAAAACTAAAGTTTAATTAAAGTTCTGTTTTTTAATTCTCACAATATATTATTTTATTACAAAAAATAAAATAGGCAATAAAAATTTTACATAAAAAAAAAAAAAGCACTGAAGCCATTAGACCCCACTGATCATTAAAATCATCAAAGCCAGCTCAACCACTGACACTGTTGCAGTCATGACAAGTTCAGTAAAATAATAGTTTAGTAAAGCGTTCCTTTGTCTTCATGACTTTTTTTCAACTATGTCTGATGATATTTACTAAATTAAACAATTATCTGAGTATGACAACATTCTAGAATAGATGATAAAAATCATGTGTTTCTAAATAATTTAGTTTATGATATACAATAAAATCATTAAAAAAATCAAATAAAAGTTAATATAATTAAGAATTGATTTTCTTAATGCTCAAGAAAATTATGCAACTTGATACAGTATACAAATTAGTATATTAGTATTTAGATTTTTGTACTTTAAATTTGTATGTAAATCAACGATCAAAATGTTATATAATAAATAACTGTTTCAATATAGACATAAGATTTATGAGAGGTAGGCCATCAATGAAATTGGATGTTTCTCACAGAGAAATATGAAAAACATTGCTGAAGACAGATTGTTGCAGTTACGACAAGAAGGTGAATCTGATAATGATATGCTACATGACAATTTTTATTAATAATAAAATAATATTATTCTTGCTGTCAGAACCGATGAATATATAATTATTAGCAAAAAAATATTTAACTACTTAGCATGCTGATAAATTAAATTCAAGCCAAGCCTGAAAAATGTTACATTTTTAACAATTCCTAAAATAAGAGAATAAAGACAATGACTCACAATATTTACTAATTTTTTAACATTAACTTAGTTTGCCATTTTATTAATTTAATCAGTCATTATTGTACATTGTTTCATAATAAAATTATTAAAATTTTATGTTTGTATTATAATTTTCATTTCAGATGTATTACCATGATAAACTAAGTTATCTTAACCACATGATTATTAAGTATTTGTGTAGATATTTAATAAATATATATTAAATATAGAATACAAACAATGGCTAATTAAAATAATCAATTTGACTATTTTACAGGAAGATATTTAATTACATAAATAAATTAAAGAATTTGATTAAAAACTATATAATCAATCAAAAACTTACGGATTCATATGATTTGGTTTAAACAATTTTTTCGAAAAGACTACTTCACCATCAGAATCATTATATGCACAAATATCATCAGGTGTTTTACTTTTGGCTTTCAATTGCCTTAAAAAAAAAAATGATATAAAGCAAAACTTCATTTTTAAAAACAGAATTGCATATAATTAAACCAATATATATATAATACACATATACAAATATAACAATTCAATTAAATATCATTATAAAATATAATTTAAATAAAATTTATTCCAGACTAATATATCATGTAAACAAGTTTATCATTTATATACATTAATTCTAATCATAAAATAAATTAGTTTTTAAAATTTTAAAAATGCATGTTAACAAAGTTTTTAAAATTCAGATATATTGATTGGGTTTAAGACTTTGATTTATTGTCATCAAATTAATTGATCATATTGTCCATCTAGCAATTATGATTTATTAAAATTGGTAGTTTAAAGATCAACAAAATAAATATACATTTAATGTATTGGTCCTTTAATTAAGAAGATATATGTACTGTTCTTAATTGTTATAATCTTCATTTTCATTACAAACATTTAAAGATTTGACTCACAAATCATTCTGAATATAAAAATCTAAATATGCATATATTATCATTATTACTGTATGTACATGTTGAAAACATTTATATTATATATGTATGATAAGTTCACAATTTTTATATGATTCACTGTTATCAGTGAATTTTAGTATCCATAACAAGACTTGGAATTAAATAATGTGGATATGGTGTCCTCTTATATTTTAAATAACTAAGTTAAATGTTTTGATCAAATCAATAAATATTGCATAATTACAACTTTGTTCATAATATTTTTCTGTATTTTCCTGGCAATAAAAACCATTTCTATAATGATTTTTTAAAAAAAAACAAAACAATAACAACTACTAAACTTTCTGGTAATCATTCATCTAGGATAGTTATCATCTATGAAGTATTCACATTTGTTCGTTTTCTATTTTATTTATTGATCTTAAATTTAATATCAAATTATTCATTTACTCATTCTATTACATATTCATTTAATATTGGTTGTTCACTGACCCATTATATTATATATTAAATATTTAATACTGACATATTGCATTTTATACAAAGTATACATTTAATATCATATATGACTCTCTATACTGAAACATTTCTGTGATGGCACAAATCTTGCACTATTAACTATTAAATAATAATAAAATTATTTATTAAATTCAAAAAACACCACACAACTCCTAACTGATATAATGCTTCACTGGAGCAAATTCTATTTATTCCATTCTACTGCTGACATCTTTTGTATCATCTCACATCTAATTAATCAAGCTTATAATAAATGATAGTAGTAGAATAAAATAAAAAGAACTTGCTTTTGTTAATACTATTTATTATTTTTAAACAGGGGGAAAAAAATTATAAATCAATAGTAGATAGATGGAACTCTTTTGATAAGTGTTTTACAAATAAAACAGGCAAAACTATGTGATGTTTAGTGTTTTACAAATAATAGTATATAATTAAATATGCAAATAAATTTTTACATTTTAAAATTTAGTTATAATTATCATATTTTGGAATATCACTTATGCTCTGTTAAATATGAAAATCAAATTTAAAATAAAAATAATATATTTAGATCCACATTCATACAACACTTTCTAAATGTATTGAAAACAATATGAAGAAAGATTGACAATCATTATAATAAAAGAAAACTTATTACAAAAAATATATGCATTTCTTAGACATAAACTATTAGTTTTCTTCTTCCTTAAATTATATCTTAAGGATTTCTTCCACATAGTTATCTTTTTATTTTCATTCTGATAGTTATGGTAATAATACTTATTTCATGAAGTTCATTTACATTTATTCTTAAATATTTTGATGAAGAATTTTTGAAATTTAGCAAATAGCTTTATTACTAAAAAATTAATACTACAATTCAATTTATAAGTGTGTCATTTCTTGAATGTAATTTTCATCAATTATAATAATAAAGATAAGTTCTGGGCCAATTGATGAAGACTGGTTCAGTCAGAAATGCACCAAGGGGATCATTTGTCATTTTCAAGGCTTTTATCCATATGTATTAAATATGTGGGAAGATAGAAAGTTTTATAGTAAATCTAAAAAATAAATAATAAATATCATAATAATAACTAACCAATGATAAGGTGTGTCATTAGCTAAAAATGGTCTTATACCAGTAATGCATTCAAAGACAATCAGTCCAAAACTCCAATAATCAACAGCACAAGTATATTTTTCTCCACCAAATAATTCTGGAGCCTAAATTATATATATATTATAAAATTAGATTAATAATACATATTCTCAAAATATAACAAATAATAATAAAAGATTCTTACCAGATAATGTAAAGTTCCAACAAATGAAGTGCAAACAGAATTTTGATCAAGTTCTTTTGCATAACCAAGATCAATCAATTTATAAACAATCTTTAAAACAAAAGATATTAAAAAATACTATTACAACAATTATTATTTTTTGTTGTTATGAATAAAAATAAATATAAGTTTTGACATAAATCTATATCTCTCAAATATAAAAATGAAAAAAATCTTAATTAACTATTTTAAATGTAAATGCTGATTTGTGAGAGGAAAGGCAGCAGAAATTATTCATTAAAAAAATGGTGGGTTTCAGTATAACAGATCTCAATCCATTAGCAATGAAGCAATAAGCTTCAATGGAAAATAAATGAGAAAATCAGGATATTATTAATTTAGACAAAAAAAGCACAACAATTAGAAACTAAAATTAAGTTTAAATGAAAGCATACCTACATGTATATATCAGCCAAATCCAATGATATAATTATTAAAGATATGTCAGAGTTTAAATATAAATCCTGAATATTGAACCATTTATGCAGATCTGAAAAAATTAAGAATCGGATCAAGCTCAGGATTCTTTGAAAATATTTTCTTGAAAGAATTGATATATATCTCAAAAGATTATAATGAATGGATTAATTTTCACTGGCATTTTATTGTAATAAATTACAGTATTTACTTACTATATGATCGCTTGTTGAAGTCATATGATTTTGAGAAACAATAAAATATTTAATAAAGTATTACCATTTAATAAATTCTAAAATCAATCTAAAATATTGCTTTCCAATCAAAACTTGACTAACTGTAAAAATCATTAAAGCAAATAAAAAGGATTTTATCATCTGTTAAAAAAAAAAAAAAAGGAGGCATTTAATTTTGAACCTAAATATCATAATATGTTGGAAACAAGTTTAAAGATCCTCATTACATTATTATTTTCTCTTGCTAGATAATCTACTGCTGATATGACATGATATAATTTAAGATCTATATTTAGTACTAAAAATTTAGTCATCTGCAATGTATATCCTGAGCAATTAATCCAGTAATAAAATGGCTGCCTTCAGAGAATAAAAGTTTACAGATCAATCCTCAATGAAGCAAAGTGAAAAAAACTTTATCTAAAATGTTTGAATGGAATGGTTGTACTCTACTACATATTTTCATTCTCAAACAACACATGACTCTTCAACAAGTGATCATATATCAAGCAAATACTGTAATTTATCACAATAAAATGCCAGTGAAATTTAACCCATTCATTATAATCCTTTGAGATATATATAAATTCTTTCAAGAAAATATTTGAAAAGAATCCAGTTTGATTTGATTCTTAACCTTTTCAGATCTGCATAAATGGTTCAATTTCCAGTATTAATTATTTTGAAAATTTATTTAAAAAATAAATAAAAATAAAAACAGTCTTTACTCACAACTACTGCTTAAATAAAATATACATTGATGGCAGTATTTAATTATACTACATAAAATAATATAACTAAAAATTATAAAGTACTTCTAAACACTAATACAATATTTAGTAGTAAAAGAATCCAGTAATCAATAAGGTGACTAAACATAATAAAAGAATTAAAGAAATATTGGTTGACATCACTTATAGTGTAAGATATGATGATTAAGGATTAGCTGCCTCAAAAATTAGAAACCACAAAGCTATAAAGTAACAATTAGTATGGGAATTTATTTAAAAGAATAAATTAAGGGATCATCTGTAAAATAACACAGTAGGAATATTCTTTGTATAAATATGAAAGTTTGTTTGTTATTTAATAACTCAACAAACACCAATCTTGATGAATCTTGCATGATTTTCTTTTTTTTGGAGGATTACATAGGCTATAGATTTTTGCATTATGGTAATTGTTTTAAAAATTATTTGCAATATAAAAATATATTGAAACTGCAGACCACTTTTGAATGATTTTATAAAAATTGAAAAAGAAGACAGCAATGGTTAAAAAATTACAGATGGAATTATATTTGAAAGGGTTACAAAGTGTATTGTGACCTGCATATTGAAATGCACCCTGCAGAAATGGAGAGAATTAATAGTTTTCGGAAAAGTGAAATAAAAATTGATTTTAAATGTATTTTGAATTAATTAAATTTTGTTTCTACCATGTATTTAATTTCTCACTTGCAACTGGAGCATGAGCAAAGTACCACCCTGTTAAAATTTCACAGCCATTTTTAAAAATTAGTTATCACGTGAGAGATATATTTAAACCAAAATCCTAAAAGCTGATCAAATTCAATAATAAAACTGAACACAAAAAATTATATTTTTTGAGACACTGCTTTTAATAACTCATGTATTATTACTTAATGTAAATAATACTTAAATATATAAACCGCCGGAACTGCTACATATTGGGTTATATTATTTTATTCTATTAACACAAGCAAAGCCACGGATATGGCTAATGCAATATAAATAATAAAATTACTTTCTCTGTGTACTTTAGACAATGCAACATTTCATTTTTCATACTTACAAACAGCTTACAGTTTTGACTATTCAAGAGTTAAAACTATAAGCTATTTGCAAATGTAAAAAATAAAGCACTGCATCCTAAAAAATGCATAGGGGAAATGATTTTATTATCTACATTAGTAATAATATAGTCAATGCAGAAAAGGTGATGAAAAGATAGAAGTAATTTTTGTTAGCTGATACCCTAGTAGCACTAAAAGTCATCTACAAAAAAAAAAACTACTATTACCCAAGATATTGCAAAAAACTATCTATGCTACTATGTTAATTGTATATAAACAAAACAAAACTCTCCATACAGAATTGCCACCCTGTGCCAACCAGAGTAATTAATGAATGCCAGAAGGCTTGTGCATTCATTGATTACTCTGGTTGGCAATACTGTATGGAGAGTTTTGCTTTGTTTATAAATAATTATGTGATAGTATAAGATAGTGATCATGTGATGCTTAATATGTTAATTGTAATTGACTTTAGTTATACAAGATCACTCAGTCTTCAAAATTAATAGACTACTTGGCCAAAATTGATGCAGGAGCTCGAAAAAATATGACATTTACAAATTTCACTATGATTGATAATTATCAATTAACATTTATTACATTTAATTAATTTGATATAACTTAGAAAAGAAATAGTTTTAACTTTGTTGTTTAGAGAGAGAAAAAAACCCATTGAGTAATTAAAAAATGAATGATAGCTGTCAGAAATATCATGATACATTTTAGCATAAGAAGTGACAGTTTGAGGTTTGATCTTTGAAACTTTATTTTTTTAACATATGATTCTAATTGGTATATTAAATTACATAACGCAGTATGTAATTTAAAAAAAAACAACAATAAAGCAGATATCTGTTGGTCAAAATTTTAAGAGAGAAGAAATGTTTTTTTAATTCCAGGATTAATACATATAATAGTATTTTGCCAACTCTAAAAATAATTAATTTTATCATTCCATATACATTTTTAAAATTCATATTGAGAAATAATATTTTTAAAATCTTTTCATTATATTACACAAGAGCTTTAGTGACATCAAGAAAATTATTTCTGAACCATTAAAACAAATCTGGTAATAGATTTGAAAAGACAAGTTTTTATAGGTAGAGAATCAAATTTTAATCTTTATTAAGGTAATTAAATAATTTAAACATTTACTATTAATATTTATCAAATTTTGGGAGTATGCTTTTTCTTAAATCCTAAAAATTGAGTTACAATGTGTATATATCACAAATTTACAATCAAAAAAACTTCAGCTTTGATAATGAAGTTATTTTTCTTAAAGAAGATTAACTTGTCACATTTTTACAAAATATTTTTAAATTAATCAGTTAAGAGATAGATATAAATAAAATGCTATTTCTTACTTTAATTATTTTCATTCTTTTTGTATTGCATTTTATAGCTCTGAAGTAGATATATACAATCAAAACTGTAAGATAATGAAATAAAGCACAGCTAATAATGCAAAGGAGTGAATTTAAATTATTTTCAGATTGTCTAATCCTTAACAAAGAATGATAATCTTTTGATATGACTAAAAATAGAGACAATAAAAAGATATGCCAAAATTCTTAATATATATTAATCACATAGATTCATTTTAATGGCATTTCTTAGTTTTTAAAATTGCATAATGGATATATCATGCAATGTTCCATCAAACTGTCTAAAATCTCATTAAAAACTCTAAACCCAGCAAATTACTTACACGAAAAGTAAAAGGCATTCACACACTATTACTTTTTCATCATCATCATCATTTGCTTCATTCATTATTTTGACAATGGGTAGCAGTGTATTTTTCAGGCCATTATTCTCTCTGCTTTTCTGCATTTTTAGGCCAAACTAATTTTTTTCAATATTTTATCCATTTGGGAATGAATGCAAACACTACTTTTCTCTAGATATGCTCAAAACAAATTAAATATTCATCTACTATTCCCAACTTCAGAAAAAAAACTACTTTTCCTTGACTCTAATTTTTTCAAATTATAATATAAATTATCCAAATTCATCAAAAAGATATTTCAAACAGGTAATGAATTGCCAGTATGAAGATTTTTGGGAAAATCTAGACACTATTATCAATATATTAAGCTTAATGGTTTTGTACTTTATTAACGATTAAAAAAAAAATTGCATTGTTATAATAAGATATAATACTTAAAGATTATTATTATTTTAACCATTGCAAAATTAAATCTCAATTAAAATGACTTTCTCATTAAGTAAATATTAATAGAAAAGAAAAAGAATGTTTTTTTTTAATTAATCAAATATTTTTAGAAAGTTTTTAATATTTTACTTTGTAAACTAACAAATGTAGAAAGTTTGTGATTAAATCTTCATTAGCTTTATTGAATATAATAAAATTATATAAGTCAGTAAATAGAAAAGAATATTAAAATTACTGAAGAACTATTACATAATAAAAATATAAATAAATACAAGCATGAAAATGATATTGAAGCTTCATTTAGAAGCCATGTATATAAAATGGTGGGATTGTCTACTAGCACTATTGTTTGTAGTTTAGTGTTGGTATTCAAAAAAAAAAATATAATCATTCCCTTATTAGATCAATAAAAAAATTGTCTATATGTACAGTATGTGGATGATAGTTTTGTATGTGCACCACTGGCTATTACTGATAATATATTTGATGACTTAAATAGGAAATCATAATTAAATTAGCCTAAAGAGCTGGAGGGGGAGGGGGAATAAGGAAATCTGTTATTCTAGATTTAAAAATAAAACACAGCCTTAATTTATTGTATTATAAAATGACTGTTAAACCATTCAAGATTAGAGAGTGTGCTAATGTGAGATCTCAGATATAATGTTACAATAATTTGTGGATTTGAGAGCATTTTTGCAATGAAGAACTATTTACTTAAGTTTGAATCTAACAAAATTGAGAATTGGAAAATTTATGTTTTTAATATTGTAAAATCTGGTTTTAATACAACTGATGCTAGCATTTTAAAAGATATTATATTTGAGTATGAAAAATTATAAATGATAAAAAACGGATGGTAGAACCATATAGAAAATAAACTTGGAATGATATGAGCAGATAAGTTCAATGTTGGCATTAGAACAGTTGTAAATTTGATTATGTTGATTAATACTAAAAAGATAAAATAGATAAACTGAATCTATCTAATGTCATACATGCGATGGGACATAGCCAATTGGATTGTCCATACATATACTACAGTAAAACTAAAGTATATCTGAGAACTAGAATAACTCAGTATTCACTTACATACAAAAAGCAAAAACTACTTTAATAAATACATCTGGATTTTATAGTCATGACAATGAATATGGACATGATTTTGACTCTGATATTGTTGAGATAATTTATAAAAATAAAATGTTAGAAAGTGAAAGATTAAAGAGGCTTGATTTACTGAGGAATATGAACATGTGATGTATTAAATCAGATAACCAATAGTATTCAAATAAGAAAAAAAAAGGGCTTTTAAATTTCTAACAGTAAAATATTGTAAATTTTTTTTTTTATAACCATGATTGTGATACTAACCTGTCGAAAGTATATTTGGTTTGTTTAAGTTAATTTTATTTTTTATTTTCTGTTACAATATTTTTATATAATATACATAGAAATGTTTCCAAATATATTTTATTAAAAATTATAGTCATGTAGAAATGATATTTCAGCATGGGTAATATATAATTTTTATTAAAATTTTTATTTTTGTTCAGAGAATACAGATTATTCTCGGTACTGAAAACAAATTTAGCAAATACTACAATTATGTGGTAATGTAAAGTAACAACAAGGATTAAAATTCAAACAAGTAAATGCAATAAAGCATGAGACAATTTCTGCATTTAAAACTAAAATCTAATATTATTACCAATACACATTAAAAAGCTAGATTAGTCGCAAGGTAATAATAGCTTATGGAGTAAAAATATATAAATATTTATATATGGTCAAGTAATTTTTGTGTGTGTGCATAAAATGAGCACATAACTTTATAATGAGATAAACAATATATTTTATGATGTATTTTTAAACGCAATATTCATTATTTTATGAAGTTAATCACTAAGTATAATGGCTGTGATGAACTATTCTAGTAAATACTATAACAACAATCACCAATTATGTTGATTAATCATATTATCCTATATGAACTCACTTAAAAGGTGTTTTTCTGAAGGTTTGTGATGATGGTGTTCTAGCTGTATTTTTATATTGGACTATTTCCATCATCTAATATGTGTGTTGAATGTCTTTAGAAAAGTTTAATTTTAGTTAAATATTCCAAATGCATTCAACTGTTAGTAATATCACAGCAAACAAATGTTAATAATATCACAGCAAACAGGTTAGTACATGTACAACGTTTCGAGAGGTATTTTTCTCCCCTCTTCTTCAGGTGTTGCTGGCCTGACCAGTGACAGTACTAGCATGGGATTCGAACCTGGGTCCTTAGATTTTTGATTATTGAAATTTAAGGTAACGCTCTAACCAACTGAGCCATCCTGCCAAAGGCAACAGTCAGTAGAAATTTCATATACTTATCTATGAGGTTCCTCCTGATTTCTCCACTTTTTCCTAAGAGCAAAGTTGATTAGTGGTTTCCATACATTATGTATAGTCACACTAGGTTGGCTTATGGGATTTTTTGCCATTGTCATGTGAGCAGCTTCTTTAAATTTTCTTCTTTGTACCTTTTCTTCTCTATCCAATATTTTTGTATTTTCCCAATCAAACATATGTTCATTGGTACATACATGATCTGCTACCTTAGACACATCTGTTTTCTCTCTTCTAATCATCAGTTTATGTTTTTGCAAGCACTTTTCAATGGGACGGCTGGCCTCACCAATATATGTTTTTCCACATTCACATGGGTATTTCATAGATGGATTTCTTTCTCTTCAGTATTTCAAGTTTAGGCTTTGTAGATGTTAGAATTCCTCGTAGTGTGGTATGGCTCTGGAAAGCTGTTCTGATGTTATACTGATTGCAGATTTTCCTTAATTTGTCTGCTATTTTTGGAATGTATGGGTACACTACAGTACCAATAATTGTCTTTTCTCTTGATGGTTCTTTTTGTTGTCTATTTAATGTTTCCTTAATAACAGCTGATGGATAACCATTTTTCATAAGAGTTTGTTCTATATAATTTTTTTCTTTTTTACAAATCGCTGGTTTCTGAACAAACTTCTTTTGCTCTGTTCCATAGTGATAGTATAACTCCATGTTTTGTGTTTCTGGTGTGATTGGATGTATAGGCTAGGTATTTTCCTGTATGTGTAGGTTTTCGGTAAACTGTAGTTTTGATTTTGCCATGAGGGAGTCTTGTCACAAGAACATCTAAGAATGCCAATTTTTGTTCTTGTTCTGATTCTATTGTGAATTTAATTGAAGGGGATATGTTGTTGATGTGTTTCCAGAAAGTTTGTAGCAATGCTTCACCATGTGGCCATACAACAAATGTATCATCCACATAGCGAAGCCAAACTTTAGGTGGATATGGAGTAGTTTTTATGGCTGTGGTTTCAAGTTCTTCCATGTAAATATTGCTAATCAGGGGAGACAATGGTGAGCCCATAGCCATTCCTTGATTTTGTTGGAAGAATTCTGTGTTATATTGAAAGTAGGTTGTTTTTATACAGAATGTTAATAGTTCCATTATGCTATCAATAGGAAGAGCTGTTCTGGTTTGTAAACTATTATCACCATTTAATCTTTTCTTTACAATAGACAATGCTTCTTCACATGGTACATTTGTGAATAAACTTTCCACATCAAAGCTTACCAGTAAGTCAGTTCTTTCAATTTTCATGTTCTTGATTAATTCTACAAAGTGTCTAGAATCCCTGACAAATGATTGGGTCTTGCATGCCAAAGGACTTAGAACTTTGAGAAGAAATCTTGCCAAATTTTGGCAAGGTGAATCTCTAGAACTAACAATAGGTCGTAATGGAACATGATCCTTATGGATTTTAGGTAGACCATAAAGATGAGGAATTTTTCTGAAATATGATGTTATTTTACTCTTTTCTGAATCAGTGAAGTACTTGCGATGCTTTCTGAGTAATGCTTGTAACTTTGTTTCCGTACTTGGAATCGGATCTTTTGCCACTTTTCTATATTGGCCTGCTGTGAGGAGTTCTTGTATTTTGTTGTCATAATCAGTTGTATCCATTACAACTGTTGCATTGCCTTTGTCAGCAGGGAGAATAATTATAGATTTATCTACTTTGAGAGATTTAATTGCTTTCCTCTCCCCATAGGATATGTTTGACTGCAATTTTTGTTGCTTGTCAAGTGTTCTTTTTATTCTCCAGTGTAATTCTGCTGCTTCTTCTAAAGGCAATTTTTGAGTGACTTCCTCAGTGGCTGCCATTATATCTAATAAGGGGATATTAGATGGTGTTATGGCAAAGTTTAATCCTCTTTCAAGAACAGAAATTTCAGTATCTGTTAGATGTTTAGAACTTAGATTTTTAACAGATGAAGCTGTTACATTGCTTGGTACATTATGATTTTTGATATGCCCATGTAGGTTAGCAAGTTTCTTCTTATGACATTCTTTTATTTTTCCATGTAATATAGAATATGATCTTCTTACTGCTTGAAAAACTCTCATGTAGTCATCATCAGTAAGTTTATTTTTTA
The DNA here is from genome assembly GCA_028023455.1 of Epiperipatus broadwayi. Taxonomy (NCBI): domain Eukaryota; kingdom Metazoa; phylum Onychophora; class Udeonychophora; order Euonychophora; family Peripatidae; genus Epiperipatus; species Epiperipatus broadwayi. The sequence goes on along the minus strand of JAQFVV010012429.1, from coordinate 3,269,279 downwards.
GAAGACATTCTACATTATTAATTGAATGCATTGTTTGATACTTAGAAAACCTTTGAGCATTTATTCTTTCTCTTAATAGAGCTTCACTTGCTCTCTGAGTAATTTTCTCAGCTCTCTGAGAGTGAATTGGAGGTTTTAGTTGCAAACCTTTAGGAATTATCCCTTCCGATTTACATAAGAAAGTTAAATGATTTTCTACTTTGGCCAGCTTTATACAAAGTTTTTCATAATGTCTAAAGTTTGATATAGTATCGGGTCCATACCGAATACTTAGTGTTTTTCATCCCCTTACTAGATATAATGGCAGCCACTGAGGAAGTCACTCAAAAATTGCCTTTAGAAGAAGCAGCAGAATTACGCTGGAGAATAAAAAAAACACTTGACAAGCAACAAAAATTGCAGTCAAACATATCCTATGGGGAGAGGAAAGCAATTAAATCTCTCAAAGCAGATAAATCTATAATTATTCTCCCTGCTGACAAAGGTAATGCAACAGTTGTAATGGATACAACTGATTACGACAACAAAATACAAGAACTCCTCACAGCAGGCCAATATAGAAAAGTGGCAAAAGATCCGATACCAAGTACGGAAACAAAATTACAAGCATTACTCAGAAAGCATCGCAAATACTTCACAGATTCAGAAAAGAGTAAAATAACATCATATTTCAGCAAAATTTCTCATCTTTATGGTCTACCTAAAATCCATAAGGATCATGTTCCTTTACGACCTATTGTTAGTTCTAGAGATTCACCTTGCCAGAATTTGGCAAGATTTCTTCTCAAAGTTCTAAGTCCTTTGGCATGCAAGACCCAATCATTTGTCAGGGATTCTAGACACTTTGTAGAATTAATCAAGAACATGAAAATTGAAAGAACTGACTTACTGGTAAGCTTTGATGTGGAAAGTTTATTCACAAATGTACCATGTGAAGAAGCATTGTCTATTGTAAAGAAAAGATTAAATGGTGATAATAGTTTACAAACCAGAACAGCTCTTCCTATTGATAGCATAATGGAACTATTAACATTCTGTATAAAAACAACCTACTTTCAATATAACACAGAATTCTTCCAACAAAATCAAGGAATGGCTATGGGCTCACCATTGTCTCCCTGATTAGCAATATTTACATGGAAGAACTTGAAACCACAGCCATAAAAACTACTCCTTATCCACCTAAAGTTTGGCTTCGCTATGTGGATGATACATTTGTTGTATGGCCACATGGTGAAGCATTGCTACAAACTTTCTGGACACACATCAACAACATATCCCCTTCAATTAAATTCACAATAGAACCAGAACAAGAACAAAAATTGGCATTCTTAGATGTTCTTGTGACAAGACTCCCTCATGGCAAAATCAAAACTACAGTTTACTGAAAACCTACACATACAGGAAAATACCTAGCCTATACATCTAATCACACCAGAAACACAAAACATGGAGTTATACTATCACTGTGGAACAGAGCAAAAGAAGTTTGTTCAGAAACTGGCGATTTGGAAAAAGAAAAGATCTATATAGAACAAACTCTTAAGAAAAATGGTTATCCATCAGCTGTTATTAAGGAAACATTAAATAGACAACAAAAAGAACCATCAAGAGAAAAGACAATTATTGGTACTGTAGTGTATCCATACATTCCAAAAATAGCAGACAAATTAAGGAAAATCTGCAATCAGTATAACATCAGAACAGCTTTCCAGAGCCATACCACACTACGAGGAATTCTAACATCTACAAAGCCTAAACTTGAAATGCTGCAAAGAAAAAACTGCATCTATGAAATACCATGTGAATGTGGAAGAACATATATTGGTGAGACCAGCCATCCCATTCAAAAGCGCTTGCAAGAACATAAACTGATGATTAGAAGAGAGAAAACAGATGGGTCTAAGGTAGCAGACCATGTATGGACCAATGAACATACGTTCGATTGGGAAAATACAAAAATATTGGATAAAGAAGAAAAGGTACAAAGAAGAAAATTTAAAGAAGCTACTCACATGACAATGGCAAAAATCCCATAAGCCAACCTAGTGTGACTATACATAATGTATGGAAACCACTAATCAACTTTGCTCTGAGGAAAAAGTGGAGAAATCAGGAGGAACCTCATAGATAAGTATATGAAATTGCTACATACTGTTGCCTTTGGCAGGATGGCTCAGTTGGTTAGAACATTACCTTAAATTTCAATAATCTAAAATCTAAGGACACAGGTTCGAATCCCATGCTAGTACTGTCACTGGTCAGGCCAGCAACACCTGAAGAAGAGAGGAGAAAAATACCTCTCGAAACGTTGTGCATATACTAACCTGTTTGCTGTGATATTATTAACATTTGTTTGCTGTGATATTACTAACAGTTGGTGCATATACTAACCTGTTTGCTGTGATATTACTAACAGTTGAATGTATTTGGAATATTTAACTAAAATTAAACTTTTCTAAAGACATTCAACACACATATTCACTTAAAAGGTGTTTCTTAATGTTTTTGAGTAATATAATGACAAAAATCAACATTTAACAAGATTAAAAATTAATAATAATAACACTCTTTTACATTGAAATGTCTAATAAATAGTTCCTGATTCATTTGTGATTAGACTACTCCAATTTCTATTATTTCTAGTACTATTGTATTTCAAACAAATTGTAATACTCTCAAAAAATTAAAATACAATAATATACTTCCTTTAAGCAAAAGAATATTGTAATAAAATTTTATTAGAGAAACATTGCAGTTTTTAAACATTTCATAAAAGACAATATAAACATAAAAATAATTCAAAAACTAGAATACATTTCAATATGCACATATACTCACATATATTTTATTTTCATATATTAATAATAAATAAAAATATGACTTGTAACTTATTTTAATTAATTTATGATGGGAACACATATTAGCTTTCAAAATATAATAAAATTAAATACTATTGTTAATGAAATATTTGCAAAAACTAAACTTCTATATTTATTAATTATTAAAATATAAACCTTATTGTCAACTTCCTGCAAAACGATATTTTCTGGTTTCAAATCTCGATGGATGATACGCATAGAATGTAGATATGCTACAGCAGAAGCAATATGCTTTGACATAATTAGCACATCGACTTCAGGAAGACCACAACAGTTTTCTGGTCGTGTTAGCACCTAAAACATTCAAAATAATGTTGCAATTAAAAAGACTTAAAATTACTATAGATATAATAAATAATATTATCTATTAAAATTAACACATAGTATAATACCAATTACAGTAATCTATTCAGATACTGTAAATTTAAAAATATGAATCATGATTAAAAATAAATGTCAATTAACATTTTATTTTTATTCTAAAATGCTTCCTTTGAATGCAAAAAGACTATTAAACAAGTTAAGAATTTCAATTAAGACTTTTATTTAAAAAACATGCAGATAAATTGTGATAGTGGAACTTGATTTTGTGTTTTATCATATTAATGCTATAGGGAGTACAATTATCATATTATAAAGTATTACTGAAATCATCTCCAAAGGTAAATAAAATTTAGAATCTATTATGCTCAGACAACTGCCTGTAAAGCAAATTTCAAATCAAAAAAAAAAAAAATTCTATCATTACAAAGCAATAGTTTAACAAGAATGGATTGTCTCATAGTGTAATAAAAACAGTTCACAGATCTAAGAAAAATGGGAAAATCTGATTGGATATTATCCATTAAAACAAAAATTCCACAGAATCTGCCATTAAACTTATAAAAGAACAGAACTTTTTTCAAGTAATTGCAGCAAGTTCACACACACAAAAAAAAAACTATAAAAGAACAGAAACATTACAAGAAAATCTAAAGATTCTCAGAACACTACTGGAACAATAGACTGAAGTCGATATCTTTGAAAGGTTCTCATAGAAAAAAAGAAAGCATCATCAAGCAACACAAAAAATACTGTATTAAAAAAAAATTGTATACATAATGATAAAGATTCAAATCATCTAAAGTGTTTTAGAAAAAGTCACATCTAATAAATTGATTTCTGTGCTCAGGCTATCACAAGCTCTACAGTTTGTGTATAATGGAATGATGTTCAAATATAAAAGACAGCTATAAATAAAACACAGTATCTAATCAAGATTTCTGCTTGTAGAATATGATTTTGATTTATCAATGGCTAAGTACTGTTTTTGATACAAAAAAAATCTTTTCTGTCTCCATCTTTTCTTTCTTCAGACACTTAAATTATTGTAGAATCCAGTCATTGTGAGCTTCTCATATTATCAGTCATCTTCCTATACTAATTGTAACAGAAGGATTATATTGTTTATGCAACCATATTTAAGAAAACAATGATGGAAACAGATAGACTGGTAATTCTTAGTTGTGATTTTTGTTCAAAGCAAAACAATAATTAATAGGTCTGTTTAAATCTGGATTTAAGACAAGAGCTTTAGTTAATAAAGATTGTATGTTTCAGTACTCCTATTTAGGGATCTTCTTGTCCTACCTCAGAAGGGAAAGGCGCTTAGAAAATCTCGCAAAATCTGAATAGATTATCGTGCTTAATAGACTATCATTATAATGAGAGGCAGTGATAGTATTGAAGGTAAGTATTATAAATCTATTGTTTTCTAAGTATAGATACACAGAATGTGTAATCTTTATTTGACATAAACTCTTAAGTTCGGAATGGGGGACTGCACTGGTGGCTAAAACATTGTCAAGATTTAACATCGATATAACTGCCTTTAAATGAAATTCATCTTCCTGAGAGTGGAAGTTTAAAAGACCAGGTAGATGGTTATAAGGTTTTTTTTAAAGAAAGGCAGATTAGTCAATGAAAGGTGAAGATATGGTGTAGAATTTTCTGCAAAGTCTAATTTAGTATCTGCTATTATTAAAAATCCTCATTGTATTAATGAAAGGCTAATAGTGCTAAAACTAGCCTTGCACAAGTGGTTCTAATGCTCATTTGTTAGTGTCTATGCTACAATCTTAGATTCAGAGAAAGAAAGCTTTTATTTCTTGATAGATAGCTTTATTATGGCAATATCATTAAAAGACTAAATTTTTCTTCTTAGAGATTTTAATGCATATATTGGTATAAATAGTAGACTTTGACCAAAAGTTATTGTAAATAATGGGATTGGTGATGTAAATTCAAATTATTTGTTGACATTGAATTTTTGCACAAGACTATCAAATATACTTTGTTTAGGCAGAAAAATTACTATAAAAAAATATGGATGCATCCACACTCAAAATTAATGGCATATAATAGATTACATTAAAGTTAGAAATCATATTATGCAAGCATTTAGAAATGCAGATTGTTTGATAGATTGTAGGCTAAATACATTAAAAAATATGTCTTACTGCAATCATATTAAAAAAAATTAATGTTCATTCTTTAGATATATTTACTATATGTATTAAATTTCAACAGCTATTAATTGGAATTCCAGAGTTCAACAATTGATAAAAGGCCTAAATATGACTAGTGGATTGCAACTGCAAATAAGATACAGATATTCGCGATTGTAATTATTAATCACAAACTTTTATATGGTAATAATAATATTTTGAACAGATGGATGGAATATTTTAAACAACTTTTGAATAATGATATAAGAATTTAGATGATAACTTTCAATGATATATCCATTTTATCTACTCACATAAATATGGACAAAGTTATCCAGCTTAATGATGTCAAAACAGTGCTTTGTAATCTTAAAAATGGAGAGGCTTTGATATGTTAGCTTCAAAAGTTTTGGAATTTTTAAGGAATAAATGACCCATGAAGTTTTGTCATTTGATCTTAAGGGAATTTTTTTTAAAAAAAAAAAGGGAATAGATAATATTGCAGTAATTATCAGGGAATATCATTATCATACATTGTAGCAGAGATACTTTCAAGGATTTTATTGAATTGTTTGCTTCCAATTGTAGATGAATAGTTACCAGAGACTCAATGTGCTGCCAAGCAAATGCAAAAAAAAAAGGATCACGAAAACATTGATTTGATCAGGGCATATATTAATTCAGTTAATCTAATAGATTTAATTAAGGCATTGTTTGAAATTAATTGGTTGTCCACAAAATTTATTCACATTCTACAATTTTTATATGATGGAATGAGAGAAAATGTTATTACTGCAAGTGATCAGAGGCATTTAAAATGAAAATTCATGCTAAACAATGATATGTGTTTACTCTAACATTACTTTCAGTTTTTACGATAATTGCTTTTGAAACTGCTTAAAGGTGGCTTAAGGTTTGATGGTGAAATTTTTAATTTGAATGGATTAAAAGTTAAAATAAAAACTCCTTTCTGGATTCTGGATTTACAGTATTCAGATGACTGTATTATTTTGCCAGTTCAACACAGACTCCAATGTACTACTGCTACTTTTAAATAAGATAGAATATTTCATCACAGGGAAATAACTGCTGCAATTAAGTTAGCTATATATAGAAATGTTATATTACTTAATTTATTGTATGCGAGATTTGAACATCCTCTCAATGCAATATAAAGACATTAAAAAATTTTCATTTAGAAATATTCTGTAAAATTTTAAAAATACCATGGCAAGATCATTAAATCAATATCAATATATTCTTCATCTTGTTAAATATAATACTATAGAATCCACTATTGTAAAATCACATTTTCATTGGATTGACCAAGTAAAACAAATAAATAATGTAAGACTTCCTAAAAGGGTGTTTTAAGATGTTCTTGAGCATAGTTTTCATGGGTCAGGTATTATGGAAGATCTCAAAGATATTTTAAAGAAGTGAAATGCTTATTGTTTTCATTGAGAAGATATTGTAAAAAGAGCCACAATTAGACATAGTATTGAAATATTCTAGAAAGAAAGTGTTTCTGTTGAAGAAATTAAGACAACATCACAAAATATCAAACAGAAAAATGAACCATTATGTTCTTTGTGTGGAATTATTTGTAGTTCACTGATGGATTTGCATAGTCATTGAAAAACTCATTTCTAGATAGTTTTTTTTCTTTCTTCTCTTGGAATTGGAATGACCATATTCATTTATGAGTGGCTGCTAAATGTTTATATATACTTCCAATAAACTCATTTTAAATTCTCAATGTTTATATTGATAACAGAAATTAAGATGGCTGTTATACAGAATTTCATTACAACTTTAGTCTTCCTACTCAAAAGTAAAAATAAACCATTTCTTGACTGGATTAACAAAGCAAAACCAAAATCCATCTAGAAGAAGAATAAATTTGTGGATATTCAATATCAAATATATTCTGTTCACAAATGAAAATAAAACCATTTCTTGACTAGATTGACAAAGTAGAATCAAGAACTATCTAGAAGAGTAATAAATTTGTAGGTATTCAGTATCAGGTGACTAAAAAACAAATGCAAAAGAACCCAAATATAACATTTAATATGAGCAAAAAAATGTTATGTGTATACAGTTGTAAATAAAGATCATTAATTATATTATTCTGACAAAATTCCATCTGCTTCACACAAATTTTCTTAAAAGATTATAAAAACATAAAGATAGGCAATAAGCAAAAAGTACTAATATGGTAATAAGAACCTCTACTGTTGACAATGTCATCACATCTTATTCCTATAAAATATCCCTCTCAAAAAAAAAAAAACCTGACAAAAATAATTGCTTTGCCAAGCTGATATAATTTCAACATCAAATGACTATAAACTGCCCAAAATACTTACATGAGAAATCAATTACTATAAAATGATGAACTTAAAAGTGAAGTAACCAAACACTAACTATCACTTGTTCTAGAAAAAAAGTGCATATAGCGAACTATGAAATTGGATCTAGAAACAATCTCACCTTAACGACAAAGATCTAACATAATTTATTCCTAGCAAACTATCAATCCAGATTTTTTTTTAAAAAAACAAAACAACAACATAACTGCATACACTTATTTAATGTTAGTATTAAGGATAACTTTCTGGAATAACAGAGTATTAAGGATAACTTTCTGGAATAACAGATTCTACTCCACCCCACTTGCATCTTCACAGATATTGTAAAAACATAATTATACAAATTAATACACAATCAGGTCAAAATATGATGAATCCAAATAATATTTCACCATTAAAGATTTTAAAAAATATTATCATTAAAACCAAATAAACGAAGTGTTTTCAAGAGAAAATAACTGCAGATATATACCGTATATAAACAGAACTTATAAATCATATCACTATTAGTCAGACTAGCAACAAAAGTTATTATATATTAGTTTTAAAAGAATTTTATTTAGGGAGAATATTGGTTTTTTAATACATTAACTTCTTACAGTACATTGACTAAACAGGAGTCTATAATGTCACTACTGGGTTGATAGTGGATGATTTATGGAGATATTAATCCTGGATATGGAATAAATCCTGTGGTTATTATTGGAAAAAAGATTAAGAATCAACAAAGTTGAGAATAGGAATTTTGGTCAAGCTTTTAAATTTTTCTATGAGACATCTCAATGTCTAAAGATACAAAATAATTTATAATATAGAAATCCCCAACTAGTCTGTGGATTTGTAAATTCATTAAACAGCATACTAATATGATTCTGAAAGGCTGTTTTGTTATGATCTCAGAAAAACGTAAAAAAAAATATTGAAAATTTACAAATTAATTGAAAATAATTAGATAAAATTTAGCATTTATAATAATATATATGACTTACTATAATTGTCTATTATAAATAATCAAATAGCAAACTATTAATAAAAATTAACTAATTTTTATTAGTTTATTATCAATAACCATTCAAACTGTACTACTTTAATAAAAATAGTAAGAAAAGAAAATTTCAGACAAACAACTTTTAACAGTTATGACAAATAAACTTTTTTTAAATTTATGTAAAAATTTCCATATGCTTTATGAGAATTACTGGAAAGTATGAAAAAAAATTGATAGTACAGGAAAAACATTCTTTAATTTGTACATAAATTTTCAAATGCAATCATACTTTTTTTGAACTATAAATTAATAAAGTAAAAATGTTTATATATTTATTGATATATAAGAATAGTTGTCACATTATTAAGTAACAGAATGTATGACACCAGATTGTGCAATGAATAAATAAATCATTTTAAATATTGGACTATTACTATTTAAAAATAGGGTTAATACATTAGCAGACAGCATTCAGAATATTAGAAAATGATAAAAAAATTTAAAATATTTTTTTTTGTCAAATATTACTAATATAAATATTTATTATATTAATCCTCATTTTAAGCCAATAAAAATCACATGATCACCATTTCTTATGCTTGCTTATAACTGTTATTAAAACAGGCAAAACTCTCCATACAGTATTGCCACTCAGTGCAAACCAGAAACTAGTCAGGGTATATTGGATGAGTAGGCACTAGATGGGGATTTTATGCATAAGCCTTCTGGCATCCATTGATTACTCTGGCTTGCACTGAGTGGCAATACTGTATGGAGAGTTTTGCCTGTTTTACTCCTCATTTTAATTATTTATTTAAATAAATTTTTTCTTCCCTTTAGATAAAATTTACCACTAATAAATATCATTCAAATAGTTTTAATTTAAAACAAGTTTTATAATTTAATTTAAAAAGAACAAGACATTTAATACGATAAAATTCAAAACATGCATTAAAACAAACTTATTTGTACCAACTCATCAACAAAATAAATTTTGTATACAAAGTGCACATTTTAATATATATATATACTGATTTAAAAAATAATGAAAAAGTTATATAAAGTTTATACAAATGCTATAAATACCTTTCTAAGATCACCTTGTGTGCAATATTCCATTGCCATTAAAGGCAAGTCATCTTTGCCCACTTTTAAATCTTCAGGAACAACTTTAGAGGTCACAACATTTGGATGATTTAATTTTTTCATAATATCAATTTCTACTTCCCAACGCCGACATAATTTTGAATTTAATGAGGCTTCAAGCAAAAGACGACATTGCTTAAGGGCTATTGTATCTTTTGTATCCTTAAAAAAAAAAAAAACCATATATCATAAATACTTATATATAAAAATTTTATTCCATGTAATTAAAAAAAAAAAAAACTTACTATATTAATCCACTGGGTGACAATACCAAAGCCCCCAGAACCTAAAATAGTTTCTCTTTTCCACTGACCTAAAATTTCTTTATCACTCAACATTTTTCAATCTAAAATATAAACAATTTAAAATATAAATTACTATATTACAGAAGAAACTTCTATGAGAAAGACCAGCGAAGGCTCCCCCAGTAAGCTTATTGTGAAATTACATATTATATAGTAGCAACTTCTGAATTATTAACTATTACAATAAAAGACTCATAGGACTAGTTTCAATGAAATACTTCCCATCAGTTATGACTTAATTCTTAGACAACACTAATCACAAATCAACAAATTTTATATAAAGCATTTTGTAAGGGTAAAAGTCTAATATATATAATAATTAAACGTGATTTTTTTTTATAGTCAATAAGTCCAGATTTAAGTATATTCTGGCCAAATAAGAAATTATAATCAATTCACTTTTTATAAAACTTACTATAAAGCTATTTACTTTATTTGAAAATAAGAGACAAAAAAGCACAATCACATACATATATATATATATATTAAAAAAAATACTAATAATTTAAAATAAAACTAAAACCAAATAAAAAAAAAACTAAACCTAAAATTAAAAATTTGTTATACGTATAACATTCCACAATCTAAACTTTAAAAATATTTTTTAATAAATAAAAAAATATTTAATATTTTTTATAAAAAAATTTATAAATATTTTAATAAAAAATAACGTAGTAAAATAAAACAGGTATAATAATTCCTGTAATCTATAAAAAATATTTTTATTAATTACAAAACTTAATTAAAAGCAGATGGAAAGTTAGATAAGAGAAGAAAGGATTTTAGCTTGACCAATGGAAGCCAAATAAAGCGGACCACAGCGAAAAACAGAACAGGATTTTTTCAAGAACCATAGAACTATAAAAGAAAAAATATTGAGTTCCAGCAGAGAGACTTTTCCAACTTATTTGACTGGCGACAAGACACTTTCCTCACTCACTTATTTAAAAAGCAAAGACTGGATACCAGGACAGAACCACAACGCCACCTCCAAAACACAGACCCTTCCAGGAAACTGGGACGGAACAGGACTCTTGCGAGAATAGAACTGACAATTGTTAAAAATCATAACATAATTAAGAACTTTAAAGATTGATAAGTAAATTTATTTTTATAAAAAGAACTTTTACTTCAACTAAATTGATAAGTAAATTTTATATATATTTGATAAAAAAAAAAAATTTCCATTTATTATTTATTGTATTGATATTTATTTTAAATTTTAAATGAGTAAATTTAAGTTTTTATAGATGTTTTAATATATTTTTTTTATAATTGACAAAAAGATCGAAAAAAGATACCTTACGAGTACTAAAGTATTTATTCCTTTGAAAATGGAAATTTTATTATAGTTCCCCTACAATATTTTGTATTTGACGTTTATGTTTATTTTGAAATGTTTTTGACGTGGAATCTATGTAACGATCTATACCCAACATTTTTAAACAACTGGCGACGTATTTAAATGTTAAAATTAAGTCGGGCTTGAATGGCTATATAGATTTGTAAAGTTATATTAGGGAAGGGAAATCTTAGGTTATTTGTGTTGTTGTTGAATTGGGTCAATGGATTGGATATATTTGTGTAATTAGTAAATGTAGTATGAGTTTCCTGCAGAGCTGTAACCCGCCCACTGCCTTGGGGGATTGTAGCCAAAGCCCTCTGGGGTTTTATTTTATGTTCTTCTTGCTAACGACACATTCCTGTATGACAGGCATTTCCAAACTTGTTCGATGTCCATTCCTAACAGTAGTATATTTGGCTGTTGTATTTTCGCTCATTGACTAAGTATGGATGGATTGATGGTTTGATGGAATTTTAGCCAGGTTAAATAGGGATAGAAGTTTTATTTTCAAATGCAGATCTATGAGTCTATTCATACTTGACAATCTAAATAAAAAAATAAAATCATTGAAATTTATGTAAAGTAAAAATAAAGAGAATATAAAAACTAAAAAGTTAAACCTATCCTCGAATTTAGAATGATTTTATAGGCGTAAAAAATATTTTAGTGTAAATTTCTGGCGGGCTTTTAACTTTTATATTTAAGATATAAAATTAAGAATTTATTATCTCTGCTCTCACTGAGCTAGGACTTGGGCACGGGAATTTAAAGAAAGGGAACTTAACGGCGACGCCCTTAAATTTTCGGCCAAGCCGGGCGGGCGATGTTTTGCGTGGACTCATTTCCAATGGAAATAATAAATTAGGAACTTAATTCTATTTTTTGAAAATGTCATCAATTGCTTGGTGATTTTACTCTAATATTATAATTTCAACTTTTTAATATTTAGATTTTTAGTTTTTTTTTTGACATAATTAAAAAAATATATATGCAAATCTCTTCACCATTTTTAAATGAAATAAGTATAAAACTATATAATTAATAAATCTCTTATATTTCAAGAATAAAACCATGGATATTTGGGATAAAAAAACATATTTATAGTCCAAAGTTGTATTTTAACCAAATAGATCTCTTCACTTATGCCAAGCCCAAATAACTATTCAAATATAACACACACCATTGTTTTATGTTAATTGACATATGCCAAAAATTTATAAGTTCATATTTCTTAGCAAATATTTTTTCCCAAATATTATCTTTTAATAAATATATATCCATAATTATGGTTTAATATCAAATTACCTCAAACATTAAGAAATTTTCAGCTACACCCTCTGTGAATAAATGTATTAGAATCTGCATTTCAAAACAGGTACCTTTTTTGAACTAGCTGATTTGAGATGCGAACTCTAATATATATATTCACAGAGGGCATACCTGAAAATTTCTTAATGTTTGAAGTGATTTGATATTTGGTATTTATTTCAAGTAGTGGTATGCACTGGAATTATGATTAATGTTTATAAAAATGCAATTGATTATATTTCCTATCTGATTGAAATATAATTATTTGTGTGATTACTGACTATAAAAAGAATCATGTTTAGTAACTTGCAAGTAAAAATAAAATAAAATATGCTTCACATAAGATTTTAACTAATTCTGATTTATAATGCTTCAGCATTTGTCATAATTGATAAAGAGTGTACCCCTAAACTAGTCTCATATATTCTTTCATTATGAGCGTACTAGACAGCATTTCAATGCTCTTATTTATAAATAATATATATTCTACAATTCTTAATAAATTAAATTTTTGACTAAAATAGATATAAATAGTACATAATTTAAATATACATATATACAAAGCATGTGATGAGAGCAAAATATATCATTTTTTCTACACTTTTAATTAAAATATGAAAAGTAAAAAAACACAAAAATGCTTTTAGAAATATATAAATCATTATTTAAAGTAAAAAATAAAAAAAGATAATGTTAAAACAAATAGACACATTATATATATATAAATTAAATAGTTAATTGCTCAGGAATTCTTAAGTTAAAACACCAAAAGTGACAGCACAGAACTGCAATATATGGATCTTGAGTTCCAGAATCAACTACTCTAGTGCACTTAACCACACAGAGCAAAAATATTTATAATTATTATTTACAATAACAATTTTTCAATGGCAGATATATATCTAACCATGCTGCTAAGACATATGGATTTTCAAAAGCAACATACTGCAGATTAAGTCAAGAATCAAGATAAGTATATAATATATACCAAAAATGCTATTAAATCATGTAATTTCAAAATTTATTAGAAATAATAATTATTTATTTACAATTTGTGTATATAAATATTCCCTCTTAACTCTTAAAATCAAGAACTTGAAATTACAAAATAAAAGTAGAAGGAATTTCTCATTTTCTTTATTCCCTCAAGAATTCCTGTTCTTGTAAAGATAAAAAAATTATAAAATGCTCAGAAAATGTAATGATTTTATTTTGGATCCAATAATAATCATTTTTAATTAAATAATTAATTCTACTTCACATATAACCAAATAATATTTATATTGCATTAAAACAGCAGAAAACATGAAACTATAACAAAAATATATATATAAAGGCTAAGCACTTTCAGGAACATCTAGTTCCCATATTCATAGCATATGATGGATGTGCTGGTAAACCGAATATTTAGACTTTATGCAAATTTAAGCAATGTATTTAAATGGTCCATTTTTTAGAAATGGAAAAGCAGAATTCCTTCCGGTTGATGGCGCTGGTATCGTCTGCTATAAAACACGCCTCTTTTACCTTATGTTTGACATCGTGCAGCTCTGTGCACAGTATATCTGCCAAAGTAGGTTCAAACACATGGCGAGTGGAGTTTTGATGCTGTAAGAATATCGAGCTAAATTCAGAATTGATTCATGCTCTAATATATAAATAGCGATGCTGTGAAACTCTAGTGGCCAGAGTAGCATGAGTCTCCATAATATGATGCATTACAGGCATTCTGGGGGCATGACATTCTGTAAACTGTCTGGAGGATTTGGTCGGGTGATATCTGATTTTTAGAATTGTTGATTAGTGTATTGGTTTACCAGCACATCCATTATATGCTATGAATATGAGAACTAGACGTTCTTGAAAGCGCTTAGCCTTTATATTTTTGTTTTTTATTATAGCTTCACGTTTTCTGCATTATAGCGCAATATAAACATTAATAATTTTTAAATAAAACTTTATTTATAACAAATACTGATAATCATAATATAATGTGAATTTATTTCTACACATGTCAATGTATAATAAACCAATACACAATGCCCCTTGTGGTTTAATCTATTTTTTAATATTTAGATGTATATGTAAACACATTCATATCTCTACAGACTTCAATAAATTGTTTTGTATCAATGATGCTAAATATCTACTTTGATTAACAATGCTCAGCTGTGTGATATTAAGAAATACTGTAATAGAACTGCTGTATTTCTGCTTTAAATTATTCTCTTGTGGCTATTTTTAATGTTATTTTATTGGTATTATGTTCATTTGATGATAAAAACTGGAAGTAAAATAAATATTGATTCATTAATTTTTTAAAAAAATCTAAAGATATCAGTAATCCATAGAGGAGTACTACAAAAATGCTTATAAAAACCTAGAACATCGTTGATTAATAGATTCTTTGATCTTGGGCATATAACAAGCTTGTAAATTCCTCTTTAATTATGATTAGCAATGAGCAAATATATATAAATTTTCCATAATTTACTTATATATTTAAGATTATTTTTACAAAATATTTATCTAGTAATTATAAATGCAATTTTAAATTTTAGAATAGAATTTCATAGCTTTATGAAGACTAAACACTAATTTATTCACATTTTAAAATTGAAATGCGAGCAACAAAAAAATTATTAATTTATTTATTTTTATCAGCTTTGCTATAATTGTCCACAATAAGAAAACATATATTGATCTTATTATGTATTTCATTTTTTCCCTTATGTTTGGAAAGTTCAATATGACTTTTTAGGATAGTTTCTATTTGTAAACTTATATTTCTAATAAATCAAGAATAATTTACTTATTCAGATATATATCAAATAAAGGTTTCAATACTAAAATAAAATGTTGATCTATTAACTAAAGATGTCATTAGGGAATGATAAAAGAAGTTAAAATGCAGAAGGGTTAATTAATGAAATATTTATTAGACTCGTATGCACAGTATTTTTAATGGTTATAGACTTAACTTATATCTAAGTTTACAAAAATGTAATTATTTACTATTTATGAAGAGAAAAAAAGTTTTAAATTTAATTTTAAGTTATAAAAATGTAATGTCTTCTACCTGGATCAACTATGTAAAAGCATTTTCATGAGTATGGATTTTAAAATGGCATCTGCAGTAAGAAATAATATTATCATCTATATTTGTGAACTTTAATACTGATTTTAAAAAAGCATTTACAGCTAAAGGTTTATCATTATTAAGATTATTCTACAGCTTATTGTTAGTGATAGTAACAACAGGTAAATTATTTAAATTGTTTTCTATATACATAAAATCATTTTTAGAACATAAAACTGATTTTGTTATGTCTGATCTCCTATTACAAAAATATATTCTAGAAGTCAGAGTAAGAAATAAATAATTCAAATAATAAGTAATTTTCACAGAATGCAAACAAACTATAAAAATATTAATTTAATAAGTTAATTACATACAATATAAATATATATCCTCTTGTAATCATAAACTTCAATAATTCCATTTGTATCTCTACAAGCTAATATTATTTCCCATGCTAACTTTAATCTATTCTCTAATGCATATAGGTTAGTTGAATAATTCCATAGTATCTTTAATGTTTTTCTCTAAACAAACCCACAAAGGCTAGTATAATTTCATACTATCTTTACAGTCTTATTGGCCCCTGAGGCATAAAAATAATAAAATTTGTAGCAATTTATTCAGTTCACCAGTCAGCTTTCTGATTTATGGCACCCAAGTCTCTGGGAAAGAGTGTCCCTCAATGAATTTTCCACTGTTTCAAAACTGCAACCATTCATCCCTATATCACGGAAGAAAATAACTCTATACTATGATATTATATGTGAGTTCTTGTTTTTTCTGGAGTATTCTATCCTTCGGAATAAATGCTAATCTCTCAAGCTGATTAGCTAGATTTAATTGGCTTAATCTAACTTCTTTAAAATAAAATCTATATTCCTTACATTTGTTTGTTATCTAAAATTTTTATTTTTCCATTGTGTTTAATTAAATAAATCTTCAAAACTTATTAACTTCGCTTTTAATTATATATAATTGATTATTTTACTTTTAATTTTATTTCCTAAATGATTTTCATATTAGGTTTATTTCTTTAGCATTTTTGTGAATTTAAAATTGATTAATGAGTTTAAAATGGCACCAGCAGCTAGAAATTAATCTCTATATTAAGATTATTTAATAGCATATTGTTAAGAAGCAAATTACTCAAATTATCTTCAATTCTTGAATTTCTTTGGTTGTAAACCACTTTGTATTAATTTCAGAGTGCAATCCTAAAGTTAATGAATAAATTTTTGTAAACTAGAATACAGATATAAAACATAATATGTTGGACTACTTCCATCATCTATCATTAAATGTTGAATGTCTAGAAAATTTTAAACTTTTCCAAATACAAACAAAAACACACAAAGATAACATTTTGAATGGTATTATTCTTTGCTCTTTTTCAGATGTTATTCCCAGTGACAGTGCTAGATAAATCAAACTTACCCTTTATCTAATATCAAAATTTGAGTTCTAACCAACCAGCTATTCTGCATCAGTTGGTTAGAATATTGCCTTAAAATTCGATATTCAAGAATCTAAAGGTGAAAGTTCAATTCTTATGATAGCATTGTCACTGGTCAGGCCAACAACACCTGAAGAAAAAATAATAATCCCACTCAAAACATGTAATCTACTAACCTGTGATACCCTTGTATCTGGAACAGATTAAATAAAGTTTAATATTTTCTAGACATTCAACATTTAGTGATAGGTGATGAAAATAATCCAACATATTATCACATCTAAAATAACATCAACCTTAAAGTTTCAGGCAAATATATAAAACAGCTTTTAAATTAATTCCTGCAGGACAAAAGCCTTCCCAAAAGAGGAATGTTAACTAATTGCTGGGCAGTGATGAACTTTTTTTTTTTTATCTTTTAGTTAATAATTCACTAACTAATAATTAAATTTCTAAATGGATTGGCTATGGATAACTAATTTTTAAAAAATGATAAATCTGTTTGGCATATGAAAAACTTTCTAAGTTCCATTTGGTTCAAACTGCTCTTAAGTTCATTAGATCAAAAACTTTTTTATATACCACACATGCATCACAAAAATAAATGGCTATAATGGTCTTCTTAAGATTTGTATCTCACCAGTTTTCTATTAAACAATTGCTTTCCCATTCAACATTAGGCATTCTGATTACTATCAGATATTCTTGTCATTGCAATAAACATTTTGCTCATTTCTGTCAATCTTATTTCACTAATGCCAAGGCTATCCATTTAGTGACTGCTACATCACAGAAAGAAATGTGATTTCATTAATTCATTTCTACATTCCCTATTACATTGTTGTGATTTTTTTGTTTAAAATCTAGTTCAAAATCAGAAACAATATTTTGACACCCCCCCCCCATGCTTCATCCTCCTTTTTCTATGAAGATGCTTTTTGTTTCTACTGTATATTTGTTGTATTTATTTATTATTTCTATAGCAAGATTTGTTTGTTAGCCTGGTATCTAATAGATTTTTTCCCCTCAAAATCTTAAAACTGAAAATGACTAAATTAACCATATGAAAGGAAGAAAATAATTTATGCAAATTTCCTTAGCATAATTTAATACAGCAACAATTAGATTACATAATGATACTGGGAAAGTCAACATTGAGAAAGGTGTAAGACAAGGTGACTCCATATCTCCAAAACTTTTTACAGCAGTGCTGCAAGAAGTATTTTGTGGATTAAAATGGAAAACTAAAGCAGTGAAAGTAAATGGAGATTATTTAAGTCATTTAGATTTTGCAGATGATGTAGTTGTTTTTGCAAATAATGCTTCAGAGCTGCAGGATATGTTGCAGGAATTATCAGATGAAAGTAGGACTAAAGATAAATGTTAAAAAGACTAAAGCAATGTTTAATCGATTTGCTCAAAATATGAAAATAAAGATTGATTATGATGAATTAGAAGAAGTTAACAGTTACAAATACCTTGATCAGATTATTAATACAGATGGAAACATAATGGAAGAAATTAATCATAGAATTAAACTTGGTTGGAGTGCTTTTGGTAGAAATAACTTGATACTGTGCCAGTCAAAACATGCTTATCTATCTAACACGAGCTGGAACTCACAAAATGTACTTCAAACCCAGTCAAGCCCGAGATTTAGGTCAGGGACCAGCCTGGATTCGAACCCACTCTCCAAGCACCAGATCTAACACCCAATGGATAACATAACAATGGTAGCACACGAGATTTAATTCTTCGTCCGGCCCACTAGCAAATCGGAGAAAACAATAAGACTCATGGACTTAAACATATATAGAAACAACTTAAATACTAGACATTCCACAGATAAAATCTAACATATTTAAATAATAGGGGCTTTACTAATGAATACTTATGGGCAATTAGTGAATTGGATTGATTTAATAATGAGACAGAAACGGATATATGATGAATTAAAATATATTTATTGACAATTGTTGTTGGCAAATGCACACAGGCATTTCATTTATAAAGTAACATTCTCTAGACTATTTGAACAATAATTGATGTTGGCAAATAGGTTTATGGCTATGATTTAATGGAGCCAAATATCCTGCTATACAACTAATCACTACATTAACTTATTTGTTATGTCCTTTTATAATCAGTTCGAGTGGCTCTTTTACGTAAAATCAAACCAAGTCTGGAGTGAAACTTAATACATCTGACTATAATCAATTTATATATTAACTATGGGCTTATAAAGCATCCCAGATAGCTTAAAATCGAACGGGTTTTCAAGAATGCTTCGGTTCAATGCCGAAGATTGCATATTAGGGAGGAAAGAGTTGGCTATAACGATTTTACTAATACGCTAGGCACAAGTAAAATATAATAATAAAGTGGCTCTGCGGATGGAAGAATAGTTTTAGGGTTTTTGTGACTAACAACGGTTTACCCAATAACCGGTCTTTATGCTGCTAATGGGGAACCTTTATTTGGTTCAGAGGCGGGGGACTTACGTGCTAATCTGGCCCGTAGCTCAGACTTCGCTACTGCACTACCCATAAGAGAAGATGGGCTGGACTTACCGTGGCTCCATCTTATATATATATCAAAAAGAACAGCACAACGAGAAAATATTAATAAATCCCACATCCGCCAAGCCGAAGGATATTATAAATTAAAGATCATATATTAAATGAACACTAGATCATCAGCTTGATCAAAAGAGCCAACTCTTCTGTAGCATGAGAAATACGATATGCTACTGACAGGAATATATAGATACAAACTTTACTTTATCCCGTTCAATCTCTTTAGTTATCTATAACTACTAAACTTTTAAAAGGGGGAAAAGTATATTTAATAGGGGACTTACGAATACTTAACTAAAAAAATATACTTATGATTGCACTCCAGGCTAGTTTAATCTTTAGTAACATAATAAATAAAGGTTGAAAAGCCACATTTTATATTTATATTAATTAATTTACTAAATGACAAAAATATGAATTTGGGTTTCGAAACAGCGCACGAAATGACGCTATATAAATAATAATACGGAGATTTTAAATGATATCTTTTTAAAAAACATATTGGTAATTAAATGCACGCTGTTTCGAAACATAGGCATAATTAACAATAATTAAAAATAAGCAAAAGAAAAGCAAAATATAACTGCAGTGATTAAATTATATAGCAAAATATTAATTAACAAAGAAATTTAGCAAAAATATTTCATTTATAGATTTCAAATACGATTTAGACAGAGTTTACAATATTGAATTAATAAAGAAATTTGCAAAAGTATTTCATTTTAGAGAATTTACAATATTATTTGGAAAATAATTTAGAAAGAAATTACAATAATATGGTTAGCTAACCTGATTTTGAAGAAATAATGATTGTTGTTGAAATTCACACAGAGCTCTGCGATTTTAAATAATATTAAAACAGTTCTCCTATAGCTGAACTGGAGATATTCGAGCTGGAACGAAGGTGAGTTCTTTGGCGGCTTATGGCATGTTCTTATTCAGTTGCGAGACGATTTAAAATGGTGTTGGAACGAAGGCAAGTTCTTTTAGCGGCTTATGACATCTTTTATTTGGTGTGGTTGTTGCTTCGGCATTTGATGGATTGAACTCGGCGTTCCATCACGGGAATTGCAGCAATTCTTGCCTGACTTTAGCCAGACATGGTAAAATTAAACAATTTTGACTTCTGATATTAACAGCTATTCAACAGCAAGATGGAGTCTATCTTCCCGCTTAAAATAAGCCCTATTTATACATTTCGACTAAACTTTAACACCTTTTTGGAATTTCGTTTGCCTCGGGACCAATTGACTTTTAATTAAATAAAATAATATAATCCAATTTCTGCAACAGATAACGTCTCCGAGGTGTTACATTTAATTACTTAAAATTATTAAAATATATAAATTATATAATTTGATTCAGTTTCATTAATTAAATTCCTTTTTAAGTGTTAAAGAATGTTAAAGCTTAGCAGAAGGAACGGTATTCTGATTTAATGATAAAGTCTTTTGTGCAAACAAAAATCAATCAGTAAACTAGATTTTACTTTTTACCCGGGTGCGTCACTAATTGATTTCTTGTTTACACAAAATTCTCATTTTTAATTATAAACGGATTTTTATTTTACTGAAATAAATAACTTTTAACATATTTGTTTTTACCAAATTATTTGTTTAAAAAAAAGCAAATTTAAATAAAATACTTTAGTTTCAATTATATATGTAAAACATTAAATCAGAAAGCCGTTAAATATATTTTAAAGAAAACATTTTACATTATAGTATATCTTTTTTATTTTAACTTAAATATATATATAAATCATTTTGCCGCTATTCCAAGGTTTAAATTATCCATCCACATACGAATATTATAGCGAATATAATTAAAAATTGACTGAAAATTTATAAAACATTTTATAATAATTTATGAGCATTTCTCCGCTATAATTTTATCAAACCTGTCTAATTATAGCGTGTTTTCGTAAGTAGATGGATGATGCCATTCAAGCGGCCATTGTAGCAAAGTTTTCCCGCTCGACTTATATATAACATTTTTACATATGACATTTCTACATTTAAGATAGGTTCGAAACTAGTTCAGACAAGTAGGTCATTAGGTTGATGGTGAAACGGAAAGGGATTGGAGGTTTCCGTTTCAATACTAAAAGGAAATATGTCTATGTGTTTGAAAAGGAAGGTTTTTAACAAATGTGTTTTACCAGTTCTTACTTATGGATCTGAGACTTGGACACTTAATAGAAGAGCAATACAAAGACTTCAGACCACTCAAAGAAGTATGGAGAGATGCATGTTGGGAGTAACAAGAAGAGATCGAAAACGCAATGTATGGGTAAGAGAACAAACAGGTGTTACTAACCTCATTGAAAAAATTAAAAGATTGAAGTGGAGTTGGGCTGGACATATTGCTAGAAGAGATGATAATAGATGGACAATTGAAATTTTAAACTGGATTCCAAGAGATTGTAAAAGACCCAGAAAGAGACCACATGTGAGATGGATGGATGAAATAAGAAAGTGTGCAGGGGTGATGAGGAGAAGAGAAGCTAAAGATAGGAAAAGATGGATTAAAACTTGGAGAGACCTTCATCCTGCAGTGGATTGATAATGTTTGATGATTCAAAATCAACTTTTTTTTTGTTCTGAGTAAGAGTAAACCATCTTTATAAACTAGTAAAAGGAAAAACTAATTCAGAAACATTATTGTTAGGATTTATAAAAGTATAATCATAAAGTAAAAAGTTATTTGGTGATTATAATTTTAAAAATATGTTATGACAACTATATCCTTTACATAAGAGGAAGTTTTACAATAGAACAATATGAATTAATAATTTCAATGAACAATAAATAATTCCATTATAATATATATATATACACACACACAAAATAATAACTCTAGATTTTTTTGTTTTTTATGAATATATCTTTATCTTAATCCTACCACATCACATCCATCTATCAGCATAAAAAGCCAGATTATTGTCCTTCACTCTGCATGTAATTTACAAATAACCTTTGCTCATCAAGTCAGCTAAAGATATCAAGCATTTGAATCTCTATACCTATGTTACAACTCAATATCTTTCAGTATTACTATTATACAAGATAAGATAATAGCAGTTTTTTTAGTAAATCACATATTCTCAAACATATGCATGTATTATTAAAATATTTGAAAACCAGGCACTCTTCACAAACCTGGGAGCTTAATTGTAAGTATAGAGGATTTGAACTCAGATTTTCAAGCACCCGTCAACTATCCACACTATCTCATACAACTGATACACATGACCACACACATGTAGAAAAGATTTATAATCACCAATATACGTATTTCATGCTAAACCAGCACTCATCAGTTGGTCCAGATTATCATCTCTCACACGTATATATAATCAATGCTCAGTTTATATTAAGATAGCAAATCTTCATACTTTAATGGACAGGCTTAAATCCACTGCAACCTCCAACTTTTCAGCCATCCATATCATTGAAAATCTGATGATGAAAACTCAAATCCCATGCTGATGTTAATATTATTGCCATGCCCATGTTGACCTGAAGTCACTCTGAAACTGAGCATTGATTATATATATGTGTGAGAGATGATAGTCTGGACCAACTGATGAGTGCTGGTTTAGCATGAAATACGGATATTGGTGATTATAAATCTTTTCTACATGTGTGTGGTCATGTGTATCAGTTGTATGAGATAGTGTGGATAGTTGATGGGTGCTTGAAAATCTGAGTTCAAATCCTCTATACTTACAATTAAGCTCCCAGGTTTGTGAAGAGTGCCTGGTTTTCAAATATTTACATATCAAGCTTGTATCCTGTCCATCCCTCTTATATGTATTTAATGGATACTGTCCTATACATGAAGGGTCAGAGTGACTTCAGGTCAACATGGGCATGGCTATAATATTAACATCAGCATGGGATTGAGTTTTCATCATCAGATTTTCAATGATATGGATGGCTGAAAAGTTGGAGGTTGCAGTGGATTGAAGCCTGTCCATTAAAGTATGAAGATTTGCTATCTTAATATAAACTGAGCATTGATTATATATATATGTGTGAGAGATGATAATCTGGACCAACTGATGAGTGCTGCTGGTTTAGCATGAAATACGTATATTGGTGATTATAAATCTTTTCTACATGTGTGTGGTGTATGAGATAGTGTGGATAGTTGACGGGTGCTTGAAAATCTGAGTTCAAATCCTCTATACGTATTATTAAAATGTGCATTTGTATAATTTATGTGTGCATCTGCTGCCTGTTTATGCAACATATTCATCATTATTAATGTGCATTTGTGTGTGTGTTTGTCTGCTTGTCCATCTATGCAATACATCCTTCTTCTAATCATTTTTAAAGGTATTTAAAACAAATATTAATTTTAAAAATATTTTTGATAGAATATGATTATTATTATTATGTATAACAATTCAACTAGAAAGAAGCCGATAACAAGGGGAAAAAAAGAGATTAAAATTAAACTTTTGTAATAAATATAAAATTTAATATCCATAAACCATATTGAAATTTTTGAACTATAACTAAAGTTTAATTTTAAAAAAAATGTATGAATGCCAGGTATTACTGAAAACGATTAGATAATAAAATAACACATAAAAACAAAATGAAGACAAGTATAATAAATAAGACAAAAAAAAAAGTGCTTGCAGAATATTATATTTTAAAGAATTAAGTAGATTTTGTATGTAAATCTTCCAACACCCCTCTTTTTTGAAATTAAAAATCTTTCAAAAAAATTCATAAAAAAAGATTACTTTAATTTTCATTTTTTTATTTCATCAAAACTAAACATAATTCCCTTGTATATATAATATCCTAATAAATAACAAATCTTTTAACATCACCATTTTATATATATATAACAATGAAAATAAAATCATATTATCTAAAGACTGTATTCATACAATTTGATTTATCAAATTCCGTACCAGCTTCTTTACTTATGTAAGACCTTTGACAACTTTCATTATAATCTTGGAAATAGATATCAGTACAGCATTCAGATATATGGATATTAAATATTTGCATCAAGTAATATCATTAATATGCTTCAAAAATGTATATTAGCATAATATAGACATCTGAATATCAAAAACATCATTTATATTCTTTATTTTTATATTTCTTTAATCTATAGTAACTTATTATAACCAAATAAAATATCATTAATCATTGATCCCTTTATGAAAAATGATTATAATATTGTAATGAAAGAATTTTCATCAGATTTTCATTTGTTCAATATTATAAACTGTCTTGATAATTCCAGATAACATTACTCTTATATTAGTTCTTTTATCGGCAGCCAGGTGATAAAATTACTGTTTCATTCATGATGAATACACCATCTTTTTAATAATTATTAATAAAATTTGGGGTATATTTTGGAATAATATAAATATTTTGTCATATACAGATAACATTATAATTGACAACTATTTTTATAGAATTTCTTTATATATATAAATTGATAAATTATAATGAATGCCAAAGAAAAAATTAAATAATCTAAGATTTACAAATATAAAAATTTGTAATCTAACAGCAGCAAATTTAAAAATTATAAACCAAAATCATAAAATGTATAGTAATGTTGTGAGGATGAAATTTCATCATTTTAGTTTGCTTATGCTGTAGTACTTCTTCTCCCATATCAGTAACATTTGGTTCCAAATCTTGGTGGGGATATCAAAATGTGTGGATAATTATGCCATTTAATGTTTTTAACATACACAAATATATCAATGTGTGCGCATAAAATTTCTTTTTTTGTTATCACTTTCTAATTTTTTTTTAATAGTTGCAAATATGGAGGGGGGGAGGGATTTCCATGCTAAAACAGTGTTAATATCCAAGACTTTGACAAAAATTTAATGCAACAAAAACCAAACAGGTTTTAGTCTCAGAAATTTATCCTCTAAAATCATATAGGTTTAAATAATAAATTGCTTCCTGTTCACTGAGCAAAGGCAAGTGAGAATATTTACGGTAGAATTTTTTGAGACATCGTTTTTTTCTTTGCTGAAATAGTAATATTCTGTATAATTAATCTCAAAATTCGTATTTTGATTATCTTCTACAAATGGCACAAAATCTTTAAAAATCCTAGATTCATCTTCAATCTAATGATTTAAAAAGTAATCTAAAGTTGATTGTTTTGCTATAACACAATCATGTCTTAGATACTTGTTCAAAGATAATTAAATCACTGACATTTAGAAATATTATTATTCATAAAAAGTCATACTTGTAAAACTTTCCGGCAATCTTCAAATATTATCTTCTTGATACAAATCAATAAGTTAGTTGCTGAAAGTAATCAGAAAATTTAATAAATTTTTTTTGTTCCTAAAATTACTCTGAATCCTTCTTTTAATGTTGCTGTTCTGAATCAGTGATTACAACAAACACACATTCCTCCAGTATGAGACTATATATCCTTTCAGATTACATCTAAAGCAATGGAATAATTATCTTAAATTAGAACTATCATGGAAAATATGTACACAAATACTTTATATGGCAGATCAAGTACCTTCTCCAAAAGTCTCATTTTAAATTCCCATAAATTTGAGAAAATTGTATAGGGAGATATAGAATTGGCAATCAACTAATATCCAATATTTCTTTAAACATAATATGTGTAAAAATGAGATTTCATCAAAATCTAAAAATAATATAATACACTCTAAATAATAGATCTTTTTTTCTCTCAAATAAAGTCTAACTACAGTAGCATAACTATTGTGAAACAAACCGAGGCAATGCATATAAACCTCTGGATCACATGGGTCTTGTGACAGTCAATAATTAAATTAAAAAGATTTAATACATAAATAACCTATAATTTAACTTGTTAAGTATTAATGGCTTAATACTTTTATTATTAATTATAAATCATTTGCATACAATTTAGGTTATAGCGAATATTTTAAAATCATGCCAAGTTAGAATACATGACTTAGTATTTTATGATTTTGTACATATTTAATAAAATACTTATTTATTATAACAACATACACACATTATCTGTTTAAATCCTGTGAAAAATATTTTCAATTAAACATTTTTAATTGTGTCTTGAATATAAATATTACATATTAGGGATCATTTAGTTTGAAAATATATAATTGGTTCTCAAGAAATAGAATTAATACAAAGTGTGACAATTTAATATATATCTATTATGAAATAATATATTCACAATTTACTGCACAATTTATAAATATTGTTCCAACTATCCAAAGACAATCATAATGAAAACATAAGCATTCACAACTTTGGCAATCCCAAAAATATAGTTCTTCAAAAACTGAATTTTCTAAAAAAAAATTTTTTTTTTTTTTGAAAATTCACATAATAG
This sequence comes from Epiperipatus broadwayi, assembly GCA_028023455.1. Lineage (NCBI taxonomy): Eukaryota > Metazoa > Onychophora > Udeonychophora > Euonychophora > Peripatidae > Epiperipatus > Epiperipatus broadwayi. The sequence goes on along the minus strand of JAQFVV010012429.1, from coordinate 3,241,965 downwards.
TTGCAATTATAGAAAGATCATTTAATAAATCTAAAATGATTAAAGATTACAAGAGACATATAACTGGGATATTCCCAATTAAATTACCTTTCATTACTTTCTATTGTATAATAACAGCATTCAAAATGGATATGAAAAATAAGAAACTTTTTCAAAACAAGAAAACTTTATTTTTGATTTATAAGTGATTTCAGATAATTGGGGAAAATTTTTCAATATTATCAGTTGTTTTTATTATTCTTTTGTTTATATATATGTAAATATTAAATGGATCTTTTTTGAAATTTTGCATAAAGGTCTAAAAATTCTACTTATGCCATTACTTTACCCTTAAGTTTGTTGGTAATCTATTTAGTCTTAATTTAATTTTCATGAATAATAAATTCCACAAAAAACAAGAGAAACTATAATGAAAATGATTCAATCTATTTAAAACTAAAACATCTTTGAATAAAGTGTTATAGCAACATCGCATATTTTTCTCTGCATAGTTCTAACAAATGATTTTAGAAACATTTGTCTTCACTCTATTCCAGAGTTACCTACTGTAAATTGAAGTAATCAATGGAGACCAGATGTTGCATTATTTCAGATTAGTTTTTGGCTTATGGATTTTATCAATGAGATCTTTAAACTGAATATTCATATTAAGTAGCCATCTTTTACTTTTTTTATATACGATTAGCTTGAAATTCAGAAACACCCCAAGATGTCTAACATGTCAATATGCTTATATAATTACACACACATATATATGATTAGTATTTACGTATATAAACAATATATAAAATGAAAACAGAAAAGTCAATTGATGTTTTTTTTTGTATGTAACTATCCTGGCCAAAGAAAGAAAAATGTTTAGTTAATCAGAAATCACTAAAATATAGTTTATGGGCCAATATATATAATTATAAAAAAAGTAAGTTGCTTTGGATTTAAAACCTTAGAAGGCTTTTTCTTTTTTTGTAAAATTTCACGTTATTTCATGATACTATAAAAGAAGCAAAAGATGCTGAATAAGATGAGCATTGATAAAGGTCAAAAGTCAGAAACTAGTCTGAGGATGAGTATAACAGCATCAAAATCTGACAACCACTAATTACTCAAGCTTACAATAAATGATTCTAGAATAGTGCATTTTTTAAATATAGGAAATGAGATATGAGCTACATTTAGTGAATAATAATAATAATTTTTATTTATTTTATTTAATAATATATATAAATAACTCGAAATAAGAAGAGACCCGTATGAGGAGTTATTCATAATAGTTATCAAATCCCAAAATTAATTACAACCCCCCCCCCCAAAATACAGCAAATAAATTTACAAAAATTAATATATATATAAAAAACAATAATAATAAACAAAAATTGTTTCACACAATATAATAAATAAAGTAGCAAAGAAAATACCTATCAAAATTAATTACAAATATATATGGATGCTGATTTAGTATGTGCTCACAGCCATTTTGAATTATAAGAACTGCCCAAAACCCAGGCTGACACATCCAAGCGATAAATCACATTGATCAATCTATACGTTGTCATGATCCGACCATTCATTACAAAATTGCCATTTTCACCAAAAATAAAAAAAATAAAAATCACATGATTAAAATATTAAAACACAAAATTTGCAATTTTTATCAAAAATTAAAAAAATTAAAAAATAAAAACTTGGTTTGATCAGACTTTTTCATCAATATTACAAAATCGCCAATTTTCATCAAAAATAAAAAAAACAATCACGTGATTAAAATATTAAAATACAAAATTCGCAATTTTCATGGTCGGATCATGACAATGTATAGATTGATCGATGTAATTTATTGCTCGAATGTGTCAGCCTGGCTTTTGGGCAGTTCTTATAATTCAAAATGGCTGTGAGCGCATACTATGTATATATTAATCATATGCAAAAACATATAGTAAATAAATTCACAAAGATTAATACAGTATTAGATAAAAATAGTTACATGCAATATGATAACCAAAATTTCAAATATTTTTTAAAATATAAAAAATGAGATATAAGCAACATTTAGTGAGGAGGAGGAGAAGGAAGAGGAACAGCAGTGGCAGCAGCAGAAAGATTATGTTGTGCAAATAGGAAGGAGCAGATTATGGGAAAATTAGGGTGAGGAATGGAAAGAGAAGGTAAAGTAGCTAACAGGTTTCTCTGGGTATAGTTGCTGAGAGATTCCTGACTCCATATAAGGAGAAGTCACAGTGCATCACATCACATCAATAACAATATGCACCTGCAACTAGCTAGATCACATTACACTTGATACAATATTTTTATTTCTAATCCACTGTCAAGCCATGGAAACAAATTAAAAACAAATCATTTTGTCCTTGAATGACTCACGATTCAAAAGATATAATTATAAAAAAGCTCCTCTGATGGAGTTCGTTCTTATATATGTTTGAAGTAAAATCACTGCACCTTTGAATAGAACATGTAAAGATATATCATGTACAAATGTTAAAACTATTAAAACATCAACAAGGGATAAATAATTTTTAATGAATCATATCACAAAAAATGCAATGCTGATTTCAAGATTTCATCAATCTATAATAAGTGATCTCACAAAATTAGATATATTTTCTGAAACGTCTCAATTGCAAGCAAACATATTGAAGGAAGTTTGGACTGAAAAAAGTAAAACAAAAAAAAAATTTAAGTGTAAATAAACCAAGAGATTTAATTTATGTTATTTTAACATTTTTTTAACAACCATTCTGTTATTCTCATGATAATGAAGATAAACTATATACTTTGCAGATTTCCAAAAGATTTACTGGAAGAAGTAATAAGCACAAATAATGTGTAGAATTTGATATTACATATTAAAGATCATCCAAATTCTCACTCCATTACTGAATTCTATAATAAGTAACAAAAAGAAAAATGCAAGGATAAACTTAAGACATAGAGTAAATATACATTAATAAAACTAAATCAGCATACAGAAAACATTATAATTGTCTTAATAGTAAATACCTACTAAAATTATAAAATCAATGATTTTAATAAATTAATGGAGTTTTTTGAAGATGGAGTTGTGTGCTCAATCCAGCATCTAAAAGATACATCAATACCCATCTATGGCAATAAATATCTATTTAAAGTCCAACTAAACAAGAATATAAATTCAAACAATATTCACATGCTCATTATAGATTAGAAAGCACTTCTCTTAATAATTCATGGGTTTAAACTGTAGTGATTTCATTGAATATATTATAAGTGAATGTCCAAAACTTATATGTGAACACTGTGAAATGAAAGCAACTCCATCTCATCCGTCACAAAGGAACATATTCTATAACTGACAAATGAGTTAGCAACAAATTGTAGTATTAACATTAGTGTAATTAACAAAACAGAAAGTGAAAAATATGTGTAAGAAATTCCTCTATCACAGCAAGAAAAAATTGATAACCAAAATCAAAAACACATTCAGCCTATATCGCTAAACAAAACTTTATAGGATATTATAAACTCATCAGCTCTCATGTAGACTCTAACATGAATATACCTAATAGACATAAACCTGACTGACTACTATATAAGTACCATAGCAGAAAAAATGAAGCTCAAAACTTCCAAATTGAGCAAAGATACACACACCATAGCTTCTGAACTATTAAAAAACAAAAACATGAGCTTAATAAATAAGGAGGCTGGATATATGTCAGAAGAGCTAGAATCACAAGAAGTAAATGTATTTCAGGAAGAGTATACGGCCAGATAGCATTAGTATTTTTATATAATTCACACTAAATTTCCAGGCTAAGGACAGATGTAATTAGTGTAAACACCATGCTACTTATTTTGTTTTTGTTATATTTGAGAGAAATGAAGAAAGCAATAGAAAGACTAGAAAGAGGGGTAGAGATACCATTAATAGGTGGCAAGGGAATATAAATATCAGATCTTTTATTTACTGATATTTTCTTGTATGTAGAAAGTAGGAAAGATATGGAAGTTATACTGAAGACATGCCGATGGTAGGTAAAGAGATGAGAGTTAAATTTAGTGAAGAAATATCAAAAGTAATGATGATAAATTCTGGGGAAAAAGAAGAGAAAGATTTTTTATTGAGAGATATAAAGTTAAAGGTGGTGAATAGGTATAACTATCTGGAAATTGTCTTAAGTAATCAGAAAAATTGCTTGGATGAATGGAAGAAAAAATTGATAAATGAAGCAAAGAAAAGAAAGAGACTCATAAAGATATTAACAGTGTTTTCATATAATAAATATGATGCAGCAAGAATTCTATGGAAGGGAGTGGTAGCAGGGTTAACTTATGGTAACCATGCATTATATGTTAGTAAAGAGGTGTTAAATTACTTAGAAAAAGTACATAGAGAAGTAGGAAGACATGCATTAGATGCAGTTGTGTAGATGGCAAAGGAGGTAATTCAAGGAAAAATAGGATGGTTACATTTTTATATGAGAGATGCAAAAAGTAAAATGAAAATGTTTAGTAGATTGCAATTTATGGATAATAAGGGAATAGCCAAAATAGTATTTAATTGGGTTATGAGTAAAGGACAGGCAAAAAGATGGGTGAGAAAGGTAATATGGTATGCAGAAGACTTGGATAAAGGCTTTATGTCAGTATACTTATACAAAACATAGGATGATTATGATAGGAGAATTGTTGAGTGTTGTAGTGGCAAGGAATGGGATAGAACAATAGATGCATTAATAAAAAATAGAGTTGGAGAGATAACTAGTATGGAGAGTAAAGAGAGTTTAAATATATATAGAAGTAAACAGAATATTGGTGCGAGTTAATTTATGATAATAACAAGGAAAGTAGTTTATTGTTTAAGGCTTGATCAGGATCATTAGCAACAAGAGAATATACAAATAAATGGAAAAATATAGGTGATTTAGTCTACAAATTATGTAAGGAAGGCATAGAAAATATTAAGCATCTGTTAATTGAATGTAAATGCCTACAAGCAGAAAAGATATAAATAATGAAGTTGTGGGAGAATAAATATAAACAAAGTGATTATAGTGGGTTCTTGTTTTTTATGCTGGCTTTAGGAAAAGATAAGGGGGATTTAGATATAAAGGCCATAAAGTTGACTAAGATTATATTGTGGAAATGGGATGGAGCAGGATAGAGAAGAATATGTGCAAAACAGGGTGGAGAATTAAAGAGAAAAGTAAGGTGGCTAACAGGTTTCTCTGGGCATAGTGGCCAAGAGATTCCTGACTACAAGAAAGGAGAAGCCACAGTGCATAGCATCACATCACAAATAGAAATATAACAATATAGTTTAATCGTTGCATACAGAGACTTTTTAAATTTATTCATTCTTTAAGTAAATATAATGATATTAATTAAAATAGGAGCTTTATATGGCAGAAGATTAAAGTTTGCAGACAAAAATTATCAATTTGGAAAAGTGGCTTAAGAAAATTCAGCCTCATTTACTTGAATTATTTGAACGAAAAATTATAATGGATCAGGAACCAATCCATCTAATTCCCGAGCATCATTCTCTCCTTCAGCAGATTCCGGACTTATGATAATTAAAATTTGTCCTCTCAATTCATTTAAAATAATATACACAGATACTCACATATTGATTATCATGTTATACCACAAAGTGATAATACTAAATGTAGCATTCATCTAAATATCCTCATGTCATAAAATAATTAATAGAATAATCCAAACTTTATCTTGTTAGGTGACTTTAATATGTCATATAAAACATTATTGCAAAATAGTTAGACTCATTAATAGTAACTCTTATGAAGAGAAAAGGCTAACACTCAGTATTCATCATTAATTAAACTTGAACTAGAATTTTTACTTACCAGAACTATATCACATGATCAGCATGTCTCTAAAAAACTCATCATTATTAGATCATTTTGCAAAATATTACTTTGTCCACAGAATCCTATTATTCACAGGAAGACAGAGTACTCCTTCCAAGTTGTACATGAGAACACTTAAATCTCAGAGATTAGAAGATATAGAAATAGATTCAGTACAAACATAAATTGCCTTTGTTAATAATATCATATATGATTGACCTAACATCAAGTCACACTGCCATCCTCAAAACTTTGAGCTCTTGTGGATGATCTACAAGACAGTAGAACACATATAAAAGGCTTTCCAAATATGATTACCCTGTTAAAAGTATATTAAGGTAAGGCACTTAGTAAATATCTAACAAATAAAAAAAGAATATTTCAATCAAACCCATTCATAGTCCAGACAATATATGCACTGGGCATAGAGTCAGAACCTTCGATCCTTGATCCAACAGCATTTAGAATACGTACAAGAAAAATGCATTTCTGTTTACGTATTACAACCTCTCTATATGCAATTTAAAATCACACTATAAAAAGGGGGGGAAAATTCTCTATTTTCTTAGAAGTCCAACAGATGAAACATTTTTTATCCCTGGAGAATTTACACAAAAAGATTGACCAATACCAAACTTTTGTCATCCAGAAATACATAGAATTCCCTGCTTTATAAATAGGTATTTAAAACAATTTACTACAAAATATTTGTCTAATTTAGACAATTTTCTAACAAAAGAAGTTTAACAAATACTTAGACTTCAGCCCATTTCTGTAGTACCATTCATTAAAAAGTAAAATATATACATTAATTAATCTGTAGTCCATATCAATAAGTCCATTTGGCATCAAACTGTTAGAATCAATGATCAAAGAAAAGCTCAAAGCCTAACTAATACTTTTTTTTGTCAAAGATGCAGTTTTCTAAAAAAGGTAACTCTGAAGGGCAAGCTGATTTTTTGTTTAAAACAATTATTGACAGTCAGAAAAAAAAGTACAGCGCAACTATGGTCCATCTAGATATAAAATTAGCATATGACATATTTCTGATTGAACTCTTGATTAATATATTAGTAGATATAGTATCTAGAACATTAATACACATAATCTCAAATCGGTGCACATTAAACTTAAACTATCTTCAACTCATTTATTGCTGTTTTAGCAGCATACTTTTCCATCATTTTTATGTCACTTTCTATAAGCTTTAGTAAGTAATAATCAATACCAGATGATAGTGTTTAATAAATCCCTAACTAGTATGTCTTGTTCAATATCCCCATACTAGCTACAACTTACAGCTTTCATCAGTGAGAAGCTTTGGATTTTGGAAGACTGCATTTGAAATTTTAGCATCTTATGCATCTTCCTTCTAGCAGCTATCATTTATGTCTCTGATATACTATCAGACTATTAGCTATAACTGAAAAATTTATAAATATTTTTTTCAATCTAAGCTAATTTGTCTACACAATCATATAGATTGGAAACCAGTTCAGTTTATAATAAGTGTCCTTAATTTCCTGCACTCTGAATTTAATATAAAACAATAAAATATTACATGACACAGGTACATCAGTCATACTTTTTTACCATCTCTATGTTACATGATAGAGGTGTCTATAGTTATTAAAAAACTAAGGACACCATAATATATAAAAACAGAACTGGTTTCATATCTATATGATTATACGAGCAGAATGGCTTAGATTGAAAACATGTTTTTCAGTTTGATTGCTTAATAGTATAACAGTAGTACAAAATTCAAAACTTTCACTGATGAAAGCTACAAGTTTGAAACTAGTTTGGAGATATTAGATAAGAATTGCTAGAAAGCAGTTTAAAAGTAAAAACAGGTATTAAATATAATAATTATGTATATTCAAATGTTAAAATTATTCAATGACATATTGTAAAATAATATTAAATAATGTAATAGGTTTATTAAAATATTTTTAATTTAAAAGAAATTTACAAATTAAATAAATTATGTTAAAACATTTTCTTATCAAAGAATGTATTGCAAAACAACTCACTTGAGAAATAGATTTAAAATAATTAAATTAAAAAAGATTAAATCTGTTTTGATATGAGATTCAAAAACGAGAAAATTAAGGCAATTTAAGAATTACAGTGTTTGCAAATTAAATCACTTAAATAATGTATTTTTGAAATGCTTGTAATGAAAATACAAGAGGTCATAAAGCTATCAACAATAAGATATTAAAGGTGTTAAAAACAATGATTATCAAAGTCTGTAAAAAACAAGATCAAGGTTTTCAAAAGCAAGAACTAAATTTATATATGATTAGTTTTGCTGAACATCATTATGATGACTGAATAGACAAGAGGAATAACTTCCAACTGTTGAAATCTACTCTGGAATCTAATCATACTATTTTTTGAACAATTCTCTAATTGAAAAGAATCAAAACTACAAATTTCAAAAATAGGAGATTGTTGAACATTATGGCAAAACTCTCCACACAGTAGTGCCACTCAGTGCAAGCCAGAGTAATCAATGGATGCAAAAAGGTTTGTGCATAACATTTCTATCCAGTGCCTACTCATCAAATATCCCCCGACTAGTTTCTAGCTTGTGGCTTTCATCAGTGAGGAGCTTTGGATCTGAGAGTACTGCACATATCCTAAGACTAGTTTCTAGCTACAGGCTTTCATCAGTGAGAAGCCTTGGATCTGAGAGCACTGCACCAGATCTAGGTGCAGTGTTCTCAGCTCCAAGGCTCTTCACTGATGAAAGCCCCAAATTAGAAACTAGTCTGGGGATATTTAGGCATTAGATAGAGATTGTATGCACAAACCTTCTTGCATCCATTGATTACTCTGGCTTGCACTGAGTGGCACTATTGTATGGGGAGTTTTGCATGTTTTAACAGCATGAGCAAACATAAGAAAGTGATCATGTGATGTTTCCTAATTTAACATTATGGCAATGTACAAATGGAATCAATTAATATTTGCCATCATAGGAGAAATCAAACTCCGGTTGTAGAACTTTTGTTCTGTATGTAAAAAAAAAAAACTGTTTAGATTGTTACCCTAATTAATTAATCATTTTAAGTTTTATTTTAGTATGTATTTAATTTTAACAAACTATACTTAATATTATTGATTAATTAAAACAGGAAGTGAAATTTAAAAAAAAAAAAAATTAGTTGCATTTTAAAGTAACTGGAGTTAAAAAAAAAAAATTCACTTTATCTCATATTTATTGTATATGCTATGATTTGTTAACATTTAAAAAAGGTATCATTTAATGTAAAATTGTCAGATAAATAATCAAAGATGTAATATTCAATTTAAAACAAATGTAGATGTTTGTAAAATAGTTAAAGCTCCAAGTGAAAAAAAAAAGTTGAAGATTTATTTGGAAATTAAATTGAGACCATTTATATATATACCTTTGTATTAATGATTGTGAATTAAATTTAATATATGTTAGAACTTATTATGTGGATGCAATTATTAGATCTCTGTTAAATGATTTATTGTATATTAATGTGATGGATTTATTTAGTTTTATTATGTAAATTTAGTGGCAGATCCAAAAGGCCTACCTCAATTAATTAAGGAGTATTAATAATAAATGGGGGTTGGATTCAAAGAACCACCTCTCATAATTAGTATGTTATTGTTAAATCGGGATTTGGACCTAAAATAGTCACTCCCCAGAGTTATCATTGTAAAAAAGGTGTATGGGTTAAAATTATCCCATATTAAATATGTGCATGTGATTATGTTATTAAGCTTATGATATAAATACATGTATAATATTTGTGAGATAGACCATACATATTGTTATATTTGGGATTTATTAGAGGCCAGGGATTTACTCTGCAGCAAATTTACTTGATCATAAACAAAAAGTTGTATTATAAGATTTAAAGGAGATTAAAGTTTTAAAATTAATTCAAAATAAATCTTGGACACTTTATACATAATTATTGTTTTCCACTGTGTGTGAGATGGAATAAAAAAAAAAGAGGTAAAAAAGAGATTGGAGAAATGGTTTTATAAAATAAATAAATTATATTCTGTCTGACAATTACAATATTTTATTATCAAGTTAAATAGTATGTTAACATTTTTATATGTAATATTGATTGTTATATAATTATTTCATGTCCATTTTATCAGGAGTAACTTATATTCTACAGGATCTAGTCTGGTATTGCAAATAGTGGTTGTGTAGTGATCACCATTGAAGAAAATAATTTCAAAGTTTATTAAAATATATGATGTATAAATATATATATATACACTGGTGTATTTCCTGATGTTTAATGTAAGTGGTGTCCTCACCAATTAATATAAAGATAAATAATTTAAACCTGTATAATCTGACCGTTATCATAATAATAAAATTAAAAGAGTCAAACAAAATCATCCATTTTTCTTCACAATTACATAATCATTAAAAACATATAAAATAAAACTTATTCAATTCTTCTTCTAAAGTAATAGATCAAAACATAATTTCAACTTATAAATAAACCTGATTTTATTTCATCTTTCGAATTTGAATACTATTATTAAAATAGGTAAAACTTTCCATACAGTAGTGCCACTTAGTGCAAGCCAGAGTAATCAATGGATACCAGAAGACTTGTGCATAAAATCACTATCTAGTGCCTACTCATCCAATATCACCAGACTAGTTTCTGGCTTGTGGGCTTCGTCAGTGAGGAGCCTTGGATCTGAGAGCACTGCACCTAGATCTTAGAATCTAATGCAACCTTCCAGCAGCCACCTTTTATCTCTACTTAACTACAAAACTATGAGAATAAAATTGAAAACACAATAATATTTTCAATCTAAGATCATTAGCTTATATAGTCATATAGATCTGAACTCAGTTCATTACTCATACATTTTGGTGTCTTTGGTTCTTTAATACCATAGCTACCACTATCCTATTAGGCAGGATTGGTATTAATCCACCAAACATCACATGATCACCATTTTTTTTTCTTGCTCATAACTGTTATTAAAACAAGCAAAACTCTCCATACAGTAGTGCCACTTAGTGCAGGCCAGAGTAATCAATGGATGTCAGAAGACTTGTGCATAAAATCCCTATCTAGTGCCTACTCATCAAATATCCTCAGATAAGTCTTCCGGCATCCGTTGATTACTCTGGCTTGCACTAAGTGGCACTACTATACAGAAAGTTTTACCTGTTTTAATAACAGTTATTAGCAAGCATAAGAAATGGTGATCATGTGATAATTTGAATACTTTCAAAATAAAATTATGCACATGGCATTTTACTTTTAAATCTATAGATTGATCTTTTATTTATTCATAACTTTATGAAACAAAAATTTCAATAAGCAATGAACAAGTATTACATTTTCAAATCTGAAGCAACTAGCCCTAATACACAAGATATTTCTGGATTAAAACTCAACTTGATAATTCCAGTGCTTGAATATCATATGGCTTTTCAAGTCAGTAATCATTTGATTTTTCTTTTAGTACTAATATATTACATAGCTTCACAAATCATTTATTTTTGAATTGCAAAGAATTTTGATCTTTGCTATTAAATGTATAATAATGGGTAAAACAAAAAATAAAACTATTATCACTTTTATGAATAATTGTGAGCCCATTCAACATTTTATAAACATTTTTATTATTAAATTCTAAAGAGGACTGTTTTTGCAAACATCATTATTTCAATAACATCAGTTACAAGAAATATAAATTTTAACAGTGCCATTTTACTGATCTATTTCAAATATAATGCAAAATAATTTTTGAGATATATCTTTAATATCAGAAAAAGGCTATACAAATTACAAAACAATGATTCTCTTCTTAAATAAATTTTCATAAAATTGAAGAGCAATTAGTTATTTAGAGAATTAAATAAAAATAAAAAGTATTCATTAAAAATTTTTACTACTATTTACCCCGACTTTCCTTATCACCCTCAACCAGAATAAATAGGGTTTAAATAACACCTTAACGGTAGAATGCAGCATCTGTAGAGAAAATTAACCAGTTTGGCTACGTGATGTAAAGCTCAATTCACACCTTTGGAAAAAGCCTTAGTAGTCATTCATCATTAGAAGTAGTAATAAAAATCAAATACAATAAAAGAGTTAGATATGCTGCTGTATAGAAATTAAGTACAGAAAATACATTTGATTTAGCCATGACAGATCCATATATTAACGAATGTCAGCAGAAACCCTTGCAAGATAAAAAGATATTGCACAAACTACTAACACTTTTTATTTTAAAAGATATTAGTCTTGAGAAGATCTCAAAGATGGAAAATCTGCTTTTGTTGAATGATCAATCATTTAGATCAGCAATTCTTAAAGCATTGGGTTGTAATTTCCTTAAGCTATAAAATAGTTTTTAATGGGACTGTAAGCAAGTATGACATTTTCATTAAAGAAAATTTCATTAAGTTTAATGTGATAATATTATTATATGATACACAAAAAATTGAAAATAAAAGATGATTATGTGATTGAAAAACAGTATTGCAAAAGATTTATTAAGGGATGGCTTATTGCAAATTTTTACTTTCAAAAAAAAAATAAATGAATTTTCCAAAAAGATATGTTTTTAGGTATAAAAATAATAATACTAAAAATAACAGAAAAGTAACAAATTTTTTTTATAAATATTAAAAAACTTTCCTAACAATTTTTTTTTTTTTTTTATATTTTTAAAAATAATTCAGAAAATCTATTCTATTGAATTAAAAAAACTACTTAATAAATTATTTTTTAATATATTTTAGGTATAATAAAAAAAATTATGATTAAAAATTTGGGTGTTCTTAATAAAACTGCAGTACAATATATTTTTTTTAAACTTTACTAAGGTCCATGAAAATATTTAATGAAATTTTGTTAAGAAAACTCAAATATTTTTATCATTATTATTAATTCTTTCTCTTTATTCGATAAATTTTTATAGAAGAAGGGTTTTATTGCCTGATTCATTTTCCAAAATTTTGGTGAACATTTCCTAAAATCTTTTCCCATGTTGTATTCATTCTCCAAGGTTAACTGTGAGTGCAAAATTAAGTTAAAAACCAATAACAATTAGCTGAATGTCAAAGTATTTTTAAAATTCAACTGATTTTGAATTTATGTTTTTTAGCTCCTAATATGGAAAAATAATTACAGCCAGTTCCACAGTGGAACTGCCGAGATTAACTCAATACTGAAAGCCTCCAGATTAGTTTGAAACTGCTAAAGCAAATACAATACTGAAATCAATAATAAGCGCGAAAGGTTTGCAGCCTTTCAATTTAATTTGAACTATCTGCGCTTTATATTAAATAAATATTATTTACATATGTTACTACAAGTTATAACATCTAAAAACTACTGCATAGTAAATCGTAGGATTTCGCGCTGTATGTTTGTAATTTACATTCAGTGAGTTAAATATGAAGATATTTAAAGCTTCACGCTTTCAAACCTAAATACTTCAGACTGGCTTAGATAAATAGAAAGACAAGTAAAGAAAAGGGAGGACCACCCTTTTCTTGTAAAATTCTCTGTCTAGTGAGTACGGTTTGATCATTATTCAGACAGCCATCATAACATCTGATTGGCTGTCAGATAAGTATTATAATAAGAGCGAAAGGTTTGCAGCCTTTCAATTTAATATCAAAACCTCTTAAATATTGAAGTTACTCATATCAAGATAAACTTAATATAATTTTAGTTACAATAAAGTGTTGATGAGCTACATCAATACTATCATTTATTCTATGTCTTAAATTTGATTTACAATTATCGTGCTATTTTGCTACGTCTAGTTCATAATAGCATAGCTAAGTGCATTAATTAGGTCTACCATACCATGCCAGTTAAATCTTGCTCTTGATAGAAGCTTCAAATCAGATTAATAATTTTTAACTTATAAAACAATTATACATAGGAGGAAAGAAGTATCTAGAATTTTATCTTCTTTAAATATATTTTATAATTGATCTTATACTTCATTGGATCACAGATGCATTAATATAAGATTAGTCATTGCAGCTATTGTGAGTCTATAAAACATAATTGTAAAAATTATGAAGTTTTTGAAGTTATATATAAAAAATTTATAAATTTCTGATTTGACTATAATATATTTGAAAGACCTTACAAATATATAGTCACAAATACATTTCTTTATTATATTTAAAAAATAATAATAATAACATAAATCATAAAAATGAAAAAAGGATATATAAGAAAAATATGACATTTTTTTTAATAAAGTGAACTCAGCTACAAAAAAAAAATGTTCCAATTTCAAACTGCATCAGAGAGCTAATGTAGATAAGCATACAAAAGTCAAAAGACAATAGATTTGTAATAGAAAAAAAAAAACAAAAAAAAAACTTATAATGGCAATAATAACAACAGAGAGCAAAGATTTAGTAAGTCTCATTTACCACAAAACAAACTCATATCAAAAGAATGTTCATATATGCTAACATGATAAAGTCAAATTTTATTTATATGCTTCTTAATAAGTATCCCAAATAAAGAAAATATGACATATCATACATCAAGAATGCAAAAGATAGCATACATTGTGTTTTAAATGACATAGATCTATATTAGGCCCCTTATGGTAACATGCACGTTTTGCCTAAATAATATTAGGGTATCTATAAATATTTTAAACATACTTGTCAGGGTTTATGATGATGATGTCACTTTGTTAGTCATTATATGTTGGTTCATTACCACCAGTTTAATTGTTTAAAGTTCTTAGAAATTTTCCAAATTTATTTATATTTTTCAACACATTTAATAATTTAGCACAATTCAGTAAATAATAAAACATTTATGTGGTATAAATAATAAAACATTTATGTGGTATAAATAATAAAACATTTTATGTGGTATTATTCTCTTCTTTCCTCCAGATATTGTTGGCCTGAGCTATAATATTAGCATGGGAATAGAATCAGTGATCTTTATTTTCAAAATATTGAATTATTCAAGTATCTAAAAGTTAGCAGTTTGATTCCATGTTAATACAGTCACTGTAGAAGAGAGAAGAAGAATATTCTTCGAAACGGGTTCTATGTGTTATTATTAGCAGTTGCATTTATTTAGAAACGTATAAAATTAGAATTTTTCTACGAACATTTAACAATTCAACTGGATGAAATATTTTTAATAATTTACATGATTAACATTTTAAAATATATATAAAATAATGTATTAAACAATATCTAACTAATACCAATTCTCAGACAAAAGTTTCAAATTTCAGATATATGAAAATTTAAACTTATTTCATTATCGTTAAAAATAAAAGTTTGAGACATTGAGTCATCATTTGAACATGAATCATTGTCGAAGCTCAAAAAACGTTAATTTATTTAAAAAATCAATAATGCTTATGCACAGTATTTGTAAAGTACAAACATAAACAAAAAAAACTTATTGAATATAGTGTATATTAAGATTTTATTGAAGATTAGTAATTAGCCAACAGCGAATCATGACCAAGACATAGTGTTTCATCATCATTGGTGTTATCATTGTTTAGCATGCTTTTAACACAATTCATTCTAGGTTCTCATTCTCAGAGCTGAACCATAAACTTTAATGAACTATTACATCAATATTTAGATGCGATTTTAGGCTATTAATTTGAAAAAAATAAAATATCTATAAATACAGATATATTACGAGGATAATATTCACAGGTGAATCGGTTATTTTATATCGTAAAACAAAATAATATATATAAATTTTTGTACAACTTACCAATTTTCCAAGTACAAATGATATCCAATAAAATTACTTATATTTATAAATTTAATTGCAATAAACTAAATTAGAAAAATTAAAATTTGCGACCCGGAAATTTTTCGGACTTCTTAATACTGCGCTTAGTGATGACGTCAAAGTCGTTAAAACCTTAAACTCGTTGTCAAATGTATTTTTTTATTCGACTCTAGTGCACACAAAAATAATATACATAATAGATATAGGTTTTATTTTCTCTTTTTACACTCAATAAAGTAAATCACATTTATTAAGATGAGATGGATAATGTATTACAAAATATCAAGTGAGTCGGATCGAAGCATCGATTATGAGTACCGTCCATGGCTCTAATTTGTTTTAAAATCACTGAGAGAAATATGTACTTTTAGAGACGAAGAAAATGTTTTTGTTTTATTTTTTGCATGTCAGAGAAAAAATAAAATTTTCAGAGCCCAGAAAAATTTATTAAATTTTGCTTTAAAAAAAATCTTCCAAATTGCATTAAAAGTAGTATTCAAAAACAATGATATTATATAACAGAAGCCCGCCCCCAAAAAAATTAATTAAAATTTTATTCCGGTACATTTTTTCATTACTATATATTTTCTTAATAATATACACATATCTTTAATTATTAATTAAATGTTGTAAAAATGGAATTTATAATCCATTTAGTAATTTTTGTTTAATTTTAATAAATAACACGTGTTCGGTAAATATTTTTGAGAAAATAAACAAATAGTTGAGGCCCCTAAAATGGATAGCTAAAACAAACACAGTTGGCGAACTTCCGTCGTACAGTTTGTACGTACAGTTTGTACGTATTTACCCTTTAATTTTTCTCTATGCGGGCTAACGCGTTTATAAAATTCTGAATGAAGCTCATTGCTGGGATGTCATATGATCTGTTGAATAATAAACTATTTGATTGTCTTGCATTTTAATATAACATTTCTTTGACAAACTATGTTCAACTTCATAAAAAAATTGAAAGTTAAAATTTTAAATTGTAAAACTTGGTTATTATAATTTTTGTTCAAAGATGGACTGGCCAAAGGTCCTTCCCAAGTAAAACTTTTAGAAATGCAATATTGGCGAGAGTTTTTAAATGAATATATTCTAAATCCAGACGAAGAAAAAATAGCTAAGAAAGAGATTTAAAAAAACAAAAGGTGAATTTTGTGACCATTAAACAAATACATCCACATGTAACTCGTGTTAATCCTTCTACTTAAAAATGTAGCAGCTTTCTCCATACAATAGTACCACAGTGCAAGCTATAGTGATCATTGAATGCTAGAAGGTTTATGCACAAAAATCTCTATCTAGTATCTATTCATCCAACATCCCAGACTATGATTTTGACCAGTGAGATGTGTTGAATCTGACAGCATCACAGATCTTTGGATTTAAAGCACCCCTCCAACAACACCTAACATCTGATTACTATAACTTGCTCTAGATAGCACTATTGTATAGAGAAGTTTACTGCTATTTCAACATATTGTGTAAGGATAGGAAATGGTGGTGTAATCCTTCAATCTGTTTGTTTGATAGCCTGTAATGATTATTAACTCTTTCTGCAGTATTTTTTTGTTGTTGTTAAAAACTTCAAGTCTTTTTTAATTGAAGTTAGCTTTTGTGTTTTATCATATCATCAACAACAGCAAATAATACTACATCTGTTTAGAGTGTCTTAAAAATAATTTTTATCACATAAATTGGGTCTCCTTTCACAATTCACATATATTAAAATGTTTTTATCATCTCCTCATATACATTTTAATGCAATTTTTATATAATTCTTTTATTTTGCTTACAGTTTTGACTGTCCTGCAGTCTTCATCAGAGCTACAACATTTAAATCATAATCATATAATCATTATTTTATATATATATTATCAATCATAATCATATTTAATTTTAACTCTATAGCTTTGCTTCACTTATTTCTTACTTATATATATATTTTATTTATTTTTATTTTCATTTTATTCTTATTTTTTATTTTATTCTATCTTATATATCATTCCACATTTATTCTTTAATATATCACTATAATCTTTCCATTTTATTTTTTATATATACTTATTATCTTATATCTTTTATTATCTTCTATTATTTTATATATTTATTCTTTTATTAATAATTTCTATTTATTCTTTCTCTTATCTCTATTTTTATTTTGCTATTCTCATTTTTTATTTTTTCATTTTACTTACCTCTATAATTTTCACTCCTTTCTCTACAATATAACTGAATATTTATTAAGAATATTTATAAAGAATAAAATGAAAGTAAAAATAAATAAAAATAATAATAAAATATAAGTAAGAAATAAGAGAAGCAAAGCTAAAGAGTTAAAGTTAAATATAATCATGAATGGTAATATAAAATATATATATTATGTATATAAAATAATGATTATATGATTATACGTTTACATATTGTAGCTCTGATGAAGACTGCAGGGCAGTTGAAACTGTAAGCAAAATAAAGATGGAATTATATAAAAATTGCATTAAAGTTTATATGAAGAAATAGTAAAAAAAATTTAATATATATGAAGAGAAATGCAAAAAAAGTAAAGGAGAAGATATAAGAATAGTAATCTCCTTTCACAAAATTATGTTTAAGTTCACCCAAAAAACACTATTTTAAAAAAAGCATTTATTTCACCTGTCCAATCCAATGTAGGATAAACTCAGGTAAAGGTTAAATTAAATGAGATATAAACCCCTTCTTGTTGCAACATAAAAAAAATTAGAAAAAACTTATTTAAGATTATTCCATAAAATTCTGAAAATATGTTACTATGATAGGAGATTCGTGGCTTATTTCTATACAATAAATTTGGCAGAATAATACTTCTGTAAAACAAGATGGATTTTTTTTTAACTTATTAAGTGTAGGTTATGCTATACTTCAAACTTAAGTCTGTCTTTTTATGTATAATTAAGTATTTTCATTAATTGACATTTTAAAGCTGATAATAGTTCAAACTAAAAATTTAAGATTTTTCTTCCATCTTTAAAGACTTTAAGATTGCATTTATAATTATAAGAATATTTTGTAGATTATGCTTTGGATCGGAAAAAGACATTATTACCATATGTAAATCTAAAAATCAAGAAGATATAGTTATTCATTTATTTTATTTTAATTAGATTATTTTAAAACTTACATCATCAAAATTGCTTGATATCCACTTTCTAAACACTGCTTCAAATATTTCTGCCATAAAAAGGAAAGTTGAACACAAATTTATTTAACAACAATTTTTATTTAGAATGCCAGTTTATTAAACAACAACAATAATTTTTCTCTCAACACTATGTAGGAGCTATATAAATTGAATAAATATCAATGGATAATAATTCATTTCCACCCAAACCATTTTAATTAATTGAATCAAAAACGTCATATAATCAATAAAAGTAATATATAAATTATATCTTTGATTATCTTACTTTTCTTATATTCACATGACAACAGAAATTATATATTGTTTATAATGCTTATTAATTCTTTAAAACAATCCAGAATTTTTGGTAATCACTCATCTACAATTGGAAGTTAACTTATTTCAATAAAATAGTTGAATGTGCTTTAAGTGATAATCTTCATGTTTCATGACAACTACTGAAAATTTTTGAATTTCAGTTTATTTTTTTATATATGGGAACAATACATCTTTAAAACTAATTGAAACAATATCATTAAAACATATTATCCTAAAAAATTTCCAATAGTTTTGAAACTAATAAATTTAAAATTTTCATCAAACATTCTACCAGAACCTGTAGACTTTCCAATTTTAATATTATAAAACTGTTAGCTTCAATAAAAATCTTTATCTAAATCTAGATGAGTAAATAGGATGTATATATCATCAAAAGAAATTAGAATTATTTGTCATTTCTCAAAACATGATCAAAATATTCTCTACATTTGTATAAAATGTCACTTTCATATAAAAGACTAGTGATTTAATAGGATTATAATATCACTTTTCAGCTTCTTATAATACCTTTTCAATATATATATATATATATTGTAATGATATCCTTGGTTAATATAATAATGTACAAGTGAAATAATATGATAGCAGTAGTTAATTAACTAGAACTCATTCTTTATACAAATATTTATTTGCTTTAGCTAT
Source organism: Epiperipatus broadwayi (assembly GCA_028023455.1). Taxonomy (NCBI): domain Eukaryota; kingdom Metazoa; phylum Onychophora; class Udeonychophora; order Euonychophora; family Peripatidae; genus Epiperipatus; species Epiperipatus broadwayi. The sequence goes on along the minus strand of JAQFVV010012429.1, from coordinate 3,222,157 downwards.
CGTAACTCCAAACATAACACATAGGAGAGCATGTTTTCAGAGCTTTGGGGAGAGTATTCTATGAGTTGCATATGTGGGTATTAATTGGATATATTTCATCAACAAGCATTATATATGAAATAATAAGTTTGTAAATAAAGAAATAATTTATTAATGACAAAATAAAATAAATAGCTAATAAAATAAATAACTAATCTTATTTTGGGAGATTTTCTTTCTTGAGTATTTTTCAATTTCAGAAGTTATAATAAAAGTTCAAATGTTTTACAACTTTACGTAATAACTTTCAACATAAAAAATGATGATTGCTTATTGCTAGTTAGCTTTTCTGGAAATACTTTCATTTAATTTGTCATTAAAGATTGCAATATAGTTCATACAAGTTCAGATATATCCTTATAGTTCCTTCATGAATAAAACAATATTTTGATCAATTCCAATAGTTTTTATGCTTTAGTTTTTAATGTTTGTAAATATTCTTTTCCTTTATTTGTCTTGAATATTCACAAATAAAAAATATCAAAGCATTAAAAGTTCTGGCTTTAAAATAGCTTAGTTATCTTGAAATTCTCGTCTTCCTTTAGATATTTGTTTCTTTTCAGTATTATTAAGTAAAACATTAAAGCAGTAACCCAAAGCATCAGTATCCTCATTTCTTCTCTGACAATCCATTTGCAGAGTTGTATTTATCAAAAGCAATTTTTAAAGTAGCTGATAAGGAAAATAGATTGGACAATTGCACTAGAGTCAGAACCAATGAGCTATTGACGTTAACTTAGCTCACCATCTTCCATATAAGCCTTAGTACAAAAAGTATCTCCATTACTTTAAGTAAATAAATAATAATAATAATAATTAGAAGTTTACACTTTTTTGTGTATTTTCCCTTTTTTATTTAATATATAATTGATTTTGTTGCTTTTTCTTTTTTTTCTACTTAAACAATGGGGGAGAATGAAAAAATCTATCTCATTTTAATATTTTTCTACTTCATTTACATATTAATGCTTTTTGTTGTTTTCATATCTTTTGTGGATCATCATCATAAATTTAGAATATCTTATTTTTTTAACAAAGGGAAAATTAATTAAATAGATATATTACATTATTTTCCAAAAATATAATAATGTAACTTTGGCATGGCCAATATAATTGTTACACATATTCTCTCACCAAGAAGCAGTGATGCAACTGTAAAATATTCCATTTATCTGCTTCAATCACAATGCCAATAATAATTTTTATATATTGTAATGGAACGTATATGAGGCAGCCCACGATTGGGCAAGCCAAATGTAATGGAAACTATATGGTAGCTTACAATTGGATAAGCTAAATATAATGGAACGTCTATTAGGTATTCCATTAAAATTAAAGATTGAAGAAAAACGAAATTATTCCAGTTATATTTAAATAAATTGTTTAAATGCACTTCCAGCTAGCTATATATAAAACAAATCTAAAATCATGCAAAGCAATGAGATCTATCTTTATAATTTATTTTTAAAGATGATGTGACTAACTAATCAATATATATATTAGAAACAAAGGGACTTCTACTAAATTCAAATATACACATCTAACTATATAAATTTATGTACCTCTAAAAATATAAATGAATAATAATATGTGTAAGTGACCTACAAACCAAATAATAAATGAAATATGAAATTATCTTTATTATTTATAAATTCAGTTAATTTCATAATAACTTTGGCATTAAAAGAAAATAAGAATAATATAGTATTGCTCTTTTAAATAATTACAAAGGCATTATTTATAAAAACAAATAGTAATCCTTTATTTTATTATATTCAACTTTAAATAATATTATTTTTAAATATAAATACAAAGAATAACTATATTATATACTGTAATAAGATATATAGATTAAATATATAAAACATATTTTCCTAACCATTAATATAAATATAACAATTCATAATAACTTCAACCTATAAATACATTTTAAGATTTTTAAATTATTTAAGATAATGTAAACATCTTATACTTAATATTATTATAAAACAAGATCTTAAATTGACACTTATAAAATTATTTTATAATAAAATAAAAAATAAAAGTAAATAAAAAAATATACAATCTCAAAAATATATTTATATATACTCATACATATATAAAATTATTAAATACCTTTTAAAGTTCATTTAGCTAATTTCCTTCCAAAAGTTAATTTATCCATGATTTTTTACCTTTACTTTTGATTATTAGAATCATTCTATCGAAAGAAAAATTATATATTAAAGAAAATTTTAATCCTTAGATATATCATATTTTATCCGTTTTAAAATTTCCTTCCTTTTAAAAAAAAAAAACCAATTAAAATGTTAAATCCACATGTTAATTCCAATTACTTCCAAATTATGATTAAATGATGATTATACATTTAAGATAGCTATATCTGTTTCAACCCACCATGAAATTTATATAATTTTTTTGTTGTTCCATTGAAAACCTGGAATAAAGAATGGGCGGGGATCTTGATTAATTGCCATAATCTATGTATTTACCATAAAAATATATATTATTTTATTTTGAAGAATAGTAAATTTTATAGAACTAAAGACAATAAAACTTTATTTTTCGTTGTTGTTCTATATCTATTCCAATATATATCAAAAAAGCTTCTTTTTTTTCTTCCTGCGCGATACTATTTTAAAACCTGTTATATATTTCTCTTTTAAAACAATTACATTAAATAAAAATAAATCAATATATATATATATAAAATATAAATTGAAAATTTGACACTTTAAAAATAACATAAAAATTATTTATTGCATTTAATAACATTATAAAAAAAAATTTTTTAAACAAAATTTATAGTCCTTATTTATTTCAATAATTAAATTTATAACGACTACAATAAATAAAAAAAAAAACTCAAAAAAATTAAAAACAAAAAAAATAAAATTCAAAAAACAACTAAAAATTTTTTAAAAACAAAACAATTTAAAAAAAAAACATCATATATATAGTTATTTCTTGACATTTTTATCAAATAATTTTTTAAAATAAAAGATATTCCTTTATTTAAAGAAACCATATTTTTCTTTTATCCAAGCTCATTAATTCTTAAACAAATCTAAAGTCAACAGGGGACAAGCCAACCTTTATCTTCTTTTAATATCAGCTTTCTCATCTTACATAATAAAGATCAATAATTTGCCATCTTATATGGTTTGAGGATATGAACATTGTATAGCCCATTTATGTTTTTATCCTTAATAAAAAAAAGCATTTTCACCTTGTTTCTTTGTGATTTCATAAGATCCCTCATATAAAATCTGAAATTTTTTAAAGACATGTTGCTCAGTATGACTCATATTGGATGCCTTTTCAACCATTTTATCATCAATCTTGAAAGTATAAGAGGGTTTCTTTTGTTTATGCTTCCTCTTTTTCCCCTGGAGACACATCCTCTAATATGCTTGATCCTGATCATACTACATTTTAATATTTTCTAGTATTATCTCTAAGGGAGTTTTTATCAAATTTGGAGATGCTTTCCTGAAATGAAAGTGGACATGATCAAATCCTGTGGATTCATTCCAGGTCCAATTGATGTAATTTACTATAGGCTTGATTTGCTTGACTATGGGTTATATTGCAGATTTTGGATAGAGATCAGTATATATTTATTGTAATTCTTTATTATCCAATGCCTCCATTCTGCAAAGAAAGAAGGCATTCCATGGTCTATCAGAATGTGCTCCAAATTTCCAATTATAGTAATGTGAATAATATTCTTTGTATTAGCTTGTGTAAAAGGATAGGCAGTCACATATTTCAAGAAGACATAGGACATAACTAGAAAATATCTCCAAAATGCTGGCAATTCCTTAGGTCTTTTAGGCAAAATGGAATATAATGATCAACATATGATCTGTTATCATATTTAGATTGGAGACAAATTTCACAATTACTTAGCACTGATATTATGCTTTTATATATTTATGGCCAATACCACAGTTTACACAATAAATATTCTATTTTATGAGGACCCAATGACATAATTAATTAGATGTTTTTGAATACTATAAGGAATTACAATCCCCATCTGTGTTTTTTTACTTGATATTCCAGACTTTCATTTCCTTATTCAATATTTATGCCATGACTTCCTTTCTTCTTGAGAACTATTCACTTTCTTGATCTGTTTTCCAAATAACTGATTATATCTTTAAGTTTGTAATTTCTTTGTAACCGAGGCAAAATTTTCAATCTGTTTTCTACAGACTCATCTATATCTAAATTAAAAGAGGTCGGGTAAAGCTCTTCAGAACTTAAATGTTGCTGTTCTAAATAACTAAAATTTAGATATGGATGTCAGCTACAATGTTTTCTACATGCTTGCAATATTGGACAAAATATTGATATTCATGAAGATAGAGGCTCCCATTGCACCAACTGATTATTAGTGAGATAACTGTGGTTCAAGAATTTGAGACTCTTATGGTCAATAATCACAATAACTTTTGATCCCAAAAGGAATTGTCTCCATTTTTAAAGGCCCAGATCACAGCCAAAGCCTCTTTTTCTGTGATGGCATATTTCAGCTCCAGACCCCCAATAATCAATTCAAAAAAATAAAGAACTCGCAGTTGTTTATTCTGCACTTGGAAAAGAAATGCTCCTAATCCATAATTGTTACTATTAGTTTGGACATAAAATGTTTTGCAGAAATCAGGATATGCCAACACCACTGTATCTATAAATTTCCTCTTGATCTTTTTTAAAATTTTCATGTTTAAATGTCCAATTCCATCTTATGTTCTTCAATAAATGCAGAAGAGATTGCATATCCATGGCTAGGTTTGGATAGATTTGTGATAAAAATTACACAAACCTAAAAATGACCTGACTTCCTTATTAATTCTTGAGGTCTCAGAATCTTTTATGGCCATTATTTTATCAGGATGTGGTCTAATCCCTTCCTTACCCACTATATGGCATAGAAATACTACTTCAGTAGCCAATAAGGTATTTTTTATATTAATTCATAAATCTTTCACCTTACATTCTTGAAAGAAATTCTAAGTGTACTAAATGTTCTTGAAGGCTAGGAGAAACACTACATCATCCATGTATAATATTAAAATAGATTTAACTTCTGATAAAACCTGGTCCAGACATCTCTGTAGGTCTACTCCACTATTTATCAATCCAAAGGACCTTCACTGAAATTGATGAGTAATCATATTAAAATACTGTATACTTCCTGCCTTCTTCATGAAGATCAATCTGCCAATAGCTTAACGTTAAATCCAAGGTGATAAAAACTTGTAGCACATCTTGGATAAGTGATGGAATATTTCTATCTGGAACTGTAATTTTATTCAATTGTCGTGTCAAGGCATAGTCTCACTGACCAATCTTTTTTCTTCACCATCAAGGAGTTATTACAAGAGGATGAGCATTAACCACTATTCTCCACTCCACCAATTGTGACAATTGTTTTTCTATTTCTCTTTGATATTGGTGAGGGATAGGGTAAGATCTAGCTTGGTACACCTGATTCTCCTTGACCTTCATATCCTTTAATAATTTCAGATATTTTGAGAATACTTAATATGTTAATTCAATAACTAGTATAATCTCTCTTTGCATAATCTGTTAATGAATACAAACATTTTATTGTATTCTAACATGTCTTGGTGAACTTCTTTTAACTTTATACAAGTGATATTACTCAAAGAATACAATACTGTAGATACAAATTTAAAATTTTGTTCCTGTACACTCACTTGACTTTTTGCCTAATTGAGTATGTATACAGCCAAACTGGGGCATTAAATCTGATCCAAGCACCACATCATAAATCATCCATTTTAATATTAAAAACATGTTGTAAAGATATGTGCATTACTTTAAGATTAATCCAGTCTGCTTGGATCCAATCTGTACTTTCTTTTTTATTAGCCAACCTTACATGTAACAATTTTATTGGGAGAATTTGTATCAAAGGATTAAAAATCATAATATGTTAATATAATTCTTCTGAAATCACTGAAATTTGATTGGAGTCCATAAGGGCAATGACTTGCAATCCCTCAATATTAATATATGTTTTTGGGCACATCTACCTTGCATATTTTATCCTCCCAATCATAAGTCAAATTCACCAATACATATATTAATTCTCTATCCTCTACTAGATTCTCATCTTTCATCCTTAGACATCGACATGAAAAACATTCTATCAAGGTCCCTTCTCATGTTTGGCTGTTGTTTTTCATACTTGGTAGGTCACTCACTTAGACTCACAACAGGAGATAAGTGTCATTCTTGGTTACTAATAACTTCTCTTTTTAGACCATTAGATCTATATACCTCTCTTGTTCTACTATTAGTTTCATTATATTTCTCTGCTGACTTCTATAAAGTTGGTATCTGAGATTATAATCAATCTTGATACCGCCAATCATTGCACTGCCTTTCTTAAATGATGGTTGGGCTACCATAGGAAGTTTACTTTCTTCATTCTGATTTGGAAACTCATATCTACAGCATTCAAGAAATCTGACACCTCTTTAATAGTCTTTCTGTCACTATTAATAACCATTTGTTCAATCCTAAAAGGTAAATTGTGCATTATTATCCTTATTATTTGAAATTTCAGTGATCCCATATGCAGACAAAGTTTGAATCTGGAAATTTGTCTTCTGAAGAATTGTGTATAAGTTTTACTTGAAATTTCTCTTTCATGATCTGATACCTTATTACTTTCTGTCTTTCTTTGGAGCAAAAGTTGCTTAAAATCTTTTTTTATATATTTTGGATAAGTAGTTGGTTTGTTTCTCAGTGAATTCTATCATTCCTTAGCTGATCCATTTAGATTGCTATATGTGATAGCTACAGACACTTTTTTATTAGCAGATTCAACTCAAAATAGTTTTCTAGACTATCTAGTTGTTTGGTTGGTGTCTCTCCTCATCACCTCTAAATGTTTCTTTTCTCAAAAATTGATTAATGCTTTTTATATTTTCACTAAGTCCTCCATGTTGGCTTTTAATTAATGTATCATCTTGGTTTTCTTGAATCATTATATCCATAGTATTACATTTATTTTCCTCTGTACATTGTTATACAGTCTCTTTTAGTTTATCAGAATCTGCTTTTATGTCATTTATACTGACAACCATTTATTTTAATGAAGAATCGTCCATTTGAAGTATCCTTATCTTTTTTTCATTCTTCATTTCCAGCCTCTGTAATCTTTCCCCCAGCTAAAAATTGTTTTTTGCACATTATCTTGATAGGTTGTAACAGTTTCCTGGACTTGTTCACCTATTTGTTTTATCATCTCTTTCTTTAAAGTGATTATATTATTTTCTACTCCCTGTAATTTTTCATTTCTTCTTTGATTTGAACATATGCTTCTTTCATTTCATTACACATTTCTTTAATTTCTATCTGCATTTTTCTTGATTTTTATCCATTTCACTATGTATTTCTTTATTTCTTCTATCAGTATCTCCTTTCCTTGATTATCTCTTCTATCATTATTTTCTTTCATTTGATTTATTATTGCTAGAAACATTTCCAAAGTGTCTGCTGCTGGTCTTTGCTCCTCTGGTGCTTGGCAGTCCAGCTATCCTCTTCAATTACTGTCTCAGCCTTTATTGGTTGTCCTTCTTTGGTTCCAAATGACCCCATACTTATTTGTTGTTCATTGTTTTTCTTCTCTTTAACCATGTTATCAATAGTCTCAGTATCACTATTTCACAATTTTCAAATTCATTATTCCTTTGTTCTACTAATTAATAAAAACATCAATTCCACCTCAGTACAATGCCATCCATATCTTTCCTTCTTCAACTTTAATCTTGCTTTTTACTTTTCTTTATTCAATTCAAAAAAAGTCTCTTTTCATTTTATGCAAATATATATCACAATTTTTCTTCATCCAAATAAATTATTTGACACTTTCAATGTTGTTGGACCAATTTATATAGCATCCCTGGCCAATATGGAGGAGCAAAATGTACAAATAAAATATGATAGTAGTTAATTAACTAGATCTCATTCTTCATACAAATATTCATTTGCTTAGCTACTGTACATTTCAAACATAACACAGAAGAGCATGTTCTCAGAATTATGGGGGGGGGGTAACTACAAGTTGTGTGTGTTAATTGTGTATATTTTATCAGTAAATATATATGAAATAAAAATTAATAAGTTTGTAAATAAAATAATAATTTATTAATGACAAAATAAAATAATAGCTAATAAAATAAATAACTAGAATCTTCTTTTGGGAGATTTTCTTTCTTGAATGATTTTCAAGTTAGAAATTATAATAAAAGCTCAAATGTTTTATCACTTTACATGATAACTTCTCACATAAAAAAGATTGTTTATTGCTAGATAGCTTTTCTGGAAATAGTTTCATTTAATTTACTATTAAAGATTGCAATACAGTTCATGCTATAAATAATTCAAGTTCAAATATATCCTTATAGTTCCTTTGTGAATAAAAAATGTTATTTTGACCAATTTCAGTATAATTTTAATGTTTTAGTTTTTTTAATGTTCATAAACATTCTTTTCCTTTATTTGTCTTGAATATTCACAACTAACAAACAATATCAAAACATTAAAAGTTATAGCTTTAAAATATCTTCCTAATATCTTGTAAGTTTTTCTTTTTTTCCTTTAGATATTTTTTTTCTTTTCAGTATTGTTAACTAAAGCATTAAAAGCAGTTACACAAAATGTCAGCATTCTTATTTTTACTCTGACAATCTATTTACAGAGTTCTGTTTATCAATAGTTTTTAAACTAATTGATAAGGAAAATAGATTGGACAATTGCAGTAGAGTCAGAACCAATGAGCTATTGACTTTAACTTAGCACTTCATCTTCCATATAAGCCTTAGTACAAAAAGTATCTCCATCACTTTAAATAAATAAAAATTAATAATTAGAAGTTTACATTTTTTTGTGTATTTCCCCTTTTTTACTTAATATATAAATGATTTTCCTGCTTTTTCTTTTTTTTTACTTAAAAAAATGGGGGAGAATAAAAAAAATCTATATTATTTTAATATTTTTCAACTTCACTTACAAATTAATGCTTTTTTTTTTGTTGTTTTTTCATATCTTTTTGGGGTCATCTCCATAATAAATTTAGAATATCTTACTTTTTAAACAAAGAAAAAATTAAGTAAATGGGTATATTTTTAAAAAATATAATAATGTAACTTTGGCATGACCAATATAACTGTTACAATATCTATAAATGAGGTCTAAAGTGGCCACAATCATCTAATGACTGAATCTAATTTGCAGTTTTAACCTATTAAAAATCATGTCTATGCTTTTCTTTGGATTACTGTAGCTTACATTAGGTAGCATTATTGTATGGGTAAATTTGCTAAGGTTTTAATCTCCATATTAATCTTAAGTCTTCTTGTCAGTTTTTGAACTTCTGCCCTTAAATCATTGTATTTCTTATGAAACTCCATATTATTATTCTGTCAAGCAGAGATCACTGTTTTCTTTCAATTAAATCTTGAACAATATAGTTTTTTTTTACCAGAGAATCAGGATTCTTGTATGCACAATAAACTCCTTAAGAAAATCCCATGCTTTATTAACATGACAAGCTTGAAAATTTAAATTGTCAATTTTGAATAGTACTAGTTATTGAAATTTAGCATGAGTAGCACTTGCTTCTAAATAACAAAATCACAATTCATACCCAATATGCTTGAAATAGAATGTATTTTTAATGCAACTGCATTAATCTATTATATGTCTGTGGAATATTAACTTCTTTTAATATTAATATTTAACTATAATGTATTCTTTTGAATGTGATGCTTCCAGATTCTCTTACGTAATTTTTCAATCTCAACAAAATATTTGTGTTAATCAATTCAATATGTTGTACAAAAATTCAATAGCAGCAGGTGGTCTGAAGTCACAAAGAAAATAATATTATTTCCCATAACTTCATATTAATGCTTACATATAATAAGTACATTAATAGGATCTCTGGTGAAAGTTGAAAATCATCTGAAAAAATTAAAATAAAAGTTGTTTTAAAAAATGAAAAAAAAAAAAAGAATGGCGTATTTTATTACATTATATGGCAATGAACAATTAAGAGAAATAAAGACATTAATTCATATATAAAGTTTACTGTAGGTCAAGCATTGGTAGCCGAGAGGTCAGTGCAGCTGCCTTGTAAGCAAGCAGTTGCTTGCAGACAGTTGTTGCAGGTTCGCTTCCCGGCCGATGCTTTGACATATGAAAAAAAAAAGTTTACTGTTCTTATCAATATGTGCTTAGAGTCTTCAGGGGAAAAAATTGACTTTTAATGTTACTAGAATATTAACAAAAAGAAATAAAAATCATTTTTTCTGTGAAGTTTTTCAATTTTAATCTTGGATCATATAAAATAATAAAATAGGCACAAGTAACATTTCAAAAAATAATTTTTTTAATCAGTTGCTCTTCAATATATGTTAGGGATTCTAAGAATAGTAGTTATCAATGTAGGCTTTCCAAAGCATTTCTAACACCATGTAGTCTCTCTAAATAATTTTCTCCCCCCCCCCCAAATAGTAGTCATTTATTTTATTACTTTTCACTTCAATTTATTTTGAAGATGAATTTTGCTAAAAGCACCTAAACTGATATTAAATTTTGATACCTCCTTAATTACTCATACTATCCTACATTCAAGTCTTGAATTTATATCAAGAAAAGTGTTGTACATTCCACACAGATATATTTAGAAGAAAATTAAAACACTTATCAACTATTTCTACAAATTTAATAAAAAATCCACCAAGTGTCGTAACATAGCCAGATTTTGTAGATTATTCATTTTTAATCACTTTTCTAATTTTACTATATTCATGGTAAGCAGTGGAACCCCTCATTCATTTTTGATTAAAGATAAAATGATTTGCAGAGTGAAATTTCTGTAATAAATTCAATTCTAAATACCTCATTATTATTTATATTATCTTATGCAATACTACAACTAAAGACTTCCAGTCTATTAAATCTATATCCTCCACTGACTGCCCAATAACAACGACTTCTGCATTCAGAAAATTTAAAAAAAAACAAGAAAATTGAGTGTACTCAAAAACTGAAAATATAATTGTACAAATACATAATCCCACTGTCACAATAAAAGTATGGAAATAATTAATAGTGTAATTAGTTGATGACAATCCTTATACTAATATAAGTGACAGAAAATATTACAATAAAAGAAAATAAAGAAACATCACATGATCACCATTTCTTGTGTTTTCCCAAGCTGTTAAAACAGGCAAAACTATTCTGGCTTACACTAAGTGGCACTACTGTATGGAGAGTTTTGCCTGTTTTAAAATAAAGAAAGAAGGAACAAAAACGGAAATTCAGAAAATACTGTATCAGAAATAATATTTATATGAATATTCAGAAAATACTGTATCAGAAATAATATCTGTAGGTTTTAATGATCCACAATCTTATCCTATAAGGCAATGGAAATACTCTAGGTTGGACAGACTGCCTTTTGGTTATTCTCAGTTAATCATCACTATATATGAATGTTATTCTACTATTAAACAACTATGAACTCCTATAATAGTCTGAATTCAGCACCCACTATAATATTAATATAGCTGCTTATAAAAAAATGTTCTGCAAATTAAAAGCCTTAAAATTCTCACTGGAAATTAACTTATAAGAGAAAATAAATGTATATTCAAATAATTCAATTTCAATATAGGCTATACACTTATTATATTTTTTAATGTTACATTTTTTACTACAAAATTTTCTGGATTATATTATCAATAGTAATGTTTTTACTATTCATTTCAAGAATAGAAAGATTATAGTTAATTTTGTGTCATTGTAGGAAAAAAAGGTCCTATGTAATTTAAATTTGAAAATGATTATTAATCCTATATTTAAATCAAAAATTTCTAAATAATTTCTTAATATAATATATTATATAAAATTTTTAATTATTATTTTTTATTTTCAATTTGTTCATTAAGCATTTCAATCATTGTTTTCTTATGGGGAAAAATACATTTAAAACAATGAAATTTTAATAAACTATTTGTTGAAATATGTAGGGTATTAGACAGTCAAGGTTTTTATTTGAAAACAATTTCATCCTCAGGAATAAATCTGGCAATTAGAAATTTAAAACTGATATATCGTTAACATTTGTAGGAATCTTATCTTTTTTTAATTTTGTTATTAACCTATCTATAATAATATATACATAAAAAGCACATATTCGGAAACTTTTGAATTTAAAATTGTGCATTAATTTGATGGATTAATACAGGATCATTAAAAATAATTTTCTTTATCGCTAACGCTTTATTATAACTGTTTTTCAAACTCATTGATATAAAAACTTCTTTGGAATATCTAGCCCTCGCCCACCGGGAAAAAAAAAATCTTGATAGAGGTGTATAATGTTATTATACAATCGTATTTATATTTAAATGATTTTCTTATTTATTATATAATGTTCAAATTTATTTATTAAGCGCATAACCACATGAAATTAAGAAAAAGGATTTCACTTTTTTAATATAAGCATCTCTTACTGATTTTTATAACAGCTCAACGATGCTGTTTTGAGTACAGAAGAATTGAAAGTTTTTTTAATTTCTTACTTAATAACGCAATAAATATTGCACCAATCTTGATGAATCTTGCACAACTTTTTTTTGGAAGAATTACATAGGCAATAGATATTTGTTTGATGATATTTAAATGTTGTAAAATTTGATAATTTACTTGTAATGTGACCAATGATATGGATATAGAATTTGAAAATTTGTATTAGCAGTGACCACTAGAGAATTTTTCATAATCTAAAAGTAATATTTTCTAGCAATTTGAAAATTATCTTGTGGAGTTATTAAGTAAAAAATACTTTCAAATTTATACATATAAGGCTTATAATATATTTGAGAGATTATTTAAATATTGTAGTGGATAATTTTTAATATTGTTTAAAGTAATTTATAAAGCACTTAATTAAAGATTTTTAGTTTATTAAGCACATTGCTATTATTTTTAAAAGTAAGTAATTTAGAAAAATAATGTCTGAAGGATTGAATGTCGGCCTAAACTTGACACATATGTTAAAGGAATTATGTACAAAAGTGACTATCAGTAATAGGTGTTGTATTATAATCTAGCAGCCAGAATAAATACGTACAGCACTAAAACAAATAATTAAGGAATTGCACATAAGTTATCAGTAATCCTTTGTCTTTTAATCTTTATTCTTTCCTTTATCCTTATGTATATAAATTTTGAAAAGTTTTTTTTTTTAATAACTCAACAAATTTTGCACCAATCTTGATTAATTTTGCATAATTTTCTTTCCTTTTTTTGATGATTTACATAGGCTATGGATTTTTTGCTTTGTGGTATTTAAGTAGTTTAAAAAATTTGATAATTTTCTAGTTAATGTGAGTGGAGCTAGTTTATATATATAAATGTGAAAGTATGTTTTAAAAACTTTGATAATTTGCAATATAAAATTGCATCAAAATTGTAACTATTTTTTGAATAATCTTCATAAAAATACAAAAAGGGGACAACCGTAATTAAAAGATTATGGAAAATTTTTTAAACAGATACAAAGTATGTTGTAATCTGCTTATTGAAATACATACTACAGAAATGGAGAGAATTATAATTTTGGGTAAAATGAGGTAAAATTTGATTTCAAATGTATTTTCAATTAATTAAATTTTATTTGTACTGCATATCTAATTTCTCATTTACAAGTGGAGCATGAAAAAAATACTATAATGTTAAAATTTCATAACTATTTAAAAAAATTAGTTGATCATGTGGGAAATATATTTAAAGTAAAAATCCTAAAAGTTGATCAAATTCAATAGTTATAACTTATCACAAAAAGTTATATTTTTTGCGATACTGCTGTTAACAATTCATGTATTGCTATTTCATATATATAAATATATCATCAAGCTTTGTTAACCGAGAGGTCATTGCAGCCGTCTTGCAAGCAAGTAGTTGGTTGCAGACAGTTGTGGGTTCGCCTCCCGGCCGATGCTATGATATATGAAAAATATATATATATATATAAGCTATGGGGGCAGCTACTAACGTTCAGGTACAGCTAGTACAAAATATTTAAAGAATTACAAGTATTACATAGATAAGAAAATATGAAACACAAATTCATTAATAATAATTAAAATAAAAATTGAATTATATAAACAAAAAAAAGTTTAATAACAATTTAATGTAATTGATATGTTTGAACAATGTTACACAAAAAATTAATATCTGGCGAAAGACTTGACATAGCCATTGTTAGAATTTTTTTCCCCAATGCTTTCATTAATAAAAAAGATCCCTAGGCTTATTTTTAATTAGTAATAGCAATGAAAATCAAATTGTGTTTTTCTGAAGGTTTGTGATAATGGTGTTCTAGTATACTGGACTATTTCCATAATTTAATATATGTATTGAATGTCTTTAGAAAAATTTAACATTATTTAAATATTCCAAATACATTTAACTGTTAGTAATAGCACATCAAACAGGTTAGTATATGCACAACCTTTCGAGAGGTATTAGTCTCTCCTCTTCTTCAGTTGATGCTGGCCTAACCAGTGACAGTACAAGCATGGGATTCGAACCTGGGTCCTTAGATTCTTGAATTTTAAGGTAACACTCTAACCAACTGAGCCATCCTGCCAAAGGCAACAGTCTGTAGTAATTTCATATACTTATTTATGAGGTTCCTCCTGATTTCTTTACTTTTTCCTAAGAGCAAAGTTGATTAGTGGTTTCCATACATTATGTATAGTCCCACTGGGTTGGCTTATGGGATTTTTTGCCATTGTCATGTGAGCAGCTTTAAATTTTCTTCTTTGTATCTTTAACTGTATCTATAAAATTCCATGTAAATGTGGAAGAATATATGTTGGTGAGACCAGTTGTCCCATTGAAAAGTGCTTGCAAGAACACAAATAGATGATTAGAAGAGAGAAAACAGATGTGTCTAAGATAGCAGAACATGTATGTGCCAACGAACATATGTTCAATTGGGAAAATACAAAATATTGGATTAAGAAAATTTAAAGAAGCTGCTCATATGATAATGGCAAAAAATCCCGTAAGCGAACCCAGTGTGACTATACATAATATATGGAAACCACCAATCAACTTTGCTCTTAGGAAAAAGTGGAGAAATCAGGAGGAAACTCATAGATAAGTATATGAAATTACTACAGACTTTTGACTTTGACAAGATGGCTCAGTTGGTTAGAGTGTTACATTAAAATTCAAAATTCAAGAATCTAAGGACTCAGGTTCGAATCCCATGCTAGTACTGTCACTGTTCAGTCCAGCAATACCTGAAGGAGAGATGAGACTAATACCTCTTGAAATGTTGTGCATATACTAACCTGTTTGATGTGCTATTACTAACAGTTGAATGTATTTGGAATATTTAAATAAAGTTAAATTTTTCTAAAGACATTCAATACAAATATTAAATGATGGAAATAATCCAATATAAAAATACAAACAAAATTAAATTATGTTTATTTACAAATGATATTTTTTTTGTTACTAGATCCAAAATTCTGAAATCCTTATTATAAAATTGTGATTCAAGGATTGGATCTGCTCTCAAGTCAATTAGTTCTCAAGATAACCATGGGACATCAATAGATTATAGAAGCAAATGGCTTACTTATCCAGTTGTACTTTCTTTATTTTCATTTAAATTAGCAAATTATTTTTTAAAAAC
The DNA here is from genome assembly GCA_028023455.1 of Epiperipatus broadwayi. Classification (NCBI taxonomy): domain Eukaryota; kingdom Metazoa; phylum Onychophora; class Udeonychophora; order Euonychophora; family Peripatidae; genus Epiperipatus; species Epiperipatus broadwayi. The sequence continues at coordinate 3,206,349 of JAQFVV010012429.1, read as the reverse complement.
ATTATCGAATTTGTAATGTCGTTATTCTTTTATTTTCTGTTGACAGTAAAATATTTTTTTAAAGAAATTCATGCAGAGAAGCAAACATTTCTGTATTGTTAGTCTTAAAACTTTTTAATTTATGCAGAAAGTTTATTTAAAATGCTTGCAATTTTGTGTTTAGTGTTAATATATTGGTACTTTTCCCTTGAAGAGAAAATTCATTAATTTTTGAAAAAAATCCACTAGGTAAAAAAGCAAACATATGATCAGAAAAATGAGATGCTAATGTGTGATTTTTAGTGAGAAATAAAATTTGCAATTCTTCTTTTAATATTGAAACTCTTTTTAGAACTTTACTACAAAATAGTAATCTTATTTTTGTGAGATATAAAAGAAATTTATAATTGGAATCATCTCTGGGCATAAAATTTTTAAGTCTTATATTAGTGATGTTATTTTTTATGTAATTAACTGTTGTGGAAACTTCCTATAACATTTTACTAAGTGATTCTTCCATATATCAAAACACTAGGTTTTCTCTATGGATAATGCAATAAATATGTCTTACATTCAGACAAACCTTTTTAAATTCTCCTACAAATTCTAAAATTCTGCCACTTATGTCTGCAGTTCCATCTTTGTAAATCCTAATGCAGTTCTGCTGTTCAAGCTCATTTTTAATAAAAAAATATTCACTTTTTCACATATCTTTTTCTTTAATTGTGTCAGAGATTTCTACACAACAGCATATATTCATGGATTTGCAAATTATACTGCTATCTGACAAAACTATTAAATTAACATCATTCATGATATCAGTTGACTCATTAAATTATATAGCAAATATAATACTTTGCTTGATTTATGATAATAATATAGACATGATGTTGTTGGCAATGGTATCTGTTCTTTTTAAAATTATTTCATTAGACACAATTTATTTAAATGGTTTAATATTTTGGAATTATGGGTAGTTTCACAAATTTTTATTGCTGCTTGTGAGATGAGATCTTCAATTGTATAAACTTTTTTTGTTGTTGTTTTAGCAATTAATAAAGCAATTTTGAAATAAGCTTTTTCTAATTTTCATTTAAGTTTGTATGCTTTGAAAAAAACTTAGTTTGCTATTTTAATTCTTTACCTTTCAAAACATTCGTCTTATTATTAATTTCATCATGCACAGTATCTAAATGATTAAATTTTCCAGATCCCATTTAATCATTTGGCAAGTGCTTCTAGCAGATTGCACACATTGACTTGTGTAGATCATTAAATAAAGGCATAAATCTATATTTCAATTAAGAATGATCATATTTATGATTTTTTTCACATTTTTTATCTTGTCATCTGGTGTTGAAAATAATGTGATGGTTCTGGTAAAATGTGAGACCATTATCACTTGCGACTCAGATTCTTTGATATCTTATCCATCTCAAGGTTAAATTTTTAGTGAAGAATTATCAATGCACTTAGTACCAGTGTACTCATTGCAAAAATGAAACTAGTAAACTACGCAAGTAAGGATATTTATTCACCAGTTTTTATAGTGATGATATATATTAATTTATAAAATAAATAGAGTGCAGCATAGCAAGTGAATTTTTACATTAAAATTTTAAAATGTATCTGTTTATAAAAATAAATATAGTTATTTACTTCTACTTTAAAAATTTGAATTTTTTTTCATGACTCCCATAGCAAAATCTGCAACCCTCACATTGAAAAACTCTGCTTTAAAACATTTCTACTCTTGCTGAATTGCAAAGGCTATTAAACACTTAAATTGCTGATTTAGATTTTTAAGATTGTTATATTACTGAGTTATGAAATTCTCTTGAGTATTTTGTTGCACATATGTTTACTCTTAAGCCAATAAACATCACATGATCACAAATTCTTATGCTTGCTTATAACTGTTATTAAAACAGACAAAACTCTATATGTATTGCCACTCAGTGCAAGCCAGAGTAATCAATGGATGCCAGAAGGCTTGTGCATAAAATCCCCATCTAGTGCCTACTCATCCAATATCTCTAGACTAGTTTCTGACTTGTGGCCTTCATCAGTGAGGAGCCTTGTATCTGAGAGCACTGCATAAGCCAGAAACTATATGAGTAGGCACTAGATGGGGATATTATGCACAAGCCTTCTGGCATCCATTGATTACTCTGGCTTGTATTGAGTGGCAATAGGTATAGAGAGTTTTGCCTGTTTTAAGTTTACTCTTGTGTTTATTAAAAAAAAAAATGTTGATTGGTTCTCTGAAAATTCCTATTATTAGAAATTTGATTTAAACAATATATTTCTGCTTGATAGATTAACAAATTGTATGTGAAACTTCATTAGCAATATAGAGATTTAAAACTGAAGCTCAACAAATGACAAGAAAGCTGAACATTAATGGTGCAAAGAAGATCCAATCACCTACTGATCATGATTATTTCAGATCTGTTTTGAGACAGTGAAAGTAATATACAATTTAAAAGTTATATAATTCTATTAAATTCATGGATTAAACCTGTGGAACAAATAATTTGATTACCTTTTGAAATAATGAAACAAGAATGGAAATGATTACATTTAATGTAATATCCATCTTACTAACTCATTAGATTTGTATAAAAAAATGAAATTAAACAGCACTTGGTAATTATAATAAAGGGAAAAATCAGATTTTGATGAAAACTTTTGAAATTTTTTGTGGAATATATAGCCCATGAAGCTAATTCCACTTGATTTTAAGAATATTTTTATTATTCCAGTTTATTAAAATAAAATGGACTGAAAAGATTGCAATAATTATCATGAAATATGTTTATTATCTACTAGAATTTAAGTATGTCCAAAGACTTTGTTGAAAAAGTTTTACAGAATCAAGCAGTAGTATAGATATGATCTTTTTTTTTTGTTGCCAGGCAAATGTAAACAAAGAAAAAAAGTTAGGAACAAAAATTGATTAATATATTACTTTTACTGAATTGATTAAAGCAATTGATTTCATCAATTGAAAAGTTTAAAATTTGAAATTAGCTTACATGAAGGAATAAAAGGAAAAGTTATTCCTGTTGGTGGAAAATTGGAGTCATTTGAAATGGAAATTAAGATTAACAAAAGTGTACAAGTTCTGATTTTATTTTTAAATAACAATAACTTAATTTTTTAATGAAGAAATCTTAAATATTTCGACATTAATGTAATTGACAAAGGTGAACATTGTCAATTATATATTAAACAAGAAATTATTAAATTTCACTTATTTTTGATGTATAACTTTAAACTGATAAAAGATTAAGTATCTTTTTCTCACCACATTTTTTTTTAACGCATCCATGACCTTTGTATTATTAAAGCATATGCTAAATAATAATATAATTAACTTAAATTTATTTTCTTCACAATTTTTATTATCAAACAATTTATTCCAAAGTCATTAAAAGAATTGTAATTCTGCTTGATAAGAAAATTTAGAAGATCATAAATTTAAATTAATACTACATTTTCCCATTTTTATGACAATATTGATCGTTGAACAGTTTTAAATAATTTCATGAAGCAGATGTTTCCTAAATCCAGATTTACAGTATGCTGATGCTGGAGTCATTCTTTCCAAATTCAGTAGACAACCGTCAAATTGTTCTTAATGTTTTAATTGCAACATATAAAGATTTTGATTTAGTAATTAATAAATCTTTTTTTTTTTAAGTTTTTTATCAGCCATTAATGGGAGAAAAAAAATTTCCATAACTTTTAGCTTGAATTATTATCAGCTTAAGAATGGAAATCAATTTAATTATTTTCATAGCTTTTTAAATTAAATAGGATTGCGATATAGACAATTGTGCTACATATATGCATATATTTAGAATTTAAAGAAATAAGGTAATTAGAAATAAAGTAATGATAAGTGTTACCAAATTAGAAAATGATTAATTAAAAGAGAAAGAACCAATATAATTATTTTAGAAAAAATTAAAAGACTGGAGTTGGGCTGGACATATTGCTAGAAGAGATGATAATAGATGGACAACTGAAATCTTAAACTGGATTCCAAGAGATTGTAAAAGACCCAGAAAGAGACCACATGTGAGATGGATGGATGAAATAAGAAAGTGTGCAGGGGTGATGTGGAGAAGCTAAAGATCGGAGATGGATTGAACTTGGAGAGACCTTCATCCTGCAGTGGATTGATAATGGTTGATGATGATGAGTGGCTGAATGTAAGGAGAACTATGGAGAGGCCCAGTGAACTCCACCACTGAAGGTACCAAACTGGACATAGGGACTATACAGCCCTCATTGGCACTATTATAATTTATTTACACCATTGGCCATGTATGTCATAAATAATAATCTTGATATGTAATATATATTAAGCATTATTGGGGTAAATCAGAATATTGTATAAATTGTGGAAATAAAGTCAGTTTTAGTTATAATAACTTGTTTTCAGATTACTTTTTGTTTCTGTTAGTCTGACTACCTTTACCCCAATTGTAGGACTCAAGGTGGCCGTACATAGCAGAAAACTGGCATAGTTGACAGGATTGAATTCAACTTGTATTTTTGCATCATTGTAGAATTGTGTATTCAGAAATAGAGGGAAATAAAGAAAAAAAAGTTTATTTTTTTTTTGTAGTTGTGCGGAGTAAAAATAAGATGACTGTGCTGCAAGTGACAATAAATGAGTTTAATGTAAATAGTTCTGTTGATTGGCCAATTTATCTCAAAGGATCGAGAAACTTTTTTTATTAATGGGACTGTCAGTGACCCCATTACAATTGCCATGTTGTTATGTTATGCCAGGCAACAAGTAATAGAAATCATAAATCAATTTTGCAATTATGAAAAACCAGACAAATTGCCATATGAAGCAATAGTTGGAAAACTAAATAATTATTTTAGCCCAAAGCTTTCTAAGTATGTAACACAGCTACATTTTAGAAATAGATGGCATGCATTCAAGACTATGATCAAATATTGAGGAAACTTGCAAAGAGCTGGAGTTATGGTGATGCATTAGAAGATGCCCTACTTGAACAATTACTTTGAGGGATGTTCAACAATAGGCTGAGATAGCAGTTACTAGCCTCAAGAGAACTGACATATGAAGAAGCAATTAAAGTGGGAGTAGCTCATGAAATAGTGTTTGACCAATCAAAGGAATTTCAAAATTTTACTAATAATAATGAAGATAGTGCGTTTATACAAAAAACTGAAAATAAATATCAGCCTGCTAAAAGTAACATGAAAGAAATTGCTTGCTACTGTTGTGCAAAAAATGGTCACATGGCAAGTAAGTGTATATTTAACAAAGAGCATTGTAGAGTCTGTGGCAAAGTAGGTCATTTAGTGAAAGCATGTAAGTCTAACGGGGGGGGGGGGATATCGTAGTGTATCATCCACTTTTCCAAAAGGAAACAAGCAGAAATATGAGATCTATAGTACCCAGGGTGCTCATTGCACCAATTCATGATGTCAGTGAAATTATTAAATATAAATTTGAAAATGGAAATTGACAGCAGATAGGGCGTATCAATGATAGCAGTTAAAGACTGGAAAATAGTAACAGAAAATTGTGAGAACCTCCCCTACATTAATGAGGACTAGTTTAAGAGTGAAAGATGCTAGTGCTAATATTATGAGAATATTAGGGAAAGTAGAAGTAAATGTAGGAATTTAAAAAGGTCCATAAGTTTACCATTATATATAGTACAAGGTGGTCTTAACTCTACTATAGGTAGGGAATGGTTTGATGCTTTGGGAATAAAAATATGTACTGTCAACAAGACCGCTATTAAGGAAAAAATAAAAAAATAAATACATATATATTTAAGGCTATAACCTTAATACTATGCACCTTGTGTGTTCAATTTGCCACTAGAGGAAGCTCTGCAAATCTTTCACACAAGATTATGTTTTTATAAAGATAAGAGCGGCCACTCTTATCTTCAACCTACTTTCTTATTATATAGTGAATCTAAAGCATTTTGATTTGAGGGTATGAAGCTGTTAAACTATTCACTAATTAAGTCCATAATTTCTATTAAACACTAATGTTCACGAAATCTTCCAAAATACAACGACAGTTTACGGTTAAATGCCCACGAATGCCGCACTAAAAATATTGGGGATTATGGCCATTAATAAATATGAATAATGTTGCTTCCTGATCGATTTCTGCATAGGTATAGCATGTCGATCGACATTATTATGTAGCAATACTATAAATTCATAGCTATTTCCAAAAATCGGTATCAGTGTGTCTACAAGATAAATTGACTATAAATTCAAAACATTACCAAAGGGTTCCATTAATTTTTTAAAATGTGCTAAATGTGTGTGTATATTTATGTATACCCAAAATATATATTATTAGTCAAATAATAATTATAATTGAAAACTAAACGGATTTCTAATTGTGTGTATATATTTATATATACACAAAATAAATGTTATAAATGATATAATGGTAAACTAAATGTATGTGCGTGGATGACAATGGCATTCACAATACTGTATTTTATAAAAGCATTAGACTAATTAAATAGTTTAATTAATGAAAAACTATAAACTAACTTATCAAGAAAGTTAGATGAATGCAAGCAAAGGATTAAGATAATGTAGACAAAGCCATTGCTTAAAATAGACAATTCTAAGGTAATTGCATTATCTGATCAGGGATCAAATAGTGTGATTAAAAAGATGATCACCACGTGGACAGGGGATGGCCAATCAAGGGAATCTACTCTAAAAACAATGAGAGAGAAAAAACAGATCTAGAATAGAACAGAGTCCAGCCACTTAGCTAAGTGAAGCTCTTGAAAGGCAGATGTGTGATAGGCAGATGTGTCATTTCCTCGGGTGCTCCCAGTCAGCCCCCTCCTTCACTTAGCCTTGCGGAAAAGTTTACCTCCGGGCGTTCAAAAGTAAACTTAGGAACTGTAAACAGGTCGTATTGATCTTATTATTTTGTTACGCCTTCGGGCCCTTATTATTATTTATATAGCGTGTGTATATATAATCGTCATATATATATATTAAATAAGATTGATTATTTTCGTATAACTCTGTAAATAAAGTCTTGTTACTTAAATGTACTGTATTTGCCGAACTGCCTCATTAATTAGCAATTATTTGTGTTATTTATATTTGCAATCCAGCAGGCAACAGAGTGCCGTTGGACACAGCAAAATCATATGTTGAATAGTATAGGTAAGTGTTTTTAAGTATTCCTGTGATATTTTTTTCTATACTGATTTACTTTAATAAGCGCGTAGTTTCCAAGAGTATTGATTTGCTTTTTGAATCAGTTTTTTGTTTCGTATCGTAAAATTCTAAAACAATATCAGAAATTAGGGTGTCGGCTACTCTTAAACCGCTATCCCACATATTGTTAAGGCTCAGTGCTTCATATGATAATTCTCTCGGGAATTTGTATAATGAGCATGAAGTGTCTGTGGTCACTAATATAAAAGACCTATCAATGAAAAAAATGTCTGAAGTAGTTAAAAAGCTCCATTGGTAGTTAAATTTATCAGAAATATTTTATAGCATTGAAGGATTTACATTATTTTCAGAAACAGCATCCGCAAAAAGTTCAAGACTCAATATCTTTCATAATAGTTTTGTGAAATCTCGGCAAAGGGTTTTGGTTTTTATTCTGATGTAGGTTTGCACCTGTACTATTATTTCTTAACTCAGCGTAAGTTATATAACCATCACCACGTGCTTTCTTTGACACGGTAGCCACGTTACTTTATTTGATATAGGTAAACATGTAAACAAAGCGTATGTATTATGGGGGAAAAATCAATTAAAATTAAGCCACCCTATATATTTGGTAATCTTACTTTATTTCACTTATCATAAAAACATTTAATGCAAATAACGACGTTATTCAGTGGAAAAAATATAAGATTAACTGTAATTCGCTTTAAATAATATTGCACACATCCTGTTAAAATATATACTACTTAGCACACAATAATTAAAGTGAATTCTGCAATGTTTATAATCATTTTTTAAATTTCAATAAAACGTTAATGTGATGTGATGTACTGTAGCTTCTCCTTAAACGAAGTCAAGAATCTCTCAGCAATTATGCCCAGAGAAACCTGTTAGCTACTTTATTTTACATTCCTCAGTCTAAGTTTTCCCATATTCTGCTCCATCCCATTTTCACAACTTAATCTTTGTCAACTCTATGACCTTTATATCTAAATCCCCCTTATCTTTTCCCAAACCCAGCATAAAAACCAATACAGTAATCCACTTTCTGTATAATCACTTTTTTCATATTTATTCTTCCATAACTTCATTTATATGAACCCTTTCTGTTTTCAAGCATTTACATTCAATTAACAGATTCCGAATATTTCCTATTCCTTCCTTACATAATTTACAGACTAATTCACCCATATTTTTCCATTTACATGTATATTTTCTTGTTGAATGCAATTAAGCGCCCTCTATTAGCAACAGTGAAAATGAATTTATTTATAACAGTAAAATTTGAATTGTGAATACTATGACAATACAAATTCACAGAATCAGTTTTCAAAAAAAAAAAAAAAAATCCCGTTCATAATGTTTGTTAGCCTTAACTATAAATCCATTAAGCAAATTTTATTTTAAAGTATGAAAGATGAAAACAATCAATAGTATTCTTTCCCATGGACAGATCCAGAGAGCAGTCACATCACCAATTCATCCATGTTTCCACTTGTTCTCTTCATTGCCTAGCTTTTCGATTTCATGTAACTCTTCCCATCTCATACCACCCAGTAATGTCAATATTTTTCATCCTTTCTTTTTGTTTCCACTCATCATTCCCTTCAAAACATTTTTCATTAAACTATACTTTCTTCTTATTGTTATACTAGCAATTATAAATAAAAACAGAAAATCATATAACATTACAATACTAGCCAAAACAATTTTTTACTAAAATTCTTCCACAACTATGGTTTTATTTACTAACAAATAAATCTTTTCAAGTGAAATTCAATGAGATACTTACAACATATATTCACAAAACATAAATAGTCTTCCAATCATTCACTTCAAAAATCAATCTTATGGAGACATTCTTTATTGTTAAAGAAAGTTGTTTTTTGAGATGAATAATGGGAAAGCTATTTTGTTTTGTGTGTGTGTATATATATATTTGAAATAATAAATTTAATGGTTTACAAACTATTACAAACAATCCTTAAATCCACAGAAGTACTTTCGGTTAATTTCTTAAACCTGCCTCAACTGCCATTAAATTAAAAAAAAAAAAGCGGAAGGAAATGTCATCAATATTTTAATGTTAGCAGCTTGTCGATTTATTAAATGCATTTTATTCATGTTTATAAAAATTGCCTCTTTAATTTTTCTTTTACTATGGTTTCTCTCTTCATGAAGAATTTTCACATTTTCAAAATCAAATTTAAATTTATATTTACATGTTTTTTCATGATCAAAGAAAACTGAAGGAGACATTAAATCACCATTATTTTTACTTTTTACACGCTTATATAACAATTCATGCTCCCTCAATCTTTTCTCAATACTGCATCTAGATTCACCTATATATGATAGCATACAATCACAAAAAATTTGATATATGACATTACTTTTCTGCTTGACAGGTATGACATCCTTAGAATTATTGACTAATTTATTAATATTGTTTTGAACATAGAATGAAACATTAAATACATTCTTATATACTTAAAAAATTTCACTTGTGGATTTGAAATAAATGAAATAGATATCCATTGTTTACTATCAATCTTTATTTCCTTTAAATCATTATAACTTTTTAAATTGACATAAAGTATTGTTTATTTGTTCCATTTTATAACCAACATCAAGCAATTCTTTGGCAAATATTTCAATATTTTTCAGTTTATCACTTTGGTAACAACATAATTTTTCATTCTGAAACCAAAAAGATCTAAAACTTGCCATCTTATGCATCATTGGTACTTTTGATTTACAATTTACATATCCTCTTTTTTGCAGTGGCTTAATTATTAATTTATAATTTAATATACTGTTATCTCTTGTAATAATTAAATCTAAATATTTAATATTTTTGTCCTGTTCCTTTTCAATAGTCCATTTCAAGCCATTCAACTTATTTAATTCCTCTACAAGAAAATTTATACTATTAGTATTTCCACAAACAAAAACATCATCTACATATCTTTGGTAAATTTTAATATCTCAAAAAGTACACATATTTAAAATACTACTCTCATATGTAGATAAAACAAAATTGCAAACTTGTGCAACTACAGGCAGACCCATAGGCCAACCTTTAGACATTTTATAATATTGACCTTCAAAAGATGCAACAATGTTATCATTAAATTTTTTTAAAGAATCAACAATAAACTTTATGACATATTTACAAATACTTTTATTTTTTAATGCATGTTCAATTATTTTTATGGAATTCATTCTATCAATAGATCCACACATTTCTGTAACATCCAATGAAGCAATAATATCATTCTCATCTATCACCAAATTTTTAATACTATTTACAAAGTCAAACGAAACAATAGTATTTTCCCCAAATCCTAAAAAGTCTTGTAAAAGCTTACCAATATATTTAGAAGTCTGATACATGAATGAACCACCAAAATCTATCATAACTGACAAAGGATTATCTTCTTTATGTAATTTTATATTTGCAAAAATATGAGGACATATAGCGCAAGAAAGATATATCATATGAAACGGAAACCTCCAATCCCTTTCCGTTTCACCATCAACCTAATGACTTACTCGTCTGAACTAGTTTCGAACCTATCTTAAATATAAAAATGTTAAATGTAAAAATGTTATATATAAGTCAAGCGGGAAAACTTTGCTACAATGGCCGCTTGAATGGCATCATCCATTTACTTACGAAAACACGCTATAATTAGACAGGTTTGATAAAATTATAGCGGAGAAATGCTCATAAATTATTATAAAATGTTTTATAAATTTTCAGTCAATTCTTAATTATATTTCGCTATAATATTTGTATGTGGATGGATAATTTAAACCTTGGAATAGTGGCAAAATGATTTATATATATATATTTAAGTTAAAAAGAATATAAAAATACTTCTTTATGTTGTTACAAATTATATGTATCGAAAAAGCTTTTTTATTGAAAATTTGTTATTTTCATGTTTTTTGTTGTATATATAGATATTTTATATATCTTATAATAAACTTTTTATATTTAAGTTAAAATAAAAAAGATATACTATAATGTAAAATGTTTTCTTTAAAATATATTTAACGGCTTTCTGATTTAATGTTTTACATATATAATTGAAACTAAAATCTTTTCTTTAAATTTGTTTTTTTAAATAAACAAATAATATTGTAAAAACAAATATGTTAAAAGTTATTTATTTCGGTAAAATAAAAATCATCCGTTTGTAATTAAAAATGAGAATTTTGTGTAAACAAGATATCAATTAGTGACTGCACCCCGGGTAAAAAGTAAAATCTAGTTTACTGATTGATTTTTGTTTGCAACAAAAGACTTTATCATTAAATCAGAATACCGTTCCTTCTGCTAAGCTTTAACATTCTTTAACACCTAAAAAGGAATTTAATTAATGAAACTGAATCAAATTATATAATTTATATGTTTTAATAATTTTTTAAAGTAAATTAAATATAACACCTCGGAGATGTTATCTGTTGCAGAAATTGGATTATATTATTTTATTTAATTAAAAGTCAATTGGTCCCGAGGCTAATGAAATTCCAAAAAGGTGTTAAGGTTTAGTGGAAATGGATAAATAGGCCTTATTTTTAAGCGGGAAGATAGACTCCATCTTGCTGTTGAATAGCTGTTAATATCAGAAGTCAAAATTGTTTAATTTTACCATGTCTTGCTAAAGTCAGGCAAGAATTGCTGCAATTCCCGTGATGGAACGCTGAGTTCAATCCATCAAATGCTGAAGCAACAACCACACCAAATAAAAGATGTCATAAGCCGCTAAAAGAACTTGCCTTTGTTCCAATACCATTTTAAATCGTCTCGCAACTGAATAAGAACATGCCATAAGCCGCCAAAGAACTCACCTTCGTTTCAGCTCGAATATCTCCAGTTCAGCTATAGGAGAACTGTTTAATATTATTTAAAATCGCAGAGCTCTGTGTGAATTTCAACAACAATCATTATTTCTTCAAAATCAGGTTAGCTAACCATATTACTGTAATTTCTTTCTAAATTATTTTCCAAATAATATTGTAAATTCTCTAAATGAAATACTTTTGCAAATTTCTTTTATTAATTCAATATTGTAAACTCTGTCTAAATCGTATTTGAAATCTATAAATGAAATATTTTTGCTAAATTTCTTTGTTAATTAATATTTTGCTATATAATTTAATCACTGCAGTTATATTTTGCTTTTCTTTTGCTTATTTTTAATTATTGTTAATTATGCCTATGTTTCGAAACAGCGTGCATTTAATTACCAATATGTTTTTTTTTAAAAGATATCATTTAATTTCGTGTGCTGTTTCGAAACCCAAATTCATATTTTTGTCATTTAGTAAATTAATTAATATAAATATAAAATGTGGCTTTTCAACCTTTATTTATTATGTTACTAAAGATTAAACTAGCCTGGAGTGCAATTATAAGTATATTTTTTTAGTTAAGTATTCGTAAGTCCCTTATTAAATATACTTTTCCCCCTTTTAAAAGTTTAGTAGTTATAGATAACTAAAGAGATTGAACGGGATAAAGTAAAGTTTGTATCTATATTCCCTTCAGTAGCATATACATATTTCTCATGCTACAGAAGAGTTGGCTCTTTTGATCAAGCTGATGATCTAGTGTTCATTTAATATATGATCTTTAATTTATAATATCCTTCGGCTTGGCGGATGTGGGATTTATTAATATTTTCTCGTTGTGCTGTTCTTTTTGATATATATATAAGATGGAGCCACGGTAAGTCCAGCCCATCTTCTCTTATGGGTAGTGCAGTAGCGAAGTCTGAGCTACGGGCCAGATTAGCACGTAAGTCCCCCGCCTCTGAACCAAATAAAGGTTCCCCATTAGCAGCATGACGACCGGTTATTGGGTAAACCGTTGTTTGTCACAAAAACCCTAAAACTATTCTTCCATCCGCAGAGCCACTTTATTATTATACTTTACTTGTGCCTAGCATATTAGTAAAATCGTTATAGCCAACTCTTTCCTCCCTAATATGCAATCTTCGGCATTGAACCGAAGCATTCTTGAAAACCCGTTCGATCTTAAGCTATCTGGGATGCTTTATAAGCCCATAGTTAATATATAAATTGATTATAGTCAGATGTATTAAGTTTCACTCCAGACTTGGTTTGATTTTACGTAAAAGAGCCACTCGAACCGATTATAAAAGGACATAACAAATAAGTTAATGTAGTGATTAGTTGTATAGCAGGATATTTGGCTCCATTAAATCATAGCCACAAACCTATTTGCCAACATCAATTATTGTTCAAATAGTCTAGAGAATGTTACTTTATAAATGAAATGCCTGTGTGCATTTGCCAACAACAATTGTCAATAAATATATTTTAATTCATCATATATCAGTTTCTGTCTCATTATTAAATCAATCCAATTCACTAATTGCCCATAAGTATTCATTAGTAAAGCCCCTATTATTTAAATATGTTAGATTTTATCTGTGGAATGTCTAGTATTTACGTTGTTTATATATATGTTTAAGTCCATGAGTCTTATTGTTTTCTCCGATTTGCTAGTGGGCCGGATGAAGAATTAAATCTCGTGTGCTACCATTGTTATGTTATCCATTGGGTGTTAGATCTGGTGCTTGGAGAGTGGGTTCGAATCCAGGCTGGTCCCTGACCTAAATCTCGGGCTTGACTGGGTTTGAAGTACATTTTGTGAGTTCCAGCTCATGTTAGATGGATAAGCATGTTTTGACTGGCACATAGGTTTTTTTTCCGCGTTTGGCGCCCAACGTGGGGCTTGTAACTCATTTCCACCCCTGAAGAGATTATGGAGTATATATATAATTCTTTTGGTCAAAATTAATGATTTTGAGTCAAATTTTTTTTTGAATAATGTATATATGTAAGATTTTTTTTTCCGCGTTTGGACGACCAAGTGAGGCTTCGATGTAAACACCTACATACTCTGAGTTATGGACTTTTGTGTGTATATAGCAAAAAAATTTATTAAATTTATTTTGTGTCTTTCCTGTTCACTAGTGACTGGCGCCCGAGGATGATTGATCAAGTTATAAGTCATCCTCTTATAAATTTGTCATTAGGGAGCAGAGAAAAGAAATTTAGATTAAAAGAAAAGGGGGGTCTCATTGTTTTATCAAAGTATTTTTATGAATTGGAGTGATTTAGAATGAGCCAGAAATATATATATAAATAAGGTCAAATTAACCAAAAGTTAAAAGGTTTGAAATTGGTGCAGACGGGTCAAACGGAATTAGGTCATAAAACTATTTAAGTATATATATGTATATATATATAAAAAAACAGCTGGAAGAAGAGAGCGGGGGTGAGTTAAATTTTTATTAAGTCATCTTTAATATTAAAATATGTGTTATACTTTAGATATATAGATGGAAAAAAAAAGATTTTTTTTAAAATTTTTCATATACTTTATTAAAGCTAAAAAAAAAAAGAAGGGATTTTTTTTTAAATAAAAAAGATTTCATATATTTTATAAAATAAAAAGTAGGGACACGAATTTTTTTTAATTGATTATATGTTGGACGGGCATCAAAATGGTGTGGGCTTATAGATATATTAGTGAGTTAGGCATAGAGTTGGGATGGAAGTGAACGAGTCATTCTTGAAGGGGGGGAGAGCAGCAAACAGCCGTATTAAAAGTATAAAAGTTTTAAAAATCAAATATTTAGTAGGCGTAATAATAATAACTTTGAAAGGAATATATAGTATACAGAATGAACAAAGAAACAGAAGCAATGAGCAGTGGGGAAGAGATAGAAGTAGGAATGGAGATGAAAGGTGGAGGTATCATGTTGAGATCAGGAAGAGAGATTAATGAGTACAACAGCAGTACGGAAGAAATAGAAAGGGAAGATGGTATGAGCCAGGATAGAGATGAGGGTGCACAGAAAACTATAGCTATGCCAGAGAATTTAGTTACAGAAATATCGGAACAGATACCGATAAAGGAGATTAAACAGGAAGGCTGGGACTTGAATTGGTTGCTGAGACAGCTTAGACAGGATGCAGAGAAAATGGATTCAGAAAATGGAGGAAAGAGATCAGAAAATGTCACAAAGATTTGAAAACCTTCGCAGAGATATTAGACAAGAGATGGCAGACAGAGATAAAAGGCTGGAAGAAATGTTGTGCCAAGGTCTACAGGAATTGTCAACTCTGAAGAAATGAGGGGAGAATTTAAAGAAATGTTACATAAAAACCAAGAAGAAAATAGAAAGGAATTTGTTGTGATTAAAGAAGAAGTGAAGGCTTTAGTTGAACAAGTAGAATGTCAAGAAAAGGGTTTGAAAGAAAGGGTCTTTAAAGTAGGGGCAGAATTTAACAGTAAAGTGCAAGAGTGTGAAGACGCCCAAAGGGAGATCAGAGAGGAAATATATGAAATAAAAGAAAACCTGCTACAAAGAAGTCAAATAGATGACAAAGAAGGAAACATTATCACAGCTTGTATTCCAGAATTGAGAGATGTAGCAGAAATGAAAGAAGAGACAGAAAAGGAAAGTAAGGAAAGCAACTTTGCTAGTGATTACCAAGATAAAAGAATTAAGACATGAGAGAGTGCAATTTATTGGCCAGACTGAAGATGATACTGAAAATAATTTTAGAGAGGGGCAAAAGCACTTACTGAAGAAAAGATCATTGAAAATGAAAATAATGTAAAATGTACACAAGCAATAATAAACGTGAGTAGTATTAATAATATAAAGCATCTAGACACCCCACACCAAAAACCCCTATAGAAAATACTAGTGAATTATCTGTAGCAGAACAGGAACCTAAGTTTGAAGAAAAGAATCTCGAGCTGCATGAGATACTTAAGTCTGACAATGCACCCTAAGCGATCTCCTGTGAGGTTGAAAGACAAAAATGAAAGCTATGAATTGATAACCGATGATGATGAAGACGGTTGGACATCTGATGAAGATTATGATGATCTATTGGGATGTTGTTTCAACCCCGGCTGGAGTTACTCCTTAAACAACCCCCAGATCCTATTTAAATTGTTAGTTATTTTTGTGAGTGATTTGATCACTCTATATATATTATACTCTATATATATTATATAACTGCAGTGATTAAATTATATAGCAAAACATTAATTAACACAGAAATTTACAAAGGTATTTCATATTATAGAATTTAAAGATTATTTGAAAAACAATTTAGAAAGAAGTTTCGATAATATGGTTAGCTAACCTGTTTTTGAAGAAATCATGATTGTTTTGAAATTCACACAGAGCTCTGCTATTTTAAATAATAGTATAACAATTCTCCAATAGCTGGACTGGATAGATTCGAGCTGGATCGAAGGTGAGTTCTTTGGCGGCTTATGGCATGTTCTTATTCAGTTACGTAGACGATTTAAAATGGTAGTTGGAACGAAGGCAATTCTTTTAGTGGCTTATGACATCTTTGATTTGGTGTGGTTGTTGCTTCGGCATTTGATGATTGAACTCACCGCATTCCATCACGGGAATTGCAGCAATTCTTGCCTGACTTTAGCCAGACATGGTAAAATTAAAACAATTTTGACTTGGATAGTTAATAGCTCTTCAAAAGCAAGATGGAGTATATCTCCCCGCTTAAAGATAAGGCCTATTTATACATTTCGACTAAACTTTAACACCTTTTGGAATTTCATTAGCCTCGGGACCAATTGACTTTTAATTAAACAAAATAATATAATCCAATTTCTACAACAGATAACGTCTCCGAGGTGTTATATTTAATTTACTTTAAAAAATTATTAAAACATATAAATTATACTTGATTCAGTTTCATTAATTAAATTCCTTTTTAGGTGTTATAGAATGTTAAGGCCTAGCAGAAAGAACGGTATTCTGATTTAATGATAAAGTCTTTTGTTAAACAAAAATCAATCAGTAAACTAGATTTTACTTTTAACCCGGGTGCAGTCACTAATTGATTTCTTGTTTACACAAAATTCTCATTTTTAATTATAAACGGATTTTTATTTTACTGAAATAAATAACTTTTAACATATTTGTTTTTACCAAATTATTTGTTTAAAAAAAAAAGCAAATTTAAAGAAAATACTTTAGTTTCAATTATATATATAAAACATTAAATCAGAAAGCCGTTAAATATATTTTAAAGAAAACATTTTACATTATAGTATATCTTTTTTATTTTAACTTAAATATATATATATAAATCATTTTGCCACTATTCCAAGGTTTAAATTATCCATCCACATACGAATATTATAGCGAATATAATTAAAAATTGACTGAAAATTTATAAAACATTTTATAATAATTTATGAGCATTTCTCCGCTATAATTTTATCAAACCTGTCTAATTATAGCATGTTTTCGTAAGTAAATGGATGATGCCATTCAAGGGCCATTGTAGAAAAAGTTTTCCTGCTCGACTTATATATAACATTTTTACATATGACATTTCTACATTTAAGATAGGTTCTAAACTAGTTCAGATGAGTAGGTCATTAGGTTGATGGTGAAACGGAAAGGGATTGGAGGTTTCCGTTTCATATCAGTAAACTTAGTAAAAAAAACAAATAAAAAAAAATGACTTTACTTATATAACACGGAGCTAAATTATGGCTTCTTTCAAAATATAAACTCATGACCTAATCCTACGCTAAACTTATGATAATACATCATACTAGATTACACTATATAATACATTTAGTGCTTCTAACAATTATCAATACACATAATGAAATTATCGGTTATTAGTAAATATTTTAAACTTAAACAGATATATACCCAAACGAGTATACATCTTTGTCAAAATAATGGATATGTTTTATATATATATAAAATATAATGCGTGTAATAAATATATAAAAGGGTATATAGATAATATATGGATAAAATATAAAGTATATAATAGGTAAAATGGATATAGATAAAATGTAATGTGTATAATAACAATATAAAGGGTATGTAAATAAATATAAAGTGTATCATATATATATATATATAAGGTATATAAATAAAATATAGAGTGTATAATATATATGGAGTGATCAAATCACTCACAAAAACAACTAACAATTTAAATAGGATCTGGGGGTTGTTTAAGGAGTAACTCCACGCCGGGTTGAAACAACATCCCAACAGATCATCATCATCATCGTCAGTTGTCCAACTATCTTCATCATCATCGGTTATCCATTCATAGCTTTCATTTTTGTCTTTCAACCTCACAGGAGATCGCTTAGGGTGCATTGTCAAACTTCGTTTATCTCATTATGCAGCTCGACATTCTTTTCTTCAAACGTGGGCTTTCCCGTTCCTTGCTACTGATAACTTGGGACTAGTATTTTCTATAGGAGTTTCTTGGCATGGAGTGTCTAGATGCTTTATATTATTAATATTACTCATGTTTATTATTGCTTGTGTACATTTTACATTATTTTCATTTTCAATGATCTTTTCTTCAGTAAGTGCTTTTCCCTCTCTAAAATTATTTTCAGTATCATCTTCAGTCTGGCCAATAACTTGCACTATCTCATGTCTATTAAGTCTTTTATCTTGGTAATCACTAGCAAAGTTGCTTTCCTTACTTTCCTTTTCTGTCTCTTCTTTCATTTCTGCTACATCTCTCAATTCTGGAATACATGCTGTGATAATGTTTTCTTCTTTGTCAGCTATTTGACTTCTTTGTAGCAGGTTTTCTTTTATTTCATATATTTCCTCTCTGATCTCCCTTTGGGCTTCTTCACACTCTTGGAATTTGCTGTTAAATTCTGCCCCTACTTTAAAGACCCTTTCTTTCAAACCCTTTTCTTGACATTCTACTTGTTCAACTAAAGCCTTCACTTCTTCTTTAATCACAACAAATTCCTTTCTATTTTCTTCTTGGTTTTTATGTAACATTTCTTTAAATTCTCCCCTAATTTCTTCAGATTTCTGCTGGCAGCTGGTTGACAATTCCTGTAGACCTTGGCACAACATTTCTTCCAGCCTTTTATCTCTGTCTGCCATCTCTTGTCTAATATCTCTGCTAAGGTTTTCAAATCTTTGTGACATTTTCTGATCTCTTTCCTCCATTTTCTGATCCATTTTCTGATCCATTTTCTCTGCATCCTGTCTAAGCTGTCTCAGCAACCAATTCAAGTCCCAGCCTTCCTGTTTAATCTCCTTTATCGGTATCTGTTCCGATATTTCTGTAACTAAATTCTCTGGCATAGCTATAGTTTTCTGTGCACCCTCATTTCTATCCTGGCTCATACCATCTTCCCTTTCTATTTCTTCTGTACTGCTGTTGTACTCATTAATCTCTCTTCCTGATCTCAACATGATACCTCCACCTTTCATCTCCATTCCTACTTCTATCTCTTCCCCACTGCTCATTGCTTCTGTTTCTTTGTTCATTCTGTATACTATATATTCCTTTCAAAGTTATTATTATTACGCCTACTAAATATTTGATTTTTAAAACTTTTATACTTTTAATACGGCTGTTTGCTGCTCTCCCCCTTCAAGAACGACTCGTTCACTTCCATCCCAACTCTATGCCTAACTCACTAATATATCTATAAGCCCACACCATTTTGATGCCCATCCAACATATAATCAATTAAAAAAAAAATTTGTGTCCCTACTTTTTATTTTATAAAATATACGAAATTCTTTTTTTATTTAAAAAAAAATCCCTTCTTTTTTTCTAGCTTTAATAAAATATACGAAAAATTTAAAAAAAAATCTTTTTTTTTTCCGTCTATATATCTAAAGTATAACACATATTTTAATATTAAAGATGACTTAATAAAAATTTAACTCACCCCCGGTCTCTTCTTCCAGCTGTTTTTTTTTATATATATATATACATATATATACTTAAATAGTTTTATGACCTAATTCCGTTTGACCCGTCTGCACCAATTTCAAACCTTTTAACTTTTGGTTAATTTGACGTTACTTTTATATATATATTTCTTACTCATTTTAAACCACTCCAATTCATAAAAATACTTTGATAAAACAATGAGACCCCCCTTTTCTTTTAATCTAAATTTCTTTTCTCTGCTCCCTAATGACAAATTTATAAGAGGATGACTTATAACTTGATCAATCATCCTCGGGCGCCAGTCACTAGTGAACAGGAAAGACACAAAATAAATTTAATAAATTTTTTTGCTATATACACACAAAAGTCCATAACTCAGAGTATGTAGGTGTTTACATCGAAGCCTCACTTGGTCGTCCAAACGCGGAAAAAAAATCTTACATATATACATTATTCAAAAAAATTTGACTCAAAATCATTAATTTTGACCAAAAGAATTATATATATACTCCATAATCTCTTCAGGGGTGGAAATGAGTTACAAGCCCCACGATTTGGGCGTCCAAACGCGGAAAAAAAAAACCTATGTGCCAGTCAAAACATGCTTATCCATCTAACACGAGCTGGAACTCACAAAATGTACTTCAAACCCAGTCAAGCCCGAGATTTAGGTCAGGGACCAGCCTGGATTCGAACCCACTCTCCAAGCACCAGATCTAACACCCAATGGATAACATAACAATGGTAGCACACGAGATTTAATTCTTCATCCGGCCCACTAGCAAATCGGAGAAAACAATAAGACTCATGGACTTAAACATATATATAAACAACTTAAATACTAGACATTCCACAGATAAAATCTAACATATTTAAATAATAGGGGCTTTACTAATGAATACTTATGGGCAATTAGTGAATTGGATTGATTTAATAATGAGACAGAAACTGATATATGATGAATTAAAATATATTTATTGACAATTGTTGTTGGCAAATGCACACAGGCATTTCATTTATAAAGTAACATTCTCTAGACTATTTGAACAATAATTGATGTTGGCAAATAGGTTTGTGGCTATGATTTAATGGAGCCAAATATCCTGCTATACAACTAATCACTACATTAACTTATTTGTTATGTCCTTTTATAATCAGTTCGAGTGGCTCTTTTACGTAAAATCAAACCAAGTCTGGAGTGAAACTTAATACATCTGACTATAATCAATTTATATATTAACTATGGGCTTATAAAGCATCCCAGATAGCTTAAGATCGAACGGGTTTTCAAGAATGCTTCGGTTCAATGCCGAAGATTGCATATTAGGGAGGAAAGAGTTGGCTATAACGATTTTACTAATATGCTAGGCACAAGTAAAGTATAATAATAAAGTGGCTCTGCGGATGGAAGAATAGTTTTAGGGTTTTTGTGACAAACAACGGTTTACCCAATAACCGGTCGTCATGCTGCTAATGGGGAACCTTTATTTGGTTCAGAGGCGGGGGACTTACGTGCTAATCTGGCCCGTAGCTCAGACTTCGCTACTGCACTACCCATAAGAGAAGATGGGCTGGACTTACCGTGGCTCCATCTTATATATATATCAAAAAGAACAGCACAACGAGAAAATATTAATAAATCCCACATCCGCCAAGCCGAAGGATATTATAAATTAAAGATCATATATTAAATGAACACTAGATCATCAGCTTGATCAAAAGAGCCAACTCTTCTGTAGCATGAGAAATACGATATGCTACTGACAGGAATATATAGATACAAACTTTACTTTATCCCGTTCAATCTCTTTAGTTATCTATAACTACTAAACTTTTAAAAGGGGGAAAAGTATATTTAATAGGGGACTTACGAATACTTAACTAAAAAAATATACTTATGATTGCACTCCAGGCTAGTTTAATCTTTAGTAACATAATAAATAAAGGTTGAAAAGCCACATTTTATATTTATATTAATTAATTTACTAAATGACAAAAATATGAATTTGGGTTTCGAAACAGCGCACGAAATGACGCTATATAAATAATAATACGGAGATTTTAAATGATATCTTTTTAAAAAAACATATTGGTAATTAAATGCACGCTGTTTCGAAACATAGGCATAATTAACAATAATTAAAAATAAGCAAAAGAAAAGCAAAATATAACTGCAGTGATTAAATTATATAGCAAAATATTAATTAACAAAGAAATTTAGCAAAAATATTTCATTTATAGATTTCAAATACGATTTAGACAGAGTTTACAATATTGAATTAATAAAGAAATTTGCAAAAGTATTTCATTTTAGAGAATTTACAATATTATTTGGAAAATAATTTAGAAAGAAATTACAATAATATGGTTAGCTAACCTGATTTTGAAGAAATAATGATTGTTGTTGAAATTCACACAGAGCTCTGCGATTTTAAATAATATTAAAACAGTTCTCCTATAGCTGAACTGGAGATATTCGAGCTGGAACGAAGGTGAGTTCTTTGGCGGCTTATGGCATGTTCTTATTCAGTTGCGAGACGATTTAAAATGGTGTTGGAACGAAGGCAAGTTCTTTTAGCGGCTTATGACATCTTTTATTTGGTGTGGTTGTTGCTTCGGCATTTGATGGATTGAACTCGGCGTTCCATCACGGGAATTGCAGCAATTCTTGCCTGACTTTAGCCAGACATGGTAAAATTAAACAATTTTGACTTCTGATATTAACAGCTATTCAACAGCAAGATGGAGTCTATCTTCCCGCTTAAAATAAGGCCTATTTATACATTTCCACTAAACTTTAACACCTTTTTGGAATTTCGTTAGCCTCGGGACCAATTGACTTTTAATTAAACAAAATAATATAATCCAATTTCTGCAACAGATAACGTCTCCGAGGTGTTATATTTAATTTACTTTAAAAAATTATTAAAACATATAAATTATATAATTTGATTCAGTTTCATTAATTAAATTCCTTTTTAGGTGTTAAAGAATGTTAAAGCTTAGCAGAAGGAACGGTATTCTGATTTAATGATAAAGTCTTTTGTTGCAAACAAAAATCAATCAGTAAACTAGATTTTACTTTTTACCCGGGGTGCAGTCACTAATTGATATCTTGTTTACACAAAATTCTCATTTTTAATTACAAATGGATGATTTTTATTTTACTGAAATAAATAACTTTTAACATATTTGTTTTTACAATATTATTTGTTTATTAAAAAAAAAGCAAATTTAAAGAAAATACTTTAGTTTCAATGATATATGTAAAACATTAAATCAGAAAGCCGTTAAATATATTTTAAAGAAAACATTTTACATTATAGTATATCTTTTTTATTTTAACTTAAATATATATATATAAAAATCATTTTGCCGCTATTCCAAGGTTTAAATTATCCATCCACATACGAATATTATAGCGAATATAATTAAAAATTGACTGAAAATTTATAAAACATTTTATAATAAATTATGAGCATTTCTCCGCTATAATTTTATCAAACCTGTCTAATTATAGCGTGTTTTCGTAAGTAAATGGATGATGCCATTCAAGCGGCCATTGTAGCAAAGTTTTCCCGCTCGACTTATATATAACATTTTTACATATGACATTTTTACATTTAAGATAGGTTCGAAACTAGTTCAGACGAGTAGGTCATTAGGTTGATGGTGAAACGGAAAGGGATTGGAGATTTCCGTTTCAATATCGGAAGAGCGTCGTATAGATTATTACTTAAAGCTTTATTTTTAGCACTTTTTAAAATATTATTAATAAATTTTATTCTTTGACCATCCATATTATATTCTTCAATCAAAAAAAGAAACAAGTTTTTCCATTTGCATTTAATTTTATCAATATATTGACATTTCATCACCAAGCACATACGCAAACCTTGGTCTTCTTTCAAACAAATCATATTATCATTTTTCAATCTTCATTTAAATCCCTAAATAACCAATTCCTATTATTTATCATAAGGCATTGCATGAAATTCCATTACAATTAATTTTCTTAATAATATCATCAGCAAAATTATCATTACCAGGAAGCATTTCAAATGAATTTTGAACAGCTGCAATTAGTTCCAAATTATAATCATTCCAAATACCATCTACATATTTAGATTCATGACTTAAAACGTGTTTCTGAACTCAAATGTATCCTGGTTGTTTTGATAAATTAATGAAGTTTAACTTATTATAAGCATGGGTATATCACTTGTTAAATAAAAAAACAACTTTTTTCTCAAATTTATTATAGAATTCTAAGTTCAATTAATTTAAAATCCATATTCACAAACAATTTTATATTCGCTCCAAGCATACCTAGTCATTTAAAAATATTATATGGTTCAATTGCTTTTTATGATAAATCATAGGAATTGGCTATTTAGGAATTTAAATGAAGATTGAAGAAATGATAATATGATTTGGTGAAAGAAGACAAGGTTTGCGTATGTGCTTGTTGATGAAATGTCAATATATTGATAAAATTAAAATGCAAATGGAGAAACTTGGTTTCTTTTTGATTGAAGAATATAATATGGATGGTCAAAGAATAAAATTTATTAACAATATTTTAAAAAGTGCTAAAAATAAAGCTTTAAGTAATAATGCATACTATATGATATATCCTTCTTGTGCTGTATGTCCTCGTATTTTTTGAAATATAAAATTACATAAAGAAGGTAATCCTTTGTGAGTTATGATAGATTTTGGTGGTTCATTCATGTATCAGACTTCTAAATATATTGGTAAGCTTTTACAAGACTTTTTAGGATTTGGGGAAAATACTATTGCTTCATCGTTTGACTTTGTAAATAGTATTAAAAATTTGGTGATTGATGAGAATGATGTTATTGCTTCATTGGATGTTACAGAAATGTATGGATCTATTGATAGAATGAATTCCATAAAAATAATTGAACATACATTAAAAAGTAAAAGTATTTGTAAATATATGATAAAGTTTATTGTTGATTCTTTAAAATTTTTTAATGATAACATTGTTGCATCTTTTGAAGGTCAATATTATAAAATGTCTAAAGGTTGGCCTATGGGTCTGCCTGTAGTTGCACAAGTTTGCAATTTTGTTTTATCTACATATGAGAGTAGTATTTTAAATATGTGTACTTTTGGAGATATTAAAATTTACAAAAGATATGTGGATGATGTTTTTGTTTGTGGAAATACTAATACTATAAATTTGCTTGTAGAGGAATTAAATAAGTTGAATGGCTTGAAATGGACTATTGAAAAGGAACAGGACAAAAATATTAAATATTTAGATTTAATTATTACAAGAGATAACAGTATATTAAATTATAAACTAATAATTAAGCCACTGCAAAAAAGAGGATATATAAATTGTAAATCAAAAGTACCAATGATGCATAAGATGGCAAGTTTTAGATCTTTTTTGTTTCGGAATGAAAAATTATGTCAGTTACCAAAGTGATAAACTGAAAAATATTGAGATATTTGCCAAGGAATTGCTTGATGTTGGTTATAAAATGGAACAAATAAACAATACTTTATGTCAATTTAAAAAAAGTTATAATGATTTAAAGGAAATGAAGATTAATAGTAAACAATGGATATCTATTCCATTTATTTCAAATCCACAAGTGAAATTTTTTAAGGATTTATATAAGAATGTGTTTAATGTTTCATTCTACATTCCAAACAATATTAATAAATTAGTCAATAATTCTAAGGATGTCATACCTGTCAAGCAGAAAAGTAATGTCATATATCAAATTTTTTGTGATTGTATGCTATCATATATAGGTGAATCTAGGTGCAGTATTGAGAAGAGATTGAGGGAGCATGAATTGTTATATAAGCATGTAAAAAGTAAAAATAATGGTGATTTAATGTCTCCTTCAGTTTTCTTTGATCATGAAAAAACATGTAAATATAAATTTAAATTTGATTTTGAAAATGTGAAAATTCTTCATGAAGAGAGAAACCATAGTAAAAGAAAAATTAAAGAGGCAATTTTTATAAACAGGAATAAAATGCATTTAATAAATCGACAAGCTGCTAACATTAAAATACGAGATTCGTGGGATTTGAATTGATGACGTTTGCTTCCGCTTTTTTTTTTTTTAATTTAATGGCAGTTGAGGCAGGTTTAAGAAATTAACCAAAAGTACTTCTGCGGATTTAAGGATTGTTTGTAATAGTTTGTAAACCGTTAAATTTATTATTTCAATTATAATTACAATTTTGTTTTTAATTAACGGACATTTTATTTATTTTACATATATATATATGTTGTATGTATCTTTGTTGAATACCTTCACTATGAAAAGGTCTATTAAAGATTAAACATGGTAGTATAGAAATTTTAGTAAAAAAAAATTTCTTGGGTAGTATGATAATGTTATATAATTGTTCTATTTTATTTCTTCTCAATATAAGATCCAGTCCAGATTTCTCTTTCTATCTCTCTCATTTCCTCAATCCCATTTACTCTTTCAAAACTTTGATTGTTGTTTTTTTGATCTAAATGATTTTTTCCATCCTTGTAAAAGTTCTTTAACTGTTCTAATTTTTATTACTCAGTGTCCACAAGATTTCACAATCTTGTTACAATAATACCTCCCTAACATTAACATTTAATTAATATTTCAATTAGTTTTCTCTTCAAATGTCCACGAAATGCATTTTTTTCTCTTAGTAAATGCCTCCTTTTGCATATACATGTTAAAAGTGCTCTTAATAGTATAAATTCATATACCAATTATATTCTAGATGGAGTAGGAGTTATATTCCAATTTTTATTTTATAAACTTTTAGCATATATAATATATATTTACTTTTTATGAAACTTTAATTATGGTGTTACACAAATAATTTTCTAAGCACTTATGGTACTGTATACCAGAAATCAAGAAGTGACATATTGGAACTTGAGTACCTAAAGCGCTTGGCAAATTGCTGTTTATAATTAATGTTTTGGCAATTTGGCAGCTCTGTCTATCACACTTTATTAGATTGTAGAATACTCTTTCATTATCTGATGAGTTTAAGATATTGATTGATATTGTGCCATTACAATTTAGTCGGGATTAGCTAAATCATTATAGTAATGTGCATGTAAGAATATGTAAAAACCAAAAATCATCATCACATTTTTGGAGATAACCATTAAGAAGCTGTAGGGCATCCAAGTTCAACCCTACCAGATTAAAATTTTAAACGCTTTAGACAAGAGAGAGAGTGGGACAACAATTATATGCTTTACTTGTTTGTGTGTTAATAAATCTCAAAGGAGCAGCACACATTTAAGATTTAAATTTTCTGTTGGTGCAAAGTTCACTACTAATGCATAAATTATAGGGGCAATGTGGGTGTGTAAGCTAATAATTGTTTTGATATTTCAAATATTCAACATTTTAACTTTCTTTTAAAAACTTAACCTATGCTTGATCAATTTTAATATCTTATTCTCCATACTTCTATTTTTCTTTTCTATAATTCAGTAATTGGGATTGAAAGTGACAGATTTAATTCGGGTAGTTGGGTTATAATTAATAGGCTAGCAAATTATATTATTTGGATGTTAGTTTATGAATGATTTGAAATAATGAAGTGAAGTGTATACATTAGACATACAGAAGTTAAGATTTATTAAATATTGAAAGAAAGGAAGGATTAAATCTGTCAAATTATTTTTTGCACAATTTTATGTTAAAAGAGGAAATCGTTGAATCAGATAATCTATTTTTTTGTAGCAATTTGTTTTTGGTAAAACGATTGTTTATCACTTTGGGAGCTTAAGCTGCGTGGGAACTCTGATTTTGAAATCATCTTATCTTAAAGATCTGAAGAAGGAAGCTCAAAAATTTGAAAGGTTACCTAGGTGTAAGAAAAAAGTGCAGAAAGTCTTTTTTTTTTTTTTTAAAATGCAGAAATGCTGGAAAAAGTTAAATCTTTTTCAGTTGAAAAATAGTTTAGTTAAAAAGAAATTAGAGATCTAATTAAAAGCGGAACAGTTCATCCAAAAAATAGCAAGTGACATTATCTCTGATTGGTTAAGTTGCTACAAAATTGGATAAAAAAGCTGTCTGGAAAAAATCAGTTGATGATAATATAGTGATTATGAGGACCAGAATTATTAGACTATTAAATTGAATGTTGAAAATATAAGAAATGACTGGCTAAAAAAAAGTATATGTATGTCCCATCTTTAGTTGACCATCTGGAAAACTGCACATCATATGGAAGAAAAGCGATGTTTTGTCTAAAATAATATTCTACACCTTTCAACTAACCATCTGTAGAAATAAGATGTTTTTCCTAATAGTAGGAAAAGCATTCACCTGAATTAGATGAAAGATGAATTAACCTACCCATAAATATTAATCATCAAGTCCAATTAATTGTTCCCAACAACTCCGATTTTAAACTCAAGAAAATTTATAAAGTGAAAACAACTTCTTTTTTAAGTATTTCATTCACTTAAAGAATAATGCTTGACAGGAAGAGAAGAAAAATTGATATAATGATTTCCAAATTATCCACTAAAGCAAATAACCTCAATAGGATCCTCATGTAAAAAATAATTATATACTTCGAAGAGGCGTGATTGTTCCAAAAGAACAGCGGATATATTGTTTCTTCATACAATAGTATATACAGTATACAAGACAAGTAACCCCTTGGATCGGTAATACAGACTTTTCCTTTTTATATCTATTTCTTTTAACTAAAATCCAGAGTATTAATAAAAAATTAGTAATAAAGTGACATGGTTTAGTTAAAAGAACTTTTAAAGACAATTCAGACTATGGAAACCAATCAATGTCTTCATAATAATAGCTTTGACTAGATTAAATGATTGTGAATGTATCAAAATTTATTTGTTTATTAATTTGACAGTTAAAAGAAATACTAATGTGTAAAACAATTTTTTTTATGGTGTTGCATGATTTTAGTTTTAAACTAAATAGATAGTTATTATTTGGGGGATAAAGTCACTCACATACATAGTGAATATTTTGCATCTGTATAATGGCGAGTGAATGTGGAAATAATAGGTGGTACTAAAATATTAAATTATTTTATCTATAAGAAAAGTATAGATTTCAGTGCTTAGAAGGGAGGGAGAGATAATAATTTAAAACTCTTTTCTAAGAACCTTGATTTTTCTAATTTCTATTAACTTTTTTTTTTTAACATACTACTTACATGTTAGATTTATAAAGTATGTGTGCTAATGAGCGGATAATATTTTTTTTTTTTTTAAATACTTCTTTCTCATGGGGAGTGGAAATCATAGTCAATGTGACATCCAACTTAATACAATATACATTTGAAGGTTAGGGGGAAGAACTTGAAATTGAACTAAGGATTATTACAGAGATCGATTAGCATTATTATTAGTCACTAGCAATTTTCATGGTGATCTGGGAGGGATGTTTATGTGGGTGTTAGGAATGCAGTAATAAAGATTAGTTTGTTTTATTAAACAAGAAGCGTAGATATTGCATTAAGTGTAGTCTTTGATAAGTGTGATCATTCATCATTATCAGTGAGTTGAAGATTGTTATTGGAGGTGCGGGTGAAGAAGCTAAGATTAAGCAATAGTTATGAGTTTCTTTATAAAAATTAGTTTTATGTTTAGGCTTAATCCTAGAGCTGTAAATGAACCCTTGAATACATTACTATTATCATCATCATCATCATCGTTTTTAATTAATGAGCTACGTTTAAATGTTTAAAAGCCATACAATAAATATTGATTTATAATATCTAGTGATTTCTTAGTATTATTGTAACCGCATCCCGTCAATTAATATATCATGCAAGGATTAGTGAATTGCCATCCTAAATTAGTTAAGAAGAGATAATCTCAGGCTAGTCAACTTATAAAAATATTGGAAACACATTTGTTATGTTCAAGATCTCGAGAAAACATTTGTTACTAATGAACTCCCACTATGGTTTATAGATGCTTTACTTCTACCTAAATATTAGTGCGATATAGAGATATGGCTCAAAAGCAAAATCTCCCATTATTTTATTAGAAATAAAGTACCAAAAGGGGATTCAAACCCGATACATGGAAAAGGTTATTAGATATGACTGTGACTAGATTCCAATAATCTAGTGGCACCCTGCTAGGACCATATATATCACTTAGTATTGTTAGCTAAGATGCACTTAACATCAAACCAAGAAATGAAAGTGGATAAGATCTACGGTCTGTATACCTGAGTTATATTTTATTGAATTACTAGTGTACTCACCTCTCACGTGATTTCATATACCTGAGTTATAATCCTTGTTGTTAATAATTAGCTTATAATTATTGATAGTGGGAGATCTTGAGAAATCTAATGATAGAAATATGTATTCATTTTATCCAATTGACCCATAATAGGATAGGATAACTCAGTCTCGCGATCTTTAGTTTAATGTTAGCCACTACTCATATAAAAATAATTCTTCTCTTTTGATATAAAATCTACAATGCATTTTTCGATTATTTAGCTAAATATTTGTATTGAGAAAGCTTTGGAAAGAAAAAGATTTATATTTGAATCGTTTCATACAATTAATAAATACATTTGATCATCTTTATTAAGTTAACATTTTTTAACAATTACACTTAGAATATTTGAGATTTTACGATACTTTGAATTTTTTGATTCTTTAATAGACCAAATCTCCTTTTATTAGACTTGATCTGTGATCTATCTTTAATTGTACAATAATATAGAAGTAGTAAAACTTCATGAAAAATGATGTTTATTTTATGTACTACTAAAATAATAATGATATAATACTAGCCAAAGATCACCTCAAAAATTATTATAAATTTTATATATGGAAACATATATGTTGATAATTTTAGTTTCATTTTAACGTTTTAATTTGATCAGTAATGTATAGAATTCTGCAATCTTATTGTCCCTAGTCCTTATAATATATAAATGTTAGAGAGTAGAAAACCCCACCTCTAATTTAAAATTATCATTCTCTATCATTAGGAAATATGTCTCATTTTTATACAATTTTATTGAACTTATTCATTTTATTTGATCCATCTGTTGTCTGAGAAATCTTGGAACTCAATTTTCACCCCGCTTCCCAATTTTTAATCTAATTGAAACTTCTTGTAAAAAATCCTTATGTATTCCCAATAACAAACAA
This sequence comes from Epiperipatus broadwayi, assembly GCA_028023455.1. Lineage (NCBI taxonomy): Eukaryota > Metazoa > Onychophora > Udeonychophora > Euonychophora > Peripatidae > Epiperipatus > Epiperipatus broadwayi. The sequence goes on along the minus strand of JAQFVV010012429.1, from coordinate 3,175,179 downwards.
TTTTTTTAAAGTCATGCAAACAATTTTAGCAAAAAATCTTAAAAAAAATTAAATTTTCGAGATTATGTTAGATTCAGAATTTTTTTATCAGTATTGCACGTAGTGGTATTAAACTATATAAAACCTTGAGCAAAACTTAAAAAGTAGAAAATAAAAAAATATAAAAAAAAAATTTCTAAAGAAATATTTTTAGTCACATAAATGCACTTAAAAGTTTTAAAAATGTATTAAAAGGAGAAAATGAATTTTCTTCACCTTCTTACTATTTCTTTGATATTATGTGACCAACATAAAGTTAGGTGGACTCATAGTTTATGCTGCAGACTCCATTTTTGATTGCAAAAATATTAAAAGCACTCGTGAAAGCTGAAAAATCTATTTTACTTTTTAGTATATTTATACAACTAAAGCTTATTTTTAAAATTTATATATATATTTAAAAATAGATAAATTTAAAAACTGAAGACCAAAATTTAAATTTCTATAGAGTTACTGTATTTGAAATCTTGCAAAAAGCATACACACAAAGTTGTTAATTTACAATACATGTCTTTTATTTAATTGTTGCTAATTTTTGTTCATCTGTCAATGTATGAAGTCAGTATAAATCAATTTTCACTCATTACTCAAATTTCACCACGTTGAAATTTTGCTTTTTTCATAATAGTTACTCGCTGATAACAATACATTTTTTTAAAGACGCAAATCAATTTTTTTAAAGCAAAAAAAGCAAAAAATTTACATTTTTGTCATTTATATAGATTTAGTATTTGTGTAGTACTACCATGTAGGGATATTATTATAGAGAAAAAATTAATAAAAGGTGAAAAAAGTCATTGAGATAGGGGAATAGAGTTCCCACATAAAAAGAAGGAGAGTATAAACTAATGAGAGTCTTGGAGAAATAAAAAATTGTAATGTTGATCTTTTAACAAAACTACCTTTTGCCGTAGCAGTTTTGATTCACTTAGATGTGAGTATAAAACTTTACTTCTTTTTGTAGAAAAAAATAAAGTACACATCTTAAGATTATTTGTTAAGTTCTAAATTTTGTTTGAGATTTGATAAATTTTCTTCAGTTGGTTAGATGAATATAATATTAAAAATGTTACATATTATATGACGTAAAAAAGAGTACGTGTTAAGTGGCTTTGGTGCATTATGAGAAGATTTTTTTAGCACTTGGAATTTGAACTAATTTTTTTAAATTTTCCCTGTAGGCAAACTAAAGTGTTTAGCTGCTTTAGCTTAATAAATATTGCATTTAGGAAATCACTGAGTGCATTAAGAAAATGGTTACAGTCTGTCAATAGTCTAATTTCTTTTCGGTCTAGTTTTTAAAAAAATTATAAAATTAAAAATAAAATAATATTATATATTTAAAAATGCCATTATTTATATAAATAATTTAAATTAATATATATTAATATTAATAATATAAGATTAAAATAAGTGTGCATCACCTATATTCAGAAAATAATTAAAGAATATTTTTAAAATAGAATAAGAATATTTTTTTCAGCATGACTGTATTACAGTTGCATAATATCAAGAATATTAAAGAAAAATTTATTTTTTATTTTTTATTGCATTTATGTGAATAAAGCATTCCCTCAAAATAGTCCTGTATACATATATAATTTAATCTGAAATTTTTGTAAATCCTATTATCCCATTGCTATTTTCCAATTTAATTATTTATAAATAGATTCAATATCTTTTAAATTCAATTAAGGTTACATTTTTTTCTCTTTTGAATCGATTCATCATCATCCCATCATCATCATACCTGTCAATCTTATAAACCATCAAGAGTCTCTCCGGTTTAATCCATCTTATCCAATCTTTAGCTTCTCTTCTCCATAGTCACCCTCGTATATTTTCTTGTTTCATCTCCATCCATCTCACATGTAGTCCCTTTCTGGGTCATTTACAATCTCTTGGAATCCAGTTTAAAATTTCAATTGTCCATCTATTATCATCTCTTCTAGCAATATGTCCAGCCCAACTCCACTTCAATCTTTTAATTTTTTCAATAAGGTCAGTAACACCTGTTTATTGTCTTACCTATACATTGTTTCGATCTCTTTTTGCCACTCCCAACATACATCTCTCCATACTCCTTTGAGTGGTCTGAAGTCTCTGTATTGCTCTTCCATTAAGTGTCCAAGTCTCAGATCCATAAGTAAGAACTTGAACATATTTGTTAAAAATCATCCTTTTCAAACACATAGGCATATTTCCTTTTAGTATCAAGTTATTTCTACCAAAAGCACTCCAACCAAGTTTAATTCTATGATTAATTTCCTCCATTATGTTTCCATCTTTATTAATAATCTGACCAAGGTATTTGTAACTGTTAACTTCTTCTAATTCTTCATAATCAATCTTTATTTTCATATTTTGAGCAAATCGATTAAACATTACTTTAGTCTTTTTAACATTTATCTTCTAGTCCTACTTTTCTACTTTCATCTGCTAACTCCTGCAACATTTCCTGCAGCTCTGAAGCATTATTTGCAAAAACAACTACATCATCTGCGAAATCTAAATGACTTAAATACTCTCACATTCACTACCCTTTAGTTTCCCATTTTAATCCACAAAATACTTCTTGCAGCAATGCTTAAAGAGTTTTAAATTATTTTAATTCTCTATCATTAAAGATTATGCCTTACAAATAAATTCCATGGAATTGTTAATTAAGAATTACATAACATGGATTATTAAAAAACAAAATTGACATCTGCCTTTAAAGACCACAAAATACTAATGGAGGTTTAAATAATAACTGAAATATGGGTCCCATCGCATTTGAAGGATTTGGTTTTATTTTCACCATAAATCTGTGAAATGTTCATCTAAATTTAAAGCCTTGGAAATCATAAACTTTATAAAAATAATAATATATTTTTATAAATATCATTAAAAATCAGTCAACACTTAGACAATCCAAATATAGATAACAATCAAGAATTTCAAATTGTTGTCAAGGCAACTTTTTAGCATTAGAGGTGGAATCCACTTCCATTAATGGTCTTGTATATTTATAAAGATACTAAAGATTGCAAATAAATATATAAACCTAAAAGTAAAGGCAATTTTAATAAAAAGTTACATTTTGGGAGACTACAAACATGAGAAAGTTATTTATTATAATGCTGGTACTTTGCTGAAAGAAGCTAGGATATTCATGTTTAATTATCTATTAACAACTGCAATTAGATAGAATTTGAGTCTAGCATAGCCATCAGTCAATAATGAGAAAATATACATGATTTATAAATGTGTTATTTATTAACATTTTTGTGTGTGGACTTCGAAAATATTTGTAGAACTAATCTTCCATTGTTGTTCTGGTTGTCTAAATCCATTTTAAGATTCATTATCACTTTCTCCAGCTATAAACTATATACCCAAATAGAAATGACTTGATTTTCATCAGATTTATCAGGAAGTCGTGATATCAATTTGTGACAAAGCTTCAGATAAATTACCCAATGTTATGTCTGAAAAATGTTCCATTAGATGGTCTCCAAAATCACACAATTTTAAAATAATCACCCAAAATTAATCTTCTTAGTAATTTGATGATGTAATCTAGAGTAAAGTCATATTCATTCATTGAAAGTAGCTTTTTTTTTCCATACGTCATAGCATCGCCGACGCTAATCCACAAATTGTCATGCAACCAACTACTTGTTTCATTAATTGCCATGATACCCTCCTCGCTAAGAGACGCAAGACACATACAATGATTACACTTTTTTTTATGCATTTTATATTACACTTTGTATATCATATAATTAGAGATATTATATTAGAAAATAATAAGTCACAAGGTTACCAGATAGGCAATATATATATATATATTATATATATATATATATATATATATATATATAATAGACTAGTTTTAAGTTTTGTTTATTTTATATATATATATATTTTAACATCAAGAAATATTTAAATAATTTTTACTTAAATAAAAATACTTTAATAATTACATAGCATTCATAATTTATTTTACTATTAAAAATTATGTAATAAGAATTTTTTTCATGCATGCACAAAATAAATTAATTTCGGTTTATTTTGTTAATATTATATTGGATGTATATATTCATTTAATTTTAAAAACTAGTTTATTTTATTATACACAGTAAATTTATGCATATCAAATAAAAAATGGTTAATATTTAAAATTAAAAGTTAATATTTTACTTTTAGAAAAGACAGTGATGTATTTTGCTGATTACTGTTTTCCTTGTATGGTCCTCAACTTAGCACTGAAAGTATACTATATAAGAAAAAGTCTTAAATTGATTATGTGATTGTAAATCCACATTTCATTTAAGCATAGAAGCTTATGAATTAAATAATCCCTGGACCATGTTGTAAATCTTTTTGGGAGGCACAGGTATTTTAAGTCTCTATAATACTTCTTACCATATCCATGGAAGTGTTGAACAATGTAATATGTTTGGGAAAATTGCTTTACATTTTAATAGCCATAATGAATTCTTACTGGTTTTTTTAATTATCTATCATGGAGAGAATTAAATTTGATCTTAATTTATTAAAAAAAGGGATAATAATCAATAACATGTCGAAAAGTGTCTTAACATCTGATTTACATAATTTTCAAATTGTGTCAAAGAATGAGTCTTGAGAAATGTTGTGGTTGAGAAAATGCCTTACAGAAATTTAATATCTGTATGAATCAATGATTCATTCACTAACAAGTTTTCTAATACTTTTGTAGATGAATGAATGTTCAATTGGTACTATGATTGAATTTTTGATTATCATTATTGATATATCTTTGCGTGACATTTGAGTTATATTAGACCTAATTATCTGATCTTTTATACTTGAATAGGTTAGTACCTATGTCACCAAGTATGACCTTTTCCCCAATTTTACCAAATCAGATGGCTGACAGTTAGGAAAGTTGATGTCAAATATAAGGAAACCACATATTCTGCCAAATGACTTAACTTTCATGAATTGACATACTTGTTAAAATGATCGTCTCTAACAATAATAAAAATTAATACTAAGTCTGGAAAAAAATGAGGCTACTGTTATCAAACAGTTTAAGTTAATATTTTAAAATTCACTATATTGGAGCTGATTATTCTGGTAAGTAAAATTATTTAAAAGTTAAAATAAATATGAATTTCATTTTATCACTTAAATTGTAATAGCCAATCTTGATTTTATAGCACTGTCTGATATAATACTCTCATAGTATATACAATTACTTTAATTTCATATTTCTCTTAACAGTTTTTTTTTTTTTAAGAATTTATAATTTATCTGTTAAATAAATATTGTTCTTTCAATTATACAACTTTATTAATATTTCTTTCCTTTCAATATAACCATATTTCTAATGACTTTATTTGGAGTTTGATGTTCAATCTAAGTTTGTGTGGTATAAATGGTATTCCTATATATATATATATGATAAACAAAACAAGTTATAAATTTCGTAACTTGCTCTTAGCTTACATTTTATTATCACTAGATGGAGCTTTATCAATAGCTCCTAACAAGCTTTTGTTTACATAAATGCTGAGAGAGATAGAATTCAATATCTCTTTCGTTGTCTCCAATCTTTAGACTGTGGTTTCGAGCAGACCATGGTTTCGAGCTAGTTAGCTACCACATTTATGTAAACAAAAGCTTGTTAGGAGTTATTGGTAAAGCTCCATCTAGTGATCATATATATATATATGATTGTTACTTTATTACACACTGGTCATTATTCTGTACTATGTTAACCATATAAAAAAAATAAAACTTGGGATCATGATTATTATCAGTAATACTACTTTGCAATTTTTAATGTGAAGATTATTAAATAGGTTTGCACAGAAAACTCATATTTAATCATATATTCATTTATCAAATTTTAAACTATTATATAAAGTGATATATCACCATGTGGTCATAGCTATGTCTAGTATATACCATTACAATATAATAGCTAAGAAATAAATTATGGCAATTCAAGACTCATAGGTTCAGTTGCAATGGAACTTTTTCACCAGTTACAAGCTAAAAGATCATTGCCACATATCAAATAAGCTTGAATTTTGTTCATATTAAGCAAATAATACCTAGGAAAAAGTCTTGTGAAACTTGCTATAGTTTACAATTTGGAATTTGGTTATTATATACAACATTTTAGTTAATATATTACATAATATTCTTTCAATTCTTGTTATAATTTGCATTTATCTGAATTAATATAAATTACTGAAAGCTTATTTATTGTAATATGTGTTGATTCAGATAAAAAATTCAAATTATGACAAGAAATTGTAGGAATATTATATACTACAGTATATTATTTTTTATATATTGCACAAAGTATAAGAATTATAAGATGTTCAATATTCTTTTATTCTTTTTCATTACTTGCACCAAATAAATTACTAAAAAATCATATTTTCTTTACTTTTCTTAATGCTTTTTATTAAATTGTATGCACATGGGTTGCACCCAAAACCTTCAAAATAAACTTATTATGTGGTTGTGCATGGGTGATGTGGAGAAGAGAAGCTAAAGATTGGAGAAGATGGATTGAACTTGGAGAGACCTTCATTCTGCAGTGGATTGTTAATGGTTATTGATAATGACTAAATGATGGAAATAATTATATATTTTCTTACAAATAAAATATTATAAACTTCAGACAAACATTAGATGCTGAATATGGATCTGATACTATATGAAACTTTAGACACTATAGAAAAGTATGTTGAAAACTGGTTAAAGTAAAAAAAATCAAAAATCTTGTCAATCGTTGGTGGCCTAACGGTTAGCATAGCTGCCTTCCAAGCAGCTGGTCTGGCGTCGCCTCCCAGCCTCTGCATTTGACATATGAAAAAAAAAGTAAAAAAAATCAACTAACTTTCCTATACAAATGTAAATTTGTAAGAATCATCTATAAAGGCTTAAAACAGAAACCTCCAATGCACACTCAAAAAGCCAGAAATTTACTCAAAGTATAAAAGGAGTTCTGTTAAAAAAAAACAATAAATCCTCAAAATTTATCAAATATCAAACTTTGCATTTCATCAGTAATATAGAATGTCACTAAGACAATCATATTCTAAATAACATGAAAAAATAAAAAATTGACAAAAGAATAATCTTGTAAACAAGATTGGCATAATAAATGTCATACTATACCAGACAATCTAGAAATTTTGTCAGCTAAAAATCTTTTAAATTTCTGATGCTGAAACTTCTGGGATTGAAAAAGGATTAAACTTTGCCATCACACTATCTAATATTCCATTATTAGATAACTCAAAAAATTATGTGGAAAAATAGAATTAAACTGGAGAATAAAAAGAATATTTCAAAACCATCAGCATTTCAAATCATGCATATATTGAAGGGGATGTTATTAAATCTTTCAAATTAGATAAATCTATAATCATTTTATCTGCTGGTAAAGGGAATGCTAAAATTGTAATGGATGTAACTAATTACAATAACTTCTAAGTTCCTCACAACAGGCCAATGCAAAAAGATGGCAAAATGTTCTAAACCAGTTACTGAAAATATCATCTTACTTCACTGATTAAGAAAATAAATTAGAAACATATTTAAGAAAATTTACAAATCTTTATGATTTATCTGACATCCATAAAGATTATGTTCCCTTTAGATCTATTATTAATTATAGCAATTCACCATATTGAAACTCAACAAGATTCCTTCTTAAGGTTCTTAATTGTTTGGCAAACTAAACACAGTCCATTGTCTAGGATTCTATACATTTTGAAAAATTAATCAAAAACATAAAAATAGAAAGAACTGATAAATTTGTAAGCTTTAATGTAGAAAGTCCCACTCATAAATATAACTGTAATGAAAACATTGTCTTTTGTAAAGAACATATTAAATAGTAATAATAATTTTCGGTAGTTATGACTTATGCCACACGAGGCACTGTTTCTGTGGCATTACACAAGTATTCAGAGTAGGGGGCCAAAAGCAACAATGCAAGTTCCAAAGCACAATAACCATTCCTATTGAGAATATAATGGAATTTTTAACACTGTAGATAACATCACATTTTCAGTATAACACAGATTTCCAACAAAATCAAGGAATGGCTGTGGGTTTACCATTGTTACCTCTTATCAGCAGTACATGAAACTTCAGACACAATGAAAAATCTTAATCTCCATCTAAGTTGTGGCTTCACCATATTTATGACACATTAGTTGTGTGACCATATGATAAAGCACTATTACAAACAATCTGAATATACACCAATAACTTATACCCTTCAACTAAATTCATAATAGAATTAGAATAAGAATAAAAATTGTCATTCTTAAATGTTGTTATGATGAGATTCCTTCTGAGAAATCAAAACAATAGTTTATGAAAAATCTACATACTCAGGAAAATATTTAATATATATATCCAATCATGTTAGATTAAAAAAAAGTGATTGTCATCACTTTGGAACATAGTGAAATGTCAGCATGTATAAAATCATATCTGTAAACAAAAGATTATTTTTGTAAATATGCACAGATTTCTTTATTTTAATAACATTTCCTTTATTGGAGAAAATTACTCTAGAAATTTACTTGAGAGATTGTCCCAAAATTATAGATTAAATTAGAATAGAATTTGTATGCAAATAAAGATAGTTGCATACAAATTAGATCACATATACCTCTTCCCCCATTGAATGAAAAAGGAGGAAGCAGCTAAAATAGTTAGACTAGATTATTAAAATTAGTGTTGATTTCAAATAATAACAGATCAGCAATCAAGAATAGTCAATGATAGACTAGTACATCCACTATCAGTGATTAAGTCTAAAATAAAGTAGTGGCAATCAAGAAGCAGTTAATTGATTGTGTATTAAAAAGGTTATTACCAGCAAAGAGAAATTAACTGAAGCTTAACCAAACTGCAAGAGATAAGTTGGAAATGAAGATGGGTAATATACAATATATAAATTGGGTGTGCCGATGTAAGCACTAATATTGTGAACTTTAATAGTTTATTTTATATGTGATGTTATATATGCTCATTTGTGTTTCAAGAGAGAATTGATTTGAAAGCACAAATAACTGGACTACTCTCTGGTGTGAAAGAAGACTATTTTCACCTGAGGAAAATGAATAGCATTTGAATATTAATGGACTATTATCTTTTTAAGTTGCTTTTATCACATTATTATTGTTATTAAATTTAAATATTATTATATGTACATTTTGAAGTCTATTGGTTCCTTATTTATCTCATTGACTGGTCTTTAGAGATTTTCAGGACACAGAAGTTGGCATTGGCAACAGAATTTCTACAGGATTCAAGATAGGATAACTCCTACTGTGAATTATAAAATATGGTGGCATTAAGTTTTGCAATCAGTGAGTTCAATATAACTAACATGGTCTCATGGAAAAATTATGTGGAATGTGGAGTATTATATGTTTATAAATAAAGTGGAAGATGAGCATCTCAAAATGTTGAGCCTTCTCTATTTTTCAGGTTAAGACATTATACAGCTTGCAAATAGACTTACTAATCCCAAAATCTGGAGGAACTTCCATATATGGATACTCCAAAAGCATTGAAATGGGTAGTGTGGCTGAGATTAAGGAACTGAAAACAAGTACCACAAGAAAAATACATGGAATATGATTTATCTTTTAAGGAAGCTGAGCAAATATTGTGATTTTAGTCTGGAAATAAATGATGTATTATTGGAACAATCCCTATATGGTGTAGAGGATGAAACTTTCTGGAAAGTATTGCTGAGCAATCCTGACCTAAGTTATAAAAGAGCTGTGAAGAAATGTGTCACACAAGAAGTTCTATAAACTAATGAATTGGAGTTTATAGTCACAACAGTTGAGGAAAGCTTTACTAATGAAACAAAATGTAGCAAAACTTATTACAGATCCCTCTAGTGATTGAAAAGAGCAAAAGTGCTATTATTCTGATAAACCTGGACATTTTACACTTTAACACAGAAATTAAAATTGTAGAAACTGTCAAAAAGGTCATTTAGCAGTGGTTCTGTCATTTTAGAAAGAGCAGAACTATCAATTTTGTAAAAGTGGACTATAAATCTGAAGGAAGATTAAATTATGAGAATTTTAGTATAAAGAAGCTGAATGACAGAGAAATGGATCACATATTTTTAGACACAGATATTTGCAGTCAAAATTAAAAATAGAAGTGGACAGCGGAGACAGTCTGTCAATATCTCACAGAGAATGGATTAAAATTAGTGGAAAATGTAAAAGGAAAATAACATTTCAAGATACAAATGTGACAGCTATAGACATAAATGACAATAAAATTGATATTCAAGTAAAAGTGCTAGTGCCTGTAAAATTAATTTCTAATATGAAATGGCTGACACTTTACATAGTAAATAAAAATTGCAGTCCATTGTTAGGAAGAAATTGGTTCTGACCATTGGATATTCATGTAAATGTGAATAATAACTTATAAAACTCTAGAACTTTAAATACTGATAGTGCAGCTGTAGAAAATTAGGTATAGAAAAAATCTAGGAGTCCTCAGACTCAATTAACAAAGCTAGTATCACATACTTGTAAAAGTGATAAAGTTCAAAATTGGGACAAGTCCCTAGTAGGAGAAAAAATATGGATCTGTGATTTACTTAATTGTAAATTGACACCAGGCAAAATAGTGAAAGTAATATTGAAAAATACAAGAATAGTAAAACTACAAAATGGGTGGGAGCTGAAAAAACATGTTAAATACCTTTACCATCATGTTCAACTAAATAAATCCTTAGAAGAAAAATTAGAGAAAGAGAATTTTTTATTGGAGGATTTAATTACTGATTCAGACCAAGTTAAATTAATTGATGATAAACAAGTATTTGTATGGGAGGAAAATGAAGGCAGAACTACTTCAAAAGCAGAAGAGAAGAAAGCTATTCCCTGAACTCCACACAAACTTAAAAATAAACCACTCGACAAATTTAAAGATATAATGATAAATTAAGTCATTATTTCTAGAGTAGGGAGAGGAGTGAATTTGTATGCAAATAAAGCTAGTTTCATACAAATTTGATTATATATATTTACCCTCGTGTAAATGGAGAAGAGGGAGGAAGCAGCTACAATGGTTAGACTGGATTATTAAAGTTAGTGTTGATTTGAAGTGATAATAAATCAGCAGTAAAAAATGGTCAATGAAAGACTAATACATCGACTACCAGTGATCAAGTTTAAAATGCAATAGTAAGCAAGCAAGAAGCACTTACTTATTTATGTATTGAAAAGATTATTACCAGTGAAGAATAATTAACTGAAGTTTAACCAAACCACAAGAGAAAGTCAAAAAGGAGCTGGCTAATATGTAACATATAAATAGTGTGCCAATGTAAGCGCTGATATTGCGAACTTTAATAATTTATTCTATCATCATCATCATCATCAACCATTATCAATCCACTGCAGGATGAAGGTCTCTCCAAGTTTAATCCATCTTCTCTGATCTTTAGCTTCTCTTCTCCACAACACCCCTGCACATTTTCTTATTTCATCCATCCATCTCACGTGGTCTCTTTCTGGGTCTTTTACAATCTCTTGGAATCCAGTTTAAGATTTCAATTGTCAATCTATTATCATTTCTTCTAGCAATATGTCCAGCCCAACTCCATTTTAATCTTTTAATTTTTTCAATAAGGTCAGTAACACCTGTTTGTTGTCTTACCCATACATTGTGTTTTCGATCTCTTCTTGTTACTCCCAACATACATCTCTCCATACTCCTTTGAGTGGTCTGAAGTCTCTGTATTGCTCTTCTATTAAGTGTCCAAGTCTCAGATCCATAAGTAAGAACTGGTAAAACACATTTGTTAAAAACCATCCTTTTCAAACACATAGGCATATTTCCTTTTAGTATCAAGTTATTTCTACCAAAAGCACTCCAAACAGGTTTAATTCTATGATTAATTTCCTCCATTATGTTTCCATCTGTATTAATAATCTGACCAAGGTATTTGTAACTGTTAACTTCTTCTAATTCTTCATAATCAATCTTTATTTTCATATTTTGAGCAAATCAATTAAACATTACTTTAGTCTTTTTAACATTTATCTTTAGTCCTACTTTTCTACTTTCATCTGCTAACTCCTGCAACATTTCCTGCAGCTCTGAAGCATTATTTGCAAAAACAACTACATCATCTGCGAAATCTAAATGACTTAAATACTCTCCATTTACTTTCACTCCTTTAGTTTCCCATTTTAATCCACAAAATACTTCTTGCAGCACTGCTGTAAAGAGTTTTGGAGATATGGAGTCACCTTGTCTTACACCTTTCTCAATGTTGATTTTTCCAGTATCATTATGTAATCTAATTGTTGCTGTTGCATTTTTATAAATATTCTTTAAAATATGACAATATCCTGGATCTATACCTTGATGATCCAATGCTTTAATCACTGAAGAAATGTGTATAGAATCGAATGCCTTTTCATAATCTACAAATCCAAAACATAATGACAACTCATATTCATTTGTCCTTTCTATGACTTCTCTCAATACCTGGATATGATCTATTGTACTAAAACCACTTTTAAATCCAGCTTGTTCTCTTGGTTGGTGGAAATCCAAAGTTCTCTGTAGACGAGTTGTAATTATCTTGGTAAAAATTTTATATAAAACTGATAAAAGGCTGATAGGTCTGTAATTTCTAATATCTTCTTTATCACCTTTTTTAAATATTAATATTATTACTGCATTCTTCCAATCTTCCAGTACATCTTTATCATTTAGACATTTGGTATATAACTTTGCTAAAATTGTTTCTATTTCTTCACCTGCTTCTTTTAATATATCAATTATAATTCCATCATTTCCTGGAGCCTTCCCTTTCTTCATATACTTAATTGCATGTCTCACTTCTTCATTTAAAATTCTGGGCAATTTGGAAGATGTAATAGATATAGGAGGTACTTGTTCTTTATTACTATATAATTCTTGATAAAAATCTTCTACCAATTTCATGATGTCATCTCTCTTTTTAGCAATAATTCCATCTTTTTTTCTTATTGCAGATATAAATTTCCTACCAATACCAAAATGTTGTTTAACATTTTTGAGACTTTTATTTTCTTCTACAGCTTTCATTGCTATTTCACAGTTATACTTTCTTATATCATTTTCAACTCTTTTCCGTACCATTTTACAAAATTCGAGATATTCAATTCTTTTTAATACATCATTTTTGTATATCTTCATATTCCTTCTTTTCTTCATAAATTCTCTAGTCTCAATAGAAATTTTATTAGTCAATTGCTGCTTTTTTTCTACCAGCTATGTTTGTTGCAGTTTTTAAAAGTGTATCAGTTATTTTCATATTAATTTCATTCAAATCTGTATCATGTTCAAAATCTCCTAACACTTGAAACCTATTTGTAAGTTCTAATTTAAATTCATTAGAATGTTTCTGAAGATTAGGAATATCAACTGTAAATATTGTTTTTTTTAATAATTTTTGTCTCTCTAGTTTTACATTAACACGTAACTTACACCTTACTAATCGATGATCACTTCCTGTGTTAAATTTATATATGAAGTTACATATGCTCATTTGTGTTTCAAGCGACAATTGATTTGAAAGCACAAATACTTCTAGTGTGAAAGTAGATTATTTTCACCCAAGGAAAATATATAACGTATGAATATTAATAGACTATTACTTTTTTATGTTTTTTTACCACATTATTATTGTTAATAAACAAGGCAAAACTCTCCATGCCAACCAGAGTAATCAATGGATGCCAGAAGGCTTGTGCATAAAATCCCTATCTAATACCTACTCATCCGACATCCCCAGACTAGTTTCTGGCTTCCATTGACTACTCTGCTTGGCACAGGGTGGCACTACTATATTGAGAGTTTTGCCTTGTTTATAAACAATTATGTACTAGTATAAGAGATGGTGATCATGTGATGCTTAATGATTATTATTGTTATTAAATAAATCTCATTATATATACATTTTGAAGTTATTGTTTCATTATTTAGCTCCCTGACTGATCTTTAGAGACCCTCAGGAAACAGCATGTAGTAAAAAAAGTATATTCAGAAACTAATGACTTGGAAAAATAACTTTCCCATAAAAATTATCATTTTAAAAACTAAAATAAGCAACAAAAAGTAATACCAAAGTAAAACAAAAAAAACATTTATAGATATTGCAGTTTATCCACACATACCAGGGATATCAGACAAACTAAAAAAAATCTGCAATGAATATAATAATACAATGACTTTCCAACATAATTGCAAACTATAAGGAATTCTAACCTCTATAAAACCTAAGCTTGAAATGCTGAAAAACTGTATTTATAAAATGCCACAGGAATGCAGAACATATATCAATGAAACTAGCTACTCAATTGAAAAATGATTAAAAAAGTACAAAGTATTGGTTGGAGGAAAAAACAGATGTATTTAATCTAGAAGACCAAAGAATATAGGAAAAGACAAAAATATTGGAGAGGAAAAAAAATTCAAGAAGCTGCTCACATAACAAAGACACATAAATCTTATTAACTTATCGTATTGTAATAATTCACCATGGCTGGTAAACACTCATTAATCTTGCCCTTAAAAAAAAAAGAGGAAGAAATCAGTAGGATTTCCATCAAATAGTATATAAATTTTCTACTGACTAGTTGCCTATGAGAGAATTGTCTAATCGTTTAGAATGACATATGAAATTTAATATTCAAGAATCTAAAGTTCGCTGCGTGGATACCCATGCTAGTATTGTCATTGGTCAGTCCAACAATATTTGAAAAAAAAGCGGAAAATAATTTTACTCAAAATATTGTGTTATATACATACTAACTTGTGTGCTATTACTAACAATTGAATGCATTTGAAAAGTTTAATTTAAAAGGTTAGTTTTTGTAAAAACTTTTAAAAATAATATTATATTATGGAAATAGCCCAGTTATTATCATAAACTTTGAAGAATACAAAAATAGTCAGTCATCTGGTTAAAAAACTATTAAATAATTTGAGAGTAAAATAAATTCTGCAAATATTTATCTCCGATGTGCATAAAATTTAACATTTTATAGTCGATAATTTTTAGATTATTTTGGGAATAAAATATTTGTATGTATAACTTTGTTCCCATTAATTTTTTTTTCGCTTTAATATATTGATTACCATTTTAGATTGCGAAGGTTAATAGGTTTTGCGAAAAAAATTTACCAATAGAAAATAAAAACATTAAAAATTAATTTTATTTATAGCCGCTAGGGATAAATTCGTTGGTAGGCGGGCGTTTGGGAAATCTATAAATGTTGGAAAATAAACTTACATAAACGTTTATTAGTACGATAGTCAATAAGTGTGTAGTTATTCCTTTTTTTATCTAAAGATGCCTATGGATTTTTATCTTCTGGAAATGAGCCCGCCATGCCGAGCTGTTTGGATGACTTTAAAAGCTGTGGGAGTTGATTTCAATCCGAAAGTGATAAACTTGTTTGCCGGTGAACATTTGAAACCGGAATTTTTAAAGGTAAAAGCCGTCCGTGTTTTCAGTATCATTTCTTTATATATAATATGTAGGGCAGTTTTTACTTACAGATATAAATCAATCGATTTGAGCATTTATTTAATACTGAAATTTGATATTTTGGGTAAATGCTTAGTTATATATAATATCATATTAGAAATGTATTTTTATTGTACAATTCATTTTGATTTATTTTACTTTTTAAATCAAAATAGAGCGTACTTGTTTTAATCCTAATTTTATATTGTGATCTAATTATAATGAATTAACAATCATTTGTTAAAAATGTGTTTTCGGTTGATTTTTTTTTTTAAAAAAAAAAAAAGCGAAATGATGCATCACATAAATGAATTTTCATTTATTATTCAACAAATATATAAATACATTTCTGTGTTATATAAAAACAAATGCACCTTAGTTTAGTTTATATATATAGTTTTATAGAATTAAAATTAATTAGTTGCACATATAATCATCAATTTTAATGTATGTGTAGTTATCTAATCTATTTTTTTAGAAAGTCTTTGTGACGACGATTATTGTTCCGTGATATCTGATAGTAACTATTTTAGAATGCCAATTTTAAAACTACACTATAAACTTTTGTATGACATCGAAGTGCATAGAAACGTAAAATTAAAGCTAATAAAAATTGAAAAGTCATCAAACGTCTACAAGTTTTATCTGTAGAATATCCTGGGTTCTTTTTTTTTTTATCGTGTAACGCGAGGGAACGGCGTTTCTTGCACCTTTTTAAATGTATTTTTAATGTTTCTAACGTAATTAGATGAATCGGTGTCGTATTTATATAATTGCAATCCATATTTATATAATTTTCTTTAGTAAAAAGCTTGACAAGAAATGAATTCCGGCATCTTTTTTATTTATTTAAATAAAGCCCTGAAGTTATCTATCTCTACACAGTATTCATTATCATCTAAATACTGTCTATTAATAACAGTATCGGCAATAATAATAATAATAATCGAATGCTTGAAAGTTCGTAAGAAATTCGAGGATAGAAAGTACCTGAACTGGAATTAATCTGAGAATCGTATATTCCAGAGGAATGCATTAAACAACGTAGGGTTCAGCACCGGTAAAGTGAGCTAATATGCAAGAATCTGAAGACATTATATTCTAAAGTCTGACATTTTATTTCTGCCTTAAACAACGCAGAATACAGACTTGTGAAAGGAGCTAATATATTAAAAACTTAAATAACATATTTTCTTTAAATAAATATGTAGAATGTTTAGGAGTATTCTCTCTATTTTTTTTAAGTGTGCTACGTCACCTTTTAAATAATGAAGTACTGTAAATATTCTTCAGGTGTGTGGATGTATTTAATATTAATATTTATTTAAGATCTCAGTGGTAATTCTTATTAACATATAGAATATTTAATTACTCACGGAGCAGCATAAATATCTTAATCATATGCTATTATGATTAAATAATGATTTTTAAGTTCAGCATATACCAAAGTATATAATTAGCTGTAAATGTGAAGATGTTAAAATAATTTAAGATTGTGATAAACTTTAGTAAACTACTACTAACAATGTTCAATCAATTTGCTTGGTTTTATTTACTTTTTGCATAATTATTCAAGCTATCTTCTGGCAAATAACTTAGCATAAATAACTTTTAATTAAAAGATATTGATTTAATATGCTTATAAAAAATAAGAAAGAGATGAAGCTAACGTTTTAATATAATTTAAAAATCCTCTGAAAATATTTATTTTACCATTTTCAATTTCTGTTTGATTCTCGAAATTGATTTGATAACTAGGATACTGTGAATGAGTAAACATTTGGTTATAATTGATATTGCTATTTTATTTTTTATTCTTTGGGCACAATTCTGGTTTCTCAATACTAATGAACTCTGTATCTTTATGAAATATTATACTTTATCTTTCTTATTGCATTGCCAAATCCATATAATATTAATATCTATATTCTTTATTATTTTTTACAGGGGCCAATCGAAATTGTCAGTAGTGGATTGTAAAAAAGCATTTTAAAAAGTAATAAAGAATGAACTCTATATCATTTATATGCATATTTCTGTAACACTATATAGTTCTAAAAGTATCATATAATTTATTATTTTTGAGAGATTATATATAAAATAGATATTACACAATTCATCATCATCATCAACCACTGCAGGATGAAGGTCTCTCCAAGTTCATTCCATCTTCTCTGATCTTTAGCTTCTCTTCTCCACAGCATACCTGCACACTTTCTTATTTCATCCATCCATCTCACATGTGGTCTTTTTCTAGTCCAGCCCAATTCCACTTCAGTCTTTTAATTTTTTCAATGAAGTCAGTAACACCTGTTGGTTTCCCATATATTGCGTTTTCGATTTCTTCTTGTTACTCCCAACATGCATTTTTCCATACTTCTTTGAGTGGTCTGAAGTCTCTGTATTGCTCTTCTATTAAGTGTCCAAGTCTCAGATCCATAAGTAAGAACTGGTAAAACACATTTATTAAAAACCTTCCTTTTCAAACACATAGGCATATTTCTTTTTAGTATCAAGTTATTTCTACCAAAAGCACTCCAACCAAGTTTAATTCTATGATTAATTTCATCCATTATGTTTCCATCTGTATTAATAATCTGATCAAGGTATTTGTAACTGTTAACTTCTTCTAACTCATTGTAATGAATCTTTATTTTCATATTTTGAGAAAATCCATTAAACATTACTTAGTCTTTTTAACATTTATATTTAGTCCTACTTTCCTACGATAACTCCTGCAACATTTTCTGAAGCTCTAAAGCATTATTTGCAAAAACCACTACATCATCTGCAAAATCTAAATGACTTAAATAATCTCTATTTACTTTCACTCCTTTAGCTTCCCATTTTAATTCCCAAAATACTTCTTGCAGCATTATTGTAAAAGGTTTTGGAGATATGGAGTCACCCTGTCTTACACCCTTCTCAATGTTGACTTTCCCAGTATCATTATGCAATCTAATTGTTGCTGTTGCATTTTTATAAATATTCTTTAAAATATGACAATATCCTAGATCTATACCCTGATGATCCAATGCTTTAATCACTGAAGAAATGTTTAGAGAATCAAATGCCTTTTTATAATCTACAAATCCACAGCATAATGGTAACTCATATTCATTTGTCCTTTCTATAACCTCTCTCAATAACTGGATATGATCTATTGTACTAAAACCGCTTTTAAATCCAGCTTGTTCTCATGGTTGGTGGAAATCCAATGTTCTCTGTAGACAAGTTGTAATTATCTTGGTAAAATTTTTTATAAAACTGATAAAAGGCTGATAGGTCTGTAATTTCTAATATCTTCTTTATCACCTTTTTTAAATATTAATATTAATACTGCATTCTTCCAATCATCTAGTACATCTTTATCATTTAGACATTTGGTATAAAACTTTGCTAAAAATTTTTCTATTTCTTCATCTGCTTCTTTTAATATATCAATTGTAATTCCATCATTACCTGAAGCCTTTCCTTTCTTCATACATTTAATTACATGTCTCACTTCTTCATTTAAAATTCTGGGCAATTCAGAAGATGTAATAGATATAGGAGGTACTTGTTATTTATCACTATATAATTCTTGATAAAAGTCTTTTACCTATTTCATGATGTCATCTCTCTTTTTAGTAATAATTCCATCTTTTTTTCTTATTGCAGATATAAATATCCTACCAATACCAAAATGTTGTTTTACACTCTTGAGACATTTATTCTCTTCTACAGCTTTCCTTGCTAGTTCACAGTTATACTTTCTTATACCATTTTCAACTCTTTTTCGCACCATTTTACAAAATTCAGATATTCAATCCTTTTTAATGCATTATTTTTGTATATTTTCATATTCCTTCTTTTCTTCATAAATTCTCTAGTCTCAGTAGAAATTTTATTGGTCAATTGCTGCTTTTGTCTACCAGCTATCTTTGTTGCAGTTTTTAAAAGTGTAACAGTTATTTTCATAATAATTTCATTCAAATCTGAATCATGTTCAAAATCTATTA
Source organism: Epiperipatus broadwayi (assembly GCA_028023455.1). Taxonomy (NCBI): domain Eukaryota; kingdom Metazoa; phylum Onychophora; class Udeonychophora; order Euonychophora; family Peripatidae; genus Epiperipatus; species Epiperipatus broadwayi. The sequence goes on along the minus strand of JAQFVV010012429.1, from coordinate 3,155,562 downwards.
ATACTTGAAATGGATTTGTAAGTTCTAATTTAAATTCATTAGAATGTTTCTGAAGATTAGGAATATCAACTGTAAATATTGTTTTTCTTAATAATTTTTGTCTCTCTAGTTTTGCATTAACACATATCTTACATCTTACTAATCGATGATCACTTCCTGTGTTAAATTTATTAAGAACATTACAATCTTGAAATATGTATTTTCTGTTAGTCAAAATATAATCCAATTCTGCTGTACCTTCATTTGGATGCTTCCATGTTCATTTCCTTTTAATGTTTTTCTCAAAAAAAGAATTCATAATATAAAGTTTTTCTTTTTCTGCAAACTCCACAAGTCTATGTCCTCTCTCATTTCTATTACCATAACCAAAATTACCTACAGCACTTTCATCTTTCATTTGTTTAGCAATTCTAGCATTAAAGTCTCCCATAACAATTTTAAAATGTTGTTTACTCTGATCAAAAGCCTTTTGTACATCCATATAAAAATTGTCTACTACTTCATCACTATGAGAACTTGTTGGTGCATAAACCTGAATTATCTGCATTTGGTATCTGCTACCATCAATCTCCACAACGTTGTTCTTCCACTTTTTATTTATAATGAACCCTACTCCACTTGTATTTTCAATATTTGTACCTTTATAATAGAGTATATGTCCACTTTTTAAATCAATTGTCTCTTCATCTTTTGTTCTAACTTCACAAAGTCCAATAATGTCCCGTTTAATATAAGACAGTTCTTCTTCTAATTCTTGCAACCTTTCTTCACTTGAAAATGATCTGCAGTTTTAAGTACTTAAATAAAAAGTCGTCATCAAATGGCAGTCTGGGTTCGTAATCAGGGTATTCTTAGCACCCTCCACCTTCGTCCATCAACCGCTGCCTTGGTTGGTGACTTTACAGCCTCCTGGGAATAAGGGCCATGATTTATTTTTGCCTGTCATAATTGTATACATTGGAAAAATATTTATTATTTACATAAATATTCATTCTGTCTTATCAGGCAACTGAGAAGGAAGATCATGGTTTTTCTTGATCTTAAACTCAGAGGTAAAAAGCCAATAAACTCACCATGCTGGCTAATGCGTGTTGGTGAGCAGCCCATCTATGTTCATATTCTATATGAATAATCACGTAGTAATAACAGCTGCAACGACAAGAACGTACGAGGTAAACATTAGGAATTTGTCCTGCTCGATTCCTTTAAGGCCTCCAAGAGGAATCAAAGGGTCTCCTTTCATTTAATAGCAAACTCCTTCCTGCAGCCATTACACAATTATTAGTGTATAAATTCATTTAATACAATACAAATGTTATTTAAAATATGCATCTTTTAATAATATTCAATATATAACAATATTCATGCTTGCCATTTTAAAAGATATTAAAATATGAGCAACATTCTCTATATAGTAATGCTGTATAGTCGTCATGTGATATTTCAAAGATGTTTGAGAGAATGTTAAATATTAAGTCAGTGTAGTGACAATGTTTTTTATTCTTCTCAATTAATTATATTAGAACACAACTTCTCAAACTAGATGTTCTGCCTTTCTGGATAGTCATATAAAAATTATTACAGAATTATCTGAAAATGTATTTATTTTAAATGAAAATTAGCTAGCTTTTTTTTCTTTTGCTTGTATACAAAAACTTATTGCATTTGGTTCTTAATCATTGTAAAATATCTACAAAACAATTTATTAATTTTTGTAATGGATTTTTTTTATTATATGTTGGTTATTCATTTTTAAAATGTTTCTTATTTCTTTCCTTTTTAAAAAAAAACAAACTAGTATAAACTATAAATTTTAAAAATTTTGTAATTTTTCATCAATTATGTTTTTATTCAAACTTTCTTATTATTATTGAAAGCTGTGCTAATTAAATTATCACTGAATCATTAATTTTATGTTATTAGAATTGTAATTATCACAGAAGATTTTTTTCCATTTTAGCTTTAAAATCAATATTTGTTTTGAGTTTGATAAAAAAGAAATATTGTTTGGCATTGAATTAATTATTTTTTCAAAAACAAAACAAAGTTTGACACTTCTGTATTTAGTTGTGGGTTTATAATCTTTAAAATGAGCATGCCTTTATGAGCTTTCAATGTAAATTGCATTATTGTATCAAAACATTAGTTTTATTTACATGGAATAGATAAAATGTTGCTTGTAGTTAAGTGTTAAATTTGACAACAATAAAAAACACAGAAAATAATGTAGCTTTATGTCCATGTCATCTGACAATAATATGAATTTAAAAGATGAATTTTACAAATATTGTACATTTGCATGCAAAAAAGAATAGTTATAATTAAACTTTTTTGTAATATGGTTTTATTTCATACTCACATATAATAAATATAGACTCATCTGCTTAATTTGTACTCTAATATTAATTCATGTTTGAATATCTGTAGCTTATGTAATTAATATAGTAGCTGACTCTCCATCCAGTAGTGCCATCCAGTGGAAGTATTAATATCAATGGATACAAGAAGATCTAATGCAGTTTTCTCAGATCCAAGGCTCCTCATTGATGCATACTAGATAGAAATTTTTTGTACAAATCTTGTATCCATTGATTACTGAGGCTTGCACTGGGTGGCACTGCTGTATAGAGAGTTTACTACTGTTTTAACAGCTTGTGTAAGCATAGGAAATGATTATATAATGTTTAGAGCTTATATAATTGAATGAGAGTCAGAAAATTTTATCTGATCAAAAGGGATTGCAAATAAAAAAAGTTATCCCATAAAAAATCAATCTGCAAGCACTAGCCAGATTTTGTGATTGGCCATTTTTAGATATTTTTAAGTCTTTTTCTATTATGGGTGACTATCCAAATGGAATTTTTATCAAAAAGCAATTCTATTTGACAAATTATTGATTTACTACCTTCACCAGAATTGCAACTAAGGACTCGTAGTTAAATGTTTCTATTTTCTGATTTTTTAATGCTAATGGCTTTGCATAACTTATACATACTTGCATATCTATGTAATAAAAAATTGGAAATTTTTTGCATGATACACAGCATCTCATATCATAGTTAATGCAGAGAAGTGACCAATGACATGAGAAGTTTATGATTACTGAATCCTATATCTAAGGAAAAAAGAGAGAAAAATATGGTGAGATTAGAAAAATCTGCTTGCATTAGAAAAATATCCATAAGTTAATATATCCTATGAGAGAATAAGAGATACTCTTGAATGGACATTGCTTATTAATTTTGTAGTTGGATTTTTTTGGTAACTTGATTACAGCATCCAATGTGTGTGCATATATATATATAAACATTGGATTTTCCATATAATAGTCTAGATAAAATTTCAATTACAATGTAACTGAGTAATAATCAATTAAAACTAATATTACAAAATGAAACCACATGATATAATAATAATAGTATTTATTTACCTGAACCATGTTAAGACAAAAGTGGAACTCCTTTTAGCTCCCATTATATTTTAATATTTACATCTATAAATCCATAAAAATATAACTCAGCAGAAAATGTTTGGTTGCTTGTGAGAATCTAGAGAAGTTGGTACATTTAAAATTTTCACATATATAAAGTATCTATCTGAGTCACACTGTTATATTAGCTGGAGTATTAAGCTTAACATGACTCACAAATACAATTATTATTACTAGATCATATGGTTTCAGTTATATCACTAAACATCACATGATCACCATTTCTTATGCTTGCTCATAACTGTTGTTAAAACAGGCAAAACTCTCCATACAGTAGTGCCACTCAGTGCAAGTCAGAGTAATCCATGGATGACAGAAGGCTTCTGCATAAAATCCCTATCATGTGATGTTTAGTGGCTTAATACCAATCCTGCCTAATGGGATAGTGGTGGCTATAGTTATTAAAGAACCAAAGACACCAAAATATATGGATACTAAACTAAGTTCAGATCTATGTGACTATATAAGCTACTGAGCTTGGATTGAAAATATTATTGGGTTTTTAATTTTAAACTCATAGTTTTGTAGTTAAGTAGGATAAAAGATGGCTGCTAGAGTGTTGCATTAGATCCTAAGATCTAGGTGCAGTGCTCTCAGATCCAAGGCTCCTCACTGACGAAAGCTACATGCTAGAAACTAATCTGGGGATATTGGAGGAGTAGGCACTAGATAGGGATTTTATGCACAAGCCTTCTGACATCCATTGATTACTCTGGCTTGCACCTGAGTGGAACTACTGTATGGTTTCAGTTCACATTGCCAGTTGTAATTGGTTATTGTCTTGCTATATTATAGCCAAAATTTTATTTAAATTATTATATGGAAAATTCTCATTATACTTCAGAAAATCTTTAAAAAAGTTTGTCTGTAAAACAAAACTCATATTACCAAAATCATACTTTTCTTTATTTTGCTGTAATATCCTATAAATATAATTTATCCAAACCACTTCGAACAATAAAAAGTGTTTGAAGTGGTTTGGATAAAACTGATATTTTGTGGTAAGTTTTATTTGTGCAGTAAAAACTTTTTTTTTGATTGTTTTGAATATTTCAAGTATACAGAATTAACATATTTTTGCTTGAATCTCACAATTTAAATGAAATAGAATTGAGGAAGCCTTATGTTTATTCTTTACTTCAGTCATGTAAGAATAATTCTTCTGAAGTTAATCTACTAAATCTTTCCATTGATTATAGATTAACATGCAATCTGCATTCTGGAAATCCTAGCTCAATTATTATGGTTCTAGTAGAATAAAACTGAGCTAAATGCCTATTATTTAAAATCTTATATTACTCAAGCAGAATTTGAAAAGTGATTTTTACTTTTTTGCATTAAATAAATTAGTGTAAATATAGTTCTACTGTGATGAATTAGTTTGTACAAATATTTACCAATCAAAATTAAACAACAATAAAAAAAGAATTCAATAAATATTACTAAATTAATGAGCCACCTGATTTTTTTAATTTTATAACTATTTAATTTATGATCAGTGCTGTAATTAATTTTTAAAAAGATTACATTAAATTGCTAATAACTGAAACACAAGCTTATAATATACCTGTGTCTATATATGTAATATATAGGGTATATGAGCACAGACTTTCAAACGACCCATCACTCTCCACTCTATCTAATAACACTGATACACTCAAGCACATATATGCTGAAAAGATAAATAATCACCAATATACGTATTTCATGCTAAACCAGCAATCATCAGTTGGTCCAGATTATCATCTCCCACACATATATGCTATAAGTGCTCAGATATATATTAAGATAGACAATCTTTATACTTTAATGGAGGCTCCAATCTACTACACACTTCAACTCTTCAACCGTCCATTCAATTGAAAATCTGATGATGGAATGCTCAAAGACCACCCTGAGCTTGTGTTTCAGTTATTACATTGTAGAGATGTCTACCCATTCTTGCATATGTATTAAATGGATTATGTCCTGTACATGTGGGGTTCAGATTTACCTTGGGTCAACATGGGTGTGACAAGAATCTCGGTCTCAGGGTGGCCTTTGAGCATTCCATCATCAGATTTTCAATTGCTAAGTGGAAAGATGAATGTTATTCCACTTCCTTTCTCTGTCCATCTCTTTTTTTTAAATAGTCACCAATCAAGAGATTCAATTTAAATATGTAGGAAAACTGCTGAAACTATATGGTAATGTGATTATGTCATTGGATTCGACTTTAAATTTTTTTAACAAATATGGTGATCATTTTGAATGTTTTTAATGATAATTTTAATCAATTATTTATTTTCAACATTTTATCTTTTAGAAATGAATAAATATGATTTTTGAAAATAAATAAATCAAAATGACATTTAATAATAAGGTATTTTTAAATTTTATATTTATAAAAATTACTATTAGAATATTTTATTATCTATTTTTATAATAAATAATTTTTAATAGTTATTAATATATATCTATTCCAATATATAAACTATTATATATAGATGTATCATGTAAATAAATTTAGCAAGCAATCTGCAATTGATTGCCCATGTATGTGTATATTGCATGCAGTTAATATTATTATATTTTGAAAATTCATACTTTGCATGATTTTATTATTTTAAAATTATATTTCTTTTAGGTAAAAAATAAATAAATTGCTATCTTAAAAATATAAATTTGCCAGCAATCTGTGTAAGCAATTGCCCATATATGTATATAATATTTATGTGTATATTTATAAATACATATCATACCATTTACAACTTTCTTAAACACTTTATCAATACTATTTATTTATATCAAAACTAACAGTTTCGACTGTTGCAATCCTATTTTTACATTTATTCTTAAAAATTATTAATTTAGCATATTTTTAATAAACATGCAATAATTTATCCTTAAGTTTTTTTTTTTGCTTTGTTAGGAAAAAAAAAAATATCTAAGATACTTTTTTAGAATAAGTAGTTAAAAGATGTAAAATGTGAAATACATAACTATTTTAATTTTTGATTACTGATGGCAAATTTTATTGTAATTTTATGAAGAACGAAATAAATTTATTATCAAAAATTTGATTTTAAATTTATCTTTCAAAATTTGCAATTTATAAATAAATATAAAATTAATAATTTAAAAATTTTTTTAATTTTTTATTTTATTAATTTTTTATTTTATAATGTCTATATTTTCTCACATTTATTGCATTGTATGGTATACTATCTCTATGGCAAAACATATAATATTTTATTATTGTATTAAATAACCTGACCTTAATATGGAAATTATATCTTTAATCAAGTGGGGGAAAAAATCAATATAGTAGTCTTGTAATAAGCATATTAAAAAAGGGTTAATCAATAAAAGTAAATTATTGCTTTGATTTATTGATCTAATTACTACTATAAAAAAGTTTCAAACCAGTATTAAAATAAATACATATTATATTTCCCAGATTTAAATTATTTGTAAATTATTTATATAAAATATACAGAAATTATTTGTATATAAACAAAACTATAAATAAAAGCAGCAAAACATTACATGATCACCATTTCCTATGCAGATAAAAGCTGTTATTAGCAGTAGAAAATTCCATACAGTAGTGCCACCCAGTGTGAGTCTTAATAATCATTGGATACAGGAAGGTTTACTCAGCCATTCTTTTCAGACCCATTGATTACTGAGGCTTGCACTAGATGGTATTACTGTATGACGAGTTTGTAAAACAATAGATAGTAAAATTAATATTTATTTATACTTTTAATAGAATTCAGGTTGCAATGAGGGATAAATTCAAAAATTCACAAATCCAAAAAACCTGTAGTAAATGATTCGTGAATTAAAATTACAAAGGTGACATAAGATCTTTTTTGATGCACTTTTTAAAAGCAGCAGATGGATTTTAGAAATGGTACACAACCCTCATGAATACAGAAATGGCTTTTTCGTATAAGATGATAGTGATATTTTGAACAAGTGGAAGGAATATTTTAACTTTTGAATAATGATACAAGAATTGAGAAATGACTAGATTATTTGGACAAAGATATTTAGCTCAATTTAGCACTTTATAATGTTACAAATGGCAAGGCTGCAGGTCCTGCTGAAATAATTCAAAATATAGTGGTGATAAGTGTAAAAAATATTTAATGTTTATACATTTATGATACATTTCATGAGTTTAGTTTTACATGTTCATAATAAACAAAACCATCTTCTAAGTCAGGCATGTCAAACTGGCGGCCCCAGGGCCGCATGCGGCCCTCGAAAGGATTTTTCATGACCCTCGTCTAAGATGCTATGTAATAAAATGAAAACAGAACGATATGTTGCAAACAATAAATTAATTTTTTTTAAAAAGCTCTTATATTTAATTACATGAACTAAAATATATACAGTAATTGTTGTCTACATACATAGCTAATTTATAATTCTCGGTTACACGCATAGCTTATGCCTTTATGATGATGAAGCATTTGAGATATGTGAATACCAAAGCTGGCAACGTTAATAATGTGCTGCTGTGCTTCCGAGAACATAAATACATTAGTCAGCTATTCGCGCCACCAACGTAGCAATCCTATCTGCAGATATTGTTTTTTTCTTTGAATTGTAACAAAAGGCAGTTGCCTAGTTTCTTTATCCGTTTGTGTTAAAAATTTCGTTGTTTCTTTTATAACTCATTCAAAAAATATAAGTAAACTGCTATATCCAAGAGTTTATATCTTTCTGAAACTAGTCAGACAGCATAAGAAATAATGAGCATGCATTTTGTTATATATTTTAATTATAATCAAACATGAGAAACAATAATATTTTACATATAAGTTAGTAACGATTACATTTCAGTTTGGAAAACACTAAAAGTTCTACAATTTTACCAGATAGTTCGGCCTTGGGAAACTTTAGTGGCTTCGACCTTCTAACCTACGGCCTGCACGCTTTCTTTGTCACCTCTATCTTTTGCTCCGTGCTGGGAGTCGGCGAGGGAGAACGACCTTATGCTCCTCCTTTATCGAGCATCCGGCGAACGATACCCCTCTTTAAATCTGGTGGTAATTTTACGAGGATTTTCATAAACGTAGTTGCATTTTAAATTTTAAAAATTTAAACTAAAGCTCTTTTTTATTACAGAAAAGCCACTTCCAACCAAATAAAAACGAAAGATTGATGACGAGGAAATTCAAGAAAGGGACGAATATTTTTGTGTGGAAGGAACAATAAGATAGGCTTAATTTGCAAAGAAACTATTGTGTTGCTAAAGAAACAAATTAAGCGACTTAAGCACTAATCACGAAAACAATTCGGTTTTGAAGCAAAATAAGAGAAGAAAAATTAAAAACAAGAAGAATTCATTAAGAGCCAGCAAGGAGGCACAAAATTTATAAAAAGAAGAACAGTAACAAGAGCAGTTATGAAAAGCTATTTATAGCAAAACATTCAAAGCCACCGGGTCTTTAACAAGGAAGTAAAAAAAGCGCCAATGCTGCCAGAAAAAGACAGTTCGAGACACCATACAAGAACGGTGGCAGAAGACGAAAGGCAGAGACACCTCGCAACGAAAAACACCAAAACGCTTCAATTGCTATTGAGAAAGACGGAAAAGAGAGTGCACGTGCGTTTTCGTGGTTGCGAAAAACAGAGGACACCGAAAATGTTGGAACACCTCTCACGGAACAACAACGGGAAGATTTGAGCCGGGGCTTTAGAAAACTAACTTGCCTGTTGACACGCGTACACGGGGCAAACGAGACGGGAAACGGTTGCGCCGCTAGCAAGAACAAGACGAAACCAGAAAACCGACAAGCCGCCCCACCAACTTAAAATATAAAAAGGACAGCTAAAACGTCAAAGAGCAACTTACGCAGGCCAACCCCACGCCTAAAGATTTAGAACCGATCAGCCCAACGAGGGGCCACTACCACGATTTGGAGAAAATATTTGAAAGAAGAGAAAACAACGAAAAAACATAAAAAGACCGGGGACAGACCCTTAAAGATATACAGGCCACGAAAACTTAAAACATGCAAGGCACAGAACGAAAGAGGCGGCGCTTGACAAAACGAGTTTACTTTGCAAAGGGGATTTTCCTACGGAGCGTAAAAGCACAAACAAGGCTCGTTTCACACACCGCAAAAATGAAAAAATAAAAGCGAATTCGATAAACGTTTTGAGATTTCAAGGGTTCGAGAATTTCTTTCACGGACCTGCCTGAGCGAAAGCCCGACTCGAACAACGGAATAAGTTTCCAGAAGATTCGATTTAAAAACCAAATACGAGAAGAGGACCCGAAAATTATCCTATTTAGGGAAGACGAAAAAATTTGCTGCACAATTTAGCTTTGAGCTCTAGGAGAATTTTTCAGCAGAAATAAAAAAACCCGACAGATACAAACCGCCTAGACGTCCGCTTGAACCGAGAAAAACTGAGGAAGCGCAGAAAACATGAGTTTTAAGAACGAAAAAAGTAAAACAACCAGTATATAGAAGGACCAACCAAAAGCTTAAACCCACCCGCTTCTCAAAAACATTTAGAAAATTTGGGAGGGCCCCGGCCGACAAAGGCGTGAAGGGACGTCAGTTAATACTAGTGTATAAATATACACTGTATATGCCATATCATTTATATAATTTATTTACTTTAAAGTAATATAAACAATTAAATTATCTTTTATTTATACAATACATTAATTTGGTACATTTGGTGTCTTAGCTCATTAATCATTTTTCCTCTTAGACCCCCCCCCTCCAATTCCAAACACATCATGTATAAGCTTTTTGCATCTGTAGAGCAGTTATATACTGTTGGAAACTTATGCACATATTAAATACAAATAGTATCTATTAAATGTAATGCATATTAGAAATACAGAAGTTCTATAAATTTATTTTCGTATAATAAAAAATTACTAATTAGTTTCATTTCTCTTTTTTTTAATATATATAAATGTATTTTGTTTTTTTTTTTAAAAAAAAAAAAGAGAAAATATAAATCTTTAATAAAAAAATACACTTTATCTTCTCCGTTAATAATTTACAGGTATTTACTGATCTGTTTTGTGAGTGTATATTAATTCATTTATTTTATCATAACTTGATTTTTTAATCTGTGTTCAAGGTTAAATAGTAAATATTAATTAAATCGTGACACTTGTGCTTAAAAAAATAGTCTGGCAATTGTGAAAATTTAAAGTCTCCACTTGTCTGGATCTTAGAATTTTCAGAGATTTTAGTAAGATGAATTAATGATATTATTATACCTGCATGGGAAGTATATAATTACTAACATTTTGTCAAATGTAATAACTGCTGTATTTGATTATGTAAGTGTATAAAAATTAAAAAAAAAAAGAAAGTCTACCATAAAAGGACTTAAACATTGTCCGTTATTAATTATTATGAATAGTGTACAATTTCTTTTTCTTTTTATTAAGTACATGTACTTGTTAAATGTGAACATACATTTTTGCAGGTTTGTGTCATTATATTTAATATCGATAGTATATATAAAAGTATTTGTAAGAAACTTGATGCTTTTATTTAAAGTATAAGCAATGATATACCATATCATATTTCTCAAATATTTAAAATATTTACATATTGAATTAATAAATTTTTAATCAACAGAAGTGAATCTAATACTATATCAGAAAAATAAATGCAAAATTTTTATGTTAATATTAAACTTTTTTTTTCATTATGCTTGCAGCTATTAAAAAAAAGTTTTGTGTGTTTATATATATCATCACCATGATCATTATCAATCATTATCGATCAACTGCAGGATGAAGATCTCCAAGTTTAATTCAGTTTTTCCTATTTCTAGCCTTTCTTCTCCACTTCACATCCATCTCACATATGGTTTCTCTCTAGGTCTTTTACAATCTCTTAGGATTCAGTTTAACATTTTAAATATATATATACCTAAGATGTAACAAGGCATTGTCTATGGAAAAAAATATAATTTTATATTTTATTAATATTATTTTACTACTTAAAATAAAATATGAGGATACTTCTACATATAGCATGTAGAAATCTGGAGAGTATTGAATTGTGAAGAAAAAGTTTAGGACCTAGATAACTGATAAAAAGCTTAAGTTTTCGAAACCATGGTTATGTGTGCTTATCTCTTTTTAATCTGTCTGATAATTGATTGAGGTAGGAGCTTAATGATATTAATTTGAAATATACCTTTGTATTTATATGAAAAATTCTATATGTATCTTTATTAATTGTCTAACAACAAATCTTATTCATTAGTCCAAACTATTTACTTGAAATCTATCTATTTTTTGCTATCATTTTTAAATACGCATGGATCTTTCAAATTTTTTTATTCATTCTGCTGTATTTTTCTCAGTTGTTTAAAAAAATATTCTAAAAGAATGGATTTATCTGCCTTGCATAAATATATGCACTCAACCTCTGTGAGACTTATCTATGTGTTAATAAATTAGCTCTGAGATATCTTTATTTTTTGGATGTCTTATAAGAATAGTGTTTATGTACATTATTTATTTATTTTATTTCATCTTATACTATTGCATCTCACATACCATTGGTTGTCAACTGTGATGAAATGCATAATGTATTTAGTAGTTTAATATTCTTTTTTGGATTCTATTTTTCTTTTGAGTGGTGCAATTTCTACTTCAAATGAAATATAAAGGAATGAGATAAAAATCTTGGATACCATATGAATGGGTTTATTTTTCATAAGAGTTTCCATCTAATATTCCAGGTCTTCAGAATCGGGATGTATTAACTTCAAATGAAAACTGTTATTGGTTAGTATACAAAAGTAGATTGAAAGAAAAGTAATAGAGGGCTACTTCATTACTTTTTTGGTCATAAAATTGTATAGACATTTGTTTTATGGCTGCTACTAGGCCTTTTGATGAAGTAAGAAATCCAGTCTCTGAAGGTGTTTTCAATATGAACTTAAAACAAAGTCTAAGGTATTAAAAATTTCAGAATTATTTAGAACTCAGTTTCTTCACTTATAACTGATTAAAATTATTATGCTACCCTCATTCTCTCATCATTATATTAACTGAATGCAATTGAATAGTTGAAATCAATTTAATTATTTACTACTGGTTTTTTAAAAAAACACACACAAAGAAAAAAAAACTTATGACATGAAAATTTTATTTAGGAGAATCTTATAATATAACGTTATTGTCATGATGAAGATCAACAATGCTGAAAATTTAACTTATTTGGAATTTTACTCTATTCATTTTTAAATTCTATAATCAGTTTCTTAAATATTGATCTGTCTCTTAATTTTCATGACATGCATTTAATTTTAAATCAACTAGGTTTATAAAGTTATGTATATTAGGATTTGGATGCCATGCATTGTATGTATTGTTAGAGTGTGTTTAATGTATAATTTTATTTTGTATCTATTGATTTAAAGTATCAATGATAAAGTTATTTATTAGTGAAATGTAATATCAGTCTAGATTTTGGTCAGTACCATGGGAGCAAGAATAAATTTAAATCTCATTAAAAAATTGTTAAATTTCTTTGTTATTATTGATAAAGGTAATTATGAATTCTTACCATTCTTTCTTGATATATAGTGAAGAAATTTATGTATAAAGTTCTGCTAGGAAGTTTGATATTTATGATTCTTTTGTTATTTCTGATATGCTTTTTTATATGTTGAAATTTTTTTTTTAATATCAGAGAAAATGCTGTTTGTTGATTTGTAGTGCAAAATTTTTTAACCTTTTTATCTTGCAACCTATGTAGATTGCTTTTTGCAGAAATCCTTTTTTGATGGCTCATCCTGTTAATATTATTTTTTTGTCTGATTTAGCATTATTTATGAAGTTATTACTTATATAAACTATATATATAATTTTATTCAATAAGTGGAATCTCTGATACTAGTAAAAAAAAAAAAGATAAAAGTTTTAGAACAAGTATCAAAGAAATTTTCAAATCAGTTTTACTAATTTTTTGGATAAAATTTGATATAATCAGCTAAGTATATATTTTTAAGCTTCTAAAGTAGTGTTAAATATATAATCATTATTTTTTAATTATACATTAGTTTTTTTTTATTTATAATTTTTGAAAGTGATCAAAATGAAATCGTTATGTTAAATATGAATTAAATAGTAAAATAATATTTATATCATATTTTTTGTTTCATAAGATTTAATAATGTTAATATGGTGAAAAAAATGCATTTAAAAAATATATTAAATTATATCTGAAGACGTACATAGAAATACTAAAAAAATAGACACCGATTTGTTAATAATAACAAAAAATGAAACTAATCTGGAAATAAACTTATTTTTGTTTTATAATTTTATTGTTTAATATAAAAAAAATATATTGGAAATAAAATTTAGTTATTTTTGTTTTATAATTTATATGTATGAATTCAAGTCTTTTATTTAAATTGAAAATATTAGATAAAATTAATAAATATGCATAAGTGATTTTAATTTTTTCCAACACATTATAATTTGAAATCGGTTATAATATTTTATGTAAAGCTGAGTTTATATATCTATGTATATAATTGTATATAATTATTATTAATAAACATATTTTAAATGATAAAAAAGAATCATAAATGAAAACAATATGTTATCTTTTAAATTTTGCCATATTTAAAAATAAAAATTAAAAAATGTATTTAATCACAATGTTGCTGTACACATATACAAGGTTTTTACTTAAAGGCAAATTATACATAGACAATAAAATACTCTGACCAAGTATTAATACATGAGCATTATGAAGATAATTTTCCATTGCTTGCTGCTTTCTTAATACTGTTTATTTTAATGTCTGAATTTTAGAATTATATCATAAAATACAGTGAGTCTTATATTATTAAGATTTTAAAAAATATGTATTGGTTTTGACTGATTACTTGAAAAGTGAAAAATTATATTTAAGATTAAATATTTAATATTTGCAATGGAAATTTTCAAGTTGGTAAAAATTAAATTATATAAAAAAGAATTTATTATTGGTTAATTAACTTGTGCTCAGTAAATCTGTTTTTCCAAGAACTGATTTCTCATACCAAATAGACAAAAGTTATGGCTTGTTTTGTAATCATCAAATGTATTTAGATACTACAGAATTTTTTTAAAAGTGCTTTTACTGTGAAAATAACTTGACAAGAATTAAATGTCATGCATCTGTCATTCATTCTTTTATTCCAAACTTATTTCCATGTTTATTGTAAAATAAACATTCATATAGTAGCAGTTAATAAATATCATGATTTGTTTTTGTTTATATAAGAAGCAGCTGAGATGAAAGAGAATGTTTAGTTGAAAATTCTATCATTTTTGTTTGAACTGTGTTAAAACAATAATATATCTCACATATATCAAAATTTTTAGAAATTCAAATATTATTTAGAATGGATTTAATACATTAGGTGTTTGTTTCTTTATGAAATAAATGAAATGATTAGATCATACAAAGTATTTGTAAATTAGCCAATAAACATCATATGATCACCATTTCTTATGCTTGCTCATAACTTATTAAAACAGGCAAAACTCTCTATACATATTGCCACTCAGTGCAAGCCAGAGTAATCAATGGATGCCAGAAGGCTTGTGCATAAAATTCTCATCTATTGCTTACTCATCCAATATCCACAGACTTGTTTCTGGCTTGTGACCTTCATCAGTGAGGAACCTTGGATCTGAGAGCACTGCACTTAGATCTTAGGATCTAATGTAACCCTCCAGCAGCCATTTTTTATCTCTACTTAACTACAAAACTATGAGTTTTAAATTGAAAACACCATAATATTTTCAATCCAAGCTCATTAGCTTATATAGTCATATAGGTTTATTGGCTTAAAACCAATCATGCCTAATAGGATAGTGGTGGCTATGGTTATTAAAGAACCAAAGACATAAAATTGTATGGGTACTGAACTGAGTTCAGATCTTTATGACTATATAAGATAATGAGCTTGGATTGAAAATATTATGGCGTTTTCAATTTAAGATTCATAGTTTTATAGTTGAGTAGAGATAAAAGGTGTCTGCTGGAGGGTTGCATTAGATCCTAAGATCTAGGTGTAATGCTCTCAGATCCAAGGTTCCTCACTGATGAAGACCACAAGCCAGAAACTAGTCAGGGGATATTGGATGAGTAGGCACTAGATGGGGATTTATGCCCAAGCCTTCTGGGATTTATTGATTACTCTGGCTAGCACTGAGTGGCAATAAGTATAGATAGTTTTGCCTGTTTTAATAACAGTTATGAGAAAGCATAAGAAATGGTGATTATTTGATGTTTATTGGCTCAAAACCAATCCTGCATAATAGGATAGTGGTGGCTATGGTTATTAATGAAGCAAAGACACCAAAATGAACTGTGTGCAGATCTATATGGATTGAAAATATTATGGGGTTTTCAATTTAAGACTCATAGTTTTGTAGTTAAGTAGAGATAAAAGGTGGCTGCTGAAGGGTTGCATTAGATCCTAAGATCTAGGTGTGGTGCTCTCAGATCCAAGGCTCCTCACTGACGAAGGCCACAAGTAAACTAGTCTGGGGATATTGGAATGGTAGGCATTAGATGGGGATTTTATGCACAAGCCTTCTGACATTCATTGATTACTCTGGCTTGCACTGAGTGGCAATACATATAAAGAGTTTTGCCTGTTTTAATATTTGTAAATTTCTAATAATTTTAATGTTTTTGTTTTTTTTTTACTATAGTAATTCTTTCACCTCAAAAAAGCATATTCAGTATTTGATGAACCAGACATTGTCTTTTTAATGAACTTCCTGCTAAATAAAGAAAAACATCACCTTTTAATTGGATTAATTATTAATTACAAAATATTTTAAAATAAGTTTTATTTTAATGTTTTTATAAAAATGTATATTTTCATGATTAAAATTAAAAAAAAAAAAAAGTCAAAATTAGTTTATTTACATTTATACTAAAATAACTTCCAGATATTAAAGTATTATACATTATATGTATATCAGTACTATATTATAAAAATATAGAGGGAAAGCATTTTTATTAGTAATTAAATATGTTTTTGTAAAATAGTAATTATAAAATAATTTATTTAAAAATTAGGTCAATTCTTTTTTTTTTGTTTTACAAAATCTTTCATTACTTCAATTATAAATGTTTCCTTATGATTATTAAGTGAATTGGTTAATAAAGAGTACTCTTTTGAAATTAAAATTAATTTTGATAAGAGCTTTTGTCCAGTATTTCAAGCATGATTTTTGATTTTATTCAGCAATGAAAAGGATGTTTTTTACTAAATATATTGATAACAGATGTAATTAAGATTAAGATTCAAAGTAATACTATTTGTAGGAAGATTGAATTTAAATTTTTAGAATTTATGTATTCAAGAAATTTATGAACATTTTTTTTTTAAACATCTGAATTATTACTTATTAATCCATTTCTTGATATTGGAAAAATTAAAATATCTACCATAAATAAGTCATAAATTTACATAAGCATCTTCAAGAGTAGTAATTAATTTATTGAGCACACAGAAAGCATGTGTGATGTGATGTACTGTAGCTTTTCCATAAACGAAGCCAATAATCTCTCAGCAATTATGCCCAGAGAAACCTGTTAGCTACTTTATTTTCCATTCCCTAGTCTAAGTTTTCCCATATTCTGCTCCATCCCATTTCCACAACATAATCTTTGTCAACTCTATGGCCTTTATATCTAAATCCCCATTATCTTTTCCCAAACCCAACATAAAAACCAATAATCCATTTTCTGTATAATCACCTTTTTCGTATTTATTTTTTCATAACTTCATTATATGTGCCCTTTTTGTTTTCAAGCATTTACATTCAATTAACAGATGCCTAATATTTTCTATTTCTTCCTTACATAATTTACAGACTAAATCACCCATATTTGTCCATTTACATGTATATTGTCATGTTGCTAAAGATCCCGTTGGAACCTTAAACAATAAACTACTTTCCTTACTATTATCATAAATTAACTCACATCTAGTATTCTGTTTATTTCTATATATATTTAATCTCTTTTTACTCTCCATTGAATACAGGTTAAAGCCTATTAAAAATATTTACATAAGCATCTTCAGAGAATTTTTGTGCAATAAGTTTGGGAAAATAAACTTTATAAATTTTTAAATCTTTCCATTTATTTCATGAAAAGATTATCTAAAATTTTAAAGAAATCTCCTGAATTTATCTTTGGACACTTATATTTTCAATTCTAAGCTTTCGACAACATACATAGGTATTTTAATTGACTTATCACTGTAATTTTGGGCTGATCACATTTACAACTGATTGTTTTTTGTTTTTTTTAACTCGTCTATTTTTAATAAACATAAGATCATTGGTTCTGCTTTATAAAATATTTTTTAGAAGATTAATCAAAAAACAGAAAGAAAACAACAGTTGAAATCATTTAAATATGTCAAGAAACCACGTGTCCTGTTTATCAGATTTTAAAACACATTTCAAATATTATTAAATCTTTCCATCATTCAAAAATTGTTTCACCAATTTTTCCATTATATGCCCATCTTATTGTACTTATGATGGAAATTTTTTCACTCTTAAATCTAATTAATTAGTGAATTTTGTAGAATTATGAAAAAGGATATTAAACCACAACTTGTTTTAAAGGTTTTACATTCTTTGATTTGTGGCTTTGTAAGAGATTGAAACAAAATAAGATTTAATCTATGACCATAGCAATGAACCAATAATATTGCTTTATCTTTGCTTAAAATCCTGTCTAACAGTTGTATCAACACGAGTTTATGCAATTTGCTCTTTTTTGCAATAATTTTTTAAAAGTTGTAATATGTATTCAGAGAAAGCAGATAAGGTTCAGTTATCATGGTTAATATCTACAATTTTTATAAATCATTAGCAAACTTTTCTACTTAAATAATACTTAAGAACAATTGATCATTGTGATATATTCCTACAACTAGTAGTTTCTTTAAGTAATATCACAACAAATAAGACACATTATTTTATTATGAATGTAATTAATAAGAATATTTTTAAAGAACCTATTAAATCATTCCTCATTCAGTTAAAAAGAGTGACATGACACTACCTTATACAATATCAATATAGTTGCCTTTATTGTAAGAATGATCATTGTCATGAATATGAAAATGCTCATTTATGATTTTAAGGGGCTCAATACCATAATTAGATATTCCAATATTTTCCAATTAATTTTTTTTAAACATTACAAATCTAAATATTTAAAGCTATTTGTGTATTTTTAACATAATCAATATGAATTTTAAAAAAGATGTTTTAAATAAATTTATCACTTTTAGCTAATTTAATGGTATTTCTTATCTCTCTTGAGCTTTAAACAAATTAAAAACAGTTGAATTCCTTTTTTTTTCATTAGAAAAAAAAGAAAGCTGACGAGCAAAGTAATTCATTTTTTTCTTAGCATCCTGTTAATCAAGTATTATGTTATAATAGTATTAAAATGCTGAGGATAAGTATTTCTGTGATGGTCTTCAAGTTGACATTAGAGCTGAAGGGTACAATCTTCACATTAAAAGGGGCATTGGTCTTTAGAGCTGAATGGTTTACATATGGTCACTTTGGCATATTTCTTCATCTTCACATCCTCTTCCATGGTGGGGGAAGGAGAGCGAGCTATCCCTTACTAGCCAGACATTCTAGCGTTTACCATATAAATAACTATTTCTTCTTATTACAGTTTATGGTAACCTTGGTGGCTCCAAACTTAGTTGGTCCGATTATTTAAACTCTTCGCTGTAGAATGACTAAATACTGAACTGCGATTTACTGCAAAGCAACTGTTACAATCAATCAACTGCAACTCCTGGAATTGATCGATTGCTCACTTTATATACTCCAACTTCCCACAGTGTTTTTCAATATCCTTTTTGATATCATCCATGCTGACCAACATGTTTATACAAACATGTTTACCTCCTTTGCCTAAGACAAGAAAGCAACACTATCATTCTTGATAAACTAATTATGTTTCTGCACATTCATTTGGAAAACATTCAGCTCCAGCAAATAAATATATTATATCGGTAACATTTTCATTTGAAACCGCAAATTTTTAATGTTAAAGATTCATTAAAAAAGTGTGTAGTTCAATTTTTAAATATTGATTTTTCCTTTTCTTTGTCAAAGAATTTGACTTCACACATCTTGTTTTATAGTGTGAGTGGAAAATCATTTATCCATTTTTTTAAATTTCATTCACTGAAATGGCATCAGCTCTTATTTTAAGTTAAACATTTAAAATGGAGGGGAAAACTCCAGTATATATATGAAACAACATGTCTGTTTCAATATGTACATATTTGCAACTTATAAGCTTCAATTAAGATATGTAACAAGATGAATGAATGAATTGAAATGGGAACCAATAATTAAAAATACAGCAATTTTATTTAACAGAGGATCATTAAATAACAATAAATAGATGACTGAAAACCTGATAGATAATAACTTGCCCAATGAACATTTTCTACTAGTTTCAGAAAATAATATATATAATTGTTAATTATTTTTAATAAAGTGTGTAATTAAGGCAAAATGTTAGCATACTGCTATTATTAGCAACAAGCAAACATATGTACAGACAAATCCAAAATATATGTCTATATCTTTGAAAATCTTGTAGACCAATACACATATATTGTAATTATTTTAATAACACAATAAATAAATTATATCTATTAAATATGTATGCTGAGATTATATAATATTATTTATGGAGAAATAAATACTGAATGCACATATATAATAATAATTGACAATTATTAGAGACATTTTAATAATCTTACAAATTGCACCCTCACGCTCCATTTTCAGTGGTATATATTAATAGCTATTTATCATGCGCATATTCAATTTATTTTTTCATAAGTATTATTATTATATAGGTATATATAACCTTATATTTGATTAAAATGCATCTTAAGAACTATAGTAGGCTTTTTCCCATTGTCTGGAATCATGTGTTTGAAAGTAAGATTTTTAAATTATAAATAAGAATAGGACACAATGAATAGAAAGAGGAAATGTTAAAAGATGGATGTTATTATTCTACTATATAAAAAGTATTACAAACTATAAATAAAATGTAATAAATTTTTAATGTAATAAAGATTGAATAATTATTTAGTTAGTTTTTGAAAAATGATTGTTGAAAGCAAATACTTGCTAAACAAATATTCATTTATAAAGTAAATGTATGCAAAATCTATGAATAAAATATCTTTTTACCAAAAAATATTTATCTGTAGACAGCAAATTTCAAGTAATATTTATGATGATGGCATTTTATTTTTAAGTATGTGTTGGACTTTTTCCTTCATATTTGAAATTATGTGTTTTAGAAAAATTTCAAATTATTTATATTTTTTCAAATTATATTCAATTTTTAGTAATAATACGCAGATTAGTATGGTATCTGGCATTTCAAATGGTATTATTTTTTCCTTTCTTCTAGCACAGGAATTGAATCAGATAAGTTTTATATTAATGGCTATTACATTTAAGATGGCATTATAACCAATAAGATTCTTTTATTAAACCTTTAAACATCACATGACCACTATCTATCATGCTTGCTCATAACTGTTGTTAAAATAGGCAAAACTCTCTCCATACAGTAGTGCCACTCAAAGCAAGACAGAGTAATCAATGGATGCCAGAAGGCTTGTTCATAAAATCCCTATATAGTGCCTACTCCTCGAATATCCCCAAACTAGTTTCTGGCTTATGGCCTTCGTCAGTGAGGAACCTTGGATCTGAAAGCACTGCACTTAGATCTTAGGATCTAATGCAACCCTCTAGCAGACATATTTTATCTCTACTTAACTACAAAACACTGAGAATAAAATTGAAATCACACAAATATTTTCAATCTAAGCTCAGTAGCCTATGTAGTCATATGGGTCTGATCTCAGTTCAGCACCCATACATTTTGGTGTCTTGGGTTCTTTTATAAACATAACCACCACCTTCCTATTAGGAGATAGTGATAATGTGATGTTTAAAGGTTAATACCAATCCTGCCTAATGGGAAGGTGGTGGCTATGGTTATAAAAGAACCAAAGACACTAAACTGTATGGGTGCTGAACTGAGTTCATACCCATATGACTATATAAGCTACTGAATTTAGATTGAAAATATTTGTGTTTTCAATTTTATTCTCAAAGTTTTGTAGTTAAGTAGAGATAAATGGCTGCTGGAGGGTTGCATTAGATCCTAAGATCTAGGTGCAGTGCTCTCAGATCCAAGGCTCCTCACTGACGAGGGCCACAAGCCAGAAACTAGTTAGGAGATATTGGATGAGTAGGCACTAGATAGGGATTTTATGCACAAGCCTTCTGGCTTCCATTGATTACTCTGTCTTGCTTTGAGTGGCACTATTGTATGGAGAGAGTTTTGCCTATTTTAAGATTCTTTTATTAAGGCAATTTAATAAGTGTATTACCTTAAATTGGTTCTCAAATTTAAATATCAATAATTCAATTTCCATATTAGTACAATTGAAGAAAAGAGAAGAATAATAGCATCAAAACATAATGTTTTATAGCAATGGTCAGCAAACTCTATTTTGAGCCAAATGTGGCACTCTGATTTAATCTCATGGCTCTTTTTATCATGTTAAATATAAACACATTTTAAATTTCCTCTTGTAATTTGTACATACATATTTTGATGATTCTAAAAGAGGAAAAGTGCACATTTCTTGAATTCACATTTTTTATAGAATAGTAATTGTATGTGACGAGTATGTAAATATTAGAAATTTGTGAATAAATCAAACTGTTAAAGTAATTTTTTGTTTTTACTTATTTATTTTTTAAGAGAATTTTTATTTTCATTATATATATAGATTCCACTTTGTCCTATTACTAAAATAAATGTTCAAATATATCCACAACCAATCAGAAATTTGTATTTTTCATGAACATATTTTTTATCCTTTTCTTGCGCTCTTTAATTGGATGAGGGGGATGATTGAAATAGCTCTTTGTGATAAAAAGTTTGTCAACCCTTATTCTATACTAATGTATGTGTTATCTTTAACAGAATTCTTTTAAAAATATTTAACAAATAAGCTAAGAGCTCTTACAATGGAGAAACTTTGATTTAGTCATATAAATAGTATGGTTATGTTAAAATTAGGGGAGAGTTCCATTTATTTAAATTTAATATATACATTTTTCTTTATAGATTAACCCTACTCACACAGTTCCAACCTTGATTGACAATGGTTTTATCATGTGGGAAAGGTAAATTTACTTTTTTTAGCTTTTCTTTTTGGATTAAGACCATCATTTTCTTACTGAAAAAACTTAATAGAATCATTCAATTATTTATATATGTATTTATTTATTTAAGATATTCAAAATGTTAACAACTTTCCTGACAATAAAAAATTTGTGTCTGAAAAACATAAAATTCTACACAAATAGTTGGTATTTGAATAACATTTAAATAATAATATCAGAGTTAATAATATCAAAAATTTCATTTACTAATCAATTTTATTATAATTTTTTTAAGTATCTTTTGGTAACAATGATGTGGTTAGTCCCAAAGGACATGCTGTTTTAATGAATAAACAATTGCCAAGATATATTGTCTATCATCAATTATGAGATTTACTAAACTTAGTCCAAATTTATTACATGTAATTAATATAATTATTAAATTAAATAATTAGATTGATTATTAAAACTTCTACAATTGTGCAATTAAAAAAATTTTTTTTTTAAACATGTGATCAGAAAATGAACAGCAATTATCAGAATTTACTTAATGGAAACCATGACAGATTTTTTTATTAAATAATTGAACATTTTAAAGATATAATCTTGTTCCAATAAAATAAAGTTATGTCATTAGTAAGAATAATAATTGAAACAGGCATGAATTAAAAACATTCGATATTTGATAAATGTGAATGATGTAAAAATCATGACTGAAGTATAATAAAATAAATTATTACATCCTCAGAAGTTTTCATTAATAATGAATATCTTCAATCTCATATTTATGTTATTTTGATCGTTAGTATTTTGAATTATTAAATCCTTGTCCGTAAGTCATAAAGATTGTAAATTCTCTTCTGTTCTGATTAATATAGGTGAGATATTTTTTTATCTGCAATAAATTCTTCCACTCATGGAGTATATATCATTTGAATCTCCAAATTTTCTCCTAGCTGTTCATAATAGTTTATAGTTATAGAAGTAAAACTTTTTCATTAATTTATATTCACAATTTATCTCCTGAATTAACTACATCTGAAAATAATTTAGTTGATTATTTTTGAAGTAAAGATTTTACCATATTCTCTTTTTTAAATCCTGTAACTATAGTAAGTGGAAATTCATCACATAGTCTCATCTCATATATACTGTTGATATTATATAGTAATTCATTATGTAAATTTAATTATTTCAGCAAAACATATCAAATCAGGTAAAGATTCATTTGCTCGGTGTAAAATATCTTGAATATGAACATCTTTATTTAACACATATTTCTAAATTGTCTGTCTAATTTGCTAATGATATATCCAATTCCTTATAACATTCAACAAGTTTAGCCACTCAACAAATTTTCCATTTATTATCTTTAGATATAGCCTTAGCTTCCCACTATTTTATGTACAATAGTAAGTTCATGTTTAAAACCCATAACGTTTTTTTAATAGTTTATCATAACCAGAACAATTGGTAATAAATTAATTTTGCTTTATAAATCTAAATTAAAGTCATAGTCAATTGTATTTGATACTTGATCATTAGTTGACAATCATGCCTTACACAGGTTGCATTGCTATAGATCCTTTTTCTTAGCCGTCATGGATTTATAAATTTGAATGGATATATAAGAACAAGTAATTACAACCTTTACAAACAATATATTGATTTTCAGCAGTCAAATTATCACTATAGGAATTACATAAATAATATTCTTAGTTATATTATCCATGTTAAATGTAGAAAGCATTAACAAAACACTTATATTATAGCTTCTTTTTTTTTTATATCGTAAGTCACTAGAACTTCTCTCTTTTTATCACCATATGGCATTATTTAGCTTGTAAAATTTCAAAGCAAAATAGAATTATTAATGTTTGACTTTAAATAATTATTACATTTATTAAATTATATTCAATCAGTAGTAGAGTTTTGTTTATTTTAGCATGCCATTGCTTGTCATCTTTTAACAGAGTTCTTTGTAGCAGCTCAATATTTAGAGTTATATTGTAAACTTTAACAAGTTTTAACATTTTAAAATATCTATTTAATAGTAGAACAAAAAAAAATATATTTCAACAAAAAATTGTTTTAATTGAAATTAAAATCTGTCAAAAAAAAAAAAAGTTAAATCAAAGTTGCTAGTATTTCAGAATCACTTCAAAATGCTAATGTTTATTGTTGATTGTATCAGTAATTTTTAATGAATTTCTGATGAGTATTGTGAATTTGATAGTCATAAAATTATTTCTTTGCGCTATTTAATATTATACTACCCTCCTCCTGTACCTGTGACATTTGGATTTATGCTTTGGCGTGAACATCATAATTAGTGATTAAACACTGGACCATGTAATGTGCAACTTAAATATACATATACACAGATATGTACATGCTCTATATGCAGTGTACTTTAAAAAATTAAAATGTAGAAAATTAATATATATATTCAATGTTTTTGTTGAATTGTAGATATCCTAAGTATGAAGGGAAAAATATTGGATAAGCATTTGGGAGAAGAAAATAAATATTTAAATATATATAACAAAAGTATATTTATTGGTAGAAATCTTTAAATATGATATATTAAATGATCTTTATAAAATTTTTATGATTTGAAGAAAATTTTTTGGCTCATAATTTTAAAACAGAAACAGTAAAAATTCATTTGATAGTTAGCATTATTTATTTATTTTATGCCAAGTCACTCCAAAAGTCAAATGAAATTTGATTTTCACAGATTCAGGCAGATCCATTTAATTGGAAGCCCTGTTCTGATTCATCCTAAAAGGAAATATTTGAACATCAAAAAGAAGAGCTTATAGCTTCCCAAGTATGTGAAATATAAAACTATATAGGTAATTTATATAGTGAAGTTTATGCAAATTTTGGAAAACTGAGAAAAAGAAATTGAAAATATGAACTAACATAAATGATAATTGTATGGTTAGTTTTTCAAACAGAATTTATTATTAATAAATAAATAATTTTGTTTATTCTTTTATCTTGTTAACTGTATTTTTCCAATACTAAAGAGGATATGTAAATCAAGATAAAAGCTGACTAAAATTAAATGTTCTATCAGCATTTCTCTTAGAACAAATTATTATTTTTTGTCTCTTTGTTTGAAATATTATGTTCTAACTGCATCCATAATAATATGTAGCTTATTTAAAGCAATATTAAAACTTGTTTTAACAATAATTTATTATTGATTGCTTGATTTCTAACACACAAATATATAATCTTTCATAATTACTAAAGTCATTTTTAGTAATCTGAATTTTTATCAAAATGAAGTCATTTTTCCTGTTCATTAAAAAAATAAACTCTGAACTTGGATTAATTTATTGTTAGTTTAAATAATTACAATTTATTTTAAATAATTGAGTGGGTAAGGAATTTGAATTAAAAATCTAAAATTTCTAATATATTTAATATTTAACTAACTGAATTAATTAATTATATTGAAAACATTTTATAAAATGATTTTATCATACAGATTGGCTGTATATCATAAAATATGTCCATTCTCGAAAGAAGTAGATGACTATATGCCATTGAATATAAAGACCAATTGTACTAATGTGGAATCTTTGTTGAAATATTGTTCTGTATATCATAAAATATATCTGTTCTTGAAACAAGTAAATGACTCTATATCATTGAATATAAAGTCCAAATTTGAATGCTGTATTAGTGTGGAATTTTTGTTGCAACATTATTTTTAGTACAAATATTAAGGATTTTTGATCTGAGAGTAATTATAAATAGAAATCAGATGAAGAGGAAAAATTGTTCATAGTCAATATTCTGAGTGAAATTATTTTTTTAAAATATAAAATAAGCAGTGGTTTTAATTGCTATAATTTAAATATCTTGGTAGCCTTTTAAGTAGAAAAGTGTACTTAGATATTGAGATGCCACATGGCCTCTAATATATTGTCACTCCATTAACAAATTAAAAAATTAGAGTATTTCATTATAGTGATACAATTACTACAACAAAATTAATTGTATATAATGCTGTTATTTTATCCAACTTATTGTATGGAAATGAGATTTGGACTTACGACAATGTAATATAAAGGTATTAAAAAAATTTCCCCGAATGATTCGATGCATTGGAAGAATGACAAAAATTCTGGAGTTCAAACTCTGTAGATTGTGATCCAGCTCTATCTCTTCCAGTACTCAGACTTCTTATGGCTACCTGAGTATTTTTCTTAAGAATGCTCCATTAATTTTAAAAATAAGATGGCAGATCTATGTTTTTGTGTGTGCTGGTTATGGTATTACAGATTCTACTATTAAAATATCACATCTTTATTGAATTTGATATATGAAACAAATAGATGATAACAATATAGTGAACTTGTGAATGGTTTTTGTAGTAAAGATGGACGTCATTTAAGATTATCTCAAAAACATTAAAGAAGTGCAATTTTGATTGTGCTCATTGGAAAGACATGGATTCATAGAACAGTTAAGCAAATTATTGAAATCTTTCTTCAAGAAACATTTCATTGCAGAAGTTAAAAGACAGCATCGTAAAATTTCAAATAAATAGAATGATAAGTCAATATGTTCTATTTCTGCATATATTTTTTATTTTACTCATTGATTTGTATAGCCATCTTCTAAGTATTGGAGTTGGAATGGCCAAATTTTTTTGTGAATAACTGCCACTGATTTAATTGCTATAGTCTTTTGGTGATGTATTATTGCCATATTATGAATGAAAACCTTTAAGCACTTTCTATTGGCTCATTATTTAATTATGCTATAATACGTAACATAAGTGCCAAATTCTGAATTGTGAATTAATATAATACAAGGCTCATGGAATCGGCCCTAAATGTAATCTACCAATCAAAATTTATTTCCTTTTAACAATTAGAACAAATATTTATCATATATTTATTATTTGTAATTGTGTTTGCTTATTAATTAATTGTAAATAATGTTTTACATATATATGATTAATAACAAAGATAAATCTTTTGAACTGAATAATTATGCTTTATTATTTTCTAGCCGTCCAATCTTAGCTTATTTGGCTGATAAATATGGAAAAAATGATTCATTATATCCTAAGGACTTACAAAAAAGATTTGTAGTTGATAGAATGCTTTTTTTTGATGGTCTGACTTTGTACAAAAGCATTTCAGATTGGTTGGTAAGTTGTTGGTTTTTTTTTTTTTTTAGAATAATTTAATTAGTCAATCAATATTTATATTAAAACTAGTTTTAGAGCTAATAATTATTGAGTTCTTTGAATTTGTTTGAAATTATAAATAGTCTTTAGTTTTAACTAATTATTTTAAGGTAATTAATATTAAATAGATAAAAGCATGTTTTAGAATAATTAATTAATAATGTTAAATTTAATTACTACGTGTAATGGCTAAAAGAATATGACCTCATTAATATACATATATACTTGAATAAAAAGTTGATTAGTTATTGGACTTACAAAAAATCAGATATTATAAAGTTAACTACAAGAATATAATATCCTGGTTACTCACATGTTATTATCTCTAGTACATCATTAGCCTGAAAACATAATACTACTAATAATAGGTGGCATATCTTTAATTTTCAGCTGTAAAGTTACAAGTCTTTAATTAATTTTTTAAATTACCACATTAATAATATAGATATATTAAGTTTTTCAGAATTAGTGAAATAAATATAAGGAAGATCTATTAGAAGGATAGGTTTTTTCAACTACAATTTAGCCTCTAATTAATTACCATATTAATAATCTGGATATATTAAATTTGTAAGAATGTGGGAGTTATAGAAAGATATCAGAGGTATTTTAAAAATATTTACTTCTTGATTGCATATTTTTTATGAACAAGTTAAGATTTTTATAGATCTATTCAAATGATTTAAATTATATTAATGTTTTTACATTGTTCGTAGTTAAAAAGTATTCATTAATGAAAATTTAATCCTGGTAGTTAATCATAGTATATGGAAGAATGTAATTGTACATGGTGAAGAATTGCTATGACATTATAGATTTCAGAATATTTTATGTACATATTAAGATTATTTATTAAGTTAACCACATAGATATGTTTATATGTATTACTTCAGAATAAAATATTCCTTATATCTGTGCCTTCCTATGTTTGAGAATTTATAATTATGTGATATTTTAAGAAGTCAGCCTGCAATCAGCATAGTTTTGTGAGAGGCATATTAAGAAGAATATTAGTTTATTCGAGTTATAATTTTTCCAATTGATGAAGATAATGGAGTTCTTCCATGAGTGCTGATCTTTTTTTTGTGAACTTATTAGATATTTTGCTATATGTGTAATTGATATAGCTCTACAGCACAAATCTATTTCAGAGAGAATAGTTTAAAAATATATAATTATATTTGTTTAGGAAGGAAAATAAATATATTTTATTAATTCAGATATCATGCAGATAGTATTATTTTTTAATAATAGAATTTATTTATTTCACTGTGGTTTGCAAATTTAACTTCTCAGATGTCTTGGTCATATTTCAAACAGCATATAAGATGAGTCCATTATTTAAGCCTATCATAATGTGTATGTTTTAAGGAAATTACTTATTTTATTGTAAGTTTGGTAGAAAATTATTTTTAATATGTTTACACATATCATAGATAGTCTTATATTATTGCTTACTTTTTGTAATAAGTACATACTTACATGTTGTAATGTATATATCTGTAATATTATAGAAGGCACTTTTCTACACCCATGCGCTAGAATTGACACCCACTTTCTCTCATCATAATTGTTATTCTTTAAATAAACTAACAATTACCGACTATGTCTGTATTAGGATTTGAGCTTATTATTAGCCTGAATAGGTCCTTCCACAATATTACAAATACATGCATGTTGATATATTTGATATAATATACTTTATACACATGCCATTTAGATAATATATATTTTACGAGAAAAATTAGCCTCTATTTAAATTTAAATATATTTAAGTTAAATACAGGAATACGAAAGATAAAATTAACTCTAATATATTTTAAAGTTTTAATATATTAATAATAAGTAAGTAATTTAAAATAATAATTTGAAGTCTTGAATAAAACTCATAATATTTCAAGAAACAAATAATTAACCTTTAGAGATATAATTGCTATTCTGAGTGCATTTATATGAAACTCTTAGTTAAAAGTCAAGTCCATAATTAATGTTTGATTGTTTTGTTATTGGGTTATTTATATTTATTTCTTTTCATACCCTGCATGATATAAATGCAATGAAAGAGTTGTAGCCTCTGGAGTGTAAATTCCTCAGATCGATTCCAGTCCAAATCATAAAGCCATTTGATTATTATTATCATTTATAATTATTTTTTTCATGAATAGAAATTACAAAGATTCTTTTTGTCTGGTGATTTGATTACGATATAATCAGATAGGATGCTGTCTGAAAAGAAAGGCATCTGTTGAAAAAGAGCCAAAGGTATAGACTAAGAAAGTTTTTAATATTACTAGTTAATGAAAGAACATGTTAATTTATTATGACTCATATGTGACTAATTAAGTTAGAGGTCTTAAAATCTAATATCATTTTCTAAGTACTAGAATGAAAGGATGATAACCTAAAATTGTAATTATCCTCTTATTTGGAATCAAATGCTAATCTTGATTATCATGCATATTTTTTTAATCCACAACTAGTTAAACTTGATGTGGCATGGCTACTTTTTAGGTCAAATTGCCCTTCATATTCTTAGAATTTGATCTCATCCAGAGAGTGTATGAAAATTTAAGCATGAGGTAAAGATCAGATAATCCAGTGCATTACAGATTTGTGTATATTTGTAGGAATAGATCTTGAAAATGACATAGGAATTGATTGAAACATAGTATAATAACATATTATATAAGATTTAGAAAGTAAATAAATATTTAGAATATTATGTATTTTGAAATTAATGGACCATTGTTGAAAAAAAAAAGATGTATGTGTAATTGATTTGTTGAGATAGGCTAACTTATCATACTTCCTCTTCCTCCAGAGGTGGAATTATATCTTACTGATATTGATATGCTTTTCATTTAGTAAATAAAGTCTTCCAAATATACTGATCTATTTTTTCAGAGACTTTGATAACTCTTTTTTTTTTTTCAGGTTTTAGGAAAATTTCTTATTATTAGATTATTGTAAGTGTTGTTTAAATTGTAAATGATTTTGATGAAGTTACTAATGGTTAATTTCTATTATTTGTAACTGATTACTTGGGTTCAGATCCTAACCATTTTTATACTAGAGGGTTTTTTTTTTCTGTATTGGTCTAAGGAAGCTCTACGAGTAATTGGGCATCTTTACTCATCACCATTTCTATAATATCAGCTACTATCTGCCTTGTTAACTGTATTAATTTTTCTTCTAATTTACATTTTTCATATACTGTCTCATACTTATACTATGTCATCTATAATGAATTTAGAATTGGACTTAGTTTTATTTGAAGGTGGATTATTTACTGGATGCAAAGAGAATGGATATGTTCTCAGATTCTTCTATAAATTGTTCAGTTTGAAGATTTTCTATTTGTCATTGAAAATGTAATATGTTGAGATAATTTGACATTGCTGTCTTGATCAGCATTTGTTTGCATTGTTATATGTCTTTTTGTGTCAAGTCCTTTTTTTTCTTCAAAATATTCAATCCTAGTGTTAAGATGTAGAGAGTTAATGAGTTATTTCTTAGTTTGCAAGGAATTCTATAAATCTAATTGGAGATAAAACCTGTATCATTATCATAATTATTTCTCTGATAGTTCATAGTATTCAAAAGTTTCTCTTAAATTTGGCAGTGGTCTCATTTATGTTTGTACTTATCAGTCCAATATGAAAAAAAACATCAGCCATAGTAAGATCCACTCTTAAATTATTTCATATCATCCAGATGAATCTCTTACAGCAGTATTTCCCAAAGTGGGGTACACATACCCTGGGGGTATGCAAAAAGCTTTAATGGGAGTTTGTGCAGCACAGAACTTTGACTGCATCTGGTGCAACAAGCAGTTTACTGTTTTTTATTACAAGCATATAAAAATAATAAAAAACTTTTTTACTTATTAGTATTGTGTATGTGTAGTTTTGTATGCGTAGCCTTGGCGTTGACAAGGACTTTGATTCTGTGTATTTCCTCCAGTCTATGTCTCAGATAATGTGTTACATACAATACTCATTCATATACACATTGAACTGTTACAGCACGTGCGTGCGTATTTTTGTCTTTCGTGTGATTTTGCTACTGGAAAGGTTTGTTATGTTTTGTAGTTAGTCCCATTGATTTTGATTATTTTTACAAAATATAATTTTTATCTCTAACATTTAAGATTAAGGATTACTAGTCGAAATTTGGAATTTCTAAATCGAATAATAGTAACAATCAACAAACAGAAAGTAATGAAATTAATGACGGAGAACCATTTACAAATTTGAAAAAAACCTGTTAAGAAAAATGCACATGTACGATAAAGAATATTTTAAATTTGGATTTTCATGGACTGGAGATGAAAAAGAACTTATTCCACTTTGTGTCATTTGTTTTGAAAATCTAACAAATGAAAGCATGAAATCATCCAACTTAAAGGACCATTTTGAGACAAACCATAATCAGTACAAGGATAAATCCATCAATTTTTTTAAAAGCAAACTTAAGGATTTAAATCTGTCTCAAAAAGTAATGCAGGATTTGACATGAAATGACAATCAAAAAATCCTAATAGCTTCATATCGTATGTCACTTTTAATTGTGAAATGTAGTGCAATGGAGACGATTGGCGAAACTTTAATCAAACCTACAGCTGAGGTAATGGCAGAAGTAATGATAGGAGATAGAGTTAAACAAATTTTTGACTGAGTTCCCTTCTCAAATAATTCAGTTCATCGATGAATCATTGACAAGTTTAATAATGTAAAACAGATGTTATTGTCTGATATTTCTCAAAGTCATTATTATGCATTACAAGTTAATGAATCCACTGATATTGCAAATTTTGCAAATCTTATGGCATTTGTTAGATATAAAAAGGATCAAGAAATTCATGATGACTTTTTATTTTGCCATCCTTTATTAGGTCATACAACAGGAAAAGGTATTTTTTATCTTATTAATACATTTATAAAAGAGAACAAAATTGATTGGAATAGATGTGTCGGAATAAGCACAGATGGAGCAAAAAGTATGGTCAGAAGTAATAAAGACTTGTTGCAAGAATTCAGAATGTTGCCCCAAATGTCATATTCACACATTGTTGCATATACAGAGAAGCTTTGGCAACACATAAGATGCCTGCTGATCTACAGAAAGTTCTGGATGAAAACTTGAAAATTATTAACTGCATTAAAGGCCATCCTCTGAATGCATGATTTTTTTTTGCAAATGTGTGAAGAAATGGGAAGTAGTCATCTCAGCTTCTTTTTCATACCAATGTCCGTTGGCTATCTCAAGGCAAAATTTTAAACCGATTATTTGAACTTAGACATGAAGTTCAGATTTTTTTTAATGATAGACTTGAGTTGAGAAACTGTTTATATGACTGGCAATGGCTTTGTAAATTAGCATACTTAGCAGATATATTCTCTATTTTAAATTGTCTTAACTTATCGTTGTAAGGAAAAGAAATTTCATTGTTTCATGTTCAAGATACCATGGCAAAACTAAATTTATGGCAAAAGAGAGTTGGCAACAGAGAAGTGCACTCGTTTCCTTCTCTTTTTGAATTGATAACAAATTCGAATATTAAAATAGATGCTGATACTATGAAATGTGTAACATAGCACTTAGAGAGTTTACAAGCGGGCTTGAAAAACTATTTTCCTGATGAGCAATTGTTGGAATTAGCTTCAGACGGATTCTTGAAAAATAAACACAAGGAGTGTACTTAAGTGCTTGAGAAATTTGCACTCTCTCAATTTAATTTTCAATACCGTCTGCGCTTTATAAAATAAAATATGATTTACATTATTCTGATTGAAAATGCAATATGCGTGTCAGGTTTAATGCAAAAAGTCTTGAAATACATTTTACCTTTTCCAACTTCATATCTACGTGAGGTTTCTT
This sequence comes from Epiperipatus broadwayi, assembly GCA_028023455.1. Classification (NCBI taxonomy): domain Eukaryota; kingdom Metazoa; phylum Onychophora; class Udeonychophora; order Euonychophora; family Peripatidae; genus Epiperipatus; species Epiperipatus broadwayi. The sequence goes on along the minus strand of JAQFVV010012429.1, from coordinate 3,121,698 downwards.
TTTCAGCATTTGTAGTCATTAAGTCGAAAAAAAGGAACAGGCTTTTGAATGTAGAACCCCATCTTAGATTAAAATTAACAACCAGGGAAACAAATTATGATAATCTGTCATCTCAACATAAACAGGTTCATCTTTCTCATTGATCTTAATAAATTTTATTTATAGTATAACTTTTATATATATTTTATTATGAATAAATTTTTTCTTATTTATTATTATTATTTTTATATACTAAAAGTATATATATTATTATAATTAAAGTATATGCAATTTTTTTGATGAGGGATACTTAGCATTACGAAAATTATTAAAGAAAAGAAGGTACACAGGTGTTGAAAGTTTGGGAAACACTGCATTGCAGAGTTTAGTAATTTGAGACTATGAGATCATTTTTTTTTTATGTAGAAAAATTACATTTTATGTTTGATGGTGCTGACATTTTTTTGATAAATTTTGAAAATCTTTATTTAGCCTTGTTCACCCCTCATAATAATGAACCAAGGCCTTTTCCCATACAATTTTTAGATGATCTTCATTGAGCAATTCCAGAACTTACATGCAATCTGTGTTAAAAAATTAATAATTTGATATTTCAAGCTGATACCTTTGTTGCAATAAATGGATTCTCACATACATTTCAGAGTGTTTTTAAAGATTATTGGAATAATTGCTAAGCTAGCTTTATCTATTCCTATTTTAGGTAGAATTAATAATGTGAATCTTGCTTAATTTAGGTAGCAATAATTTTGCTGTTAATCACAGGTAATCAAAATATTTCCCTGCAATTACTCTTTTCTGGTTTCTTTGATAAAGCATTCAGAGTGTGATATTAATTGTCCTATCAACATGTCATGTACAATAGTTGCAATCTTTCCTCATTAGATAAAAAAATTAGTTTAGAGATTATAGTAGATTGCAGCAGCTAGTCATCAGACTACTGATTCCAGTTTTCATAGTAAAATTAGATGAATAATGAAATTTCATTAACATTGATTGACTGTTTTCATTGTAAATTCCAACTACTAGAAAAGCAAGAATGCTAGCTAACAGTGATGAACTTTTTGTTATTACATCTTAAGTACATTCATGGGAAGCCAAGTTTATACATCTGGCTTTTTTAAGATGGCAAGCTTTGGCCACTGTATAAATATTGGCCCATCATCTTTCAGCTATGTAATGCATAAGAGAGAAGGATGAGCTGCCTAAACCTAGCATGGAGTTTGAAATGTCTAATATATATTGTACCGAAGTACATTGATATTTAATTAATTGTATGAGTCCTATGTTTTAAAATATAAAAATTTAAAATTAAGAGAATAAAATGTAAAAACTAAAGAGTAGGGAGGAGGGGGAATTTGTATTAAATAAAATAAACTGTAAATGCTGTTTAAAATAATAAGATTTTTTTTTGTTTAAAAGAGGAAAAAAAGTCTTGTAATAAAAAAAATGATTTAATATTTTTTAAATGAATTTATAATAAAATAATAAAGAGATTTCATTTTATCTTATAATAAAATAATAATTAAATATGTGTGCGTGTGTGTATGTAATTTTTAATAAAAAATAGATGCAAAAGCTGATTTAATTTCACGAGACTAAGGATGCTGCTGCTAATAAAGTTTTCCATTGTTTAAAACAGTATAAATAGCTCAAAATTTTATTATTTTGGGTCTGATTTTCTCATTTTTTAATAAAATATTTCTTGAAGTAATATCTCTAAAAAGAATTGCACTGTTAAAACCAATGTGTTTGCAATCGACCGAAGCCACTCTCTATGCATCTAAGATCTGCAATTAGTTCGGAAAGTGATCATGTTTAAATAGACTAAACGGACAGCGGAGTGTGGGTACGTCAAACCAGCCATGAAAATCATTCCATGTCACAGGATCTACGGAGGAGTCATTTTACCGATCGTCGATGAGTTAAGAAATAATTCTATTATGCTGTATCCATCGTATTAAAAAAAATCCTAGGTAATTATTTGACTTTGATATCTTAACATTCCCAATTTCTTCTTAAAATAAAAGATAGACTTTATTAAAAGAACTTTGAACTTTATGAATTAAACTTAAAAAAAAGAATAAACTTTAAACTTCAAAAGATAATATTTGCAATAATAAAATAAGTAAAAGCAGCTTCTATTATTAAATAATATTTTTGAAACAATGGCATGCACGTATGTGTGATTTGATTTTTTAAACTTAAAATAAAATATGATGTAACGTGTATAATTTATTTGCTAAAGTAATATATTAAAATGCTGTATTTTAATCTTTAAAAAAGAAGTGTGAGTGTTTCATTATAAGATAAAACGATTAATTTATTTAAAAAAAAAACCAAAACATTTAAATTATTTTTCTTAAAATATTTATGTTTATTTTGATATGTGCGGGTAAGTATAAATATTTATTTTCTTAATAAAAGTAGGAGGGAAAAATCTAATTATTAATAATAGTATTTCAGAAAAGATTCACTAAGTTAAATCTATAAATGTTTTGGCATTCAGTATAATGTTGTTATTATTAGTTTTAAAGGATTGAAGTATTATTTAGAATGGTTCGGGAAAATTATTTTTGTTTATTTTTTTAAAAGTAGTAGCTTAGAGGGGGCATTTAAGATACCTTTTGTTTGTCTATTAGTGGGTGGTTGGAAACCGATTGAGCTAGCGGGGATTTTTCAGGTACCAAATTATGCTGATCAGATAGACATGCTAATTCTAATGTAATTAGCTGGCGCCTAAGGGATTTTTCTTTTTTCTTTAAAAAATAAAAATAAAGTGTTTATTTGATCGGTGTATATTTGGTAGTCGAGTGTTGAATGTTATTGATAGTTCGCTATTGATGATAGTTGACACTTTACCTGAAAACCAACCACTTTCTGGAAGGGAAGTTTGGGAGGACAAAGTATAATAAAATATTAGTTAATATTTGTATTTGTCGATGGTTGTAGTAAATTTTAAGTGGTAGTTTATTGGATAGAAGAGGCAGCGTTTAAGATATACTTTATGTGTCTCTATTAGAGGATAGTTTAGAAGAGGCGGTTGGTTTAATATCATGCTAAAGAATATATTGACCTAATCCAGAGATTATTGGTTTACTGTCTAAATGTTTGCCTACAAGAATTAAGAAATACTAAGAAAACCTTCAGATCAAGTTGCTATGATTAAATTAGATCAGAGATAACTATATTTTGCAAACAAGAACATTCAATGTTCAGAAAATCAGCAGAACAAATGAGAAATTGCAAACCAAATTCTTTTCAAATTGTATACACGATACTTCACTACAATAACACATAATACCAATAAGAAATTTAAGTATTTCTATTAGAAAGGGCTTAGAGGAAATTTTATTAAAATTATGAATATAAATATTTTTTCCATGTGTTTTTTTTTTCCATTATTCTTTGAATTTTTCTTTCCACATTGAAATTATAAATTGTGAAAAATTTGGAATATTTTATAGGTATTATTCTTTAAGTTATACTGTGAGTGAATGTGACTCATCTATCAGATATGACCTATACTACAATATGGTAGATAATAAAATTGTGGATATTGATGGATAGGAAGAAAATTAATGAAGTATAGATTAACTTTTAATAATAAGTCAAAAAGGTTTTTGACAGATGTGTAATTCAAACCCTGTAACAGGTATATGTGTGATTATTATTTATTTTTATATTCTTTATTATTCGGATTATTTATTTTAATAAATATATTGTTGATTTGTTAACCAATTTATTCCCCCTTTTAGCCTAATTCTTAGAGAGATCCCCTCCCCCCACATATTTAGTTAAATAAGATTAGATAATATATATAACATTATTCTTTATAATGGGACAACTAGAAAAGAATTTGAATTAAAATCTGGAGGGTAACGCTTTTTCTATGTGTCAATACAAATAGAAATTATCTTGCACACATTACTTTTTTTTTTCTCAGAAATTAGGTTATATATCTGGAAATGTAATTAGTAATCTGAAAAAGTTTTTGAATGAAGAAGAGATTACATGGTTTAATCATCATCAGTATTTTGAAAATCAGACATGTGGTATAACACATTATAAGTAATATATATATATTTAAATATTATACATATTGAACTGGGAAGTGACAAAATATATATTGATGAATACTATCCTAAAGGCTGACAGGTTCAGAAAAGAATAATATCAATGTCAAATACCTTTTCCCTATATTGAATTTGGAATGTGCTAAGTTTAATAGTTATGCACATAGAATTTATTTAAGTTACGTTCTATTACATTTGGAAAACTAACATATAACTATCTCTAAGTTAAGTTAGTTCTTAATTTATTTTAATAGTATATATATATATTTTCTCACATTTGAGTGATACTCATCATCAAGAGAGAATTTATTGAAATTTATTTATTGGATTTTTATATACTTTGTTTCTTCAATTATAATATTTATAAAACTTTGCAATAATATATATGTTGGTTAATTTTTCTTAGGCACATTGTAATTAAATTATAAGCACTAGGAATGCTAAATAAGAAAAGCATTCTATTCACCAGTCATTGCTATGAATATGATATCAAGACCAAGATATCAAAAGCAGCCTAACATAAGATTATAATAAGCTTTTATACTTAAGCTTTTATTATAATTTAATTATAATACAGTACTTTAATGTTTCAATGATCTGAAATTTTACTCTTCCTCTATATGCTTTATTTGCAGTGTATATATTATATAAATAGATTGTCATGGTCTTTTAGATTTAAATAATAATAATTTAATGTGATTTTCCCATCTATTTTTATAGATAAGTTTCAATTATGATGTAATGAAGCAAAATATCTATTAAAAATAGGCATTGCAAACTGAAATTATGCCATCTAATAATAGTATTTGTTTGAATTTTAACCATAAGGGAACTATTAGATGGTTTTTCTTTCTTAACTGGACTATTTATATATTGATCTGGTATACAGTTCTAACAATCTGATGAGAGGTGTTCATATTCTTGCTTCTGATTACTAAGATTTTAATTAAAGGTCTTATAAATGATTATATTTTCATGACAATCATAGAATATAAAGTTTCTTAGAAAGTGAAAAATACTGAGCAGAGTAAAATATAGTGTTATTTTATTTTAGGGTGTTCAGTATGATTTCATAATACAAATATTTGATATTTTATTAATTTAATTGAACAAATAGACAAAGTGGCATTACATTGATATAAAATATTTCCTTTATCCCAAAATTTTAAATAAGGCTTGTAGTTGCATTTTTATCTTTTAAATTATTATTAGTCAAACTTTTATTAATATTTTGATGTAGATATTTAATCCAGTCATATAGAGTTAACCCTTCTGATACATTTACCATTGTTAACTATAACAAATTAATACTATAAGAAAGTAAATACAAGCAACCAGAATAATACCCCTCCCCTTTTTTTTAATATAAATATTTTAGAAAATTTGTCATGATTTAAATTTTTTTATTCTGTTGAAAATTGTTTTGGCTAGTTGGCATTAAATAAACTTTGTTTTGAAATTTAAACTTAAATAAACATTTATTTACAAGTTAATATTGAACAATATAAAAATTACTCTTATACTGTATTTTTAATTCATACGTTTTACAACTACTTTTTCTCTTATATACACGTGTGTTTTAAATAATATGTTTTTTGATTCATTTAGTTATAGTGTTTGCCCATTAATTCAAAATATAAAATATATTTTTAAATAATCTTTTTTTTTAATGAAAAATGTGAAACATCCATTTTTTTTCTTTGCTTGATGTGATGTGATGCACTGTGATTTCTCCTTAGACGGAGTTAGGAATCTCTCAGCAACTATGCCCAGAAAAAACATGTTAGCCACTTTACCTTCCCTTTCCATTCCTCACTCTAAGTTTTCCCATATTCTGCTCCATTCCATTTCTACAACATAATCTTTGTTAATGCCATGGCCTTTATATCTAAATTCCCAAACCCAGCATAAAAATCAATAACTCACTTTCTGTATAATTACTTTGTTTATATTTATTCTTCCACAACTTCATTATTTGTACCCTTTCTGCTTTCAGGTATTTACATTCAATTAACAGATGCCTAATATTTTTTATGCCTTCCTTACACAACTTATAGACGAAATCACCCACATTTTTCCATTTATGTGTATATTCCCTTGTTGCTAAAGATCCCGTTTGAGCCTTAAACAGTAAACTACTTTTCTTGCTATTATAAATTAACTCACACCCAATATTCCATTTACTTCTATATATATTTAAACTCTTACTACTTTCCATACTAGTTCTCCAACTCCCTATTCTTTATTAATGCATCTATTCTTCTAGCTCATTCCTTACCACCACAAGACTCAACAATTCTTCTAACACAATTATCCTATTTTTTGTATAAGTATACTGACATAAATTCTTTATCCAAATCTTCTGCATACCACATTACCTTTCTTACCCATCTTGTTACCTGCTCTTTATTCATAACCCAATTAAATACTATTTTGGCTATTCTTTTATTGCCCATAAACTGCAATCTACCAAACATTTTCATTTTGCTTTTTGCATCCTCATATAAAAATTTGACCATCCCATTTCCTCTTGAATTGCCCCCTTTGTCGTCCACATATCAATATCTAATGCATGTCTTCCTATTTCTCTTTGTACTTTTTCTAAGTAATGTAATACCCCTTACACATAATGCATCATAACCATATGTTAAGCCTGCTACTGCCACTCTCTTCCATACAATTCTAGCTACATTATATTTATTATATGAAAACACTGTTAATTTTTTTGTTAATTCTTTCTTTTCTTTGCTTCATTTATCAATTTTTTCTCCCATTCATCCAAGCAATTTCTTTGATTACTTAAGATGATTCCCAAATAGTTATACCTATTCATCACACTTAACTTTATATCCCCCAATAAAAATTCTTTGTCTTCTCTTTCCCCAGTATTAATCATCATTACTTTTGATTTTTCTTTACTAAATTTAATCCCCATCTCTTTACTCAACCATGTTCAGATCCTCAGCATAACTCACACATCTTCATTATTTGCTTCACTGTTGTGTGGATGGTGGCTTCATCCTAAGAGTAAACCACAGACTCTAATAGTACCCAACTATCTCTCTGCCCTATTTTAACTTTTGTTATCATCACTATAACTGTTATTTTACTTATAATTACTATTATTATCTTCTATATTGTATTATTATTATAATTGCGCCTATTTATTTCCACACATTAATCTAACTTTGAAATTAGTCACATTTATATATATTATGTCAGATTGTCATATTTTCAAAAAGCTTTAAATTATTCATAATATTTTTTTCATTATAAAATGTAAAATATTGATCAGTTTTAAATAAAACTGATAATAAACAACATAAGATTACAAAAAATTTATTTTCAGCATTAAATCAGTTTTTATTCCCTGTGAGAAACTTTTCAAGATGTCTTCTATTATCACATAATCAATTATTTATTTTCTAGTATTCAGCATTAAAAATGTAATATATATACACTTATTATTTTTTATTTTATATTACACAAATGAAATCTATGTGAATGATATTTTAAAATATATTTTTAAAACTTCCATTCAATTAATAATTACCATTCTCCACCTAAATATACTGGACTTTTAACCATGATAATTTCCTGGATATATGATCTTATAATACCTTCTTTCTTTATCATATTCAATATATTTTATTAATTTATATATTTTTTCATAATTTACTCAATGATGTATATCTACCAAATAAACATATAACCTAATTTTGTGACTTTTCTTTTGTTTTATTATATTCTTTACTCTTTCATTTGTAGTTTTTCCTGATTGTCTTAGATAAATCATATTGCAAAAGTCACACTTTTATAAACTATTTTATTTTATTTTCAATATTAATATTAATTCAAGTTTTTATATTCATCAACTGAAAATGATATTGAATTTCATTTTTTATCTTTATGTAATATTTTTCCTATTATTATTTATATTTTTATTATTTAAAATTCTTTTGATATTTCCACATCATCATTTTCAACTTCTAATTTATGTATATGCTACTTCTCTATTTAATGTTAACATACATTTTTCAATTTAAACCTTTCAAAACTGCTATTTTCTGAGACATGATTGGTATGAATTTAGATAAGTGAACCCTCTATTTTTGTGCGTGGTTTTAATATTATAAATTATATATATATGTGTGTTGACATGCCCTCATAAGAAAAGCTATAATTCCATGTAAATTATTATCAAGCTACATACCCGTACAATTATGCACATTCCAAGGCTATAACTAGGAGGACATTTAATGCTCTTGAAAGCACTTAGCTTTGATAATAATTTTCTTGCAATTATATATCTTTTCTTATAAGAACATGTCAGCGAATATATTTATAATTTACAGTTGTTTAAGAAAAGTTTCTTAATTTTATAAATGTGTTTATTATGTATATAGTTTTATAAATGTTTTTTGATTAACCTCTTGTTTTTGAAAAAATGTCTTAAATATTTTAATCTCTTTTCTTTCTCTTCCATTTAGTATTGCATTTATTATTTAATTCATTAAATGCACTCAGATTTAAATAATACACTTTTATCCCAGTTAGTAAGACCATTGGCACCCCAAAATGCATTGTAAATCAAAGACCTTGAATAAAAAGTAAGCAATTATAATGAATTCCTATAGGGGGGGGGGATAATTAGTTGCTGTGCATACGCATGGTGAACAGCGCCATCTAGTGGCCAGAAGTTGCGTCGTCTGCTTTTGGCCCCCTACTCTGAATATTTCTGCAATTTTTGCGGAAATGACGTCTCTAACAGTGGCAGGACAAAAAATAAGACAGAACCTTCAAAATATATAAAAATGTGTTGGAAAAAAAAAAGCTTCAATTGAAAAAAAAAGTTAATTAAAGAATAAATACTTTACAAAGCATATTATTTTTTAAAAAATCGCTAAATGTTTTGGTAAAAATATATATATATATTTATTAATAATTTGTCATTTTACTTCTTATGTAGTGATTTCTCAGGAAGTGGTGAAGGAGACAGTGGCATGTTTACTTCTATAAAATGTCACAACTCTTATGATGGTGGAGGTATAATGGTGAGTGTTGACTGCCTTTAAATAAGTCAATACCCCTCAGGGTGCTGGTTCAGCAACAGCATTTTTCTAAATCAGCGGAAGATCATTGCAGGTGATAGTGGTAAGGAGGAAGCAGTAGATAGATGCTCATTTTTTTGAGATTTAGCTAATGCATTAAGCCTGTTATGGAGACTATTTCTGGGCAAAAGAGGCAGTAGGGAACCACTTTTCCTTATTATTCCCTTGTTTTATTATGAGTTGTTCTATTGGAATCATTACATTTCACGTTGAGACCTTAGCTAAGAATGGCTTTGGTATCTTGCCTGGCAGGAGTAGATATGAGGCTACTCAAGTTATAAATCTGCAAAATCTTCATAAACTTCATTCATTGAGAAAAGACACATTGTGAATTGGCACCTGGAATGTTAGATCTTTGAGAAGAGTTGGAAAATTTGAAAAGAGAATTGTGTATTAATAATATTGATGTTATTAGATTAAGTAAAGTAAGGCAGGAGAGATGTGGAAGTAAATAGTAGAGATGTTATTTTATTTGAGTGGAGATAGATCAATTAATGGAGTTGACATTGCTGTTGGGAAGAGAATTTCAAATAGTATGGTAAAGGTTGATTGTATTGACAATAGGCTGATGATGATGAGAATAAATGCAAATCCCTACATATTTGGTAATCATACAAGTTTATGTGCTGATTACTAGTCATGATGATATTGGAAATTGATGAAATTTAGGAGAAGATAGAGGAAATTATTCAACATGAAGGAAAAAATGCATGTATGTTGCTATTAGATGATTTGAATGCTGTTGTGAAGAAAGGTAAGAAAGGGAAAATTGTTGGGAATTATGGTATTGGAAAAAGAAATGAAAGAGGTTGCAGACATTTACAATTTTGTAAGAAGAATGGGTTTGTGATTACAAACACTTGTTTTAAAAACCATATGAAAAGATTGTATACATGGAAAGCTCCAAGTGATTGAGAAAATTATCAAATTGATTATATATTGATTCAGGTTAGATACAAGAATGCTCTTAAGGGTTCACATGCTTTGCCTGGTCCTGATATAAACTCAGATCATAATTTGGTTATGGCTAAATTAAAGTTGAGTTTAAAAAGAATTAAAAGAGAGAAAATATATTAAGATGAGCCTTGGATAAATTGAGAGAAATGGAAAAAGGGAAATTTGGTTAATATGTGAAAATGTGAATAAAAAGGATCATTAAAGATGAATATATTAATAGTTTTAATAAGTGTTGGCTTAGAATTAAAGAAGGATTCTTAAAATCAGCAAAAAATGAAATAGGTATTATTCAGGTAAGGAAAGCTAAATGATGGATAACTGAAGGTATGTTGGAAAAGATGGAAGTACAGAGAAGATTGAAAAATATAAGTACTGAAGATGGGCAAAGTACATATAGAAAAATTAATAATGAGTTGAAAAAAGAAACAGATTTAGCAAAAAGATACATGGTCGGAGCAAGAGTGTAGAAAGATTGCAGATGAAAAGATATGATCTAGTATTTGATAGAATAAGCAATACACTTGGAGAAAAAGGTATGGGTAGCAAGTCAGATTGCAGATAAGAATGGAAATAGATTGACTGATAGCAATGATATATTAATATTAAAAAGATGGAAAGAATATCTTCAGTGTCTATTTAGAAGAGAAGATAATTTAATTAATTATAAACTTGAAAATGAAAAAAATATTGAAGTAGATAATAAAGATATGGACATATTGCCAGATGAAGTAATAAAGTCAATTGCACAAATGAAGAATGGTAAGACTGTTGTATTTGATACAATATCTAGAATTTTTGAAAGAAATGGGAGACTTTGCTATGAAGAAAATAGTTGAACGTTGCAATTTGATATATAACAGTGGAGTTTGGCCTGAAATTTTTTTAAAAACTATAATGATTCCAATTGCTAAAAAGAAGAAGCCGTTAAATGTGAAGACTACAAAACAATAAGTTTGCAATCTCATACTTCTAAAGTTTTATTGAGGATTTTAACTCTGAGAATTTATGGGAAGGTAGAGTATTATATTGGAGAAAACCAATTGGGTTTTCAGAAAGGAAAAAATATAAGAGACACTATTGGTGAAATTAGAACAATTGCAGAGAGATATAGTGAAAAAGATAAAGGAATATGTATATGTTTTATGGATTTGGAAAAAAGCATTTGATAGAATAGTCTGAAATACACTTATGATTCATCTTAAAAGATAAACAAGTATTTTTGATAGAGAGAAGATTGATTTAGAATATGTATACTAGACAAAAGATAAGAATTAAATTGGGGAATAATGAGACCAATAAAGTGAATATAGAAAGTAGAGTTAGGCAAGGTCAACTGTTATTTTTAATATTTATTTAGAGTACATGCTAAACAATTATTTAGACAATTGGAGGAACAGCTGTTGGAGGTAGAATACTAAAATGTATAAGATTTGCAGATGATATTACTCTTATAACTGAGGATGAAAAGTATCTTCAGAATATATTGAATAAATTGAAGGAAGAATGTATGGAATGAAGATCAATGTTGAGAAGGTTAAATGTTTATGGAAAATGAAAAAGAATGTAAATTGAAATCCATGATTACATAGTTCAATAAGTAAAGGGATTTAGATATTTGGATAGTTGGTTAAGTGAGGATGGAAGAAGTGAAGATGAAGTTAAAAGAAGAATAGAATTGGTAAAGGAGGCATATTTTGTGGACCTCTAAAGAGAGAATTAAAAAAAAGATTAATTAAATGCTGTGTAGAGGATGAGTAATAAAATTAAGAATAGATTGGAAGCCTTTGAGATGTGGATATGGAAAAGAATAGAAAAAATCAGTTAAATGATTGAAATAACAAATGAAGTTTTGAAAGGAATAAATGAAAAAAGAAGATTGAGGAAATCAAAGAGAGAAAGAGAAACTGGATTGGATATATATTAAGAGGAAATCACAGTTTAATGAAAGTTGTTTTGGAGAAAATGATGAGTGGAAATAAGAAAAAAGGATGAAAGAGATTGACATTGGTGGATGATATGAAATGGGAAGAGTTACGTGGAATTGAAGAGCTGGGCAATGAAGAGAATTGAATGAAAAAAATGGATGAATTGAAGATGACTACTCTCTGGATCTGTCCATTTGACAGAATACTATTGATGATGATGTAATGATCAGAATTCATTAAAGCATAAAGAAAAAAAAAAACTAACCATATATAAATTTTAAAACATATATAAAAAAATAATTTTAAAAATTATTTTTGATGCAGTTTATATTCTATTATAAAAGTTTTTATTTTTGTAATATCTGACCAATAAAATATAGAACTCTTTTTGAACTACTGTTAATTTTTTTTTTTTAAAGAAATTTTTCAAAATTTATTTATTTTACATAAATACAGTGAAATTAAATAAAAATTTGATAAAGAAATATACTCTGCAGTTGATTTAATAATGTAAATGACTAAGTCTTCATGCAGATATTATAAAGAGGAATTTTTTAATATCATATTTATGATGAAAGCTGTCATTTTCTGAAACAAATTCTGAGATATTGACTGAATTTGATCAAATAAGTGATATTTTAAACTTATATTCAATAACCTTTGATCATATGAAGTTGATTATTAACTTCATAATGCACAAAATCATTTTTTAATCTTTTTTTTCTCTTAAATATTTTACAATTACGATGATTGAATTTTATAATTATGATTAACATATTTTTTGCCAGCAGCAAAATCATGTTCATAAGAATTTTAATCATAAAATTGATTAAATGATTATATTCTAATTTAATATTGTTACCCTTTGTTATTGAAGATAATCAAATTATATTTGTTGAATATTTACTGTACTGAATGAAACTGGTATTACTTTACTTTGGATATGTTATAAATGAAAGCACTGACTCTTGTAAGGACCTTGAAAATCAGATAAAATACATTATTCTTATTTTAATTCTATAATGAAAACAATCCCTTTTTTTTTTTTTTTTTTTTTTTTTTTTTCCCCTCTTTCCTTTTTTTTCCCCCCTTCCCCCTTCTTTTCCAAAAAATAAAGATTTTATAAAAAGTATTAATTAATACGCAAAAGAACAAATTAAAATTAAGAACAATATTGTATACTATATAATGAATACCTATATGTATATTTTTAGCATCAATGTTGCTATTTTATTTTTTTGGAATGTAGTTTAATGAAGTGACTATACTATAATAGTATTAAACTTAGAAAATGGCTGTCATTTTGGAAAAAAAAAATTTAAGGAAAAAGATTTGACTTTTTTTAAAGATTATTGTAGCATATAACTAATTGTAAATCAATATAGTGGATGCAAATTGATGATGATTACCATAGCAAATCCTCACATAAAGATCCATCACTAACTGGAATAAAAATATATATCCAAAGCAAATGTCAAAAATTGCTTAAATATATGTAATGAATTTGGTCAAACATGTTTTTAACATATTTTGGATATATTATTTATGATCTAAATGTATGTTTAATAGTAAAATATTTATGTATAAGTAATTAGTTTCATGGAAGTCAGTTTCTGATGAGCTGTCCAAACACTACAGGCTGGTAGGATGCAGCCTGTAGTGAGAATTTGTTTGATTCATCTAGTGTTTTGATTTTTTTTTTGAATGAAAGAATAAAATAATTTGAATGTGAACTGTTACAAAGCTCTCACTAATGTGATATAAACAATTATTGTATCTTGTCTATTGTTTTATATATATTATCTTGTCTATTGTTTCATTGAAATTTTTATAAAAACCGTAACATTTTTTAATATTTTTGAAATGCCTGTTAAACTTAACTAGTAGAACTTTTCAATAATTTAATATATGTATTAAATTTATTTTTTGCATGTGAGCTTGGATAATTTTTTTTTTTAATGTGGCCCATTGATTACTTAAGGTTGGAATACCTTGTATTATAATATATAAATATACATTGTTTCAATGATTTTATCATTTTTTATTTTTTTAAATTAGATCCACGCATGTCTAATTTTAATAATTGCATGCCATAATCATTTATATTTAATAATTAGCTTTATTAGGTATTGTTGCAAATGTTAATTTGCATTTTTCAAGTGGGGTTTTTTTTTTCGTTTTCTGGAATAGACTCACATATTTCTAATTTAAGCATTAAAATTACCATGTGGCTGTATAAGAGGAGGGGGGCATTAATATTAATTTCCATAATCACCTGACAAAATTCCTCCTTCAGGCTAAAATACTGTATATTGACAAAATGATTTTTGCTTTACTCTATGCATTGATATGGATGACTTGAATATTTTTATTAATTTACTTTCTTGTGTGGTTTAATTAATCAACTTTTTACATGTAACTAAATGTAAATGTGTTTTTAACATATATCTTTGATATATTATTTATGTCAGAGTATATGTTTCATAATTACATATTAATCATTTATATATAGTAATTAGGTTTATGGAATTCAGTTCCTGTCTTATTAATATTTTATATATGGATATTTAAATATTATTTTTTCAAAAATTTTATTATTATTAATTTGCTTGATTAGATTTGTGCATTTCTAATTTTAATAACCACATGTAATAGTTATTTATATATAATAATTAGCTTTATGGGTACTGTCCTGATATATTATCTGTAATATTAAATATAATAATGATTATTTGTAATATGTATGTAAATAAGTATTTTTCAAGTGATTTAATTTTTCTTCTTTTTCTTCTGTATTATCATGTATTTTTAATTTGAATATTAATGGTCAGAATTTGTAATATGTATGTAAATAAGTATTTTTCAAGTGATTTAATTTTTCTTCTTTTTCTTCTGTATTATCATGTATTTTTAATTTGAATATTAATGGTCAGAAAATGGGTATACAATTAGAATCATTTGATTAGATCCTGTTAGTGACAAAATAGTTGATTTTCTTTGCATTGACATGGCTGACTTGATATTTTTATTGATTTCACAAGCTTGTGTGGTTTTATTAATTAACTATTTCACAAATATTTAAGTATGTTTTTGGCACATCTTTGTTATATTATTTATATTTGCGGGTACGTTTCTAGTTATATATATATATATAAAACTCAGTGTTTAAAATAGCATTGTATTTACATGTAAAATTTGTTTATTTTATTTTTTTAATAATTGTTTTATTTATGTGTGCCCCCCCCCCCCCCATTTTTGTCACTAATAGTGTGCTTATTTCTTTTTTTTAGTATCCACAGTTATTTCAAAATAAAGATGCAGATCCCGAAAAGGAGAAAAACTTAATTAAAAGTTTGGGAACTTTAGATGAATTTTTGTCCAAGACAAAATATGCTGCTGGAGATCATGTAACTATAGCAGATATTTCTCTCCTTGCCTCACTCACATTTCTCGAAGTGAAGGATTATGATTTTAGTTCATATAAGCATGTAGATGCATGGATGAAACATCTGAAATCTGAGCTACCTTATTTTGCTGAATGCCAAAAGGCTCTATATGATTATAAAGCTTCTTTGAAGAAATGAAATGATTTGTTGAAAAAATGTTCTTCATCTAATGATGTACAAAATTATTACGATTTCAATTATTTCGTAATTGCATTTTTGACTTTCTCTTCACCTTTTTAGAACCTACAAAATTTGTTGAAAAACTATTTTACTATATTTTTTCACAGCGGAATTTGTTTCACTATAAAAATAAAAAGTTGCTTTAAAATAAACATTGGTTTGATATCATTGTACTACACTGAAAACATCTTAACTTTATTATATACTAGTGTTGTGTTAAAAATTATGAACTCCTGATTGCAGTAGCCTATTGATTAGACAACCAAATCTGCCTTTGGTTAAAAATTGTAATATACAGCATAGAATATCACATAATATATAACTTTTTATCTTATGCTACAGTTATTATCAATATTAAATAATGATGTTTATAAAAATAATAAAAAAAGGTGAGTCTTTTGAGAATTACACATTACTACAAATATTGTAATGGTCAATAAGAGCTGTAAGGAGTGCCCACAAATGGAAGCCAATATTTCTTTAAATTACCTAACACATTCAATATTAAATATAATGATGACAAAATAAAACATGTAGAATGCTTATCTAATATTCAAACTAGCTGATATAATACTACATGAATATAAAAATAAAGACTCTCAAGGTTTAGATTAATATGAAATATAATCCTTTAAATAATTAAAATATGGTTAAATTACAAAGGGATTTTATTGAAATTAAACCATATTTCTTAAATAGATAATAAATATTCAAATCTTTCTACATTATTAAAATTATTTACTCCACAAGTATCTTAATCATTTATAATATTATTAAACTTCTCAGGAACTACTTTACAAAATTTATTACTAGTTACAATAGCTTAAGATTTAGTTAAAGGGATGTGAACGCAGACTGTCAAGTTCTCTTTAGTTATCCACTCTATCTTATACAACCGATACACATGACCACTTATATGAAAAAGATAAATGATCTCCAAATATACATACTTTATGCTGAATCAGCACTTATCAGTTAGTCCAGATTAATTCAGTCATCTACCGTACACATATTGAAGATCATT
Organism: Epiperipatus broadwayi; assembly: GCA_028023455.1. Classification (NCBI taxonomy): domain Eukaryota; kingdom Metazoa; phylum Onychophora; class Udeonychophora; order Euonychophora; family Peripatidae; genus Epiperipatus; species Epiperipatus broadwayi. The sequence continues at coordinate 3,104,982 of JAQFVV010012429.1, read as the reverse complement.
TATCTTTTTCACATATGTGGTAATATTTATCTGTTGTATAAGATAGAGTGAATGAGACTGAAGGGCGCTTGAAAGTCCAGGTTCAAAGTCTCTTTTAATTACATTTAGCTTAACATCACATGATCACCATTTCTTATGCTTGCTCATAACTTGTTAAAACAAGCAAAATTCTCCATACAGTAATGGCACTCAGTGCAAGCCAGAGTAATCAATGGATACTGGAAGGCTTGTCTGGGGCTATTGGATGAGTAGGCACTAGATAGGGATTTTATGCACAAGCCTTCTGGCATCCATTGTTTACTCTGGCTTGCACTGAGTAGCACTACTATATGGAGAGTTTTGCCTGTTTTAATACATTTAGTTTAAGTACTTATACTATAGAGCAAAACTCTCCATACAGTATTGCCACCTGTGCTAAACAGAGTAATCAATGGATGCCAGAAGGCTTGTGCATAAAATCCCTATCTAATGCCTACTCATCCAATATCCCCAGACTAGTTTCTGGCTTGTAGCCTTCGTCAGTGAGGAGCTTTGGATCTGAGAGCACTGCATCTAGATCTTAGGATCTAATGCAACCCTCTAGCAACCACCTTTTATCTCTACTTAACTACAAAACCATGAGAATGAAATTGAAAACACAAAAAATATTTTCAATCTAAGTTCAATAGCTTATATAGTCATATGGGTCTGAACTCAGTTCAGCACCCATACATTTTGGTGTCTTTGGCTCTTTTACAACCATAGCCACCACTATCCTATTAGGCAGGATTGGTGTTAAACCATTAAGCATCACATGATCACATTTCCTATACTAGCACATTAATTGTTGATAAACAGAGCAAAACTCTCCATACAGTATTGCCACCTGTGCTAAACAGAGTAATCAATGGATGCCAGAAGGCTTGTGCATAAAATCCCTATCTAATGCCTACTCATCCAATATCCCCAGACTAGTTTCTGGCTTCTGGCCTTCGTCAGTGAGGAGCTTTGGATCTGAGAGCACTGCATCTAGATCTTAGGATCTAATGCAACACTCTAGCAACCACCTTTTATCTCTGTTTAGCACAGGTGGCAATACTGTATGGAGAGTTTTGCTCTGTTTATCAACAATTAATGTGCTAGTATAGGAAATGTGATCATGTGATACATATACTATACTTTTATTTAAATATCTTAAGGTGTGAATAAATGATAAATAAGTGTGTTGACCTATTATGAATGATTACAGAAATCAGTTTAATTAAATAAAAGTGAAATTTATTAATAATATATATATAAATACATTGTACAGGCTTAAACCTGCATTTATATATGTAATATATGTGGGATTCGAACTCAGACTTTCACACGACCCACTACTCTCAGTGCCATCTCATATTGCTGACCCACCTGATCATATACATGTGAAAAGATAAATAATCACCAATATACGTATGTCATGCTAAACCAGCAATCATCAGTTGGTCCAGATTACTATCCTCACACATATATACAATCAGTGCTCTGCTTTATATTAAGATAGCCAATCTTCATACTTTAATGGACAGGATTCAAACTATTCCAACTCACAACTCTTCAATATGAGATGGCACTGAGAGTAGTAGGTCGTGTGAAAGTCTGAGTTCGAATCCCGCATATATTACATATATAATTGCAGGTTTGAGCCTGTACAGTGTATTAATTTATAGAAATAGTGTGTAAAAAGGTCTGCCCATCTCTCGCATATGTACATATAAATGGATTATTCTCCTGTACAAGAGGGATCAGAATGACTAATATGTCAACATGAGCAGGATGACAACCTTGGCACTAACAAGGGCTTTGAACGTTCCACCATCAGATTTTTAATGAAATGGAAGGCTGAAGAGTTGTGAGTTGGAATAGTTTGAATCCTGTCCATTAAAGTATAAAGATTGGCTATCTTAATATAAAGCTGAGCACTGATTATATATATGTGTGAGGATAGTAATCTGGACAAACTGATGATTGCTGGTTTAGCATGAAATATGTATATTGGTGATTATTTATCTTTTCATGTGTGTGATCAGGTGGGTCAGCAATATGAGATATATATATATAGTAAATGAATATTTTTTGAATTGACTTCTATTTATTAAATTATTGTGTGGACTTCACAATCACGTGCTTCAAATAATATACTAAGAAACGGGTTATATACTAGCACAAGCATTGCTAAAATAAAATATATAAACATATAATTTGCAAAATGTAATTTGTATGTTTAATTGTTTGCTATTCACAAAAACAGTTTATGTTATAATTGGTTACATCAAATATATCAATAAAACTATTCATATTTAAAATATAATTTATATCTTTAAATATATTTTATATTTGTAATTCCTAGTAATTAAATATGTACATTTTCATTGATATTATCCAGAAATATTTATACATGAAACTTATTTTTCACCTGTAATAGGTATAATGAAACAGATAAACATACTTTTACTTAAATTAAATAATAATAGATATTATTTATGATTTACTTCAACATCTTTTGGTAATGAGATATATTTGTATCCTAATCAAACACATGTGTATACTTAACATAGAGGATTTATAAAAAAAAAATTACCTGGTAAACTTTAAATGCCCACCGAATTGCAACTTGCCCTTGGACGCACAATATTTATTATTTACAGGAAAAATTTTATGTTCCATTGAAAATCCCACATTTTCTGTTGTGTTCATTAATCCATACTTATTCCAAATTATTAAAGCTCCATTTTAATGATCCATTTTGCTGACAAATTAAGTATTCCATACTCAGCATTTTATAACATTTAATCTAGGCATTATTTATATATCAACAATAGTATTTATTATTTTTAAAATATCCTTGTGAATTTATATCAGTACTCCATTTTGGTATAACACTATTAACAACAATGAGATGATTTTATCTGATATATTTATATTCTCAGAAGACTGAAGTCATTTGAACAAACATTTTAGAGCTTTAATATTCATTTTTACTTTCAAATAAACTTAATTATATATGTGCACTAACTTTTATCCTGTTTATCTAATGAAACAAAAATGAGATAGTATAATCTAAGATCAGGGGCTTAAAAAGCTTTCTCCCAATGATGTCATTATCCTAGATATTGTTTTATGGCATTTTATATTGTAATCTCAAATTTTAGTCATTTCCATGGTTTTTCCTTATTAAGAGTCAAATCCTTCCATATATTTCCACTCGATGAAATAACTTTTTCTAATACTCCAGTGTTCATGATGTTAATATGCTCTTTTAAAAAATGCTTATAAAATGAATATTACAATATGTTTTAAAAATAATAATAAAAAAATTATAAATTAAAACACAATATAATTAAAATCATATATTAAAAAGCAAGACATCCCTTTCTATTTATCTATTTTATACCATAATATTTTAAATTCCCATTTTAAATTAATTAAAAGTTGTTTTTTTTAAAAAATAATATATCAAATATATAAAATTTAATGCTGTTTAAGTTATACCAAAACATATAAAACACATATGCACGCATACTGTACTTTTAACAATAATTTAATATCCTATTTGTATATGTTTAAAATTATTTTTGAAATTCATGTAGTAAAAAAAAAAAATCAAGTAAATTTATCAATACAATATTGTGTTTTATCATTACTATATATATAAAACTGTTTATATACTTTATTAATATATTTTGAATATATGATATATATTACTGGTTCTATAATATCCTTAAAATACAATAACCAACATTAATCTTAAAATTCGCAGCTAAATTACAAAAAAAGAGTAAATTTTGATACTATTAAAATATATATACATCATTTTATATTACAATTTGTTTTAAAATCACCATTTAATAACACCGTAAATTATTTTAATTACTTTTAAATTAATTTAGATAATCTTAATAGCGAAAATAAGATAACAAAATTTTTATATAAATTACATCAAATTTAAAGTCAAATTTTAATACTACAATATATATTAAATAAATTGGAGTTTACTAAATAGCTCATGTTTTCATTCCTTTCTTTATTTTACTTATAAGTAGCAAAGTACACATTTATAGACAACATTTTGGATCATGGATTAGCTGTATGAAGCTCATCTTGGGCTTATTTGGAAATTTGTAATTATCTAAAAAATTTAATAATGTTTGAAATATGAGGATCTCATATTATATAATAGAGCTGTAATATTCTGTATTTTATTTTATGTTACTTTGCATATATTATACATTCATATAATAGCTAACATTTTGTTGATAAACTTTGATTAGAATAGAATATTTATTGTTTATTGAACTGCAAATATACAGTACTTTTCAACATGCACATATGCTTTTTTATATATACAGTATGTATATATAAATTAAGATTATAATATAAACAAATTTTAAAAAGTAATAAAAATATAATTGTTAATAATAAATTGAAGGACATGTCAATATATTTTATTGAATGTGTGTTCACTCATTCATTCACTTAAAAACTAAAAATAAGGGGGGGGAAACTTAATATAACATATTTTTATTTTCTAAATAAAGTGAAAAGTAAAATGTCAGGAATTTTCATCACAATTAAATAAGTTCTGGGCAATATTTTTTTTTTTCACTAACTTTTTTTCTTATAAAAACATAATAGTCTTAATATTAAGAAACTCCAATCTCTCTAATTATGTTAATATATTTAAGTTAGTATCAATTTTAAATATGTTCTAAAATTTTGTAAAACTTTTAGCATTACACATAGAAAACATTTTATTACACAAAACATTTGCACATTAAATTCAGCGAGAATAATAAATGAAGAATAAAATATGTTTTTCAATATAAACTGAAGAAGTTTTATTAATAAACATTATATATGGTGCTCTGAGAACAGAAAAATGGATGCTGGCGCATTGTAAAATTTATTTACAATTTTTTTTTTTTTAATGTGATTACATATGGCACTTGGAAGTACAAAAAATGCAGTTCATATATCAAAAAAATATTAAATTTACGAATTTTTTTGTTTGATTGTTTATTTATATTTTGTTTATATATTTTTTCAGATAGTATGTTATTGAAATTGTGTATATTGTTTATAGCATATTTTGCAGTCACTGTGTATACATTAAATACTTTTTTGAGTTTTTTAAATCTTTGAATATAGTCAGAAATAAGATCTATAGATGGATGTTTTTGAAATGATTCTAATCTCTATTATGGTCAAGCTAAATATTTTAATAATATCAATGTTTTTTTTTCATGATAGTAATGTCTAATTTCAAAGAGGAGCTTGATTGTAACTTTATAATGTTTATAAAATTTCATTAAGTTTTAGACAAAATTATAATATATTGGCAAGAATCAATGGGTAGTTTTCTATTCATCGTATCAGCCACTTGATGGTGTTGATGTTAAGCAAAAACACAATAGATATAATGTTCCCGGGCCAGTGATTCTATAGAACTATTGACTTTATTTTTGGAATAGGAAATGAAAGTAAATTATATTACAATTTACACAATATGTGGAAATGGCATATTTCTAGCAATTTAGCTAGAAATAGCGCCATCAGGTGGCTGACACGATAGAACAGAACATTACCGAATCAATGTATAGTAACTTTCAAATATTAGATAATTTTAAAATATTTTTTATTTAACAGTTGCATGTCATATTTTCTAAAACTAGTTAAAATGAATAACTTTTGGATTTTTTTTTTTTCAAAACATAATGACCGGCATCATCACTATTATATATATTTTATCAGATAAATAATGTTCTCAAACTCTGAATTGGTTATTGCAAAAACTATGGCAAAACCTCATTTATATAATTTACTGTCTTTTTTTTTTATACCTAATTCTTTTATTGTTTACAGTATCATTAAAAAAAAAAAAACTACTGAAAATTTAGTTATGAATGAAATAATATCCAAATCAAAGAAAAATTGAGAAATTTTTTTTATGTATTCTGCCAATTTTTAACTGAATTTTTTTTATGGAAAGTAACATAAAAGTGAATATCATTTTTATCTTACTCATAAAATGAGAAAAATATGTCATATTGATTGAGTAGCACATTAAATAATCAATTACTTTAGTATTTGTGTCATATTCAAGCACCAAAAGATGCGGCTGTTTCATTGTTCATATTTAGGATATGTAGCTTTAGACTGTGATGGTGGCAACTGTATCATGTGGTAGCTTTAACAAACAATCATTACTGCTATAGGATTTAATATGCTCAAATTCTAGGTCAAAAATATTGCAGTTACTTCATTAAAATTATCCCTAAATATTATGAACTTCTCAATGAATTTTACAATTTTATCTATCATTCAAACAAAGGAATTGTTCATGTTGCTTTAAAAGTCTCTCAAGAAGTTATAGATAACTTATATACACTTCATAGCATATTTTTTTAAATCAGTTGGTGATGAATGCTTTGAATAATAGTCAAAAATAACTTGTACCTAACCATAGCCATACAGATTTTTCACCAGCATTGAAATCTTCAAGAAGTTTGTCCGATTACAACATGCTACATGAAACTTGGTGCCAATATGAGACTCCTGCAAAATTTTGCAATGGAAGTAACAAAAAAAAAGTCACTCAAAAAAAGTAGTAATCTCCATATTTGCTATTTGATTCCAAACCATTTCATGGATATCTGAAATTATGAATAATAGAGAAAATATGTATAATATATACATTTGCCTAAGTCATAATTTAATTTTTAAAAATACAGATATCAAGAAAAATAATAATGCAGTTATGTAATAAATCTAGGAAGAGAACAAGCATAAGATTGAGTGCAAAATGAGGAAATGATTGACTTAGAGATAATTCATGATGATGCATGTGAAATTTATGAAATATGGATAATGAGATTATGGGTATAGAATACTATTGTGATCTCAAAATAAAACATTTACCATTAATGTCTATGAGATCACTGACAAAAATATTCAAGATTTCATCTTAATTGAGGTGCAGATTTTAAAATGTGCTTTATTTGGTGATCTTTATTTTGCTATTGATCTCAATGATTTCATTAAAGCATATCTTCACATCTTAAGTAAGCTGAATTCTGACATATATATTATTAGTATGTTAAACATTAAACAAAAATTTAAGTCAAATCTCTATCTTGTTTAAGAAACATTCATATTTATAGATTTTATTTTAACTCTTAAGAGTATCCAAGCAATTTTCTAAATAGTAACTACATTACAATTTATTTACAATATATTTATTATTTATTAGTTATATACTCACTATTTAAAGCAAGAATCTTTACCCCACTATCCATAATGTCTAAGTTCCTTTGGAAATCAGGCATAGTTATTCTACAAAAATATAATTAAAGTTTAAGCTTCCTTTAAATTAAAATTAATGTATATGTGATATGATCCTAAATTGTCCTTTTGAAAGTTATCTTTACTAATACAAATGGAAAATCAATTTTAAACTTTTTTGTTTGATTTATATGCTCATTATCAAAATTGATTTGCTATTTGTGATCATCTCCAATTGGTTGCCTAAATGACACTTTTGGTGATCTCACTGTCTTTCATACCATAGAAGGAGGCATGTTTTTGGATAGTAAATCATCTTTTCAAATCTATTTACACCAACATATTTTTATCTTATCAGTAACAGTTTTATTCTTTTCCATGCATAACAAAATTCACTAAAATTTTAAATTTGATGCATATAGGCTTAACAGATAAATAACTATCCACAAAACTACATTGATTGCCATCCTATTCTTGCCATATCAATGGTGATTTAAATAAATGAATGCATTTGTTAAAATCTCTGAGAGGAATTTAATCATTCCTTCAAGATAATTTAGTAATGTTCTTAATACTTCCATAATACATAAATATAAGTTTGTTAAACAGCCTTTTAAATGCCATGATCAATTTTGTCTTAATTAATACGGCATATTCTGAATTAATAATGAAAGTATTTAGGTTTTGTTAATCAGGTTTATTTAAATTTAAAAATCTAAGTGACTACGCTCAATAAAAAATCGTAATCTTTGGAAAACCATAATTTTCATGATGTCATCTCAGAAATAAAGAGAACTTTTCAACCAACCCTTAATACGCAAATGAAAACATTAAACTTACTAATTTCTCTACAAATAATATTAGTCTGACACTTTAATGCCTTCCTTTTTATAAATATTTCCAATAAATAATATCCTCTATATCTAATTGAAAATGAATGAATATAGATGCTGCTGTATAATATTGCATTAATGACTACCATGCTGTGCTGACGTGGTTGATTTGTTTTGCAAGATAAGTTAAAGTTTTATATATTTTTAATATCATCTGAAAAAATGTTTCTCCACTAGAGAATATTTGCTTAGGGTATGGATATGAAAAGAAAAATTAGAGTACAGAGAGATAGACTTAATTGTATTTGAAAAGATTGGGAAAAACAATGCTAATGTTTGGAAAGTACAGTAATTCGATATGCCATTTTAAATATAAAAAAATTTTTTTTTTGTATGTGTGTTCATTGCAAGGAGACTTTAAAACTAAGTCATACATAAGATTAATTGGTTTTTAGTAGGTTTACTAGTAAGAAAGTGATTTATTTAAGAAAGAGGGTAATGTTTGTGATGTAAGGTTAGTGGAGCAAAGTTTTTCAATCACCATTTAAAAAAAAGTTTTTCCTTTTGTATAGAAATTTGAAGAGTAGTAGAAAAATCATAAATTTAAATATAGAGTAGGGGAATTGGAAAAATATGGATAGCATTTGTATCCCACAATGTATATATAATGGTCAGAAGGAAATTAGGCACACTTTGGTAGAGGGTACTGTATGCAATAAGGTTTTTCATTTGAAATGCTTAAATAAGACTAGGAAGAATATAGCAAGTATATGGTTATGTAGATCATGTACAAATGTGATAAAAGATGAAAAAATGGTTTCTAAGTGTAGATAGTTTAAACAAAAAAGAAAAATGGAGGGAAATGTAGTAAAAGAAGATAGAATATATGGAGTGCCAAGATATGGATGACAATAAGTAGTGCAATGGAGATAGCCAAAGAAGAGGGAAGGTAAAGATTGTAGAAGTAAAATTAAAGTGGTTAGAGGTGAAATGTGTGAGCAGATAAAGGAATTATTGAATAGGAATGATAAGGAAAAACTAGATAAGAAAGTCCAGAAGGTGGAAGAGAATGTTATGTATGAAGTAGGGAAAGTAAACTATGAAAGAGTATTGATAGGAGGCTCACTAATTAGAGGATGTGGAGATGTAATTGCAAGGGAAAGTAGATATGTGAGAGTATGTTTATTTGGAACTAGAATTAGGGATGTCACAGATAAGATAAACAAGGGAGTAGGGATGCTTATGTTATGGTAGGGACAATTTGTCAACCATCAGAGAGAATATTGGATGAGTACAAAGAATTTATTAATAATGTGAATAAGATTAAAGGAAGAATAGGAATAGTTGGATTACTACCAAGATTTGACAATAGGTATATGTTAGATAGGGCATACCCTATTAATGAGAGATTGAAAAAAGTATGTGAAAAATGTTATGTTTGTGGATGTGTGGGATTTTGTTATTAGTAAGAGTAAGTTATATAGTAAAGATGTATTGCACTTAGCAAAACAAAGAAGTGAAGCATTAGGGGGTTTGATTTATAAAAAATATAGTTCAGGAAACTTATAAAGGGGGGGGATAGGGCTTTAAATTGCATTAATATCAAAAATAAGGTCAAGAATGGACAGGATGTAAAATAAAGAGTAGCTAATTTAGCTATAAATGTAGATGTGGAGAGGGAATGGATCTGTAAAACTAATGATAAACAAGCTAATTACAAATTAATAGAGAATAAAGAGTCAAAAGAATTTATAAAAGGATAGTAAGAAAAGAAATTGTTAAAATTGAATATTTGAATATGCAAAGTGGTAGGAGACCAGAAAAATAACTGGAATTAAAGCAGTTAAAAACGAAGAGCTAGAGATATCTAAGAGAAGTCTTACACTGGAAGACTTGGTATGTCAGAGTATAAATAGAAAAATGGAGTGGTGGTATAAGAGTTATATCAAAAAAATATTTAAGTACTGTTAAGTGTCAAGAACATTTGTGGTTTGAGATAATGTTATGAAGACAATAATGGATTGTGGCTATAGTGTATATGGCATAGTCGAACTATAATGGAGTGGAACAGTACCATATATGAATGCTGAGTTAAGGATGTACAGAGTTCCAAAAAAAGGGGGGAAGAAAATAATGGTTTATAGGGAATATGAATGGGCTTATTAAAGAAATTAATGATGTAGATAATAAGAATGTACAGTTTTTGAATTTGAACATTGGAAATTTATCAAATATTTATGAGGGACAATACACATGGTCTAGAAAGAATATATTTTACACAATGAATTATGTATTAGTAGAGAAAGAGGGAATAAAGTACAGAAAAATAATGAAGAGAGTATGTAATAGTAATCAATAAACCAGTAATGTAATGGAAAATAGGAATAAAAGTAGAAAGGTAAATGAAAGGTGTGGATGGAGAAAGAATGATAAAAATAAATTAAAAGAATATAAAATAAAAGTACAAGAAATCTTGGAAGTTTGTTGGGGGTGAATATAAGGACTAGTGTGGTGAAGTAGAAAAAGTGGCAAATAGGGTTTTAGGTGAGAATATTTAGAAGAATAAAAGTAATAGAAAAGTGAGAATTAGTAAAAATGTAAAAGACAGGGGGAATGCAGAGAATATAGATGTGCTATTAAAACCAAAGAAAGTGAAAAAGATGTTAATAATAAATGAGAAAAATATTTTTTAAAAAAGAAGTTGGCTAAAGTAGACAATTATAGAGAATGAAATTAAATAGTAAATTATTAGAGGATATTAATAAAAGTGGAAGAGATGGGAGTAAAATTTTTGGAAATATATTAAAAGAAGTAATGTAGAGAAGAGAGAAATAATATTACTAGATGATGAGGAAAAAGTGTAGCTTTAGAGAAGAATTAAAGACAATCTTAAATGTAATGGATATAGAGAATGTTAGATGTGAAGGACAGAGTGATAAATATAAAAGCATATAGTAATGGAAATATTAGGTTTATAGAAAATGAAGGAGACAGGGAAAAAACTGAAAAGTGGAAAGACAAAAGATTTAGATCTGTAGGCAGCAGAGATGGCGATGAATTTAGGAACTATGACAAAATTAAATCTATTAGTATGTTTTAATAAGATGGCACAGAAGAGAGAATTTCAAGATAGTTGAAATAATACAAGAGTAAGGCTATTATTTAAAGGAAAGATCGTAGAAAATTAAACAATTATAGACTGATAGCAGTAACATCAATGTTATATAAAGTTTTTGGCTAGAAGAGTGGCAAAATGGATGGAGGAAAATAATGGAAGTTTTTAATTGGATAGGTGTCTAGGAGATAGTTTATTTGTAGTCACACAACTTATAAATATGAATAGTAATATAGGTAGACAGTTATATATGGTCTTTATAGATATAGAGAAGGCATATGATAGAGTAATTAGAAATAGATTATGGGTAAGTTCAGTAAATTTGGGAATAAAAGTGGATCTTATTAAGAGATTGTATGAAAGCAATTACTACACATATAAATGAGAAAATATAGAATCAATTGAAAGGTAGAGATACCATTAATAGATGACAAAAAGTATATATATATTATTAGGTTTTTTTATTTACTGATGATATGTTCCTGTGCACAGAAAATAGGGAAAATATGCTGCAGATGTACACAAGGATGGGTAAAGAGATGGGGATTAAATTTACTGAAGTAAAATAAAAAATAATAATGATAATTTCTGGGGAAGGTATGTCTATTTGGTAATCATCTTAAGTAATCAGAGAAATTGTGTGGATGAATATGAGAAAAAATTGATAGAAGTAAATAAAAGAAAGGGACTGATAAAGAAATTAACAGTGTTTTCATATAAATATGATGTAGCTAGAATTGTATGGAAGGGAGTGGCAGCAGAAGAGTCAACTTATATTAATGATGTGTTAGTAAAGGAGTGTTAGAGTACTTAGAGAAAGTATAAATAAAAATGCGGATGTGTGGATGGCAAAGGAGGCCATTCAAACAGAAATGGGATGGTCAAGTTTTTACATGATAACTGCAAAATGAAAATGTTCAGTAAATTACAATTTATGGATAATAAAGTAGCCAAAACAGTATTTAATTGGGTTATGAGTAAAGAATAGGGAACAAGATAGAAAATACAGTATTCAGAAAATTTGGATAAAGACTTCAGTATACTTATACAAAAGGTGGGATTATTGTCTTAGAAGAATTATTGAGTGTTATAATGGCAAGAAATGGAATAGAAGAATAGATGCATTAATAAAAAATAGGGAGATGGAGAACTAGTATGGAGAGTAAAAAGAGTTTAAATATATATAGAAATAAAATATTTTGAGTGTTAGTTAGTTTATGGTAATAGCAAGGGAAGTAGTTTAAGATTCGACTACACATCAATGGGGAATTGTGGGTGATTTAATGTGCAAATTATCTAAGGAAGAACTTGGAGAATATCAGGCATCTGTTAATTCATTATAAATGCTTACAAGCAAAAGGGATACATATAATGAAGTTATGGGAGAATAAATATAAACAAAGTGATTATACAGAAAGTGGGTTCTTATTTTTATGCTGGGTTTGGAAAAAGATAAGAGGGATTTAAATATAAAGGCAATAGAGAGGACAAAGATAACATTGTGGAAATGGGATGGAGCAGGATAGAGAAGAATATGGAAAAACAAGGTAGGAAAGGGAATGTAAGATGGCTAACAAGTTTCTCTGGGCATAGTGGTTGAAAGATTCCTGACTCCGAGAAAGGAAAAGCTGTAATACATAGCATTGCACAATAAGCGATCTATAGCATTTTCTCTAAAATAAAATACATTATATTAATTTCAACACCATGTAATGTTATTAATACGTTATAAAAATTCAGTTTATATATATATATTAAAAGTTTTAATTGAATTATTACAAGAGAATTTTAATTGTGGACAAAATAGTAAAGGAATTAAATTACTGCAAGATTTTAATACATACAATAAAGTTGTCATTAAAAAATATGACATTTTGATATATATAAAAAATAAATAGTATTCAATAATTATTATTCGCTTCCTTTGATGTTATATTTTAGAAGGAAATATAAATATATAATAAAGATATATTTAGAAAATATTATTTGTCATATAAACTTTGCAACAATTATTATCAACTTTATAATCAAATAAATACAACGTTTTAATTTCAAAATATCAATTATTACATAAGACAAGCAATAATTGTCCTTGGAAAGAGTAAAAATTCAGAGAAGATGTATATACATTTGCCTTTGCAAGTATCATGTAAAGAGAATGTCTACTTTATAAGACATAATTGGTTCCAAGTTATTTATTAGAATGAATCAAGTATCTATTGAGCATAGCACTTTTTAAGCAAAAATATGCCAACTTATATAAATTTGAAAGAAGAGAAGCAAATGATCAATATGATTGACTTAAAAAAAAATCTGATTAACAGAGTATAAATGATTTGGAGAATCAGACTTTGAGCAAACCCTTACATGAAATAGCTAGCTAATAAGCCACAAAACTTATTCAAAAGCCATTTGAATGAGAAGATGAGTTATCTTTTTAAAATTTATACTATGGGGCACACGCATCACTATTTTCTAGAGGTCACAATCATTGAAGTAAACAGATTGGTTAGGCATATATCTGGTATTTTCATATAGATTCATTTATACAACCGCAATGTCAAATAAATCAAAATATACCAATTAAAATGGGTTAACTTTTGACCACAATTTTCAGGATCCTGAGAAAGACACTTCACATAGACTATGCTGGACTGTGAAAAGTAAACATTTTTTTTTATTGCTATAGGTGCCTACTCCAAATAGTTAGATGTAGTCAATATACTCTTTTTCCATCCTTCAACAATATTGAGACTCTGAAAAAAACATTTGCAAATAAAGATGTAGTCAATATACTCTTTTTCCATCCTTCAACAATATTGAGATTCTGAAAAAAACATTTGCAAATAAAGAAATCAATAATACCACCATTTGTCTCAAAAAGCAGTGGACTAAATGAACAGATAGTACAGTAAATCAAGAAAAATATATAAGAATAAACAGCAGGTGATTGGAATGTGTGCTTAGCCAGAACATTGCTAGGCCAGCAAAAAAATTCCAGTGGTTGTTTACAACAAATTACTAGCTGAAGTTTTAATGAAATACATTTAATTAATAGACCTAAAAAATGCAATAAAGTAAATTAAACAATAAATTATAGCTATTTCAAAGTGGTATAAAATATGTCAAATGTATTGAGGAAAAAGTTGTGTTTCAACTACAATAGTAGCCAGAAGGGGTCAGTACATTGTTGAGCCAGCAGAGAGAGTAATGGATGAGTATGTAGAATTGATTAAAAATTTGAGGGAGATTAAAGGAAGAGTAGGGGTAGTTGGAATATTACCAAGATTTGTTAAGAGGCATTTGTTAGATAGGGCATGTTCTATAAATGAGAGAGTGAAAAAATTCTGTGAGAGAAATAATGTGTTTGTGGATGTATGGGATTGGTTTATTGGAAAGAGGAAGTTATATAGTAAAGATGGATTGCACTTAGGAAAACAAGGAAGTGAAGTTTTAGGGAGTCTGATATTTAAAAAATATAATTCAGGAAACTTTTAAAGGGGGGTGAGCTTTTAAATTGTAATATTATCAAAAAGAAGAAGAATGGATGGGATATAAGAAATAAGCAAAAGATGGTTGATTTAGATATAAGTGTAGATATGGAGAGGGAATGGTTCTGTACGATTAATGGTAAGAAAGTTTGTTATAAATGTAATGGAGAAGAAAGAAGCAAAAGAATTTATAAAAGAGTAGTTAGGAAAAAAGAAATTGTTAAAATTGGGTTTTTGAATATGCAAGGTGGTAGGAGACCAGAAAAGTGGCTGGAATTAAATAAAGCATTTGAAAATGAAGAGCTTGAGGTATTAGCAGTAGTGGAAAATCATCTAAGAGAAGAAAAAGAACCTATTTTGGAAGAGGTGGTATGGCAGGGTATAAACAGAAACGAAAAAGAAAAAACGGGTGGTGGTATAGGTGTTATATCAAAAAAATATTTAAATATTGTTAAATGTCAAGAGCATTTATGGTTTGAAATAAGGTTGGGTAGACAAGAATGGATGGTGGCTGTAGTGTATATAGCCACTGGAGATAGTCAAACTGTAATGGAGTGGAACAGTAGTATATATGAATGCCTAGTTAAGGATATACAGAGTTTTAAAGAAAAGGGGTAGGGAATAATGGTTATAGGGGATATGAATGGACATATTGAAAAAATTGATGATGTAGATAATAAGAATGGTCAGTTTTTGAAGGAATTTTGTCAAAGAGTAAATTTGAGGATTGGGAATTTATCAAATATGTATGAGGGACAATACACATGGTCTAGGAATAATGTATTTCACACAATAGATTATGTATTCGTAGAGAAAGAGGTAATGAATAAAATACGGAAAATTAAGGTGTTTGATAATGAAGAGAGAGTATGTAATAGTGATCATAACTTTATTGTAATAGAAATGGTTAGTAATGTGATGGCGGATAGAAATAAAAGTAGAAACAATAGTGAAAGATGTGGATGGAGAGTGAATGATAAGAATAAGTTGGAAGAGTATAAAATAAAAGTTGAAGAAACCATGGAGCAGCTGGTTGGGGATGAGTATAAGGACTGGTGTGGTGAAATAGAAAAAGTGGCAAATAGGGTTTTAGTTGAGAATATGCAGAAGAATAAAAGTAATAAAAAAAAAGAGAGTTAGTAAAAGTGTAAAAGAGAGGAAAAAAGCTTGCAGAGAATATAAGTGCACTATTATGAACAAAAAAAGTGAAAATGATATTAATGCTAAATGGTGAAAGTACTTAGAAAAGAAGAAGTTGGCTAAAATGGATAATTATAGAGAGAGGATGAAGTTAAATAGTAAATTGTTGGAGGATATTAATAAAAGTGGAAGGGATGGGAGTAAAAAATTTTGGAATTACATTAAAAGGAGAAATGTAGGGGAAAGAGAGATAGTATTAATAGATGATGAGGGAATAGGGTGTAGCTCTAGAGAAGAGATAGAGAGAATCTTAAATAGATATGTAATGGATATAGAAAAGATGTTAGATATGAAGGAATTAGTGATAGAAAACATGAAAGCAGTTAGTAATGGGAATATTAGGTTCACAAAAAATGAACTGAATGAGGCAGGGAAGAGTCTGAAAAGTGGAAAAGTGAGAGATTTAGATGGATGGGCAGCAGAGATGGTAATAAATTTAGGACATAAAGCAAAAACAAAGTTATTATCATGTTTTAATAAGATGGCACAGAAGAGAGTTTTTCCAGATAATTGGAGTAATACAAGAATAAGATTATTATTTAAAGGAAAGGGTAAGGATTATAGAAAGTTAAATAATTATAGACCGATAGCGGTAACATCAGTTTTATATAAAGTTTTCTCATATATGGTAGCTGGAAGAGTTGTAAAATGGATGGAAGAGAATAATGTAGTGGAGGAAATGCAAGGAGGTTTTAGGTCAGATAGGCATATAGGAGATAGTTTGTTTGTAGTTACACAATTTATGGAGTTGAGTAGGAATTCAGGTAGATCATTATATATGAGTTTTATAGATATAGAGAAAGCATATGATAGAGTAAATAGAAATAGATTATGGGTAAGGTTAGCCAATTTGGGAATGGATGAAGCTTTAGTAAATATTAAAAAATTATATGAAAATAATTATTATACATACCAATTAGGGGATATAGAAATGGGGGGGGGTATTAAGGCAATGATGCCCTATGTCACCTATTTTGTTTTTGTTGTTTTTGAGTGAAATGAAGAAAGCAATAGAAAGTCTAGGAAGAGGGGTAGAGATACCATTAATAGGTGGCAAGGGAGTATATACTTTGTCAGGTTTTTTTTTTTTCAGATGATATCTTTTTGTGTCCAGAAAGAAGAGAAGATATGGAAATTATGTTGAAGACATGTGCAAGGATGCATAAAGAGATGGGGATTAAATTTAATGAAGAAAAATCAAATATAATGATGGTTAATACTGGGGAAAGAGAAGATGTAGAATTTTTATTGGGCGTGGTGGATAGATATAGGTATTTGGGAATCATCTTATGTAATCAGGAAAATTGCTTGGATGAATGGGAGAAAAAATTGGTAAATGAAGCAAAGAAAAGAAAGGGTTTGGTAAAGAAACTAACAGTATTTTCATATAATAAATATGATGTAACTAGAATTGTATGGAAGGGAGTTGCAGTAGCAGGGTTAACATATGGTAATGATGCATTATGTGTTAGTAAAAGGGTTTTAGATTATTTAGAAAAAATACAAAGGGAAGTAGGAAGACATGCATTAGATGGAGAGATGTGGACAGCAAAGGAGGCAATTCAAGGAGAAATGGGATGGTCAAGTTTTTATATGAGAGATGCAAAAAGTAAAATGAAAATGTTTGGTAGGTTGCAGTTTATGGATAGTAAAAGAATAGCTAAAATAGTGTTTAATTGGGTTATGAGTAAAGGGCAGGTAACAAGATGGGTGAGAAAGGTAATGCAGTATGCAAAAGATTTGGATAAATAATTTATATTAGTATACTTGTATAAAAGGTGGGATGATTGTGTTAGGAGGTTTGTTGAGTGTTATAGTGGTAAGGAATGGGATAAAAGAATAGAAGCATTAATATAAAAAATAGGGAGTTGGAGAGATGGAGAACTAATATGGAGGATAAGAAGAGTTTAAAATATATATAGAAGTAAACGGAATATTGGATGCAAGAGTTTAAATATATGTAGAAGTAAACGAAATATTAGATGCGAGTTAATTTATGATAATAGTAAGGAAAGTAGTTTATTATTTAAGGCTCGAACGGAATCTTTAGCAACAAGAGAATATACATGTAAATGGAAAACTATGGGTGATTTAGTGTGCAAATCGTATAAGGAATATATAGAAAATATTAGGCATCTGTTGATTGAATGTAAATGCTTGAAAGCAGGAAGGGTACAGATAATGAAGTTATGGGAGAATAGGTATGAACAAAGTGACTATACAGAAAGTAAGTTATTAGTTTTTATGCTGGGTTTGTGAAAATATAAGGGGGATTTAGATACAAAGGCCATAGAGTTGACAAAGATTAGGTTGTGAAAATGGGATGGGACAGAATATGGGAAGACTTAGAGTGGGGAATGAAAAATAAAGTGGTTAAGAGGTTTATTTGGGCATAATTGCTGAGATATTCTTGACTTCATTTAAGGAGAAGCCAAATACATCACATCACATACCAGAAGGCCAGACATATAGATGTCATCAAGCCCAGCTATATTTTGACTCCCACTAATGAGAAATATCTGGCAAAGAATAATTTCAATCACACACAGTGGATCAACAACCAACACTACCAAAAGAAGAATGGAAGATACTGAAGAATAATATTTACCTAAAAAAAATATTTCAGGAGAAGAAGAATATAGTTAACATCACAGACTAAATGAACTCATTCAATTTACCCAACAAAGTAAACTCATCTTCCATTAGGATGGATTCGGTGAACAATATAATAAACAATCATTGGATTATTTGTGAATAACAACCAATTGCAGCAATTAGATAATTATCCCAAGTTCCTCTGTGGTTCATTACTAGTTTGCTACTATAAGATATAATAGCTGGAATCCACTTTGCTTATACCAAGTTAGCAAGAATCAATATTTCATAGTATTGAAAGGAGAAAATGTCATTAACTATGTCACAAAGTCATGATTATGTAGTATAGCAGACAATGTAAATATATGAGTAATAGAAAAAATTACAAACACAGCAAGCAGCAACAGTATTTACCAAGACACAGAATTTTGCACTTTGCAGGAATTATTACTGGCCTTTAGTATGGTTTATTGTTATTTATAAATTATTTATAAGTAAATGCTTAAAATGTACAAACAGGTTGTCTCTATCAATACTCAACAATAAATAATGCTCATCTTAATTTTAAAAAGTTAATGCTTTGAAATCATAAATTAATTCATAGTAATGTTAACAATATTCATTGTACATTTGAAAACTGTTATTTATTCTTTAATATAATTTTGCAGAGGAGCAGCCATTTAAATATCAGAAGTTTTTTTCAATTATTTTATATGGTGTTTGAAATCTAAAAAAATAATGCATATACAAATTAAACCTTGACTTCTGCATTTATAACAAAATTGGGATTTAATATTATCAATTTTTTTATCCTCCAATCTCAAAAGTGACATTTCTTTGCCTAATACTTGTACCATATTTAAGGAATTACTTTTAAATAATGAGGTATAGTTTCACCAGATGGCATTGATGAACTTGATGAACTGCATTTACTGATATACTTTAATCAGATGGGATTTATGTTAGGATAAAAAATAAGTCTGTGAAGATGAATCTGAATGGGATATATTATCTTTGGGAAAATTTGTTTTACAGAGTGATAAAAATATACTATAAGGTGAGTAGAAAGAATAATCAGATGATTCAAAGATTAAGGCAGAAAAAATAGAAAAATGTATGATTATATATGACAGATGCTAGAATTTTACATATAAGAATATTAAAAAAAAAGAAAAAAAAAAGCTAATAATCCTGTATTAGTGATCACAAGTTATTTTTGTATATAAATGTATTCAAAAAAATAAAAAGATGGCTTAAAGATATGATTACATGTTTGAGGAAAATAAATAGTAGATAGGGATATTAGCATTACTACTAAGGTTTGATAGTGGATTAAATGTAATGTTTGTGGAATTAATTTGAGGCTAAAATGTCTGATATTAATGTTTATACATGTGGAACATGATTGTAGGTAATAGAGATTTGTTTAAAAGGAATGGATTATATTTAATAGAAAATGGGTATAAAATACTAGATGAATTAATTTACAATAAATTTTATTCATTAAACCAAAGGAGATTGCAAAGTATATTTATATGTATGAAAGAACTAAAGAATAATGTTGAAGATAGAAATAAAAAGTGTTCTTTTATATTTAGGAATTTAATAAAATAAATAAGCGTATAAATGAAAAGAGTATAATGAATGATGAGGTTGTAACAAAAGAAGTTTTTATAGATGATGTCTGGAAACAGTTATAAGGAAAAAATATTTCAAAGAAATATCAAAGAACATAGAGATATAAGTAAAAAAGAAAATGCTAAATTGATAAATAAATGGCAAAAAGTAGTAATGGCATGGTATGATGACTTAAGCCAATTCAGTGATATGATTCATGCTGAAATACAACTTGAAAATAACTTCTTTTTTCAGTATCTATATCAACATGATTAAAAAAATAATGTGAATGTTTGTGAATTCTTTGTGAAATACGTGACTTAGTACAAATAAAAATGGTATGGAAACCTAGATTAAGTAATGGTAATATAGTAATAAATATTACTAGATATATGTAATCTTTGTCTGGATTAAAATAAATAAATTTATAACCTTAAAAATGAATATTAAAGATTAATAATGAATAATTATATATAAGTGTATACTAATGAAGTGATATAATTATGATTAGATCAATAGAAAAACAATGACAATGGGCATTGGGATGATAAAGATTTAAACCAACTGATGAACATAGTTCTTAGCATCTTGATTTTCCATTGTATTTGGAATGATATGTTTAAAAAAATTAAATGAATATTTATAGTTTTATTTGAAAAATATATACTATGTGCATTTCAACAAGAACGATGTTTCATCAATTGTTCTAAATCTCATCATTCCAATTTCCATTGTCATTGTTTTCCTATTGATCTAATGATAATTATATCACTATCTGTAAACAACATTATTATTAACCATTTTTAAGGTTTAACTCAGACAAAGATTAAATACATCTAGTAATATTTATTTTTATATAACTTAATCTATGCTTCCATACTGTTTTTAATTCATGCACTAAACATATATTTTACAAAGAACCCACAAAAATTCATATTATTTCTTTAGTCATGAAGTCAATTGCTGCTTATTTTCTATTTATCTATCAATTTAGAATTTGCTTTCTTATTTATATCTTTATATCAGTGGTTCACAAATTTTTTTTGGTGACGATCCACCTAAGCATCTCTAAAAATACAGACCCCTCCCTGTGATATAATTCTTTTTTCTCAGTGATGAGATGTTTATTCATCAAAAAAAACAAAAACAGATACAGTAAAACAAATGAAATTTCAGGAGCAACATGGTAAGAGGGGGAAAGATACATGTAAAAAGGGAATGGGAAGTGGAGAGGGGAAATGGTGTGTAGTCCAGGCCAGTTAGAAATGCATGTCTTCATGATTGAGTCCTATGACAGAGGCTGAGAGGATGGGAGTTGGAGGATTGTCCAAGTGTCTGTGAGAAGTGGAGGTGGGGATAGTTTGGTATCTCGGGTTTTGAGAGTGTGAATTAGGTCCAAGAGCTTTTGATTGACTGAATGTACTCTCTGGTCAAGGATAATGGCACATCGGAGCAACCAGAGAGCATAGATGAGAAAAACTGAAAGTCTAATAGCTGCAAAGACCCCTGTTTCTATGGATTCTTGGAGGTTGAAGATGATATTTCTGTGCGAGGAAAGGCAGGAGTTGATGACATTTCTCATGCCAAGCAAAAAAGAATTCACATGAAGGAAGTCTAAAAATCCATTAACAAAAGAACAATTGGAATAGAATAAAGTTTCAAACCGCTTAACTGCTCCAAGTAACAATAGAGAAGTAAGGAATAAAGATATCTAAACAGACAAGACATGATAAGAAGATGGCATGAAAAGAGTGATACTTAAAGACATTCTTACTTTAGTTTATGAATAAAAATATATAAGAACAATTAGGGACTTTCAGCTTTGCTGTTAATAACTCATTCTCTAATTGCTCCCTTAAAAATCAATTGTACCCCTCCTCATGGGGCATACACCCCACATTGGAAATCACTGTTCTACATTCTTTGACTTTTTTAAAAAAATATTTATTTCTTACAACTTTTTCTAGACATCATGTATATATTATATAAATTTACTTCATAAGGGCATATTCATTAGCAAATGTTATAAAATAAAAAGATCACATGACTTTTACTACTTACACTTCTGGTGAAAAGAATTTCTGAAAACAATTTTTAGCAAGTACTTTAATAATCTTTCAACAAATACATACACTTTTATTATGTTTTAGCCAATATCTGCAACTTAATGTTTAAAAAAAATCATGCGAATGTTTGTATAAAAGAAATTATATATGTTACCATTTTTTTTTTCAAGTTCTTTTTAATAATATCTTTGACACACATAAAAAAAACTGGATTCAATTATTTAAAAACAAATGCATGTACATGTATTTTAACTAAGTCATATTTGGGTTAACGTGATCATCGTGTAAGATAATTGCATGTTAAATTAACCTTTTGTTAAATATTTGTTGTATATTTAATTATCAATAATAATATATACATTGTAATTAAACTGGATATTTTATTTACAGAAAAAAAATCCTAATTGCGTAAGCTTGTGGTTAAAACACCTGTAGAGGTCCCTACTATCGCATTTTTACACGCATATTATCGAGGTTATAGCCTCAGTAAATATTACTAATGAGATAATATATTAGCGTTATTATCATCACCATCATTATTATTAGTATTAACAAATAATATAATATTGTATATATGTTTAACGATTTATGATAATAACTTTGTTAATACTTGAATTACAAAAAGAAAAAAAAAACATTCTACAGACAAATATTAAACTTCATATATTATTTCTTTCTTATAAACGACCTTTTTTGTGGGGTAAAATACAGTTTCATTGATTTATGAATTATAATAAATGGAATAGTTTCAAGAGTTTATAAGAAGTAATGGAGCTGGAACCATGCATCTTGACATCCAAAATCCATCACTCTACTACTGCACTAAATCACACTCAAAATCTTTCACAATGAGCAAAAAACTAGTTCATTATCACAACCTAAATATTCATAATTGGAATTCATCTACTTAATACATTTTCGTTTGATTAATTGAATGGAATTGTATCCTCAACCCGAAAAATTATACACTTGAACATTTCTTTCTTCCTGAGATTCATTACAATGTCAAATTCTAAGTCACAGCATAAGTTTACTTATACAGAACTGTACTCTTCTGTATAGCATTCAGTATTTTTTAGGATCCATTGCAATAAACGAGTCTCTTCCCTGTGCAATTTAGTGCAGTGATCAATCAATAGACTCAGGTAAGGGAGTTAAAGATTTATCGCTTTGAGCTGAGTATTGTAAATTATAAAAATCTAACTACTCGCTGTTGTGCTCATCCTGCAACTTTGGTACTTGAACATTTCACAAGGTCCTTATAAATAACTAACTATAGTATTTTTTTTCATATGTCAAATGCGTTGACTGGGAATTGAACCCGGGCCAGCTGCTTGGAAGGTAGCTATGCTAACCGCTAGGCCACCAATGCTTGACTATTTTTTTTTTTACTTAGGCAAAAACTAAAAAGAAAATGTGTTATCGTGAATCATCTCATTTTGTCTCCTCATGTGATGGTTTCAACTTTTAATATTTTCAAAATAAAATTACGTGTTTTCCCTTTCTAAATATATACACTATTCTTTATTCACACACAGACATATATATTTTACGAATTTACATTGTAAGCTTGTTTTTAGCAGGAACTTAATACAAAATATATAAATACCTACCTTCCGCTCAATGTCTTTCCATTGTATATTTTAAAAAAAAGAG
Organism: Epiperipatus broadwayi; assembly: GCA_028023455.1. Lineage (NCBI taxonomy): Eukaryota > Metazoa > Onychophora > Udeonychophora > Euonychophora > Peripatidae > Epiperipatus > Epiperipatus broadwayi. The sequence continues at coordinate 3,081,110 of JAQFVV010012429.1, read as the reverse complement.
TAAAAGTGCTGTTAAATTATATTTCTAGATACTAATCATCATCATTCGCACCCGCCCATATATAAGTATGGCCATCATAAGTCTGAAATATACATTGGATATACTGCTTTAATTAGATTATGATTTTTCACTTGAGAATTTATTATATTTTTTGAATGAAGCAAACTTCAAATTAATATGGATTATCAGTTTTCTCCCCAATTTTCCATGTCAAAATATTTGCATTAGATTTGAACCACAACTATTACATTAAATTATCTTTGCTTTTACAATGAGCATTTATAAGTTTATGAATAAATAATCTAATAGAAAACACAATATGATAGGTTTTCAAATTACGATATACAAATAAATTAAAGGAGAAAATAAATATTCTTATGCAGATTTTATATTATAATATTATAATACCAATTGAGCAATTTGCATATACATATTTGTAAAAAATACATATATATTATAATGGTAAATGGATATTGGAAAGAAAGCGCCAATGATAAATAATGGTGATATCTCAAGCGAATTTATTCTGGAGTCAAAGGGATATTTTAATACTCTCCAGATAAATTACTATATGAAACTATAGTATTTACACTCTTAATATCTCGGGGAATAATTCCTTTGGGATTGATTATGATTTGCCTTCCTCCTCGAGCTTATTGCCCAGATCCTGAGTATTATGACATTGACTTCCATTCTGAAGGGTCGGTTTACCTATACAAAGCTGTGGTTTTGCATGGGCAAAAGTTTAGAACTATCTTTGTACAATTCGAGACATGCAAGCTTAGTCACCTGCCACCAAGACACTAAATCCCAGGCTCTTTTCTTTGCCTCTATGCATCATGTTAATCCTTATAGGCTGTGCCATGCAAGATGTGTCAATATTGAACTTCTACCTCTCTGAATACCATTTAATGTATCCTATGTTTAATTTTATCATAAGCTGTAAACAAATTTCAGAATAAAATATTCTATATTTTTATATAAAAAAAAATATCTCAGGGAATATTGAATAAAGATAAAATAACTAATATGTTAATTTAGCAAAGTAGGATTTATATTCAAATAAAATATTAAGTCCAATTTAAAAAATAAAATAAACAACTTATTTTCTCAAAATATTAAACATGCTTAACACAAAAGTGTATGTTTTAATAATAAATACTTATCTTTTAAAAATGTCAAGATATTAATATGTATAGACGTAATGACTTCTGAAGCTACAATAAATACACAGAATACAATGAATTAATAAGGATTAGGGATGAATCATTATTACTATTTTATCAATAATTTATGGATTAATCAATTCTTATATCTTTGTTTTTGAATGATTGATTAATCATTATTCCTCTCTTCATAAGAATCCTAACACTCCTTAGATAAATATTTTGGCTTATACAATAACTCAGTTTATTACAACAATTTTCCAGTAGTGATTTGTTAAAAAATTCTCCAAAGTAGACATATATATATTTCAAAAGTCAATAATTATTTACATCTTTTAATATAAGCAACTATCATACTCTTATGTTAGGAATACAATAAAATATTCACCTTGCAATCCAATATATATATATGAGCTATTAATTCCTCACTTAGATTACATTTCTTAACACTACTTAGGTCTCAAAGTAATAAAAAAATATCTAAACTAATTTAACCAATCTCGGAAACCATTTACTAAATAAAAATTTAGTATTAACAACATAAATATAGATATTGAGACTCACTAATTCTTATTGCAACTTAAGTGTGTACATATAAATTAGTTGATTTATTTAAAATTATATATGTTTGCAACAAGAAAAATAAATATTAATGATAATAATAATAAATAAAAATGTCAATTATCTCATGACGTTGTTTTCTTTTCTCAATAATGTAAAGAAAGAAGATACATATTAACTCAGGGGTCCCCACCCCTATGTCCACGTCCACCGTGGCGCCAGCACACTATTTTATGTGTGCCCACCGCTATCCGAACACGATAAAAAATTATTTATCTGATGCAAATAAATTTAATTTTTAAAATTTCTTATAAATTATTGTATTATATTGTAATCAAATGTTAAAGTTTTATTTTTGAAATAAATATTTTTTTGGACATTATGTGTATTATTAACAATATCCAACTATAAATTTACATTGAAAAAATAAATGGTGCCCACCACCTGGCCGGTATTATAGAATGTGCTCTTAAGTGCAAAAAGGTTGGGCACTGCTGTATTACTCATAATCGAATTATAACCCCCCCCCCCTTTTGTTTTCGAATACACAGAAAAAAAACATGCTATACAAATGTATATATATATATTAATCAAAAAAGAAATAAAAAATCTTTAATAGATTCTTCATTTTTACTCTTCTTAGATTTTCATCAATTCCCAAGAGCTTGTAAGAATACAATAAAATTTGGAGGTAATCTGATCTTTGATGAATAAGAAAATGGTGATTCACTTGTTGACATTCAACATTGTTTCAGCATTTTTTTTGAAATGCCTTGAAGGAATGGCAAACTGACAGCTAAAATAAAACAAACTCCCTGACCCATATTTATCTTCCTCCTTAGCCTTCCATTTCCTTATCTAGCAACTACTTAAGGAAATTTTGTTATTTTCAATGAAGAGAAAAAATGAAAAATGACTGGCTTTTTATCTAGTTGCTGAGTAAAACAAAAATCCACTGTTTCCTTTAACAACTGATTTTCTGACAGCATGTGCAAAGCAAAGCCATTGTTTTAACTTGGAAATTCAGCATTTATCCGTTTTTTAAAACAATAATAATGAAAAAAATTTACAATAAGTATTGCGGTACTGTTCTAATAGCGTGTTGAAACTGCTTGATGGCATTAATCCCATCCAAACGCATATAAATATGCCATTTAGTGGACTGCAATCAAAGCAAATAGCCACAACTTTTTTTTCTGTTGTATCTAATGGCTTACTTTGTTTTTCACAGTTTGTGTGAGTGCACACAATACTATCTTTTAGCAGTGTTAACACTTCACTACCGTACCATTTCAGGGTGGGTGGATTTAAACTTTGCAGAACTATTGCAGCCTGCATTCAAAAGGAATTACGGTACAACTTACTTAACATAGTATTAAAAATTAATAAGCCCATTACCTTGCTTCTGAATCCAACATGTAAAGTGTAAATAATTAGAAAAAGTTAGAGGAAACTATAATTTCACTGTTCTCCCAAAAAAAGTCATGGTTCATGAGAACACCTACGAGAATTAAAATGTCTGACTGTAAAATTTCTCATAGTTATATTCAGAGGCAAAAAGAAATTGTAAAAAGAATGCATTTCTTAATTGTCAAAAAAAAATACAATCGAGTTGGAAAATTATTAATCATTATTAATAGGTGTGCCATTAATGTTATCCACCATACCTTATTCACATATTCTTTCAAAGATAGCTATAGGGATAAATAAAGATTAATTTTCCTTTTCAAAAATGAACAAAAAAAGTCAAAGACAGTTCAGTAATTAAAGCATTCTCATTTCTTCTACCATGATGTAGTTAGTTATCTGTCAAGCAATGATAGTAGACTTTTTAAAGTTTGCGGAATTGGGGGGATTTAGAATAGAATATTTGCAATAATGTCTATTAATTGGTAAGTTTTAATTCTTGCAGATGTGAAAAGGTATACCCTCTCCCCCTCCCTACATTGCAGGACTAAGGTGAAATTTGTAGGCACTTGTTAAAGATTTAAATTTATCATCATAAAATTATTAATCGAATAAATTTGATAGTAATTTATTAATGAAATCAATCAATGAATTACTTAATCTGTATGATAAAATGTCTGAGTGTAAAAAATATCCCATAGTTATATCCAGAGACAAAAAGAACTTGTAAAAAGAATTAGTGTAATGTATTAATGAAAATAAATGAATTACTTTAACCTGTACGATTCTTCTTCTTATTATTATTATTTCACAAATAAGGTGGTGGGTCTAGTATCATTATATTTATGTGCATTTTCCTAGAAACAATGCCATCAAGCGGTTTCAACACGCTAATAGAACAGTACCAATATTACATACAATAAATTCAATAAAGACTTTTTATTTAAATAAAATATAACAATACATAGTAAAGATTTATTTCCTTATGGATGTTAATTCTCCTATTTTTTAAATAACTGACTTTTGTTAATATTCACTCAATTTATAATTTTTTATTATCTTAATATTTTTATCATTTTAAATATTAATAACAGTAAAATATTATTTAGAAAAGCATTATTCTTTAAAAAAAAACTAATTGAGTTCAAGTCTATAAATAACCAAACTCTTAATAACTTCATGTATTTTAAATAACACATGGGGAGTTAATATCATAGGCCCTCCCATTTATATAAAAAAAAATCAATAAACTAATTGCCTCTATGATTCATCTTCAATCCAATAAGTAGCCCATAAATAAATTCAACAACAATTTTCCATTAGCTACTAAGGATATTTTATCATCTAATTATTTACATCATATAACTCCAATTACTGCAATTTTCTAATGCAGTTAACTTTACAGGTGCACCAGCCTTAAACTGTGGGCATTATACATTACTTTTGGCCCATCAGGAGCATCTATCATAAAAAAAAAATTTCTATTTTATTACATATTTGATAGGGATCCTCATAAACATTATAAAACTTCTTGTATTTATTCTCTTGTGGGGTGCTAATGTGGGGCATGAGTGCATAATGATCTACTTTAAAGGGGTTTAGTCATTGAGGTCACAGAAATGTCCTTTACTATTTTCACCATATTGCTCTTTGCCTTTTGGTTACCATATCCTTGATCAATCTCCCCTACAATTATAGGCATGGGAATCCTAATTAAATTGGATCTTCTCAATTGAAATGTAGGCATATAGGAGTAAAATGTGTTGACTCATTTTGTGTAGAGTTAATGTAGATAACAACTTAAATTTCAACTTGTTCATCCATCCTGTATGACTTCCTGCCAAATAAATTCTAAATAATTTTTCTAATTCCTTCATAAACAAGGATTGAATTGAAGATTTTGGATAGAAATTAAGATGTGTTTAATGTTTTGAGCCTTTATGCAATTTTTTCTCTTTAAAGATAAAAATGAGGTAGCATGGTCAGTAATAATAACCTTACGTTTACCAATTAGAGGGAATTGCAAATTAATTAAATTTCTAATAACAGCTTGAGCATCAGCCTTTTGTACAGAATAAACAGAAACATGTTTAGAGAAGATATTATAAGCTGCCAGTATAAATTTGAAATACTGATAAGATGGTAATGGGCCTTAGAAATTGATAGCTAAAATTTCATTTGGTTTATCTGGCAGAATAGGTTAAAATCTGTCAGCATAGGACTGATTTGTAAATTTGGTCTTCAAACAAATCTCGCATGATCGGAGCATATTTAATATAGAAACATCTTCAGTGTTAAGCAGGTTTAATATTTTGGTAAAATAAATTGTTTATTTTATTTTTTAAATTGGATTTAGTATTTTATTTAAAAATAGATCTTATGCTAAATTAACATATTTAACTCATTTCAATATTAGTTACTTATCTTTATTTAATATTGCCGGAGATATGAAGAGTGTAAATACTATAGTTTCATATATTAATTTATCTGGATAGTAGTAGTAAAATATCCCTTTGATTCCAGAATAAATTCACTTGAAATATCATCATTATTATTTATTGTTGGTGCATTCTTTCCAATACCCATTTACCATTATATAATTTGGCACCTAACATGGACAAAGTTTACTTGGAGAAAATTTCATTCCTCAGAAAAGAAGAGAGGTAGGTTTTTGTGCTTTTGTTAGATATTTTCCTTTTAAATAGCAACAGAAGTTATAGAAAATTTCAGACTATTTCTGTGTATTGGTAAATATATTTTATATTGTAGAAATGTTTACTTAAAAACTTTTTTTCTTGTGCTTTGTTTTACTAATTATGACTGACACTAAATTTGATGTATCAGGAGTAAGGAAGAAATAAAAACAATGTTTCAAGATATGCTCATAATGTTAAAAGCTGACAACCAAGTTTCAAGTACTAAGTTTGATGTCAAGCATTGGTGGTTGAGAGGCATGTGACAGCTGCTTTACAAGCAGTTGTCCTGGGTTACCGGGTTCGCTTCCCGGCTGATGCTATGACACATGAGAAAAAAAAGTACTAAGTTTGATATTAATATTGAAACAGTATATTCCTGACTTAATATATATTTCACCTATTTACCCTATAGCTTCCTCTATGCCAGATTTGAACCCACTGAGTATATGTATGTAAGCATCAACACAGTTACATATGTGTCATCGTACACACACACATATATATATATATATATGCAAATAAAGACTAATATGATTGGTTTATATATATTACAGCATATACATTTATTTCAAATCAGGTCTTTTAAATTGTAGATTTATTTTATTAAAGAAGTCAATTTCTTAGTTTTACATTAAAAATCGCATATATCACCATCATACATATATAAGAGAATGTTACTGAAAAATTTTCTAATAATTCTAAATTTAAAATTATATGTTGTAGTAAACAAAAATCATGCCATCGTGGACCTGTTTACTATAGCATGTGAGCGATGTTTCTAAATCTTATTTTTCACAAAAATATTTTCAAAAATGTAATTTATAAATAACAAAACTCACTGAATTGGCATTATAGCAGAGTCTTCAAGGGAATCTAGGTGGCTAAGTCAAATTAAAAATATTTAGTATAAAATTTAAACAATAGTTAAATCAATTTTGTAAATTAAAAATAAAATAAGAAACAAGTGCCAATGGATTTATCAGCTGTAAATCCAAGTTGTTGACAAAATAATATAGGATTTTAAAATCATATAAATATCCTATATTTTTGACACTTAAAAGATGACTCTGTAAATTTAACATGTGTTGCTACCAGAATCTATGTTCATTTGAACTTTAAAATAATGGAGCAGGAGCCATAGATTTGACATTTTTCCTTTGGAAAGATGGTAATCTCCAGCTCCATCCAACATGCTGCAATGGTGTATAACCATCATTACCAAGATTTCTAACCACAGCCTGCTGTTGAAAAAACTTCTCAGAACATGTAATCTATCCAGAATAGAGTGCCACTGTGCCTATCGACTGAAGTGCCTGAACTCCCAGCTGCAGAAAGATTAGTAATATTTTCTTCAAAAAAACCTCAGAACTCTATCAATTAATCTTTAAATCTGTAATCTTTAATATTAAGCTAGCTATTTAATATAATGAACGTTCAATATTATTTCTTAAAACACTGTTAAAAGTAATTTCATTTATAAAATTAAATCTAGAAATCTTGCCTGCATTTATTTCTATAAATATTGTTTGTTCTTTAATCTCTAATAGCTGTAATCAGTTATTATTCAAATTTCTTAATACTGTGGTTGTGCCTATAATTACTGTTTTCATTATTTTATCTTAATTTAATTTATATATGTTATAATATGCTAAGTATTTCGAGGCAGTAAATATTGTAATTTTAGTGAACTTTTTAATGAGGGATAATTATTAATATCTCCATTTTAATATTAAAATAATGCTACTTAGCACATTGAATCATTATTTCAAAATCGACTGATCGTATGGGCTTGTTATTATCATTATTTTATAATTGCACTGTATTTCATTATGGTTTGCTTAGTCAGTTATCATAACTTATGATTTTTTTTATCTGTTAGTGAGAAGTGATATGATATCTAGAGATGATGTTAAAAATATATTTGTTAATGTTTGTCAAGACCCATTAAATATACTTTCTCCTCTTTAATTATGATTATATATATGCAGATTCAGTGTTTTAACTTAGATTAACAATGACATTTTAGCCCTTTTAATTAGCATAATTGTAATGCTAGTTTTAAGAACTGGGTTGAGTTAGTTTAGCAGATAAAAGCTATCTGTTTATGTGCAATTATTAATTATATATATATGTATATTTGTATTTAGTTATGCGTTGTGTGTCTTTACTAAGTACACTTGTACATTTCATCTTGCTATCTTTCAGACAGGTTTGCAGTGGCGGCCACTCCTGTCACACAGTTCATGTATGGTTACCTTTAGAACTGGAACATGAAAGTCCAGACCATGTTTAAACCCTATCCAAGTTTCTGAACTAGACATGTTCTTATGTTAGCAAGCTGTTCAGTCTTAGGGCACTGAGCATTCGATGCTGAAGCCCATGAATGGCTATTCATTCACACCAGAATCTTATTTCTTACCTTTATTTAGCACCATAATATATATAGATGAATCTAAAACTAGTTCTTGTCCTCCTTATTAATTAATTATTCAGCATTAGGCTGAAACTTAAATCTTGGTTATCAGGTTGAATTTGCATTATCTTGAGCTTGTTTAGTTGCTCATATTGCTAATATATTTATAGCCATTTTATTGCTGTATTGGTAATCATCTCAGCTTGATTATTAACTTGTAACAGTAGCAAATCAAGAAAAGAATAGGTTTGGCATATTAGAATATTATAGGCATGACTTTAATAACCACACAAGAAATCATGTATATCTATTTAAATGTTAAAGGTGAGATTGTTGTAATAATAATCTCATCCCCTATGTAATGCCTGCATGCATTAATTACATATTGTTAATCTACAATGTCATTTTGTTTTCGTTGAATTATTTAGTTATTTTAATAAACATATTTAAAATATAAATTTGTTTCATGTCTGTTTGCTTGTAATCCAAATTCCCCAAAGATTTTCATATGTTAGATGTGCATTATTTTATTTAAATAATTAGCATGTTAAGTAATTTAATTTAACCCTTATTGTTAAATTATTAATTCCCTTGAGTCTCACATTGGAGCCAGCTTTCTGAAGAAATTGATTTGGAGTGCAACCTCAGAAATGCCATTCATAAGGTGTTAAATCACAGAGTACTGGTAAATGAGTTGAAGTTTGGTCGGATTCAAGATCTCACCATCTCATCTCAGTCAGCTTTGGTGTATTTAGCAAGGATTCTCGATTTTGTTACATGAATGTACAAATTTGACCATTACAATATAAAAGAATTTAATGATAGATTATATGTTAAATTTGATGAAATTAAAGCTGAAGCTTTGTTGTTAATTGAGGGAACAAAAAAAAAATGAATCTCTAACTCGAAAGGCAAAAGTTGAATAATCCAGGGTAGAAGTTGGAGTAGAAATCTAATATTTAAATAAAAAATTAGAAGAATCTAGGAAGGGATACATAAGCTTTCAAAAACAAATGATCAATGATAATTAAGTCTTAAGATGGGAATTCCAAAATTGTAAAGCTGAAATGGTGTATTCTTTTCAGGCTCTATATCAAGAAAGGAAGTTTAAAATAATTGAAAATGCAAGACTATGACATGAAATTGAGTTTCATGGGGCAAATATAGACAAATTTTATTTTGAAGAAGGTGCCAAGATAAGTTCAAAGTATATTGATAAAATTTGTTAAGATGATAGTCATGAATATAACAACTGGAAGAAATTTTAAAGCTGATAAAAATTTAGAGGCTTTTATGTGAGATAGGCTTTCATAAAGAGTTTGCACATACTATATATAAATATATATATATATATATATATATATATCTAACCTACGAAACTTTATTTATAACAATATATATATATATATTAAAAATTTCAGTATAAAGAAGTGCTATATCAAGTTGTATGATCAAGCAGGGTATTATAAGGAGATTTAGCTCTTCACATTCTGTAGCTAATGATGGCAGGCAAATGTGAAGTGTTTAATTTATAATGTATAGATTTTGAAATTATAATTTGTCACACTACCCTAAAATGTGTAGATAAATATGACTATAGTCAAGAATATTTGGCTCATCATTGAGAAGGTGATATGGATTTCATTTAGTATAAATAATCTGTGTTTTTAGATGATTTAAGGAATGAATGTGTTGATAGCAATTTATGCCCCTTATTATCTTAATGACTTGTTTTGCAAATATCCTTTTTGAAAGAAATTAAAGAATATGATGTTGAGAGCATAAATGAAGTTGAGAATTAAGATCAGTTATTTGTAATAATAATTTCAATTGGTATCAGAAGTTTGTATTCTTAAGTAGGCTCAAAATGGATTGTGTTATTTTATTTTTATGTAAAATGCATAATATTTTTGATTTATTTTATAAGTATCCAGTAAGAATGAAGTGGTGATTTTATATTGATAGCCTTTATTTTTTCAAAATATACCTGCTTATATTTGAGATCTTAGCTAATAGAAAGGGATCCTACAATTCTGAAAGACCGATGCCTATTGCATTGTTCTGGTTCTGAATTAAAATGATATAGTTTGCTTAATTTGGTTTACTATTCAATACAAGCTGGTTAAAGTAAGATTTGTACATAAGCTTAGTTAAAATGGAATGACTATATTTGTTAATGCTCTCAATGGTATTACAGACTAATTTATTGCTTTCTTGTTTTGAGAAATATGTTTGCATATACATAATTAGAAGTATTAAGAAAGCATTCTAATGTAAAGTTAATCATGTAATTTGTATATTTTTTCATTATAAATCAGAAAAAAAATACTATAATTAAATTTAATATTTAAAAATAACTTCCTTGTTATTTTAATCCTGGAAAAGGGATGTCCTTTGCTATAGATTATTCCCTGTTATTATCCATTTCATTGACTTTGTAATGGGGAGGAAAGTACAGTAGTAGTTTTTTTTTCTCATGTGTCATAGCATCAGCCAGGAAGCGAACCTGGTACAACTGCTTGTAAAGCCACCAATACTTAACAAGAAAGTAGTAGTTAGCCCTTACAGTGAATTAAAAAAAAAAGTGATCTTTAAAAGAATAAAGATTTCATTTTTAAGCGTATATAGTTGTGGTCATAAATCACTTTTTAAAATAAAAACTGTTGCTCTATTTTATGCTTCATGCATTTTTTTTAAAGAAAGTTGTTGAGATTAAAATCTTTTATTTACATTTATAGACAATTATTTTAGTTTTACGCGTTTTGATATGTATTTAAAAGAACAAGAGAGATACAAGATTTAAAATTTTAAAGTTATTTTTAGAAATAGTGAAAAACATCAATATTCAAAAACAAATATTCAAGGTGTGTGTGTGAGGGTATTTATGGATAATAATGAAAAATTTTATCTTTTGTGGTTTCAGGAGATGATCTCTCAAGAAATAACTATAGTAATTTGGATATCATTAATTTTTCAGTAAAAGGTTTTTTTTTTTTTTAACAAAATAAACAAACAGTCAAGCGTTGTTAGCCGAGAGGTCAGTGCAGCCGCCTTGCAAGCAAGCAGTTGGTTGCAGACGGTTGTTGCGGGTTCGCTTCCCGGCTGATGCTATGACATATGAAAAAAACAACAACAAATAAAACAAACCCCTTTACTTGATAAGAAACCTTTGATCCAACTAGATCGTTGTATTTTAATTAATAAAGGTTTTTAAAAAATAACAATAGTCATAAAGTTATTAGCCAGGATGGTCGGCTAGATAAAGATGGTCTGATGGAGCCTGGGAAGCCTCTGTACCAGTTTCCTATATTACTGCTGAGTTTTCATCAAAAGCATAACGTTAAAATAAAAGACTAAAATAAAATAAAAGCTTATCTAAAAAAAGGGAAATTATTTTTTTCTAAACCTAATCATTGAGGAAGTTACATTTTAAAGATATCTGGAAGGAGAATGTTACTGTATGGACCAATTAACAGTTTGTTAACATTTCCAGGAATTCTTAAATTTTTACATCCATCTGTAATTGTCTTCAAAACAAGTTTGCAAGCAATAGACTTTGACCTAGAACTTTTAAAATTTAACCAAAATGAACTTTCTTTTGTAATCCTCAATTTTCTAGTGTGTCAACATTTTCTAGTTCATCAACAGTATCCAGAAAGCCAGCTGAAAATCGTATTTAGCTTGCTATGATCTCATGATGGTCAACATTATTTCTACACGCTGATTTTTATAATTGAGCATGTATTGTCCTGTCCTCTGGACAGGCAAAACCATCAGAGCTCCCACCCACCCACTCCAGCACTACATGCTGACTTTTCTAAATTTTAGTCAAAAAAATGAGACACATTGTGAACATAAAATTCAGTGTGTAGAAACAATGTTGACCATCACGACGTCATAGCAAGGTAAATACGTGACTACCAAAGTAAATAAACACATTATTTTTATTAATAATAATTTTATGAATTGTTACTTTGCAATTTTTTTTTATATAACTCTTCCAAAAAAAACATTTTTTTAAAACAACAAAGATAATATTTAAAAATATTTTTTGCTTTATATTTACACAAATGTTTGTAAACATCCACGTATTATTTGGATGTTAATGGTTGATGTAATATAGTTGTAATATAATACTTATCAAGGGTTTATATATTGACTATTGCAATATATTACCATTATAAACTTTAATTCCATGACATTGTCCCAAGGTAAAAGGAATTGTCTTGATATTTGACCAGTTGTTAGGGATATAAGTAATAGAAGTAAGGTGTTGGTAAATTTAATTTATGTGAATAATTTGAATAGTGTTTTTTGTATACTTGGCATTATCATATTGGTAGTATATATTTTTATTTGTATAAAAGATGGTAAATTCCTCTTATGACAAAGTTGTTTTATCTGAGAGATGGTGAATTCATTTGCATAGCTTTTTTTTTTTTTTAACATAAGAGATGATAAATTTCTTTTATTATATGTTAAATAAGTATGGGCATGAATATATGAGCAATATGCTTATTTTACTTTTGCCACTTTCTTAAATAAACCATTTCTTGTGATCCTAAATTGATTTGTTCAGAAGCTTCCTATATTATGTTTTGTATAAGTAGATAAGTTCAATGTATTATTAAAAAAAAAAACTTTTTACCTGTAAAATACATATAGAAATTATAGTCTAAATTAGTTATTATATGACTGTTGTGCTTAGCTGAAATGCATGGTTCAGATTCAAACCAACAGTAACATCAAAAAATATGAACATTTTACAATTTAATATGTATAATTTATTAAAACAAAATATACATACATATTATATAATTATAAATACAATTGTATGTAGATAAATGTAATTAATACTGAGTTGGTCATGCCAAATGACTGGACTTACTTCCAGCTGTATATATTAGCTTGCCTTGTGAGTTCTAGTCAAGACTCCTCCGGCTGTACTAAACAGCTTGCCTTGAGTCGTCCATAATCATAGCAGCTTCCAGTCCTATCATGGACTTGCCTCACTGCGTAGATGTATTGGTAATGACTATAGTAGAAACACCTTCACTGTTGGAAATGGTTTCAATTGAGAGCATGTTAGACAGACATTCTCTGGCTTACCTCCATAAAAGCTGACTATTTATTGCCAGATCCCCTCTCTTACTGGCAGCCATTGGACTCAGAGAGACTAACTAATGGTAGGATTTTATTACACATTGGCCATACTTATTTTTACCATTAGGCCATATTTATACATTGTTTGTCCACATGTTTTCACATTGGTTAGTGGCAATGCATCCTCAATTCAATCAGATAAAAAAAAGACTCTGAACGAATCTCTGAAGTCAAGGTCAGATATTTTTATCTCTCCCCCTGGCTAAATTTAACCCTGGAGAATGTAGTCATCAAGATGAGTTGGATGACATGTTCTCCAATTTGTTGGTTTCTCAGGTTTATAGCTCTTCTTGCCTTGTTCATCATCCTTGTTTGATAAACTAGTCCCTGGTTGTTTGCTGCTGTCTTCAGTTTGGTGGTCATCATTTTCACTTGATGTACTTGGATCAGTTTGTTTGCTGCTGTTTTTGGTTTCAGTTTCAGTTGGTTTAGGTATGATGATGTTGATAACCATTTGCTGTTTGAAGTACTACAGGGTAGAGTCCTTTCAGTTGTGTAACCACTGCTGGTATCCATTTTGTGGATCAATAGTACATATGAGTGCCTATTTCTATTTTTATCTTGCTGTTTCTTTTTCTATGTATTCAGAACCAGGTTTCAGAGCTGACAGGTTAGTTTGGAGAGATTCTATTGAATAGAAGTTCTGCTGTAGTCTTTCCTATTGCTGTACTTGGTGTGTAGTGCTGGGATAGTAGTAATCTGGCAATCCTGGTATTCCAGCTTTCCATATCCATTATTTGTTATTAATTTTTTCGCTTCTTGAACTAGTCTCTCTGCCTGGTCATCGCTTTCTGAATGGAATGGTTGGCTGTACACTAGCACAGTGCCATTACTGGTGCTAAAGTTTTTAAATGCACTTGATGTAAATGCTGTGCCATTATCTGACACTATTGTTTTAGATAGCCTTCTATGAGCTATTGTTGTTGTGAAATGATGGGACTTCCACTACCTCCAGCCACTTGGAGAATGAATCAACTTCTCTCAACAGTAGTTTGTCTTTCCATGGGCTTGCATGATTCTCTAGACAAAAGTCCTTCAGATGTAGGCTACTGGGCTGTTTTGCCTTTTTCTGGCATGTTTTGATTGATTTTGTACTGCCAGCAGTGGCGGACTTTAGCTTCAATATTAGCATTTAAGATAAGCCACTGCACATATGATTTTGCTAGCATGTTCATTTGGATTAACTCTGGATGCCCATTATATAACAGACTAAGCACCTGGTAATGTCCAGCTGGGGGAATCACTACTCTGGATCCCCAGATAATGCAGTCATGTTCAGTTGAGAGGTTCAGCATATCTGTCCAGTAGGCTGAATGCAACACAACTGGTTTTTTATTTGATCAATTCTGTTGGACCCATTTTTGTACTTTTTGGAATCAAGGGTCAGTAATGGTACACATAGTCATTGTCTTACTGTTCAGTGGTAGGCTTGAGTCCAAGTTAATCATGTTAATTGATTGACTTGATGTTAAACATCATGTTAATTGATTGACTTGATGTTAGATTGTTTGCAGCCTCTGCAGGCAATTAACTTAATGCATATACATAGGGAATATGTTTTCCCTCAATGTATTGTAGTGCAAAATTATAGCTTGACAAAATTTGAACCACTACAACATTTGTAGTTGGTGAGGTATGCTGAGGAATTCCTTTGTCAGATGCAAATGACCCAAAAGGGGTCTATGATCTGATAGATCTGTTTGTAGTATGAAAGATCTACCATATAGGTAGTTGTAAAATGTTTTTATGCCATTGATCAAAGCCATGACCTCTCTATCAATTTGAGTATAGTTTTTCTCTGTCTTTGAAAGGCACTTTGATGCAATGGTAATAGAGCTGTGTGTCACATCATTATTTCTAATTTTTACAACAATACTGCCCCTGTTCCAACTGGTGATGCATCATATGTGAGTACTAGCATCTTTTCTTGTTGAAATGTGCCAGCACTGCTATTTCTGATATTAATTTTTTTTATCTTAATGAAGACTTTATCATGTTTACTTCTCACTTCCAGGCTGTTTTTTTGTCCAGTAGCAACTATATAGCAATTTAGCAACCTATTTTATGATATAAGAAACCTTCATAATAATTTATGAGCAATAAGAAGGATGGAAGTTTTTTTGTTATTTTCCAAGTGTTTTGGCTTTTGTTATTGCCAAAACTTTATAGTTGGATGAATGCCATTTGCATTTATCATGTATTCCAGAATGCACTTATCCAATTTTATTTTAATGCCAGAAGCTTTGAATTTGTCTAGAGTTTTTTTGGTGGCCTTCCAGAGTGGTTCTGGTGTTTGTGCCACTGATACTGTTTGATGCACTGTACTGTACAACCAGGCAACACTGTAGTACTATCAAGAACCATACAAGCAATAAATTTCAAGAAATCACTCAAAATAAGTAAAATACAAAAACATAAATCAGCCAAAACAAGCAAAATAGAAAATACATCATAGAAAAAATAACTGAAATACATAAAACACAAACACCCCCCCCCTTTCCACAAAATTCTAAATTGGATTTATAACATCCAAATTGGAAAATTCTATTGAAGAAGTCACTCAAAAATAAGTAAAATACAAAAACAGAAATCGGTCAAAATAAGTTAAATAGAAAATGCATCGCTCAAAAATAACTCAATTCCAACAAATGTGGAAAAAATAACTGAAGTACATAAAACACAAACACCTCCCCCCAAATTTCAAATTGGATTTATAACATCCAAATTGGTGAAGCCAATTACAACACATATACAAAAAACACAAATTTATAAATTTGATTCGTAAACAAAAGAAAAAAACATATATATATATTTTAAGTGTCATAGCATCAGCCAGGACACAAACCCACAACCCGGGCAACTGCCTGCAAGTGCAAGGCAGTCATGCTGACCTCTCAACCACCAATGCAAGACGATCATAACTTACACATGTTAAAATTATTATTTTACAGTTATTGAAAAAATACTTATAAAAGTTCGGCAGTGTGGACAAGTGTCCACAGTAAATGATGGCATAATTTAACAGCAGGCTTTAGCAAACAATTATTTAAAGAAGATAGTTCCATAAATCAGAGTTCAAAATAAAATATTCCAATGCAATTTCAAAGTAGGCAAAAAGAGCATTCAAATTTTGAGGCTTTTTTAGCAAAATTATTTAAAGAAGCTTGTTCAAACAGATTGCAGCACACTTAACTAATAATAGCAGATAAAAAAAATAATTTAACAGATGTGGACATATTACAGCAATTTAAAAATTTTAAAACTTACAACAATGGTATACTAATAGCTTGTAACATAGTACTTGATCATAGTACAGTCATCACCACATGAACTCAGCTAAGTATACTATAGACATTGTGGGCATTAAAAAAAAAAGCTAACAGAAGTACCATCTTTTGATATACCTGCTTACTTTTATTACAACATATTAAAACAGAAACATACCAAAAGCACAAATATGAAAAAAATTAGAATGCATCACATTAAAAGTTTTAAAAAAAAATGTTGGGTAAAGGAGAAAAATTTAGAAGGCATTGCATTAAAAGTTGCAAAACAAAATGTCATGCAATAGACTTGTCACATTAAAAATATAATTGCTTGGGCCACGACATATTAAAACACAAACAAAATGTCACAAATTTTAAAATTGAAAAAATACAAAATATAGGCCTAGTGGGCAATGGCAGATAAGATGAAAAACTGTAGAATGCATCATATTAAAAGTTGCAAAACAAAATGTCATGCAATAGACTTTTCACATTAAAAATATAATTGCTTGGGCAGACAAATTTAATCAAAATCTAACTGAACTAGTCGTCTGAATTACCTGCTTAGTTTTATTATGACATATTAATTATTTTGGAGTGTTAGAAATACAATTTGTTGGGATGATTTTTGTATTTTGATGGTGTTAATGAGGATTTTTTTTTACACAAATGTCTACAATATTAAACATGAACAAACTTTCTGGAACATTTCAAAAATCCGCACTAAAATTTAAGTGGACATAGTCACTATTCCAGATTGAACAGCATCTATTCTCCTAGATGCCATTAAACAACATACAGCACCAGAATCCTCCATATATTCTGACTGTTGGAAGACCTATAAAAGTGAATAAAAGAGAGGGGGGACCACTCAACATTACCTTGACTCATACTTAGCCAAGTTCATGGGCAATGACTGCACCATGATCAAGATGTATTCACTGTTATGTTACAAGCCATTAGTATGCCATCATTGCAAGTTTTAAAATTTTTAAATTGCTGTAATCTTCCATGTCTTGTGTTAAATTATTTTTTTAATTTGCAGTTATTAGTTAAGTGTGCTGCAATCTGTTTAAACAAGCTTCTTTAAATAATTTTGCTGCAAAAGCCTCAAAATTTTAATGTTCTTTTTGCCTACTTTGAAATTGCATTGGGATATTATATTTTGACCTCTGATTTACGGAACTATCTTTTTTAAATAATTGTTTGCTAAAGCCTTCTGTTAAATAAGGCTATCATTGTTGTAATGTGGACACTTGCCCATAATGTTTATCTTTTATAAGTATTGTTCCAATAATTGTAAAATAATAATTTTTATAATGTGTGAGTTATGATCAAATATGTTTTTTTTCTTTTGTTTACAAATCAAATTTATAAATTTGTGTTTTTTTGTGTGTGTTTTGTACTTGGTTTTACCAATTTGGATGTTACAAATCCAATTTAGAAATTTATGTGTGTGTGGGGGGGATGTTTGTGTTTTGCATATTTCAGTTATTTTTTCTACATTTGTTGTATTTGAGTTATTTTTGAGTGATGTATTTTCTATTTTACTTGTTTTGCCCGATTTCTGTTTTTGTATTTTACTTATTTTTGAGTGATTTCTTCGATAGATAGAAATATATTGCTCGTATGGTTCTTAATGGTACTGCAGCATTGTCTGGAGGTATAGTACAGTGTGTTGAACAGTACCATGCCACTAATAAGATATTGTCAAAATATGGTAGTGTGTCCGGTATTTCAGCAGCCAGTTGACCCCATGACTTTCTGGAATATTGCTGGGTGACCAATATACCAAAAGGCAACTGGTTGATTTTGAAAAACCCTTTATGGGTTATTATTGATAAAACTCTTGCAGCCTGAATATCCACAGGTAATTTGTAAGTATGCATGTTTTAGATCAATTTTAGTAAAAACCCTACCACCTGATAATGTAGATAGAATTTGTTTGATTGATGGAGGTGGGTAATTATCTGGATCAAGAGCTATGTTGATTGTGCATCGATAATCCCCACATATATGTACTCACCATTTACTTTGAAGATTGATACAATTGGGGTGGTTCATTCTGAGTATGATATGGACTATAACCCCTGCTGCCTCCCACTTTTCAATCTCTGCTTCTACTTTAGTTCACAAAGCTACTGGAAATGATCTGTACTGACAACTAATGGGTTTTATCTATTTAGTGGTAAATGGATTGGTTGTCTTAAGTACAGACCCTTTGTTGAAGACTTTTGAGAGATTTTAATGTAGGTAATGTTGTGATCTAGTTCACTTTTGTCACTGCAAAGCCTAAGTGACTGAACCAGTCATTGCCTAATAAATTGCTACGATCACTTAATGCCATCACCAGTGGTAGGTTTTAGTCTTGTTAGATATAGTAATTTTAATTGTTATTTGGCCTAATAGTTTTATTTTATTGCTGTGATAGTCTGAGATTGACTTGTTGCGAGGAAGCACTTTACATTCTTTATTTTTATTAATGATAGCCCAAGTCTTTCTTGAGACAATAGACACTGCAGACCCTATGTCCAGTTCCATTATAACTGGCATATCACTAATTATAATACTATATATAAATCCAGACTGATCATCTTTAATAATACAGGCATCTTGTTTGTTTCTCTTATAATTACCTTTGCTGGAATGGGTCATTCCATTCTCAGATCGGCTGTCTGTCTTTTTAATTTCAGACAGGCAGTCTTTATATGTCTGACTCGCTTGTAAAACATACATGTTGTATAATAGTGCAGGCATTCTGTATGTATGTGTATTCGTTCATTGCATCTATAACAATGCATTAGACTATTTGATGCTGAATTATCTGAGCTGACTGAGTGTTTGACCGACCCAGTGTTATACTCGATTTTTTGCACATCATCCTTAGTAATTTTTTTAAAGGGTTTGCCTGACTATCTGTTGATTCTGTTAATAATGTTTGCATCACAGCTGTTTCAAAATCTAAATCTGGCATCATTGGCATTTTAAATCTTAAATTGTGACCATTTATGTCAAGCATTGGTGGTCGAAAGGTCAGCGACAGCGGCTTTACAAGCAGTTGTCCTGGGTTAGTGTGTTCTTCCCGGCTGATGCTATGACAGAAATTGTGATCGTTTATGCCACAAATAAAATGATCACAAAATGCTTCATTCATGAAATCTTTGAAATTCGCAATTTAATGCCAAAGAACGGATCCATGTTGCAAACTCTCTAGTTTTTTCTCCTGTTCTTGTATGCAGAGCTTGAAATAATATATCTGCATTATTGCCAGAGGTTGGGGGGGGGGGGGAATAATCTGTGAGCGTAGTTAATGTTTTGTCAAAATCTAGATCAGCTGATTTTTCTGCTGTAGATTGAACTTAGTATCTCGTATGTCTAAGGCCCTATTATCATTATTAATGTAATAGCTTGTAGGCAAAATATTAATCATTCTGTATAGCTTGACCAACTCTCAGATTGGGTTGAATCAAAAGCTTCCATGAACCAATAAAATTAGCCATTGATTTACTTTCTTTTTTTAACTTGTGAGAGAAATAATAACTTTTTATTTTTGCAAGTTACCACTCATAATTTTAATTTTTTCGAATTAGCACTCATAATTTTAATTTTACAGCTAGAGATTGTAATTCTCTAGGAAAAAAAATTGATAGTGACAAAGTGAACACTCCACTAGGGTGAGCTTCTGCTGCTTTGTTGCGATAAAGCTCTCCTGGTTGGATGAAACTTTTAACTGACACACCTATATGTTTGCGGTCAATTTTTTCATTCGAACAGATTTAAGAATCGTCTTAAAGTAATCAGAGAAATTGCTGGGTTAAATGGGAGAAAAAATTGATAAATGAAGCAAAGAAAAGAAAGGGATTGATTAAAAATTAACTCTTTTCATATAATAAATATGATGTATCTAGAATTGTATGGAAGGGAGTGGCGTAGCAGGATTACCATATAGTAACGATGCGTTATGTGTTAGTAAAGGGATATTAGATTACTTGGAAAAAGTACAAAGAGAAGTAGGAAGACATGCATTAGATGCAGATGTTTGGACAGCAAAGGAGGCAATTCAAGGAGAAATGGAATGGTCATGTTTTTATATGAGGGATGCAAAAAGCAAAATGAAAATGTTCGGTAGATTGCAGTTTATAGATAATAAAAGAATAGCCAAAATAGTATTTAATTGGGTTATGAATAAAGGGCAGGTAACAGGATGGGTGAGATAGATAATGTGGTATGCAGAAGATTTGGATAAAAAAATTATGTCAGTATACTTGTGCAAAAGGTGTGATGATTGTATTAGGAGAATTGTTGAGTGTTATAGTGGTAAGGAATGGATAGAGGAATAAATGCATTAATAAAAATAGAGAGTTGGAGAAATGAGGAACTAGTATGGAGAGTAAAAAGAGTTTTAAATATATATAGAAGTAAATGGAATATTGGATGGAAGTTAATTTATAATAATACGAGGAAAGTAGTTTACTGTTTACGGCTTGGATGGGATTTTTAGCAACAGGGGATTATATATGTAAATGGAAAAATATGGTGATTTAGTCTGCAAGTTGGGTAAGAAGAGCATAGAAAATAATAGGCATCTGTTAATTGAATGCAAATGCCTGAAAGCAGAAAGGATACAAATAATTAAGTTGTGGAAGAATAAATATAAGGAAAGTGATTATACAGAAAGTGGGTTATTGATTTTTATGCTGAGTTTGGGAAAAGATAAGGGGGATTTAGATATAAAGGCCATGGAGTTGACAAAGATTATGTTGTGGAAATGGGATGGAACATGATATATAGGGTAGGGAATGGAAAGGGAAGGTAAAGTGGCTAATATGTTTCTCTGGACATAGTTGCTGAGAGATTCCTGACTCCATATAAGGAGAAGTCACAGTGCATCACATTGCATCACATATATAAACAAAGTAATTATACAAAAAGTATGTTGTTGGTTTTTATGCTGGGTTTGGAAAAGATAAGGGGGATTTAAATATAAAGGCTATGTATGGCATTGACAAAGATTATGTTATGGAAATGGGATGGAGCAGGATAGAGTATATGAAAAAACTTAGGGTGGGCAATGGAAAGATAAAGTGGCTAACAGGTTTCTCTGTGCATAGTGGCTGAGAGATTCCTGACTCTGTATAAGGAGAAGTCACTGTGTATCACATCATCATATCACATATACAGTAATATAATTATAAGGGACTTGTACTCAAACATTCAAACTCTCTACAATTATCCAATCTATCTAATACAACTACATGAAAAAGATAAATGATTTCCAATATACATATTTTTTGCTGAGCCAGCACTCATCAGTTGGTCCAGCACAAATACATTGGAGATCTTTTATCTTTTTCACCTGTATGTATGTGATCTTGTGTATCAGTTGTATAAGATGGATTGGATAGCTGTGGGGAGTTTGAAAGTCTGAGTTCAAGTTCCTAATAATTATATTAAGTTTAATGTAGACAAAAAATACGGGTATTTAAACATTATATAGTAATATATTTACATATTTTAAACTTCCCGCGCCGCTGCTATAGCTGCTATAATTTTCTTGTCCGCAGTTTTAATTATTTGTTTATATTAAAAAATATTACAGAAAACAGTCTTAGATGTTCTAGATTTGATGTTTTTTTTCTTGTGTGTCACAGCATCAGCCGGGAAACGAACCCGCTAACCCGGGACAACTGCTTGTAAAGCGGCTGTCGGATTTGATGTTACAGTTGAAATTTATAATTTTCAGAAAAGCAAATTATTTTGGTTTCTGTATTAATTATCTTTCTCATTCTATCACAAAAATAATTTTCAATTTTTTTTTAAAAAAGTGAAAATAAATAATAAAAGATATATTTTTTTTAAAGAAAAATATACAGTATTAACTTTGTTATTAAATTATTATTATAGTTTATCAATTTTTTATTAATTATTTTTTTGATATCTTTTTTTGTTGACGTAATTTTTAAAAGCTTGTATTATATGTGCATATACATGTCATATATATATATATGGAAAAAAGTTCATACTATAAATATGCATATTATTTAGCATCTCTGACAAGGTTTGCATATGGAGAGATTATTATAAATCTACATAGAAAAAGATAATAAAATATTATTAAAAGAAGCACTCTGCTTATTTGATCAATTATTGATTAATAATCTATTTGAATATTATATATATATATTTATAAGTGAAACAATATGGCAAATCGTATAACTATTTCCACTTTAAGGTATAAGGCTGATCTTGAATAAAGTAGTGAGACAACCGATTCAGATGCCAAATTGTTGTAGGTTTTAAATTGAGACACTATGTTGAATATATAAATATATATTTAAAACGGAGGCAAAACTCTCCCTACAGTAATGCCATCCAGTGCAAGCCAGAATAATCAATGGATGCATGAAAGTTTATGCATAAAATCCCTACCTATTGCTTACTCATCCAATGTCCCTAGACTAGTTTCTAGCTTGTAACTTTCATCAGTGTGGAACCTTGAATCTGATGAAAACCACAAGCTAGAAAAAGTTATTAGATAAGTAGGCACTAGATAGGGATTTATGCATGCACAAACCTTGCATCCATTAATTACTCTGACTTGCACTTGCTGACACTACTGATTGGAGAGGTTTGCCTTTGTTTTAATTGCTTGGGTAAGTATAGAAAATTGTGTTCATGTGATGTTTAATAATTTAATATATTTAATTGTATTTGATATATATATATTTCCTATTACATTTATTGCTTTATTCATAAAACATCAATAATTTTAAAATGTTCATTTTTAAAGGCTTGCTTCAGACTCCAAAAAGACTGGCTAGGCACTGTTCTGATAATATATTTATAAGGCATTATATATATTGATATTTAGATCTTGTCTGAACTAGGCTTTAAATTTTTTTTTTAATCTTTTGTTTTAACTATTATGTATAATAAATAAAAATATGACATCATTCACTAAATTTACTAACAATTATATAAAATAAAAAAGCAATAGAAAAGATTGCCATACTTTTTATTTTTCTAATAAGGGATGTGATGTGATGCGATGTGGTTACACATTTATCAAAGTCACAAATCTCTCAGCCACTATGCCCCAAAAAATCTTGCAGACACTTTCCCTTCCCTTTTCATTCCCCACCTTAAGTTTTCCCCAAATTCTCTACCCTGCTCCACCCCATTTTTACAACATCATGTTTGTTCATGCTACGGCCTTTATATCTAGATATTCCTTATCTTTTTTCAAACTCAGCATAAAACACAAGAACCCATTTTCTTTATATTTATTCTCCACAAATTCATTATTTGTACACTCTCTGCTTATAAGCATTTACATTCAATTAACAGATGCCTAACATTTATCATGCCTTCCTTACATAACTTGAAAACTAAATCACCCACATTTCTCCATTTATGTGTATATTATAATGATCCTGTTTGGGCCTTAAACAGTAAACAACAATCCTTGCGATTATCATAAATTAATTCACACCCAATATTCTGTTTACATCTATATATATTTAACTCTTTTGATTCTCCATACTAGTTCTTCATCTCTCCAGATCCCTATTTTTACTGATGCATCTACTATTTTATTCCATTCTTTGCTCTTATAACACTCAACAATCCTCCAACACAATCATCCCACCTTTTGTGCAAGTATTATGACATAAAGTTTTTATCTAAATCTTCTGAATACCATACTATCTTTGTCACCCATCCTGACTTTTAATTGTAACCCAATTAAATACCATTTTGGCTATTTTCTTACTAACCATAAATTGCAATCTATTTAACATTTTCATTTTGCTTTTTGCATCTCTCATATAAAAACTTGACCATTCCATTTCTTCTTGAATTGCTTTTTCTACTATCCACACATCTGCATCTAGTGCATGTCTTCCTACTTCTCTTTGTACTTTTTCTAAGTAATCCAACACTCCTTTATTAACACATAAAGCATCATTACTATAACTTAACCCTGCTACTGAAACCCTTTTCATACAATTCTTGCTACATCATATTTATTATATGAAAGCACTGTTAATTTCTTTATCAGTCCTGTTCTTTTCTTTGCTTCATTTATCAATTTTTTCCCCATTCATTCAAGCAATTCTTGATTACTTAAGACAATTCTCAAATAGTTATACATATTCCCCATACTTACCTTTATATCCCCAAATATAAATTCTTTCTTTTTTCTTTCCCCAGTATTTATCATTATTACTTTTAATTTTTCTTCACTAAATTTAATCACTATCTCTTTACCCATCCTTGCATTCATCTTCAGCATAACTTCCATATCTTCTCTATTTCTTGTGTACAAGAAGATGTCATTAGCAAATAAAAGACCTGATAATGTATATACTTTCTTGCCATTTATTAATGGTATCTCTATTCCTTTTCTTAGTCTTTCTATTGGTCTCTCCATTTCTCTCAAACATAACAAAAATAATATAGGTGACATAGGGCATCCTTACCATAGTTGTGCCCCATTTTTAACTCTGATTCTATATTTCCTAATTGATATGTATAAAAATTATTTTTGTTATATATAGAGCTCACAAATAAGCTCTATATATATAACATTTGTAATACAAGCTTATTAAAATAGGTCATGTGACATCTGACCTGATTTTTTTTTTGTAATAATTATTTTCATACAATCACTTAATAAGATTGACTAAAGCTTTATTTTATTCCCAAATTTACTAAACTTACCCATAATCTATTTCTATTTATTCTATCATATGCCTTCTTTATATCTAAGTTGTGCAACTACAAATTATCTCATATATGCCTATCTGTTCTAAAACCTCTTTACATTTCTCCAATTATATTATTTTCTTCCATCCATTTTGCCACCCTTCCAGTCATTGTATATACAAAAACTTTATATAACACTGATGTTACCACTATGGGTCTATAATTGTTTAGCTTTCTATGTTTTTTTTACCGTTTCCTTTAAATAATGCTCTCACTCTGTATTATTCCAGCTATCTGGAAATTCTGTCTTCTATGCCATCTTTTTAAAATATGATAATAGATTTAATTTTATTCTATTTCCCAAATTCATCATCAACTCTGCTGCCCATCCATCTAAACCTCTTGCCTTTCCAGTTTTCAACTTCTTCCCTGCCTCATTCAATTCATTTTCTGTAAAACTAATATTTTCTGTAAAACTAATATTTCCATTACTACATGCTTTTATGTTTGTTACCACTCTGTCCTTCACATCTAACATCTTTTCTATATCCATTACATAGACTGTCTCTAATTTTCTTTGGAACTACCCTCTTTTTCCTCATCATTTAGCAATACTATTTCTATCTCCCCTATATTCAATCTTTTAAATATATTTCTAAAAAATTTTATTCCCATTTTTTTCTCTTTTAGTAATAACTTTTAATAATTTACTATTTCATTTTATTCGCTCTCTATAATTATCTATTTTAGCCAATTTCTTTTTTTAAAAATAGTTTTCCCATTTAATATTAACATCTTTTTCATTTTTTTTTGTTTTTAATAATACATTTATATTCTATGTATACTTTCTTCCATCTTTTACACTCTTACTAATCTCATTTTTCTAATCACTTTTATTCTTCTGAATATTCTCACCTAAAACCTTATTTGCCTCTTTTTTTTTTTTTACTTCATCATATCAGTCCTTATACTCACCCCCAACAAACTCTTCCATGATTTCTTCTACTTTTATTTTATATTTTTCAAACTTACTCTTATCATTCATTCTCCATCCACATCTTTCACTATCCTTTCTACTTTTATTATTATTTTCCATCACATTACTATTTCTATTACAAAGAAATTATGATCACTATTACATATTCTCACTTTATTATAAAAGTCTTTAATTTTATGTACTTTATTTATTTCCTCTTTATCTATTAATACATAATCTATTGTGTGAAATATATTGCATGAATATACAATACTTCACACATACATATAATTAATGTATATATCCATTATATTTTTGTTATCATATTTATAAAAATAAATGAAACCATTGTTTACATACTAATTCATTAATAAGACAATTGACAATGAGATAACCTTTAAAGTCAAATTTACAATTTATCAATGAAATAAAGGAAATAAAACTAATTCAATGAATAATATAGAATTATAATATGAAATGTAATGTATAATATGCTTTCGCAAGCTCATTCCAGCATAAATACCAAATCAAATAATTTATTTGATTATTCTATATTTTTGATATCCTAAATACTCCATACAAGGATTTTTACTGTGTTCGAGCCAAAGAACACATTATAAGAGATTCAATATTTTGAATGATTTATTAATACAAGTTTTATTAGAAAGAAAATTATAATATTACTTAAATAAAAGTAATTTGTAAATTACTTTACTTAAATATATTATTTTCGTATTCTATAAAAATCGTTCTAATTTGCAGTTTTGATTATAAAAATCTTTCAAAAAGCATTTTATAAAAACTTGAATCAAATTTAACTTAAGAACATTATTTTTGAAATGCATAGTGAATAGAACACTAGTTTTATTATAGGATAATAAAATGCACTTGCCTGACCAAATATATATGCAAATAACAACTACTACTAAATGCCTATAAAATTATATAAGCTTTATCTATGGAATGAAATTCCAATTGCCAACAAACCTATTTATAAAAGAAGATGCTATCTTCATGCAAGAAGGAAACTGGAGAACAACTGGAAATCTTATATTGCCTATATCAATGCATAATGACCAAGGAATTAAGAACTTTATCTTTGAAGGACTTTAATATGCAACTTATAGGAACATGTAGGATAATTGCATGAACTTTTACAAATAATACCATCATCAGGAATTGTGATTTGTAAACATTAATTTCATTTCATTTGACACTAAATTCATTTCATTGATGAAATGAAGAAGAAAAGAAGATCGATAATTTAAATATTTTTTTTAAATATTTAATACATTTTTGATCTCTGTAAAAATTAATTTAATAAAAGATTAACTAAAGATTACTAAAGACAGAACGTAAAGTTAATATGAAGGTAAGCAATTAAATATTCTTCATATTACATTTTTATGACTTGACACAACCCTGTTGATACTAACTAAAATAATTTAGTAACCATTACTTATTTATAGTTGTATGAATGATTAACATTTGTATGGAAGATATTTATATTTTATTTTAATGATGACTAATTACAGAAATCATTTTAACGGATGGAAATGTCTCATAAAAATTGGAAACTATAATAGTATAATTTAGTTATTATATATTTAACTAAATATAGTAAGTTTAGTATATATATATTTGTATAAATTACAAAAAAACTTCATTCACAATAGTGTTACCAAAAATATATATCTACTATGGGAAAAGGAAATGTATTTATAATTTAGATATTATAAAATAGTAGATATATAAATCAAAACAATTACAATATTTCCTTTTGATATATATTATGAAATTTAAATTATTTATTTGTTAAATAAATATTTGTTATATTTTATATTAAACCTAATAAAGTCTCTAATTTATTTAATTTTATAAGATAAAATCAAATTATATTCAAGCCCATATACCGACACTCATATATTATATTATTGAATATCCTAATCACTAAATTGAAATAAATTTTAAAGAGATTTATTGAGATTATATTAAATATTATTATTACTTTAACATTTGAAATCTGTGCATAACGGTTAAATCAATTAAGGTCAAGATTGAATGATTTGATTTAGATTGCATTTATATTAAATATTTAATGATAAATTATTTATTTGAAATGGGTGTAATTTTAGATTAAAATTAGATTATATCATTCATGGAATTCTATATGAAGACCTCAAATCTGATTATAGTGAGATGCGACTGCCTGGATTTTCTTAAAAGGATCTCTACCATTATAATATTATTTCTAGACCATGTGTATTGATTGCCCTTCATAAATATTTGATAAATTTCCAATGCTCAAATTTACTCTCTGACAAAAAATTTTCAAAAGCTGTCCATTCTTATTGATCACATGCAAAAATTTCTTGAATATGTCCATTTGTATTTCCTATAACCATTATTGTCTTCCCCCCATTTTGAAACTCTTTATATCCTTAACTAAGTATTCATATATGCTACTGTTCCACTCCATTATAGTTTGACTGTCTTCAGTGGTTATATACACTATAGCCACTATCAATTCTTGTCTTTTCCTCCTTATCTCAACCCACAAATGTTCTTAATACTTTAAAATATTTAAATATTTTTTTGACATAATTCCTATACCACCACTTTTTTTTTCTATTTATACTCTGCCATATCAAATTTTCCAAGTGTAGGTTTTTTTCTCTCTTAGACATGTTTCCACCATTGCTAATATCTCAAGTTCTTCATTTTTAACTGCTTTGTTTAATTCCAACCACTTTTCTGATCTCCTACTATCTTGCATATTCAAATATTCAATTTTAACAATTTTTCCTTACTTATTATCCTTCTATAAATTTTTTTGACTCTTTCTTCTCTATTATATTTGTAATTAGTTTATTTATAATTAGTTTTACAGATCCATTTGTTTTCCACATCTACATTTATATCTGGATCAGCTACCCATTGTTTACTTCTTTCATCCCATACATTACTAATCTTGATTTTGATAATAATGTAATTTAAAACCCTACAGACTTTATTAGTTTCCCAACTATAATTTTTTTTAAAACCAAATTCCCTAATACTTCATTTCTATTTTTTTGCTAAGTACAATCCATCTTTCTATATAACTCCTTCTTACCAATAAAAAATCTAATAGAACATGCTCTCTCTAACTTATACCTATTGTCAAATCTTAATCCAACTACTTCTACTCTTCCTTTAACCTTATTCAAATTACTAATCAATTCTTTGTACTCATTCATTACTCTCTCAATAACTTTGACAAATTATTAGTCCCTACCATAATATAGACATCTCTA
The DNA here is from genome assembly GCA_028023455.1 of Epiperipatus broadwayi. Lineage (NCBI taxonomy): Eukaryota > Metazoa > Onychophora > Udeonychophora > Euonychophora > Peripatidae > Epiperipatus > Epiperipatus broadwayi. Next base: position 3,051,460 of record JAQFVV010012429.1, on the reverse strand, counting down.
CTCCCATTTCTTTATCTTATCTGTAATATCCCTAATTCTAGCTCCAGCCAAACATATTCTTAAATATCTATTTCTATTTTCCCTTGCAATTACATATCCACATCCTCTAATTAGTGAGTCCCCTGTCAAGACTGTCTCATAGTTTACTTTCCCTACTTCATTCTTAATATTCTCTTCCACCTTGTGAACTTTCATTTGTACTTCTCCTTATTGTTTCTATTTATTAATTTCTTGATCTGTCACAATTCATGTCTAACACTTTTAATTTTACTTCTATATCCTTTACCTCTTTATGTTACTTATTCTTTGCCTAACTATTCCCATTGCACTACTTATTTTGTCATCCACATCTCTTATCATACCACTAAATATATACTTTATTCTATCATTCTTTCATTTCTCCTTTATGTCTCTTTTAAATTATTTACCCTTAAAAACCATTTTTCACTTGTTTTATCACATTTATACATGATCTACACAACTATATATTTTTTGTATCATTCCTAGTCTTATTTAAACACTTCAGATGAAAAACCTTATCACATATTGTATACCCAACTAAAGCACACCTGCTTTCTTTCTTATGGTCAAACATTTATTGTGGGATACAAATTCAATTGATTTTCTTTATTTTTCCAATTTTCCTAACCCTAACCCAAACTCTAACCCTAACCTCTAAGCTCATACTTCAAATGTTATATTCTTTCTCAAATAATCACTCTCTTATTTAAATTGATTTTTTTTTTATAGCAAACTTCCTAAAAGTGATATGATCCACTGTGACTTCTCCTTATATGGAGTCAGGAATCTCTCAGTCACTATGTCCAGAGAAACCTGTTAGCCACTTTAACTTCCCTTTCCATTCCTCACCCTAAGTTTTCCCATGTTCTTCTCTATTCTGCACCATCCCATTTCCACAACATAATCTTTGTCACTTACCTTTTATATCTACCCCCTTATCTTTTCCCAAACCCAGCATAAAAACTAATAACCCACTTTCTGTATAATCACTTTGTTTATATTTATTTTTCCACAACTTCATTATTTGTATTCATTCTGCTTGTAAGCATTTACATTCAATTAACAGATGTCTAATATTATCCATGCCTTTCTTACATAACTTGCAAATTAAATCACTCACATTTTTCATTATATGTGTATATTCCCTTGTTACTAAATATCCTGTTCGAGCTTTAAACAGTAAACTACTTTCCTTGCTATTATCATAAATTAACTTGCACCCAATGTTCTATTTACTTCTATATATATTTAAACTCTTTTTACTCTCCATACTAGTTGTCCATCTCTCCAACGTCCTAGTCTTTATTAATGCATCTATTCTTCTATTCCATGCCATTCTTTACCACTATAACACTCAACAATTCTCCTAACTCAATCATCCCACCTTTTGTATAAGTATACTGACATAAATTCTTTATCCAAATCTTCTGCATACCATACCACCTTTCTCATCCATCTTGTTGCCTGCCCTTTACTCATAACACAATTAAATACTATTTTGGCTATTCTCTTATTATCCATAAACTGCAATCTACTGAACATTTTCATTTTGCTTTTTGCATCTCTCATATAAAAACTTGATCATTCCATTTTTCCTTGAATTGCCTTTTTTCCTATCCACACATCTGCATCTAATGCATGTTTTCCTACTTCTTTTTGTAAAAGTATTAAAGATACTATGTACAGTGACATCTATAAATTGTTTTCTAAACTAAACTATCCTTTTTAAAAAAAACTCTATATCTTATTTAGCTATTATATAAAATTATGACAATATTACTCATTAAATTTGCTAACAGTTAATACAAATAAAAAATATTTAAAATTCCATCAGAAATTATTTTATGAATTGATTATTGGAATTATTTTTTTATTTGTTTTTATTTTTAGTATACAGAAGATAATTTATAATATAAACATCTAGTGATTTGTAAGATCATGAAAAGGCACATATAATAATGAAGTAAAATGTTAAATATTATTATTAACAGTTTATTATAATTAAAAATTATAGTAAATAATCTATTCTATTTCATACTATTTTAAATGCAGCTATATAAACACATGTAATTGATCAACGGACATAGGATGTTAGAGCCAACATAGCCATAGTACAGCTAGCTTCAATTATTTTATATTATTCAAACTAATGACTCGATATTTCAGCTAACTTTTTGTCAACAATTAACAAAATTGGAGACATTAAAAATATTTTTTTTGCCTAATAGGATTTTAAACTTTTAAACCCCTAGTGTAAACAGTATAAGATAGCTTCCAAATAACCTATTTGTAATCATGTGCTTTTTACTAGTGAGATCAATAGCCAGAATCTAGTCTGGTTATACAGTTAGTGCTATCCTCTGCTTCACACTGATCACTGGCATTAATACAGATTCTAAATCGATGCTAAATCTTACATGATGCTTTATTTTGATACAAAACATTAATTCTTATTCATGTCATTAAGGTTATAATGATAATATGATAGAATTAGCTACTAAAGCTCTTTAACACTTGAAAAAAAAAAACTTAATTGAATTTTTAAAATAATTGTTGTAAAGACAGATTATAAAGAGTGATCGTCATAGAAAAAGGAGTCATTGAATAATCAATGCTGCTTTTTGCCTTGGGATCATTTATTTACCAGTCTGTTTTCATATTGATCAAACTCTACCTAGTATCAGATTTTGTAATTAAAATTATAAACAAACTAAAATCGAATCATTAAGCATAAACATTAAGCAGAAAGTGCTATTAGTTATTGTAAAACTTTTATCAAAACATAATAAAGTTTATAATTTAATTGTTATTTAAATGAATCTAATATTATTGGACTACTTCCCAAACAGATTATCTAGCTTTAAAAAGTAGAGTTTCACTTTAATATACTGAGTCATATTTTTTGAAAATAGGAATTGTTCATCCAGGAGGATGGTACAAATAAAGTGAAATACCTGACACATAGAACAACATCAGTAAAAGTGTTGGACAGGCAAGAAGACGTGATTACGTTACTTTAATCATTATGCCATGTTGTGCAGTTAATGTAGAAAGACTAATAGTGATTTAGTCATGTGTAAAAAAATCACTGTTTATTTACTTTGATAATTTCATGGTATTGTGAATATTTCAAAAGTCATCAACTAATTTGATCTATTACATAGTTAATGGTGAAAGTTCTAAAACATACACTAAGCAAAAAAATATCCAGATGCTTTTGTAGATATGGTCAATATATTGGAAAATCAGTTTTGCAGTGGTTATTAAAGTACAGAAAAAATCATATGTTATCTCTAGGTATAATTATTATTATTGTAGTCTAACACTATATTTCATTTAATGAAAGTGATGGTAATTCTTGAGTAATTATTATTTTTCCAAATTTTAATTTAAATAATGTGGACTGTGTAGGATTTTAGAATATATATGCACACATATGCAATAGAATCTGTAAAGGGCATACATTAAGATTAAGCTATGGAACCAAGCAACATAAGATTTGATTTTCTTTAAATTAAAAACAGTATTTAATAAAACTAAGCAAACAGATAGATTTAAAAGTAATACAAAGCGATATATATTATGGTAAGAAATGAGCAGCTCTCCATTCTGGTGTGATTTCATGTAAGTTTGAGTAATCGTGATTACAAGATGCATGCAAAATTTCTATCATTAATATTTAAATCCCATGTTTTTTGATTAGTTTGTGGGTTTTATCTTTATCAATGAGGTTTAGAATTCCAAATTGAAAAAATTGCAGGCATGCATCTAGCAAATACCTTTATCTCCATTTTATTCTGCTACATTAAAAACTTGAAATTCAAATAAGAACAAGGTTTTGAACCCAAATATAGATTTGAATCCATTTTAGTAAATTGGGTTCAAAACTTAATGCTGATTTGAATTTCATATTTTTTATTTGATTGATAAAATGGAGTCAATAATTATTGGATGCACATTTCCATGCCTTTCAATTTTGAGTACCAAATTTCATTGTTAGAGACAAAAGCTAGAAAATAATCTGAGCATGGGGTTTAAATACTAAAGATAGAGATTTTATTTGCACCTGTTAATCACAGTTTACTCAAACTTATCCTAGATGATATTAGAGTGAAGACTGTTCTTGTCTTATCATGTTGTTTAAACTGGAAATTTAGTGATTTTTTTTGTTGTTGTTAAATATTATTGTATTTATAATATTTTTAAACAAATCTAAATTAATTGGGTGGAACATCGTTTAGATGTTTAAATTTTTTCAATAACACCACTTTTTTTGTCAAACTATTTTATCTTCTTTCATTCCATTTTGACCGAATTTGCAACCTTCATCAATGATCTGTAATTTTTTTATACATTTTAATAGATTTTTTTTATATATACAAAATTTGCAAACATTTATATTTCTCTATATACAATGTATACACATACATGTATTACAGAGAAGTAGTTATATAAATTGTATATTTTAGATTTGAATAATATATCTCTTAATTTCCCTATATTTTGATTTTAACTTTGGCTGTATCAAGATTCCTTTAACAATCACATAGAGCTGTTATTGGTGATTATCAAATCTTATGATAGATATATGGTAATTTGTATAATTTCCAATGACATTGATTGTGTAGAATCTATAATTGGAATGAATGAATGAATCTCTAATTGTTAATACACAATTGAATTTTTCTAAATGACCAGATGTATAAAATTTACTCCATCTCTTAATTACATTCAGCCAATGAGTAAACTACTTTTGATTATTAATATGCAAAAATAAATTATATTTTATTGTATGTCAACATTTCATTTAATACTTTATGGATGCATAAAAACTAAAGCATGATTCTCGCAAGAAAGGATCACTCTGGAGATAATACTGAGACAATGCAAAAATTTTCATTAGAGTACCTTTCCAAATTTAAAACATCATATTTAAGGTTTGAAGTCCAATATTATTGTTAATGATAAATAAATAATTTGTTACATATGTGTCATGAAATTACTAGGAATGTCAAAAGGGATTCAAATGATGAGCACAAGTAAATAAATAGGTATACGAACAAAATAAGTTTATGACACTAATGCTCACAATTGTATAATTTTTAAAACTTAAAATAATTGAAATATATACGTATAATGTTAAGTGACAAATCTGAAAGATTTATTAATATACATTTTAGGAACTTTCTGAAGATAAAACAATGATAGATTCTGAACATCATTTTAAAGTGGATATAAAAGACTGAAGTGAAGTTGGGCTTGACATATTGCTAGAAGTGATGATAATAGATGGACAATTGAAATCTTAAACGGGATTCCAAAAGATTGTAAAAGATCCAGAAATAGACCACATGTGAGATGGATGAATGAAACAAGAAAGTGTGCAGGGATGGTGTGGGGAAAAGAAGCTAAAGATCAGAGAAGATGGATTGAACTTGGAGAGACCTTCATCCTGCAGTGGATTAATAATGGTTGATGATGATGATGATGATTTATTATTCATCATTGGATATAATTATAAATCAAAATTGCAATACTTTTAAAGGATAAAATAAAATAGTTATTATATATATTTTTTGTATTTACAAAAACTTTACTCTCTTTTATCTGAAAAAGGATTAATCAAACAAGAAAATAAAAGCTATAAAAGAATAATAATAATTTTATAACGGACTTATTTTACAGTTATATACATTGAGAAATTTATAATATAATTCATTTAATATCTTATCTCTTTTCTTTGCACTTGTAATTTTAAGTATATAAATATTCAGACGTTTATAAAGAAAAGGTAGATGTGTTATTTCAAAAATTGGTTTTATTCATGCTAAGCATGCTTCCGGTATAACGCATGCCATAATCATAACTATATTACATGTCTACCAACATTTATGTTTAAGAAATTTAATCAAAATGAAATTATTACATGTAATATGGTTTCATAACTATTAGACTTAATTATAAAAAATAGTGACAGACAGAAAATTTTTTTTTTAGAAGTTCTGTGATCCAAATTAGGATGTATTATTCATTGACGTAGAACATATTATAAATATGTTCATGCCAACATTTAAAAAATTAAACTTAAACATATTTTAATTTTCTATTATTAGTTTTTCATTTCAATAAGTTTTGGAGAGAGATACAAAAAATTTTTCATATAGAGACTTATGTCACTGCATATGTGCTACATTAAAGTTAATTTTTAAAAAATGAGTCTTACAACATTCACACATCTTTACAAATTATTTTTTCCTTTTTTCTTCTTAAATTTAATTAATATAAAAGTAACTTACTGCCTTTAGGAGTATTATACATCTCTCACCAGCAGTAATGATAACATTATGCTATGATATTTTATAATAGCTACAGCTTGAGTTTAACTATAGCAGAGAAGTGTTTCCACCTAACACTAAAATTTATCACTAATATATGGTTACTTTCATCTGGTCTATATTAAACGTTATAATGTGTTGTAGATTAGAATATAGATATTATTTAATTTATTGATAACTATTAACAATTAACAAAGAATTTAATAAATTAATTAGCTTATTTTTTTTAAAACTGGAGAATATAGATTGATTAAATTATGCACTCACAATTAGTGAAATAAGTGTTGCATTTTGAATTTGTGACGTTTTCTTATCAAATTCTGATCTTTGCTTCACATACATGCAGATATATGCTTTATTATAAATCTTTAGCTTTAGACTAATGTCAATTACAAAAATAAATTTTAGAACCTGCACATTAACAAATTATTTATGCTATTTTTTAATTTAATTAAAATAAAGATAACCATGGACTCAATGGCTTAGTAGAATTATGATATTTATTTCAATATCTGCGAAAGCTACTTCATATTACAATTGAATTTTATTTTATTATCAGTTTATTAACACTAATGAAAACAATCCAGATTAATTTGGGCATTTTATTATTCAATTAAACCAAGCAGGTTATCCATTTATCAATCAATAAATTATATGGATTAGTCATGTGCAGGTCGGCTGGAAAAATTTTAAGCTTGCCTAGAAATTCTAATATCAGAAATCAGTACAGATTCAAACCACAGATCATAGGTTCTTAAAACTTCATAGTGATGTTTTATTATACATAAAGCAATACATATAATGTAGTCAATATATATATATATTGTAACAATGTGGATATATACATGGTACATAAGTGTATGTATTTATGCGAGTTACATGATTTTATAAATAAAATAAGAATTATATTTCAATATTTAATTGTTTGAAAAAAAAGTTTAATTAAAAGAAAAAATAAAGAATCTTTCGGATTAAGTTAGACTAATTATAACTTATCTTTATTTTATTTTATTTATTAAAAATTTATACTTAATTGAAAATAAATTTTGTACAGCATATAATCAATTTCTGGAAATAAAATTCCAGACTGATTAAATAGACAATAGTCACTAAATTTTCTATGTAATTAAAAATATAAAGTAATGAAAAATATAACTAATTAAAAATAATAATAAAGATCAAATGAATTGTTAATGTGGCTAACAAATCAAGCAGTGGGTGTGTATATATACTGCAACGCCTATTGTTCAAACACATATACAGAAATATAGACACACAGAAAAACATGCAGAAAAAAGAAAAGGAAGAAAAAAAGGTGAAGAGGAGTCAGAATTTTAAAAGGATAGTTGACCAAAGCCAGTGCACAGTCCACTGAAGAGTAAAGGCAGCTAAAATGACAATCCATTAGGATGAAATAATATTTAGGTCATATTTATAGAAAAATGCATTGCTAGACCAAAAACTGAGTGTTCATTCTTTTCCGCCACCCATCTTCTGATTACCATTAGAAAGATGGAGTAATATTACCTCTGACTTGCCTTTGCCAATGTTTTTACCTACTATACCAAATCTACAAAACCATATGTCGCAGTAGTAAGCTAAGCCAGAAAGAAGTGACCAGCTATTATAAAATAGAAACCCTCTATAAATCTGACAGGAACAGAAGACAGGGGTGATCACCCAAATACTGAATTAAAACCTCCTTGCTAAAATTTTTAAATTTTATTTTAAGCATAAACTTATAAAATTTATTTCTAACTACAACTGTTTAAATATTTCTATTTGTTAACTTTTAAATATGTGTAAATAAGCATGTGATTGTTCTAGAATATTGTAGTTTGAATAAGTATTCATATTCCTTATGTTATTATTTATTTTTAATAAAAAAAAATGTTGTAAATTATTAGTGTGATTTGCCTATGAGTAAATAAATATCGTATCTAGATAGTCTATGATTCCAGTCTCATGTTTCAATAGCTAGCAATGGGTCAAGCACTTGAAGCATGTTAATGTCATCCCATGGGGTCCAGTCAAATGGCTGTATGGTTCTCATAGGGATTAAACCCATTATAAATATCCCCATGAGATGTGTCACACTTCTTGCAGTCATGGAGGGTTACCTCAGTCTGAAAAAATGACCATTGTTTTAATATTTTTATTAAATCTTGGTCTGATGGGGGGGGGGGGATAACGGGATCTTAAAATCAAATAATCAAAGTCTAATATGAGCTAATAACTTAAAATAGAATTATATATAAAAAATATAAAATAATAAACTGGTAAAGCTGGTCACAAACTTTACTTCAAATTCTATAAATCATAAAATCCCGTTACAATATATATATATATATTATAACAATTGGAGAAGAAGTGGAAGTTAGCAGTCTTACCGTATCTGCACTACAGGATGCCACCAGGCAATTTGAACCTGGAAAATTTATAGAGTAGGCAGATACGTAAGTTAAGATTCCACTTTATTTTATATTTAGACCATTAGCCCCAGTCACTAGCTCAGTGAGATGCAGAGATTTATAAAATATAAATTCTTAAAATATTTTTCAATATAAAAAAAATATATAAGAAGCCACTGCCAGAAATAACACACACAAACATTTATTTAAACATATATAAGATTTTTTTAATCATTTTAGTGTCACATTTACTTTAACATTTAATTTACATTTTTAACTTTTGTTTTTGAAGTACACACAGATGAATTTAATATTTATTTAAGGGTCGAGTATGAATAGACTACATAGATTGCATTTGAAAAGAAAAATATTCTATTCCTGATTTAATCTTAGGCCAAAAGTTCGCAGTCAAACAAACGTCAATCCATCTGATATATTGATGTATTCAATGCAGCATGAATACGACAGCACAAATACCATACTGTCAGGAATGTACATCTGAACAGTATGGTTATAGAAGACATTGACTCTCATCCAGGACAGGAATACTACATCTGTCTGGTGAGAAGAACAATAAAAAAAAACTCCATAGGAAGGGACTATGTTTTCTGTCTTACTATCCCATTCCATAGGCAAAAAGGGGTGATCCAAGAAGCAGGAAATACTATCTGCTTCCGATAGTCAGTGAGATAGGCTTATTTCACCTGAGTATGGCATATAAGGTGATCCTGCATGTAGCGGACCTCATACTAAATTTACCAATATATCCAATCCATTGACCCAATTTAACTATGAAACAAATAACCTAAAATTTACCCTCCCTTAATTAAACTAATATAACTTTACAAATCTATGCAGCCATCCATGCCTGACTTAAGTTTAGCATTTATTAAGTTTAGTTTAACGAAAAAACAAAAATCATAATAAAACTTAAAAGAACAACAGCAAAAAAATAAAATAAATGGAAATGATTATAAAAAAAAATACATAAAATAAAATTAATTTTTAATAATAATTTACGTTGGTCAGATAGGATTCTATTTCTATTAAATAGGGAACAAGTTTTAGAATTATGGTTCTTATTCCTTTCAAATACTGGAGTTTTAGAATTATAGTTAAAGCTTATAGAGTTCATAAAGTTTTTACGGTTTAAAAAAGTTCATTTTTATCAGTTACTTGCAGTTTGGGATCCAGCGTTAATTCCCCCAATGTCCTGTGGTCTGTAATGTAGGAAAATGATTGGTCATTTCTCTTTCTTTCCTTTTTTTTTAAGCAAAACTGAAGGGATTGAAGAGTGTGTCTTTCCAATCCCTTCTTCATCAACTCTAGCACACCTCTGCTTTCACATCTCTATCCTCTCCCAGCTTTTTCTTCACTAAAATTTATTTCCAAACTTTTTCTTTTATATTAGAATTTTGGATTGAGTGGACATTACATCATTATGATGGTGATGGTCTTTTCATTGAGGTCCATTTCCTGAGGCATTTCTTTCATTGGCCATTCTGTTCCCATTGTTTTTTCTCTCCTATCTGACCTTTAATTATACATTTTGAAATGCCCAAAAGCTAGTTCACTTTTAACTAATTAAAATAATCATTTCCATTTTATACAATAGCATTAATTAATTTATTGTACAAACTTAAAGATATATTTTTATCTTTAAATCTTTACGGAAAATTTAGTTTTAAAATACTTTTTTTTTTTAATAGTTTTCTTTTAATAATTTTTTATCTGTACGATTTTATATATTAGAGTTTAGATGATTTTTAACTTTCAATTTTTAATTCTTAAAAAAGAAGTTTTTATTTGTGAACTTTTATTTTTCATGACTAAATTTAGAAAAAAAATTAATGTAACAGCGTATGTGCCCGTTACAATATATATATATAAATTCATAGAAACATTTAGATAATTCCAATATCGATAACAATCAACAATTTTAATCTGTTATTAAGGCAATCTCTTTTTAACAATAAAGGTGAAATTCATCTTTATTTATACTAAAGATTGCAACTTGACCACAGAGACTAAAATTACTGATTCTAAGAAGTTTAAATAAACCTCCTTAAACCGGTAAAATATAATCTATTCTGGATGTAGACCAGGGGTCCCCAACCTTTTTGCACTTAAGAGCCATTCTATAATACTGGCCGGATGGTGGGCACCATTTATTTTTTCAATGTAAATTTATAGTTGGATATTGTTAATAATACACATAATGTACAAAAAAATATTTCAAAAATAAAATTTTAACTTATAATTAACGTTTATATTTTTACGCTCTAAAAGTATAGTAAGCCCTACAATTTGATTACAATATAATATAATAATTTATAAGAAATTTTAAAAATTAAATTTATTTATATCAGATAAATAATTTTTTATTGTGTTTGGATAGCGGTGGGCACACATAAAATGGTCTGTGGGTGCCATGGCGCCCGCAGGCATAAGGTTGGGGACCCCTGATGTAGACTAACAAATACTCAATTATAACACTATAGTTTGCACTCCAACACTGTATTACTTGGATAATAAGTGTAATAATGTTCAAGATTAGAAGGGTTTATAAATAACTTCATAGAAATTAGTCAACATTTAAACAGTCCCAATATCAATAACAATCGTCAATATCTATCTGTTGTTAAGGCAATCTTATATGTGTTTGTGTTCATGCATAAAATAGAACTGTGTGTGCATAATAAATTTTTTAATAAATTTTGTTTAATCTCTGATATATTTAGAACTATCAACTTATAGATTTATGATGCTATACTTGATTTTTAAATTAATTTATACTTTATTTTCTGTTACAATGTCTTTATATTCTTACAATAATGCAAGAAGTTCAATATACAAAGTGTGACAATTTAATTCTTGGAATGCACTTTTGTAAAATATACATGTGGAAGTGTACACTAGTGGTTAATGTCACTTTCAAAGTAATCTTTTGCATCTATACATTGATTAAAATGACAGTCCCATATCTGTAACATACCTGAAACTCATTTTCAGGAATACTAAGCATCATATGATCACTATCTCATATTAGCACATAATTGTTACTAAACAAGGCAAAACTCTCCATCCAGTAGTGCCATCTTGTGCCAACCAGAGTAATCAATGGGGATATTGGATGAGTAGGCACTAGATAGGGATTTTATACACAAGCCTTATGGCATCCATTGATTACTCTGGTTGGCACAAGATGGCACTACTGTATGGAGAGTTTTGCTTTGTTTCAGGAATACTGTTGAGCAGCTGTCTCACATTCTTTTGGATATTAGTTATAGTAAAAAATCTTCATCCTTTCAGTGCAGTTTTTAATTTTTGAAATAACCAGAAATCATAGGGAGCTAAGTCAATTAGATAGGCAGGATAATCTCATTGCATAATTGATTTTTTGGCCAAAAAGTATCTGTTTATCTGCCAAGATCTGAGGCACAAACTTTGCAGAAATCTTTTTTATGCCCAATTCTTTATTTAAAATTAGCCTGTTCTTGCTTAATCTGCAATTCTTCAATTATCAATCTCACTCTTAATCATCAGTTGGACCATATTGAGAACTCTCTTCTTTAATATATCTATGTATTTGCCATGAATGAAGTATATTCCTAGATTGCGTATGTATGCCTTATAAAAATGATATTTTAAGAAGTTGAGTGGTATATATCCCCTTTATTCTGGTGGAGAGACTGAGTTCCACACCAATAGTATACCTAAAGGCTAGATGGGGATTTATTATTCGTTAGGTTTATTAGCCAAGAAGCTTGTTTATTCCTCATGTGCTTAAATTTTTCTCTTGAATGTTTATTTTTGTGTTATCATACAATCATAGCTATATGTAATGTAGTTGGTGGTTAAATAAATGGTAAGATTAAATTCTTTATGGAATATTAAAGCATAAATAATGTTATATTTGTTGATTGGTATATGGCCTTATCTGTATTATGACACTTATTTAATAACTCATAAGTAAACAGACAAGATGTAAATATATTGATTTTGTCTTAATTATAGCATAAAATGTGACACACACGTAATGCAAATAATCTTGCAGACATGATAATATAATACTATTAAATTTATACACCAGGAATTAAATATTTTGAATTATATCATGTTAATTTATCGCAAGCTTTAAATCATCAAATCATCAGAATGATTATTTTTATTTTGAATGTGTGAAAAGTATAGATATTTAAAGGGATTATTTGATTGAGCTATTTAAGGTTACTCTATTTGTTTTATCCCAATAATTGATAGTGTGATCTCTCCCACTCGTATATTTGTGCCCATAATTAGATATTTATTTATCCAGTGTTGTTCGCTAATAAAAGATGTTAGAGTTAATTAACAGCCTAAATATATTCGAAGTTAGAATATGAGGGCATTATTTTATTTGTTAATTCATGTCTTATAAATGTCTAGTCAATAAATGATAAAGTGTGTAACAAAAGAGATATCAAATCTGGATTAGTTAATGTATTTGTAAATTTAGGAATTAGGACAAACAGTCCCAATGTGAACTAATTATATTTGTTTGATCGCAAAATGTAAATAAATGCTTTATTTATTTATTTAGAACTTTATCTCAAGTTGTTCTTATATGCATTTATATTCTAGTTTCCACATTCCACATATCTATTACTTTATAAATTTGATAATGAACATATTAATATAATGAATACATTAATGTTATTGAATATATGGATGTTAGAATTTTAAAAAAAATTGGTAGAAATGGTAGTGTTGTTATAGAAACATCTGTGTTTAGGGGAAAAAAACATTTTTTTGGATGTTAGAATCAAATAATTCGTTTTCAGATATATTGATGATTATAGTAAAATTAATATTGTTAATAATAAAATTATTAGGGCAATTAAGTTATGTTCAAATAGTAATTTGTTTGAGAATGAGGTTGATATTATTATGAGGTTGAGAAACTTATAAAAAGGGATGTATACTCAGTTTATTATTTAGACAATGATGTGAGATTAAAATGTACCCTATTTCCTTCATTATCTAATTGCTAGTCCAGTGAAACATCATTCAATTCATTCCATTATTTTTTTTTTATTACAATAGTTATAAGTTATTGTATAATAGAATTTCTTTAATCAAATTGTATTAAAGATTCCCTGAGATCTGATTTTATAATTCCAAATTAATATCAATTTAGCTATTTAGATTAAGACATGCTATGAGTGTATTTGAATGATGGAAGAGATCAAAGGTAAATTATAGTTTATTAGCTTGAATAAATGAAACTTTATTGATTTCTGTCATTTGGTTGATTAACAAATGAGGCATATATCTTAATTTCATGACCAATAGTATTTTTTTCTTCATTTATTTATATTCAATATATTCTTAACTTTCTATAACCCTCCACTGAGCTAAGCACAAGTAGAAGAGTCTCAATACTAATTCAAAGCAAAATAAAGTTGTTAATGGTACAAATATATGCATTGGCATTTGGTAAAAGCTAAAAAAAAAAGAGTAAACTTAATTTTTTTTATTAGTATAATTTATTTTCTTAAAAATGTACAGTGAAAGTTAAAATTGTTTTTTATATTTTTTTACGTAATTAAAATTAAAAGTAAAAATTGGGGAGAACAAAAGACACACAAATCACTAATCTAGATAAGCTAAAATAAAAATATTTTAGCTAATTAAAGATGGCCAAAAGATTTGATAAATAAGAGAACTTTGTAATTGAAAATCGATAAAAAAATGTACAAGATTATCAACCTATATTTTGACAAACAAAAGATATGCACAGAAATCTGAAAACTGGACCTTGAGTATAAAAAGGAAGAGGCCAGTTTGATCAGGGTCTTGTTTCATCTGTTTATCTATAGTTGGTACTGGATAAAAAGAATATATCCAGGATCGCCCAATGCTGAAATAATTCTGCATGTGGGAGTGAACCGGACATCGTGCCTGAAGATGGACACCAGAAGAGCCTTTGTGACTGACTAGGAGGATAGATCACAAGATCAACTTATAACCAATGGCTGAGCTCATTCTAACCCAAAAAACTATGCATAGTAATCTACACCCTTCTCACTAAACTTACCGGTAAGCTATGATTCATTATTCCCGATTGTGACAAAACTAAGCGTTTGCAAACAATCCTTAAAAATATACATATAATAGGATCCCGATATAGACTTTAATTTTATTGATCAAGAGACTCTTGTTTACCCAAGAATTTTCTTAATTGTTTAACTGTTATTTTTTTTTGTTAAAAGATTCATGTCTAGATTAGTGTGTGTTCTCTCCAGTTTATTTAATTCACAGTTTAACTTAAAAATATTTTTAGTTTGTTAGAATAAAAGAGATTTTACTTTTATCAACCTTTTTCATTGTGTGTTATTAATAATAATTATTAGTATTTATTAATATTAGTTTAGTGATATTTGAAAATATAATTTACCTTTGCCAATATGTGTTTAATAAGCTCCAGGAATAATAATATTTAAAAAGTAATTCTAGTTCATGGTAAGAATATAATACCGATTACTTTTAAACGCTTTTTTTTTTTTTAATTTATAACTTGCGAGACATGCTGGTGACAGATTTCAGGGGATTCTTATCTGAATCCTGGTGCCCTGATAAAAGAAATAAAAGTTGATTTCATCAATAGCGCAACAATTACTAGGTAGAGTTGATCAGGAAATATAGTTAGGTTTTTAGAAATAGAAATACAACTTTTTTCTTTTTGCATAACTTGATCAACTCACGCATTTATTGTGTATAGAGGTCTAGTCAGACAGGAAAATGTTACAATATATATATAATGCTTTACTTATGGACACTTTTCCTATATTTGGGAACAAACAGGTAAACATATTGTACTGGAAATTGGATGATGATAAATGTAATGGATAGCATTTTTTAAAAGTATATATTGGTTTGAGAAATTGACTATATATGCTGCTACATATTACACATTGGTACATCAACAGATAATTTAATTTTACTGGGGGACACTATCAAATCTTATTTGAAATTCCAAAATATACCATAATTTTACAAGAAGATGGGATGAAGGTTTACTACAATATTTTCTAAACATATGTAATGATTATTTTCAAAGATGGAATCTTTCTAGATCTCATACTGCAGCTTATTTATTTTACATGAATTGATATTCAATCATACTATAGAGAGAACCACTTGCAGATGCAGTAGCAAGATAAAAGCAAGGAAATTTACAGTTTAAGGCTTGAACAGGATCTTTAGCAATAAGAAAATATACATACAAACGAAAAAATATGGGTAGGTTAGTCTGCAAGTTATGTAAGGAAGGCATAGAAAATATTAGGCATCTGTTAATTGAATGTAAATGCCTCAAGCAAAAAGGGTACAAATAATGAAGTTGTGGGTGAATAAATATAAACAAAGTGATTATACATAAAGTGGTTTCTTGTTTTTTATGCTGTGTTTGGGAAAAGATAAGGGAGATTTAGATATAAAGACAAATATAAGATTATGTTGTGGAAATGGGATGCTGCCGGATAGTAAAGAATATGAGGACAAACTAGGGTGGAGAATGGACGGGCAAGGTAAGGTGGCTAACAGGTTTCTCTGGGCATTGTGGCTAAGAGATTCCTAATTCTGATAAAGGAAAAGCCGCAGTGCAAGATTGCTGACATCTTAATCAGACTTTTATATTAATCTACCTGTTCTTTTTACAATAAGTTTTAATATTAATGACAAGCATCATTATTTTGAATTTCCACCTTTTAATCACTTTCACACACATTCATTGTATAGATATGCGACAAATAAAAATGAATCAAAAAAATTAGACTATAATAATAATTAATTTAATCAAATAAAGCAAAGAAAATTATAAATCAATATGACTAGACAATATATATATATATTAATTGTAATTCTAATCCATAAATATATAACATTGTTATTACTTATTTATAATAATGTATAAATTTTTTTATTAGTGGTACATATAAATTAGATCGGATTTCTTTTAATCATTAAAGAAAAAAGTTATTTTACTTGTTCAGATCTTAAAATAATTTTCCACCTCAATTTTGGGAAGGGTTATTAATTATCCAACTAATATTCATTCTAGCTTAATTCCCCCCAAAACAAATATTGGGATAAAAAAAAAAAAAGAATAAATCTACAATTAGACCCTCCCCCCCTCTTTTTTTTTTTTAAAGATTAAAATTGAATATATCAGCATATAGCACATAAAAACATCTGTAAACAAGGTCAACATGGTAAAACTTATTTTGGTCATACAATTAAATAAAAATAATAAAATTAATAAATTCACTTTTTATTTTATACACCCCCACACAAATATATTATTATTACCAGTAGTTAATCCAAAGATTTTATTTATTGCTTTCTTCTTATATAGTGATTCAATTGATAGTTTTTTCTCTAGAATCTTTTGTAGAAACTTGGACTCATAGTTTCTGCTCCACAGTTCTAAAATAATTTTTCAAGTTCAAACTTTTTTCCGTTGAGATAGTAATGCTTTTTGGGAACATACATTAAGGTTGGATTCAAGATATTTGTTGAAGTTGATTTAACAGTGGCTCAGTAATGCTCACTTCCAAGTATATTGAAAGTTATTCTCTGCTATTAGAATGATTTAATATTACTTATTTTATGCTCCAACAATTCTTTGAAGAATAATTTTTATATTATTTCTTGCAATAACTACTAACATCAGCTATTACCATTTCAACTTTTAGACCAGAAAGGCTAAACTTTTAAGTTCTCAATAATACCAATTTCTCCGAAATACCAACACAATTAGATTAATATATAATGAATCAACCTTAAGTCTAATCTTACTAGTTAATCACATGACTATCTTTGGATCATTACTTTATCACTTAAGATTTATTTTTTTATTTTTTAACAATTCTTTAATTCTTAATATGAGAGACAGAAAAAAAAAAACGCTTTTTTATCCATATGTCAAATGCGTTGCCCGGGAAGCGAACCTGGGCCAGCTGATTGGAAGGCGGCTATGCTAACCACTAGGCCACCAACGCTTGACAACAACGTTTTTGTTACAAAAACATAATAAAATGACAAAATATTTTAATATTTTTAATATAAATGTTTTTGAAAAAAAAAAAGAAAGAAATCTTATAATTTTTCTCTGTGTTCAATATTTAAATTTTCTTGCCACATTATTAATTGATTTTTATAAGTAGTATAACTCTATTAATTTGTAAACTTCTCTAAGCATATGAAGAAAATATTTCTTCTCAATATATATAAAAGAAATTGAAGTGATATTAAATTGTTAAAGTGTCATCTTTAATTTTTATAAAGTTTTTATTCATTGTCACACTGATTAAAAAGAAAAGTCAAAATCAATCTCTCCACGACATCTATTTCGACTTAACCATTCTTGTACAAGTGCCACACACCAAACACAACTTCATTTCTATTATTATTTTTATTAAAATTAAAATAATGTTGATATGTTTGATGTAGAATTGATTTTCTCTAATGGTAGTTAAAAAAGAATGATGAGAAATTAATTTATTTTTTTCATCAACAGATAAATTATAAAAATTATAGCTGATATTTTATAAGATTTGACATCACTTCAATTTTTTATTTATAGTTCAATTGTTCATTTACTATGTATATATCTAGATATTGTTTGGATTTTGTAAGATTTTTAGCGGGGGGGGGGGAAGATTTTATACAGCTTTATTTTGCACATATATGATTCTTGGAAAAGTGGGCATTATTAAAATGACTGTTAAATTAAAAATATAACATTAAAATGAATTATCTTTGTGGAATATAAATAGAAATACTGTAGGAATTAATTTAATTTTTTCAACAATGTATTTACCAAGTAAAATATAAAAATTATAAATAGCATATTAAGGATTTGATATTGCTTTAAGTTGTTTCCTATTATTTTCAATGGATATCTCCTTTTTTATTATTTTTAAATTTTAACAATAACAATTTATTGAGAAGTAGTAATTAATTTATACAGCGCACAGAAAGCTTATGTAATAATAATTTATATAAATTTGAAATACCATTATACAAGCAGAGGAGTTAATATGGTCAATATTTTTACATATTAACCATAGATCAACAAACTGCGGTCACCTGTTAAGACCGTTGCACTCACTCCATAACTTCTAGAAAGCAAAATACCTCTCCTGTGGATACTTTTATTTATACTGGGGGTAAATCTTCAGGTACTATCCAGCCAATTTGAATGGAATATCCACAGGAGGGTTTTAACATATCAAGTGCTTGATTCTACAGCTAGCCCAAATGAACAAGATGCTTACCTGCCTTAGACTATAAGACAATGCATATTTAAACACAAACAACATCATGAATAAATTTTATCTTAATTAAATGTTATATGGTGAGTTGTGAAGAGAAGGAATTCAAACCAATTAACAATTTAAAACAGCATATTTATTTAAAAAATCCATTATATTCATAATAAGAATAAAAAATTAAATTAAATCAAACTAATTACAGTTATTCAGTATAGCTAAGTCTACTTTAACTAGATTGTAAGAATTTATCATTTCTAATTTTATGAAAGTTTATAAAAGAATGAAATCTTATCCCTGTATATCATTTATATCTCGACTGTGAATTATTTTCTTATTTTAACCCAGGTTTTTCAAGTTTTATTGGAGTGATAACCCTTGTCTTCTTGACAGCTTATAGAGTTTATAGCTGGTATTCTTGAACAGGTTTCCTGGTTTCTTTTAACAGCTTGTTGCTTCTTTTCTCAGGAAGCATAAGTTTTTAAGGCCTTGTTCAGTCATAATCTTCAAAAATGATGGATATATGTCTCAGCAATTGCAAGTCAAGGATATTTGTTATATGTCTCAGAAATTGCAAGTCAAGGATATTTGTTACATCTCAGGCTATCAAATGCATAGAAACTGAGTGATAGCATAAAGGAAAAATATAATAACTCTTAAAAAAAAAAAAATAATAAAATTTATGTTGACTAAAATTTATTTTTAAAATACAAATGAATAAATGTGGAGCTATAAAATTTAAAATTACAATTATAATTTTTAAAATTTCACAAATATTATATTAAAAATGATTGAAAAAGATTGTTAACAATCTTACTGCTTAGTTTTTTGTTTACTGTTATAAATGAATTTATTAACTTATATTTTTAAAAATAAAACATAATCTAATAAAATTAAAGGGTAATCATGTATACTTTAGTTTTTAAATAATTATTATACAAATATTATGTAAAAATAATTATAAATATTTAAATAAAATAGGTAAAGAAATTATTTTTTTTACAATTTCTGTATTTGGTCAAAAATCTTCTCAAAGTAAACTTGCAAATAAATGATCTCAAAGCTGGAGAACAAGAAACAGCAATCAATGATATGGTAGGCAGGATTAGATTCCTAGAAGTTCCTGATTGCTGAAAAATACTGACATCTTCAGATTTTTAAAAAAACTAATAAATCATTATTATATTCATTTCACTTTCAACCATTAAATGAATACAAAATTGTATTGCAGATATCCACAGGAGAGCAAAAGAAAGTTGAAGGACCATTATAACCTTCTCCAAAGAATTATCAACAAAGTATTTTTATATAAATGCTAAATTAAGAATTGGAGAAAGAATCGTAATATTAATCTCATTATTAATTTACATTTGTGTAAATTTGAGCAATATAGCTGGTATAATGTTGAGAGTTATACTAAAGATTTACGATAAAATCAAATTAAAACATAATGAGATTAAAATTATTAATGTATTTTATTAGTTTAATTTCCTTAATTATTTTAAAATTGAAAAAAGTTACTTCCAAAGATTTTAATGTAGATTTTAGATTTTCTTTCTCTTTAAATAGTTTAGAAAATAATACTAAGAATTGAATAAATCATATTATTAAATATCAAACAGTATATTCTATTTAATGCAAGGGATGTAAATGCCAGTTGTTTAATACAATGAGACTAAAGCTAGTCTATCTGTATATCTTAAATAACATATCTGTCAATATACAGCTTTAAATGTAATCCTTAGAATAATTCTATTTCTTTTATCATGAGAAAGAATCTGGGCACAAATATTTCTTTCTCAAAGTCAGTATTATATGTAATGAATCAGTATAATTTAATGAAATCCATTCTTCATTAATTTTAATCATATATTTTAATTTGACTCTATTATATATGAAACAACCTCAAATATCTGTATAACAAATTATGATTTAATGATAGAAAATAAAAAACAAAAGAAAGATTAATGTATTGCTAATTCTGATAGCATAGTGCATTAGAAATTTAGCAGTTTACAAATAAGCATGATCTGGAATTTTAAAAATTAATTAGCATTTTATTTCTTAATGGATGAATGCTGATAATTCCGTATGCACCATTGAAAGCACATTTGGTTGATATTTTATGATATATTTACTCTAACTTACACCTTTGCTTACGTGTAATTTTTTTGTATATTACCAATCTGAAAATATTTATATATTTACCTGTGTGCATATCTGTTTTTAAAAAATAAACTCTATTTATTCTACTACAAAAAATATAACTGTACTAATTGCTATCGTTAATGTTTATACTGTACTGTAATTTATTAAACAATTCAAAACAAAGCAAAACTCTCCATACAGTACTGATCATGTGATACTGTAATTTATCAAAGTGTTTTATAAATCTTTGCAAATATCGTGATAATGATAAGTAAATGAAATCTAACTTCAGTTATTTCATATTATATATTTTGTCTGATACTTGAAAGTCCAAAGATAATTTTTTTAAATATATTTTATTGATAAACTATGAAAATTGTACACATCTAGGATTACTACATCATATATATTCACTGATACCTGTTTTAATTCATTTTTAAGTGTGAAAAATTTTTCTACAATATAAGTTGTATTTGAATACTATCAGTTATTTAAATGTGCAGAGTACTATTAATAATTTTATTAGTCATGCATTAGATTAGAGATTATCCAATAATGAATAATATTTCTGTAGTGTAATTTTCACTACACTCAATGTAGACTGGTTTCTATCAACTTTTAATACATTGTGGAGGGATGAAATCATAATCATACAACCAAGTCATGTGTAAAAGATCTATAATTCTCTAGATGCACATTTCGTGCTGAATATCAGACCACAATCTTTTATACATACCTATCATTGTTCAGCATACTGTATATATAGATAGAAATTTACTACAGGTATTTGATGTCAAATGTTTTGCCCTTACAACTTTGTCACAAATCATTTCATGAAAGTATATTAATAATTTTTATTAGTCATTCATTAGATTAGAGATGATTCAATAATGAATATTTCTGCAGTGTAATTTTCACTACAGTACTTTCATGCAAGGTATGGATTGGTTTCTATTTGCTTTTAACACCTTGTGGAGGAATGTAATTATAAACATGTGACCAAAGATATGTGAAAAGAATCTATGACCCCCAAAGGTGTAAATTTTGCACTGAACCAGTTCCTATCCTTTAGCCTAGACCAGAGTCTCTTACACATATCAATTTTAACAACAAACTTTTTAATGAAACAAAAAAAACCCAAAAACGTATTTTTATACACCCGCAGAATTCAATACATTATGCAACCAAAATCTCCAAAAGGCAGCAATAGAATAGCTTTTGTTTGGAACACGTTGCAAAACACATTTTTGTGCACGTTTAAAAACACGTTTTTCAACTAGAAATAACACTCAAATAGCAAGGTTTATTTGAAGTTTGCAAGATTATTACTTTAATGGGTATGTGAAAAGGTCTATCTTTTCTTCGTTGCAAGAATAATACACAAGTATCCTTTTTTAAAGTTAAAAATGTTTTAAATAATGTAAGAATACCATTTGCAGATAAAATAAAATTTAAAATAATTTCTTTCATAATTTGAAACATTTAAAATTACAAATATATTTCTATACTCAAAATTGATTCGTTTAATTAAAACAAACGATTTAAGAATATCTATAATTAGATTTAGAAAATAGATTGATTTTTTAAAATTAATTTAATTGTAAATTAAATAAAATAAAAATGGGAAAACTCATAAATTAAATAATTATGAATCTTTCTATAGAATATAAAAATTGTTGATGATCATAATTTTCAGCTCTTATTTTTTGATTGATAGTCTTTTTTCTCCACAATAAACTTTCTTAATTCTTCCATCCATCTCCCATGAAACTTTGTAGATTTTTTACAATACCTTGGCATCCAGTCCAAAAATTGATTTCATCTATTATCTTTAATTAAACAGGCAAAACTCTCCATACAGTATTGCCTCCCTGTGCCAACCAGAGTAATCAATGGATATCAGAAGGTTTGTGCACTCTGTTTAGCACCGGGTGGCACTACTGTATGGAGAGTTTTGCCTGTTTAATAACAGTTGTGTGCTAGCATAAGTGATGGTGATCAAGTGATGTTAAGTGATCTATTATCTTTCTTACAATATGGTCAACTCAGCTCTATTTTAGTCTCTTAATACTTTTAATGATATGTATTTGTTCTTTCACTCATATATATTTCACTTTTAATCTTTCTTTGTTACTCCCAATATTTATTTCAGCAATCTGAAGTCTTGATATTGGAATTCTATTAAGTGCCCAAGTCTTAGATCTATATGTAAGAACTAGTAATTGTATTCATTACATTTTTTGATGCTTATATATTAGACCTGCTGTGAAATATCACATAGTCTGATAATAACTTTCTAACTTTGCGATCTCATCAAATAATGTCTGACAAACTTAATTCATCAATTTTAATAAATGATGACAAATAACTTTATTTAGTACAAAATATTGACCTATAACTTTATTTAGTGGAAACAAACAAACACTTAATTATATTTTGAAGTAAATCAAATTATTTACAAAATTATGCCCTATAACTTTATTTACTGGAAATAAATGAACATGTATTTACATTTTTTTGCGAGAAATGAAGTTGAAACAATTAAACTTTTAGCAATATACATTTATTTCAATAAAAAAAAAGAAAAAGATTGTTTTTTACAATCATTCTGGTAGTCTGAAGTTTTTTATGTCCTGCAAAATGCAAACAAAAGTGTAGCTATGATTTATATAAACTTGTTTGTATTCCACAACTTGCAAGCTGTCACTTTTGTAGGATTTTATGGTTTTCTCAAGATATCATGCTACTCGCACAAACTTCTCATAGATAGTTATTCCAGTTTATGACTGTTCCAATAAATTGAAGTTTCCAAATTTCAATCATTTTATTGGATAAAAAATTGTTAAAAAAATTCACTCGGCAGGAATTAAAGCTGACAGTAAATCTGGTATATATCTTACTTTCACTAGATGATCAATTAGTCTTTTCAAAATTGTTTCATGACATCACACCATACTTTAAATTATAAAATTAGCAGCAAAACCAAAATTTAGAGTAATAACTTTCTCCTCATCAGAATATTATCTAATTTTCATGTAAAAAAATAATTATTTTCCTCTTTACAACCTTGTAAATATGTTTATTTTACTTTTTGGACATTTGTTTGTGCTGTTGAATTTCATCACAGCAAGTCTAATATATAGGTATCCAATTTTTTAATTTCTAACAATTAGGCATATCTTCTTTTAATACTAAGCGATTGCTCTTAAAGCATTTCAACTAAATTTAAATCTATGATTAATTTAATTCATTATATTTTCATTTGTATTAAAAAGATATTTGTCCTTGGTAATTTTTTAAATCATGATAATCCATCTTTATTTTTTTTTTCATTGAACATTACTTTAGTGTTTTGGCATTTATCTTTAGTCTTACTTTTTAACATTCATTTTATAATTCTTGCAATAGTTCCTGAAGTTCTGAAGCATTATTTGCAAAAACATTCATGTCATCTGAAAAATCTAGATATCTTAAATAAGATTCATCTGCTTTCATTCCCTTAGTTTCTAATTTTAATCCCCAAACTACTTCTTGTAAAACTAAGAAGTTTTAGAGAAATAGAATTACCCTATTATACATCCTTAATAATGTTAATCTTCTCAGGCCCACCATGTAATCTAAATATTGATGTGTTTTGGTAAATATTTTTCAGATATGAAAAAAATCCAAATCTTTAACTATTATGGAAATGTCTTTTTATTATCTATAAATACCACAGCATAATGACAACTCATATTCAATGATTCTTTCTATAATTTCCCCGAATATTTGGATATAAAGCACTATGCTAAAAACACTTAAATTCAATTAGTTTTTTGGTTTAATTGAGTTAAAAGTTTGCTAGAGATGAATTATAATTATTCTTGCAAATAATTGACAGATAACTAATAGATCTATTAATTTCTGATATCTTTTATATCAACTTTTTTTTATATATCAATATTATTGATACATTTTTTCAATCATTTAATACATTTTTATCATTTTGTCATTTGATATGAACAACATTTCTACTTTTTACCATTTCTTTTGACGTGATTAATAATTCCATTATATTCTGAAGCTTTTTCTTTCTTCATAGATTTAATTACATATCTCATTTCTTCATTTAAAATGCTTAATACATGGTATTGTAACTGCAAAGATAACTTAGTTTGCTTATTCTTTATTACTATACAATTGTTTGTTGAACTCTTTCACACGTATCATAATTTAATCCACTTTTTAATAATGGTTCCACCTTTCTGTTGCTCTAATAACTTTTCTTACAATATCATGATGTAATGTAATTTTCCTTTTAATAATTTTTCTTGCAAATTCACAGTTACCTTTTTTATACTTATTTTTCCCCCCATATGTCAAAGCATCGGCCGGAAAGCGAACTCGCAACAACTGTATGCTTGTAAGGCAGCTGCACTGACCTCTCGGCTACCAACACTTGACTACTTATTTTTATTAATTCTTTTTTATACCATTATATAGATTTCCAGATATTCATTTTTTTTAAGGTCATTTTCATATTTTTAGTTTATCATTATTTTATCTCAGATGAAAATTGATGTTAACACCCAAAGAATTCTAATATTATTATCTATAAGAGTAACAACAGTTGCAGGTGTTTTTTTTTAAAAAAAACAAAAAATTAAGGAATATGAAGACCAATTGGGTTCATTTAGCAACAATTTTTATAGAAAAAAGCAAATTATAAAAATAAGCTATCAAGCTATTTTCTATAATTAAAATTCAAATAATGATGTAATATGTTATGTGCCATCATTGTCATTGTCATCTTCTTCAACTTCTTCCTCCTCCTTCTTTTTTATCTTCTCCTCCTTCTTCCTCCTCCTCCTCCTTCCTTCTCCTCCTCATTTTTCTCCTTCTTCTTCTTTTCCTCCTCCTTCTTTTCCTCCTCCTCCTTCTTTTTATTATTATATTTTAGTTATTTTTGTCTGTATTCTTAATAAAGATATTTCTTTTTATTTAATATATGACATTTCCTATTATCCATTGCTTGTTTTAGTAGACTCATAAGTATAAAATCACACTTTTAGCCTAGATAGTCTCTCATAAAGAAACAATGGAAGAGAAGACAGTAGTCATCAGGCTTTTCAATTGCTGGGTAGTGAGGGTTTGAACAGTTTTCCATTCTTGTCTTACTTTCTAGATAATGATAGCAAGATATCCATTTATTGACCAATGTTAAATGTTTAATTAATTATCCATGGGCCAGATATCTGAAAGAAATATTTTTAAGTGTCTTGTAAATAATTTTAAACTTCAAATCATAGACATGGTGGGGAGATGCTTTTTCTCTGCAACCTTTCTAAATAATTTTGCATATTTGGCTCAGTTCTCTCTATTCTATTCTTAAAAAAATGTATTATAAGGCAAGAACATCTCCAACAGCTGCCTATATATATATATATATATAAAAGAGCAATTAATTAATAGAAAAAAATTCAATATATGTTTATTTCAAAAACATCTATATATCATATATTCATTTTATATCTAAAATAAATGCAGAACTTATTTTTTTTAAAAAAGAGTTTAATTGTAAAAACAATTTTTATTTTTAAATGCCTTTATTTAAGTTAGAAACTCTGTTTGTTTGTTTATTTAGAATAAATTCTGTAATTAAAATTTAACAGGCTTCTATCAAATGAATTTCCTTCAAATTTTTTATATGTTAGAAATTGATCAAAATGCAATATGACAATAAAATACTTTAGGTTGTTTTCCTGTTTTGTTTATTGTAGAGAGGTTGCCAACTGAATTTTGAACATGTTGATATCAGTTCAACAAGTTTTGAGTTACTTGCACAAGATGGCAGTATATTTTTTAAATACTTTTATTTAAAAATAGATTACACTGAAAATTATTAACAATCAATTAGAATAGAAATAAAAACAAATCATACTTTTAAAAGTTACTTCTTTTAAAATGGATAAAACTTTATTTTCTCTTGATTGTAAGATTTCTTTTTTAAAAAAACGTTTAATTTCATAAACAAAATAATATTGAATTGGTTTTTTCATGTGCTGTGAATTTTCTTTAAAATATTACAGATTCTATGATATTATACTTATTCTTCACTTGAAATGGGAATAATTACAAAAAATATCCATATATTAAAACTTAAAAATAATATTATAAAAAAACCATAACAAAAATACCACATATAAGAGCTATGTAATATATATATATAATCATTAAAACCAGTCAACATTTGAATAATCCCAATATAGATAACAATTACCAATCTCAAACTATTGTCAAGGCAACCTCCTTTTAACAATAATGATAGATCCCATATTTATTTATAGTTCAATATATTTATATAGACATTGAAGATTGCAACTTAACATCAGATATTGAAATTATTTACACATATATTAATAATTATATATAAAAAACTTTTTAGCGCATGATTTTATGGCCTTATCAAATATTGAACATTTATTTTAAATGTTAATCTATTACTGAACACAGAGTGTGATCTATAGTTCTATAATAAACCTAAAAATAACAACAATAACAATATTACAATTTGTACTTAGTTTCACCATTGGATGCATTTTAGCGCATTTATACATATGACAATAATAAAATAAAACATGAGATTTTATTTTGTATTATTCATGTTTTATTTTATTATTGTTGTTATTTTTACTTCTACCAAAATTGTAAATAGAACTTTGTGTGCAATAACAGATTAATATTTAAAATAGATGTTCTACATTTAATAAGGGCATAGAATCATGTGCCATAAAAAGCTTTTAAATGGTTGGCATCAAAGTTGTGAGTGGAGGAAGTTTGACAATGGTAAATGAAAATGTAACAATTTACTCTAGATAAATACATTGCATATAATAAAGATGTATATGAGGGATTGTGACCTGGGCCAACTGATGAGTGCTGGTTCAGCATGAAATGCAACTTGGGGGTCATTTGTCTTTTATTATATCTTTATTTATATGTATTTAAAAAGAATGGGGAAGTATGGAGATGTTTATTATATCTATAAATTAATTTTTGTGCACTCCACACTTTTATTTTAATGTTAAATATAAAAATCCCAATTATGGTTCAAGAAAACAATTATGGGGGGGGGGGGGTAGTGCATAATAAATAAAAACATTTATTATAAAATATTTGTTATGAATATTAGTTACAAAAGCAAATGTTTTCTTGTCAAATCAAAATTGAGTTTTAAAGAATTATGTTTTGTTACTTTATTATGTTTTTAAAACTATTTTACATCAGCTTCCTATTAGATTTATTCAAAATATGAAAATAATTTAACAAAGTATTATAATTTTGAAACTACTATTTTTGTTATAGTAATTAGTCTTTCACCACATATTTATAACATACATGAATAAGGACATTTTAAAAAATAAATATTTTTTTCTAAGATGTGCATTCATACATCACATGATCACCATCTCTATACTAGCACATAATTTGTTGTAAACAAAGGCAAAACTCCCCATACAGTAGTGCCACCCTGTGCCAAAAAGAGTAATCAATGGATGCCAGAAGGCTTGTGCATAAAATCCCTATCTAGTGCCTACTCATCCAATATCCCCAGACTAGTTTCTGGCTTGTGGCCATCATCAGTGAGAAGCCTTGGATCTGAGAGCACTGCACCTAGATCTTAGGATCTAATGCAACCCTCCAGCAGCCACCTTTTAACTCTACTTTACTACAAAACTATGAGAATGAAATTGAAAACATTGTTAATATCTTCAATCTAAGCTCAATAGCTTATATAGTCATATGGGTCTGAACTCAATTCAGCACCCATACATTTTGGTGTCTTTGGAATATATGGGTGCTGAATTGAGTTCAGACCCATATGACTATATAAGCTATTGAGCTTAGATTGAAGATATTAACAATGTTTTCCAATTTTATTCTCATAGTTTTGTAGTAAAGTAGAGTTAAAAGGTGGCTGCTGGAGGGTTGCATTAGATCCTAAGATCTAGGTGCAGTGCTCTCAGATCCAAGGCTCCTCACTGATGATGGCCACAAGCCAGAAACTAGTCTGGGGATATTGGATGAGTAGGCACTAAATAGGGATTTTATGCACAAGCCTTCTGGCATTCATTGATTACTCTGTTTGGCACAGGGTGGCACTACTGTATGGGGAGTTTTGCCTTTGTTTATGTGCATTCATACTGAATGCTCATTCTTCAGTTGGCCCAGGTCACAATTTCTTACATAGGTACTTCGTCATTTATTTAGTATTTATCAACCCTAAATTACATTTTGACTTATAAATGTCAAACAATCTGTCAAGCATTGGTGGTCGAGAGGTCAGCACATCTGCCTTACAAGCAGTTGTCCCGGGTGAGCGGATTGATGCTATGACACATGATAAAAACAAAAATGTCAAACAATCTGATGTTTGTCATTTGTAAATTAAAATGTAATATAGTATATATAATTTTAGTCAGAGAACTAAACTTCTAATGTTAATGCGCCGACACTTTCATTCATTTTTTAATTTTTGTAAGAACACTTAAATTAATCATGATTATTTTTTATGTACATTTAAAATTATCTACAATTTTGTTAAAATTAATTGAGTCAAAAGTCTGTCATGCTTAAAAAAAAAAAATCAGAGTAAAAATGATTTTACATTCATCTATATATAAGATACCTTTTTGTTGTTATTGACAACGTAATGAACCAAAGGAAAAGTTACTACAAACATTGTATCTTCCAAACAATAATGAAGCGGAAATGTCTGAATAAAAGATAAGGGAGTGATTTTTTTTTCATTTTCTTAAAAACGTCACGAGATTCAGAAGCGAACAATTTGTTTTCCCAATTGGTTAAATACATACTCCATTTCATAAATAATGTAAAAAAAAAAAAAAAACTACATTTATTATACACAATGTGTGGGAGATGATAATCTGGACCAACTGATGTTTGCTGGTTTAGCATGAAATACTAATATTGGTGATTATTTATCTTTTCAGCATATGTGTGCTTAAGTATTTCAGTGTTATTAGATAGAGTGGAGAGTGGTCGGTCGTGTATATTAATCTTTTTTATAACTTGAAAAAAAAACACACACACACACATGTATAAACAGGCATTTATATAACTAAATGATTATTGAATTTCACTGAAAATAGAACAGCTCTGAATTAATTACAATTATTTATTTTATATAAAAATATTTTTAATTGCATTTATATTTGGGTGAAGCTAGTAATTTTTTTTCAACCGTTGATAATTTTCTAAGCAGACTAATATTTTTTTTCAGGTAACCTATTTATAGATAGTCAGGTTAGTTATCTGATAACAGAAGTAAGATTGTTGCTATTCCTAACTGAAGAGTAATAATCTAAGATAATCTGAATTAATCATAGGATTGTCAAGACCTTGATTATAAAAACTACATCAGCAGATACATTATGAGGCAACCTCATTACAGGCGAAATAGATATCACACACCCATGAGAACTATAATCATAGTTTACTTTTATTTGTAAATATCAAAAATTAAAATTTAAAATATAATCAAGTTAAAAAATAAGATATCTTATTATAATGGTTATAAGTATTTCAACAAATTAATTGCATATAGAGATGTTCTTCTGCAAAAGATTTATTATATAGGGGTAAGATAAAAACCTTCTACTGACATACTGAAAAGTATTGTTTTATAAATTCATCATGATACTGTAAAAATATAGTAGGAAAGTCATAATATCAATACATATGTTTACTAGCAGGGCCATAGCAAGTGTAAGAAGCACCTTGGTGGAAGTTAAATTGCAATGTCTCCCACCCATCACATGAAATAAAATTTGCAAATTAAAACTAATTAAATTCTATAAAACTTTATTTATTAAAAAATACAGAAACAGTAGAAAATTGAAAAAATGTAATTGTTTACATTATTTCCACTTTTACCTTTTTGTTTATATATTAACTTCTCATGGCTGTGGCAGCCATAAAATAATGTTAATTTTCTTTCTCCATGATAAATAATGATATGATTCTGAAAACTTGCCACCAGTCTCATCTTTATGAAAATCATTATTGACTACAGTTTTTAAACAAGTAACTGGATCATGATCATTAAAATTTAATGTAAAATCAGAAGTCTCAAGTTTTTTATCCTCAGAATCATAACTTTTTTCAACCTCTTTGAGTTCCAGATAACTTATTTGACCTTTTGCTCATCTTGTGTTCTTGACTAGTAAGCTCAAAATAAATGAATATAATTTTTTTACAACTAAAAAAAGAAATACACACATCAACAACAAGAGAAGTAATTTCATGTTAATTTTATGCAAACAATTATTTATATATATAATAGAATTAGTATACATAACTGGAACTGAATAGTATAAGATACACATATAGGAAATCTGATATATATATATATATATATTGTAGCAATATGATTGCAATCAATAAGCACATAGGGTGCCCTAAAGAACAGCGACTCTACTAAATACAAAACTGAGTTTATATCAAGATTATGTGCCTTTAAGTTTATTAGTTTTCTGTTTAATTGATTCCTTTATGGGTCTAAAAACTGCATGGAATCATATGGATACTACCTCTAGTGATTATATAGAGTAAAACTTTATAAAACAATGCCCTAATCTTTCGTTAATCAATTACTTACGTTATATGCTTACAGATAATTGTTTATCCAGGAAACTTATTTAACATAAGGAGTAAAGATAATTACCCAGATTAGTACTAACAAAACAATTTATTTACATCCAGTTACAATGTACTTTATAAATAATCCTGGATGAATTAAGTGGTAAATATCAAGTGTAGTGTCTATGTAATGGATTAAATCGCTTATGGTGTTAGACAAGTAACAGATTTGGAATTAAAGGAAAACCTATAATTATTCTTACTCATCCAATATAAGAACTTCATATAATTTATGACTCATTCAAGTTTGAAATATAAGAAACCCAAATAAGTTGACTAGAATACAAAGTTTACTATTTAATGATAACTCAACTAAATATCAACTCTTTTCTTTCAATTCACATACACACACATATATAAAAGAAAACATTCATTCTTAACTATAACATAAATATACTGTACCATTCTCAGCTGGATTTATACCTTTATTTTACACATTATAACGTGCAAGTTAATCAAACTATGAAAAGGAAATATATTCCAATCACTTACGAGTCCGTATATTTCAAGAACATAGCTATATTTCCTGATTAACTGGCCTACTATTTATTATGATGTAAACTTCTGGCAGAATCAGTTTTTTATTTATTTGAAAAAGAACACCAGGGTTATTAACCCCCTAAATTCCACCGCACCACATTGTCATTTATGAAGCAAATTATTAAAAGATCAGGAATTACATTTTCTTGTCATTTAAAAACTTTTATACAAATCCTTTCTGGGGCTTAACTATAAAACAAGCATATTTGTAAAGGTAAGATTCATTTCTCACACAATTGGTTAATAATAAATCTAATAAACTTAAAATTAATAACCTCTAATACTAAAAATTAAGAACGTACAATGAAAAGTTTATATTAAAGATAAATATTTTATTATAAATACATCAAGAATTGGTGGCCTAACGGTTAGCATAGCTGCCTTCCAAGCAACTGGCCCAGGTTCGCTTCCCAGTCAATACTTTGACATATAAAAAAAAAACTAAAAATATTTAAAAGATAAATTATTAAATAAAATTGGAAAGAATATACACTCTCATCTAGACAATAATATTGATCAAATAATTAAAAGTTCTTGTTACAAATTTCTCATGCTTCTATGAAGTTCCTTGAATAATAAAAATGGTGAATGTCTCTATCATTATTATAAGCTTGTAGTTAACTTTAGTTTGCAAACATTTTTAGTCATAAATCAGGATATGAATAATCTTATCAGTAAGCTTAGCAAGTTTATGTAGATTGCTGATTACCATGCATGGTTTTTCACGAGAGATAAAATGAGCTTGTGGCCATTGGTTTTTAAACCCTGTTCTTGGTCTGTCTTAAGGCTAGACTTGAAAGTTATTTGGAGTGACCTCTTTATTACAAAAGACAGTGTTCGCAATGCTTTTCCCATTCCCACATGAAGACTTCATTCAGCAGGTGAGTAGTAGTCCTGGGAAGATGCATTTCACTGCCCAGGATTGCCATGGGGATAGTCAGCCAAAAGAATAATACAAGACCTTGATTGCCATTATTTTCCTTCTTTTATACTTGGGATCAATTTTTAGACCTCTGTGCATAAATTATCTTTTGTCTTTTTTTTTATCAGAATACAAGATAGTAATCTTGCACATTTATTTTGTATTTTTAACTACAAAGTTTCTTTTTTATAAATTATTTCAGCTATTTTTATATATAGTTAAAAAGTTTTTTCCTGATCATAATCTTTTAAGTTTGAAATTTCTTTCTTTTTGTTTGTCTGGATTAGAAATCTGCATGTCTTTTTTATTCCCTCCAATTTTAACTATTGTATTTTTAATTAAATAAATAATTCAAAATAAAAATAATGTTCACTATATGTTATCTAAAAAAATAAATCATACTAACTAAAAAAGAAAATTAAGTTGTGTCTTTTAAAGCTTTTTTAAATATTACCAAATGCCAATATATTTGAACCTTATATATATAAAACAGTTCAATACATATTAACCATTAACTACATCTAAATAAAGTCTTGGAAGGAAGTTCAGGATGATGAAATGATAAAACACTATTTCTATTTTTGTTCGAGGTTTTAAGATAACTCTCTAATGACTTATTTCTTTTAAATATATAGTTACAGAGACTTGAGAAATTTAAATAGTTTATGATCTAAATGCATCTTGATGTTTTTAAAACTATGACATATGCCCAGACAAGATTATACTACTCTTGTCAAGTATTGGTGGTCTAGCAGTTAGCATAGCTGCCTTCCAAGCGGATGGCCCAGGTTCACTTCTCGGTCAATGCTTTGACATATAAGATCATACTACTCAAAAGAAATTCCCATACTAAAATAACAAAATGATAATATTCTAGATGAAAGTCAAGTGGATCATGCAATTTGGAAATATTTCATATATCTATGCTCTGATGATGGAACTGGTTAAAAAACTCATATTTAACCTAAACATCTTTGATTTCTCTTGAAAATATGATTGAATAAAATAGATAAACTAAAAGCTGTAATAACATTAGAATTTTGAAATATTACATTTTATTGTATTTGACATCTAATCATTTGGCAAGTTTTTTAATTAATTAACTATTAATTATATAGAAAGTTAGATTATTAAAAAATATTATTTATATTAGTGAAGAATATTAATGTCGTCAGTTCACTTGTGACTCTGTTAAAACATACAATAGTTGAAGATATACATGCAAAAATATTAGATACAACATTATTAGATAAACTCCAGTTCTTTTTAACAATTAAACTGTTACCTTTCCATTTTCTATCTCTGGTAGACATTTTTATCATGCAATATTAGCATATTATAAAGTTGAAGTACATGGGAAACATCACTTGTCAGATGTAATTTAAACCATTAAATATCACATGATCACTACTTCCTATGCTTACCCAAGCTGTAGATTACTATGGCTTGCACTGGATAGCACTACTATATGGAGAGTTTGTCATTGTTTTAATATCTTGTGTAAGCACAGGAAATGATGATCATGTAATGTTTAATAGTTTAATACCATTCCTGCTCATAGGATGATAGTGACTATGGTTATTAAAGAACTAAGGAGGGCAAAATTTATAGATATTGAATGGGGTTTAAATTTATATGATTATACAAGAAAATGAGCTTGAATTGAAAACATCTGTTTTTATTTTACATTCATAGCTTTATAGTTAACTATAAAGATAAAAGGTAACTACTGGAGGGTTGCATTTGGATTCTAAAATCAAGTTACAGTGATCTCAGATATCCAAGGCTCCTCACTGATGAAAGACACAACCTAAAACTAGCCTGGAGTTATTGTATGAGTAGTCACTAGGCAGGGATTTTGATTACCATGGTTTGCACTGGGTAAGGCTATGTATGGAGAGTTTGTTAGATGTGATTTCTAGTAAAGATTGATTTCAAAAGTACTTTTGACTTTGTTAATCTTACTTTTCAATTAAGATGCTCTTCAATAAATTAGATTACAAAAGGCATTGATTATGGATCTCCTCTTTCCCCTTCTTTATTTGCTATTTATATTGATTCACTCTTAATAGAAGTCAGTGGTTCTATTCTTGGAATATTTCTCTCAAACCCAAGAAAAGAGAGAAATATACTTGTCTGTGTCAATAATGGTATGATAAATACCAGAGTAATGTATGATACTTTTATTTTTGAAAAATGCTTACATTTTTTTTTTCAAAATAATTGTATCAATTGTATCAGGGGACAAATCTTTGATTGGCAAATCTTAACAGGAAAAAATATTCCATGAATATTTGTAGTTGTTCCAATTGAATTCATTGACATGTCATTATGTACTTCAATGACCAAACTAATTTAATAAATAATAAATTAATCAATAAATTTTGAACTAAATTATGAATTTTTAATCAAATTAAATGCGACCAAAAAAAATTAAAATAGTTAATTTTATCTTCAAAGATCTCTTGGCATATTATGCACTTTGGAATGGTATAACCAATATAACAACAGCACATACTAATAAATATATACAGATTATTTATAAGAAACAGGACAATACCTTTTGTCATACAATACTCTAAGAATATCATCTAGAAGCAATGGTCTTGAATTATTTAAAGTTTAGTTGTTTTGTCAATTCATAAAGGTAAGTCATTTGACAGAATATGTAGTGACCATCTATATGTTATCAACACCCCTAACTATCAGTCATCTGATTTGGTAAAATTGGGGGGAAAACTTGGTGAGTTAGGGACTAGCTAATTAAATAT
Source organism: Epiperipatus broadwayi (assembly GCA_028023455.1). NCBI lineage: Eukaryota > Metazoa > Onychophora > Udeonychophora > Euonychophora > Peripatidae > Epiperipatus > Epiperipatus broadwayi. The sequence continues at coordinate 3,015,295 of JAQFVV010012429.1, read as the reverse complement.
AAAAGATCAGATGAACATACCTAATATAACTCAAATGCTGTACAAAGATATATCAATAATAATACACTTTAAAATTTATTCATGGTGCCAATTGGAAATCCATTCATCTATAAAAGAGTTTAAAATATGTTATTGGATGACTCATTGACTCATAAAGACATTAAGATTCTGTGTGGAATTTTAACAACTTGATATTTCTCAACAAGACACACATATGTTTCTTTGACATAATTTGTAAATTATGTGGATCAGATGAATATATTACTCTACATATTATTGAATATTGTCCATTTTTCAATAACTTAAGATTTAATTTAATCCTCTCCAGTAATTCATTAAGCCAAATTTGGACATTGTTTTTGATAGATGACAAAAGAAAATTATAGTTCTTTTATTATTTTTGACATTTATATGACTAGTAAGTTGCAAGGCAATTTTCCAAAACAAATACTATTCTGTTCAACAATTTTATTAAGATTGGTGAAAGCTGTATTACAGTAATTTAATCCATTATGACTTGAGTTGAATATGAATCCACAACTATACAATCACCAAAGAAGGCATATTTTCTATATAATAATATATTTAAGTTCATATTGATAATCATGCAGAAAAATAATAATTAGAAAAATACACCACTGTCTTTTCTAAAAGTAACATATTAAGTTTTGATTTTAAATATGAACTTTTTTTTTTACTTGATATGTAAAATACATAGTAAAATAAACTAGTTTTTAAAATAAAACCTATCACATGAGAAAAAAATGTTGAAATGTGAGTTAAAAAGTGGACATATACTAATAAAAATTAACAGATTTAATCTTTAATGCGTTAAAGTATATGATTTGTGTTAGAGAAATGTAATAATGCTTAACATTACAAATATATTAATAGTTAATAGTGAAGTTTTTTTAAAAAAATCAAAATGCATTCTTAAATAATTGCTGTTTTTAAATACAATCACCCAAGAAATAAAACATATATACAAAAATATTTTTTGCTTTGTAAACTTTTAAAATAAAATCAGAATTATTTAACAAATTTTATTAAATGAATTTTAAAGAATAAAATTAAACAAATTTAGCTTATACACACCTCCACATATATAATGTAATATATAAGGGATTCGAACTCAGGCTTTCATACGACTCTCAACTCTCCATGCCATCTCATATTGCTGACCCACCTGATCATACACATGTTGAAAAGATAAATAATCATCAATATACGTATTTCATGCTAACCAGCAATCATCAGTTGGTCCAGATTACTATCTCCACACATATATACAATCAGTGCTTAGCTTTATATTAAGATAGCCAATCTTCATACTTTAATTGACATGCTTCAAACTACTCCAGCCCACAACTCTTCAGCCATCCATTTCAATTTATTTAAGAAATGACAAATTATTTTACGTAAATAAATTGTAAATAAAATGTCATTTAATAATACGTGTAATGATTTTAGTTAATTCAATTATAATTCTATAATTGTAAGAAATAGAAAAAGCAAATTGGTTGAATAATTCAGGCAGATTGAGATGAAATGATCAAATTAAAATAAGAGCAAGTTAAAAATCATTATTATCAAGAGACATTTAAAACAAGAATTAAAACAGAGAGTTTACAGTTCAACTCTGTATAATATTTGATTTAATTGTTCATAGTAAATGAGTTAAATTTTAATTAGTGAATTATTTTCTTATTATTATTTATAAAACTCTCTGATTGCTGGATTAGCATGAAATACGTATATTGGTGATTATTTATCTTTTCAACATGTGTGTGATCAGGTGGGTCAGCAATATGAGATGGCACTGAGAGTAGTGAATCGTGTGAAAGTCTGAATTCAAATCCTGCATATATTACATATATAAATGCAGGTTTAAGCTTGTACAATATATTAAAACTCTCTGAAGAAATTTTTTATTGTTAATGAGTTAAATTAATATTATTTATCAAGTATGATTAATTGTTGTGCTAATTAAAATTATTTCAATTATCATGATTTGCTAAGCTATCACCATCTTTTCTTTTTAAATAGTATGCATTCATGAATGGTTATGGTAATATTTATCTACTACTCCACATGCATAAAATCATAAGTGATGAATTTATGTGATGGAAATAGAAGCAAATGAAACAGTTAATAAAAATCCTGGATGTAAATCTGTTAACAAGAAGAAAAAAAAGTTGCATTTTATGAAATGGTTAATATGGACTTATTTAAAACACAGGAAAAATAGAACTTTAATTTCTTTTTATAGACAAACAAGACTTTATTATAAACATTTTTGCCAACTTTTTTTAGAAGATTCTAATATATATGATTTGATTATTATATGTGAGTAAAATAACATTTTTAATCTTGCAGAAACAGAGCATCTGTAGTAAAAATTATTAATAATTATTTATTTAACAGTAAATTTGCTTTGGCCCAATTAATAAAATAATGTGTGTATGTTAAATATATGTTAAAAATAAAAAGCCAGAAACAAAAATAAAAATTATAAATGATGATTTTATGTAATGTGTTAAATCAGGATTGTTTTACATCCAACCTATATTTGTTTGGTGTCATACTTTTCTAATTTTATTCAACTTTAGGTAATACTGCTGGAATTTCAAAAACATCCTATATATATATTGTATGAAAAGAAAGTGTTAAAAATAAATATTTTCCCATAAATTCTGGTGAAAGAGTAAAATTGAGAGGAATGAGCCATGGGGGTAACTGAAGGCAAAAGAGGGTCTGTGCTCCCTAATAATATATATAAAATTACAAATTTAAGAATAAGTAACAAATTTTAAATATTTAATCCCAATATCACTGTTTCAATGTGGAAAGTATATTTTAAAAGAAACTACAATCAAAAAGATATAAAAAACTAGAATCAGAAATAATGCAATATGACTTAATTCATAATTTTTCCCCGATTGTAAACAAAAAAAACATCAAAACTGAGTAATATATTATTTAATTTAAACTTTTTTTAATGTAGAAACAAAATATTTTGAGTTCATTATATTCCAACAACGCTTTAAAGATTCCTTACACAGCATTTTACTCTGCCAGTTGATGTTACCACCATAATTAAACATTGCTCTTTGAACCCTTATTTTGTATATAATGGGCAACATTATTAACAATTTTTTGACATACTCACAAAATTTCTCATCTCAAGAATGCTTTCTGAATTTGTTTATGGACCATTGATTTGGCTCAAATATATAAATAAATATTTGTTGGCTGGCAAAACAGTAACATAAATTATATGATTCTTTATTCACAAGCAAATAGTATCATCATATTAAATTCACAACGAAAGTAAAGACTGACAGGAGATTTACCTTTATTGATATACTCATTACCAAAAAATTAAGAGAAAAATCTTTTATAATTTTTTATTATCAAGAAAAATATACATTCTGGTATATATACTTAAAATTTTCATTTCATTATCACCCAGCTCAAATTTTTTTTACAGCAAAAACTATCTTTACTAAACAGTTAATCTTTCAGATAAATTATATCCGAAGAAAGAAATCAATTATATAAGAAACTTCTTGATAGCTAATAGTTATAATAAAGGAATCATAAATAAAACTTTAATTCAGATTCAAAATAATGATATTGAAAAAAAAAACAAGAGGTGAACCAAAAGAGCTATTGTTCCTAACATAAAACGAACTACAGATAATATTGGATATGTTCAGAAATATTATAACATAAAAACAAGACAATTATTAATCAAAAAATTCATAACATTTAGTACAAGACTATATGTTCTTGAGGCACATGGTATTTATAAAACCTCATATGTAGTTTGAGGATTCTTTTATATGGGTATTAGTAATCATCACAGCAGATCAGCATCCTAATGCAGTAAAGTAGCTCTCATCAGCATTCTTGTCACTCCACACTATGAATATTGATCATGAAAGAAAAGTTAGAGAAATTATCAAGACCCTTAAGAAACCAGACTATATCAACAAATGTGATGATAATAACAAACTTTTGGCAATTTTCTTCATATCTCAAATTATATAAGCCTTAGTAATAAGTAGATGTCAGATAATAGTGCTGAATAATTATTTATCCAGTCCTGTCATAAACAAATATTCCCAAATTAATTTCTAGTTTATGGCTTTCATCAGGAATGAGCAATTGGATTTTAAATAGTACACTCAAACCTTTTGGATCTAATGCACAATTCTTGTAGCAGCTCCTTTTAATTCCTTTGCTCATACACTTACATAGATCTGAATTTAGTTCAGTTTCTATATATTATGGTTACATTAGTTTTTAATGGCCTTAGGCATCTTTATTTTTTGTCCAGAATTGGTGTTAAACTAATAATATATTACCTTATTAATAAAACATTATATGACCTTTGCTTACTCATTTAGTTAATAGATAGCAAAATGTATAAACAAAGAGCATGTCATGTTTTGTAGTTCAGTATTGGTTTAAATATAATGATACTGGTAAATTCTCTCCCATTTAAATCCATTAATTATTATATCTATAGTATACCAATCCATACCAAGGGATGTTGTGACTATGGTTATTAAAAAAAACCCAAAGACAACAACATATCTACATTTTGAACTGGGTTAAGATGAATTAGCTTTAATTGAAAACATTATTGGGTTTTAGAATTTTGGTTATAATTTTATAGTTAACTGAAAAAGTAAAAGATGGTTGTTTGAGCGATATATTAGATCCAAAGATTTAAATGCAGTGTTCTTAGATCTAGGACTCTTCACTGAGGAAGGTCACAAGTTAGAAAGTATTCTGGGGATATCGAATGAGTAGACCCATTCATTGATTACTAAATGGATTGCATTAGATGGCAATATTATATGGAGAAGGTTGCTACTAAATTAGTATTTCTGTTGATTGCATATCAATTTTCTCATCTACTCACACTACTTCATTTTCATATTTTAAGAATTTCTAATCTTTGTTTTTGTTGGATGAATTTTTAATTTTGTTATATATGTTATTGCTTGCATCATCGCCACAGCAGTTTTTAAAATGACATTTCTTACCCAGATAATTAATGGCAAGCAAGATCAACTAAAATTTTAATACAATAGCAACGTTAATTACACAAAGATGAATTTAGACAGTATGTTGCCCAAGAAAAAACTTTATTTTAACACCCACATACATTTGATTTCCTTATACAGGAGGAAATTAAATTCCTTTAGTGTCAGTCTAAGTCATCTGAAGTACTGCCAATAATTTATATGAATTTAGTTTCCACAAATAGCTACATGGTGTTGAATTTGTAGATAGCACTTTTTATGAATTTGTTGCCCCCTGTAGCACATCTCATATTGAATAATTATTTATTTAAAAAAGTTTTTTAATTTATTTGAAACCTTTCATCTGTAATAACAATTTTCAGTTCCAGTTTACAGGTGCATCTCAGATCTAGGACAAACATATCAATGAGCTAACCATTATACCGCGCGAGGTTTAAAAACGAACCAAATTTTTTTAAAAAAGATATTCAATTAAAAATGATAATAATAATAATAATAATAATAATAATAATAATAATAATAATAATAATAATAATAATAATAATAATAATAATAATAATAATAATAATAATAATAATAATAATAATAATAATAATAATAATAATAATAATAATAATAATAATAATAATAATAATAATAATAATAATAATAATAATAATAGTTAATTGTTTAATTAATATATAGGTTTATAATAAAACTTAAATAAAGCATTTATAATCATTATTTTTTTTAAAAAAAAATTGAATTTTTAAAATCCAGTTCAATCCACTGTAATTTTAATCATGAATTCAATTTAATATACTGTATAGGCTTACGCACACCTGCACATATATAATGTCCAACTCAGACTTTCACATAACCCTCAACTCTTCATGCCATCTCATATTGCTGACCCACCTGATCACACACATGTTGAAAAGATAAATAATCACCAATACATGTATTTCACGCTAAACCAGTAATCATCAGTTGGTCCTGATTAGTATCTCCATACATATATACAATCGTGCTCAGCTTTATATTAAGATAGCCAATCTTCATACTTTAATGGGCAGGCTTAGTACTGATTGTATATATGTGTAGAGATAAATCTGGACCAACTGATGATTGCTGGTTTAGCATGAAATACTTATATTGGTGATTATTTGTCTTTTCAACATGTGTGCGATCAGGTGGGTCAGCAATAGGGTCGTGTGAAAGTCTGAATTCGATCCTTTATATATAATCATGAATTTAGAGTTTATATACTATCAATTAAAAGAATTAATATTAAATTTAATCTTTAGACTTAAATTTAAAATATTAGCAAAATTCTAATCAATATTTTAAAATGACATTTTTACTAAATAATTACAACCTGCTATATATATATATATAATTGCTTAAAAAAAACTATTTTTTTTATATCCATATATCGTATTGTGCGTATGTGTATTTGTTTTGTTTTAAAAACCATAACATATTTCAATTTGTTAAAGCATAAAATTATCGTGGCTAATACTAAAATTATATATGTTGCCACAGTGATTTCATGATCTGGGAATCATTAAACATTATTATATGTTAACTAGTTGCTATAACAATTTCAAAATAAAATGATACTTCATATTTTCTAAAGATAACTATTATATTTTTGTGTTTTATAAAATTATATATATAAATCTAGATCAAACCTATGTTTAAAAATAATACAATAAATGTTTTATTAGATATGCATGAATTGCGTGAAGCTTATAAAAAATAATATTCCACATTACGATTTAATATAATAATTATTTATGAATTTAATTGCAGTAATATGAATATCCAGACTTTTCATAATTATAAAAAAATAGTCGAAATAAAAAAGATCGAGGTCCAACAAAATTTTCAACTTTAGAACAAAAAAAAATAGACATGTATAACTATATAGATATCTGTGCGTATATATATATATATACGTTCTCAAAATAGATGAGGCTGGTAGAGAGATATTACAAACAAGGTTGATTTATCTTTCATTAGCTATTTGATGTAGTTGGATGCCACTGGGATCTTCCAAAATCTGCACGTTAATTGAGACAGTTTAAATCTCAATCTAGCCTAAAATATACTCTTATGTTTTGGATAACTATTGTGCACCCTAAAAAATCGTAACAACAAAGTTAATTCATTTAATTTTAAAATGATCTTGAATTTTATGGCTATCGTATACTATTTCTTTATTCTAATTAACTTACTTTCACGCTCTAATTACATTAAATTTTATATAATATTTAATCATTTTATTATTTAAGTATAATCTAATCAATAATTAAACCAATTACGTTTATCACGATAACAATTATTCTATATATGCTAATGAAATACTGACAATATATTGGGAAGCAGCACACATTATTTTTTGTATAATATACACATTTGTGAGATTAGATACAATGGTTTGAATTCTGCTAACAATGCTTTATAAACTCTTTTAATACTGAATCAATATTTTAATACATGCCATATAAATCTCCTTAATAATCATTATTAAATACTTAAACCATTTTCTTGGACTATTATGTAGTCCATATTATATGATCAAATTTTAATATTCCAGAATTGAAATACTTCACACTCAGAATTAATTAATAAAACCTCTAAGAAGTAATTTTGATCACATCATTAAATAACTTTCACTAAATAAAACCAAGACATGATATATAAAATAGCATCTCAAAAAAGCATCTTCATGGTCACATATAACCAGCTATGCTAACCGCATACAAAAAAAATATTAATAAATTATTCTTCCAGTAATATTAAAAGACTTATATATTCATCACAAAAGGCTCATGGTATAAGACATGTTAACTATCCATAGCAAAAAATACAATTAAACTGGCAAATTATCCTCTCAATTCATAAAAACTGCCACGATTGACAGTAAATATATTCAGTAATTGCAAATAAAGATGGCTAAAAATTACAATCAATATTTTCCTAAAAACATAAACATATATATAAGTCTGCATTTAATTTCTCAAATTACTCGTAACGCATAAATTGATTCATCATTTTTACCCAATTAAAAATAAATCCTCATTATTTCCGGTTTTTTTCTCTCTTTAATTAGATTGCATTTAAATATAACAGTATCATAAGCAATTTTAGATATTTCTCAATATTTTTCAAAAATTAATATTCATACTCTTTATCTCATATTTAAATAATATTCATTCCCGAAGATATGTAATTAATGCATTAAATCTTTTTTTTTTTGATAATTTATAAATTTTGCACAGTATATCATACATATGTAGAACATACATACTTATTCACGCATTAATGTTGAATAGATTTAAGTTCAATAGTTAAAGAATTTTAATTTATTTATAATGCAAATCGTTTATTCTATCATTTATCACATTATTTATTACTTGTCAGATGAATTTATTTAATCCTAAAACTCTTCCATTAGAACTCTTTATACTTTCTTTATTCTCAACTCTTTCATATTCTTTTTTTGACGTAATTAAAAAAAAATACCATAAATTTCAAAATTATATTTTAAGATCTGTAAATTTAAAATACATATAAAAAAGCATATTATGTCACCTTTTCAAATAAAATAATATAGAAATATATTAAATTTATTTTTGAGGGGCAGTAACTCATCTTTCTATATGATTGATTTTCTCTAAGCCAAGATTAATAATACAACGAGCATTTCGAATTACTCTTTTTCCTCCTATGCTTAATCGATAATTCTCATATTTGAAATATGTTTTGACCTTTGAACAACTCAAAAAAACATTATATAAAAGATTATTATAAAAAAAAAAAGAAATATTTTTAACAACAACAAAAAAAAAACAATTAAAGAAAGAAAAATCGGAAAAGTTACACGCCTCGTAAGATAGAATTAAATATTTGAATGACTTTTTTATATTCATAATGAAAATTATGGTAAAGTATCAAAATATAAATTATTTACAGTCTTATTTTCTAAATAGAAATCTTTATGAATTTGTAGTAGAGTTTCTAGCGATGCATAGAATTTTCAAGTGATTTTCAAAATAGTGATAGTACATTTTTATCAACAATTTTCATTGTTTCTTACACAGGGTACTGACTGATGTAAAATTTGAAATCATCTAAGTTTTTCAAAAACTTTAATGAATATTTCAGTTAATTATTGAAAAATATTGAATTTAGTTTAAACAAATTTTAGGTAAAATTTTTCATTTTGCACAGTAAATCAGATTATATCATAGATATTTAAACAAACAAAAAAAAATCCCTATACAGTAGTGCCACTCAGTGCAAGCCAGAGTAATCAATGGATGCCAGAAGACTTGTGCATAAAATCCCCATCTAGTGCCTACTCATCCAATATACTCAGACTAGTTTCTTTCTTGTGGTTTTTGTCAGTGAGGAGCCTTGGATATGAGAGCACTGCATCTAGATCTTAGGATCTAATGGAACCCTCCAGCAGCCACCTTTTATCTCTACTTAACTACAAACTATGAAAATAAAATTGAAAACACAATAATATTTTTAATCTAAGCTCATTAGCTTATATAGTCATATAGGTCTGAACTCAGTTCAGTACCTATACATTTTGGTGTCTTTGGTTCTTTAATAACCATAGCCACCAATCCTACTAGGCAGGATTGGTATTAAACCATCAAACATCACATGATCATAATTTCTTATGCTAGCTCATAACTGTTATTAACACAGGCAAAACTCTCCATACAGTAGTGTGAAAACCACAAGCCAGAAACTAGTCTGGGGATGTTGGATGAGTAGACACTAGATAGGGATTTTATGTACAAGCCTTCTGGGATCGATTGATTAGTCTAGTTTGCATTGAGTGGCACTACTGTATGGAGAGTTTTGCCTGTTTTAATGACAATTATGAGCAATTATAAGAAATGGTGTTTATGTGATGTTTGATGGTTTAATCACAGATATTTTCAAATTTATTTTTGTTTTTTATCAGTGCATTTATACCTTTGCTCATTCATATCACCCAAAACTTCTTACACTATGATACATTAGAAACAGTCACTGCACTTTTTTCAAACAGGTTATTAGAGATACTTAAACTTAACTTAATATATATATCAAACTTCTATTCCATCCCACATTACTAAAACATACAATCAAAGAAGTGAAAAGGATAAATAATCCCCAAAACAGGCATTTTGTACTAAAGCAGAACTCATCAGTTGGCTCAGATAACAATCTTTTATACATAATTTTATTATTTATTCAGTATATAAGTAAATAGCAAATTACTATAGTTTGATTAACAAGTTTCAAATTTTCTGCACTCACAACTTTGATACAAATTATTTTATGGAAATATATTAATAATTTTTATTAATCATTTATTAACTTAGACATTATTCCTAGCCCAAATATAAACTTAAAGTCTGACTTAGTGAATAATATATCCACAGTGTTATAGAGATATCAACACATAGATGTTAATACAATATTTATTAAGCATATGAAAAGATGAGAATATTGTTCAGAACTGGCAGCTTACAATAAAAAAGAAATCTAAGACTTTTTAATTTATTTATCCATGACTTGTGTTTTATTCGTTTAATATTTCAATTATTATTTGATTATCTACAAATTGGTATTTTAAGGTATCTTTGAATAGAATGTAGTTTTAGTACTTTTTCTTCCATACTCCAGTTTTTTTTTCAATAGCTGGTTCTATGATGATCTACTGAAAAATAACTTTATACCCTCAAATTGAAGGTCAACAATAACTTTTCATGCACATTAACTAAAGAAAAGATTTTCTCTTTTTATATGATTTTAATAATGATTAATGATATTTTACATTCTTTTGTTATTGTTATTGTTGTTATTATTATTATTTTTTTTTTTTTTTTTTTATTTATTTTTTATTATTATTATTATTATTATTATTATTATTATTATTATTATTATTATTATTATTATTATTATTATTTTATTATTATTATTATTTTATTATTATTATTATTATTATTATTATTATTATTATTATTATTATTATTATTATTATTATTATTATTATTATTATTATTATTATTATTATTATTATTATTATTATTATTATTATTATTATTATTATTATTATTATTATTATCATATATTGAATACCAAAACAACTTTGGATTATTTGTCACTTTTAGATTCCAATCACTATTATAATTAATCTTTTCATTATTAAAACAGGCAAAACTCTCCATACAGTAATGCCACTCAGTGCAAGCCAGAGTAATCAATGGATGCCAGAAGGCTTGTGCATAAAATCCCTATCTAGTGCATACTCATCCAACATCCCCAGACTGGTTTCTAGCTTGTGACTTTCATCAGTGAAGAGCCTTGGATCTAAGAGCATTGCACCTAGAACCAAGGCTCCTAATTGATGAAAGCCACAAGCTAAAAACTAGTCTGGGGATATTGGGCTCCTCACTGATGAAATCCACAAGCAAGAAACTATGAGTAGGCACCAGATAGGGATTTTATGCACAAGCCTTCTGGCATCTATTGATTACTCTGGCTTGAACTGAATGGCACTACTGTATGGAGAGTTTTTCCTGTTTTAATAACAGTTATGAGCAAGCATAAGAAATGGTGATCATGTAATTTTTTCATTATCCTTGTTTTTAAAAAACATTTTAAATTAGAATAAACTTGATAATGAAAATATCTAAATAAATTGTTTTAAATCTTTTTTTTTTTTTAAGTTAAAAAAGTTATTTAAAAATTTAATAGCTTTCTTTTTTTTTTGCATACATTATAATATACACACGAAAATAATTTAATATATCTATATGTAAATATATGTGAGGTTTGATCTTCCACATTTTGTAGGGCCAGTGGAGGGTGGTAATCAAGGCATCAGGGTGCTGATGCAAGAGGGTGTTAAAATGATACAAATTTAAGAATATATTTTTGTTGTGTCATTTTAATATTAATTAATGCAATTTGATTCATTATTTCTACAAAATAAGGAAATAAAAACATATTAAAATAAACAATCTTTCTTGAAGTGTGATTTATTAATTATTATTTCCTATGATTTGTTTTTCACTTACAATATTCTCCGTTATGTTTTCTTATGCTGGGTTTACATGATCTGTATTTTAATGCACTACATTATAGCAGTACTTGATAACATTAAAAATACAAGATGCAAGATGAAGAGTGATGTGCATGTAGAAATAAGTTCATTAGTTGAGACAATATGGTTTGTTATAATATGTTAGTCTCTTTTGCAAAATTTATTGTTGATTTTTCTAATCAGTGAATAGAGCAAATATGCTAATAATATCAATATAATAAAAGTTATGTGGAAAAGCTTGAAACTAAAAAGTCAAATGGTTATTTTCTGTGTGCTGTAATCTCTAATTTCTATAATGTATGAATTTTCTCTTGAAATTAAAGATGTATTACGAAATTTATCTGCCAAAATGATACAGCATCTACTACAAGAATAAAAATATTATCCTACTGAACTTTTAATAACATATCCAAAATATTAACTACAAACTTACATCACAGGTTGCATATATATATATTATTTTAAATTAAATACCATTTGACACACAAAATTACATCAATCAGTGATTCTATTACAATAAATAATTTGATATAAAAAATTTAATGGTAGAACCATAGAATTTTAAATGTAATATACTTAATAAATAAAAAATTTACCTCCTTCCTTATATATAATAGTATAGAGAACAAATAAAAATGTCTGATTTTCAAACTAAAGAAAAGATGAAAAAAAAAACAATCCAGACCACTTTATGACTTTTATAAAAAAAAATCTAAACCTTCAAATAAAGAGTATTTATGTAATAAATGTGGACAAAGTTTATCTGTCACTGAAGATAAGATTTTGAAAAAGGAATAACCAACTGATGTTTTAATAAAAATGATCATATGAAAATTTTGATGAAAAACATCCACATAAAGATTTCAATGAAGCAAACTTCTTGATTTATGAGCTGGAAGATACAGCAAATTGATCTAAAATTACTGATAAACTTCAACTTACTTTGGTTAAAGGTTGATCTATTTAAAAAAACAAAACATATTCTATCCTTGGAATTCTGAAGAAAAAAAGGTTAGTAATGTGTATTATATATATAAAAAAAGATGAATTAATACATAGGTCATAGTTAATTTTTCAAAAGATAGTGTTTTCTGATTTTTTTTTGTAAATTATTTTGCCCTATGGATCATAAAGACTCTGCATCAAATTTTGTATTGCATGGTTATAATCATTGGAAAAAATTATCTCATACAATTCAGATACATCAAAGAAGTCTTGTTCATACAACACATATGAAAAAGTGGTATGACTTAAAAACCCAACTGATAGACAATAAGACTTTTGATGCAGAAAAGCAAAAAACTTGTAGAATTGGAGGAAAAATGTTAGTCAGACATATTTATAAAAATAAACAAAATAATATTTTGCTTCACAATGTTCACCTCTATGTAGTACTTTAAATAAACTATATGAAAAAATAATGAATAACTTTTTGAAATTAATAAAATTGTTTGCTAAATTAGATTTAGATATTGAGACTCACATAAACAGAATACTGAAATCCAAATATAGGGGCAATTACTTGAGCAAAAACATACAGATAAAATTTTATCATCTCTTAGATTAGTTAAGTATTTTTCTGACATATTAGATTGTACTCCAGATAGAAGTCACACTAAACAAATGATAATTATCATTAGATATGTTTCCTGCAATGAAAAAGTATCTATGGAAGAGCATTTGGGGGGAATTTTTGGCAATTGAGAATTCCACAGGCAAAAGTTTATATAGTGTTATAATTAACAAGATGCAAAATTAGAATTTAGATTGTACAAATTATAAGAGACCAAGGATATGAAAATGGGGCTAATATAAAAGAGAAATGGCGTGCAAAAATTAATTTTAAATTAAAATCCCAGAGTTTTTTTATACCATGCACAGTTAATGAGGCTGCAAAATTAAATTCAGAAACCATGCTTTTTTGGAACTATACATGTTGTATAGCATTGGACTATCTTTAAAAGACACATCATCTCATTGACATTAAAATCACTTTCAGACACTTGATGAGAAAGTAATACTGATACATCAAGCAGGAGAAATATAAGAAGCTTTTTTGAAATATTCTCTGATGATAATTTTGATCAAGAAAGTAAACATGATGCTCAGATATTATGTACAAAATTAAAAGATTATTAGTTACCATGTTTTCTTCTTTTATGATATGATGATATATTGCATTCTATTAATCCAGTTAGTCAAATGTTGCAAAATCCTTAAACAAACTCTTCACATATGTTGACGGCCATTAAAAAATCTAAAATAATTTTATAGTAATTACCATACAGATTTTTCTTACAATTCCTTAATTTAAAGAACTAAAAATCTATGTAAAGATTTAAAAAAAGAGCCATACTTCAAAATAAACAATATAATGAGAAACAGAAATAAAGTAAAATATTTTATTCTTATAAACATTGAGATAAAGGACTTCAAACACATGAAGATGAATTCAGTGTAAGCTTCTTTTCACAATATTGGATATGACAATTAAATCTCTAGATTTATGCAAATGTAAACTCACCCAAGCAGTTTGAATTTTTGTCAAATATAAATAAAAATGACACCGACTTAGAAAAACTTAGAAAAGAATATTTTGATCTTCAAACTCATTTGAATGACAATGATAATAAAGACATAAATGGAGAGGATGTGATATGTTGGACTATTTCCATAATTTATGAGTGAATGTTAAATGTATCAAAAATTTTAAACTTTATTTAAACTTTCCAAATACATCAACTTGTTAGTAATAACACATAAATAGACCATTACAGGTTAGTAAATTTACACATATGTTTAAGTAGTATTATTACCACTCTTCCTCAAGTGTGGCTGAGATCATATTCACAAGTTGACAATTATAAAACAATTAGTAAGTTGAACTAACGCCTTAAGATTGCTGGTAAATTTGCATGAAGTTTAGAAAAGGCAAACACACATACTCTAACTGTGATGCTATTCTGTCTACAGCTCAGTTGTGTAAAAGCTTGGAAAGTAAATTTCAATATTCAAGAATAATTTTTCAGTGTCATGTTTAACTAAAACATGAATATTATAACAGTGCACATAGACCATTTGCATTCTACTTTAAGAGGAGTGGTGAATAATACTACTCGAAACATTGGTGTTGACATTTAGATTAAGTTCAACTAAAGATTAATTGTGACTAAATAATTTTCCCTGATTTCTTTCTTTCTAATTCAGTTTAAATACACTATTTCCTAATTTTTGAGATCCAAGTCCTACAAAATCGAGTGGTCAGCATAACTGCCTTACAAGCAGTTGTGTCAGGTTTGTGAGTTTGCTTCCCGGCCGATGCTTTGACACATAAAAAAAAAAAATCTGCAAGCATATTTGTTACCTTATATTAAAAATCATGCTTTTCTTGAGAACATTTTTTTTATTTATTTCTTCTTCAATAACTACATTGATTCAATTTTAAAAGAATCTTTCTTTAAAGTTCTATTTTGGTCTCTTTTCAATATATTTTTCATGCCATGTGTAAAGGCTTCGAGTTTGCATATGTGTGTGTATACTGCACACACAAATGTGATATTTATTAATTTTTAAAAAATTGTGCATAAATGCAAGCATAAATATAAATCCGAACATAATTCTTGTTTGTATTGATTGATGTTATGTGTGAATTGCAACAATATGCATTTTTAACACTAAACTTCTTTTAAGTCAACTAATTAATATTGATCTTTTTTGAAAATGTGTAACATCCAGATATTATTGTTATATATATAAAAATAGAATAAGATAATAATAAAGGATGTACATAAGGAATGGAGAAGTCAAGATAAAGAGAAAGACATTATATAAATAAATAAACCATTATAAGATAAAAAATATTACTTGTGTGTTAGTGCTAATTACTGTCTAAGAGTCGTATCTAATCAAGAAAATCTCTAATGGCATTTAAAAGAAAAAAAATTATATACAACTTATAGAAACAAAATGGAATTTCATTTACTAATATAATTGCATAATTCTGGCATAATTGATGAAAAAGATTATTGGAACTGCTACTGTAAGATTTGTATTGATACAATTTATAATTCAAATATGTAATAGAAAATATTTAACTGCTCTCATTCATAATAATATCTGTTTATTAATTACATAATTAATTATATATATAAATGTCCAATCAATCAAAAGTGTGGATTTTTAATGTAGTTGTCAGGAAATGTTAAATCTATGTGATCATAAACTGACAACCAATTTTTTTAAAAATCAGATTCCTTTCCTAATGTACTATATTTCAGGGAACATTATCTTTATCTGATAGTCTGAGTTTGAACACCTGTTAAAATGCAAGAACAATCAGTAATGATATCATTCAATTTTAAGATATAAAATATGTCATATGCAAACTAATGTATTTATAAAGGTTTCAGCCATTGCTATGACACCAGATCCTTGGGAGTGGAAAGTCATTAAAACCATAAATCATTAACAATCAGAAAGCTTGTTAAGTACTGTATTCTTTTTCACTATTATTTTATGAAGTGTTATATGTGTGAATTATACATGTAACTATAATAAATTTGAAGGCAGTGTGAATGTGGTTATTACAAAGCTGCATGAAAAAGAAAATTTTAGTAAAAACTCATATGAACTGACTAATAAATATACAAACTGCCATTTACATATGTGGAGAAAATTTCTAAAAAAAAAAAAGTTAATTTATACATATTAGTAAATATTTTATAAAATAACCTTGTAATAAGTGTGAAAGAATAAAATGATAATATACTCTATAGAGAAAGAAAGAAAAATGGTTTTAACACGTGAAAGAATTTGAATTGCATAATTATAAAAATCTAAATCATGTTGAACCCTTTTCAGTTTGCCATTTTGTATTTAGTTTTAGATAAAATCACCCACATTTTTATAATAAATCTGATGGCAGATTTGAATCTAATATTAAAATTTTGGAATTAATAAATAAAATATTGCACTCTAATTAAAGATGAGCAACAAATTTCTTTCTTCCTATGTTAACTAATAATGTAGATAAAGAAAGAGAGAGAGAGAGAGAGAGAGAGAGAGAGAGAGAGAGAGAGAGAGAGAGAGAGAGAGAAAAAAGTATAATATTAGTTGTAAATTTGTTTCCACAACAATGTTTAGAAGAGAATGCAAAAAATATTTTTCAAAAAATTATGTTGTAATGATGCAAAGGTCAAATTTTTCTAGCTGATGATATATACATTATTTAAAACATTTTGTTTGAACAACATCAAATAGGTATAAATATATATGAAACAAGCAATTAGGCATTCAGATTTCATATTGTTTTGCATTCCAAAACAGTCTACTTTTGAAGCAGTTATAACGATCCAAACGAAGTGGGAGATCGCATCGCACCGCACCGCACTACCAAAGGGCGCCATCTAGGCATTTGAGCCTAGAAAAATTTATAAAGTAGGCAGATACGCGCTGTTAGGATTCCACTTTATTTACATATTTAGATCATTAGCCCATTGTCACTAGCTCAGTGGAGACGCAGAGATAAAAATCTATAAATTTTATATCTTAAATATAAAAGAATAAAAGCCACTGCCAGAAATTAACACATAAAAATATTTATTTACGCACATATAAAATAATATTTAAATTTTGAGGAATAAATTTCTTTTATAATTTTATATTGATCTTTAATTCTAAATTTAAGTAGATTTCAAATAATGAGTTTACTATTTATTTAGAGGGTCGAGTATGAATGGATTATATAGGTCTGCATTTGAAAGGAAAATATTCTTCCCTGATTTAACCTTAGGCAACAAATTTCGCAATCAACTGGCACCAATCCATCTAATACATTCATGTATTCAATGTAGCATGATACGACAACACAAAATACCATATTGTCAGGAATGTGCATCTGAACAATAAGCAGAAATAGAGAAGATATTGACCCTCCACCAACAGGAATGTGACATCTGTTGGCAAGTAGATCAATAAACTAAAAACTCCATAGGAATGGACTGCGGTCTTCTGCCGACTTACAAACCCATCCATAGGCAAACAGAGGGTGTGTGGCGTATATCTATAATCCTGCCCGTAACGGACCTCATACTACATCTACTAATTACATAAATATATCCAATCCATTGAACCAATTCAACTACGAAATGAATAACCTAAGATTACCCTCCCTTAATACAACTTTACAAAACTATATAGCCATTCACGCCCGACTTAATTTTTAACATTTAAATACGTTCGCACAGATTTATTTAAAAATGTTGGGTATAGATCGATTACATAGATTCCACGGTCAAAAACATTTCAAAATAAACATAAACGATCAAAATACAAAATTATTGATACCGACAATCGCAGAGGGAAATTTATAAGTAACCCAATAGTATTCACCATAAGATACTTGCGTTGTCACCAATAACTTAAAAGACATCCGAATAAATACATTTTAGATACTCACCGTAAGGTATCATTATTTATCGAATGTCTATATATTTTGATCAAATATGAAAACCAAAATATAATTAACCGCAAACGAATCCATGCAAGCGTCTATAAACAACTTTAAATTTAATACATTTTAGTTAAAATATAATACACACACACACACACAAAAAAAAAATGAACTGGAAATGATTGCTTAAACATCTACATAAAAAAATATCAATAATTGAATTTGCATTCTTTAAGTCAGATAAGAGTTCTTATTTTCAGTTATTAATTACTTGCAATTTTAGGAAAGTTATTAGATAGATACAATAGTTCATACTTTACGGATTTAATAGATTGAGAAGTCCATCTTCGTGATCACTTTAGTAGATTTTGTCCTTCTTTGAAATGAAACTGCGACTTGCCATGCATTTGGTCAGGAACTGTCATCCAGAGGCCTCAGCTGGTTGTCCGGAAAATTAAATTTATTGCAGACTTCCACATCGTGAAAATCTGCAATATAGCTAGTTATAACGATCTATTCATAGTCAGCTCTAAGATAACAATTTTAATAATCATTTGGCTTTTATATTTTTCTTAGCCTCTTATCATTTGATCATAGGATTCAATCGGCAATACGTCACTAATCCTCTGGTGTTTCAGTTACGGTCCGTGCTGAATTTCTGGTGTTTGCATTGGTCATTTAATTTCTCTTTCTTTTCTTATCTAACTTTTCATCTGACTTTTTAATTAAACAGCTTTTAGATAATTAATAAACAATCATTTCCATTTACAGATTACAGGAATTAATTAATACCTGTTTTTATTTTAACTTACGTTATTTTTTTATTAAAATATTTTTATATTTCAATCTTGTATTTTTTTATTAAAAAAAATACGTTCAAATACTTTTTTTTTCTTGTTTATGAAAAAAAATATTTTTAAAGTTTAGCATCTGTGCGAATGTATACGTTTAACAATATTTTAATTTTAGCGTTTAGTTTTTTCCTTTTATTTGCGAACTTTTAAGTTTTTATTTTAAATTAACATTAATGTAACGACATATTTATATATCGTTACACAGTGTTGCAGTGATTCATGCTGAGGGGAGAAACAATTGCTGGTTAAAAGTGCTTCCCTCTCTAACTTGGATAACCATATTTTGTTGACTGTTTTTTTAAGTATTTTTCAATATTCCAATCATAATAGCCAGTATGATGACTTTATCTAGCAGAAGACTATTTACAGTGCATGTCTAGGCAGCAGAAAACTCCACCAGCTTAATTACCTGAAAAATGTAGTCAGTTCCAGAAACTGACACTGAAGTTTGCAAAACCAGCCTGAGCAATGCATCTATAATGCTGTGAAAAAAGAAATGTACAATGCTATATGAACTACCCAAGATCTAGTGATATTATACCTATATAACATCACTAATGCTCCTATATTTACACTTTAGAATCACTAGTGATTAAGGAAAAAGCTACCATCATCGGAGGAACTAACAAAGACAACTGGAAATTTATTAAAAGAATAATATCTGCAGTAAACCATATTTTGTTATTGCTTTAATATTTAATGTGGTAAGTTCTTATCATTATAAATACTATAAGGTTTTAAACTTAAACATAAAATAACAATATTTTATTACTACATTTAATATTTTTGTGTAATATCTATTCAGTCATTTTATCTATTCAGTGTTAATAAATTGTTGTTTTTAATTAATCCATTTCGTTTGTCTTTGTAACTCAATACAAACATTATGCTTTTAACACCCATATGCTAATTAATATTCACAGCCCTAAGAAATCATGCACTCATCATGCAGGGATAGTGATGATAATTTGTAATTGATGATGATCATTCCCTTAAAAGTTTCCCAAAAGGAAACTTTCTAGTTAAAAGGTTTGATACCCAAGAGTTTCATTTTTTAAGTTTATTGAAACTAAAAAACAAATAAAATACTTTATGGGAGGACTTGTACTTATGTTTTAAATCATCACCATCACATTGGTTAATATTATTATACATTTGAAATGAATCATTTTTATTTGAATTTTATTAATCATTCAACTCATCATATTTAATATTTATTTGAATCAAAACTTACCATGCATATTTGTATATCATTGGTTTCTGGTTCAAAGCCAAATTACTGTTACTATATATATAATTTAATAATTAGAAATTTCAATTAAACTTAATAACACATGAAGACAATTGTAATAAGAATAATGATTGGTTTAGATTGTCCTAAGACTTTATTTAATATTCTGGGCATTATTTTTTTTTCTCTTAAGCATATATCAACATGTGTGGTTATGTGTAGTGATTATGTAAGAGGAAGAGGATAGCTGAAAGAAGCTTAAAAGTCTGTGTTCAAATCCCCTTTAATTATATCTTAATGTTCAGGTATTTACAATAGACTAATATTGATTATTTATGTAGTATAATAAAACAAATTATCATATGAATGATCTAGCTTAACATCCACATCAATAACAGTTGCCCATTCTGCATCATTTTGCTGTAGATACATCTATATAAGCATGTGTAAATAATAGACACCAGATGTTAGTTCCAATCACATCCCAGATTAATTTGTTTATTTACAATCACCAGTGAGAGGCATTGGATTGCTCATATCTGAGCACTATCTTTATTTTATTTATACATAATCTTAACTAAGTTTACAACTATGCACATGTTTTAATGATATCAGCAAAACTAAATGGTTAGAGTAGAGAGATATAAAGTAGATTTTTGATGCTAATATAGATATCAAATGTAAGCTAGAAAAGTCACGATAAGTTTGGTTTTGATATAGACGATTCTGAAAGATCAAAATGGTATGGGAAATCACTAAAACATATACTTGTTGATTCTCAGATTATTATAGTTGATTAATGTTCAAAAGTTTAGGATATTGCAGTTTTTCATATTTTTAGCTTGAATAGTATAAAAGAAAATGAATATCATTGAATTTAAATAATATTTAAATACATGTATATTGTCTATACTAAATTTAATGCAATTATAAGGGATTTGAACTCAGATTTTCAAACTACCCATAGCTATTCAATCTATTTTATACGCACGATCACATAACATGTGAAAAAGATAAATGATCTCCAATATGCGTATTTTGTGCTGAATCAGCATTCACCAGTTGGTCCAGATAACCATCTCTCCTACATATATACAGTCACTGCTCAGTTTATATTAAGATAGAAAATCTTTAAACTTTAATGGACAAGCTTCAATCTTCTCCACTCACCAACTCTTCAGCCATCCTGTATCATTGAAAATCTGAGGTTAAAGTTTCAAGATTTGCTATCTTAATATAAGCTGAGCAGTGATTGTATATATGTGTGAGAGATGATCTGGACAAACTGATGAGTGCTGGCTCAGCAGGAAATACGTCTATCGATGATCATTTATCTTTTTCATATGAATATGGTCTTATGATTGTATATATATATATGTATTCCAAAGCTTTAGAAACCTTATTGATCAAAATATTAATTAGCACAATTTTTTTTAAGCAAGGCATTATTGCATTCCTTGCAAGGTTTAGCATAATAAGAAAGTGGCAGATTAGAGTTAAAGGGATCTGAGCTTTGACAGACACTCAACTGAATACATAAATTTAAAAAAAAAAACACTTGGTTCGGATTACTTAAAATGGCAGTTATTAAATTTTCAATGAGTACTAGGATGATCAAGGGTCATATGACCGTCTAAACTATGAATCAAACAGTTATCTGATTTGCTTTGCGTGGTTTAATACAGTCTTAGAGGGATAAACCCAAGAGCGAAGAGTCTTTAAATTTAAGCTTAGCTCTGTCACTTTCACAGTTCAAACACCATATGATCTCTTGAGCTACAAAGCATTCCATTAAAAAAATCAAAAAAATCGAATGGCTTGATTGCTTAATTCATAAGAAATTTGACCATTGGAAGTGATAGATCTGAGCGAAATTTATGCACCTTAAAGTCCAAAATCTGCCCCTCCATCACTGTACCAAACAATGCAAGCATTCTTCAATTCCTCATTTAGTATGGCTCAATCAAAAAGCTCCATCGATCCGATAATTTGTGCAACATCACTAGAAAATATCGATTTTCTAAGATCATTCTTAAGTCTTTTTACTCTAAGAATTTTATTAATAAAAAAAGTAAAAAAAAAAAAAAATCTTTGTGTTTTTTTAAAATATTTTTTTTTTTTTATTTTTGTTTTTTTAGTGGGTGGGGGAAGAAGAAAAGAATAAGATGATATGTAAAATTAGGGGTTTAATTAAAGTATTAAAATGGATTGGCGGAGGAAAATCATTATTGAAGAAATTTTTTTAAAAAATGTTTTTCTCTCGATTCTTTTTTTTTTTAAGTGTCATAGCATCGGCTGGGACGCGAACCCGCAACCCGGGCAACTGCCTGCAAGTGCAAGGCAGTCGCGCTGACCTCTCGACCACCAATGCAAGACTTCTCTCGATTCTTAAGAGCAAATTATTTTGGTAAAACAAAATCCACACACCCATATCTATATTTAAAATAAATGTAAAAAAAAAAAAAGATAAACAAGAGAATGGAAAAGGATAGACTTATAATGGATAGACTTAAGGACATGTTGTGTTTGTGTATATAAAAATGATCATTAAAAGAACGAATCCTTTAATAGTTAAAATTATTTGAATCTGTATGCGCATTGCTTACATTCATTTATTTATACTCGTAAAGAAAGAGAAAGGAAGGAAGAAAAAAAGAATAAATTGTAATTAGTTTCTTTTATGCAGCCAATAATAAAGTGGTTATCCTTCTGTGGAGTTCGCTCCAGGCAAGTTAGACAGTTTAATGAGTAGGTAACGATTCAGAACGCTGCAATTCTTCGAGCGTAGTGTAGTAGAAATTTTCTTTAAATATTTTAATTGCTTTGTATTCAGACTTTTCAAAAAGATGCCTCGACCCATAGATCTTTACATTATGCCAGGTAGTGCACCATGCAGGGCTATATGGATGACAGCAAAAGCTTTAAAAATCCCGATAAATATAAAAGTTGTGAGCCGTGGAGATCAACTGAAACCTGAATTTTTGAAAGTAAGTAAAAAAAAACTCCAGTGATAATTGGGTACTATATAGTAAAATCTAAGTTGCAGTTCGTAAAGTATAAGTAAAATAATAATAATCTAAGTTTTAAATCAATAGATAGGTAAGGTCCACTATGCAGGAAAGATTTACTCCACAGATTTACCGGCCTGGTCGAAAGCAGCGCTAAGCGTATAGATCTGTAAAAGAGTTGTGATTTTATAATCTTTCCTGCATAATGGACCCTCCTATCTATTAAATTACAAACAAATAAGAAAAGAAATAAAAGATAGATTGATGTACAATATAGATTTTACTTTGTTTTTTTTTTTCGTAGTAAAGTTTGAGAATTTGAAAAGTTGTTTGGAGTAAGAAAGAGCTTAAAACTAATATTGGAAAATTAAAGGAAATACTCTTTTCCACATTCGTATTATTATATTTTTTTATAGACAATATTAGCAAATATAATAAATTTTGGTATAAGTTCATTAAGTTAGTGCTTGGATAAACTATTGCATTATATAAACCGTAATCATTACCGGAATTCTGAGTATTAATTTTCAAACCTAAACTAAATAACTTTGTATCTACTCATGGAATTATTCCTAATTCAATAAGTTACTGTTTAATTATATTACGTTTATAACAAACAGTAAATTATTTAACAAGTTTTGAAAAGTTTTAAAAAAGGTGTGTCAAATGCTGTTGGCGTAAAACGAATATATATATCGTCCACTGACCTCAGAAAATTAACTTTTCCTACCGCTTATTATTTTTAAATTTTACTTTGTCAACTTTATCATAGATAATATATATATGTATTTAATTATAATAAGATACATGTTTTTACATTAAGATGATATTTAAGGATGTTTTTTTAACTTTTTTTAAATTTTTTATTAATTATTTAATAAGTTAGTGCTAAAGTGCACATACTTAGTAAAAAAAATTAACAGATTATTAATTTTTTTGTTATTATTATCAATTATTTGTTAATGATTGACAGATAGATCTAAGGAAAAAACAAATGAAATAAGTGCAGTACTGTATATATAAACTTATCGGTAATTCGTCTATCTGAAGGCAAGAAGACTAGGTAGGACCGAGATAGAAACATATGAAAATTAAATGACGAAAAATATTAATATTTAAAGGGAAGAAGGATGGGAACTATATGTATTGATAAAATGGTGAAGTATAGGTTAGAGGCTGGCCGATCACTTTTCATGCCTGAGACAAGCTTTAAAAATACGCATTTTGAAATTATTGGGCCCCAGGAATAAATGTAATAATGAAAGCTACACATAAAAATTAAATAGAAATAAGTAATATATTTCAACTAATGTCTTATTTTAATATCTATTTCAGTTTAGTACCCGAGCGGTGCCTCGTCATCTCAATTATGGGATCAGCCCTGAATATTGGTATTTAAGCACTTTGTAAAATAGGAAAAGGAAATATATAAGTAGTTGGGAATTGAAGTTTAGGCAAAAAGTAGAATGGGATTGATTAAAAATCTAATAAGATTGTGATAAAATAAATATGCATAATGAAAAATAATTTTGAAAGAGATGATCGTACTTTTGCATATACTTTTGATCAGAAAAATTTATAAATTTTAAGACAGACTTCAAAAAGAAGTAGATAAATATGCACCGAATGGGATTATGGACAGCAAATGAAACTAATCAAAAGGAATAGTGTGGATTTTTTTTTTTTATGTGAAAATTAAAAGCAAATTAAAAATATATGAAAGACTACAATATATGAGTGAAAATAGATTAATAAAAATAGTGTTTAATTAGATTGAGTGCAGAAGACAGAGAACACATTGTATAAAATGTGTAGAGAATATATTATATATAGTATAGAATTGTGAGGGGTGAAAAAAAGAATAGATAAGATGATTAATTATGGAAAATAAATATCACTAAAAAATAATTCATAATATTTAAGAATAAAAAATATAGAGAATATGGAATGTATAATAGCAGTAAAGGAACTTATTGCTATTTAACACTGGAATATGAGTTTTAGGCAGAAAAAGGAAGCAGAAATGTTAATGTGATTTATATGGTGATGGGGAAGAAGATGATGAATATTTGTTTTTGGAGTATAGTACATCAAAAGAGATTCAGGATAAAATAGACAGAAAGAAATATGAAAGTAAAAGAAACAAAGAGGTGGAAATTTTTTAGTTCTTTGTTTAATAACAAGAATGAAGAATGTGAGGATAGGGCACTGGAATTAATAAAAGGATTTTTATTGAAGAGGGATAAGAGAAAAAAGGAAATGAATCAGTTTTGTAATAATGATTTTATATTAAGGAGTAAATGAGTTTACTATTATATATAATGAGTTTAGAGAAAAGGAACATTTAATTTGGTTAACATCATCTCTGGGCATTTAGCCTATATGCATTAACTTCCAATTTCATCTGAAAAGAAGCCATTTTATGTCATATCATATCAACACATCATGATTGAGTAAAAAACACTTCATTATCATCAATGGCAGTTTTTCCTTTGCTTGACAGTCATTATCATTCTAATCTTAATATTTCAAGATACATTACAGACTTTAATGAACCCTATATGTCAGTAAGTGCCCATTTCCAAATACATATTAAATGTTAGAAATAAATCACTACAAATCAATTTGTTTAAAAATATTTTCATAAATAGTTTAAAATCGACCAGATTTTTTTTTAAAACTTAAACTTACATATAGTTTGTATTTATTAAATCTCTAATGTATTAACTATAGATTTGAAGTAAAAATTGATATCAAATTCAATTGATGGAAGTAGGTTTTCTGCAACAGATTGTGTTTTGTATGTGCATTTGTATTTATCTAGATTATATTAGAAAAAATCAATGTCAGTCTGTGAGAATTCATAATTGTGGAATGATAATCAAAAATGTAAACAAAAATGACCTACATTTTCAAAGTAGATAAACACACAAAAAAGTATAAACATTTCTTTTATGTTATATTATTGGGCTGCAGTAACTTTTGCCCATCTGACAAAGAGAGCAAACAAAAAGAGCATGCATCTAAGAGAGACAAAAAAGTAACTACAAATAGATTGCAGATACTTTTTTTCCTCTTTACTTAGATAGCATATTCTATAAATACAATTTATCCAAACACTTCAAACACTTTTTAGCAAAACTCTTTATTTGTACATATATACATACACCTTATGTTTCGACTGTCCTGCAGTCTTCTTCAGAGCCAGTTAACATTTTTAAAGAGATTAAAGTGGACTGGCTCTGAAGAAGACTGCAGGACAGTTGAAACATAAAGTGTATGTATATATGTACAAATAAAGAGTTTTGTTAAAAAGTGTTTGGATAAATTGTATTTATAAGATATTACAGCAAAATAAAGAAAAGTGTGATTTTGGTAATATTTATAGCATATTCTATTTGTATATTTGTGTAAGATGCATATGGGAATTTAATTTATGTAAAAATTTAAGAATGATATTAATTAAACAAAAACATTCATTTTACATGGGGTGGGGGGGGAGATTCAGGGTTGTAGCCCCTATTGTCGAGCCACCACTGAATAAAACTGCAATATACTTTTTAGATTTTATTTAATTACAACCTATTGGTCCTTATTTTCTTTTTAAAAATGGCAGCATTAAAAAAAAATCATATTTTTGCTAAGATAACATAGTATATAAGATATACCCAGTTAATAAGTTTATTGAGTTAAAAAAAAACAATCCTAAAAATAAAAAACATTTCAATATAAAGGATTTGGACTTAGTTGCATTCTTTCCCAAAAGATTAGTGACTGTAGAGAAAATCATACAAAACTTGGTGGTAACCCAAAATGTCATGGATGACTAAGACTTAAGAGCCAATTAACATTTTTATTTAAATGAATCCTTTTATTCAATTGTTGCTTTATAACTACAACATAATTGTGAGATCATAATTTTATCAAAAATATTTATCTGCTGCCCCTTATTATTTTCTAGCACTATTTACACATTCTTGCCATATTATTAATTCTAGTGTTGTGGTAGATGGTACAAATCAGGTGCCTTCAAATTTTGCATTAATGGCTTACTCATGGACATGCATATAGAGTGTAATCTACAGTGTATAATGGATAAATTCATTCAAGCCCATAATTTCTATTATGATTTAATTCACTTTGATAATTGTAATAGTTTATATTTTTCCATCAATACATGAACTACAGCTCCAAATTGATATACAAAAGTTATGTGCCAGATATTATGCTGATTATTAGTAAGCACCATGATTTTTGTATATTAGTTTGAAACTTTAGTTTAGACAAATTTTGAATGTAATATTAAATCTAAAACTATATTTCTCTAAAATCATTTAAAAAATATAATGGAACCATGATATTTATATTTCGTTGCAAGCCTCTCTCATATTTATTGTATATTGTGGATAAAAGCTCATGTTTTGATAAACTTTGATGACAATACGACACACATTGATTACTGTGCTGTAAATATACAATACTTTTTCACAAATACTTATAAAATATAGATATTTTTATGTGTATTGTATATATACAAATTAAAATTATATAAAAACAAAATTGTAAAAAGATAATGTTATTAATTACAAAGCAAGAAGACACATTTGCACATATATTTACTGTGTGAACTCATTCCTATTTACTCAAAAAGTAAAGATAATAAACTTTTTTTATTGTATTTGTATTTTTTAATAAAATAAACAGCAAAGTGACTTTTAAAGCTATTGATGTATTAGAATAACCCAATTTATCCACAATTAAACTTGCTCTACATGTTATTCTTTTTCTTCAATTATTTTTGTTTTCTATGGAAATTAAGTAGTAGTTTCACTATCAGAAACCATGGTCTCTTCAATCATTTTAATGTTTTTAAGTTTTATCAACTTGGAAATCTATGCAGACATTCCTACTTGCAATTACACATTTTAGATTTTTGGATAAACTCTTCATACAAATATTAAACTTTCTGATGCAACATATGTTTTTTTTTTCTGCTACCACAAAATATGTAATTTTCATTTTATTGCATACAAAAGCATTGGTGGTTGAGAGGTCAGCGACGGCTGCTTTGCAAGCAGTTGTCCCGGGTTATCGGGTTCGCTTCCCGGCTGATGCTATGACACATGAGAAAAGGCTTTTTGCTTAGAAAATATTATTTAAAATACTGCATCATATCAAATTTTTGAAAAAAAAAAGTGAAGAATAAAATGTATATGCTTTTTATAAAAGCTGAAGAACAATTCTTAATCAACAAGATTACATGCATTTAAATTGTAACAATTGAAAAATTAAAATTTAATGGCGGCATTCCAAGATGAAAAAAAAAATTACTACTGTATGATAAAATTTGTTAAATTTACAAATTTTAATGTTTATATATTTTTTATTTATTTACTTTTTAAAAAAAATAGTATATAATTGTAGTAGTGTATATTGATATAGCACATATAATGGTTTCATTGTATATTAAAAAAACTGCTATTTATATAAAAGATTCAATGCAATTATAGATATGATTAGTTAAATATTTTGTGATGAACCAGACTTTGTATCAAAGATTATCTATAATTCACTTAAGGTGACCTTTTTTCCTTCACTATATACAACATATCATGCCACAATCATTAGAATAAATGTATTCAGGTCTTCAAGTCATAAATTCACCCACATTTTATTTGAAGTATTTTACATATAGCAGTTTTTCTTGAGATTAATACTATTGATCTAGATACTAATATAAGTGACCTTCATCATAATGCCAATTTAACTTATAGTTAAATAAATAATTAAATCATTTATAATATTATATACATGTTATAAATTCATTAGAATTAATGAATAATAAAAATATAACCTCCAGTGACTAACAGAAAATATGTATTTCAAGGTTGTAATGTTCTTAATAAATTCAACATAGTTAAGTGATTATCAATTAGTGAGATATAAGATACATGTTAATGCAAAACTAGAGGGACAAAAATTATTAAGAAAAACAAGATTCACAGTTGATATTTTTAACTTTCAGAAACATTTCAATGAATTTAAATTAGAACTAATTGTTTTAAAATATTAACAAATTTTGAAAATAGTTAAGATTTAATGAAATCAATAATAAGATAAGTAATACACTATTAAAAACTACTACAAAGATAGCTAATACAAAAAAGCAGCAACTGATCAATAAAAATTTAATTGAGATAAGATAGTTTATGAAGAAAAAATGAATATAAAAAATATATATGTATAAATGATTCATTAAGAAAGATTAATTACCTAGAATTTTGTAAAGTGATGTGAAAAAAGTTGATAATGATATAGAAAAATATAAACCACTAAACATCACATGATCACTATCTCATACTAGCACATAATTGTTATTAAACAAGCCTTCTGGCATCCATTCATTGCTCTTGTTAGCACAAGATGGCACTACTATATGGAGAGTTTTACTTTGTTTAGAAAAATATAATTGTGAATTAACGAGGAAAGCTAGAGAAGAGAATAAAAAATAGAACTATTACTAAAAAGGAGAAATGACACCATGAAATATGTAGAAGAGTTCTATAAAGAATTATATAGCAATAAAGAACAAGAAAAACTATCTCCTATAATTACTACACCTTAATTACCCAGGATTTTAAATGAAGAAGAGACTTGCAATTGAATCTATGAAGAAGAGAAAATGATTGATGCTTTAAAAGAAGCGGGTAAACAAATAGAAAAATTGTTGTCAAAGTTAAATACCAAATGTCTAAATGATAAAAATGTATCAGGTGTATTGAAATAATGCAGTACTAATATTTAAAAAAAGTCAATAAAGAAGATATTAGAAATTACAGACCTATTAGCATTTTAACAGTTCTATACAAATTTTTACTAAGATAATTACAATTTATTTACAATAAACTTTGGATTTTAATGGAGCAAAAGATGAAGCTGAATTTAAAAGTCATTTTAGCATAATGGATCACATCCAAGTATTGAGAGGAGTTATAGAAAGAACTAATGAATGGTCATTGTGCTTTGGATTTGTAAATTTTATGAAAAGGCATTTGGTTTTATAAGCATTCTTTCAGTGATTAAAGCACTGGATCATCAAGATATAGATCTGAGATATCATCATGTTCTGAAGAATATTTATCCAAATATAACAGCAATGATTACACTGAGAAGAGTATTTACAGCAATTTTGCAATAAGTATTTTGTGGATTAAAATGGGAAGTGGAGGAAGTAAAAGTAAATGAAGATTAATTATGTCATATAGATTTTGAAAATGGTGTAATTGTTTTGCAAATAATACTTCAAAGCTTCAGGAAATGTTGCAAGAGTTATCAGATGAAAATAAAATAAATAGAACTAAAGATAAGTGCTAAAAAACTAAAATAATCTTCAATGGATTTTTTCAAAAAAAGAAAATAAAAATTGATAATGGTGAGTTAGAAGAAGTTATTTGTTCAGATTGTTTCTACATATGGAAACATAATAGATGAAATTAATCATAGAATTAAACTTGGATGGAGTGATTTTAATAGAAGTAACATAATATTTGAAGAGAATATGCCTATGTGTTTGAAAAAGCAAGTTTTTAATAAATATGTTATCAGTTCTTATTTATGAATTTGAGATTTGGATACTTAATAGAAGAATAATACACAGACTTTAGTCCATTCAACAAAGTATAGAGAGATATATATTAGGAATAAAAGAAGGATTGAAAATAAAATACATGGGTGAAAAAACAAATAGTTGTTACTAACATCATTGAAAGAATTAAGTTAGTGAAATGAAGCTGGACTGTACATATTGCTAGAAAAAATGATAGTAGATAGAAATCTTAAATTGGATTCCAAGAGATTGTAAAGACTTAGAAAGAAAGCAATATGAAATATATGAATGAAATAAAGAAATGTGCTAGTGTGATATGAAAGAGAGAGGTTAGAGATTGGAGAAAATGATTAAACATGGAGACACCTTCATTCTGTAGTGAGTTGATAATGTCTGAAAATGATGAATAATGATGACGATGAGGTTTATTGTGTAAAAATTCCTCCTTGAGTTGGTGATTATCAGAATGCAATGAAGTCTCTTTTCAGGTCAAATCATTCACATTTTTCTTGAATATGGATAAAGATACCCTTATTTGATTATAAACTACAACTTCTTATTTTCCTTAATGAATAAAATTAAATACATTTAATAGTAAACATTTAAATATATATTTTAGCAGTCTGCTACCCTTATATTCTAGTTGTAAAAATATATAATAGTATGATGCAAATAATAATAACTACATCATGTCTATCTAGTTTACTCAAGTAAAATTATATAAATGATGACAATCCTTACCTTACCCAATTAAAAACTTACTTTAGGTAATATCAATTGGTATCATGGATGAGATACAATTTGTTGATGTAACTATAAATGCTATTTAAATATTTGGATTATGAAAATTCAGAAAACACATCTATGATACAAGCACACAATAAAATGTAAGACCAAACTGAAATCTGTTTCCAAACACAAAAACAATGATATACAAATGATAAAAATAATTCTATAGTGACAATTTCCAGGAATAATCTGGAAAAATGACTTTATTTCTTTCTTGGCACAAGTAAATAAAATAAATAAAGACAAATAAGAATATACATATATATGTTGTTTGGAAATATATTAATTCAGTTACTATTAAAGTTTTACACACACACACGTATATATATATACTTTAATATTTAACTATTACATACAATCTTTTATAGGAAATAAAAAAAAATATTAATAACAATATTTTCTCATGCATTGTGTTATAATTTTTTAAACACTTTAAATGTAAAAACAAATACATGTTAAATTACAGAATTATTTTTAAAAAAACTATATAAAGTTTTCTTCATGTTGACATATAACAGTACAACTTTTGGATTCTTTATTATTCTGTCAATGTCCTTTTAAAGTGGCCAATGAACTATTAGGCTATCTAATGTAGATATTTGCTTTTGAAATATATATTTTATTAAGATTACTCTCATACTTTTAGTTTTACAGTTAACTTTTTTAATCCTCAATGTGAATGCATTCATAGTCCTATTTCATTCTTCTTTTTTCTATATTTTTTTAGATATATTTTTTAATTAAAAAAACTTATTCTTTGTTTAATGTTTATTTATTTGACAAATTTTGTTAAAATATGTTCAAAAAATAAAATTAATATTAAAAAATAAAATAATTTTGCAAATAAAAAAAGAATAATAAACAGAGATTTGTGTAAGCAAAGCAAAATATTTCATTTTAGCCTTCAGATTAAAAATGTATTTCATTAAAAAACTATATTATCCATCTAATTAGTATATTTAAGACAAAGTTCATTAAATCACAAATTAAAGTATGAAAAAATTTTTGAATTATTAAAAGCAATTTATAATTACCAAAAAAAAAAAACAGCAATAAAATAATTAGAAAGTTATTGATAGTAGACACTTTTTATTTTATAATAAGTGTTACCATTCGGTATCAGTAAATTTTCATTTAACTATAAACAAGTATCTCTTAAAATAAAATCTAAATATAAACATCAATTACTTATTAAGAAATAAATATTTAATAATTTTATATAAAAAATAAAGAAATGAAAAAAAAAACAGATATAAAATTATTTTTCTAGTTTTTACAAGTTTAACAATAACTTGTATTGAGCAAGCATAGTATTATACTTTTTTTAACAAAAAAGTAGTTCTCTTGTCATTTTTTGTCTTTTTTAGATTATCAATAGATGTTGACATTTAGATACTTTGATTAAAAATAAAATACATATTTTTATTGTCAAGTTGATTATAATGGATTTCTTCCATTGATACCATGCAATGTGATTGCCACATTACAATGCATGATCACAATGTATAAATACTACATAAAGATATAATGTTGAACAATTATTTAAACATTCCATTAGAAAGATTCCTTATTGTATTTCATATTTTTTAATTCTAGTGTAGGGTTTTTGGCTGATAATATTTCTTTTATATAACAGAATGGTATATAGCTAGTTTATGCATTTTATTTTTAAAATGAGATATTATAAATCCAGCAGTGAGTTAAGTGAATTTTATTGCTATTACCCCATTGGGGAGGCTTGTTTTATTAATTTAGATGCAAACTCATTAAATGAAAGAGACACGTTTTACACAATCTCGAAAAAATGGCAGACCTGATTTGAATAATTTGCATCTGTTGGTTTTAAATAAATAAATAAATTGAACATTGTTATTAGAACTATCTATCTATAGCTTTGAAAATGAAGGCCTCGTTCCTTTGAAAATGCTAAGTATAGGAATAAATAGAATAATATATATAAAGATATTGACTTTTGGTGTGGAGATATTACCGTAAAATATCTTATCTTATTACATATATAAACCACCCATTGAGTTATTTAATAGTTACCAAAATTATAATGAAATTTATTATTCAATTACATACTAATTTTTTGCATATATAAATTTTCTATTCAATAAATTTGTGTTTTTTAAAAAGAAAAAAATATTCAAACTTTTTAGAATAAATATAAGTGATAAGTTCTCTCTTTTCATAGAGAGTTTTGGATTTTTTAGATCCTTTTAAATTAGCATTACATCTGAAGTATTATTAACACTACTAGTAAAATGGTATGATTTTTAGCAAGTTTTACACAGTTTTTAAAGTAAAAAATTACATTAAAATTTCTATATGATAAAATTTTTTGACATATTTTTTTCCCATCAAAAAGAAAAATGTGCTCTTTTAAAAACAATCTTAATACATCAATTAATGACAAATCTCAATTCTTTAGCTAATTCAATATGCAGCTAATTGTAATTTGCTTTTTCTCCCAATGTTTCAAAAAAGTGGAAGAAATATTTGGCAAAGAAAAATAGTAAAACATTTTTTAAATAACTGAATTTTACAAATCTATTGAAAAAATAAAAGATTAATATTATTCAGTCATCTCACATTGCACTGCTACTGCGATAGTTTTAATTGTTTTCTTTGGCTGAAAGCTTTCAAATTTAATTTTAATATTAAATCCTTATTATTTATCAAAATATAATAAATTTAATTCCCATATTTTTGTTTAGAAATGAAGGAAATTCTAAAAAATCTCATTTGAATTTTGTAAATATATATATATATTTAAGAAATCAAAACAATAAGTGTTGCATTTCAGAAAATGAACAAAATCTTAATTATTTGACATTTGTATTTAAAATATGAATGAATAAATATTAATATCTGATCAATTCATCAAACTATGTTTTAAAAGTTTAAATTTTTAAAATAATTTTTACAGTATTGCAATATATTCTAACAGATGGCCATTGATTACTAGCAAATATTAAAGTAATTGACTTTCTTATAGTTTGCATTGTTCAAAAATACAACATTTTATTTTTAAAAAAGTTAGAGACTGCCAAGGCACAATAGAAGGCCATCAAGGCAGATTTTAAAAGTCTTTTAAGTTGCCAAATTTTCAATCTATAGAACTTTTTTGGAATTAAAATAATAGAATAAAACATAAGTAATTTTAACAATATTTAAAACAAAGATTAGCAATTTCTCCTAGTAGATGATAAATTGTTTTATATAAATTGATTTGGAGAGAAAATATGAGAAGTTAGCCAATATTGTATGGTGTATGCGTGCACATACAATCTTTTATCTCCTCATGCACAAAGGACATCCATATTGTTAATAGATAAAAGTTAAAAGATATGGGTTTAGATTAGAAACAAAAATGAAATAATTATTAGCTCTTAGTCAATCAGTGATTAATTGGTTTTTATTAAGGATTAGTGTGACCATGAATTTAATATATATGAAAATATAGCTGCTATCTTCTCTTGGATATATTCTTTTTAAAAAAAAATGTAAAGACCATCAACTTTTGCCTTTTAAACTATATAATTTTAAATATAGAAAATTGCCAAGATCCTATGACGCTGAATTTAAAACAATTTTACCAATTACCTTTTCTTTGTTGAGTAATGAAATATCAAAATTGAAATATAACCTCATAATTTGGAGCCATCAACTCTCCATTAGCTATTCTACACCCATATTTCATCATTCAATCGATAATTCAATACTAATCAAGTTTCAGCTTATATCATAGAATAAAAAAAAAAATATTTACTTTAAAGTGTGAAAGACTTAATCGGACATAATTAAAACAATGCCTTTCCATCTGAATACAGGATAACACTTATTCTACTTAAATAAAAATTATGATTCTATTATAACAATCTAAATATAATCTAATTACATTATAAATTTACTACTATAAACATGGTAAAACACTAATGTACGATAAGGGACCATCATTAAAGCCAAATATAAAAGCTACATCTTCCAAGGTTCTAATCTAATTAATTACTAAGAATTAAAAAAATGATCATTGTATATATAGCTGATGTTCAAACTATCTATAGATAATATTAGAATCGAGTTGTTCTGGTTTTATGAATGATTATTATTTGAATATAGATGATTTTGTATGTATGTGTGGGAAGTTTAATTTTGGATAACATTTTTTAATAATAATAATAAAAAGAAATTATATAATTAGTTGCTTGGGCGGTCAAGTCATCTTCTAATATAAAGTGACAGTCTGAATACAACGACTAATATTCAACTGACTAAACTAAAATTTTGTTTTATTTCCTCCTGACATATTACTTGAATTTGCTCGAATAAACTGTCGATAAAATTATACTATAAATATGTTTTACTTATATGACTTTGGAATTTTTTGAAATCATTTAAATCAAAACTGCTTCCTGAAATATGCATACTATATAATTTTATTTATGATTTTTAAATATAAACAAACAAACAAAAAATAATTGTAAGTTTGTATTAAATGTAAATTCTGGTTCTAGATAACCTTTCACCTAAAATAAAAACAAACAAACAATTGATTGAATAATATACATTATATTGATATCGAACATTTATATTATTAACAATAATTAAAAGTAATTCATATTTATAACAACAAAAACTTCTTAGTGACTTTCCAATAAATCAGAATGAAACAAAAAACTTCTCCAATTAATAATTTCCTATCATTTAAATTACAGATGAAGACGGTTGCTTTTAAAAACCTAATTGATAAATATCATCACTTTTAATAAATTCTGAAAACCTTTTTATATTTTCCCTTAAAAGTTTATTATGCAAAAGTAGATATAAATTAAAGATAAACAATAGATTCCCTATCATCAATGGACAAAATCATAATACCATTTTTAAATATATTAAATTTATTAAGCCTGGCAGATCTAATAATAACGTGAAAGGCTAAAACCTTGACAGAAGCGCCTTAAAATGCTTATGTGACAGCCAATCAAATGTAATAATGGCAGCACGTGGAACTCTCAATTCAAGACACAAGCCAGAACAGGAGAAAAAGATGGGACCCACCTTCTTCTCTACTTAAATTTATATATAAATAAGTCAGACTAAAGCATATATTACTGACTGAGATTGCCCCAATATTTTATTTTAATCATTAGATAAGAATAACTATTAATCAAGCACTATTTGATAGTTATCTAATTTGATTATTTGCAAAAGATTTGGCGAATGTGTGGGAAATCTTCAGATACTAAAAAAAATTATGGTCAAGGCAGATTAAAGTATTAATCTAGAAAATTTTTAAAATTATATTTAACAGTATTTCATTATTCACTAAGATATATACTTTTATTTTACAATATTTATTAAAAGATAAGATTATATATATATTGATAGAAATACTAAATATGGTGCATGTATCTATTTTGGTTTGCCATTATATAAGGGATTAGTATGTGAGTGTATCCACTGTATAATTTATACCACAAGTTACACTGCCAATTTATTTAATACTTGTTCTATGTTAATCAAACTTACACTTATAAATATCATTTATATAGTGGAATAATATATAAATAAGTATATCTCCAGTTTTATATAAACTGCAGGACAGTTAGTTACCTTAGGGTATTTATCCACACACACACACACACATCATCATCATCACATTCCCCAATCTAAACTAAATGGATTGTTATGATACAACAATAATACATTGTGTAACCAAGAATATGAAACAATGAACAAAGATTATCAAAAATTAACAAAAACAGTCAATTTAATTAATAGAACAATAATAATAATAATATATATATATATTTGAAATGGCTTCTTTGCATAATGTTAAACAAAAATGTATATATTAAATAAAAATAATACTGATGATGTTTATGACAAACCCTTTACTATATATGTTCCAAATGTTAATTTAAAAAAATTAACTTTAAACTTTAAGAAAAATTAAAAAAAAAAAAAAAGATACATCATAATTGTACCATATCACACACTTACATAAATTTGTAAATTATTGAGTACTTATAATTATTAATTCATAGATAATATCTTAAAATAAACGTAAATATAGCCACCATTAAATTACATAACACAGCAAAGTTTTAGTAGAATAAAATTATTTGTTAATATTTAATCATGCAAGATATAAATTTAGTCTAAAAAAACACACACACACATTGTACTTGCAGATTTTAATTCCATCATAAGAATACTATTTCCTTTGTTTCTATTTTTCAGTAGCTTGAATGTAAATTTTTATCAAAACATAATGTAATATCTAGTAAAAACTATGCATCGTGATAATCTTCTATTAAAGTAAGTCATATATATATATAATATACTGTTTTTATAAAATCGTTTTAGAATTTGCATGGAAATTATTTGAAGAACTGTAATATAAATCTTGATAATCCTTCTAATTTTTATAGATAATTTATTACGTAAAACTGCTGTTTCCATAGTTTGTTTTTTTCTGGAAAGTTAGTTTAACGATTTTTAGGTTTTTTTCTGGAAAGTTAGTTTGACAATTTTTAGGGTTTTTTTGGAAAGTTAGTTTGATGATTTTTTGGATTTATGAGTCCTCCTGTTTATTTTTATGTAAACATTAATAAAACTCCAATTCTTACAGGCAACATGATATATAAAGCTATTGTTACAGAGGTTTATAAAAATCTGTTTTTACAGGTGAATTCTTTGGAGGTTTTCTGTAATAATTCTTTCCATTTTTTGAGATGACAAAATATATAAAAAGCACAAATTGAATCGTGGAGGAAATGCTTCCAATCGATTCAAACATGAAGTCACTCCTTATTCATGAATTTTCTCTAAAACATAACAAATTAAGTTTATTGCTTTACTCTATTAATGCTGATTGGATGGATTTCAATTTCCCCACATTATATGATCAATTGTTTGCTAACTAATTACATTGATCAATTCTCTGCAATTAACTCCTTGTAGTTCAGTATTTTTTTCAGCATGCCTTTTTTGTACACTAGGCGTATTTTTCCATTCTATAGTGTTTTATGTATTTTAAGAATTTTTTTCCAATAGTCAACATGTTTTCATATTCTTTGATAATAAATTTAATCCACATTTTTCATTTTCAATAAATAAACTATATAGATGATTTACAATAATAAAGCTGAACTAACCTTTTTTTATCTCAGAGATAATTACTCTATATCCAAATCATTAAAAAGTATTAAAAAAGAAAAAAAAACATTTATTATTTCTAATCAACACAATTAGAAAGTGGATTTGTTATTTTATATCCATTTAAAGATCAGGCATATAATAAACTCAAGCCCTGAATAATGCATGATAAGCAAATGGTGGCTTATATATAGATAAGCTTGAAGGACAAGTAAATTCACTTGTTCTTTGAAATCTTTTGCTTAGGAGTGTGTGTGTATCAATTATATTAAAAACAGCACGTTTGGTGATTGATTTACTTCCGAATATATTCATTTAAGTTATAAAATACAGTAGGACTTTCAAAAATTATTTAAAGAAATTTATAAAAAGAAATTAATTCTATATATGTTATATTGTTTAGTTTCTGTGACATAAAACCTTATTATCTCTCTCTTTCCCTATATATGAACAACATTTAAAGGTGGCATAGTTAGTGTTTAAAAGATGTTAGCCATATCATATCACACAAAACTGATCATACAAAATGATACAAAAGTTTGTTAAATAGCATTAATTCCTCTAGTACCTCAAACATCGACTTGGCTAGAAATATTGATATGAAAATATCCAAAAGACATAGGTGTGTTAAGAAAGTCTATTAAAATGCTATATTGTCTACTATGCTTAATTATAATGTTTTTAATAATTAAATATATTAAGTGTTTATAAGAGCCCTTTGCCAGATGACTTTTTTGATTCATAAAACCATCTTTTTTATATCATTTTTAATGTTTATTTATTAAGTATCAAGACTATTATTTTTGAATACGATAAAAAAGAAATATTTTGGCTTATTAAGAATCAATCAACATTTTAATACGTCATATAACTATTATTAATAAAGTATTTAAAAACAAAAATAGTTCTGTATTTTTAAATATATTACTTCGTTTTAATAGATTATATATTCTCCTATCATTTATATAATTTTTATTTTATAAAGATAAAAATAACCTTCTGTTTTTCAAACAAAAAGTTTTAAATGAAATAAGCGTCATTAGAGCAGATAATGACAAATAGCTTTAATTTCTTTCAGTCTGCTTGACTATTTAATAATCGCATTTATTATTTTAATAATGCACAGTATTATGTTTTTAATGGTTTTTAACAATGAAATATATACAGTAAGATGATTTTCTTTTTCAATAAAGAAATTTGAAGTTTTTTTTTTAAAAAGACTAATTTGCTTTTTTTTATTAATAATTTACTAATTTTATCATACTTTGATTTACAGGAGTTAAACTTTTTGCGTTCACAATTTTATCATTCATCACTTCAGAAAAATTCATAATGATTATTACTAATCATTTATTATACTAAATATTATCTCTAGTCCAAATATAAACATTAAACATCAGTTAAAGATTAATAAATCAAATTTATCTTTCTTTTTCCATGTGTAATATCTTTTTTAAGTATACTTCAAATTTCCACCAGTTACTCATTTTGAAATATATATATAAAGACACCTGAAAAAGACAAATTACTTCCAAGATACATTTCATGATTGAATCAGCACTCTTCAATAGGTATGTGTAAAAGTTTGTGTCTTAAGCCAATTGAAACATATTGGTTCAGTGTAAAATATATCTTGAATTTCTCTATCTTGAAAACCACTACTTAGCCTCAGATCAATGGTTTCATGCTTTGGCACTCCTCAGTGAGGCGCTAGGATAGCTTCAGATCCTAGCACCTCACTGAAAAGTGCCAAAGCATGAAACCATTGGTCTGAGGCTAAGGAGTAGTTTTCAAGATAGAGATTTTTAAAGCTTTGTTTAGCTGGCATTTATCAATAAATCTTGTTAGAGCAAATTAGCAAAGCTCTTTATTTTTTATTTACAAGTTTAAAAATTGAGTCGTGATATTTTGGAGTTCATTGGTTACTTTCAAGTGTCTTTATTCATGTGCAAGAAATGTATGATGGAATGGATAGTTTAAATATTTCTAAAAAATATATTACATATAAAAAAAGAGATGAAGTTGATTTATTCCACGCATTTTAGTTAAATTAAGAAGCATATATATTAATCTTTAACTAAGCTTTAAACTTTATATTTGGGTTAAAGATAATTTCTAATCATTAATGTATTTATGTGAAATGATTGATATCAAAGTTGGGAGTATAAAAAGTTTGACACTTGTAAATTAAAGTATCACATGACCATCATTTTTTCTTTTTTGCATCCTTTGATTACTCTGGCTTCGCTGGGTGGCACTACTGCATGAAAAAATTAAAGTATAATAATTTGTATTGATATATACTAAATAAGTGATGAAGACATATAAAAGATTGTGGCTTAGGCTAAATGAAGTACTGGTTTAGCATGAAAGGTGTTTTGGAGGTCATTTATCTTTCTCAGATGTTTTTCTACAGAGTTAATAATACCTGAAAATCTTCTAATGAAAATTAATCCCAAAAGTATTAATTTGTCATTTAAAGTTTTTTAATGATAAAGAAAAGTATGTGAAACAATCCCAGAAAAACATATTGCAAACACTATTTGTTTTTTTTTTACAGAAAATCAAACCAGGAATAGTTAGTAACATATTTCTACTGAGTTAAACCCTCAGGACCAGAAATTTGAAATATGAAAATAGCTTTTTATTTGGGATGGGAGAAGGTTTTGTTTACCTATTTTAAAGATTTTTAAAAAATTAGAAACTTGAGCTAATTAAAAGGATAGTTCTTTCATTAGGTGCTTTCAAATGGACAGCTATGTCACTTTAAAATTTGATGCAATTAGTATCTTCATCAGAAATTCTGGGTACATCTTTTTGTAACCCTTGCAAAAATACTGAGTAAATTCAAATTAACTTAATGTCATTTGTTCATATTCTATGAAGTCTTTCTCTTTTCATTTATGCCTTGGATGCTAACAAAAATTAGGGTTTTAATTTTTAATCATCATGCATTTACATAGTGTCCAAACAATTGTAACTTTCCATAATGTTTTTCAATAAAATTTCTGATTCATATTTTTCATTGTAAACTTTTTGTATCCAGATATTTCTCAAAAACATTTTTCTTGATATTCTTTTGAATGACAAGATTCTTATCATTGAATGTTTTGTCATCACCACATTTCACAATCATATAATGTATTAAATATAGAAATAAAACAAACTAACTCCTTAGTCAAAATAAGAGACATAACTCCTTCTTTTTAAAGAAGGAGTTATGTCTCTTATTTTGACTAAGGAGTTAGATTGTTTTATTTCTATATTAGATATATATGAACTATTTTGAAAAGAAGAACTGTGTGCTGATATATTAAATTATAATGTATTAACAAATATGTTTGTAATCAATACATCTAAATAAATTTGCAATCTAATCTAATGACGTATTTTAAATCTTAAAATTTTATGCAGAAGATTAAGAGTTATGTTGAACTTTGTCCAAAGGCAATTAGAATTTAGAAAGGAATTTAGAACTATGGATTGCCTACAAGTAATAAATATACAGTTGGAGATATGTAGCGAATAACTTCTAGTATTTTAATATTTTTTAGAATATAAAGTTTTTGATTCTGCTTGTATATGTAGTGATTATATTCATTTTGTAGATATACTTTTACTGCTTCTCTTACTGAA
This sequence comes from Epiperipatus broadwayi, assembly GCA_028023455.1. Taxonomy (NCBI): domain Eukaryota; kingdom Metazoa; phylum Onychophora; class Udeonychophora; order Euonychophora; family Peripatidae; genus Epiperipatus; species Epiperipatus broadwayi. The sequence continues at coordinate 2,972,397 of JAQFVV010012429.1, read as the reverse complement.
ACATTCACTAAAAATTATTATTTTTATATTTGTTATTAACAGTTTTAAACATTTTGACTTATTTAAATATAGATTCTCTTCAATGTATTTTTATATTTATGTAAATATGAGAATATATACAATTATAAATTAATACATTAAATATCAGCCTTTTACAGCTATTGTACATGCGCTTTTACGAGTGTTAAATAATAAATGAATACTTTGACTGCCAATACAAGATATATCATGTACAAACATCGCGCTATATAAATAGATGCTTAATTATAAATTAATATAAAACAATACCATTAAAATTTGTATTATTATTATCATTAATATCATTGTATACATATATATAATATCATTATATAAATATTTTTTCGCTATACAATTTTTTTTCCTTAAGAAATTTATTTTTAACTGTATTTTATTTATATACTGTGTTGAATAATGTTTTCAATAAAATTTAATTAATATAGTTATATTAATTTATGCAGTAAACAATAATTTTTTGCTCTATATATTTGAATAATAAAACATGCTTTAAAAAATTCTTTATCGGTGAATTATGCCTGATTGGATTTGTGATTGTGAAGCATAGACTCTCAATTATAGAATGAAATAAAGAATACAAGCAACGTAGAAGACTATGAAAAAAAGTGTATAGGAAATAAAAAGAAAGGCTAAGAAACAAAAAATGATTTAGTACCGGACTGGTATCACTAAAATAACTCTAAAAAATTAAAGAAAATAAATAGAGATGAAATGGACATCTAACAAGACGAAATGAGTAGACATTAGGAAATAATAAATATCATTGGAAGATACTTATTTTGAGGTAGGAAACTGAAATAAGAATGTTTGCTGAAGCTGAATCGGAATAGAAAAGAAAGATTTATGAGAAATATTTGTGAAAGTATTTTATTATATAGCAAATAAAAGTCAAGTGAACTTCATTTTCTAATAAATAACAATTCTTCCCTCCTTCCCTTTCAAATTAAATGCAGTATGTTTTAAAAAAATTGAAAATATTTTAATAATTTAAATTTTCAAACATTTTATTTATTTATTGTGTTTAAACAGGAAATAGTTTGAAATAAATTTATCTTTAGTTTTATTTCTTCTATATCAATCACATTAATTCTTACTTACCAAAGACTTAATTAACAGCTTTATTGTTAATCTTTGATTTTTTATTTCGAATGGAATCTAAAAAATGTTTTAATAACATATTATTAAACGTTTTCCTAATGTACATTAAATGAAACATGGTTATTTTGAATTGAGTAATAATATAGTAAAGGATTATATAGTTATTTAAAAATATATAAAACTCAAATTGCATTTATAAAGTGTTATGTTCTACGACTTAATATTTACAATACAAACTCCATTTATAGTTTAACATTTATTAATCATATTTACATTACAGAAGCAAAACTCTCCATGTAACAGCACCACTCAGTGTAAGCCCAATGCTCTCAAATCCATGGCTTATCACTAATGAAAAGCACAAGTTAGAAACTACTCTGGGGATATTGGATGAGTAGGCAATAGATAGGGATTTTATGCACAGACCTTATAGTATTCATTGATTATTCTGGCTTGCACTGAGTGCACTACTGTATGGAGAGTTTTGCCTCTTTGTTAGCAGCTTATATAAGCAAGATTGGTGATCATGTCATATATACAATAAGGTTATTAAAAGAATATGCAGTTCATTGTTCCAGAATTGCTTCTCAGATCTTGCTCACACAGTAGATGTTTGTCAGGTTTCTGTTATCTATTTGGCCTAGACAGCTTGCTTCTTGTGTCACTTCAGCTCAGTGACTTTGACTTTCATGTAGTGGTTTCTACTATACATTGTCTTGACTCTTGAAAACTCTCTCATACTTTTCTGTACTTGAGATTCTGTTGTACTCTTCTATACTTAACTCTTGACCTGATGACGGAATGCCAAAATCTCATGTTAATGCCAATATTATTGTCATGCCCCTGTGACTCTTTAAATCACCCTGACTCCTCGTATATAGGATCTTATCCATTTAAATACTCAGAAGAGAAACGGAATACAGACTGAATACATAATATTTGAATATAACTTATATACTTGGAGTGACTTAAAGTCAACAAGGGAATGACAGTAATACTGCATTAACAAGGGATTTGGGCATTCCATCATCAGATTTTCAATGGTATGGATGGTCAAAGAGTTGGAGGGTGGCGTAGATTGAAGTCTATCTACTAAAGTACGAAGATTGGCTATCTTAATATATATCTGAGTACTTATTGCATATATGTGTAGAAATGGTAATGTTGGTGATTATTTATCTTTTCGTCATATATATGTTCAAGTGTATCAGTAATATGAGATAGAGAGGTGAACTGTGGGTTGTGTGAAAGTCTGTGCTCATATACCCTATATATATAATATTATAAATTTAAACCAAACAGGATTTAAAAGTTCATTTATTTTTATATAATTTAAATTCGTAATCCATTCAAGTTTTTTATACCTTTACTTTTAAGAAAAATTCTGTGCATGACTTTTTATTAAACATCTTTGATTGATTCACCTTTTTGAAGTTTTTTTCAGTTACAACTTTCCTTTTAATTAATTCTGCACAATTGCACTTGATAAAACTATAAACAATCTATCTTTAGAATTTTAATGTGCATAATTTTCTTTGGTAAAAATTGATTGTTTTTCAGATATAAATTCTCAAAAAAGATTTTCCGAAGAAGTTAAAGAATGACTTTTTTTTTATTTTTATAAAAAATTTATATAAATTTACAATAATAAATGTTAATAATATATATGTTTGTATGTGAAACATCACACGGTAAACATAATTTGAATAATTTCTAAATTTTTAATTTTTTTTACTGAAAATTAGTACAGGAATTAATAAGCAGCGTAAGAAAACGATATGAACATGAACGCATTCAAATAAGATACACATATAGATACTTAGTACGACTAATAGAGATTATTTGCCCTTCAGTGATAATTAACGAGTTATTCTTTTATCTTGTAGTTTTGAGTTATCTCATACAAAAATCATAGAATTTTTAAGTTAGTTAAATTAATATTTTTAAAAAAAAAGTAAAAAATAAATACATTTATAATAATGACATTTATTTTCTCTATAATTTATTTAACATTGTCATTGATGATAAAGAAAAATTGGAATACCATAAGATTTTAAATCTAAGTAATCTACTTATTCAAATATAAGGATTTAAAAGAAATATTAGTTTGAAATTATATATACATTGAAACGGTGATCTTTTGATCCCTCACCATTTCGTTTTCAATTTGATTACCAATCCTATCTGTGCTCGGTTTAAAACCCATTAAAAGAATTAATAAGCGACATATCATGGCTATTTGCATCGCATTATATATGTACATACGAATAGACGCTGTAATTACCCATTATATCAAATATTACAGCGGATAAATTTTGTTTGCTATTATAAAGATGTTTATATTATAGATTTAATACTGTAAAGTCAATTTATTAATTTGCTTCAGTTATAAATTCGTATGTAAATGTATAATCCAACATATATCGTTATACATATACAGGGTAGCATGATCCAGTTTTGTTAAAAGTTTTTTAGTTTTTAGTAATTAAAGTAAAATAGTTGTAAACAAAAATTTGCATTAAACTTGCACCTGCATTAAAAAATCAGTTTAAATTTTAGTAACACCACATGATTATTATCTCATACTAGCACATAACTGTAATTAAACAATTCAAAACAAAGCAAAACTCTCCAAACAGTAGTGCCATCTTGTGCTAACAAGAGCAATCAATGGATGCCAGAAGGCTTGTGCATAAAATCCCTATCTAGTGCCTACTCATCCAATATCCCCAGACTAGTTTCTGGCTTGTGGCCTTTGTCAGTGAGGAACCTTGTATCTGAGAGCACTGCACCTAGATCTTAGGATCTAATGTAACCCTCCAGCAGCCACCTTTTAACTCTACTTAACTACAAAACTATGAGAATGACTATATAAGCTATTGAGCTTGAATTGGAAAATATTATTGTGTTTTCAATTTCATTTTCATAGTTTTGTAGTTAAGTAGAGTTAAAAGGTGGCTGCTGGAGGGTTGCATTAGATCCTAAGATCTAGATGCAGTGCTCTCAGATCCAAGGCTCCTCACTGATGAAGGTCACAAGCCAGAAACTAGTCTGGAGATATTGGATGAGTAGGCACTAGATAGGGATTTTATGCAAAAGCCTTCTGGCATTCATTGATTGCTCTTGTTAGCACAAGATGGCACTACTGTATGGAGAGTTTTGTTTTGAATTGTTTTATAACAATTATGTGCTAGTATGAGTATGATCTTGTGATATTTAATGGGTTAACACCAATCCTGTCTAATAGCATAGTGGTGGCTATGGTTGTTAAAGAGCCAAAGACACCAAAATGTATGGGTGCTGAATTGAGTTCAGACCCATATGACTATATAAGCTATTGAGCTTGGATTGAAAATATTATTGTGTTTTCAATTTCATTCTCATAGTCTTGTAGTTAAGTAGAGTTAAAAGGTGGCTGCTGGAGGGTTGCATTAGATCCTAAGATCTAGGTGCAGTGCTCTCAGATCCAAGGCTTCTCACTGACAAAGACCACAAGCCAGAAACTAGTCTGGGGGTATTGGATGAGTAGGCACTAGATAGGGATTTTATGCACAAGCCTTCTGGCATCCATTGACTGCTCTTGTTAGCACAAGATGGCACTATTGTATGGAGAGTTTTGCTTTGTTCTGAATTGTTAAATTTTAGTAATTGCTATATTCTAATTTGTTTACAACAAAAACTCATACTGTCAAATCGCTGACCGGCACTATTGAAAATCCTGGAGAGAATTTCTAACACCTTGAAAATTCAAACAAAAAGTTTTAAAATCAACTTGTACAATCTGAAATTTTAATGTAATTTCCTAAGCTAATGGGTTTTTGGGTAAAATAAATTTTCAATGAGGAAGTGCTTGAGACTTATATGTATAAATAGGTCATAGTTTGAGCCGATAGCCACACACACTAATTTTGCAAGAGTGATTGCTAACATACTCCATGCCACTCAGAATTTTAACATGTCTGGCTAAGGAAAGAAAAATTTTGCTGTTTCTCCATGGAAAAATAGCAGGGTTTATTGCCATCCAATTCTCTTAACCACCAGAGCATCACAAGATGAAATTCTCCAGCCTCAGCCTACTGCCAGAAGAAGACGTTGTGAACCTGACCAAGAAGTCCAAGTGCCTGCATATCTAGCTGAAATAAATAACCAGTAATATTGACCCAGAACCACAGAGCTCTGCATCAGTTAATATTTAATGTTTCATTTCTTAAGTTAAAAGCTAGCTAAATGTAATTAAAAGTAACTCTTGAATGTTCAAATGAATATAATTTTAAAATCTGTCTAAATCATGTAATTTTTAAATTTTGTAACTTGCCTACCTAGGTTTTGTAATTATAATCTATTTAAACCAATTGATATCTAACGTAATTCTTATTATTTATTACTGCGGTTGTGTCTATACTTTTCTTATAACCATTTTAAAACATTTTGTATGTTTATTATGCCAATGCTTCGAAACTGCAAGCCTTTAAACTTAGTAAACTTTAGAGAAGATATAATTAAAATTATCTTCACATAAACATTTCTTAGTATCATCACTTACATACACTGTTTCAAAATCCTATATTCATAGTAATAACTAATCGCTCTGCACTCATTCTTACTATTAAATGTTTGTTTAGTATCTAAATGCATAATGTGGTTTGCTCATAAATTTGAGTTATGATTTTAATTAATGGTAATAAGTAATAGACTAACCCAGGGGTCCCCAACCCTATGCCTGCGGGCACCATGGCACCCGCAGACCATTTTATGTGTGCCCGCCGCTATCCGAACATGATAAAAAATTATTTATCTGATACAAATAAATTTAATTTTTGAATTTTTTTTTATGAATTATTGTATTATATTGTAATCAAATTGTAGGGCATACTATACTTTTACAGTGTAAAAATATCAATTATATGTTATAATTTTATTTTTGAAATAAATATTTTTTTGTACATTATGTGTATTATTAACAATATCCAATTATAAATTTACATGTGATGTGATGTACTGTGGCTTCTCCTTAAACGAAGTCAAGAATATCTCAGCAATTATGCCCAGATAAAAAGTAAATGGTGCCCGCCACCTAGTTGAAAAAATAAATGATGCTCACCACCTGGCTGGTATTATGGAATGTGCTCTTAAGTGCAAAAAGGTTGGGGACCCCTGGACTAACCTTAGAAATGATTAGAAAGTATATTTATTTATTAATCTATTTAGTAAACCCTTTCAAATATACTTTTACCTCCTTAATAATTATTAATATAACAGGTAGATTGAAACTTTTAACAAGATTGAAAATGTAATTATTCACTTAAATAGCTCATATATAATGCTAGTTAAGAATTAAGTCCTATTAGCTGAATCAATAAAGCTGTCATTTGAACACACATAATTTTATATATGTTATATCTTTATTGCTCGGCAGATCATATTTTTATTAACTACAAATAAATAATTAACATTCTCTTCTTCCAGGGATATGCATCAGTAAGTCCTGAAGTCTAATGCCAGGCAAGCATGCCAGCCACCCACTCTCAAACTCTAAATGTTCACATTGTAAGCAGCAGAATGCTCAGTCCCAGGGTACTGGCATTGGTCACAAGAATCCTTGACAAATAATCTATCTGCGGTGCAACTTTATTATTAATGTTTGATATTGCTATACCACATGTTGATGATATAGAGAAGCAATTCTACCTCTTGAATTGATGTTCAGCATTAGTCTGAAAACATATTTTGATTCCTAGGTTCAATCTACCTCAGCAAGCTGTTTTATATGCTCATGTTGTAATAAATAGTCTACCAAAGACTAGTGTAGTTATATTTATGAAAGGGCAACTACAATTTTAATTAAAGATAGAATTTGCAATTTCATTAAAGGCATAACTTAAGTGATCAGTTATGTACACACATATATATTAATTATGTAAGATGAGAGTAATATGATGATTTTCTCATCTACTGTAATGTCTGCATACATTTGCCAATCATGTTCTTTGTTGTTATTTATTATATTAATCAATAAATAAATATATGTTTAAATTACTTGGTTTCACATGATTTCTCATTGCCTAATTTCAATCCAATTCAATCCTAGTTATTTATATAGTATGGATGATCGATCTATGCATTAATGATAAATCATGAATGTTCCCTCCAACACGATGCCATTAGTTTATTATAATTTAGTTAATTTATGTGTAGTTAACCCTTGAGTCTCAAGTTTCTCCCTGTCCTATGCTGGCTGTGAAAGAATGATAATTCAGTCTTTATTTTTTAAAATAACCCACTCAGTCATGGAGATAAGAAACTCTACTATTACAACTATATTTTTTAATCCTCTTGAATTTTGACATTTTTTTGTTCTACCTGGTGAGAAGTTTTGAAAAAGCTCAACCATTCACTTCTGTATACAATCCTTACTTTATGTTGAAACTCAATAATTTTGACTTGGCTTTTTTAATATAATTTATAAATGAATAATATTCTAAAAAGTCATATTTGACTTTTTTTTTTGATATTTTAAACCTGATTTGTAATATATGAAATCAATGATATTTACGTAAACACTCTTTCTGAAAATGAAAGAATTCTCTTTAAGTTATTTTTAATATGAACAAAGAATTGTGTATTTATAACAAGACTATTAAATTCTGCTTTAAAATCTGATATTTGATTTATAATTATTACAATATTTGAAAAGATTTTAATACCATGTCAATTCTGATAGATAATGATATTATAGATGATGAGATTTTCTTTGTGTACATTACAGTCAAGTTTATTAACTTCTATTTCTAAATATAAACCCAAATGAATAAATTGAAAGGCCTTTTTGTTTTAAATAATCAATGAAGTAGTGTAGAAAAATAATCAAAAATATTTTATAAATGAACAAAAAATTATATTTCTTTTATTCCAAAAACTGTGCATGAAAACTAAACCAGAAGGAAGTAAATGAATTCTGAGTGTTTTTTCCTGTTGTAAACAATAGAGTAATGTCTTTGATCTAAGCCAACTGTCTATAACATTCTGACCTCTCCAGATTTTTTTTTATAATTATAGGATCAATAAAAAATAATTCCACAAAAACTGCTTTCAAAACTCTCTGCTGACATCACTTATGGTAATGATAAAATAGCTATGTAAAACAGCAAAACTACCATGCTTTTTTAGAACAAACATGTTTTTTTAAGAAAATCTAAAAATTATCAAGTTATTTATGAATGCTATCTAAATATATAAAACAGTAGATATATATCATGCATATAAAGTATATTCTAGCCTCATATAACAAACAAACACACACACACATATATATATATATAACACATGCTTTTGTATGTGTAAAGTATACATTTACAAATTAGTATGATAATATAAACAAATATTATTAATAATAAATTGAGAAAGCATATTTGAATCTATATTTATTGTGTGTGTGTTCACTCATTCACATTCACTCAAAAATAATAAACTTATTATAGTACATTTTTATCCTTATAATTAAATGAAGAATGAAGTATCAGTCTCTTCTTATAGACTTTAAGCTTTCTAATTCAATACAATAAAGTCTAGCAGAAATGTTTTACCATTTAATATCTTCTACCCATATTTTCAATGTCTTACCAAAAATTATTTTTTTAACATAATAACTTTAACCATTTCAGGATTGCAATCAACTGTAGCTCATATATGCTTTTTTTTCTTTCATTATTTTTCTAATAGTTGTTTCATTCTTTTTTTTTAATTTATGGCCAACTTCAACATTTTATTTTTGATTTTTATATTACAGATCAATAACTCTCATTTATTACTTATTAAGGATAATGCAAATTTTTAAGAATATGTTTAGAAAATATTAAATGAAATTCAATATTATATCAAGCTCTTGGAAGAAAAACAAGGCCAAAAAAATGCCTGTACATAGAACATATTTAATACAAAGAAAACATACTTATTACAGGAAATCATGTTAGAATTAAAGAGAATACAGTAAGCCAAAGAAACTATTTTAGATATATTGTTTATGATAAATACTCATAAAATTTACAAAGTTTTTAAATTTTAAAGATTTTATTTTTTGTTTGTTTACATTTTTTGGATAGAGTATTGCCGAAGTATGCACATTGATACAACCCATTTTGTGATTCACGAATACATTTTGAAACTGACAAAACCTAAATTTTTAATATAACAAAGGAAAGAAAACTATTTTTGTTTTAAAATGGTGTTGATTTATTAATGTACGTGTAATAATAAAATTGGTTTCAATATATTTTATACTTAAAAGGAAATTAACTTGTTTACTGTGTCAGCTTAAGATGGCCTTTTAGTAGCCAATTTGGCAAACATTTCATGTTTTTTTATTTTTAATGAAAATTATTTTATTTTTGATAAATTATTCAAATTCTCATTTTAGTCATTAGAATATTAACTTTAAAAATATTAATAATCTTAAATTTAATATATTAACTTTGTAAATAAACAAAATAGAAACTGAAACCGATATCCAAAATCTGACTTTATTCTAATGCCATGAATATGACCTGCTTGATCAAAAGCAGTGCTAAGTTGTTAATTTGTAGAACTGTTATTCTTTCCTTAGCAGTGAATTACTTTTGTATTAAATAAAGGATTTTATTTTAGCTTTGAGGCAAAACAAACATTTTTCAATGAATAAACATAATAATTCATTAAATTTAAATTGATGATGTGTATTTGATTAAAGAGTACATTCAAGTAGATAAACTAATTTTAAAAATTTTTAAATTCAGTTATTAAAAGATACTAAAGATTTTCATTTATGATTTTGGACATATTGTTTCCACTCTGCACTTTCTGTTTCCTGTTAAAATATTTGTAGTTGATTATATTCTCCTAAAACACAAAAATGTGCAAATCTAAATATTACATATTTATCAAGAAATAAATATTTAATTTAATTTTATAAAAATAAAATAAACAATTTATAGATAAACTGACTATTTTCAATTCCAGGTCATAAAAACACAAAGAGCTTGCAAATAAGCTCTAACAAGCTTTGCAAAATATCCCTAACCCCACAGAAACTGGTCTGGGGTTAGGGATATTCTGCAAAGCTTGTTAAGAGATTATTTGTGAGCTAGTCATATAACATTTGTAATACAAGCTTGTTTAAATCAGGTCATGTGACATCTGACTTGATTTCTTTGTAAATATAAAGAAGTCTTTTTTATTCACTTTAAATTTTATCTTTATGGCTTTGAGATATTTTCTCTGAATGATATTCATGTCTAATTATTTTAGTTAAAATTAAAATTAATATATATATATTTTAGTTCAAGTTTTTGTCATAAAGTGTACAAAAAACTATTAAACAAATGCTACAGAAGGTCTTATGGAAGTATGATTTACAAATTATGTCCTATATAAAATTTTGGAAGATATAAAAAATATTTTAATTAAGAAATTATTTTTGAACTTATAATGTTTTGATGAATGTAAGATAATGAAAATAACATTCTTGTTTTTATTAATTAAGAAGAAAAAATATTTAACTTTAAATACCCTGTACAGTTCTTAGCATATACTATAAATAGTTGGACTCACATAATTCATTGCACATGCAAATCACTATTTTCTGTATCTGAAGTTCAGATAACATAGAAACTAAATGTAAATTACAGACCACAGAACAGTCAAATTGTTTCATAATTAAAAGCAATTTATATATATGACAGTGACTACTTGCAGATTAATAAAATTTGTCGATAGATTCCAATAATAGATATATTACCTATATATAAAGTCTATTTTTACATTGGTATACAATTCCACTGTCTGCATAATAAACTGTTCATATGCAAAAACATTACATACAAGTCCAATTATCTGAGTGTATCCATTTATTTTGGTTTTAACACACAGCTATTCTAACCTTATTTTTAATATCAGTTTTTAATATATGCATAATGTTTCAAGAGATATTATTCTCCCCTCTTCTTCAAGTGTTTCTGGCCTGACCAGTGACAGTACTAGCATGGGATTTGAACCTGGATTCTTAGATTTTTGATATGAAATTTTAAGGTAACGCTCTAACCAACTGAGTCATCCTGCCAAAAGCATCAGTCAGTAGAAAATTCATATACTTATCTATGAGGTTCCTCTTGATTTCTCCAGCAAAGTTGATTAGTGGTTTCCATACATTATATATAATGACACTAGCTTGGCTTATGGGATTTTTCTGCCATTGTCATGTGAGCAGCTTCTTTAAATTTTCTTCTTTGTACCTTTTTTTCTCTATCCAATCAATGGCAGAAAAATCCCATAAGCCAACCTAGTGTGACTATACACAATGTATGGAAACCACTAATCAACTTTGCTCTCATGAAAAAGTGGAGAAATCAAGAGAAACCTCATAAATAAGTATATGACATTTCTATTGACTGTTGCCTTTGGCAGAATCGCTCAGTTGGTTAGAGCATTACGTTAAAATTCGATAATCAGAATCTAAAAATTCAGATTCTAATCCCATGCTAGTACTGTCACTGGTCAGACCAACAACACCTGCAGAAGAGGGGAGAATAATACCTCTCAAAATGTTATGCATATACTAATCTGTTTGATTTGCTATTATTAACAATTAAATGTATTTGGAATATTTAAATAAAGTTAAATTTTTCTAAAGACTTTCAATAAACATATTACATAATAGAAATAGTCCAATATAAAAATACAACCAAAAAACCATCATCACAAACCTTCCTGAAATCATAAGCAAATGTATTAATATTAGATTTCATTAAACCATAATGCAAGGTATAATTTTCTGAAGATTTATAATAATAGTATTTTAATAGTGCGTTCAGACCATTTCCATCATCTAACTGAACTTAAATTCAAACTTTATTTAAATTCATTTGACAAGGCAGTATAGAGTACAATATTTTGAGTGGTATATTATTAATCTTTTATTAGGTCATACATTGTGTTTTCAAAAATGCAATGTATGGATAAGAGAACAAACAAGTGTTACTGACCTCATTGAAAAAATTAAAAGACTGAAGTGGAGTTGGGATGGACATATTGTTAGAAGAGATGATAATAGATGGACAATTGAAATTTTAAACTGGATCCCAAGAGATTGTAAAAGACCCAAAAAGAGACCACATGTAAGATGGATGGATGAAATAAGAAAGTGTGTAGGAGTGATGTGGAGAAGAGAAGCTAAAGATAGGAAAAGATGGATTGAACTTGGAGAGACCTTCATCTTGCAGTGGATTGATAATGGTTGATGGTGATGATGATTAGGTCATATTAATTTAATCAGTGACAACTAGCATGAAAATTGAATTGGTGATTTTTAGATCTATAAATACTGAATTTAAAATATTTTAATCAACTGTTCTATAATGTCAAATGAATGTATTTAGAAAAATATAAATAAAGTGTGAATTTTTCTAAAACCATTCAACTAGATGCTGGAAATAGCCCACATTATAACTACATATTAATATAAGTTAGATTTAGAATATTTTTTAAAAAAATAAGATTCGGAGAATTAATGCCAAATACATTACTTATATCATCTGTGTGTGTTTATATTTATAATGCCCATATTTGTATTATTACTAATTTTATATTTAATTTGATTTATTAAATTATAGTTGTAAATATATTTTCTATCTATATCACTTCTTATTCTGTTAATTTATTATGTAAATATGATTGCATGATTCATGGTTTAATTTTATATTCTGAGAACTGAGAGAAACATGTAAGGAATGTCAACAGGAATTGCATGCAGTAAGAGATTGGGGTTTGCATCATTGTAAAATTGATCATTCTAAAAAATTAGATTTTTTTATGGGATATTACTTGTTATCTCACATATATAAATAAAAATGATTTCATTTTTCAAACCATGTTTTCAAATCATCATTTGAAAAGGCATCCTGTTACATATTTGACAATCCAACTATGAAGTGTGGAAAGTAGATTTCAGTTTGCACACCATTGAATATTTAACACTCCACCAACATGAGGCTTGTCACCAAATAAAGAAATTCAGTTGTTTTTATTTTTGATCAATGTGAATAACTATGAATCAAAAAGTGAACCAATGATGATCGTGATCTGGAAATAAAAATTTGATGAATTAGCCAAAAATAAATTACTATAAGTTTGTACATGAATATAAGATATATTTAAAAAAATTGATGAATATATCATCAAGAAGATTAAAAAACTGAAGTTGAACAAAATAAAAATAAGAAGATAGAGCAGATTATAAATTAAAATCAAGGAATTAAAGCAAGAGAAAGAAAAAAAAGATAGAACAAATAGAAATAAGGTAGAAGAGAATATTGGTAAGAAGATCAAGAAGAACATTAACATAAAATGAAAAAAAATCAAATAGGTTATTGCATAAAAGTTCATAAGAAGTTAGATCATCAGAAGTGATAGAGCTGGGTATCAATCCATGGATCTTGAATCCAAAAGTCTTTCATTCTCCCACAGCATCAAAACACATGGACAATAGAAGAAATGTACCAAAAGAATAAGGAAATGCTAAAAAAGTTAGCAGATTCCTCAAGAAAGTTAAAAAATATTTATGAAAATAGAAAAATGAAATTAAAAAGATAATAGAGAAAATTAAAAAATGGAATTGAAAGAGGAAAAAAAAGATATATATATATAAAAATATAGAAAAATATCCACAATAGAACAAAGGAAATAAAAAATGCATAAAAAATGAAGAGGCAAGCATTCACAAATAATGCAGATGTATAAGATAAAGAACTGAGAAAGCAGAATTTCAGGAAAACATAAGATTTCTCCAAGAAGAGATGTCAAATTAGATTCAACTTTTGAAATAATATATTTTGCAAATGAACTGTGCAGCTTGTATAATTGATCATAATTCCTTAGACTAAGTAATTAAAGTATTATGTTCCTATTATATAAGATTAATTATTTATAGCAACAGTTTTTCAATAAAATAATATCTAATCTCATTAATTGTATATATATATATATGACAAAAATAACTTTTAAGTAGCTCAATGCATGAATAATATTTCTGTAATGTAATTTTCATTACACCACCCACACACATGGTAGGGACTCTTTTCTATCCATTTTTAACACCTTGAGGAGGGATGTAATCATAAACATATGACCAAAGACATGTAAAATTATCTAAGATCTCCAAAAACATGTGAACACCTTGTGGATGGATATAATCATAAACATATGATCAAAGATATGTAAAAAAACATTGATGATCCCCAAAGACATATGAAAAATAACTGTGATCCCCATTTTGGGGGTCACAGATCTTTTTCACATTTCTTTGGGGGTTATAGATATTTTCTATCTATCTTTGGTCATATGTTTATGATTATATCTCTCCACAAGATGTTAAAGTGGATAGAAACCAGTCACCACCTTGCATGAGAATAGTATGATGAAAATTACACTATTGAAATATTATTCATTCTTGGATAATCTCTAGTCTAATGAATGACTAATAAAAATTATTAACAAGAAGGTATTACCAGATTTATCAAATTCCAGGTTGTGAAAAATTTTAAGTTTCCATTTTTTGGTTTAAGACCTAGCACATGAATAGCTAGACACCCATTCATCAAACAATTTTGAAGATTAGCATTGCTAATTGTAACCCAGAAAAAAATTTCATCATATACCTGACACAAATTTAAATCCCAGATCGTTCTCAGATTAGACAGATATGCTATTATTATGCACTTGAAGCTCTTTGTATATATATCTGTCAAAGAAGACAAAATTACATATTAGATATTTGTATGGTTAATTTCTCATTAGTCAATAATATTTGATCACCAAAATGATGGACTAAAGTATTTAATCATAAATGACTATATTTCATCATAAATGACTATATTAATTTTTTCTTATGATTTTTCAATTGGAAATCAAATCAAAATCGTTAACTTAAAGGCAACTATTACTATGCTAACTAACTGCTCACCATATTTAATAGATAATTTTATAAGAAATACATTAAATTGTGGATTCGATTTTCTCATAAGTATACCCTTCAAATATAATTTTTTATAGCCATGTGAAATGTTATTACTTGACAAGACAAAACTGTATATATTTTTCGAAAGTTTGTGATGATGATATTGTAGTTGTAATTATATGTTGAACTATTTCCATCTTCTAATATGAATTGCTAAATATTTTTAGAAAAATGCAAACTTTATTTAAACTTTTCAAATATATTCAGCTGTTAGTAATGAATAGTAAACCACTTAGATTAGTCTATAACATAACGTTTTGAATGATATTTTCCTATCTTTTTCAGGTGTTGCTGGCATGACCAGTGACTGTACTAGAAAGGGAATCAAACCTGGGATCTTTAGATTCGTGAGTGATAAAGCGTTGACTTAAATTAAATACTGTATTCACAAATCTAAAAACCCCAGATTTGATACCAATAACGTTTGAAAAAGAAATGAGAATAATACTACTCAAAACGTTAGCAGTACGCTATTATTAATAGTTAAATGTATTTGAAAAGTTTAAATAAAGTTTGAATTTTCTAAAAATATTTGGTTAATATTAGATAATGAAAATAATCGAACATATAATTACAAAAAACTAAACATCTCTTAATTATCGTTGAATGATTCTTGAGATGGTAGCCCAGACTTACTATCTTTTTAAAATCGTTTGTGATAAAGCTCATTAGAAATTTTATAAGTATATTTTTTTAAAATAGTATGTTCAAAATTGCTTAGAAAGTCAAGTGGTTTCAGACTTCAAAATATTAACGGAAAATAACAAATCCGTTCAATTGGCTACATTAAAACGTTTTTTTTGTTTTCCTCAGTTTGGAATCTAATCCAGAAACTTTTACTTATTTGAGCTAGCCAATTTGTTCGCTGGTATAAATTGTTCAAAATACAATTTATTATAAAAAGGCTTTGGATGTCTACAATCTCATTTGATTGATAAATTATTATTAAAAGTAAAAGAAAATTATCTTCTTTTTTACTTAAATTATTATTTTTATCTATATCAATAATAAAGTAAAATCAGTATAAAATATTGATTTTTAATTAGAATTTTTAACAGTCATCTGATTGAAATCATCAATGTCTCGAGCGCGTTTATATGATATATGATAAAGCAATATCCCTCTATCATCATCGCAGATAATTTGTTAGTCACACCTTAAAACGATTTATTATTACTAATAAATAAAATACTTTTGTTTTTATAGCAATGCAAAGAAATACTATATAACTGACGAGGAAATTATATTTTCATGCCGACGAAATACAATTATTTAATTTCAATAGGAAATTAAATTAATATGCTTTTTTTTTCCAGCATGGTTTTGAATTTATGTTAGTAGGTCATATTTCCAATTATTTTATAAAAATTGGCGAAATTTTTTTCCTCAATGTCACTCAAAATTTTAACATCAGTCTTTTTGGATGTGTGTGTCAATGTGGGTGTTTGTCCAAATAAGAAGTAAGATGTAATGAAAGAATATCTACTTAAATCAGGTTTTAAGATTTTAGAAAATGTCTTGGTAAAGGGAATTATAACATGTAATAAAGATAATACTTGATCATCAACAATGGCAGATTGTCACAGGTTTTTTTTTACCTGTAACATCCTATAATGTATATTTGTTATAAATCAATGTGTGTATTAATTAATTATTCACTAATGTATAGATAATATAATACAATTATGGAATCATAATGTTACATTCAAATTACGAGTAATGAAATTGAATATGGAATTAAAGTTTCTGTGTTGCTATGCTGTATACATTATAATTTTAATATATAACCCAAATAAATAAATGTGTGCATAAATTTTCAAATAAATAATAAGTTTATTTCACATTTTAAAATGCTTACGTTACTCTTAGTTTGTGTCCTAACTTTTTTTGCTCAAGAGCAGGCAGCTAACACTTGGGCATTCTGTTGAAATTCAGATCTGCAATCAGTTTGACAGATGATACATATCATTATATAAAATAGCCCTCACACCCCCAATGCTATGTTTTTTCAGAAAATGCTATTGGTGAATAAAGATAAAATCTCCATTTAATGATGTGCATCATAGATGGAAAATGAATAAATTAGTTATTATAAACAATGACACATGTTCTAATTTTCTTTCATCACCATTATATCTGTAGTATATTACATATTTGAGATGTAATTTCACGTAAAAACTATTAAGACCTATCTTGCATGTAATTAATATTTATATGATATTTAGTCATGTTTTGAAAGTAAATATAGTAATCCTATTTATAATATATATAAAAAAAAACTGAATTTTCACTTGGAAGATTGTGTTTCATCATTAGAATAATAATATGTCATTAACATAAATTTTCTTAAATCTTTAAATTA
The DNA here is from genome assembly GCA_028023455.1 of Epiperipatus broadwayi. Taxonomy (NCBI): domain Eukaryota; kingdom Metazoa; phylum Onychophora; class Udeonychophora; order Euonychophora; family Peripatidae; genus Epiperipatus; species Epiperipatus broadwayi. Next base: position 2,954,860 of record JAQFVV010012429.1, on the reverse strand, counting down.
AGCTATACTTCAATGTTTTTGTTTTTTTGTCTAGAGACTTAATCAATTAGAAAAATGCATGGCTGTTTTTTCTGATTTATTTCTGTCTATAACTTACTCAGGTATCTTGGTAACTTCAAATATTTAAACTGTCTGTGAGGGAAGGGGAGTGATATACATTTAAGATCCACAAGGAAACTTTCTTGTTTAATATTTTCTAAACAAACATATTAGAGAGCAAGAATTTTCAATTTTTAGACAATTCAAAATCTGCTGCATTTTGTCCTGGTTTGAATCTAATTAATTTAAAACAAATTAAATATTTTACTTTATTTATTAAAATTTTATATATGTAACAATGGGAATATGAATTTGGAACATTCAAATATTATCTTTTATTACTTCTTAAAGTTGAACTAAGAATATTAAAAAATTAATAATGCTTTCTTGAAATTGTAAAATCCAAAAATATTTATGAAAGCATAACATTATCAGAATCTTTAAGAATAGAACTAATTTAATTTATTTTTTCAATTTAATATTTTACCAACTAAAATTATTCTTTAAACATTATTTTTATTATTATTGTGAAATTCATACTTTTTTAAACGTATTCATTATATATAAAGTCGATGTGAATGTATGTATATTTGTCCATAAGGCTGTCAAATTCACAACCAATTAAAAAAAACTATTACATTTCTCCATAATGCTGTCAAATTCACAATTGAAAAATCAGAAAAAAAAAAATCTTTAAATTTGTTTTATAAATAAATAATTATACCTAAGTAAACTGTAATTTATATTATGAGTATTTTATGCAAAGGAAGTGATTTTACCCTTTATATTTAATAATCCGTAATTTTTATTACCAAGCATGAAGGTAATAATTTCCATTAATAAACCTTAATTTTTCAGAGTCATCCGTAACACTGTCAAATTCACATATCAATTATAACAGATATATTTAAAAATTTAAATTTAATTTAGCTTTATTAATACCTTGCCAGTTATGTTTCTAAAGTATACCAAACAAGCTAGATTGTTCCAAACACTTTTTTTTTCTTTTTTTCAATTGTGAATTTCTCACATTTATTTATATAATATTAAAATCTTTTAATTTACATTAAATCTTAAATTTTTTTGTTAAAGCAATCAATTAATGGCCTTTAAAGGTCTGGGTATACCTAATCTTAATATATTTTTATTAAATACATCATCTTTAATATTGTGATGGACATTACAATCTTAATCTATCCATGATTCTATAATTTTGAATTCAATAACAAATAACTATATGAGTTCATGCTTAGTCATAAACATATTGGACAATATTAAGTTATGATGTTCAAAATATAAAAAAAATAAGCTAATCAGATTGAGATTAATAATATGGTTTCTAAGTTGCTTCTGTTTCCTAGGTTAAAGCATAATTCAGGGCTACAAGAGGAGTTTAATCTTACTATGTTCAATTGTTTTCAATAGAGGCTCAAATAATAATGGAGTACTTTTTTCAAAGACTATCATATTCTGCTATTATCTAAATTTGCATCTTTGCTGAGTGAAAACAACAAAAAAAGTTGAAAAAGAAAGACCTTTCTGAATGACATAAGAGATGGAAAGAGATACATGAAATTGAAGAGCTGGGCAAAAAAGATAACAGAATGGAGAAATAGATGAATGTGTGATGTGTCTGCTCTCTGGATCTGTTCGTAGAACAGAAATACTATCGATATAGAACAGAAATACTATCGATTGATTAATCATGAACAGCCATTTTAAAATATTGGTAACATTATGTAAATTGGTACCTAAATAGAAACAGTAAATTATAACTTTAAACCATTATGTAAATTGGTGCTTTAACAGAACAACCAATCTTATACTTGAATATTATATGTGTGTGGTTGAACATATACTTAGATTGGAAACTAAATGAGATTTTTATTTAGAGTGTATTTGTTTTAAGTTTGTGCACAAATAGACTGCAATGTAGAAATTGATAAAAGTAATTCATAGAATTAGAATATGATTAGATTTAAATAATAATAAACAAATAATTAAACAATAATGTACAAATTAAAATTGGAATAAAGTACAAAGAAATAGTTGTATTTGAACATTTTTCCTTTACACTTGCTTTTTGATGTCAAAATAATAATAATAAATAAAATAAATAAATAAAAACTGTTATGAATATTTTTTTTAATATTGTACACTTTCATGGATCCTCTTTTTTTATTTTCAGAATAGACAAGACTGTATTATTATAAGCAATATTTAATAACTACTCTTCTTATTGTATTGCCAAATGTATACCATATAATACTGAACTATCCATGCACTTTATTACTGTTACACAATGCTTTATTTACCACCCTTTTTTTACAGTTTACAGTTTTGATTGCCCCAGAAATCTTCTTCAGAACTTCTATATCTTCTAACTTCAACTGCTAAATTCATTTTTTTTAATTTAGCAGTTGGAGTTAGGAGATATAAAAGTTCTGAAGAAGATTGTTGGGGCAATTGCAACTATAAACTATAAAAGAGGGTGATAAATAAAACAATGTGTAACAGTAGTAAAGGTGCATGAATGATTTAGTATTATATGTTATACAATATTTAATAGTTGTTACTAGATGAAAAGAATGTTAATTCATTTTTCATTCTGTAATCATGATTATATAAAGAATGAAGAATTTGATGGCAGTATAAAAAGATTCCCATAACAATTTTCTTAGGGACATAAACCAGAAACAATTTCTGGAATCTCTTTCTATTACCATCAGTTGTTTAATTACTTAATGTTTTACCAATGAGAAAGAGTATACTTACTATCTAAAACAAATTACTTTTAGACTAGAGCTATCATATAATAACTAATTTTATTCTTCATTCCTTACTTAATCTTTTTATTATTATTATTATTATTATTATTATTATTATTATTATTATTATTATTATTATTATTATTATTATTATTATTATTATTATTATTATTATTATTATTATTATTATTATTATTATTATTATTATTATTATTATTATTATTATTATTATTATTATTATTATTATTATTATTATTATTATTATTATTATTATTATTATTGTTGTTGTTGTTGTTGTTGTTGTTGTTGTTATTACTACTACTACTGCTGCTGCTGCTAGCTGCTTGCTGCTGCTGCTGCTACTACTACCACTACTACAACTACTACTATTACTACTACCAATACCCATACTACCACTACTACCACTATAACTACTACTACCACTACAACTATTACCACTACTATCATTATCTTTAATTAAAATGCTAAATATGAAAAATCGATGAAATATATATATATATATTTTTAAAAAGTAAATAAATATATTTTTCAATTATTTTTACTATATATTTTTTTTTAAATTGCGCAGTATTGTATTAACATCTCAAGTAAAGATTGTCATAAATTGTTGATTCACATTAATGGTTTAGATTAATACATGACTAATTCAATACTGAATAAAAACTTACCAAGCTTGGACAATTACTCATTCTTCTGGATCAGTATCTTTCTAGTTTATACTATATTTTTATACTTCAAATATGAGGCTATATCTTTATAATGATAAATTATTTTCAGAAGGTACATGAATAAAAACTACATCATTTAGAAACACATATAGGTTAAACTACTTTTTAACTAAGAATGAAGAATTTATAAGATTTAAAAAAAGATAACTTTTTACTCTTAAAAGTATTTTAAGTGATAGTAATACTAAAAGTATGATTGAATTATGTTTTAATTAATTAATTATCAAATTCAATAAACATCATAGACCTGAAAGACTAAAATAGATGAAATGTATATATACATCATTATTTTGCACAGTGGCAAAAGTAGAGGATTCAAGGGTGAAGTTTTTTTTAATGGATTATTAGTTTGAAAAAAAATCATGTTAGATTAAGTGGAATTGTGTGTTCAATCTCCCCCTTTGATGCTTTAGTATCACTTGGCCTATCAAGTCATTGATCTCATGTTTATATATATATATATATATATATATATATATATATATATATATATATATATATATATATATATATATATATATATATATATATATATATGGGATGAAGGCTTCATGTATTGAATGGAATGAGTGCTTCTATAGAAGAATTCACTAAAAAATTCAAAAGCTTTAACTAAAATTCAATTTTAAAAATTCACTAAAATATGTATATACTAACCTCACAAAATTGATCCAAAAAGCTGCACATACAAACATAAAAAAAAAAATTATCTAAACTATTTTGTTAAACATAAAAGAAGAAGAATGAACTATTCAAACTCATTTTTTTTGTATGGAATTTCTGTTAACTTTCAATTTTTTTTATCAATAGTTGAATTGTTTTTATATAAGGCAAATAATGAGTTTGACCATAACATTATTAATTGATTATAAGAATTTCAAACAATGTTAAACTTAAAACTTAAGAACGTTAAAACATTTGGAAGACAAAAATATCTTGATAATGTATTATCTATACACTGGTCATGGTCTGATTAACAGATAAGAGAGTTCCATATTTTTCTCTAAACTATTTTGCCAAACATAAAAAAGAAGACTGAACAATTCAAATTCATTATTTTTTACATGGAATTTCTGTTAACTTTCAATTTTTTTATGAACAGTTGAACTGTTTTTAAATAAGGCAAATAATGACCTTGGCTATCACATTATTCACATTATTCATTGATTACAAGAAGTTCAAACAATACTAAAATGTAACTAATAGTTAAAACTTAAGAATGTTAAAAGCATTTAGAAAATAAAAATATTGATAGGAAGAATTTCAGATTCTTTTAGATGTATGTAATATGTATATATTAGCTATTATGTAAAAATTATTGTGACAAATAAAATAAAAACATTATTTAAAAAAAGATTATGTAGTACCATTCCTAAAAAAACCGTGCTTCATCAATATAATATTAATATAATCATAGTAGTATTTTAATTAAAGTTAAAGCTTATATAATAACAGAGCTTAAAGAGAGAGAGGTATTATTCTCTTTTTCATTGCTTTTGAATCATGTAATTTAATGGGCGGTAGTTACTTCTATTTTAATTATAGATTTAAAAAAGATTATGATTCTTTATTATTATTACACATACACACAAATATATATATATTCAAATACTGTAGACAGTTGCCAACTCTGGCCATGTAACGTATTACAAGCTTATTAAATAAAATAAAGTTAGAATGGTAATATGAGCAGAATTATTTTATAATTTTTATAATAGAAAATATTAACTTATTTAAAGATTTTCATTTCTTGAATGATATGAGAATTGCAACATATTGTAAATAATAAGAATGGAAATATTTATAGTTTGTTAGGATTAGTTGTAAAAGAGAGAAAAAAAAGTATAAAAAATAATAAAACAAAAAATCCCTTCCCCTCATCAGTAATTTTATATATCTACTAGTCTTAATTTTTTTTAAAGTAATAAAATAAATATATTTTTTGTTTCTTTTTGGCAATTTATTGATTAGTTTTAACTTTTTAAGAAAAACAGGCAAAACTCTCCATATAGCAGAGCCACTCAGTGCCAGCCAGAGTAATCAATGGATGCCAGAAGACTTTTGCATAAAATCCTTATCTAGTGCCTACTCATACAATATCCCCAGACTGGTTTCTGGGGATATTGTATGAGTAGGCACTAGATGGGGATTTTATGCAAAAGCCTTCTGGCATCCATTGATTACTCTAGTTGGCACTGAATGGCACTACTGTATGGAGAATTTTGCCTGTTTTAATAACAGCATAAGAAATGGTGATCATGTGATGTTTAGTGGTTTAACTTTTTAAGAAATAATAATAAGAGAGATAAATAGATAAAATTGTATATTCTATTAACCAGGTTTTTAAAAGAAAGAAAAGAGAAAAAAAATTTTTTTTTGTTAACATTTTGTTAAGAAATACTGTTTTAATTAATTAAAGTTGTTTTTTTATTTTCTCTTTATCTAAAACAAACAGCAACATTGTTTAAATGAAAGGGTAATTAAAGGATTATATTGTTCTTTTTTGCTAGTTAAGAAAAAAAAAATAACTACAGAGGAAATTTAATAATTATGATTAAAAAAAATTTTATTAAAAGAAAAAAGGAGTGAAAGAAACATTTTTTGTGGTCAGGATTTAATACTGTCATGTCTGAGATAGTATATGATTGTTTACGAATTCAAGATTGTTCCAAAAAATAAAATAGGGGCAGATTAAAGCAGTAGACATCAGAGTCATGTGAAGACTAGTTTATTGATTCAGCTGTTTAAGAAAACAGTAGTCACAGTTCAGATATGAAGAAAACAGTGAGAAATAACCTTCTAGTCTGAAATAATACTAATCTTGCTACTAGTTTGAAAAAAATGTTTTTGAAATGCATTAAAAAATATGCTAAACTTTAGCTAGAAGTTGAGCATCACCAAACTTCACCATTAAGCCCATTCACTAAAAGAAAATTGGAAAGATAATGCCCCTGGAGTAATCTGTAACAAGTTGTGTATTCCATCTAAAAGCATGCTTTCTCAGTCTGAGTTAGCATGACCTGCAATTTATTATATTGAAAATGAATAAATTATTAAACTGAAAATAATTATATTGTAAAATGGATAAATTTAACTGTGTTTACCTATCTTGCATCATAACAATGAAAATTTGAATTTATAGAAGAAAAAAATAAATGGAAGAACTTTTGATTGTTTAATCTGAACATTTGGAGAAACAAAAAAAAGTTGACCTGAAAAGAGATATAAAATTATTCATTCAAAACCAGAACTCAAAAGAAATAAAAAATAATAATATAAGATATTGTGGTGTACACATCTACATTTACAAATAATTTTTAATATCAGTAATAATTAATACTAATGAATTATTTTGATTTAGGTTTTTTTTTTGTTGAAACATGTTTTTTATTAATTTTATTTTCTCTCCAAAAGTGAAAAAAAAGTGTAGGAGACTTCACCATTTTCATAAAAAAGGGGAAGACAATTTCAGCTAGTTTTAAATTTATTTTTTTCATATAAAATGTTTTTCAATTTTAATCTTTGAAATCATTCTGTTTAAAGTAAAGGCTAATTAATTTTAATTAGTAAGTTGTCAACAACTGATTAATCATATTTGCTATATGAAATTACATTTTTATAGAAATGGATTGTTTTAGAATTATCATATTGTCATATCTTTTCTGAATTTATTAATTTATAAATTAACTGCATTAAATAATTATTAAAAAAGAATAATGTTGATGTTTTTATTTTTCAGCTATCTAGTTTATAAAATGACAGTGTGTGAATTGATTTCAAGGTTTTAAAAAAGATTAAGCACATACTTACTTTTGTTCACATTCACAGTCCCTAGGGTCCTTGTGATCTTAAGCTAGCTCTAGAGCAGAGGTCCCCAACCTTTTTGCACTTAAGAGCACATTCCATAATACGGGCCAGGTGGCAGGCACCATTTATTTTTTCAATATAAATTTATAGTTGGATATTGTTAATGATAGTATGACCTACAATTTGATTACAATATAATACAATAATTTATAAGAAATCTTAAAAATTAAATTTATTTGTATCAGATAAATAATTTTTTATAGTGTTCGGATAGCGGTGGGCACACATAAAATGGTCTGCGGGTACCATGGTGCCCATGGTCATAGGATTGGGGACCCCTGATCTAGAGCAATAGCTATTAATTTATATGCATGAGAGTACATGTTTGTGTTTTGGACATGTAGATGGTTTTCTGAATGGTGCAAAGGTCAAGATCACCTTTAAAGTCCATTCTCTGCGATTTATTTATATAGATTACAAATTAGTTTATAGATGACCTGTCCACTCATGGTCCTCTATGGCTGGATGATCAGTTTATACATCTAAGCAATATTTTTTATGACAGATACTTCAGCATTTAATTATGTGCATGCAGATGATTATGTTTATATTATGCTTTTATTGAATCTTTTTTAGATCCAATCACAAGGAATGATCGATGATTATTCTTGTTTAATGCTGATGTAACTTCTAGTTGTTGTAATGACTTATTTTCTTCTATGCTAATTCTCTTATGCTTGTTTTATGTTTGTTTATTGATTATGATATTGGGAATGATGATTCCCATCTTCTTTTGTTATTTCTTCTTTACATACTATTAAAAGTTCTAGTTTATTATTATGTATATGAAAACTATGCTCTAAGCTAATTAGTTGCGATTTATTCAGGCAAATGTTCATTAAGATGAAGATATTGAATAAACTAAATGGACCATGAGAGTATCTATCAAGATATTAGTTCTCAGACTTTTCAGGCATTTTTTTTAAATTTACCAAAGTTTTTTTTAAAAGAATAATGACTTGTAACCCAAAAAGGTTGATTGAACTTAGAGTAGACCACCAACAAGATCGTTTAATCCTTTAATGAAACTATATATTTTATGTTACATATTATAAATATTCAAAGCAAACCATCAACAATAATAATTTCATGTGAAGATGTATTTTAAATTTCTTTTCAGCAATTGAATCTTTGAATTTCTGGGATAATTTGTTTTCTTTAATATGTATAGAAATCTTGAATGTGTGGTGTTATCCATTTAAATCAACTTAATTATAAAGCACTTAACCTAGAACAACTTTTCCAGGCCGAGAGTCAAACTAAACTGACAGATTGATGCATTCAAAAGAATGATTTAAATGGATAACTCCACACATTCAAGATTTCCATCTAAACATTCATTAAAAATATAGTATTTTATATATATTGTATCAGTTCAGATTTCCTTTTGAAATAAAATTAGTCTGATCTTACAAGCTTTTTACCTGCAAACTAACATATTTATTGGTCACACATGTTTTGATACCAAATGAATATATGTATATTGATTTTACTGACCTCTAGTATCTAGCATACATGGGGATTCTTTATCATAGCCATAAAACTTTTATCAAAATAAGCTTATTGAGCCAGACATTTAAGAGCAACATATGAATATATATTGATTTGGTGAATACCAAGTGCATAAAGTTTATCTCAGATAAATTGTTTTATTAAGACCACACTTGGATCACCAAATAAAAGGGCCTACAAAAAACACAAGAGGAAAGCATGCAAATGGAAATCAATATTCTTTAAAATTGCCCCATGATGGATACTAAATGAAATGGGCTAATAGTCCCCCTCTTTTTTTTTAGATTTATACAATTCTATATAAAAATGTATGAGGATTTAAATCCTGGAGTTAAAGGGTATTAGGAATAACCATATTGACTATCTTTATACTGAGTATCCTAACTAATAATAGTCAGACTGAGTATCCAGCCATATTTATTGATCATCCTTCCCATAAAACATATCTAAATACATAGACAGTCTATCTTTTGCCACTATATATGATATTTATTTAAAATATATTTGACATATTTCAGATTAGGGTACCATCTCTAAAATGAGAAACATCTACAGGTCAGATTCAAATCCCTATCTAGCTCCTTAAGTGTTAGCCCTTCTGTTTATCCAGTACTATCTCAAAAACATGGTAATGCACAGGGTATATATGTCATGGCTATCTAACTAGGTTTGGAATGAGAGAGAGAAATGAATAAATAGACTTAAAATAATATAAATATAATAAAACAAAATTTTATTTACAATATTTACACTCCTTGTAGGTACAAATTCAATGTGTGTGTGTCTATATATATTGTAACGATATATAAATATGTCGTTACATTAATTTAAAATAAAAACTTAAAAGTTCGCAAATAAAAGTAAAAAACTAAATGCTAAAATTAAAATGTTTGTTAAACGTATATACATTCGCACAGATGCCAAACTTTAAAAATTTTTTTTTTTTTTTGTTAAAAAAAATAAATAAATAAGTATTTGAATGTACTTTTTTATAAAAAAAAGTACAAGATTTAAAAATAAAAACAGGCATTAATTAATTCTTGTAATCTGTAAATGGAAATGATTGTTTATAAATTGTTTGAAAAGCAAGCTAGCCTTGGGCTCTTGTATAATTAAAATGATCTGATGAAAGATTGATAAAAAAATAAAGAGAAATTAGCTTGACCAATGGAAGCACTAAGCCTTGGCTCGGACCCTAATGAAAGTGATGGATTAGTGGTTTTGTTGATTGAATACATGTGGATAATATAAAAAGGGAAATACAGTTTTTTCTGAAAGTTCCAGCGTTTTGTGTTTGAGAGATGTGGTAGGACGCACATACCACACTCTCTATAAAAAAAAAAAATGAAAAGACTGTGATACCTTGAACCAGCTATTGCCATCTCCAGAACATTATCGTCCAATGGAGGCGTCGTGGGAATTAAAAGCAGAAACCTGAACTCTTCTACCGTGAGCTATGAACTTTACAAATTAACAACAACAAAAAAAAGTAATTAAAAACTTTCGTCATTTTTTTTTAAAGATTCAGCTAATTTAAATTTTAAAATGAACTCTTATTTGATTTTCAAATTAATAATTGATTGTTTAAATTTATATAGTTAAGTTTTGCTAAAATCATTTCCATTTTTTTATTATTTGTAGTAATATTTATTGTAGAAATTATTAAATGCATTTACATTTAAGTTGGGTATAGACGTTGCATAGATTCGTTAGCGGTTGATTATGTTGTGGTTTTCACAGTTGATTGGAATATATAAGTCAACGATATCACTGCGGTGTCTTATGATGAACAAAAAAGGGTCGCCTGTATTCCCTCAGCAATTGACGTTATCGATTGACTTTGTATTTTGATCGGTTGTGTTTAATTTGGAATGTTTTTGACCATGCAATCTGTGCAGCCGATCTATACTCGTCATTATAAAACAAATTGTATAAAAATAATCTGTGTGAATGTATTTAAATGTTAAATTTAAGTTGGGCGTGAATGGCTATATAGTTTTGTAAAGTTATATTAAGGGAGGGTAATCTTAGGTTATTTATTTCATAGTTGAATTGGTTCAATGGATTGGATATATTTGTGTAATTGTAGATGTAGTATGAGATCCGCTATGGGCAGGATTATAGATATATGTCACACACCTTCTGTTTGCCTATCGATGGGTTTGTAAGACAGCAAAGGACCGCAGTCCATTCCTATGGAGTTTTATGCTTATTGTTCTACTCGCCAACAGATGTGACATTCCTGTTGGTGGAGAGACAATGTCTTCTCTAATTCTACTTGCTGTTCAGATGTACATTCCTGACAGTATAGTATTTTGTGTTGTCGTATTTTCATGCTACATGGAATACATAAATGTATCGGATGGATTGGCGCCGGTTTGATTGCGAAATTTGTTGCCTAAGGTTAAATCAGGGAAGAATATTTTCTTTTCAAATGCAGATCTATGTAGTCTATTCATACTTGACTCACTAAATAAATATTAAACTCATGGTTGTAATTTACTTAAATGTAAAACTAAAGATTAATAGAAAAATCTAAAATGTTGAATTTATTCCTCAAAATTTAAATGTTATTTTATATGTGTGTAAATAAATATTTTTATGTGTTAATTTCTGGCAGTGGCTTTTATTTATTTATATTTAAGATATAAATTAAGATATAGATTTTTATCTCTGCGTCTCCACTGAGCTAGTGACTTGGGCTAACGATCTGAATATTTAAATAAGTGGAATCTTAACAGCGTGTATCTGCCTCCTCTATAAATTTTTCTAGGTTTAAATGCCTAGATGGCGCCCTGTAGAGCTGATATCGTAGTTTGCGGTTAGATTCGATCTTCACTTTCATTTTGATCATTATAATATATATATATAAAACATTATACAATTATAAATATCCAGTAATGCCCTCTATTTAAAAGTCTATATCTCAATAATAATGAACTTTAAAATGATACCAATTTGAAGTTGTACGCTAAACGATGTTAAATATTGAAATACAAACCAACTCAAACACAGAGCATGAAGTTTTAAATAGGCAAACGATCTTAAATTTTGCTAATAAACTAACATGTTTAATTTTAATATATGCTATAAATATTTTTTTCTTTAAAAAAGCCTTAATATTTTAAATAATTTTTTTTATCTTATCATAGCATCAGATTTCTGATTTTACACTTTACTAAAAATGTAGATTCAAGCCCTTTTTAAAAATTGATCTATAAGACAGTTTTTAATGTTTAAAGCTTTATTTGATATACTTTTCTCTAGTTATTTTTCAGACAGAATGATGGCATGACAGGATTGTGTTTTTACCATGATTTGACAGACATAAATCATATGAAAAATGATATGTATTATTAGTTCTAGATCCTTAATGGTTGGTGTATATAGGAATGAGACACTTTTAAAAGATGCATCTGCAGGAGACTACATATTTCCAGGTTTAGTTTGCTAGTGTATTAATTAGATTTTTTTTCATCCCAACAAATGAGATTTTTACTTGTTGCATGGTTTTCTATATTAGCTGTGTTAATAATTCCCAAGTTAACTTTGTCGTAATCAGTTCGATTTTTGGGGGTGCTGTTAAACAGAGTTTGTGTTGGTTGAATTGATCAAAAAAAGTCCTTGACAATGATAATATTATAGTTTTTTTTTTTTAAAACAAGAAGTCTTTCTTCAAAGCTTTCTTTCTAAATACCAAAATTAAAAAAAAAAACACTGACATCTCTCACAACTTTTTTTATGCAAATGCTATTCAAGATTATACTTGGTATATCAGGGCACTTTTATATATATTATTACAAATATTTTTTTAATTACATTTTTTTCTTATAATATATATATATTATTGGTATAAATAAGAGTGAAAGTTTAAAGCTGATATTATCTTTTGATAAAATATTTTTTTATAGTAATACTTAATCCTAAAAATATTGTTATCAATTCTAATCAATTCATTTATAATAAAGTCTCTTAACAAATATTGTTTTTTTCATTAATTATTATCTGAAAAATTTTAAATTAATGTAATTATTGGAATTTATTAATTAATTAAAATATTTGGTTTATCTGGTTCAACAAATTTTTAATCAATGGTTTGTTAATTAGGGGGATTCCTTAAATTCTTGAATAAATTAAACAATGAATGGTAGGTTTACAAAAGACCGTTAAAAATTATTAATTATTCTGCTTAATTCTAATTATTCTACTTATTCTGCTGTGTCTGCTGATCCTGCTTGTATTTTGATCCTGCTATATTTACTTGTGCCCATTGATGATAAACTCAGAACTTGCACCAGTTGCTGTATCAGAAGCTATGTCCTGATAAAGCACAAGAAATGAACACTCTTCAGTATGAACCTGTAACCAGCATATGCTAATCTCACCTAACTTACCACCAAAACCAACCAACTACTTACATCTTAGAGACTGTCAAAGCAATGTATTTCTTCTCACTCATGAAACAAAAAGAAGACTTTGGAAAGAATATGGACTTTGCAGGCATATGTACACATTTATATACTTCATCTTTATAGAAAATATTAGCCCTATACATATTTCACTATGGACTTAAGGTAAAATCTTTTTATGAACTATTTTGGTTGAAATATACTAGTAATCCAGTGATATGTAAGGGTATAATTTTATTTGTTTGATTGATTTATAATTTTATATTTTGGTTTTTATTACTTTCTTTTTTTTCTTTTTATATATGTTATATATTATAATTGTTTGAATAATACTATTTAAAAGCCTTTAATTTCTTTTAAATTTAACAGATAATTTTAATGACCTACAATAGTTTTCTAAAATTATTATTTTTTCTCTCTTCTTTGTAAATTTAATGGAAAGTTATTTAAAAGAATCTGAAAGCAAGATTCTTCCTCCTTGACTTTCATGAGATTTTCTTTTGCAAGGTAAGAAAAAGATTTGTAAGTTTAAAAAAAAATGTTTATAATTAATAATGCTTTGAAAATTTTAAAATCATCATTTGACATGTTATATGTGTGTATAATAATTTTTACATAAGCTTGAACCACTTAAATTATTGGCAATTTTTTTTTCTTGCTGTTTATATCATGCATGACTGAAAGTAAGAGAAAGTTTTTGCTTATGTGTGTGCCTATATTAAATGATTTCACATTTACCATGCAAAGTTTTTTTATGTGTTTAGCCCTTTTTATTTATTCCTCTGCTTACTTTATATAGGCAGGTTTTGTATTTTGCATCGGGTTCAGTGAATAGTCCATACTCATTTCTATATATTTTATCTGTTCCATCCCATAATTTATTTGCCACTTTAAATTGGCAGTTCCTATTGATAACTGCCTTGGGCAAAGTGTTTCTTACCACATTTTATTATATATTTCGTTTTTTAACATGAGTTACTATGTAGGCCTTTATTATTGTTCATTGTATGTTTCTTTTTATGGTCAAGATTTTGCATTGCATATGAACTTTACTAGTAAAATTAGTATGTGTGAACTTGTCTAGTAATAAAATCTGTCGATTTTTGATTGTAGATTAATGTTATAGCAAAGATATGTGAGCATATCTGAATTTGTCAAGTAAATGTAAAATTCCATTATATTATTATTCAATTATTTTAATGAATAAAGTTAATAGTAAAAAATAAAGAAATAATAGAGTCAATCAACTGTCAAATATATTGTCTACTTATTTAAAAAGGGTTTGTAATTAATTTTACTATATGTTGGAGCTAAATCTTGTTCAAATCCTGCCATTATTGTTTTTGTTTTACTATTGTTAATAAATATTGTTAATTGTTACATTTGTCTGGCATTGATATACTGTTGTCTGCCCTGCCAATTATTTACTTTACTAATAATCTCTACTTTCCTGATCTAGTGGTAATAATTTATATATAATGGAATTGCTACGAAAGTCATTTAGGTGGCTATCCTCATCATCAAATTATAAATGTGATGTGATGCACTGTGACTCCTTCTTATAGGAATCAGGAATCTCTCAGCAACTATGCCCAGAGAAACCTGTTAGACACTGTGACTTCCCTTTCCATTCACCACCCCAAGTTTTCCCATATTCTTCTCTATCCTGATCCATCCCATTTCCACAGCATAATCTTATCAACTCCATAGCCTTTATATCTAAAACCTCCATATCTTTTCCCAAACCCAGCATAAAAACCAATAAGCCACTTTCTGTATAATCACTTTGTTCATATTTATTCTTCCACAACTTCATTATCTGCACCATTTCTACTTTCAGACATTTACATTCAATTAACAGATGCCTAATATTTTCTATGCCTTCCTTACACAATTTGCAGACTAAATTACCCATATTTTTCCATTTATGTGTATATTCTCTTGTTGCTAAAGATCCCATTTGAGCCTTAAATAGTAAACTATTTTCCTTGTTATTATCCTAAATTAATTCACACCCAATATTCTGTTTACTTCTATAAATATTTAAACTCTTTTTACTCTCCATACTAGTTCTCCATCTCTCCAACTCCCTATTCTTTATTAATACATCTATTCTTCTATCCCATTCCTTAACATTAGAACACTCAACAATTCTCCTAACACAATCATTCCACCTTTTGTATAAATTACAGTTATATTTTTAGTAGCTCCTAAATATTCTAGGCTAGAGGTGTAGTGCCCTCTGATGGAGGATAGTAAATGCTGTCTGTCTGGTATAATATATATTATATCATTTCAAATAGTGTGAAGCAAGATAAAATAACAAAAGTAATTTTAAATACTATAAAAGAATACTAAAATATATATATATTTCATCAAGAAAAAATAAAAGAAATTTTAAAAAAGTTGGAAAAGAATTTAAATAATTGCAAAATTAAATGTTTGAATGAATGAATAGGATATTACATTACTTTCAGATACATAACTAGATTATGCAAATTTAAAAAAATAAAACAAACAGGTATGTTTTTAAAGATAAGTCAAAAAAAAAAAAGAGGGGGAAAAAAACGAAAAATCTTAGAGATCAAATGGTTTAAAATTTGCTTTATTTATTTTTTTTACATTATATTTTGCTTTTATTTGGGGAGGCAATAATTATTTCAATGAATAGTTTCTATTCCAAGAAAAAAAAAATTAGTTAAAAAGATAGTTAACCCATAAAACATCATATGACCACCATTTCTTATTCTTGCACAAGCTATTAAAGGATTTAAATACATTGCTCTCAGATCCAAAGCTCCTCACTAATTTGGGGATATCTGATGAGTAGGCATTAGATATGGATTTAAATACACAAACCTTCTGGTATCTTTTGATTTCTAAAGCTTGCACTAGATGGCATGAAAAAGTTGCTACTATTTAAAAATATAGTCGGGGGGAGGGGATTAAACATAATTATGAGTTTATCTAAGGTTTAAAAAAAGGGGGTTATATAGCTATTATATAAGCTATATATTTCTTTAAAAGAAAATTGGAGCTGAACAATATATAGACATAGACATGAATTTCAGCAGTTAAAAGTTTGGAACCATTGCCAACTATAGGAAATCTACTTTGGAATTCATTTTTGTAACATGAATATGTTATCCTAAAACAAAAAACAACTATAATTCCTAGTGCAACAAGAAATTGAATTATAAAGAATTAATCAATATTTATCTTGCAAAATCTATTTAGCAAAATTCTACTTTTGTATTAATAATGTATCCACGTAAATCATTGAAGGAAAGTTTAAGACATGAAGGAAATTTCTTAACCTTAAAAAGTTCTTCTTTTAAGCTTTAATGTACATTACATACACAATGATAACTACATTTTATATGTATGTAATTTTAATCAATAATAATATCATAAAGCAGTCCAAATATTTACAAATATAACAAAAATAAAATGTATCGATTATACAACATACAACAATTATATAGTATGTATAGCTATTAGCACGCTCATTATATTACAATTATAAATATGTATAGCTATATAAGAAGCTGCATGGGAAATTCTGCCAAAAATTATTTTCACTACAGTTATGTAGAAGTAAGTTATTTAAATCAGTCATATTCTTGGAATCATTAATAATGCGTTAGTTTAAATTGACACGTATTAAATTTATGAATCTTTCAAATATCTTGTTCTGACTTCGGGGATGTATATATCTATAATAATTAATATTATTGGTTAATGATGTATATATGAAAATAAAATAGTATATTGGATATAGGAATATATATATATGCGAAAGGAGCAACAGGCAATTTGTTCTATAACTGATTTAAAAATAGTTCACTCGGATTTATGTCTCAATTTAAATTATTTAATAGTTAATCTTGATTTGAGATAATGAGTCTAAAAAATAAATCGTTTGCTACTTCTAATTAATATGCCTTTTAAAATTTGCTATAGGTGGGACAAAAAAGAAACAAGGAATATATATATTATTCTAAAGATAACTTAAATATAATTAACATTCCGAGAAATATCTCCAAAGAGCTTTATTTCAAATAAAAAATGTATTAACAGTCAATATGATTTTACGATTTTTGGTATATTAGTAAGAAAGCACCATAATAATGAAGTAATCGGCAGGATTATACATCTACTGTGAATGTATGCATGCCTACACATAAAACTATAATTATTTTAAATTCCAATATGAATTCTTTTATTTATTATTATCTATATGATCAGATATCACTTTGTGGTGAAATTAAGAACCTGAGCTGTTATATCATTGTTGATATATGCTTTTATGTTTGAGAACGAATAGCAGTCTTTTATGAACTTTTGTTTATAGTTTTTTTTTTTTTTTCATATATCAAAGCGTTGACCGGGAAGCAAACCTAGGCCAGCTGCTTGAAAGGCAGCTACGCTAACCACAAGGCCATAGTTGAATGTATTTTAATATTCAAAGTGTTATATGCTATTTAAGAAGAAAAGCAATTTAAGAAGTCAAAATACTTTTTGATAAGCAGTAGGAATCTAATGCTGACCACACCTATAGATTAATATTAGTTATAAAGGAAATAGAAATATCTAAATATATTTTTATATGTTTTCTAAATTTTATTTTGAATATGAGTAAGCGATGTCTGCATACAAATGTGGCTAAATAAATAGATAGGTATTGGAATTATATCCAGATGCATTAAAAGTCTTCTGTCTTTGTTTATGGCAATCAATCTTTGATATATTCTCATATTAAACACTGTGATTTATCTAATTAATAGTTATAGATTTTGATAATATATAAACATCAGATCTTTCAGCAATATTTAAATGCTATAAGTATGTTGACGCTTATCGTCTTTCTACACATGTTTATGAAACATGACTTAAAATGTAGGTCGCTTAATGTATATATCACTTATTTTTAAAAGTGATAGTTTGATAAATATTGATTCCTAAAGAATACAATTCAAATCAGAATCTAATGAGAGCAACGTAAGGAAAAGAGAGTTAATCATTGCTTATTGTTAAGTATAAAAAGAAAAAGAGAAAAAAGAATGATGTCTAATTGCAACAAAATGTAAAATGATACCTATTGAAGTACTAAAGATTTGAAGTATTAGGAACTGTATACCAATATAAATTATTTTGTTATTAATACATTCAATAAATAATTGTTTTGTTACTTATTAAATATTACGAATTTATTATATTAAAGATTGTCAGGTCAATATTAATTCCATGGTAATTTTCATCTGGGAATGATTAATGTGAACTTTGACTTGGCAAGGGATTATATATTGAAAATAATATATTGGTCAGAATTAATTCTCAAAAATTATGGATGACTAAGCATAAAACTTGGGGAGGTTATGATGGAAATTTTGATATATAATTTCAGTTGCAAGACAGGGTATATCCTTTGAATCTTTCCTGATGAGATCAAGTCACTCTCAGATAACTAAAACCAGATTTATTTTTATATTGGACTATTTCCATCATCTAATATGTGTGTTGAATGTCTTTAGAAAAGTTTAATTTTAGTTAAATATTCCAAATGCATTCAACTGTTAGTAATATCACAGCAAACAGGTTAGTATATGCACCAACTGTTAATAATATCACAGCAAACAAATGTTAGTAATATCACAGCAAACAGGTTGCTGTGATATTACTAACAGTTAGTGCATATACTAACCTGTTTGCTGTGATATTACTAACATTTGTTTGCTGTGATATTACTAACAGTTGGTGCATATACTAACCTGTTTGCTGTGATATTACTAACAGTTGAATGCATTTGGAATATTTAACTAAAATTAAACTTTTCTAAAGACATTCAACACATATATTAGATGATGGAAATAGTCCAATATAAAAATACAGCTAGAACACCATCATCACAAACCTTCAGAAAAACACTAGGTTTATATGGTAATTTGTAATATATGCAACAATATAGATGAATGCACAGATTGTAATAAATAGAAAATGCACTGATGTGTTTTGAAGGCTGAAATAAGTAACTTTTTTATTTTATGGTGATTATGCTTATTTCATAAATATAGATTTTGAGATAATTCTACTTCCAAGTATATTCGTATTTCCACCAAGCTACTAGAAATCACATATAAGCATATATAATATATGAATCTCACAGAATAAAAGTAATAGTTTTAGAGTATAAATATTTGATTACGTGATAATTTTCACACTTTTGATGAGCTTGAAGATTATGTGATTTTTCAATATTCAAGTTTTGTACTTCATTTGAAATGACTGCATTATTAACACTGCCAATGTTATGATCAAAAAATTGCAACAGTAGTTGCATATGTCAGAGAAATATATTCATTAATAATATTTTACTGAAATGCAAAAAAAAAAAAAAAATTAAAAACACTGCCCATTTGCTTTTATTATATTTATATGATAAATTAAGACAATAAAGTCAATTAGACTTTAGTAAGTCTATAAATTTAGATGATAACAATCAACCTTTAAGCTACCAACAATCTCAATCTGTAGTCAAGGCAACTTCCTTTAACAATAAATTGTTATTATATGATAAAGTACACATTTTATTATTTATTTTTAATTCCAATCTAAAAATTATTCTTATGAAATATGTGATATAGATAATGACAGCTTAAACATTATGGTTTAGCATTAGTCACATTACAATAGTATATAGGAATATATTTTTATACCTATCATTTTTGATAATTTAAAATTAGTTGATTGCTAATCAATCAATTTTTTTTAATTATTATTAATTTTCTACTAAAAGCTATTTTATGCATGTTATAAAAGATTAGTAAAAAAATAAGTAGTTTATTGGTTGGGGTTTTATAAAAATACCAGAAGTGACAGAACGGAAACTTGAACTGAGGATTTGATCCCAAGAATCTGTCACTCTTATCTCTGCACTAAATCATATAGGACATTGTAAGAGAATGGTGAAAGTTTATGATGTAGATCTGAGTAAATCAAGAACCGGAATCAATTATGTTAATGGAATGATATGTGATGGCAAACTATCACTGCTCATGATGATGATGGTGATCAAGATTATCATTACTTCTAGCATCTCTTATCTGATCATTTTACAACCTTCTATTATATAACTTAATATATATCTTTAAAATTGATTTTTATTTAATTTCCTAATCACTATACTTCAATTTTATTTTTTGGCTTAATTCTAAATAAAAACTTTGGTTAAAAATTATTAATAATGCTTAAATATTAAATACTATATGTATTTTTGTTAAAGAATATGTGGAATAATAGCAAACTATAATTGTCAATAATAATATTATTATAGCTAAGTCATTAATTGTCATTGCTACAATTCTACTGAGTTAATATTTTTGTATAGTTAATGAAAATTAGTTCATTAAATGCTTTTATTTAAACAAGGCAAAACTCTCCATACAGTAGTGCCATCCTGTGCCAAACAGAGTAATCATTACTCTGGTTGGCACAGGGTGGCACTACTGTATGGAGAGTTTTGCCTTGTTTATAAACAATTATGTGCTAGTATAAGAGATGGTGATCATGTGATGCTTTTATTTAACTTAAGATTTCTGTTTATTTGGAGCAAATCTTATAAGCAATTTTGAACCTACTTCTACTAAACAGATTTTTTTCTAATTTTGTGCACATTTGGTTTGATGACAATGCAATATAACAATGCAATTTTTCAGGATTGTACAGCTTAACAGTATTGGTGGGGTATATTTCAAAACACATTCAAATTGGTTAGGTAATTTTTATTCATGCACAATAGATGCCACTATATTTTGAAATAAAACTCTTTTGTTTAATTTGAGAAAAAAATATTAGGGTCATTTACAGTATTAAAAAACAAGGAAGGAAGAATAATTTCTGTAGTAAATATTCATCATATGAATGACTAATAGAAATTATTAATACACACACTTACATTGAAAGGAAGAATAAAATCTTAATTTCCCTTTGGTTAGTTTATGCAAAAGTTGCTTTTTTATAATAGCTGTCATAATAAAATAAAAATCTGTAACTGATCTTAAGTGATGTTATAATTTAGATGTATTTTATTTTATTTCTCCCTTTTGTTTGTTTAGGTCAAATCATATTTCTAATTTTTAACTTACTTCTACTAAATATATCTTTTTCAAATTTTGCACACGTGTAATTTTGAGATAAAATAGGCAAGCACTAAAAAATTAAATAATAATTTATATAAAAATATTTTTTAATAAATAACTTTATTTAATTTGAAGATTAATGTACTAAAATGCAAAAAAATTTTTGTTTACAATCACAATTTTAATTGTTATATGTAACTTTAAATAAAAGCATGTGACATCCATATATCAATTAATTTGAGTGATATTAGAGTATTTGATTGGATTACAAACTATATTGCTTGAATTAATTCATTTAGGGACACATCACAATTTATTTAAAATTCCATATAACAATCAAAATTGTACTTCAAAAAAAATAATTTTTTGCTTTTTAGTGCTGCATCAGGTCTCAAATTAAATAAAAGCATTTCTTAAAAAATAATATATATATTATAATGGTCAATGGAACCTCCCCAAACCTATCTGCCCTACCAGGTGCCACTAGGCTATTTGAACCTAGAAAATTTATAAAGACAGCAGATACATATGAGAGAGGTTACTCTTTTTGAATCAAAAACCCCAGTCACTAGCTCAGGGAGAAGCTGAGCTTAAAATATCACACTGTATATTCAAAGTTTCTAATTCTTAATTTTAAAATATTATTAATAAAAATATATGTAAATAAATTACTGCCAAAATTAATTCAACAAAACATTTCATTGTGCACACACATACACATTAATACAAACATCTGAAAGTACCCATCTGAAGATTAAATTTATTATATATATATATATATGATTTAAATTATATGCACAGATGGGTACATTAATAGATTTATTACAATTTTAATATTTTGCTAAGCGTAAATATGCTACATAGATTATGCATTTAACCAACCCAATTCTTTTTAACCATAGGCTAAAATCCTTTATTTAAACCAATGCTAGCTTACTGATATACCGATGTGACCAATGCAAAATGAGATTATTAGCATAACACAATCATGCAGACAGGAATTTACATTTGTTGCAGAATATTATTAGAAAATACTGAATCATGGTGGGAAAGAATGAGCATCTTCCCCATGATCATTAATAAATTTCACCAACAGACTGATCCACTGCCCAATTGATGATACAAAAATAAAATTATTTGAATTACATATATGAGATGCTCTGTAAATTGGGATAGCACTCTTTGTCAGCTTACTGGCTCAATCAGAGTGTAAGAAAATCAATGGCATAGAAAATATGTCTATAACCACTGACAACACAATGGCTACACTTTTGGGCCATACGTTCAGGTGGGTATTAAGCCCTGTATACTAACATGGTACAAGGAAATGAGTATCCAAAGCACCTACTCAGATTACATTGACATAAAACATCCGTACATCTATCTACCAACACTGATTTAACTACAAAACAATTACCCCAAAATTAACACACCTTAAACTAACATATTTTATGAATCTATGCAGCCATTTACGCCCATTTTGAATAATTATTTTTAAATGAAATTTACAAGAATGAAATGATATCAAACACACATATAAAAATATAATAAATAATTTAAAAATTTTAATCAGATAAGATTTCTTTTAAAATTAAGTGATGTTTAAAATTACTACTTGGAAAAGTTTGTATTATATAATCAAAGTTCATTTAAAGCAAAAGTTCATACTTTCTAATGCTGTAGTTTCTTGATGTGTCACACAATTCAAAGTTCTTTCCATTTCAGTCCATTGCTGGCCAGTTTCCGGGAACCATATTACCATACTGGAGGCCGCCTCAGCTGGTGCAAATACAGAAAACATAATTTATTGCAAGAACCTTACATTTTGGAGATTCGCAATACACTTATAAATATATTTAAATAACATGCAATCAGCAAGAGCAATCTAAATCCAAATCTCCACTTAAAAGTTTTCTTTTTATATCATTTTGAATTCTTATCATCAAATTTTAGAATCGATCTTGCCTGGCTGTTTTTATTAGCAATGATTTTTTAAATTTATCCCTTATCTGACTTTATGCCTTAGGGCTTGTTTGCTATTATGTTATTATAGAAAATCATTTTCATTCTGAGATTAAAAATAACTTTTAACTTTAACTAATTAACATCTTTTTTTATATTTTATATTAAAACAATCTTATTTTTAGATTTTAAACTTTAAATAATTATATAAGTAGTTTGCCATCTGTGCATTATATATATTAATTTAAATATAAAAAAAAATTCACTTTTTTATATATATTTTTATTTGAGAGAGCTTTTATTTATAGATCTTATCCACTTTTATTTGAAAGGGATGCAATGGCATATATGTATACCGCTAAGATATATATATATTATTTTTGAATTTAATACAAAACATGATTTAATTCATCCATGTAGAAAATTGATTTTTTTTTTCAGATTTATTTTTGTAATAGAATATATGCATTATTTGGGCAAAGAAATTAAAAATAGTAAATATTTTTAGATTTATTTATCATTTTTACTCAATTCTGATCACAAAATAAAACAAAAAAGTATAGAGACAATTAAAAATGAATTAGTTTGATTTCATTATTATATAACTGATCTAGTTAACAAATTTCTGATACACTTTTTATTATGAAAGTATGAAATCAGATTTAGACTTTAAATTGGAAAATCACTTAATTCACAGATGAGTAAATAATTTATCAGAGAACTTGCTGTCTCCTTATTATTGATCTTAAAAAGTAAATGTTAAAAGTCATACAATGTTTATATTTTTTTGTTGATATTTTGTTAACTTTAAACGTATATATATATACACAAAATTGTAAAAAGAAATAATTTTAAATATTTTTCAATACTATTGAACTATTTGAAAAAGTGTAAAATAACTCACAAATATGTATGTACTAAAATATATAAAGGAGGTTACCATGACAACAGATTGAGATTGTTGATTGGTATTGGTATTGTTTAAGGTCAAATTCTTTCATTTTTTTTACATTTAAAGTATATATCTACATCAAAATGGGTTGTGTAATATGAAATGTATGATGGTGATTCTACAGTTAAAAATTTATAGACGGATTTTCTATCCCCCCCCCCCAAATACATATATTTAAAAAAATTTCAGTATAGTCCATTCTCAGCTTGTAATCTTCACAGGGTTAGGCCAATATTTTTTTTTTTTTATGGTAGGCAAGCCTTAATAATTGCATTTAAAAAAAATTATTTAGAAAGACATTTGGATGTTGAAATAATTCATATATCTAGTATGTCTATGACCTGGGTTTAAATCTAAGCTAAATAAAATTAATTTCAGGAGATTTATGAAATTTCTCATAGCCAACTTTTCTAACTGTCCAACATTGGTTTGTAAATAGGTTTCTAGATATTATTAGATGGAAGATATAACAAGATTGGAAAAACACAAAAATTCTCATCATCAGGCAATTAGCAAGTCTGATAAATATTGCCTCTCACTTTACTGTTCGTCTCTGTGGGAACATGGAGAAGCCCTTATCCTGCAAGTTTGTTTTTGTATTTATTTAAAATGGCATTCTGAAGCAAGCAATAGATAATAATAGGAAATAAATATGTATTAAATAAATATTTTCATTTAAAACATGCACACAAACACACACACAAAATGAAAAATATATGCTAAAAAGAATCTCCAAAAATGAAACAAAACAAATTAAAATATAATAGATAAATAAAAATCATAACATTTCAAATCTTATTTTGGGCTTTAATTCTAACAAATAGCTTGATAACTACCTTATCATTTGTTGTTTAGGTATAGGCTTTTTTTATAAAAAAATATTATTAGAGCTTGAGACATTTTTATTCAATATTCAGTTTAGAAAAATATATTCTACTGCTGTTATATTTATAGATAAAATTAGTAGAATTTTTTTGAGCCACAACAACAATTTTCAACTGACTTGAGAAATGTTAAAGATAATTCATTAAAGTAGAAATGAATATCTGGAAATCTATAAAACTGATATGAATAAGAGTTTAATGGTGACATAAAAAAATTCGGCATGGGATTTGGGCTTTCCATCATCAGATTTTTAATGGTATGGATGGCTGAAGAGTTGGAAGTTGAAGTAGATTGAAGCCTGTCCATTAAAGTATAAAGATTTGCTATCTTAATATAAACTGAGCACTGATTATATATATATGTGTGTGTGTGTGTGTGTGTGGGAGATGATAATCTGGACCAACTAATGAGTGCTGGTTTAGCATGAAATACATATATTGGTGACTATTTATCTTGTCTACATGTGTGTGGTCATGTGTATCAATGGGATGAAATAGTGTGGATACTTGAAGGGTGCTTGAAAGTCTGAGTTCAAATCCTCTATATTTAAATTGGGAAGGAAAGTTTTGGAAGAAAATATAAGTCTCAAAAATATTAAAAAATATCTTGGTGCTAGAACTTGATATTGGAACTATTATTAAAAAGAGAAACTACATTATGAAAAGTGTGAAAGAATTTTATAAAGAATTGAGTAGTATTAAATAATAAAATTATATTTACCATTATAACATTTTTTCAATTGCCAAACTATTTAAATAAAGAGGTGAGCTGTACTATTAAATCTACAAAGAAGAGAAAAGTTCCAGAAAATGATGAAATTATTGATATCTTAAAAGAATCATGTGAAGAAATAAAAAATTATTGATAAAGCTATATCTACATGATAAAGACATAACAGAGAATTGAAAAATGCAGCAATAATATTGATATTTTAAAAAAATGATAAAGAAGACATTAGAAATTACAAACCTATCAGTTCTGTTCATAATCTTTAGCAAGATAATTACTTCTCAACTACAGAGAGCTTTAGACTCAAAACAACCAAAAGACCAAATTGGGTTTAAAAATGTTTTTAGCAATGGATCACATCAAAGTATCAAGACATATTATAGAAAGGATCAATGAACAGAATTTGCCATTGTGTTTGGATTTGTAGATTATGAAAAGACATTTCCATGTTTGTTAAAGTTTTGGACCATCAAGTTATAGACTAAATATATTGTCTTATCCTGCAAAATATTTATCAGAAAGCAATAGCAGTAATAAGATTATGTGATAATACCAAGATTAATATTGACATGGGTATATGTCAGAGAGATTCCATATCTCAAAAACTTTTTACAATAGTTTTATCAGAAGTATTTTATGTATTAAAATAGGAGACTCAAGGAATAACACTTCAAGGCTTCAAAAATAGTTGCAAGAAATAGTATATAAAAATAAAATAAAATAGGGCTAAAGATAAATACTAAAAGTCTAATGCTCAATGGAATTGCTCAAAACCAAAAAATAAAGATTAAAAACTTAATGAATTAGATTAAGTGAATAACTCCAAATAGATTGGTCAAAATTTTAATCGAAATAGAAATAATTTGATTGAAATTAATTATAGAATTAAACTTGGATTAATTGTTTTTGATACAAATATCTTAACATTGAAAGAAAATATATTTAAGAAATAACAACATTAAAAGGGATTACGTTGATGTATTTGAAAAGGATGGTTGGAAATAAATGGGTTTTACTAATTCTTACTTATCAATCTGAGACTGGGGCTCTTAACAGAAAACCAACACAAAGATTTTATATCACTCAACAAAATATAGGAGAGATGTATGTTAGGAGTAAAAAGAAGATATTAAGTAAAATGTATGATGAGACACAAACAGATTTCACTGATACCATGGTAGCAAACTCTACATCATACAGTAGTGTCATGTGATGTTTTAGCACTGATATGGAAATAAGACTTAAATGGAACTAGACTGAATGTAAGATAATAATCAGTTCATGTCTTAAATTGGAACCCAAGAGATTACAAAAAACCTAGGAAGATGGATAGATAAAATAAAGAAGCTTGCTATGAAGAAGAGAGATAATAAATCAGAGTAACTAGATTAAACTTGGACATCCTGCAATGAATTAATAATGTTTGAAATGATGATGATGATAATCAAGAATCTTATGCTCTATAGGTTCATATAACTATTTAATTATTAAATCTTCCTCTCCTTTTATTTTATTTATCATTAAGTTAAATTAAAAGATGAATTTATCTTTACAAATTTATTAGTAGATGTCCTGAAACAATTTATTGTTTCAAGTAGAACATTTTAAAGATAGCGAATATGTTTTTAATTTAAAATGTTTAAATATGTAAAAAAATTATTTCCTCTTTAAATTTTATTCCAAATAATATTAATATCATTATTTAAAGCAATCTTCATACTTATCAATCAAAAAAGTCTCAGAAATATAGAACAGTAAAAAGAAACTTGATTTTTTTAAAAAAAAAATAAAAAGTGATTAAGATCTCATGCATTAAGTTATTCTTTCAATGTTCTGTCAAATATGAAATTTTGGAATAGAAGAATAATCGTTATCTGGGATTTCATTACGTACTTTTATTTTTCTGTTTTTAAATAAAGTAAAATAAATTAGCAGCTAATTTATCTTCAGAAATCTATTTGTAGGTATTTTGAAGACAATCACTTGTTAAAATTAAAATAGAATATTTAGTTTTAATTTAAAACATTTCGATACGACCAGAATTGAAAATAGAGTCAGGGCAATTCAATAATAAGGTAGAGATTTAAAATTGAGTTAAATGACCCAAATGCAAGATTTGAAGAATTCAAATACAATTTGGATGTTAAATTAAGAGAATCTGATGATAAATAGGATCGGAGATTCAATGAATTAAGTGACCAAATAGATAAGTCACAGGAAAGATTAGAAGTTAGGCATAATAATTTAGACAATAAAGTTAAAACCTATAAAACTGGGTATCAAGAATTGGAAAAGAGATTTATAAAAATTGAGCAAGTTTATGAGAATGCTCAGAAAGCATCCAGATTGGGGATAAATGATATTAGAAGTAAATTAAAAGATATTCAAAGTCATATGAAAATGTAATTTAAAGAAATAAAAATAAAAGATTACAGGGTGTCAGAACAGATGCCTTTAGAAACAA
Organism: Epiperipatus broadwayi; assembly: GCA_028023455.1. Taxonomy (NCBI): domain Eukaryota; kingdom Metazoa; phylum Onychophora; class Udeonychophora; order Euonychophora; family Peripatidae; genus Epiperipatus; species Epiperipatus broadwayi. The sequence goes on along the minus strand of JAQFVV010012429.1, from coordinate 2,926,386 downwards.
TAACTATTGATTGAAATCGTTGAAAAGGTAAAGATAAATTGTTCTTATGATGTAATAAAAATAAGGTGTATAGAAGAGCAAAAAATCTTAGCTAAGAAGCTTCTAAATATTGAAAAGATAAAGAATAAGGGTAGTCAGAGAATTATAACTAAAGTATGGTTGGAAAATAAAATTATTTCCAAAGGAGTTAAAAGTTTGGAGAGCAAATTTAATGATAATGAAGATTATAGGTGTGTGCCACAAGGATATAAAAGCATATATTATAGAGTAAAGGAAAGGTGGAAAATAATTATACAGCTGTAATAAGCAAGAAGAAAGGGAATCTTATAGAAAATGAATAAAGCAATCATTCTAAGGAAAAGTTTATAATAATACAGTGAAGGAAAAAGATAATAAACCCTCCAAGAAATGGATTAAGATTTTGTTTCATGAGAAAACTTATAATAAGAGTGACTATAATGATAGATAATAATGTCAGTGGTGGAATTTCTTTGTTATTTTATTCAGAAATGTTGAAGATAGTTTAAATTACGTGGAGATAGAGAAAGCTTAATCTCAGTTTGAAACATTTAAATTTTGATGGTTTCTCGAAGATCCATGATCTGATTAATGAATTAATGAATATTATTGTAGGCGTCTTAAATTAAAACCCCAAATAAACAAGACTTCTTTAAGAATTAAAGTATAATTTACCTTATAGTATAATAAATGTTGTTTTAGTGTTTGAATTTGAACCTTATATTCATGATGATAATATGACTGTACATATGTGAGATCTTTGTTTGTAATTTGGAGAGAATTAAAATATAACCTGTTGAACAAAAGGCATTTATGAAATAGTAATGTATTAGTAGTTTTTGTGAGTGAAAATTCTTGATATTAGGATTAAATAATTAACGATAAAAATATAGTATTACAGAAGATAAATAGCATGGTATATGGTAAAAAGAGGAAATGATTTCTTAAATATTTATGATTGTAGGTCATTATGTATTATTTTGAAGTGTTATGTAATCCTAAAGTTAGGAATATTTTGAATACACTTAAAGAAGTGAGATATATAAATGTTTGCATACTAGTGCAAATATGATAACTGATAAAGGGCTACAGCTATTAGGTATTAGCTAGTAATAGTTGGTCTCAAATAATTTTAGTAGGAGTACTGAATAATTTGCTTTATGAATAAACATCTGGAACATGAGTTTATCGTCAAAGTTGAATAATGGAGGTAATCTTAAAAGGAATACTATATTAAAAAAAAAAAACCAAGTTGGAAATGAGTTATATGAAAGAAACTTTATTAATGTGTTGGTGGTATTAAAATAGGCAAAACTCTCCATACAGAATTGCCACCCAGTGCAAGCCAGAGTAATCAATGGATTCCAGAAGGCTTGTGCATAAAATCCCTATCTAGTGCCTATTCATCCAATATCCCAGACTAGTTCATGTGGTGTTGGTGGCATCATGATAAAAACGAATTAATTGGTTTCAATGTAAGAAAATTTGAGCATAACATATCAGAATGGTTGCATATAATAAATTTCTGGTTACATTCGTGATATGAGATTATTGAAAGAGATAAAGATGTAAAGGATTATTTTCAAATTTATACTAAAGCTTTAGCAACTGTAATTGATAATTTTTATGAAGGATAAAAAGAATATAGATGTATAATTGTACTTTATTATACATTGTTAATGAACATTGACTAAGTCAATTTTTTTTGTTAGTCATGATGCTTTGACATGTTGTTATTGGAGGCATATAATGAACTGATGGGAATATATTAAGAAGATAAGAATAAAAGAATAAATAAGTTTTGTCTTATTTTAGTGATAATACTAATGAAGTATTTAGGATTCTTTAGGATTGAATTATTAAACAATATATGAAGATGAGAGAAAAAAAATGAATGAATGTTTGTGTAATAGTTAATCAATGTTGTTAATTTTTTTTAAAAAGTAAAAAGCATGTTTTTTTTCCAGTAGAAGAGAGATGTACTACTGAAGTTTAAGATGAGTTTCAGTATGTGATAAAATGTCCATCATAATTTTTTTTCTTTCTTGTTTGATTTTTATGGTAGATATATTAACCTATGAAGCATTGAACTGTGTTGCTATGACAATTATAATATTGATATAAAAATGTTTATTATTAATTGTATAAGATTGTGAATTGACTTTATTCATTTTAAAATGAATATGTGAATAATAAAGCATATAATTGGATAAAATTATTGTTCTTTTGTTATTATATGTATTTTCATTACTATATTCACAATAATAAATTATAAATAATACACTAAATGTCTAATATCTCAAATATATTTATTTTATTTGTATAGTATTGTACTGGAAAAATATGTATGAAAATATATTTCCAGTGTAGTATAATGAGGATGTATTATAAATTATTTAGTTTGTGTCAGAATGGAAGAATGATATTTGTATTATGAAAACATAAATGTTTGTTATATATATAACAAAATAAATGTGTTATAGATACAATATGTAAAACTTTAATATGTGTTAGTATTAAATAAGCCTTTGAAAACGTTTGAAGGGTTAATATCTGTTTACTTGTAATGTTTTATGAATTTATTACTTGCTAAACAAATGGATATCTACATTGCATCATCATGTATATAAATTAGTATTTGTATACTTATATATAACCTTATATAAATCAAATATCTGCTGAATGAAAAGATAATTTGGATGAAAGAATAAAGGTGCATAAAAGTAGGGTTAAAAATAAATATCTTAGTTTTGCTTTGTATGTCCATGAAAAAGATATAGGCCACACTAGTATTTTTGATAAAGTTAAGGTTGTCTTCTTGGAGAGAAATGAAATAAAAAAAAGAATTAAAGAATCTTTATTATTGAAAATGTATTATTCTGAAACAATTAACTTATTTAAAAGTTTTTTTAATATTAAGGATGGATAAAAAGTAAATGGAATTGTGGGTAATGTTTAATATAAATATGGTATTGTTTTGTAGTTCTTTATACTTTAGAAGTTTGCTTGTAGCAGTGAACCATTGGTTGTGTTTTTGATTTTATTTTCTTGGCTAGTCTGTTTGAGTTTTGGATTTGGGGTAATTTTAATAGTAAATATTGGAATTAATAAATGTGCTTTGAATCTAATAGCTTTTCATGATATTTCAACTTTTTCTGGACTAATAAAACATCATCAGATCATGATTTAAGGAATAGACATGAGAACTATAGTACTATTTTTGAAATGCTGTATTTAAGGACTATTACTCAAGATGCTTGCTTATATTTATCATTATTATTGCTATATTTTTTTCTCTTCATTTAAAATGTATAGCATTCATCGATATAAATAGTAGTATAATTTTAGGTTAAGTAGTGATCTGATTATATACCTAAATATGAGAGAGCTATGACTTCCTAATCTTGCAGCATAGTAATTATTATTTTAATTTAAAATGTATTTTATTTTAATTTAAAATATTAATTTTTTTATATTTATTGATTATAAATTAACTTCAGGATATATTCCTTTATATTAGGAGTTCAAAAAGATTATCTTGTAATAAGTATTTATTTTATTTTGTTCTCTTAAATTTATACTAACAAATACATAGATTCATTTTTATGTGTATATATATATTAACTATAATTATATATGAAGTATAGAAAGAAGATATATCTTGAACTCTTTTATATTTCAGAAAGTATAAACATTTTACAACAGATTTTTTTGTGTTACATAAACATATGTGTTTGTATTTAGTATCCAATAAGTGGAAATTGATGTGCAATTACCTATTTAAATATGAAGTTAATGTCAATTAAAAACCTATTGCTTAAAACATAATCAGATTATATGCACATATTTTAAATGTTTATTTGTCATATATATATTTTTGATTTTAATTTATATCAATTTGTTAATAAATTTTGAATTAACTTAAAACAAGTAAACTTGCTTGGTTATCATTCAATTTTACAATGTAAATTCATTGGTTAATTGTATTTGGATGAGATGATATTTGCTAATTGATCATACCACATAATTTACTAGAAGCAGTTATAAAATAGTTCAGAAAGCAAAACCACAAGATGGATAAGAAAGTATAATTATATATCATTTTCTTTGTATTGAATGTAATCTTTATTATCTGACCAGGTGTAGAATTTATCTAGCAATAAGTTAAGTGTTTTGATATTTTTAAATATTTAATAAGTAATTAGAGGCTTATTGTAATTATTTTGTTAGTAATAAGTAAGTTATATTAGAATAGAAAATACATATGAATTGATCTGATGATTGATGAAGTACAAATATGATAATTATTGATGACGAGTAAAGGTAGTTGCAATTAAATGTTTGCATCTTTTATTTTAAATCATTATTGATTAAAATGAATGTTATACTGAATCAGTATAGAACCATAAAGATCAGAATCTTATTCAGCTATAGAGCGGGTAATAGTAATATATTTTGTTCTATTACAAATTACAGTGATTTGCTTTAATTATATTTAACGTTAATGTGGATCATAAATTCAGTTTAAATATTAAATTTTAACATTACTATTTGAATAAAATAAACACTAGCAATCTTTTATATGCTTTGACAATTACAGTCTAAAGTTTTAATAACTTAGCTTTAATAAACTGAAGACTAATTGGATGTGATTTGTCAATTGTTGTTCAATAAGCATCAAACAGGAATCATATCATTTATTTTATATATTGTTATGATTGGATATGAAAATCTTAAGGTTATTTAATAGGATGATTTGATTTATAATATTTTAATTTGTTGAAAAGGAAAAGATGTAGTAGCTTAATTGATTTTGTATTAATATTAAGTATTTAATCTTATTATAATCAACTTAGTTAATAAGGGTATATTGATATTAGTGGAATAGCAAGATTGAGTTAGCAATACTTTTATTTTATTTAGTTGTAATTAAAAATCAATTATTGAATTATATGTTTTACTAGATATCATTGATATTGCAAACTTGTAGGGCATATTAAGATTATTATTTCATACATCCATGAATTATTTTATTTAAATAAAAATAGAAATAATGTTTGACTTTTAGTATATTTTTGTATTATCTTAAACAATGTTTTGACTCATAAGCAATATTAAAGCATAGCTGTATATTTTTTGTCATCATTTTCATTCTATTATAAGGGATTTAAACAATAGGCATATACTGTTATTTATATTTAGTTTTATTGCTTTATCTTTGATCTATTGCAAGTAATGCTTATATTTTAGGGTATCTTGAAATAAGGTTTGATATGTTTTCTATCCATTCTAAATGCTATTGGAATCTATGATGTTACAACAAAGATTATTATCATTGTTTTATTAACTTAAGTGTTAGATTGTTATTCATTGATTGATATTCATTTTAGCTTAGTTTATTATTTTTATTCTGATACAAATGATGCTACAATTTACAGGCATTAATAAATTAAGATTGTTCTTCCTTGGTTCATTTTTTTTTTTTATGTGTCAAAGCGTTGGCTGGGAAGTAAACCCCAGGACAACTGCTTGGAATGCAGCTGTGCTAACCACTCAGCAAAATGTTGATAATAAGTAAGACTCATGCACTGCATTGTGACATAAATGGCACATTTAATTTTAATGTATATACTTTATTTATATATTTTATTGTAGTTTTATGATTATGACTGACCTGGTCGAAAGCAATGCTTAGATATTATTTTTATTAAAATTGTAAACTTTCCTGAATAGTTTTTCATTACTATTATTATTTTATTTTTTAAATAAAATTATATCATAGATGTGCATATTATATTCTGTATATACAAGATGCAAATTTCTGTATTTTATATATGTATGTAAATATTAAAACGTATTTTGGTTGAATTGCTTCTACTTAAGGTCGAGGCTTAGAGTGAAGTAATGAATGTGTATACAAGATCATACCATAATTTGATTAAGTATTTAAATCATAATCCACTTTAAGAATTGAAGTGCTAAAACCTGACATATAAAAACAGATTTCAACTTTATTTCAAGATTCTCCTAATTTAATTGTCTCATGGCAATCTATTGTCATTTTTTCAATGAATGTTTGATCATTTTACCAGTAGTATGGTATTGTATTTGAATTTTTTTTAGATTATCATACTTTATCAACTTACTAAAATATCTTTATGAATAGTAAATAAACACTGAACAATGAAAAATGAAATATTTTAAAACTTACCTAGGGTTCCTCTACTGACATAATGAAACTACTCTAATTAAGATTATTATTGGCAAACATTAGAATCAAAATCTTCTGGAAATTCATTTTCAAATTACAAGAATTATTTCAATATTATAATAAAGATTCTTTTTATTTATTTTTTTCATCATTATTTTGTTGGGATTCTAAAGATGAATAAATAAGGTATAAAATTACTTAATCATTTTTTTTTATGTTACTTCATGTTTACTTTTACAAGTTCCAGATAGGCATAACATTCTCAGAAGAATTTAAGTTGGTATCTTTCTGGTGAATATATTAAATAAAACAGGCTTTAAGTATTCCACTGTAGGAAAAGGCTTCTTCAGTGATCTCCTATGGATGAACTGTAAAGAAGAAGGCAACATTCTCTAAAGTACAGGTGGTAAAGATTTTAGTTAAATACTTATTTGCCAACCAAAAACAAAGTCTTAAGTCTGTTTAAAACCTGAAAAAATGTAATTTCCAAATTTTTCTCAATCAGGTTTCAAAATCCAGATTATTGGAATCTGTGTGGATGCTGTAATTATTTTTCTAAAAGGCTCTTAATATGCATATATGTGGGTGTTCCCTCAATTGATGAGTTAATTGAGTATGAAATGTTTAAGTAATTTATACAATTCTTTCTTCTAAAATTTTTTTAATTATAATTATTCAAGGTCTTTTCTATGTGTATATGCAATCGTTATTTTTTGTAATTCATTTTTTTTAATGTTTATATAGATTGAAATTAGTAAAATCGCCATATATTATTATTTTTAATTGTTAATTGTTATTTTTAATTAAATTATTAATAATGAATTTATAAAAAGCCAGTCTTATAGAGTCATTTAAAAATGTCCAAGTTCTGCATTCTTAACAGTGGAGACTTTATACTACAACTAATTTATTAAAATTTAATTCAAGGATATTAAACTTTTAGCATTCATAACTATGACCTTCCCTTATCTAGATATACACATTTTAAACTTTAATTACAGTTTAGTATATCCATTATTATTCAATACAATCACATGGAGTAATTAATTCAACTTTTTCCCATGTGTGTTAAACATATTTACAACTCTATTTCACTGCAAGATGCCTTTATTCATATTATTGAAGTATATATAGTTAAATGAGAAGTTATATTTACAACTACATTATATATAGTGTGTTTTTAGCCAGATTAAAGAAAAAATTACATTTATTTTATTTATACTATCTAGAAATATCTATCGAGTGCAATGGAAAATAAGGTTTTAAATTCATATACTACTAACCTATTGACATATAAATTATGAAAATGAATCACACATTGCTGTAATTTTGAAACAATTTTCTTTTATTTTCATAGTTTATCTTTCAATAGCACTTACTGAATGAATTTAAAAGTAATTCAAAAAGTACTTTGTAGAGGATGCTTTAGAAATCTACATGGTATACTCCATTTAAGAAGTCACAGTGCATCACATCATATCACATAGCCAAAATAGTATTTAATTGGATTATGAATAAAGGGCAGATAACAAGATGGGTGAGAAAGGTAATGTGGTATGCAGAAGATTTGGATAAAGAATTTATGTCAGTATACTTGTACAAAAAATAGGATGGTTGTGTTAGGAGAATTGTTGAGTGCTACAGTGGTAAGAAATGGGATAGAAGAATAGATGCATTAATAAAGAATAGGGAATTGGAGAGATAAAGAACTAGTATGGAGAGTAAAAAGAGTATATATATATATATATATATATATATATATCATATATATATATTTCATTTATATATATATATATATATATATATATATAAATGAAAAAAACATGGGTGATTTAGTCTGCAAGTTGTGTAAGGAAGGCATAGAAAATATTAGGCATCTGTGAATTGAATGTAAATGTCTGAAAGCAGAAAGGATATAAATAATAAAGTTGGGAAGGATAAATATAAAGAAAGTGATTATACAGAAAATGGGGTTATTGATTTTATTGCTGGGTTTGGGAAAAGATAAGGGGGATTTATATATAAAGGCCATGGAATTGACAAAGATTATGTTGGGGAAATGGGATGGAGCAGGATATAGGAAAACTTAGGGCAGGGAATGGAAAGGAAAGGTAAAGTGGCTAACAGGTTTCTCTGGGGATAGTTGCTGAGAGATTCTTGACTCTGTATAAGAAGTCACGGCACATCACATCACATGTTTACAAGCAGAAAGGGTACTAATAATGAAGTTGTGGGAGAATAAATATAAACAAAGTGATTATACTGAAAGTTCTTTCTTGGTTTTTATATTGAATTTGCAAAAAAAAAGGGGGGGGGGAATCTAGAGATAAAGATCATAGTGAATAAAGATGATGTGGAAATGAGATGGAGCAGGATAGAGAAGAATTTGGGAAAAACTTAGGATGGAGAATGGAAAGGGAAGGGAAGGTGGCTAACAGGTTTTTCTGGTCATAGTGGCTAAGAGATTCCTGACTCTGATAAAGGAGAAACCATAGTGCATTGCATCACATGTTTTAAGTTTTGTGCTAATTTATTAAAAATAATACTATTTTAATTAGATTGCTTCCAAAGGTTTACAAATGTTTTTGCTAAAATAAATCATGAGGTAAACCAAAACATTTTGACTGTTTGAAACATGAGGCAACTAAGTCATTATCTGTTGTTAGTCAAAATCGGTTATGCTCTGGTTTTCTTATCACAGTTAAAGCTAAAAGAATGATGTGAAAAACTTTGTTTCTGACAATTCCAGATCAAATGACTGAATGGAAATTACTTTGTGGTTAACATTTATAATAAAAATTACCAGTTGAACCCAGCTATATAATCAACATGTATTAATAATAACACATAAAATAAAAATAAATAAAATAATTGTAGGTATTTGAGAATTAGTTGATAAACATTTTGAGTGGTCATTAAATATAGGAGTTGTCTGAAAAGAAAAGATATAAGTAGTAATAGAGGGTTGATTTTATATACACTAAGTTTTATAATGGTGTGGCCATCCTAAAGATAATCAAAGATATGTGAAAAAAAAAAGTTGTGGACTTTGAAAAAATGTTTAGTAATTTTATAGACAAAAAAAAAAAATAGGAAAAAAAACAAACAGATTTGTTATTTAATTGACAATTTACAATTCAATTCTGAGAATAATGTTGTGGTCGAGAAGAAGACTTAGGTGCTTTTACTGAATTACAACTGACTTCTGTCAATTCTCAGTGTTCAAACATCATATTAACTTCCAACTGACAAATCATTCATTTATTTTTATTTTATAGCAGAAAAAATACTGACTGTTGATTGTAAAATGAAATGGTCTGCAAGGATTATAAAAATAAATTAAAAAATTATTACATGATCTGAAAAGGTTGAGATCTGAAGTAATGTGGGAGAAAAAAACAGGCATAATTCTCCATACATATTGCCACTCAGTGCAAGCCAGAGTAATCAATGGATGCCAGAAGGCTTGTGCATAAAATCCCCATCTAGTGCATACTCATCCAATATCCCCAGACTAGTTTTTGGCATCCATTGATTAGTCTGGCTTGCACTGAGTGGCAATATGTATGGAGAGTTTTGCTTGCTTTAATAACAGTTATAAGCAAGCATAAGAAATGGTGATTACGTGATGTTTATTGGCTTAATTTGGGGGAAACAAAGATTAAAACAAATGGAAATAGATAAGTCAGTAAAGACTTGCAATCAAAAATAATATTAAAAAAGCCCCAAGAATTATTAGTTTTTGCCCCTTGTTAATTAAATTAAAGTTTATGCCTATGTTAATATCTTATAGTGGCAGACTAAATAATTAAAGGTTCTTAAATCATAATCCAGCTGAAAAAAAATCTCAGTTTGGTTTATTGAATGGAATTATTGTGCTCAATGCTATGACTCTAGGGTTTGATATTACAAGCTTCTAAGCAACTATTCATTTATTTATTTATAATCTAATTTAGCATTATGTTTATTACATAGATATAATCTTAAAAAATATTTTAATTTGTTGTTTTAGATGAATCCTCAACATACTGTCCCAACAATTGATGATAATGGATTTTATCTTTGGGAAAGGTAAAACATTCATTTATATTTTTTACTATTATTATATTGAATAGATAGTAATGCCATGTGGCTTATGAATTGGTAACCATGCCAGCTTCAAGTCAGACAACTCAAGTAGATTTTAAGATAGCCTATAGTAAGCTGGTTTTGATTGTATTATTTCAGATTTTACTTTAAGAAAGCTTAAATGATTTCTGAGCCTAGTATTTTAGCAATTTCAAACTTGGTTATATTTTAATCAGGTATAGGCAGATTCAAAGTTAAGTCACTTTGCTGGTTTCTGTTAAAAATCAAAATCCTTTCAGCCTATGAATTTTGGAATGTTAAAATGCTTACTTAAACTTATAAATATTCTGGCATGAAAATTTTTATTAGAAGCAATGGAACTATGAATATTACTGAACTCTTACTACAGTTTCTCTGAAATCTTCATGAATATTGGAGACTTCTCATCTAAGAAGCAATAGTTTGTGTAAAAGAGCAATCTCTTAGAAAACATTTTGAAACTGCTTTTTATGAAGAGACATCGTGTTATTTTTTCAACACAGATAGTTTTCCTGAAAAACAATTATTTTTAAGATTTCTGAAATGACTATAAAAAAAGAGATTTTATTCTTCTTTTACCACAGGAATCACATTGACTGTGCTCTACAATGCACAGATGAATAGTCAATGAAAATTCTTAGAATGATTGAAATAGTAAATAAATAACAAGATTAACTATGGGTTTTATTCAGAAATGTTACCAAATTTACTGCTTCTTTTATTTTGCTATAATATCTTATCTAAATGCAATGTATCCACTGTACTTTGAACACTTTTTAGCAAAAACCTTTTATTGTATATATATGCTTAAACAATCTTATATTTCGACTGACTTGCAGTCTTCTTAAAGTTAAAGCGGCTCTGAAGAAGACTGCAGGACAATCAAAACATAAGATTGTGTATGCATATATGTACGATAAAGAGTTTTTGCTAAAAAGTGTTCAAAGTAGAGTGTATATATTGCATTTATATGGGTTTTATTATTCAAACATTTTATTGAAGGAAAGAATATCACCAGAGATGTTTTGGTAGCAGTAGGAAGTCTCTAAATGAATGAATGAATTGCTCTATTTTTTTATTTTTTTTTTTAAAAAAACCCCTTTACACTATTCTTAAAAAAAATTTCATTTTTTTAAGTTAAATTTTTGTTTAAAATATTTTTTAATCTATAATAATCTGCTTTTATGGATGCAATAGTAATTCCTGGTTTCTGGTCCTCACTTAAGTTATAGTCTGTTAGCATTCAGGTTTGCATTAAGCTCCAAATTCAATTTTTTTTTTTTACCTTTAATTATTGTCCAGTAAATTTACACATTGCTTATTGTTTTAGCCATTTAATATTTATGATTCAATTAAGTTGATAAAATCTTTTTTTCTTCTTTCACAGACTTAATAATGGAACATTTAATATTACATCATGATGCCTAAATGCATACGTTGACAATATTATCATCATTTAACTTGACTAATTTTCTCCCACTTTTTGAACCAGATAACTGTAATAAAATCAATGTAACTGTTGTTATTCTTGTTTTTACAGATTTCTTTAGCTGAGGCATGGACTTCTATTAAACAAGATATTCTAATTGTACCACTGCTTTATCTTGCTGCAAATGCAAAAACTTTTTACCTTGTTTGCAACACAAGACATTAGTTGATTGTTTTACAACAGAGCTATTTAGCCAATAAGAAATATTAGAGCATACAAAAGTTAATTATAACAGAATTAATTAAACCATTAAACATCACATGATGACCATCTCATGCTAGCACATAACTGTTAGTAAACAGGCAAAAACTCCATATAGTAGTGCCACCTTGTGCTAACCAGAGTAATCAATGTATGCCAGAAGGCTTGTGCATAAAATCCTTATTTAGTGCCTACTCATCCAATATCCCCAGACTAGTTTCTGGCTTGTGGCCTTCATCAGTGAGAAGTCTTGGATTCTAAGATCTAGGTGCAGTGCTCTGAGATCCAAGGCTCCTCACTGATGAAGGCCACAAGCCAGAAACTAGTTTGGGGATATTAGATGAGTAGGCACTAGATAGGGATTTTATGCACAAGCCTTCTGGCATCCATTAATTACTCTGGTTAGCACAAGGTGGCACTACTATATGGAGTTTTTGCCTATTTAAGATTAATTAACTTAGCAAAATTGATCTATGAATTCTTTTCATATATTTTATAGATTACTAGACAACCATTTAATCTGAAAAATGAAAGGTATTAAATACTCTTTGGTAAATTGTGATACAGTTTCTTAAGTAAATAAACAGTATTATTTTATTTGTTATTATCATTACTTTCAGAATGAAGGCCTCTTCAAGTTTAACCCAGTTTTTTTTTTTGATGCAATGCTTATCCATATCACTCCAGAAAATTTTTTTAACCTTATTTATCCATATCATGCATGGTTTTCTTCTAAGCTTTTATGATCTTTTAAAAATTTTAGTAGTTCATTAACTGTTATTTCTCATAAAGCATGTCCAGGCCCATTTCATTTCATTCTCATAATTCTTTAAATAATGTCAGTAATACCTCTCTGTTTTCCCATCCATACATTTTATTCTTTGATTCCTCATTGTTAAACCTGATGTGCATCTCTCTATATTTCACTTTGTAATCTGAAAGCTTTGTATCATTCTTCTGATCAGTGTCTGAATTTCAGATCCATGAATAAATACTGATAATTTAGAATATTCCTTCCCAGCTCACAGACATGTTTTAATTAAGACTAAGTTATTTCTTTTAAATACATTTAGTCTAAAATTAATTCTATGATTAATTTCATCCATTATGTTTCCATCTGTAATAATCATCTGAGCAATATATTTATAATTTTCAAATTTTCTAATTCATTACTGTCAACCTTTCTTTTCTTTTTTTAAAAAGCTGTAGAACATTATATTAGTCTTTTTAGTATTTCTTTTTAATCCTTTTTTTTTTAGCCTTCATTTCCCAAACACTGAAACCTTACTTATAAAAGCAGTCACATTATCTGCAAAATCTAGATGACTTAAATAATCTATGTTCATTTTCATTATCTTGGGTTTTCATTTAATGTACAAAATATTTTCATAAAACTGTTGTAACAAATTTTGGAAAGATGAAATCACTCTTTGATAAACTCACATCAATGGTAATTTCTTAGATGTACTTTAAGCACTGCTGTTGCATTTTGATAACTATTCTTTAGAATTTGACAATGTCATAAGTCAACATCTTAATATGCCAAAGTTTAATCATCAAAATCTTATAAAATCAAATATCTTTCAATAATCTACAAATTAAAATTAAACAATAGCTGATTCATTAGTTTTATAATTTGTCTTAATATTTGAATATGATCTACCATGATTTAAGCACTTTTAAATCCAGTTTATTTGTTTATATTTGATTGGTTTGAGTTTATAGACATGTTGTAATGATCACAGAAAAATTATTTGATAAAACTGATAGAAGAATAACAGATCTGTAATTTCTAATATTCTTCTTTTCATTTTTTTCAGATATCATTATCATTACTGAATTCCACAATCATCTGGTGCAATTTCTTATTATTTGGTAAATAACTTAGTTATCAATTTATCTACTTCTTCACATACTTTTTAAAAAAATATTTATAATAATTTCATCATTTTCCAGAAATTTTTTATTTTTTAGAGATTATTTATAATTTTTTTCAATACCAAGATGTTATATTATACTTATGAAACTTTATTCTTTTCTATAATTTTCTTTTCCATAATTTTCTTTTCCATTTCACACTTATGTATTTATATATCATGATTAACTTTTTTTAATACCATTTTATAGAAGTTTATATATTCAATTATTTAAAATTGATTATTTTATATATGTTTTTACATTTTTCTTTTTTTTTTTTAACCTTGCCTTGTCTTGGTTGAAAATTTACTGGTGGAATGTTACCCTTTTTACATCATCTATCTACGATGATAATCTGGATTAACTGATGAGTGCTGGTTTAGCACGAAATACGTATATTGGTGATTATTTATCTTTTCTACATGTGTGTGGTCATGTGTATCAGTTGTATGAGATAGTGTGGATAGTTGAAGGGTGCTTGAAAATCTGAGTTCAAATCCCCTATACTTACAATTAAAGCTCCCAGGTTTGGGAAGAGTGCCTGGTTTTCAAATATTTATCATCTATCTACATAGATTCTCAATAGTCAGTTATTTATTTTTTGATCTATTCAGATATGATCCATTTCTGAAGTCTGTTAATATTTGTAAATTCACCAGAGTATTTCTGAAGAATATAATATTGGCTCTCCAGCTTTGCACTATTATGTATCTTATGTTTCACTAATTGGCAATCATTTCTTTTATTAAATTTACTAAGCACATTATATTCTTGAAATATGTATTTTTTGTTGTCAATATATAATTCAACTTTGAAATAATTTTATTTGGATGTTCTGTGTCCCTTAATTTTTTTAATAAATAAATAAATTCATAGCATAAAATTAAAAAAAAAAAAGCATATGATCCTCGCTCATACTTCAGGATCATATTCTATTCATGCTATTTCAATTCTGTCACTTAATGTAAGCTTAAGTAATCAGTATACATGCAAATCTCTATTTGGTATTGGTCTGTTTATGGCAAAAACTAGACTGAGAATATGGATTGGACTACACTGAATAAGAATTTAATAAGCACTATTAACTTGCATCTAATAATTATTTGATCTTACAATTAATGGCAGACTGGGAATAGTATATAAATGGAATTTCCTTATAAAATTTGTAATATATAATTTTTATTTTCCTATAAATTCTGTAAATCTATACCCTTTCTAATTTCACATCCATAATAAAATTTATTCACAGCCCTTTCAACTTTCAATCACTTTCCTATTCTAGCATTAAAATTGTCAATAACATTTTATAAAGCGCAGACGGCATTGAAAATTAAATTGAGAGAGTGCAAATTTCTCAAGAGCTTGTGACTATTAGTAACCAATCAGATCTTAAACACTGGGAAAATCCCTGTCCCAGTGCTTAAGATCTGATTGGTTACTAATAGTCACAAGCGCTTGAAAAATTTGCACTCTCTCAACTTAATTGTCTATAACAAGTTTTAAAATATTGTGTCGTCTTATTAAAAGTATTCTTTAGGTTAAATAAAAATCTTCTTCATTAAAATAAAACTCATTTGGATATATACTTTAATTATCAGTGTTTGATATTTTTTATTAAGTTCAATAACTAATCTTATTACTTTGGTATACCATTATTTTCCACAATGATGTTCTTTTATTATAATTATTTATACCGAATTTCACTCCAATATTTGTACCTTTACAATAATTTATATATCCAGTTTTTTTCGATTCACAAAGTCTAGATGTCAACACATTCCATTTAATATTAGAATAATTTCATTCTTCTCATGCAGTCTTTATTCATATGCAAATAATATAAAGTTATACACAGTTAAAAAAGAAAATAATTAAATGGTAGTGTAGATTCAGGTTCTCAATATTCCTACCTTTAAAATTGCCAACCATTGCTCTTAGCAGATGGTTTTATATCCTCCGGAGATTTATTTTTGTCTATCATAGAAAGAATATTTAATTTGCATTTAAGAAACCTAACTTGTGTGACAGTTAAGAACTATCAAGTATATGAAATGACATGATGATTTTGTCTTGGTCCTAAATTAAAGATACAAACCAATAAATTTACCACGCTATCTTTCCAATGCATGATGGAGAGCAAACCATCTACATTCATTCAAATAATAAATGATGACAAGAACTTATTAAATGGACATTAAGAATTTGTTCTGTTCTGGGTTTTTAAAGCATCACAGTCACCTTCCATTTGTTAATAAACAGATTTAAACTATTTAATTATGAAATACTTTTTTGAAAAACAATTACTTTTTTCAGTAAAATTATATATATTGTGTGTGTGTGCTGGGATGTGGCAATAGAGAAGCTGAGCAGAATAATAATACGATGGCTTAGCACTTTTGAAGGCTTATGGTGTCCTCATATTCATAGCAGAATCAGAAGAGAAAAATGATGGAATATATATATAGTGTAACAATCCGGAGATAGTTAGACTTACGTAATCTGCACTACAGGGCGCCATCTAGGCATTTGAACCTAGAAAAATTTATAAAGTAGGCAGATACATAAGTCAAAAAAAAAATTTTTTTTTTTTAATTTTGGTTCCGGTCGTTAGCCCATGTCACTAGCTCAGTGGAATAGCACAGATTAAATAATATAATCTAAGAGTATATAAAAAAAGAATAAAATAAGCCACTGCCAGTAATTAGCATACAAACATTTATTTATGCATATATATATAAGATTGAAAATTGTTTTAGAATCAGTTTACATTTTAACATTTAACATTATTTTTAACTTTACTTTGAATTTTAATTTACATTTTAATTTCTATTATATTATAAGTTTACATTTTAATTAAGTTCGCACAGGGGAGTTTATAAAAGTTTGTTTTAAAATGTTGAGTATAGATCGGTTACATAGATTACAACGGTTAAAAACATTTCAAAATAAACATAAACGATCAAAATATAAAATCATTGATACCGACAATTGCAGAGGGAAATTTATAAGTAACCCAATAGTATTCACCATAAGATACTTGCATTGTCACCAATAACTTAAAAGACATCCGAATAAATACATTTTAGATACTCACCATAAGGTATCATTATTTATCGAATGTCTATATATTTTGATCAAATATGAAAACCCGAAACATACCTAACCGATAACCAATCCATGCAAACGTCTATAAACAACTTAATTTAATGCATTTTTGTTTGTGTCGAGTATGAATAGACTACATAGATTTGCATTTGAAAATAAACATTCTATCCCTGTTTAACCTTAGGCTAAAATCCGCAGTCAAACTGGCACCAATTCATCTGATATATCGATGTATTCAATGTAATACGGAATACGGCAGCACCAAAAAGATTAAGAGAAGACATTGACTCTCATCAGATAGGAATATTACATCTATCTAACGAGAAGTACAATATAAAAAAAACTCCATAGAAAGGAACTGCGTTCTCCGTCTTATAATTCCTTCCATAGGCAAACGGGTGAGTGTAGTGTATATATAAATGATTCTGCCAGTAGCGAATCTCCCACTACATCTTCTAACTACATCAATATATCCAATCCAATGACCCAATTTAACAACGACACAAATAACCTAAGATTACCCTTCCCTAATATAGCTTTACAAATCTATATAGCCATTTATGCCCAACTTAAATTTAACATTGATATATTTTAATTTATCGGAAAACAGAAATCATAAATAAACTTAAAGAACAAAAAAATAAATAAATAAATAAATGGAAATGATTTTACACAAAAAAATACATCATAACATTATTAAAATTAATATTAAAATTGGTCAGATAGGATTCTATTGCAATTATTTTAAATACTAGGAAAGTTTAAAATTTAAAGTTCTTAGTGTTTTCAAATTAATATTGTTCATTATATTTTATAAAGTTCTTATGGTTTTAACACGTCCGTAGTTTTATCCGTTGCTTGCCATGAATGTGAATTCCCACGCCGTCCTAAAGAGATTTGTTGAGTTAGCCATTGTTTTTTTATTTATCCGGAGGTTTTTTTAGTTTAGTTGGTCCTCAATGTAGAAAACGATAGTTCATTTCTCTTTCTTTCTTAGCAGAACGAAGGGATTGAAGAGTGCGTCTTTTTCAATCCCTTCTCTTTCAACTCCGCACCAACGCATATAGTCACATCATAAATAATAATCAATAACTAACTAATTAATAATTTTCAAACTTGTCCTTTTATACATAACTTTAGGATCCAATGGATGTTACGTCATGATGATGATATGGTCCTTTCGCTGGGGTCCGATTCCATTGTTTTTCATTCATTGGCTATTTGTTTCTATTGTTTTCCTATCTGACCGATGTTTTTACATTTAAATGCCCAAGGCTGGTGTACTAATTAAAATAATCATTTCCATTTTACAAAAGATTAATTAATTTGTTTTCAAACTTAAACATATATTTTTATCTCTAAATCTTTTCTGAAAATTTAGTTTTAAACTACTCTTTTTTTAATAAAGTTTTATTTTAATAAATATTTATCTGTGCGATTTTTTAATTTTCAGTTTTTAATTCTTAAAAAAGAAATTTTTATTGGTGAACTTTTTTTTTTATTTATGTTTACTAATAAAAAATAATGTAACGTACGTATGTGCCCGTTACATATCAGTAAACTTGCTTAAAGAAAAAATGAACAAAAAAAAAAAATTTTACTTAGGGTTAGTAATTACGGTACACGATTAACAAAATTTACAAAACATTCGGTTAGTTATAAAGACTATTTACAAAAAAAAAATGTTGACTATCGTTTTCCTAAGGGCCATTTACGTTCACACCTCCTCCCCACAAGAGTTCTATTATTTTTTATTTTTTTTTATACATTTTATTTTTACACACGGCATGACAAGTAAGTTATTTAAATTATTTATTTAAGAAGGTTGTACTGAACTAAATATGTTTTGAAAGATAATGGATTTATATGTGTATATTTGCAGCACAATTATAAATACTACCAACTTATTTTTAACTGATTAAAATGCTTAAATAGGGTTACACTGAAGTAAATTCCCAACGGTACTCATCGTAAGGTACCACATTTCGATCATAAACTTACGTGGCTGTGCGCGCCTATACACGTTAAAGCATAATATATATCAACAAACAAAAAAAAATTTATTGCAACCTTTTGACTTTGTTTTTTTTTTAACAAAAATTAGTTTTAAAATTATTTATACTTTCTCGTGTTTAATATATGTGCAATTTCTTTCTGGCAGCACTTTTATAAGATTTAAAGTATACGACTTTATGTAAACAGATAAAAATGTTTCATTTTGAGAAGAATTTGTTCAGGGTGTACGTGGTTTATTAAACATCGGCCCAAGTTGGGAAAGCCAATTGTAACAATCTGGAGAAGATAGACTTACGTAAACTGCACTACAGGGCGCCATCTAGGCATTTGAACCTAGAAAAAATTATAAAGTAGGCAGATACGTAAGTCAAAAAAAAATTTTTTTTTTTTTTTTATATTTTGTTTCCGGTCATTAGCCCATGTCACTAGCTTAGTGGAATAGCAGAGATTAAAGAATATAATCTAAGAGTATATAAAAAAAGAATAAAATAAGCCACTGCCAGTAATTAGCATACAAACATTTATTTATGCACATATATATAAGATTAAAAATTGTTTTAGTATCAGTTTACATTTTAACATTTAACATTATTTTTAACTTTACTTTGAATTTTAATTTACATTTTAATTTCTATTATATTATAAGTTTACATTTTAATTAAGTTCGCACAGGGGAGTTTATAAAAGTTTGTTTTAAAATGTTGAGTATAGATCAGTTACATAGATTACAATGGTTAAAAACATTTCAAAATAAACATGCAATATCCAGTACTAGTCGGATATATATATGGTCGAGGTTCGAGTGAGATTTATCGCACTCGACAGCAACAAGTAATTATATAATTAAACACAGGAACATGGTAGTGGAGTTAATAGGTTTATATACATAAATACATATACAAGGATTAATATATAATACAATTATTACAAAGGTAAACTGACTAACACATTATTATACAACTCTAGTCTTAAAGGCCCACAGGCTTACAATAAACAATATTAAAGTCTATACGACCTGTAATGGTCCCTAGGTCTGCCTTAGTATGTTCGGAGGTAGACCTCTCTGCAAGACGAGTTGAAAGTGAAGTAGTATCTGTGCACTCTGAAAAACGTATCCATCCCTCAACTTCACCTAGCAAGTCTGACCTTGTTTGTTCTCACCATACCGGATGTAACACTCTCTATTTCCATTGGTCATCCCATGACACGAGGTACAAAGTGGTCAGTCTGGTTATCTCTGACCAACCTTAATCGTTTCTGTGATGCTTTTAGCATACACGCACATACTTTAATATTTGTCATAGTTACATTATTATTGTGTGTATCTGTTAATAAGCATACACACACATACTTGTATTCATTTATAATAGTTACATTATTATTGCGTGTATATGTGAATACACACACACATAGCACGCCTCCCCCAAGTTCAGCGATGTACTTTTCTAAAAAAAGATTTTTTTTTTCATTTCTTCTCTGAACTTAACACATAATCATGCAGGTGGAGGGGAATTTTTGTTCTCCTCTTTGCGCGTGGGGGTGGTTTAGTTTCACCATCTGTGACTATTTCATTTTCTTCACTATTTTGATTTTCTTCGTCAGCAGTAATGATTTCTGTTTCACCTTTAGTTTCATAATGAGTATCATTTTCTTTGTCATCATTACTTTTAAACAATTGTGGAGTGCATTCTGTTATTGCACTCTTGCGCAATTGGTTAATGTGCTTATGTAATATGCTGCCATCTGCCATACGGACAGCAACCACTTGTTTACTTAAATGGCGTACAGCATATGCTTGAGTCCATGATTTATTTAAATTATTTTTCACCCAGGATCGTTCATCAGGTGAAAATTTATTGTTTATTGTAATCGGCATTTGATGCTCTTTTGATGGCATTATTGCTGAGAGTTTTGTGCGTAACTTCCGGCCTAAATATTTTTCTGCAGGTGATCTGCCCGTTTTAGCTGTGGGTGTGGAATGCTGATATAGCAACGCCATGAAAACTGCCTCTTGGAGTCTTCCTTTTCCCAATTTATTCTTGGATGACTTTAAGCTTTGTACCACTTTCTCAGCCGGTGCATTTGATTGGGGGTGGTAGGGGGGTAAGGATATGTTTAATCCCCCATTCCTGCATAAATTCGGCAAATTTTTCAGACGTGAAACCGGTTCCATTATCGGATACGAGGGTTTCCGGTAGCCCATGGTATGAA
This sequence comes from Epiperipatus broadwayi, assembly GCA_028023455.1. Classification (NCBI taxonomy): domain Eukaryota; kingdom Metazoa; phylum Onychophora; class Udeonychophora; order Euonychophora; family Peripatidae; genus Epiperipatus; species Epiperipatus broadwayi. The sequence continues at coordinate 2,905,111 of JAQFVV010012429.1, read as the reverse complement.
AAAATTTCCATGAGCTTGTCCAGCGTCTCATCCGAACTTGTGTTTTTCACTGTTTTATATTCTGACCATCCTGAGTAGGCATCGACCACTACCAGAAATAATTGTCCGTGGATTGGACCGCAGGGGTCAATGTGAATTCTCTGCCAAGGTTTCTCTGTTTCTTTCCATGCTTCATATTTTGCTGGGGGTGCTTTTGCACATGACTGACAGCTAGAACATTTTTTTATGAATGTTTCTATATCAGTGCTGATTCTCGGCCACCATACATAACTACGGGCTAACACTTTTGCCCTGACAATGCCTGGATGACCTTCATGTAATAAATTTAGCATGTGCGATCTGCCTATTTTTGGTATTAGGACTTGATCGCCTTTAAGAATGCAACCTTTACATATTGATAGTTTTTTGCGAGCTTTCTATAGCTCTATGTGCAAAAACGGAGGATGTTGTGCTCACCAGCCTCTTCTAATTTTCTCCATCAGCCATTTGTAGCCAGTGTCTTCATTGGTCCATGCTGCTACTTTTCGGCTATTAAGAGTCTGGCTTTGAAGCGCATCAATGTAATTGATTTCTATTTCACTTGTAATGTTCTCTGAGTTGTCAGGCATTCGGGATAACGCGTCGGCGTGACCAATAGTCTTTCCCTTTTTATATTCCAGACTGAAATCATACCCAGAAAGTATGTTAATCCATCTCAACATGCGCGGGCTGAGGTGTTCCGGAATTTGTTTTTATACCTAAAATTCCCAGAAGTGGTTTGTGGTCTGTCATGATTTTGAAATAACGACCGTATAAATACTGGTGGAATTTATGAATTCCAAATACTATGACTAGTGCTTCTTTGTCTAGCTGACTATAATTTTTTTAGCTTTGGACAAGGTGCGCGACACGTAATCTATATAGACATTCCCCAGATTGAGCTGGGTGACATATTACTGCTCCCACTCCATATTCTGATGCATCAGTCATTAGTGTTATCTCAAGATCGCTATTATAGTGTACCAGTAATTTGTTTGATACGAGTAAAGCTTTAGTATTTTGAAAAGCCCTTTCTTGTGTTGCTTCCCACTTACCATTTCTGATTCTTTTTCAGTAGCTCATATAATGGTTTGGCTATGTGAGCTTTGCCCTCTAGGAAGTTCTCAAAATAGTTAACCAAACCCAAAAAAGCCTGCAATTGTTTTACGTTACTAGGCCTTCTAGCTTCTGACACTGCTTTGACCTTTTCGGGAGATGGCCTTGTCCCAGAGCTAGAGACTATGTGCCCTAAAAACTTTAATTCAGTGGCCTTCCATATGCATTTTTGTGTATTTAATTTCGCTCCAAACTCTTCTAGCCTTTGACAGACAGTAGTTAGACGACTATGCAATTCATTTTCTGATCTTGCCGTAATTAATATGTCATCAAAATAAGGGATAACGCCCTGGCATCCAGTAAGCAGAGTTTCAATTTTTGCTTGGAATATACTGGGAGCAGATGCTATGCCAATTGGGAGGTGTTTGCATTTAAATAGACCCACATGAGTAGTCAGTGTTAGAATTTCGGCAGCCTTATTTGTTACTGGAATTTGATGGAAGGCCGCATCTAAATCTAATTTAGCAAAATATTTTGATTTTTTGCAGTGATGCTAGTATTTCTCTGGAGTTTGGGATGGGGTAGGCATGTTTATTTAGAGATTTGTTGACAGTTATGTGATAATCACCGCACAAGCGTATCTGTCCATTAGGTTTGGTGATCACGACCAGCGGAGTCGCCCACTCTGTCTCCTCTGTTGGTTCTAGAAGGCCGTTCTTCACTAGCTCATTTATTTCTTTCGCTACTTTTTCTTTTTGTGCAAAAGGGACCTTTCGAGGTCTGCAAATTATTGGCATGGCCTCTGGTGACATTTCCAGTGACACAGGTTTAGTTTTAATCATTCCTGGTTTGCCATTTAAAAGTTTAGGGAAACGATCTCTTTTATGTCTTTTTCACTGTCAATTTTTTTGACCAATGAGATTTCAATTCTGAGTTCTGTAAACCAGTCATGACCAATGAGAGGGTTTATGGGGATGTGTACAATATATAGTGGCAAGATTGAAATGTTGCCTTTATTACTAGTAATTTGAGCTTGGACTATACCCTTAATTTTTATTTCTTTACCATTTACGTCCAATGCTCTAAGCTTGGTATTGCTAAGCCTAGGGGGCTCTCTTATTTCCGCCCTGATTGAATTCCAGTCGGCTACGGATATTAAAGAAATGCCACTACCACTGTCTATTTCCATTGACAGGGGTTTTCTGTAAACTTTCACAGTAGTCATAAATTTCTGTGCTTGATTTATAACGTTATTTATATCAATATTACATTTAGTTTCATTAATACTTTGTATTTTATTTCCGTTAACTTGGTCAACTGTTCTATTTTCACACATTCTCGCCATGTGACCTATTTTTTACACAGTCTACATCGATCGTGTTTGAAATAGCAATCTTTAGATATATGACCTAGTTTTCCGCAACAATAGCACTTTGTTGGACTTTTATTTGTCTGTTTAATAATTTTGCTATCGGAAGACCCTTTGTTGAGTTTTTCAACACCAAATATTCCTGTTTGATCACTTTCAACGCCTTTTTTCACAGCAAATTCTTTTGCTTGCTCTACTACTATTTCGTGAGCGATACTGCGTTTGATAGCTTCACGATAATTTATGTCTTCATCAGCCAGTAACTGCTGCCTCAAACTGTTGCTATTCATTCCACATAGGAATTGTTCCAGTAGCGCTTCTTCTAAATATGAATCATAACAGCAGTTTTTTGCGAGTTCGTGTAGGGCTGAGTCATAATCCTGCGTATTTTCGTTTCTGCCTTGATGGCGATTTCGAAAATGAAGTCTGGCGATGTGCCTAGACGGGCGAGGATTAAAATAATTTGACAAACGATGTTTTAACTCATCGTAGGTTAATTTTTCAGGAGTGTTGGGTTCTGTTAATCTGTTAGCTATTTGTATGACACCTTTTCCTGCAAAACATAATAATGTCACTGTTTTATACACATCTTCCTCTACTCTGTTAATAAAACAGTAATTTTCAATCTGTTGAACATACAGGGGCCACTCATTTGCCTCTCTGACATCAAACTCAGATATTGTCGATTGCATTTTAAGCAATTTATATGACTAATTCGTTTAATACCATAGGTTCGTTCGCTACTTCAATAATTCTGCCTGACTTATTTGGTTGTCAGCAGACTACTAGGGTTCAAATTGAACTTACGACTGCGCCAGTGCAATATCCAGTACTAGTCGGATATATATAAGGTCGAGGTTCGAGTGAGATTTATTGCACTCAACAGCGACAAGTAATTATACAATTAAACACACGAACAAGGTAGTGGAGTTAATAGGTTTATATACATAAATACATATACAAGGATTAATATATAATACAATTATTACAAAGGTAAACTGACTAACACATTATTATACAACTCTAGTCTTAAAGGCCCGCAGGCTTACAATAAACAATATTAAAGTCTATACGACCTGTAATGGTCCCTAGGTCTACCTTAGTACGTTCGGAGGTAGACCTCTCCGGGAGACGAGCTGAAAGTGAAGTAGTGTCTGTGCACCCTGGAAAACGCATCCATCCCTCAACTTCACCTAGCAAGTCTGACCTTGTTTGTTCCCGCCATACCAGATGTAACACTCTTATTTCCATTGGTCATCCCATGACACAAGGTACAAAGTGGTCAGTCTGGTTATCTCTGACCAACCTTAATCGTTTCTGTGATGCTTTTAGCATACATGCACATACTTGAATATTTATCATAGTTACATTATTATTGCGTGTATTTGTTAATAAGCATACACACACATACTTGTATTCATTTATAATAGTTACATTATTATTGCGTGTATATGTGAATACACACACACATAGCAAAACATAAACGATCAAAATATAAAATCATTGATACCGACAATTGCAGAGGGAAATTTATAAGTAACCCAATAGTATTCACCATAAAATACTTGCATTGTCACCAATAACTTAAAAGACATCCGAATAAATACATTTTAGATATTCACCGTAAGGTATCATTATTTATCGAATGTCTATATATTTTGATCAAATATGAAAACTCAAAACATACCTAACCGATAACCAATCCATGCAAACGTCTATAAACAACTTAATTTAATGCATTTTTGTTTAGTGTTGAGTATGAATAGACTACATAGATTTGCATTTGAAAATAAACATTCTATCCCTATTTAACCTTAGGCTAAAATCCACAGTCAAACTGGCACCAATTCATCTGATATATCGATGTATTCAATGTAATATGAAATACGGCAGCACCAAAAAGATTAAGAGAAGACATTGACTCTCATCAGATAGGAATATTACATCTATCTAATGAGAAGAACAATAAGAAAAAACCTCCATAGAAAGGAACTGCGTTCTCCGTCTTATAATTCCTTCCATAGGCAAATGGGTGAGTGCGGCGTATATATAAACGATTCTGCCAGTAGAGAATCTCCGACTACATCTACTAACTACATCAATATATCCAATCCATTGACCCAATTTAACAATGACACAAATAATCTAAGATTACCCTTCCCTAATATAGCTTTACAAATCTATATAGCCATTTACGCCTGACTTAAATTTAACATTGATATATTTTAATTTATCGGAAAACAGAAATCATAAATAAACTTAAAGAACAAATAAATAAATAAATAAATGGAAATGATTTTACACAAAAAAATACATCATAACATTATTAAAATTAATATTAAAATTGGTCAGATAGGATTCTATTGCAATTATTTTAAATACTAGGAAAGTTTAAAATTTAAAGTTCTTAGTGTTTTCAAATTAATATTGTTCATTATATTTTATAAAGTTCTTATGGTTTTAACACGTCCGTAGTTTTATCCGTTGCTTGCCATGAACGTGAATTCCCACACCGTCCTAAAGAGATTTGTTGAGTTAGCCGTTGTTTTTTTATTTATCCGGAGGTTTTTTAGTTTAGTTGGTCCTCAATGTAGAAAACGATAGTTCATTTCTCTTTCTTTCTTAGCAGAACTGAAGGGATTGAAGAGTGCGTCTTTTTCAATCCCTTCTCTTTCAACTCCGCACCGACGCATATAGTCACATCGTAAATAATAATCAATAACTAACTAATTAATAATTTTCAAACTTGTCCTTTTATACATAACTTTAGGATCCAATGGATGTTACGTCATGATGATGATATGGTCCTTTCGCTGAGGTCCGATTCCATTGTTTTTCATTCATTGGCTATTTGTTTCTATTGTTTTCCTATCTGACCGATGTTTTTACATTTAAATGCTCAAGGCTGGTTTACTAATTAAAATAATCATTTCCATTTTACAAAAGATTAATTAATTTGTTTTCAAACTTAAACATATATTTTTATCTTTAAATCTTTTCTGAAAATTTAGTTTTAAACTACTCTTTTTTTAATAAAGTTTTATTTTAATAAATATTTATCTGTGCGATTTTTTAATTTTCAGTTTTTAATTCTTAAAAAAGACATTTTTATTGGCGAACTTTTTTTTTATTTTTATGTTTACTAATAAAAAATAATGTAACGTACGTATGTGCCCGTTGCAATAGTTCGTTGGTATTTAAATGTATGTAAAATAAAATTCAGAGCATAACATTTTTTGGAGAGGAGGAAGTACGATTCTTTGTGCTATATAGCTTGGGTGTTGTTAGCTATATACCATGCTTCCATAATTTTACATTTTGAGTTGTTTCTTTCTATGTATTCTACAGTGGTTGACACAGGTTTAAATATATGTTCTGTTGCTTTCTGATGTTCAAGGAAGACAGAGCTATATTTTGGCTGGTCAGATGCTCTTTTGTATAAATATTGAAGTTGTGAAAGGTGTGTGAATAGGGATGCCCAGGATTCTCCATAGCATGTTGCTTTCCATTCAGTTTTGTGCATTTAATTTTATAGACAGTATTAGGTGTTAGTTCGGGTTTGAGTCTACCCTTGGAATTGTTCTCCATACAGTAGTACCACCAAGTGCAAGCATTCATAAGCAATGGATGCAGAAAGGTTTGTGTATAAAATTCCTATCTAGAACCTACACATTCAACATCCCTGAGTAGTTTCTAGCTTGTGGCTTTCATCAGTGAGGGGTTTTGGATTGAGAGCACTAAGATCTAGGTGCAGTGCTTTCAAATCCAATGGATTTTATGCACCAAATCTTACTGCATCTATTGATTATAAAGGCTTGGACTTGGTGGCACTACTGTATGGAGAGTTTGGTATTTTTCTTAACAGCATGTGTAAGCATATGAAATGGTGATGATGTGATGTTTTGATAACCTGATGGGGGGTGTGTGTTCTAAGACAGCCGAAATGTTGAGGAAACGGTTTTATTAAAAGTTTTTGTTCGAGTGGAAATGTCTGACAGGAGTAGACAAAGTCTATCGTAGTGGGGGAGGGGGGGATTACAGTAGAATTGTTTGAATTCTCTTGTTAAGTGATTCTCATTTTATTGATGTGACTACAGCAGTACCTAGAAGTTTACGTTTGTGTGTTGATCAAATTTTTGGTCCAAAGTAGATTGAATAATTCAAATAAAAATTTATTTACATATTTGCATATTGGTATAAATAAACGATATGCCATAAAAATAAATGAACTATTATTAAACTACTACAGTTTACCTCCTTTTTTCATTTTTAAATAAATTTACTGCACTTTGTAATTTTTATATCATGTTTGTTTTGGATATAAATCTATTTTAATAATAATGTGTAATTATGATATTTATTTTATTGAAATATATATATTTATTTTATTGAAATATATTTAATGTTATAGTCGCGCCATAATGCAATATTTTGTTGACAAGTACGGCAAAGATGATTCTTTACTTCCGAGAGATGCTCAGAAGAGGGCGATAGTAAACAGAATACTATGCTTTGATATGGGAACTTTATATAAAGCTCTCAGTGAGTGGTTGGTAAGAAAATTATTTTATTTTATAGTCAGTGATCTATTTCCATATAGTTACAAATTTTATTAACATTAAAATGTTTAATCATATATAAATAACGATTGTTTTATTACAAAGAGAGAGTATGAAGTTCAACGTAAAGAATGTCTCTAAAGAAGGAAATTAAATAAACTTGCCTTTAAATTAAAAAAAAATAAAAAGAAGGGTAGATGATAATTCTTGGAAAAGGTAGATTGAAGTAGCAGTGTTGTGTTCATAGATGAGACATTTGCCTCTGCCGCCAAATGAATTTGCAGTATATTTAATTTTTCTTCTTCTATTACTTTAGATTTGGTCAATAAATAGTTTTAAATAAATAAGCCTTTACAATATTAAAATGCAGTTTTTAAGGCTTGCTTCAGGCACGAAATTTTATCTCCATTCATGTAATAACGAATTTAAAAAAAAAAAAAAAGATATACAGAACATATATGTTAATCCAAATGTGCATGAGTATGCATTTGTATTTTCATAAATTTTTTTAACGTTAAAAGCTATTTGAAATTCCTATTAAAGAGGTTGCCTTGGCAACATTTAGAAATTGTATTATTGATATTGGGATTGTCTAAGTGTTAACTGGGTTTTAACGATTACTTATAAACCTATTTAGCCTTGAGCATTATTACACTTATTATTTAATAATAACATGAAAGGCTGAAACCTTTGACAGATGCGCCTTAAAAATGCTTATTAGTCTGCATTCAAAATAGTTTTTGTTTCCCTGTTTAAAGAGGTTTATTTAAACTTCTTTGTATCGATAATTTCAATCTTTGTTGTCAAGTTGCAATCTTTAGCGTCTGTAAAAGTATATTAGACAATTAATAAGGGAGATTCCACCCTTATTGTTAAAATGAGGTTGCCTTGACAACAGTTAGAAATTGTTGATTGTTATTGATATTGGGATTGTCTAAGTGTTGACTGTTTTTTAATGACTACTTTAGAATTGTATATTTTGTTTTTAATATATAACAGTAAATTGAAATTCAAGATATTGTATAAATACAAACATCTTTGAAATCAATTTCATCACTGACATTTTTGGGTATTTCACCCTAACAAGCACAAGCAATATTATATAATGCAGGATTATGCAAATTTATGCAGGAAAAAGTCATAGGCAAGAATTTAAAACTTATATAACATGTTTTTTTTTTTTTTTACTACAATATAAAAACAACATGTTCGTAGCAGCTAAGCCACCCCACCCCCCGCATATTCATGCACTCTGTGCTATCATTATCTAATAACATTCGTAATTTAGAAGTTATAAACATTTAGTATTTAGAGTGCACTCATTGCCATTTTGAATTCTAAGGATTGCCCAAAAACCACTGCTGAAATATCCAAGCAACCCCATGTGGATTATTCGATGTCATTTATTGTTAGAAGTGTCAGCGGTGTTTTTGGGTGATGCTTAGAATTCAAAATGGCAGTGCTGCACACTAAATCAGGATCAATATTGGTCCTGCATAGTTTAGTATAGTGGTAGAATATCAGACTCTGGAGCATAAGGTTCTTGAATTTATTCCAATCCTGCCTAATAGAATAGTGGTGGCTATAGTTATTAAAGAACCAAAGACACCAAAATGTATACTGAACTGAATTCAGACCTATAAGACTATATAAGCTAATGGGCTTGGATTGAAAATACTATGATGTTTTCAATTTAAGACTCATAGTTTTGTAGTTAAGTAGAGATAAAAGGTGGCTGCTGGAAGGTTGCATTAGATCCTAAGATCTAGGTTCAATGCTCTCAGGTCTAAGGCTCCTCTCTGATGATTGGCATAAGCCAGAAACTAGTCTGGGGATATTGGATGAGTAGGCACTAGATGGGGATTTTATGCACAAGTCTTCTGGCATCCATTGATTACTCTGGCTTGCAGTGTGTGGCAATGGGTATAGAGAGTTTTGCCTGTTTTAATAAGTTATAAGCAAGCATAGGAAATGGTGATCACGTGGTGTTTATTTACTTTAAATGAGGATTTCCAACAAATAAGCCAAAACATTTTTTTTTAAATTTGTGTAAAAAAATATTTATTTACCATTTATCATTGAAAAATCGATTTTCATATTTTTTGTTTTGTTTATCCTGGGAAAATTGTAATGAGATTTATAAAAATCATAATCCAGCACAGTAATTCTCAACCTATGGTATGTATATCATTAGTGGTCCATGATGGATTTAAAGGTGGTATACAAAAAGTAAACTATTTTTCTAAAAATTATATTTAAATAATATGTTCAAGTAATATAAAACTATTTCTAGAAGAGATAATAAAAGATGGACAATTGAAATCTTAAACTGAAGTCCAAGAAATTGTAAAAGACCCAGAAAGAGACCACATGTGAGATGGATGGATGAAATAAGAAAGTGTGCAGGGGTGATGTAGAAAAGAGAAGCTAAAGATCGGAGAAGATGGATTGAACTTCGAGAGTTTATCCTGCAGTGGATTGATAATAGTTGATGATGATGATGAATGTAAAACTTTTTTTTAAAAAAAAAAAAGAATTTAAAACTATGTCTTCATGATATTGATTGTTGCCTTTATTAACTCTTTATCACAGACAAACATGTCCAGGCTTGTTGCACTTTGGGTATGCCATTTTAGCATCATACTGCACAAATATCAGGACAATTTTTTTTCTTCTTTTAATTAAGAGAAATAATTTTATAGAAATTTCAGATAAAGCTATTAAATTGTTAATGTCATTTTGCATCAGCTATTTATGTGAAAGCAAAATTAAAACTTGAACCTAATTTACACTTAAAACCTAGTAACATAGAACCTGGTATTTTGAAAAACAAACACAGTTCTTATTAATTTTAATTAAAAAAAATTTTTTTATAGTATTTTAATTTTTTATATAACTTCAAATTTCTTTCACCATTAATAAATATGTAAGAGTTAATACTCTTGATGCATATATAATTTTGAAAATACTAGTAATAATAATAGATATTTTGTTTCTAAATAAATTAAATATTTAATTTTTATTATGGTAATTATGTTTTGTTTACCAAAAAACTTAAATAAATATTTTTTATTTGCCTATCTATTTCTTTTTATTTTGATGCCAAAATTTTTTATTAAGTGTAGTGATATAGAAAAATTTAGAATTTTTGGCTGATATATGGAACCCAAAAGGTGGAGGTTTGCTGTCATAACATAATTATTTAAAGTTTGAAATAACAATTAAAAATATACTTGTTTATGAAATCACACAAATACTAAACACAGGAAATAACTTAAAATAATTACTCGGCATTAAGCTAATGCACATGCGCTTTGTGGATTTTAACTATAATACTCTCATTTTCCAAACACAAGATAAAGTCTTTGTGAAAAGATAGAATGAATCCATCTATCCTTTTCCAATTCATTCTATCTTTTCACAAAGGCTTTATCTTGTGTTTGGAAAGTGAGAGTATTCATTTATAGTTAAAATCCACAAAGCGCATATGCATTAGCTTAATTCTGATTATTATTAGTTTAAAAACATTGCGCTATATAAAATAAATATAATATTTAAAATAATTACTGCAAAAGTATGAGTATATTCTCTGTTAACTCAGTTGTATTTGGGAAAGTTGAAAAGATATCAAAGTTGACATAATATTAAATCAAATTCATTTGTACATAAACTTTTTATTAATAACCAGCAATGTTACTATATATTTTTCTTAATTTTGTCATCAAATTTGAGAGTCATATTAAAATAATTATGAGATCGGCATTATGAAGACCACATGAAATAATTCTAAGGGCAATATGTAATTAACCATCCTGATCTAAAACATGGATATGTGATGAATTGAGTGATAAGATTTTAAGTACTAATAATTTCATTGTTTATAATGACAAATAAAAAAATTAATAATGAGAGAACAATTTTTTAAACAATTAAAAGACAAATATTTGGCAGCTTATATATATATAATACATCAAGATTAATACTCCAACACTGGACTATTAAATAAATGAAATACTTTCAATTCAAACATGAGATAAAAAAATTTTACAGAAAAGATTAACTACTAATTATTAACTGCTGGGAAGTTTATATTTACATATTTCATTATTTGATTTATTATTGACAAGCAGTAAATTGAAAAATTTCACAAATGTTAATTAAAATAATATAGAGCAATTTGAAATATAGTTTTGATAAAATAATATGATTGATTTTAAATCTTTATGCTTTCTCTCAGAAATGCTTAAGATTAGCCTCTATATATAAATTGAGGTAAAGAGAAAGAAGGTCCAATCTTTTTCCTAAAAAAGTTTTATCTTGTGGTTTGAATTGAGAAAATTTTATTTAATAAATAGACTAGTGTTGGGTTATTCATTTCGGTATATTATATATTAACTGCTGGGAAGTTTATTAATATTATATTATTCATTTTTTAAATAAGAAAAAAAGATCTAGAAATGATGATGTTTGCCCTTGGTTCACTGTTGCTTATTTACCAATATCAAATAGATTCTTAGATACGATTTCTTTATTCTTTGCAATATATTTTACTGCTTGGTTAGCAATTGCATGGGTATGCTGAATCTTGTGAAGATGGAAGAACTGCAGATGTAATTTTTTTTTTTTATTAAAAGTGAGAGATCATTTGACCAGAATACTTTTTAATTGCACTGTTAAAAACACACTTGTGTTTCAAAGTCATGATGCAAGTTTATTATCATTATTTGCAGAAGCCTGACAGAATTTTACAGCTTGGTCTAGTCTTTCATATCTTCAAAACCTTTACATCTTGTTACTATATATTTCCAATGCAAGAAAATGTGAATAATAACAGTTAAGATCAGTGTCTAATAAGAATGAATCAGCATTTTAATTTTTCTCCAGTGTTTGTAAATCATGGAATTGATTAAAGTTCTGCTAATTATTGTACTACTTTTGTAGATGGTTATCTTATTGATAAAACCATTATAATACTCTTTGTTTTGATAAGTGATTTTAATGTTTTGGTTATTGAATGTGTTGAAGATATTGGAAAAATAAGCAACATTAGTTCTCTTACTTTCCAGCTTATTGTACATATGTTACTCATCTGATTTTAAAAATCATAGATATCATAAATGCATTGAAAGCAATTCATTTTCAAATTCCGTCTAACTTTAATATGTAATAAAAATTGATTCATTTTTTTCTTTACATGGAAAAGATGTCAAAGTGTATGAGTATTCAACATATGGAGCTTTATTTTATTCACTGCTTTGATAACAATCCATTTAATGAAATCCATTATTAAAATGCTTTGCAGCAAAATGTTGCCACTTAAATAATACAGTGGATAATAAAGATATGTGAACTGCTTTCTTTAAGTATGTTATAAATTAACAATCGCAACAAATTATAGAAGACATTTCATCAGTTATACTTCCAATACCATTATCATTCATAATTTGTCAACTGTCATAGTTTTGTATTAATTCATAAATGTTCAACAACCTCTTGATTGCTATTTAAACACCATTCACAAACCACTAACAAAGTATTATTTCTCATCCACCTAAAAACAAAATTCAATGGTATTCAAGTCACTACAGAATTGGTTTACTTTCAATGCCTTTTGCCATTTCATCAATTCTAGCAGATACTGAACAACTACTGGAAGGAGTTGCAAATATTGCATCATTAGTAGGATCTATCATAGTTTAAATATTCACCTGAGTATCAATAATCCTTTCTTTTTTGGTCACTCATCATTTTCATAGAGTAAGCCATAGAAATAAATAATTTCAAGCTAAATAAAATAAAAAAAAGTTTATATAATTAAGAAAATTGTGTATAGAAGATGTAAAAAATTGAATATTTGAATTGACAGAATACATTTGGAATGAAATTGAAACTAATATTTCTAAGTTTACTTATATGTGCTTCAATCACATGTTCTGGAAAGTTCCATGATAAGATATGAATAATGCAAACTGTTTTTGTGTTTTATCAAACTTTTCAATACATGTAATTAAATAAATTACATAAATCTTGTAACTGAAAAAAAAAAAAAAGAATACAAAAGTATTTAAAATCTTTATATATAAATTAATTATGGCTGGGAATAGTTTAATATAATTTTAAAATTTAGGTCTATAGTAATATTAAAATTGTAGTACCTCCTGAACATTTACTACCCCTTGAGAGATTATAGTGCCCACAAGGGATTGCTTCATCCCAGAGTGAGAAGTGATGATCTAAAGAAATTAAGTGATTTATAATATGCAATATTTAATATATGAATTTTTTTCTACAATACAGGCTTTTTCATACCTGCACTCGAATATGTAATATATAGGGGGTTTGAACTCAGACTTTCACACAACTCTCAACTACCCATGCTATCTCATATTTCTGACACACTTGATCACATACATGTTGAAAAGATAAATAATCACCAGTCAGCAGTATATGATAGTGTGGATAGTTGAGAGTCGTGTGAACGCCTGAGTTCAAACCCCTAAATATGCAATATTGTAAATATTTCTCTTCATATTTCTTTGAAATATTTTTCTATTCATTATTAATAGAAGAACTGTCAGAAATTTATCAAACGGTAATGAGGGACAATTTTAAAAAATTAGAAATATCAAATGTCTGAATAAAATGATGCGTTCTCATTCATCCTCTCATCCATCTTGCATCAACAGGATGAGGCTGTCTCATATTAGTGTGAAAGATGAAAAAAAAATTATTAATAAAAATTTTTAAACTGGATTTTACAATTTAAATTTATACTGGCTTTAGTTTACTTCTGTGCTTAAATAAATTTTATATGTTAAAAGATATGTATTGTCAGTGCAGTTGTTGCTTTGGATCACTCTGATTGCTTCACTGAATATTAAAAAAAAATATATTTTTCCTGAGAAGGGGGTATGGATATTTTTCAGTCTAAAGTTGTAATGAAGTAGTAGATCTAATTCTGATTAAGATATTTTTGCATTAAAAGCAACAATCCATTCTATGTATTGCAAGCATAAGTAATCAATAGATATTGAGTGATAGTAACGATTAAATTTTCAAAAAGGAAAAAGATATGGTTTATTGCTAACTACATCATTAACAAAAAAGAAAACAGTATCCAAATCTCAAGTAAGTGGAATATTTAAGTAGCTAATTTAAATAATTAGTACTTCATTAATAAATATTGCAGCATACCCAGCCAACCCATGATTGATATGAATGTGGTTTTTTTAACCCAAAAACATGCTCAGCTTTGTTTAATAAAGTAAATGTATATAATAAACTTTTTCTTTAATTAATGTTAGAAGTGTTTCAACTTATTATTAAATATATATTTAAAACATGATGAAATTATAAGATATATTGATAAAGAGGGGGAAAAATATGGTTAAAAACTATTGATAAGTTTCTTTTTGGAATAAATCAGAAATATGCAGAAATAGTGAAGAAAACAAAAAATATTCTTTAAAAATGGGATAAAAAGACGAGACAAAAAGTATCTACATTACATTGTATTATTGGATCTGTGATTGCATGTGTATATCCAATTATCTTGGTAACAATAGTTGACTCTGCAATAAAATGATAGATATATCTCTATGCCACCTATTGTAAGCTTTAATAATTAATAGTGACCAGATAATACTGCTTAATAAATCTATCCAATGCTATTCCATCCAATATCATCATACTGGATAGAGATTTATTAAGCACTATCATCTAGCATTTATTAATTACTAAAGCTTACATTAGATGATATAAAGATGTGAAGAAAAGAAAATATGATGCTGAAATAGCCATGAGTAAGCTGATGTCATGTGATATTTTATTGGTTTCATAAAATGATAATGGATTAGCACAGATATCAAATGAAAAACATGAAAGATGTGTGATGTAGTGTATTGTCACTTTTAAATAAATTTCTACATAAAAGTAAGTCCATAAAATAGATAAATTCAATATAGATAAGCAGACAAAGAAATAGTTATGATAGAAAGACAAAATAATTCAAAAAATAAAAATGCCAATGTGATAAAAGAATAATATTCTAATGCTAAAATGTTAAATATATTAGCTTATAATGTGTGTGTGTTTTTGTTTTTTTTTTAGTATCCACTACTATTTTGTCATAAATCCCCTGACAGTGAAAAAAGTCGAGCTCTTAAGCAGGCGCTTACTTACCTGAATGGATACTTAGAAAATTGCAAATATTTAGCAGGAGACACCATGACTATTGCTGATCTGTCAGTGTTAGCTACAGTGACCTTTCTTGAAATCAAAGACTATGATTATAGTCATTTTAAAAATATAAAATATTGGATTGTTAACATGAAATCGGAATTACCATATTATGAAGAATGCACCCAGGGATTATATGAGTGGAAAGAAATGATCAAACTAGAAAATAAACGAAAGAAAAATTGGTTTTAATTTTGGACTCCAGTTTTGATATACTGTTTATTATTTTAAATACTGACTTTATTTTAAAGACTATTTTGATAAATTTAAATTTCAGTCATTAAAAAATATTATCAAAGAAATTGTGTATTACGATATTATTCTAATTGTTTTTTTCGTATTGTATATCATTTAATGTTTATATGTAAATACATGTTATATATAGATGAAGATACTTACTGAGAATTTCGAAGGATATATATTATTAATTCTGCAATTTCATTTGTAGAAAAAAAACGTATTGTTTATTAGTATATTTATTTAAAAAATTCTGAAAATGCCATATTTAATTTGTTACAATATATAATAATATACTAGAAGCTGCAAATAAAAGAAACTAACTGAAACAAACTATTTCGTTCTGTCAGAAAAGTTAAGCAAATATCATTCCATCACTCCATCTATTCATGATACATTCGGAATATGTAGATGAAGATAGTTTGGATTCAAGATTGATGAAGAAACAACAATCTTTAGATATGTTTTTAAAAAATTATCAATTTATTTGAATTTTTTACTTTACATATATATATATATGTTTTGATCTTACAAGATTGTGGTTTTAAGTGGAGAAATAAAAGCTGATATTTAAGAGCAATATTGTTTGCCAAAATAAGTCAAATATCTCCCCCACCTCCAAAAAAAAAACAATCCCCGTTTTTTAATTGGAGGTATATCATTTATACATATTATGATAAAAACAGAATTATTAACAAAAATATTACTAAAAATATTTAAACAAATGAAACAAAATGGTAATTTAATAATACTATTTACACCTTCATTAATCACTTTACATTGCAATCTTTAAAATAAAATTAAAAAATTTCCATTATATTTGCTTATAGTTTCAACTGCCCAGCAGTCATCATCAGAGCTTCAATATTCGAATATACATAACCATACAATTAGTGCCTATTTATACATATATACTTGTATATAATTATAAAACAATATATACAATATCCTACATTCCTGATTTTAAAAAAATATAAATTTTTCAATGAATCCAATAACTATATATCCGTATACATTTTTAATAATTTTATAAATATTAATTTTTATCTTATTTTTATTTTTAATTAATAATGGCGAGATGTTGAAATCATAAGCAAATATAAATAAATAAATTTTATTTTATAGATTACATTGTAAAGTGTTTAATGAAGTTGTATATGGTATTATTATATATATAAATCAATGCATAATAGAACAGCAAGTGAAAAGAAACTATAATACTTCCAAAATAGTAATTTACCAAAATTAGGCATGATAATATTAAAATCTATTAATTCATTTGAATGTAAAATTCTTTGCTTGAAGATAGATTATATAATTGAGCAAATTTATGTAAAATAAAACTAAATATTTGTGGGAATAGTTAATTAAAAATTATAATTATATATAATAATCAGAGAAAACAATATGTAATAAAACAAAACATTAGAATTAACTCCAAAAATTTCAATATACATATATAAACAAAGTTTTTATTTTTTATATATATCATCATCATCATCATCAACCATTATCAATCCACTGCAGGATGAAGGTCTCTCCAAGTTTAATCCATCTTCTCCGATCTTTAGCTTCTCTTCTCCACAACACCCCTGCACATTTTCTTATTTCATCCATCCATCTCACATGTGGTCTCTTTCTGGGTCTTTTACAATCTCTTGGAATCCAGTTTAAAATTTCAATTGTCCATCTATTATCATTTCTTCTAGCAATATGTCCAGCCCAACTCCATTTCAATCTTTTAATTTTTTCAATAAGGTCAGTAACACCTGTTTGTTGTCTTACCCATACATTGCGTTTTCGATCTCTTCTTGTTACTCCTAACATACATCTCTCCATACTCCTTTGAGTGGTCTGAAGTCTCTGTATTGCTCTTCTATTAAGTGTCCAAGTCTCAGATCCATAAGTAAGAACTGGTAAAACACATTTGTTAAAAAACATCCTTTTCAAACACATAGGCATATTTCCTTTTAGTATCAAGTTATTTCTACCAAAAGCACTCCAACCAAGTTTAATTCTATGATTAATTTCCTCCATTATGTTTCCATCTGTATTAATAATCTGACCAAGGTATTTGTAACTGTTAACTTCTTCTAATTCTTCATAATCAATCTTTATTTTCATATTTTGAGCAAATCGATTAAACATTACTTTAGTCTTTTTAACATTTATCTTTAGTTCTACTTTTCTACTTTCATCTGCTAACTCCTGCAACATTTCCTGCAGCTCTGAAGCATTATTTGCAAAAACAACTACATCATCTGCGAAATCTAAATGACTTAAATACTCTCCATTTACTTTCACGCCTTTAGTTTCCCATTTTAATCCACAAAATACTTCTTGCAGCACTGCTGTAAAGAGTTTTGGAGATATGGAGTCACCTTGTCTTACACCTTTCTCAATGTTGATTTTTCCAGTATCATTATGTAATCTAATTGTTGCTGTTGCATTTTTATAAATATTCTTTAAAATATGACAATATCCTGGATCTATACCTTGATGATCCAATGCTTTAATCACTGAAGAAATGTGTATAGAATCGAATGCCTTTTCATAATCTACAAATCCAAAACATAATGACAACTCATATTCATTTGTCCTTTCTATGACTTCTCTCAATACTTGGATATGATCTATTGTACTAAAACCACTTTTAAATCCAGCTTGCAGAGTTAATTCCAGTAGTTTGTTTTATTAAAGTTATATATATATAATGATATGTTCTATAGATATGCACCAGCTCACCAGAGCTAATTTCTAGAATTATTTCTATTCATACAGGTAATTCTAATAATGTATGATCTAATATTCAATTATTTATATCCTTGGATCACTAAACTAAAATTTCTTTTAAGTATATTTAAGTTCATTATAGCATTTTCACAATATGATTCAATTTATAACAATGCAGCTGATTGTAAAATAATAAGTTGCCTCCGAAAAATGCTATTAGGAAGTATTAATTCTATAACAATTTTTACTTGTTTTCATTTACTATGTAATTCTATGATAAGTGTTTATTCACTTCTAAAGAAAAGATTAATTTATTTTGACTTTAAATAATAAAGAGCAATGCTTTCAACTCAGAAGGTCATATTCAGAGCACTGAGTTTATGTGATGGGAATATGACCTTCTAGTTTGAAAGCATTGCTCGTTATTATTTAAAGTCTAAATAAATTAATCTTTTCTCTGGAAACAAATAAATGCTTATTATAGAATTAGAAAGTAATAAGTTGTATTTATTCAAATTTAATAAATAAGTTGACAATATATTAATATAATTTAATTAAGTAAAAATGAATTTCAATCCTTTTTTAGTTCTCCAAGGAAAGAACACATAGAGCATACAAGTTGATAGATATAATGGTGAAAAACTATATTTTATATAGAATGTCTAATTTTTTATTAATTCAGGGCTAAGAATATGGTTAAAACTAATTAATTTATCAGTAGAGAAGCTGAAAAAGATTTCAATTTAATATTTATAAATTATATAAGATTCATAAGTAATTGAACAATAGATCATATATTGGATTGATGACTGACTAGGATACAATTCCATTTATCAAAATAGTTGAATCACAACTACATGGTATCTACAAATGCAAGAAGTCAGCAGAGGTCAACTAAAATATTTTATAAAAACAGACTACCATTCTTACATACATATATATATAAAATACAAAACCATAAAACAATACAATACTAGATAAAAATCCAAACTTTACCAAAATCCTTACATGACCATGGTTTTATCTACTAAACAAATAGACCTCAAGTGAAAATCATATTAAAGAAGCAACATATATATACAAAACAAACCTTCCCATAATTAATTTCAAAAACCAACTTCCCTTTATATCAAAAGATGTCTTCATAAGATTGATAGCCTCAGATTCAAGAAATTTTATCATTAAAGTTTTCTTTACTCCTCTCTTTAATTCATTCTTTTCATAAAAAATAACTGTTGCATTATCAAACAATATTTTATGACCTGTATTCAATTCATGAATATATAAAGCTGAGTTATGATACCTATGTTTAACTCTACTTATATGAACTTTAATCCTTTCATTAAGGCTAAATTTACTCTGACCTATATAACTCTTACTACAATTACAAGAAATCTTATAAATAATACCAGGAATAGATTTACTATCAATCGACTGTTTTGAACCATTTAATAAAAAATTCAAATCAGAATCTTTCTTCCATGCAACCTTCATTCATCCTAACAAATGACTATTCTTATAAACCAAATTCTAAATTGATGACTTAAATGGTAAAGACAAATCCTTTATCATTACTAACCATAAAATTTTTTCTATTAGTGCCATGACTATAAATATTATTATTAAATACATTTACATTTTTGGATTTAAGTGTTGAGAAGGTTGATAATGGTTTATTTAAAACTTTTACAAAATTATTGGGAAAGATGGAAAGGCAAATTACCTGTGAATTTTAAAAGACATTGGAGATGAGCTATAAAATATATTCTTTTTATAATATTTATATCACATTCAAATATCAGCCTTTCAAGCTAATTGTGCATATGCTTTTGCGAGTGTTAATAATAATAAATGAATACTTTCTCTCCAATACAAGATATTGCAGGAATAAAATGAATCCACTTATTCCTATGACTCAAATGCTTATTATATATGAGCAAATCTGAAGTACTGGCAAACAAAGCGTGAAGATGGAACAGTCACTTTAAATTACTATATAAGATGTCTGAATGAATGACGTCTGTGAAATTGTCTAGAATTTACTAAACGTCGTCATTATTTTTGAATGATTACAGTTTTAATAATATTTATCTTTAAAAAAATTTTATATTTGGACTTGTGAAGCAATATATTTTGACAATAAATTATATAAAAACATAGTTGCTAAAAATGCTATATAAAATAAGCGAACGTTAAAATATGATTAATTGCTATTTTAATTGCTGTATTTTTAAAAAAGAAAAAAAATGGTTAATGGAAGAAAATATATTTTATCAGGAATAAATAATCTTTTAATATTAAAAGCCTGAATTCAGATATTTGCTGTTATATTGTGTCTTATTGGAATATAAGTTAAAAATGGAAAAACATCTTTTTATTCTGAAATTACATGCTTAATAAATAAAGGTAAAAATGAAGCATCTATCACCAAAGAAGTTGGATTTACATGCACGGAGGGAATGAATGTACCTATCTGAAATAAATATTTTAAATGATATTAAATAAATTATTATCCTGGAGAACATTTGCAGAAAGTGATTGTATAAATATCTCTTAACAAATTTACATATTATCTAATTAAGCAGTTTTAAAATTGGAAATAAAATAATAAGTCATCTTTTAAATAAAAATACACAAAATATTTAATACCTAATTTATTTTATAACTATTTAACCAAGCAAAAAATATTGTAAAATAATATATTTTATTAATTTTTTACCAATTTATTAAATTATACGAAAATATTTAATTTAATGTAGTAATTTTAGTCTACATTTATTAGTTTAAAATATAATTTTCTACTTCTTTTTCTATGTATTGATTTCTATTGTAATATATCATACCATTTACACCTTTTTAAATACTTTATCAATACTTTTATTTATATTAAATAGTTTCGACAGTCCTGCAGTCATCATCAGAGCTACAATATTCATATATATAAGTATACAATTAATACACTTATCCACATATTGATATACATAATTAAATACCCAATATAAACAAAAATAATTATACATTTTAATATGACCTTTATAAATAATCATTTCCCATTTTATTACTTTACCTTTTAAATAATTTTATCAATATTTTATATTAATTTATTTTATATCACTTTATTTTATTTTTTAAAATATTATTTAATATAATAATTATAACTTTAACATTTATTTTACTATTTAATACATATTATTATCATTTTTCATATATTATAAATCCAACTTCTAACATTGTCTTATTTTTATTAAATATTTCTATCAATTAACTTTACCCATATTACAAATTATTTTTTATTTTTTTATAAAATGGGAAATGATTATTTATAAAGGTCATATTAAAATGTATAATTATTTTTGTTTATATTGTATATTTAATTATGTATATCAATATATGGATAAGTGTATTAATTGTATAATTATATATTTGAATATTGTAGCTCTGATGATGACTGCAGGACAATTGAAACTGTTAGTTTGATATAAATAAAATTATTGATAAAGTGTTTAAAAAGGTGTCAATGGTATGATATGTTAGTTTAAAATATCTTTAAAAACTAACTAAAATATTATTTTAAACATTATTTTATCATGTACAAATGTTTCGACTTTATGAATAATTTTAGAAATGAAGAACTTTCTTTGAATTCATGCAAGCATTACACACGTATTGCCAGTCATGTGATATGCTTTTCCAGACAAATATGTTGCAATTTTTGAAAACTACTGTCTGAAATAAAAGTAAATGAATATTTTATTACAAAAAATAATACATATTATAAAATATTAAATATAATACATAAAATTTAGAATAATAAATTTTAAATTTTTTTTTTTCAATAAAGAAAATTGAAACATTTGGTACACAATAAAATATCAAAACTTTAATAAATAATTATTAAATAGTTTTAATTTATTTTAATAATAGATTTAATAATTTATTCAACTATATTTAACATTATATTGTAAATTAATGATTTTCAAATATTTATTTAGCAGGATATTAAGCACATTTTTCAAATATAACTAATATCATGTATTTTAACCATAAAATATTAATTATTTTGCTTTTTTTTTATATAATTTTAACTTTTAACATAGTTTTAAAATATTCTTTGACTACTTATAATTCATTTTAACAAGTTTTAAGTCTCTTTAAATATTATTATTAGAACTATAACACTTGTAATCATCTTAATTTAAATTTTTTTAAAGAAATTGGCTTTTTTCAGCATATCTGGGCTTAACAAAAGGGTACAATATATATAAAGATATGTAAATAATTAAATACCATATAAATATATAATATTACTAACATTAACTCAATGTATAATGAAAACCCACTATACCAGAAAGATTATACAATTATGACTCCTTTAAAGATTTATAGCTTAGCACTGTATTTGACCAGACCAATTATATTCATCGCATTCCTATGAATATAACTGGTCTGGTTGAAAACAGTGCTAAGCTGTGAATCTTTAAAGAAGCCTTAAGTTTATAATCTTTTCAGCATAGTGACAAACAAATAAGGAAGAAAAAAAAGATAGATTGAATTACAATTACTAACATTAATTTTAATGTATGTTCTCTATAAAAAGTTGCATAATTTTTCAAATGGCAATTTTTGATAAATAAAAATCAACTAATCTCTGCTAGTCTTGTTTCTCTCATAAGCAGCACCATCAATACCTTGGACACAGTTATGACAAACATGTCTACAGAAATTGGTCATCAAACATTGCAACTTGAATAATCATGGAAATGTACTACAGGGGGCATAAGTTAAGACTAATGTACATGACATTTATGCATCATATATATATATATATATATGCATATATATATTATATACATGGAGTTTATGCATGTTAATGATGAGAGTATTAAAAGTCCATGAAGTAGTTCTAAATATTGAAAAATTAGAATTTGTGTTGAGGATGTGGCATATAAATGCAAAATACAATCAATGATGATTGAGTATTATTACTTAGTTGTAATCTGCTGTTACATATTTATTTTGATCCATCTTCATATAGAATACTAAACATACATACATATCAAATTTACAATAAAAATATAAACATTTTATTTTAAAAAAAATATTGTATTTAAATCATAGAAATGTAAAGCTTAGAATAAATATATACAATATATTTGTGGGTTTTTATTTTAGGTAATTGTCTGAAATCCGGGCATGGCCGCTTGGAGCGTTGATGCTATACAAAAAGCAATCAAATATAACGTTACAGGGACGCCACAACTTTTTTTTTTTATAGAACATGTTTTTTTTTTTGATCAAACAAATTTTTTATTTCATTTACAACATGATTTCTTTTTTATTAAACAAATTTTTATATTTATTTTTTTTTTGTTTTTTTTTAACCTGATATTTTTCTTTATCCAACAAATTTTTGTAATTTAATTTTTTTAATTTTAAAACTTTGGACTTTATTGGGGGTGATAAAAAATTGTTTTCAAACCCTCACTCCCACACTCGGAAAAAGAATTGTAACAAAAAGTCAATAACTTACTTTTTTTTCAACAACTTTTTCTCACTTTTTACTTTTATTTATATTTCGTTTGAATTACCATTTTTTTTTTTGTCTTCTACAATAAACTGCTTTTTGGGGGAATTTCGTACTTTGTTATTATTAACCAAAAGTCAACAAAAATAGTCATTTATTTTAACCCTGCTGTAAAAAATATAATCCAAATATATGTCAAATTTCTAAAGAAATGAAAAAAAAAAGGACACAAACTTTGGACTTTTTAAAATTAATTATTATTTTATTGCTGTAATAAAAAGTGGACATTATGTGCCTGAAAAAAAGGACACAATCTCACACACTTTCTGTACTCGGCAATTCTGAAAAGTTTAAAAATTGCACGTTCTTCTCAGACCTTTTATTGGTCTCGTATATTTTCCATGCTGAAACGTGACTTAGCACGTGAGCTTTGTTGAAGCATGTTCGAACATACACTTTGTCAATTTTTTACATATTAACATTTTTTTAGGGAAGGGTGGGGACCATATGACAATTATTAGTAATTAACAACATTATTTAAATATAAATGACATTACACTATTACGGAGATTTGAAAAGTTGTACCAACTTGAAATTCAAACACCCTCAAGCGATACGGTAATCAGCTATGAGTAGAACAAATACGCGTAAATAGTTTCGAAGCACAAAATGGGCCATAATATTTTTGTGCAATGTCATGTAAAGCGGCCTAGTCATAATGGGTTAATACAATATTAAATGTATTAGCCGTAAGGCCGGCCGTAGAAACGGCATTTTAATGTGTTTTGACACACAAACAACGCCTTAAGCGGCCATGCCCGGATTTCAGATGATTACCTTATTTTATTTTAGTGAGTTGGTTGTAAAAATTTATCATCATAATAACATAAATGCATTTTTTAAAAAATATAATCTTATATAGACTTTAATTGAGAATAAATATTATTAAACTATTAAATAGAATATTTTTTGGAAAGTTAAAATAAAACACTTAATGACTTCCTAACTTTGAAAATTAAAAAAAAATTTTTTTTGGTCACTTGAACTCATTAATTACATAATTAAACATATTGCCTAGCATATCTATCTGCCTATGGTCTGAAATTCAATCAAATTAAGATGAAACAGAGTACAATTTTCAAATTACAAGCAGTCTTAGAGGTTTTTTCATATAGTCTGTAGTCAATCTAGTTAAATATTCAGTTTTTGACTAATTAATAAATACTTAGCTATAATTAGAGGTAAAAATGAAAAATTATTCAGATTTGTCAAATAAATATTGATATCTGGTTGTTAAAAGAACTTTTCAAGTACTAAATTAAATACATCCATAATGACAAATATCTTTATGATGGAACTTATCAAGGTCATATATTAAAACAATCGGAAGTTCCCCAATTTTAAGCGTGAATCATATAGTTTTCCTAATCATGAAACAGTGCCTGTTTCAAGTCCAGAAGTGGTAAAGCTTTAAATTATAGCTTTTACCTGTCCATATTGGAATGTTTTCTTCTTGTCTGCAATTGTCAAGTTGATCTACTAAAATAGATTAAGAAGGTAAAGTTTACACATGAAAGAAACTGATGCAAATCAAATAACACCTGGTCAAGTATAGAATGCTAAATTGTGATATATAGGTATATCTATGGCTATTCTTAAGCTTATACAGTGATCAGAAAAGCCATGGTAAGATTTTTAATTTTATTTCATATAGGTGAATGAGGCCTCAATAATTTAAATGGAATTATATGCTTTTTTTTGTTGTATATTTATTTTTATTTTTTTAATTACTAATATTTTGGGAGAATGTACATATGCTATGTTGTTTGTTATTCGAATATTATTTTTTATTATAATAATAATTTTGGACTAAAAATAGTTATAATTCTATCTAGAAGCATTCTTTCTAAATGAAAATCAGTTCAAAATTAGGAGTTGTGAAATTATATAAATAAATTACTTTTTATAAATAAATTACTTTTTGATGAGTGGAGGAATGGTTTGATGTAAAATAATCAGGAAATATAAACTGGATATCTTATATGAAATAATTATATAAGGAGTATAAGATTTGATCATTATTAATGTAAATCTTAACCCCCAAGATCTACAAGTGGTATATTATACTGTTATCAACTTTTAAATGTTTTAATTTTCATACTATTTTTTAAAATGAACAGTTATCCAAATCAGTACTTTCCTAAATATGCCTCTGTTTTGCAAAAATCAAATTAGTTTGGATATAACTTGTGTAGTATAAATTTTAGGCCCCTTTTTCTGCTTTAGTGATATCTCATAATGCTAGTAGTCTAAACAGGTATAAATTTTTTCCATTTCTTTCAAATGACCATTTTTTAAATACTTTTTAAAGGAAATATTATAAAACTTATTGCAACTAATGGCAACAATAATAAAAAAGAAAACAAATAAATCGGTTGAACAAAAATAATTTAATTCATCTCTTAGATTTTGTGGTTACATGCTTTTAGTTTTTTTATACAAACATTTTAACATATATTATGAATACTTCTTTAATGACAATAAATAAATTTGAAATTATATTTATATTAAATAAAAACTCTTCTTAGGAACAGTCTAAGATACCATTTGTAGTCTGTACATGTCTAAACTGTGTTGTAGCCATTGTGGGTTAATTAAACTTAAATTTTGGTTAAACTTTTTTTATAATAGTAAGTAATGTAGCATTGAAATTAAAGACATTATATTTCATCAAAATGGCTACCATCCAGTTTTTTAATATGTAAATGGAGCAACCAACATGTGATTTGAATACATAGATTAGGAGATCTGACATTAGACAAATCATAAAAGTCACATAAAGTATGCAAATAAAATAATAAGGTATATATTTTGGAGCAAAAGTTGAAAGATGCATTAAATAAATAAATAAATTTGTTTGAAGATAATGTTAAAAAAGAAGAAGCAGAAAACCATGGAGAGAACATTAAAAAAAAGATAAAAATCACAAACTATAAAAAAGACAATCAACGAATAATTAAGAAAATATTAAAAGTAAATAAAGAAAAGAGCCATTGTATCATAATCAACAAATGAAAGAATTAAAAGTTAAAAACAAGGCTATATTGAAAATCATGTCCAAAACCTGGTACAAAAAGTTTAAGCAGGTGATGGATAATATGCAAAATTCTGTTTAACCACATCCCAGAAAATTAAGCTGATTAAAATGACAGAGTAACTTGTGAATTATTAACACAGCTAATTTGAAAAATCATGCAATAGCTGAAGATCACATTATTATAGAGTGAGAAAAATCTAACTAGTGTGCTGGCCAACTAAACCTAGACTTATGTAGTTTCTTGCAGATATCAAGTTAAAAAGTGTTTCATCCAAACATGCAATTACTATTGAAGATCAATGCTTTTATTTAAGTTGCAATATCTTTGTTTATTTTTAAGTTAATATAATTACTTTTATTATTTAAGTTTAAAATTTTAAAATCAATATTTAATAGAATTGTTTCAAATTTAGTACATAAGAAAAAAATACTATGCAAAGCAATATGGACCTTACAATATTTTAGGTAGATGATCTAGTTTTTTAGATCTGGACCAATGGGCAGGTAAATTTTGATATCAAATTTACAATCCACCTGTTTTTAAGTAAGGCTTGTGAAAGGGTGGTATGGATTTTGTTGGTTTCAATTTAAAGTTATAATAATATTTTAAAATTGACATTTAGTAGATTTAAATTCAATAAAATTTGTTAAAATTTTGTTATTTTTTTTAAAATCATTACCAAAGTGATAGGTATTATATTTTAGGTATGTGACCTAGTTTTTTAGATATGGAACCGTAGATGGGAAATTTTTGAATATTTTAATATCAAATTTAAAAATTGTTCTTAGAATTTCAATATGTTAAAGTAATGCATGTAATTTTCTTGGTTTCAATTGTAAGCTTCATTTAAGTTAGAATAAATTAGTTTACACTATAGTTTTGTTAAGTATTTTTTTAAAAAAAATTTCAAATAAAAGTCAAACATTTCTCAACAAAAAAAATCTTTATATTTTAAATTAATTAGTACTTTATTGTGCACATATATAATTATGCATATATATATACACATAAAAAGCATACATATTGATTTAATGCAGAAATATCTAGGGATACATATAAACTATAAGTGTCAAATCTATTTACAGTAAAATCATACATATTAATTGAAATATGTTTACAATATAATTTTGGTAAGCATTTTTTTTTGCAAAAAAAAAAATCCAATCAATGGCAAAACTATCAAACATTTTTCATTTAAAAAAATATTTTTATATTATTAATTATTTAATGATTTATTATACATATATATGATTGTGTACAATACTAAATATGATACATACTTAAGAGTTATACATATTAATTTATAACAGAAATATCTAGTGATATATATTGTAACTAAACTTTTTGTGAAATGAAAGACATTGCCTGGTCTATTCTTTTATCAATAATAATATTGTATTATCAAATCCTACAAATTAGGAAACAAAAGCCCAATTGTAAATTTGTTATAAACAAGCAATGTGAGATTTATAGAGAGGAAATCCAAGTAAAGTCTATACAAGGAATGCAAACATCAATGCTATGTGGAGTAAAGGGTAATTTTTTTATACCCAAACAGCATTTAATTTGATTAAGGATGTCTGAATTCAAATTTAGCCAATGATTGTATACTTTTTTACAATGTGTGATTACATGGGCACACAATTTATAAATTAAGTCATTTTTTGTGTGTGTTCTTATATATACTCTTTAAATCAAAGATCCCCAACCTTTTTTGAATCAGAACCCATCTTTTCAAACAGTAATTCAATCAGCATTCTCATACAAAAATAGAGATATCTTATTTATTATAGAAATTTAACAATACTGGTATTTTGCTCAAAGTAAAATAAAAAATATCAAAATGCAATTATATAATACTATTAGTGAGAGGATTGAGCTAGGTGTGATGATACTAATTTATCAATATTTGATGCCATTTTTGTCATCAGCAATCTTAAATTGCCACATTGCACTATTAACAATCTGTTTCTTTTTTTTTTGTCAATAGATTGGTAATCACACTAAATCCTCTTTGTGCTAAATGTGATGATGGCAATGCAATGAAGAACTTTGTTACTGCAGCCCATAAAGCTGAATGTAATATTGGAATTTGATTTTGTAGCCAAAATTCTTGATTTCAGCTCTTCACTTGTTAATAATTCTATGAACTCTTCCTGCAATAATATTTTTAGAACTCAATCTGGAATAGCCATTTTGAGGATGTTCTGAAAATGTTTCACGATTCTTTAAATGCTTCCAAATGCTGGGTATATACTAGAATGTCATCATCACTTGTTCCAACTGAGGCAAGATTTGGAAACTGGTAAAATTCTTTTTGGACTACATTTTGTTTGTACAAAATAAGTTTTAACATGAATGCAAAAATAGTCACCTTTTCTTTGATGAAATTTACATCATTTCCTTTCAACTGTAGATTTATTTAATTAAATTTATTAAACAAATCTGTCAAGTAAGTTATATTATTCTTAAATTTGATTAATCTTTTTGTGGAATTGTTTTAATTCTTTTTAGAATGTGAATCGATGGTGATCATGTAATATAGAGTTCATGTTTACAATCAGTCTGACACATTAAAGACTAAGTAGTTATTAAATTAGATAATGAGTATAGGATTAAAAGTAAAATTTTATGTTATGTTACTTATCAGGGGTTATCTAATTTGTCATATAAATCTCATGGTATGTAAAGTTTGAGTGTCATGAATAAATAATATACATGGCCATTTCTATTTAGTTGTTGTTTTTTTAATTACACCTGAGGTTTGTGGGTTGTTATTATCTTTTCTTATAAGTTTTCTTTTTTTTACCAGTTGTTTTGCGAATTATTTTGTAATCTTAGCTGTATCTGATATCCAAGTCTCATAATTTTGTTTTACTTTTCCTGTGAACTTTTAATTTTCTAAGTACAGTTTTTTTTTTTTACATAATTTATTGTCAGACAGGATATCTCTCTTTTCAAAAAAACCCTAAATGGAATCAAAGAACTGGAAAAATCATTTTAGACATGTACCTATGAATAATCAATGAACTTCTGTATGTAATTGTAAATAACTGAGATCTTCATTGTTTATAATAACTTCTCTCATATACACTTTAATTTTTAAGAAAACTTCTTTATTTTCCTGACAGTTTTGACTGTCCAGAAGTCTTCATCAGAGTTTCTTAAATTTTAGAGGAAATTTGAAAAGCTCTGATGAAGACTGCTGGACAGTCAAAACTGTCAGGAAAGTAAAGAAGTTTTATTTTTAAAAAAATTTGCATTAAAGTGTATATGAGAAAAGTTATAAGCAATATATATGAAT
This sequence comes from Epiperipatus broadwayi, assembly GCA_028023455.1. Classification (NCBI taxonomy): domain Eukaryota; kingdom Metazoa; phylum Onychophora; class Udeonychophora; order Euonychophora; family Peripatidae; genus Epiperipatus; species Epiperipatus broadwayi. The sequence continues at coordinate 2,874,975 of JAQFVV010012429.1, read as the reverse complement.
ATATAAAGAAATGCAAAGAAAGTAAATGAGAAAAATAAGAGTATAATCATTGTTTTGGTTACAACACTTTACAAACAATCTATCATTGAGAGCATTACTTATCTTGTTAACTGATGTCATTACATACTGAAGGGACAATGAAAGCAGTCACTCGAGTTTTCTGTCACCAAATGTTGTCAGGGAATTATTCAATGTATGGCAACTGCCTTTTTCAAATATGAAATAAATTTGTGGTATCCTCCAACCATCACCAGAGTACCCATAAGTGGCAATTGACAATATATTTTTCAAAGGAATAACTTTTCCTCTAAAATAGGATTCCAATATATCAAATATAGACTTTACTTTATATCCATTCCTAATTGTCTTACAAATTATTAATACAATGTAGAAATAAAACCTCATTGTTTATTAAGGTTGATTTGTTGAGTTGCAAAGAAAACATATTAGCCTTCAAGAACTCATTTAGTGAACTATCCACATCCTGGACCATTTCATCAATTCATCTCTACACTCTATTATTGCTTAATGGATTTTTTTTAATAATATCAGATGCTAGCTTGTGCAGTACAGTGTGCAGAAACTCACAGCTAGTAACATCAATTCTTCACCAATAGTATGTGGTTTCCCCAATTTAGCAATAAGCAATGAAATATTGTAAGAGACATGCAATCCATCATTGTCTTGTTTTGATACTGCTGAAAACATATCAGGCAAAGTTTGATATCTTGAATGTTGAACTTTGAGCATTTGAAAGTAGGATAAATCTTTTTTCTGTCACGTTCTTCTAATCATGAAGGTTTCATGGCTTCATTGAAGAAAGCTTTCTGGAAAATCAAGCCCATTGGTGGTATCATGTTTGTAGATGACTGAATGAAACCATAATTCAAATAGTTGGCATTGTTTTAGGTACCCATGTGTGTATACTTCAAATGTGTAATATACGAATCAGATCATCATATTTAATCTTTTAAGCTTAACATCAGACATAAATATTATATCAACTTTTGTATATTAAAATAAGTAAATTAATGGATATTCAGATTTTTTTTTAAACGTATCTCTTTCACACTGAAATAATATTAATCCACACAAATGTAATATATGCATTGTGTAATGATGTACAGAATATTATACATAACTGAATTATACCATTACCTATTTTGAGTGACTTCATTCTCTTTTCCCCCCAGAAATATTACCAAATTTACCATTTTATTTTGCTGTAATATCTTATATAAATGCAATATATCCACTCTACTTTGAACACTTTTTAGCAAAAACTTTTATTGTACATATATGCATACACAATCTTACATTTCAACTCTCCTGCAGCCTTCTTCAGAGCTTTGATATAATGAACAAAATAAAGTACATAACTATATAAATAATACCATAAAAATTCAAACAATAAAATTAATTTTTAAAAAACCCAAAATATAATAAAACATAAACCTGAAATAACATAATCATACTCAAAATAATCCAGTTAATAAAAAATAAAATATGCAATATAAATATAAAATAAATATAAATTATACATGTGTATTCCTGACTATATATACATATTCATGAACAACTATTAATTTAAATATATTATTCACTTTTATTATTTTTAATAATCTCCTAATTACCTCTACTCCTTATAAACTTAAACTTTAATTTTATTAGCTCAACCATAATAAAATACTTAATAATTTTATTTTCATATAATTCTCAGTTCAACTTTAATTTACTTATTAATATTCTTTTTAATTTTTAAATCATATAATATCTATTATTTTCTTATTCATTCTTCTGTTATTAATAATATATATATTCTATTAATATCTAAAAACTAAAAATATTGTAATCTTTCATTTTACCCATTTTAACTTTAATTTTTTTTTAAAAAAAAAAAAAAGTTTTTTTAAAAAAAATTATCTCCCTCTACTACATATTATTTAAAGTAATTATATCTATAATCACTACAATTCTTTATTTATAATATATATATATTTAATACATGTTAACTTTTATTACTATTATTATATAATTTATAAATTTATATTATATTGTTTTATATGTAAATATTATGCTAATTTTTTTCTTTATTAATATGTAATATCTATAAATAAATTCATGTTTATATTCCTATGTAACCATATTTTTACAACCAAGATTAGAATAACATTGGTATAAATATAGTTCTTAAAAAAGATATATAGAGGAAAATATATAAAGAGAGAATTACTTATAAATGAGTTATGAGTTATAAAAACATGGTTACATAGGAGTATAAACATGAATATATTTATAGATATTACATATTAAGAAAGAAAAAAAATTAGCATAATATTTACATATAAAACATTATTATATAAATTTATAAGTTATTTAATAATAGTAATAAATGTTAAAGTGTATTAAAAATATATATGTAGATAGAGTTGTAGTGATCATAGATATAATTAGTTTAAATAATATGTAGTAGAGGGAGCTAGGATAGAAGATAATTTTTATAAAAAAAATAAAAATAACATTGTTTTTAAAAAAATTAAAGTTAAAGTGTGTAAGTTGAAAGATTACAATATATATTGTTTTTAGATATTAGTAGAATATATATATTATTAATGACAGAAGAATGAATAAGAAAATAATAGATATTATATGATTTAAAAATTAAAAAGAATATTAATAAATAAATTAAGGTTGAACTGAGAATTATATAAAAATAAAATTATTAAGTAGTTTATTAAAATTGAGTTAATAAAGTTAAAGTTTAAATTCATAAGGAATAGAAGTAATTAGAAGATTATTAGTCACGTATTTACCTTGCTATGACATCATTTGCCTGAAGGCATACTACTCTAACCACCTGATTTTTAAGATAACGTCACCTAGTGATTTGCTGACACATGTAATCGCAAAAATTTTTTGGCACATCACGTGGTGACGTTATGTCAAAGATCGGTAGATTAGAATAGGATGCCCTCAGGGCAATGTCATCATAGAAACGAAGAGCTGGGGGTTAGGCACGTGGTACAGGCTCATGAGGTCAAAACGGAGAAACAAACACGTGGTACAGAATAATGCCGGCGGCGTCCATCCTGGTAAAAAAAAAATGGCAAAAAAAGATTAAAAATAATATATACATCATGAATAATTAACTAAAATTGGACGCAAAATATGAAAATGTAAGATAAATATCACTACAAAATTAATAAGTAAAAACTGCGAGTCCACAAATCATGAAAAAAAAATAAATAAATAGGACACAAAATAGTGATATGCGGCAAAAAAAGATTAAAAATAATATGTACATCATGAATAATTAACTAAAATTGGACGCAAAATATGAAAATGTAAGATAAATATCACTACAAAATTAATAAGTAAAAACTGCGAGTCCACAAATCATGAAAAAAAAAATAATAAATAGGACACAAAATAGTGATATGCGGCAAAAAAAGATTAAAAATAATATATACATCATGAATAATTATATATAGTCAGTGGTGGCTATTGATTTCAAGAAATTAATATTAATTTAATTCGTATAAATCTATTTGCAGATTTTAGAAGTTAGCGCTATTATTTAATTAACCAAAAAAAAACACATTTCTAAGAAAATAGATTTTTACTTAGTTTTTGAAAATAACACTGTACAATAATTATCAAATTCTGATTTTATTTCCCCAGACTGGCAGGCACCCACTATACTTAAGAATAATAAATTTGTTTTAAAAACTACTAGGTTAATTACCCTCTTGAAAAATAAGGAGGGTTTTCTTATTATTAAAAGAGATAGCGTAAGCATATTGCGTTATTCTGGAAGGGAAATTATCGACATATAATTTAGTATCTGAAAGTATAAAATATAATAAAGAAAATAAAATATTGCCGCATAGACGTGAAATTAAGAACTAATAATTATTCAGGAGAGGTTTAATGTAGGAGAGATTACAGCTAAGTTATATAGAGAGAGAACAAGGTACAATTAACAAAAAGGTAAGAACTTTACAGATTGATTCATAACTAATATTAAATTTTACAAATGAAAGATTAAGTCATCTTAAAAGTACTATATAAATTTTAAAAAATTATCATAAAGCAAAACTGCAAATCTACAAATAACTGCGAGTCTACAATATCTTTATTTTTTTAAAATAAAATGAATAATGAAATTTGGACTTTCACCATAATTAAATATTGTCTTCGTAATATCCTTTTGCTTCAATAGCTATTTTTTCCTATCGAAATGTAATAGCAATCTCATTTTTAGCATACTTCATGCTCTCTAGTTGTTTTGCTGCTTTGAAGTCTGTATCAATTTTACAAATCTTTTTAAATTTCATAAATGATTTACCTAGGGAAAAACATAGATTAAAGAAGAAATCAATTGACTTATTTATTTATCACAATTTCCATATGGAACACACCTATGCAAATATATTTGTAAAAAAACTAAAAATAATATCACTTGTCATTCTCCACTAGTTTTTCTTGTAACCATAAAGAAAAACAATATTACTTAAGATGATGGAGGGGGGAATCTAAAGAATAAAACCGATGTATTAAAAAACTTTTATATAAATAATTTCTACTCTTGGCTTATACTTGCTCTGTGATATCAATTGAGACACCATGATGATGGGGTTGATATTTTTATTAAATCACTCAGTTTAAAATTAGATAAGATTAGTAACAAAATAATTAAACATTTTTAGCACAGCAAACTTACATTATAAAAAAAATCTACAAAGTATTAAAATGTAAAAAGAACTGGTGCATATATATGTTATAGTTACAATTAGAAAATCGTTTAAATATATTTTTATATTTGAAATATTAAAACTTTTACCAGCATCTCCATGTAGTGGATCAAGCCCTTGATTTGAGTAAGTCTATTAATGATGGATGAGGTCTCTGAATGGTTTTATGGAGCATTTCCCTCTGTCATGGCAATGATTTATTGGTAGGGCAGGCAACTTAGTCTTTCAATTAGCATTGAGATGATTGAAACATGCTATACCTCTCCTCACTGGATCGCATCTCGAAATGCCACTATCCTCCAATGACACTGGAAAAGCCAAAGGCCAACTACTTGCTCATTTTGATATGTATTTTCTTTAAACTATATTTTCTATTTATTTTTTCTTATCTTTCTGACCATTCTGATCTATAACAATGCATTTTATGTTTATGTATTCCCTTTAAGATGCCTTGGGAAGCTTTTAATTTTCACGAGATGATTTTAATGGATTTATTTAGTTAATAGGATTTCCATTAATTTTTCCTTACCCATTTTTTCTTCTTATTCCATCTTATCTTTGTTTCCTGCCTCTTTTGTCCTTATTTTGCATTTGGCACCTTTTTGACATGTCCTTGCCACAAAGGTGTTGAACCATAACTATATTACCGATTTTTACAACAGATCTTTAAATAAGGTGCCAATGTTTACTTAGATAATGAATTAATTCCATTAGCAAACCTTTTCCTAGTATTTTCTTAACTTAATTCACATAATTATTTACTTTAACTTGAATTTTTACTTTAAGTTTACATTCAGTTTTTTTCCTATTTTAATATATATAATACAATTGCACCCACACAGGCCCTGATTATTTATGTGTGTGAGGATTTAAGGAAAGATGGCAGAATTAAGGAAAATGAATGCAAGCATATATGCACCACTTCATATCTGCACAGTTACACCAAAAAAAAAAAAAACTGAGAAAGAAAACATTTTCTGGTATAAAATTGAGTGATCACTGAATATTTCTTCTTCTGGTGTGTTTGTATGTGCTTGTTAAGCAATTTTGTACTAATTATTATTCTACATTCACTACCATATTATTTTACTATAGGTTTCTCATTTTATCATTTGTCCCTTTCCTTTTATTTTTTTACATTGTATCCTATCTTACTTTTCTTTCTTCTACTGTCATCCACCTGGATCATGCAGTTGGCCCTGGTATGGTTTAAGGCTCTTGGTGTTGAATGATCTCCATATTTTTTTCTTATAATTGAGCGATCGTACAATGGAAAAATTTCTTACATTGATCCTTAGGGTGTTACTTATTTCATTAGCCCAGATCCATACTCGATCTCCCAACTTAAAACAGTGTGGGTTCATTGGTCCCCTTTTTCTTCTCCATTCAGCCATTTATGCCAATAGTTTTCTTGCCTCCACTTGATATTTGGCTTATTGATGGTCTCCTTTGATATTGGTAAGTGGGTCTTTAGCAGACTTGGATTTTCCTTCCCAAAATGTAGTTGTTTTGGAGTGAACCTGGTGGACTCCTTGGTTGTCCTATTAATATATTTAATAATCTGCTATGTCTGCTTGGCCCATCCTTCATGGTTCCAAAACTTCTTTAATAAGTACTTTGGTAGTATTGGAATTTTTGTGATTGGTGTGTAATGCTCATTCATCAATCTCTTGCCATGTCATTCAGATAGTTCATGATGACTGCTATTTGTTGTATATTAGTTAATTTGTAAAAACAGAAAGCCTCTTAAACTTTCTAAATATTAAATCAGGCTTTCTTCGATCTCCTCTCTGAACATTACTATCTCTGGGCCTTGCCTGGCCTCCCATTCCTCTTCACTATCATTCTCTTGTATTTGTATTTTAATTTTTATTCTTTATTTCATTAAGTGGTCTCTCCATGCCATCCTCCTGTGATGTCATGCTCTGTTCCAGCACCTTACTCTGCTCCACTTTAATATGCTGAAATTTTTTTCCCTTTCTCTATAGTCTGCTTTGATTTAAAAAAAAATTTCATTGCCAATACCCATCATATTTTCTTTCCTACTTTACATTTTGTATTTATTTATTGGTCTTGGATCACTCTATCCACCTGCAGAGAAATATATGTATAAAAATTCTTTTATTATACATCTGGGTCTCTTTTTACGCGGATTTATTTAACGCAATTTTGAAGTTACGCATTCACGTTTCTCTAGAAGTGGAATTCCGATAATGCGCTATTACTTTAAATAATAAATTTTGCGCACTTATGTCATATTGAAAGTAATGGCACATTATTGGAATTCAACTTTCATCTTAGTAATTTCAATATTTTCAGTGCTTTATAATAGTAAGATTTTATGCAATAGTGAAATTATAATCATGATTTCCACATTTTATGTATGCACACATTAAATTTTACAAGATTATAATGTAAATTTGTTCAAACATTGTGCGTGTTAATTTTGTTTTAAATCACATTCTGCTTTTGCTTTTTAAAAAAGAACATAATCAATTATTAATCATTTAGGGTCCACAAGTTTATTTTTAAAAGATGAGTAATAGCAGTGGGCACAATTAAATTTGACAATTAAAAATTAAAATCTGATTTTTTACCAGTTTGCAAATGAACCTGTTTATCGGCAAATAATGATAATAATTAAAACGTGTATAAAAAAATGTAAATTACTGTACTGTAAATTATGCATAAAAATATATTATTTTGAATAAAATTAAATATTATAGTTAAAAAAAGTTTGTCTTGTATCAATTTTTTTCAAATTTGGAATTTTTTATTAGTCATATTTTATTTCCTTATTTTTTTTTCCACGAATTTTAAAGTAATTTTACATTGGTGTTTTGCTTTTACATGATTTTTGAAAAATCACAGTTCATATCCCCCCTTTTTCAAGATAAGTTACGTCTGTTTTTGCGTGATTTCATTTGCACGTGTTTTCTGATTTCATTTGCACGTGTTTTCTGAGGAACCTATCTATCGCGTAAAATGAGACCCAGGTGTACATTATTACTCTGTTTGAATAATGGTGCCTTATTTTTATTTTGCCTGTATACATGTATATACACTAGCTCTATCTGTGTGTGCCACCTGTTAATATATGTATACATTTTTCATCATTACTAATCAGAATAATAAAAATTTTAAATATATATCTATAAATCTAAAGGCTATGCATGAGGTAATTTGATGTTTAGATTATTAAAAAAACTTTTTTTTTTCAGACTGTGAGAAATGGTTCAAGGCTCTGTGTTATATACAAGAAGAAGCAAAGCATACAAAAAAAAACTCCAGGTTGTGAAAGGTTTGATCTTTTACATTGGTACATGTTATAAAAAAAATTTTGTTGGGGTCATTCTATTTCTAGTCAATATATATAGATGTACTCCCAGGTCATAAGAAGTGGTTCAAAAGCCTCACATCATGTTATATAAAAAAATCCAAGTATATATACAAAAAACCATTTGGGAGGGGGAAGCACTCTTTTCTGGTTGACATTTGAGTATCTTTGGGGCTGTCTGAAAAGTGGTTTAAAGCTCCTTCATTGGATACCATGTTATATAAAAAAAACCTGTAATGGTCAAACATGTTTAATTTGTTAACAAGACTAAGAGACCAAACAGGCACTCTCAACCAGCATCTATAAGGGTATTGCTACTCCCATGATCCTAGTCTAAACCCCTGACTAGACTACCTAGTCTCTACTACATAATTAATGCCCTTGATGTTAACACAACTTCCCCTTTTTATATAGCTCTGCTTAGCTCAGAGATATGCATAGACTCTTAACTTAATCATTACATAATTCTAATTATAGAATTCTGATCCCTAATGAAAATAACAATAAATAAAGTTTATTAATAACAAATAAATCAATAGAGTAGATTTCTTAGATGCACATTATGGTTAGAGTCATGGATAATGGTGATATGCATAAGTAACAAAAATAAGGGTGTCATATTATTTATTCATGGGTAATAAAAATAATATTTATCAAACCATTATGGGTTAACCTTAATTACATTCTATTTCTTTAATTTATTATTCCTAGGGACCTTACGGTATCCAAGCTAAATATAATGTAACATAGGGTTATAGCTATATGCAAAGGCAAGGCATAATAAGGAGAAATAAAAGAGTTGTGGGACTGCATCAATTATGTGCATCTCAATGGCTATCATATGAAGTGGAATCAACTTTGTGATTTGGATGTATGATTCATGAAATAAAGATTGATGTCCTAGACCGCAGGGATATTTTTGCTCCTAACCATAGGTTTATCATATGAGGAAAGTATATGTATGAGATACTCTAGGTTTGGGGGTTGCCATCTTCTGTCCTACAGCTCTATCTAGTCCAGTGATAATATTTATATATTTGAATTATTTATTAAGGCTTACTGGGTACATATATAATGTAGCAGGCACTGGACGCTCTGCATAAATTAATACTAATGAATCATATTATAAGATAATGGAAATATTTGGGACAGCCCCTGATAATTCACATCAATTATGCAATAATGAGTCTAATGAATATTTAATATTAAATTAAGTTACACCTATGCTAATATTAAGTAACAAAATATTTATATAATTATAACGCTCATATCCCTATGTAACGAAATATATTTTTATAAGAACTCTAGCTCATCTACCCATAATTATAGCTTATTAATCTAGCTAAATATATTATAATTCTGTCTTCATCATGTTAGATTCATAAATTAAAAAACTGCATTTCGCTCTTAGTTTTACATATTACATACATATATATTTTAAGAACAAAAATTGTTATTCAAAAAAATAACATAAGTAATAAATGATTTTCCCAGGGAAAAACATATATTAAAAAAGAAATCAATTGACTTATATATTTATCATGATTTCCATACAGGACACACCTAAGCAAATATATTTGTAAAAAAATAAAAATAATATCACTAGTCATCTTTAACTAGTTTTTCTTGCAACCTGTAAAGAATAACAACATTACTGAAGATGATGGGGGGAAAGAAAATACTAAAGAATAAAATCAATGTATTATAAAACGTTTAACTTTTATGTAAATAATTTTCATTCTTGGTTTATACTTGCTCGTGATGTCCCTTGAGATGCCATAAAGTGAAATGCAAGATGGGGTTGGTATTTTTATTAAACCACTTCCTCTATCATTTAAGACTTACAAATTAAATAATATTAATAACAAAATAATAATTAAATATTTTTAACCCAGCAAACTTTTATTATAAAAAAATTCTAAAAAATATGAAAATGTAAAAAGAACTAGTGCATATATATATATTATAGTTATGGTTAGGAAATTATTTAAACATATTTTTATATTTGACATATTAAAACTTTATAATTTACTGGCATCTTCTTATAATGGATCAAGTGACTTTATTTGAGAAAGTCTATCAATGATGGACAATGTCTCTGGATACTTTTATGGAACATTTTCCTCCATCATGGCAATGATTTATTGGTAAGGCAGGCAACTATCAACATTGAGATGACTGGAGCATGGTACACCTCTCACTCTCACTGGATCTCATCTCGGGGTGCCACTTCCTTATATTGATACTGGAAAAGCTGATGGTCAACTACTCATTCATTTTGATATGTAATTTCTTTAAACCAGTGGTCTTCAACCCTTGGTCCACAGACCAGTGCCGGGCCACAGAAGTTTTCTGCTGGTCCACGATAGACTGTCAGGAAAGTTTGTAATAACAAAATAATAAAGGTTTAAACTTTTAATTAATATAAACAATTTTTATTTGTTTTTTCATCTCATTTTTACCCAATTAAAAAAAAAGAAACAGAACAAAAACAAAATCTAATCAATCATACATAAATTAATTTGTTTTTCTAGTTATCACAGATGTTTATTGGGGGGGGGGGGGTTAAATTTTTTATTATTTTTCTAAAAATTCAAAATTAAAAAAAAAGTTTTTTATTATGGTCCACGATAGACTGTCAGGAAAGTTTGTAATAACAAAATAATAAAGGTTTAAACTTTTAATTAATATAAACAATTTTTATTTGTTTTTTCATCTCATTTTTACCCAATTAAAAAAAAAGAAACAGAACAAAAACAAAATCTAATCAATCATACATAAATTAATTTGTTTTTCTAGTTATCACAGATGTTTATTGCGGGGGGGGGTTAAATTTTTTATTATTTTTCTAAAAATTCAAAATTAAAAAAAAAGTTTTTTATTATACAAACTTCATATATGTATATAACTTTATAACCATTAAGCATCAAATGATCACATTTCCTATACTAGCACATTAATTGTTGATAAACAGAGCAAAACTCTCCATACAGTATTGCCACCTGTGCAAAACAGAGTAATCAATGGATGCCAGAAGGCTTGTGCATAAAATCCCTATCTAATGCCTACTCATCCAATATCCCCAGACTAGTTTCTGGCTTGTGGCCTTCGTCAGTTGATTACTCTGTTTAGCACAGGTGGCAATACTGTATGGAGAGTTTTGCTCTGTTTATCAACAATTAATGTGCTAGTATAGGAAATGTGATCATGTGATGCTTAATGGTTTAACACCAATCCTGCCTAATAGGATAGTGGTGGCTATGGTTGTAAAAGAGCCAAGGACACCAAAATGTATGAGTGCTGAACTGAGTTCAGACCCATATGACTATATAAGCTACTGAGCTTAGATTGAAAATATTTTTTATGTTTTCAATTTCATTCTCATAGTTTTGTAGTTAAGTAGAGATAAAAGGTGGTTGCTAGAGGGTTGCATTAGATCCTAAGATCTAGATGCAGTGCTCTCAGATCCAAAGCTCCTCACTGACGAAGGCCACAAGCCAGAAACTAGTCTGGGGATATTGGATGAGTAGGCATTAGATAGGGATTTTATGCACAAGCCTTCTCGCATCCATTGATTACTCTGTTTAGCACAGGTGGCAATACTGTATGGAGAGTTTTGCTCTGTTTATATAACTTTATCTTGTATATTTAACATTAAATACAGATATTACATTTATCATAATCATTAACATGTAATTACAGTAACTGTGATATTTTCCAACATTCAGGTGAATAACATTTTACTCTTGCATGTTTTAAGAATGAAATAATAAATGCAGCAATGCAGGCACATTAATGAGAATGATTGTTATTGTACTGTTTTCTGTAATAGTAAAATGAGTGTTCAACATGTGAAGATAAGCAACACCATTACTATACACAGTAACTAGTCTGTTGTTTTGGTCAGTTATAACAATAATGCTCATCTAAGGCTAAGCTGTTTACATCTTTAAGAAAATTTATCTATAGACTTCTGCTGGTCCATAAAACCTTATCATTATTTTTGCCAGTCCGCAAAACCTTATTCTTATTTTTGCCGGTCCACAGGTGTGAAAAGGTTGAAGACCACTGCTTTAAACTATATTTTCTATCTGCTTTTTCTGACCTTTCAGATTGTTCTAACCTATAACTATGCATTTACAAGTTTATGTATCATTTAAGGTGCCTTGGGAAGTTTATTTAGTTAATAGGTTTTCCATTAATTTTTTATTTATTTTTCATTCTTATTCTATCTTATCTTCATTTCCCACCTTTTTTGTTCTTATTTTGTATTTAGTACCTTTTTGATGCATCCTTGCCACAAAGGTGTTGAACCATAACTATATTGCTGATTCTTACAACTGATTTTTAATAAGGGACCGATTTTTACTTAGTTTGTGGATTAATTTTGTTAGCAAACTTTTTCCTATTGTTTTCTCAGCTTCCTTTACATAATTATTTATTTTAATTTGAAATTTTTACTTTAAGTTTACTTTCAGTCTATTTTCTATTTTAATATATATAATACAATTGCACGAACACATGCACACTGATTATTTATGTGTGTGAGGATTTAAGGGAAAAATGATGGAATTAAGAATAATGAATATGCGAGCATACACGCACAGCTTCAATACTAGGAATTCCCAAATGCAAATATAAAATGAAACATATCACAACATTAATATGTTTTTATTTTTAAGTGTATACTAGTGATTCCAACTGCAGATATCAAAAATAACATATCACAACAATTAATATACTTTCAGTTTTAAATCTAAGGCCTTTGCAATAATATAATATAAATATCTTACAGGTAAAAATCTTTAAAGTCATAAATCATGGATTTTCAAATATTGTTTTTCTTTTTTTTTTCCCTATAATTATGGTCATCTTCATAAATTCAATTAGGGTCATCTTTATAAATTCACTTGATGAATACATTTCTTCTTCTCACGCACCGGAAACTTGAATTGTGGTTATAGCAGTATAGTGGCATACAGCATGTAGAATATTAATAGATCTCGGGTAATTTAGTTGCATAGTACTTTTTTTCCTCTACTAGCATTTTAGAGTCAGTAGCAATCTAGTCCCACAGACTTTAATGTTATTTACTGGATTGGACTGCATACTCAGGGTCTTTCAATTACTATATTTTTGCCTAGCCTTGCATGGTTAACAGACCATTACTGGAGTGAAACATTTATACAGCTGTTAGGACTATAAGTATTGAAAACTACTTTATTGCAGTTGTTAATGTCTTAGGCATTGTAATTTTAATTAGCGGTCAAGTTTCTTCTCTTGCACTTATTTCAACACAGCTTGAAATTATATGTGCAATCACAGTAGCCTCTCATGGATAATCAGCAACAGAATAAAAGTCAACATTAGAATGAATGATCTTTATACCTCTGTCTATGTCATTTGCCATCACTTGAGCTGTAATGTAGACCATTCACATATGTTTTCATCACCTCATTCAAAATATAATTAATGTAGACCATTCTAAAATCTTGGACCCCAGAGTAAAAATATTCCATTATTCTCTTCTAAAATATGTGGGTGGAACAAGCTTGTATACAACGTTTGTTATATCTGATCTTGCCTTCAGAAGTGGACTAGTCCAGATTGCTTCCTTATCTGATCAGATTGAGCACACATTGTCACTAACCAATGTGTAAATAATATGGATAACCATTGCATAAACATGGCCAAAAGGTGAAGCATAAGTATGGTCAATGTGTAAACATGTGTATAAAATCCTACCTTAGTTAGGCTCCCTGAATCATATTGCTGCCAGTAAGGAAGGGGGATCTGGCAATAAATAGTCAGTCTTTTTGGAAGCATGCCAGAGAATGTCTGTCTAACCTAAATGACAATATGCACTCTTAAAAGAGAGAACATTTGTCTACCTGAATGACTGAATGTGCTCTCCATTGAACCACTTCCAACAGCAAAGGTGTTTCTACTATATTCACTACTGATACATCTATGCAGTGAGGCAAGTCTACAATAGAACTGGAAGCTGCTATGATTGTGGCAGACTTATGGCAAACTGTCTAGAACAGTCGGAAGAGTCATTTAACAAACTTGAGGCAAGCTGTCCAATAGGAAGTATTAATACTATAACTCATGAGGCAAGCTAATATATACAGCTGGAAGTGAGTCCAGTCATTCAGCAAGACCAGCATAGTATTAACTATGTTTATCTATGTACAACTGTATTTTGTGATTGTTTATATTTTTTGATATTACTGTTGGTTTAAGTCTAAATCCTGTAATTCAGCCAAGTGCAATAGATTTGGCACAGTCAGACAAAAGGAAAAATTTTCCATTGACTGGAAAAATTGTATAAAATATACCAAACATAACAGATTTGGTGCAGTCAGACAAAACTATGAATGGAAAAATAGTATAAAATTCACTAAACACAACAGATTTGGCAAAGTCAGATAAAAAAATAACTATTTTTCCCTATATCAGGAAAAATTGATTAATATGCGAGTAGCAATTAAAGACATTCATTGTATTAAAATCACTATTATGCTTGAATAAAAATCAGATTCGGCAGTTTGGAAAAAATACAGGAGTGCAAAACAAACCCATCATATTTATAATTCAGTGATAAAATATATCACTTAGATCTGCTCGAATGAAAAACAGATTCAGAAGATTCATAAGATAAATTGACTGCAAATATTATGTGTATCAATTAAAGATCTTAAACCAGTCATGAGTGCATAACTCATAATAAAACAATGGAAGCTCCCTAATGGATTGTTAGCTTCATTCAGATAGTTTAAAACAGTAGCTGTCAAATTTAAAATTACAAGTGATCATCTCACAAAAATAAAAATTGGCACTTTGTTTCTCTTATGAAGAAATGAGGGAAAATTAAAGCATGCCTATATCTATTGGCTCTATGGAAGCTATTGATCCAGCCCATCCTGAGAGTTGGTCAAGTTATAAAGAGGAATTAATGTTTTACCTACAGGCTAACCAGATCAAGAATCCTGAGGTAAAACTAGCCACAGTAATGAACCTTAGTCTTACAAGATACTGAGATCACAATCTACATCAGAAACAATGGCTGACCTAAAGTTTGATAAAACATTATTGACTCTCACTTATTATTTTCCCCCAAATCCTTTGACAATAATACAGAGATATTACTTCAATCTCACCATTCAATAGCAGGGGGAAAAGCTAGAGAGTTCACAATGTGAATCCAGACATTGGCATTAAAGTGTGAGTTCAAAGACTTCCTGAATGAAGTGCTTCATGGTCATTTTATTTGCAGCATAAATAATCACAACCTAAGACTCAAACTATTAATGATGCCGGACTTAGATTTTGTAATAGCTGTGGCCCAAGCAGTACTAGGATAATAATTAGCTAGTCAGGCAAACCTATTAAAAAAATTACTAAGTATGATGTGCAAAAATCGAGCTAAATACTGGGTTGACACTCAGTCAACTCAATTAATTCAGCATCAATTAGTATGAAGCATTGCTATAGATGCAATGAACAAATGCACACACATACAAAAAGCCCACACCACTATACAACATGTACATTTTGCAAGTGTTGGACATATAAAGGCTGCATGTCTGAAATTAAAAAGACAGAAAGCCGATATGAGAATGGAAACACCCATTCCAAAAAATAGCAAAGGCAATTATAATGAAAACAAACAAGTTGTTGTACAAATCATATTAAAGACAATCAGTCTAGATTTATACACAGTATTATAATTAATGAAATACCAGTTACAATGGAGCTGAACACAGGGTCTGTAGTGTCTATTGTTTCAAAAAAACCTGGGCTATCATTAATAAGAATAATGAATATAAGCTGGATCCTAGCAGCAAGTCAATCTCCAACTATCAGGGCAATAAAATAAAACTGTTGGGTCAAACAACAATTAAAATTGCAATGCCTAACAAGACTATACATCTATAACTGGTAGAGGTAATCATAGTAATTTATTAGTCTGGGACTGGTTCAGTCAATTAGGCTTTACAGTGACAAAAGTGATCAAGGTCATAACATTAAGCAAAATAAATCAAAATATGCCAGCAAAGAACAAAACAGCACAGTGTTTTAAACCTAAACTCTCAGCCCTTAAACCTGATCCAAACTTTGGTAAAAAATGAAAAGGCAATATAAAAGTACAAATAAGCACGCACATGCTTTGCAAAATGTACTATGGATCCAGAAAATGGATACCAGCAGTAGTTACCCAACTGAAAGGATTGTACATTGTAGTAGTTCAAACAGCAGATGGTTATCAACATTATCACCACTTAAACTGAGACTGAATCACACAGAAACAAGTACATCAAGCAGAAATGATGACTACCAAACTGAGAACAGCAACAATCCAGGTGAACACACAGGGACAAGACCATCAAATAAGGAAAATGAACAAGACAAGAACAGCAATAAACCTGAAAAACCTGCAAAGTGGGAAACCCATCATCCAGCTCATCTTCATGACTATGTTCTCCAGGGCTAGGGGGAGAGATGTCATATCTGATCTTGCCTTCAGAAGTGGACTAGTCCAAATTTCCTTTCTTATCTGATCAGATAGAGCATGCATTGCTACTAACCAATGTGTAAAAGTGGCTAACCAATGTATAAACATGGCTAAAAGTGAAGCATAACTCCTATACCACCATCCTTTTTTCTTTTTCTTTTCTATTTATACCATGCCATCCCAAGTCTTCCAGAATAGGTTCTTCTCTTGGATGTGTTTTCACTACTGCTAATACCTCAAGCTCTTCATTTTTAATTTTTGTTTAATTCCAACCACTTTTTGTTCTCCTGCCACCTTGCATATTCAAATATCCAATTTCTTCTTTCCTAACTATTCTTTTATAAATTATTTTGACTCTTTCTTCTCCATTACATTTATAAATAACTTGCTTACCATTAATTTTACAGACCCATTTCTTCTCTACATCTACATTGATATCTAAATCAGCTATCCTTTGATTATTTCTTACATCAGTCCATTCTTCATCTTTCTGATAACACTGCCAAACACTGCCACTTAAAACTTGACCTTCTTTTACAAGTTTCCCAAACTATATTCTTTATAAATCAAACTCCCTAAAACTTCACTTCTTTGTTTTTCTAAGTGCAATCCATCTTTAATATATAACTTCCTCTTTACAATAAAAAAATTCCACGAACATGACATCATTTCTCTCACACAATTTTTTCAATCTCTCATTTATAGAACATGCCATATATAACATATACCTCTTGCTTGACTTGTAACAATCCAACTATTTCTACTCTACATTTAATCTTATTAAAATTCTTATCAATTATATGTACTCATCCATTAATCTCTGGTGGCTCCTACAAATTATTAGTCCCTACCATAACATACGCATCTCTACTCCCTAGCTTCTTTACTTTATCTGTAACATCCCTAATTCTAGCTCCGGGCAAACATACTCTTACATACCTCTTTCTATTTTCTCTTGCAATTATATCTCCACATTCTCTAATTCTAGTGAATCTCCTATCAATACTGTCTCATAGTCTACTTTCTCTGCTTTATCTGTAACATTTTCTATCACCTTCTGGATTTCCTTATCTACTTCTTCCTTATTATTACTACTCAATAATTCCTTCATCTGCTCACATTGTGTCTCCAATGATTTTAATTTTGCTTCTACATTCTTTACCTCTTCCTCTACCTTACTTATTCTTTGGCTAACCATCTCCATTTTACTACTAACATTTCCACCCATATCTTCTATCACTCCACATGTCTATCCTACTTTCCTCAATTACATTTAGTTTTATTTCTCCTGACTTTCTCTTTAAACTAGCTACACTTAGAAACCACTTTTTCATCTCTTTTATCACATTTACACACTAGCTACATAACCATAAACCTGTTACATCCTTCCTAGTCTTATTTAAATATTTCAAGTGATAAACCTCATCACAAATAGTACACTCTACCACTGCATGCCTAATTTCTTTCTGACCATTATATATGCATTGTCCATATTCTTTATTTTCTAAGTCACCTACTTTATATTTGACTTTATACTCCCTCTTCCTCTTCAAACCCTTTGCACAGGAAGATAAAAACTTTACTTTCTTTCAATGATGATCGATTTAAAACCACGTGTTTTCTGACCGTAGGCCTCCAAAATGTTATCTTTTTTCCTCAAATAAATCAGTCCCTTTCTTAAATTAAAAAAAAAATCTTTAGCAGAAAATTTACTTAAAAAAACAACTAATCTTACATACAACTTAGTTATAAAATATCTTTACATTAACACACATTCAACAAAATAATTTTTTTACTTCTTTATTTAAAATGGAGAATGAAACACTTTCTAAACATTAATAATTCCCGATCTTTCAAATGTAATTGTATCTATTTCTCTTGATCACAATTTACTCTTCCCTTTCATACAACAAGCAAACAATCTTTATATTGATGATTCAGATGATTAATCGCATAAAAAAATAAATAAACTTCAACTTATCTTTCTGCACAGAATAAAATGTCAGAACATGACCAGATAATTACACTCACTTCACCTATATGATATTATACACCTTAATCAATTTTATTAAATTATACATATAAATCTATAAATAATAAAAATAAGTATGATAGGAGTAATTATAAAGACTGTAATTGGATATCTATTCCATATTTCAAGACAAATATACAAAAAGTTAGCAAGAGAGGAATTACCAGATAATGTAAGAATAGCTTGGAGAAATAGTAGTCTTTAGGTAGATTATTATGTCATACAAGAAAGAAGAATGGTATTAATAGTAAAGTAGGAGTGGTTTATAAAATTGGATGTGAAAGTTGTAATAAGGTAAATATCGGAAAAACAAGGAAAATGATAAGTAATAGAGAAAAGAGCATGATAGAGCAATTAATAGGAAAGATATTAGATCAGGACCATATTTATATTATTTAGATACTGGTCATAAAATGGAATGTGAAAAGAACATTTGAGTTATAAAGTATATTAAAGATTATCATAAAAGAAATATGTTATGAAACTTAGTATTGTAATGGTCAGAAACATGTGATTCGTTAACATAGTGCAGAACTCGACCACCACATAGAACTGCAGCACCACCTAGATAGCGAAACTACCCATAGTACTGAGTTCGAACATAGTTTATCGGTTCCACAATACAATCTATGAAACAATGCAGCTGATGCTACATTAGTAAATACTTCTTTAGGCACGGTGATCAGGGAGATGCAAGAGAATCAAGAATTTTATTTCGAGTTAGCCAATAATAACACTAATATTAAATATTTATATTTTAAAGAATCGAGGAAATATTATATGAAATGGGTATCGAATAAATAAAGATGTAACGGCAGATGTATAGTTTGAAATTATTTATTTAAAACATTTTAATAATAAATCATTTAACTAATAAGATTTGGTAAGATTTAAAATATCAGTAGCAGGATTTTCCGATACTGTTAGATATTAGAGAGATACATTTATTTATATAGCTGACATAATCTAGCTGCCTAAATTCTCGAGCAAGTATTTCAAGAGCATGCCTTCGGGATTACATCTTTGCAATGCAAGAGTCTAAATTAGGATTTATAATAGTAGTGGCGGACATATATTTATTTGATTAAATAAGATATTTAGAAATTACTATGGGCAAACATTTATTTGAGAGTGAGTTATGTCACTAATGCAGAGACAAAGTTATACATTGAATAATAAAGTTAATACGAAGAAACACATGGTATGTCTAGAAAGGTGATATAAGGGTAGCAGTATATTGAAACTGCGAAGCCGTGGATGAGTTAGAACAACGGGCTGGCGTTTGCCATAGGCCCAAAGAGATAAGGTGTCACATAAGCATAACCAAGGGCAAGTGGTTTGTGTCACAATTGCTTCTTGGCTGCATGATGTTTGTCAAGCCCTATAGAATATTTATTGGTTCGCTTGTGTAGGACAACTGGGATATTTAAATCCTAAAGAATCCGGAGTATCCAAGGCTTGTAATAGGTCATCGCATCTCTAAAATGTAACACATGTATAATTTGTGGACTATTCTGCTAAGATTGAAATATATTTTTATAACTCGGCTCTACATCATCAACATTTAGTAAAGAACATTTGCGACTCTCAAAGAAATGTAATTTACGGAATTATTACTTTAAAAATTTAATAAAATATAAAAACAATAAGTAAGCTAGGTGGGTATTAATGACTAATATGTCAGCCATTGGTTAAGTAGTAGACCCCTGCATTACAATAAATGAAGCATTGAATATGTGTCGATTTTATATGAAAATATTAAGTTATTTATGGAAGTAAATATTAATGAAGATTTGACACGTATCCACTGTTTCAAGCAATCATAGATTTATACTAAGAAAATTATGAGCATGCTATAATTAGATAATAAAATGTAAATTTTAGAAATACGTACCCAAGAAAGATAGAGTTAGGCAAGCTAGATTATTAAAGAAATTTACAGAAGGAATTAATTAAATTCAATTTTACAAATTATAGTTTTACAAATGAGAATTTTACAGTTTATAAGTTATATAAAGAATGAGCTATAGCATGATATTAGTAGAGTACTCTAGAGCTTGGGTATTACAGGTACCTGTTTTATGAGAAGTTTTCCGAATCAGTGGTCAATAGCAAATTGTTCATGATTCCAAGCAGTAGCAGTTCTTTCCAGCATTTAGGTGATTTAGTTATTTGAATAGTAACAGCAGCTTTCTGATTGTGGGCAGCAGATCCTTTTGGTTGATTTTATGGAGGGCAATGGGCGTAGGTTCGTGGTAAACAATCGACCATCTCTGGGGAAAATAGTCTTTGGTGCTTTCTACTCACGCATACTGTGGCAAGTAAAACAATATATATATTTGGAGACTCTCAACTGATCGAGAGCACAGCTAAAGTTCAACTGCAAGTTCTGAGAAAGTCGAAAATGTCCTCCTTTCTAGATCTTATCTTTTTGTTATATTTTATTTTGGATTCAATCATTTGCCCCGAGGATAATCAATACATTCTTATATGTTTAATTTATATAGAAAGCTGCTTTACTATTGTTCACATTTAATTTTACATTTACATTTTTGGTAATTAGATTTTAGGGAATTTTTCTTTTTAATTAATCTATTATCTCTCACCAACCGTTACTTTTAAAATTTCAAATACAAAAGGGAACATACGATTATTTTTACTTTTAATTAAATATTACAATCAGATTTCTAATATTATTAAATGAAATTTAAACAAAGCAATAAATAACGAACTTTATAATTTAAAATAAATGGTTAAAATTATATATTTTTATATACTAAAAAAATACAAATTACATTAATTATTTTTATCTATTGCTTTAAATTTGTTATCGAAATGTGTGTGTGTTTATGGTGGATTTTACATACATTTTTAATATGGCTACACACACAATTCGATACCAAAAAAGTTTAAATTTGGGTAGGATAGAGTGGTGGGTGAGAGACGATAGAAAAGGTGAAACTTAAGATTCGAATACGAATCTTACTGTTTCAGTACATTAAAAAAAATTTGGAAAGATGTGTAAATATAGTTGGAAGATTTAAAAATTATAAACTTATAAATGGAAATTTATAAAGGAGAGAATAAAAAAAATGGGGAGGGGGAATTAAAATATTTATTTATTTATATAAATGTATATATATGTATTTGTAGTTTTTAAATTGGTTATGTAGTTTATTTTATTATTTTTTAGATTAATATGTATAATGTTAATAATATTGTTTAAGGTGAGTAATGTCCAATAGGTGGAGTGAGAGTAATTAATTGATATTAGGATGTATAAAACTTTATATCGGTCTCAATAAGAGATGGAAGCCAGGTTGATAATTAAATAATTATAATTAGTTGTTTGTTTCAATCTTATTTAGATTGATTATTATAACACTGATGTTGTTTTATTTAATATATAAATGTTTAGATAAATGCTTAAATGAATATATTTTGATAATGATTAGAATGTGTAGTGATATTTGTGCATAATGAGAATGAACTAAGCAATTATGTAGGATTGAAAATCTTGTAGAAACTCCGGGATAAAAAGAAATGTAAATAAAACAATGACAGTAGCTGGTAGGATGAAAACTTATACATTTAACGGGAAATTATGAAGCAGAATAAGATTTTTAAATATTGGAAGTTATTTATCAGCCAAAAAAAAAAAAAAAAATTAATAATATAAAAAAATTAAGTGAAAATGTAATGGTTTAAGGCAGTGGTCCCCAACCTTTTTGCACTTAAGAGCATATTCTATAATACTGGCCAGGTGGCGGGCACCATTTATTTTTTCAATGAAATTTATTGTTGGATATTGTTAATAATACACATAATGTACAAAAAAATATTTATTTCAAAAATAAAAATTTAACATTTTATTACAATATAATACAATATTTTATAAGAAATTTTAAAAATTAAATTTATTTGTATCAGATAAATAATTTTTTATCATGTTCGGATAGCGGCGGGCACACATAAAATGGTCTGCGGGTGCCATGGTGCCCGCAGGCATAGGGTTGGGGACCCCTGGTTAAGGTGATTGAATAATGATAGATATTGTAGTCTATTGAAGTTAGATTAAATAAAAGATTCATTAAATATTTTATTTAGATAGTCACTTTATGTAAAGCAGAGATATGGGCAATTAATAAGGGAAAATAATTGAGGTTTAGTAACAAATTAAAAACAATTTAGAAATATTGAAAAGAGTAAGTGAAAAAGTATTATTCATTAAAAAAATAATGAAATAAAAAGAAAAGAACTGGATTAACTATGTACTTCAATATAACACTAATTAGAATAAATATGTTGACAGAGAGTGTGAAAAGTAAAGTTTCACAGAGACTAACTCTCCACACACCAGCACCAGTCAGTATAAGCCAGAGGAATCAATGGATGCAAGAAGGTTTGTGCATTTGTATCTATTATGTACTCATACAATATTCTTAGACTAGTTTCTAGCTTGTTGCTTTCATCAATGAGAAGTCTTGGATCTGAGAGCACTGCACCTAGATCTTAGGATCTAATACAACCTTCCAGCAGCCATTTTTTACTGGAGGGGTGCATTAGATGCTAAGATCTAGGTGCAATGCTCTCAGATCCAAGGCTTCTCAAAATCAAACTTAAATTTATATTTACATGCCCTTTATCCAAGAAAACTCAATGCTCATTAAATCATTATTTTTATTTTTCACATGCTTGTATAACAATTCATGCTCGTTTAATTCACCATATATTTCAAATGCTCAAGTGAATTTGGATGAATGAACAATAGATAGGATATTATACACAAACTTTATTCCATCCATTGATTACTCTGGCTTGCACTGGGTGGCGCTACTGTATGGAGAGTTTAATCTCTGTATAAACAGTTTATGTACACATAAAAAATGGTTATCATATGATAAAAATAAAGATAGTTAGGGAAGAGTTAGTACATATCCTTAACGAAGGGAATAGAGCAAGTGATGGAACGTCTGGAGAAAATAAACCTGCCAATTGATAATGATAATTATATAGATTTAACAAATTTATTAAAGTCTCTGATGCAGAAGAAAAAAATTTCTATAAATCGTGAAACTATTTCCAATATGATAGTAAAACCATCTTACTTTTTTATTGGTAGTATTGCATTTATCTATTAATGAATAGATCGATAAAAAACTATCAATAATGATTTAAATTTTTATTTTTTAATAAATGAAAAATAATTTATCAAATATGAGAATGAAGCATTAGTTTTCAATTTTTTTTTTTCTAAAACAATTTGCCACAAGAGGGCAAGTTCATTCGTTGTTTATTTAAACAGATGGCGCTTATTATCAGTTTTTAAAACGCTTTATTGTTAAGCGTTTTTGTGATATTTTATTGTATCTGGATAAATAAAAATTAATTTTGTAAATAAAATTATTGGGAGTTAAAACTCCCAATCTTCATTAAGGTAAGTGATGCTATTTTTTCTTTCTCTTTTTAATTAATAAAGACGAGAATCGCATCACCATCTTATTCTTAATTAAATTTTTATTTTCATTAACATCTTTTGAAGTTTTTTTATATATTATATTATTTCATACGAGATTAATGTATTTTAAAATTATTTTATTATATAATATTAAATATATCTGTAATTATTAACGCTGTTTTTCTTAATTTTTTTTTTTTTTTGCAAATTTTCCCCCACAAATATATTTCATAATTCTTTGCAACTTGTTAATTGTCGCTTTTATTGATTTAATTAAGAGTGTCAAATCGCTGGTCATGGGAGCTTATGCAAGTAATTGTCTTAATGATTCTGGAGATATTGTCGCCGAATTTTGCGATCCTTCAAGTCCTAATTGGCTTACTGCTCATTCAGAGGCTACCGGCTGTAAGTTTTAAATTCTTTGAATATATATTTCTTTTATGTTTTCCAATAAATTATTTCAATGTCACGTTTTTTTTTTAAAAAAAAAAGTGGTTTTTATATTAGAAATAAAACATTAATATTTTTGTTTTAAAATGAACGTTTTCATTAGTATATTTTAGAATTAAGCATGGGTGTAATATGTACCATCAAATTATCTCTAACGAGAATGGCACACTAGTTTCTAATGAATAATATTATTGCTACATAAATAGCATTTATATTACTTAAATAACTGGAGTTTGTACTAAGATAACTTTGGTATCGTATAAAATTTATCATTTCATCCATGTACATTAAAGAAGAAGATAGGAATCTAGTAGTTAAATTTAGTTTTAAAGTCACATTGTAAATATTAGTAACGTGGCATAAAGAGGGAAATGTTTAAAAAAAAAAAAAAATAGAAACGTAGAAGCAAACAAACTGCTTCGTTATAATAGATTATTTACAGATTAGACATGAATTATACCTAATGCTTGAATATCCTAGCACCTCACTGACCGGTATGAAGATATGGATATTCGAAACCGAGGATAAGGATATGAAAAGCTTGTTAAGAGCTATTAGCACGCTCATTATATTTTATACATTAATTACACAAACATTTTGTTATAAAAATTGTTACTATATAATACATAAAAAAAAAAAGGATTAAAATGTTATAATCACACCTTAACCTGTTTTGAGGAAATATTTTTGTTGAATTATAAGTTTATATTTTAAAGTTTTTGCAGGAAAAATATACAAAAAGAAAAAAAAATTACAAGAATTCAAAAAAATAACACTTAAAACAAATTTTCAAGTAATGAGAGGAGACTTCAGTAGCTTTATAAGTATCAAGCGGGCAAAGGTTTGATCTGTTAAGTTCAATTTTATTATTAAAAAGACATTGATAGGAGAGAGAAGATTGAATGCAAAATGGCATTTTAAAAAGCATAGTGTTAAGAATATAAAAGTTGTGGTTTTAATGTTGTTTTTTTTTTGGGGGGACAAATAATTTTTTGGATTAATTCCATTAAATGATGTATTCTCTTCAGGAATGGTATCAATACCCAGAAGAGAAAAGTTAATTTTTGGAATTAGGATTGAACATTGGAAAATCACAAATCAATTCCATCTTATAAAATTTTATGCCTTAGTGGTAAAATTTTTTTGATATGCCTAAACATCATGAGTGCAAGATAGGTGCTACAAAACTTTGATGAATAGGTATCTGTAATTGGAGGACTTTTGATTGTTGTTTGATCTGAAACTCATATTACAAAAAATGGTTTGCCATCAGCTGTTTGTGGATATTATTTAGGATTGATTCTCAAATTACAGATGTGTGATTTGGACTTAAATAAATAAAAATAGTTTATATTAATTTAATTCTATAAAGTTTATTCAATCCTTATTTAATTACATTAAGTGCTGAAATAAAAAAGGTGTTAACAATACTTAAATAAATATCTAACTTCAATGAAAGATCATTTGAATAAAGACAGTTGTGTCTTGCATTGTCATTTAAAAATAAAACACTCTGGTAAGTAGATAAACATAAAAAAATATTTTTAAAACCGAATTTTGAGATTTATCAAGCAAATGCCAACAGAATGATTTCATGCATAATAATGCAAAAATTGGTTGGGCAAATTTGGTTGTTTGATCTGCATTAGAGAATATAAATTTGATTTATCAGAATCTTTCCAATATTTTTAAAGTATTTCCATTGGATAGTGATTCAATTCATTGATACAAGAAATTTTCCTGTTCAGGTTAATGAAATTATACTTATTGATAATAATAGATTCTTGTTATTTCAATGGTAATTCAATAGTTGCTATATTTCTTCTTTTCTGAGCCAATGTAATATCTGGTAATTAATGAATATACTCATAGAAAAGGTAGTTTTTTTTAATATTTAGCTTTATTACTGTCAAGCATGCTAGGCAGTAATAAAGCTCAATATTTAAAAAAAATTACTTTTTCTGTGAATATATTCATTAATTACCACATATATCAATGATAATTGTAAATTGGAAAATAAGTTATCCTGTGTTAGTAATGGTGCTATTTTCATATTTTGTAGCACATCTCTGAAGTTCTTGTAGGATAATGAATTTTGCATTGATATCATTTAAAAAAAAATATTAATCCAATTTTTTATCAGTGTCTTAGTATTATGTTATTCCTTTTAAAAAATTTTGCATTGATAACGAAGAACATTACTTTAATTTTTTTTTTTTTTTAGATACAGACTATGTAAATGAAATTATTTAACAAGATATATAAACTTTGTTAATATAATTTAAAAATTTTATTTATATGTCAAAGCATTGACTGGGAAGTGAACCTGGGCCAGCTGCTTGGAAGGCAGCTATGCTAACCGCTAGGCCACCAATGCTTGACAATAATTTAAGAATTTTAAAAATAAAAAAGACAGGCTTAGCGATAAGGTCAGCAAAAATACATATACAAAAAAACAATATATATTTTATGATTTGAATTTTTCAAAAAGTTAATGAAATATCATTTCAAGGGAGCAAAAGTGACTGTTTTTTTTTGTTTTTTTTTTTTAAGTTAAGTTTTTATAAATGAGAATAGGAAATATGAAAATAGAATAGTGAATAAATTAGAGTAGAAGAAGAAAAAGAAATACATCAATATTAAGTGAATGATTAGATGATTGTCAATTGGAAGGGGATAATACAGAAAAGAAATGGATATGTTTATGAAAGATTTTGCACAAAAACTTTCACTTCATTCAAAGAGAAGTCTTTTGACTTCACAGCATCTGGTTTTTCTGAAAAGATCTGTAATAATGCAGCAAAATTTTAATTCAAATAAGTTAATTTTTTTTTACATAAAACTGTATTTCAATTTTTTTTGATAGTTACAACATTTATTATACTATAAAAGTTCAGCATAATGGAAAGCAGTTAATGCTTTTTTTAAAAATCTTTGCTGTAATTTAGGATATTAAGATAATATACACATAGCCTTAAAATTTGACATATAAGATTTTATTTGAGAATTAAAAAAATTTTTATATTATGAGGATGTTATGTTTTATATTTGACCTGATATTGATATACCATTTATATATATTATTTAAAAAAAAGGTGGGGGAGGGGGATTGGTTGAAACAGATATTTAGTTATTTTATTTTAGCTAACAAAATTAATTTTGTTATAAAATAAAATGATGATCAAACTAGTTACTATTTCATTTGTTAAATAAATAATACAAAAACCCTGTCAGATAATAAAAATTATTCTTCATATATAAACTGTGATAAATAGTGTAGCAAAAATTCAAAAAACATTAATCACAAAAACTATTTGCCAAAAAGTTTTTGTGATTAATGTTTTTTGAATTTTAGCTACTCTGTTTATCACATGTGAAGAATAATTTTCATTTCATTTGTTAATAAGCTTCTAATAGACAGGGTATGAGCACAGACCCTCACCTGACCCAACACTCTCCACGTTATCTCATAACACTGATACACCTGAACACACATATGTTGAAAAGATAAATAATCACCAATATATGTATTTTATGCTAAACCAGCAATCATCAGTTTGTCCAGATTACCATATCTACATGTATATGCTACAAGTGCTCAGATATATATTAAGATAGCAAATCCTCCTACTTTAATGGACAGGCTTCAATCAACTCCACACTCCAACTCTTCAACTGTCCATCCAATTGAAAATCTGATGATGGAACGCTCAAAGGCCACCCTGAGGCCGAGATTATTGTCACACCCATGTTGACCCAAGGTCACTCTGACCCAAGGTCACTCTGACCCCTCATGTACAGGACATAATCCATAAAATACATATACAAGGGATAGGCAGACATCTCTAATATGTAATAGCTGTGTATTTCAGCTAATAAGCTTCTGCAACTAATTTCTTTGATAGTAGGAATTACATTTCTAGGATCATCATTTGTAATTAAATTATCTTGATTAGCTAAAAGACTATCTAATAATGACAGTTTTGTTCATGTAAGACGTATTTAAAACAGTTGCCACTTCCAGAATTGGAAGATCTTTCTTACAGACATTATATTTTTAACTCTTTTATGTTACATTAAACTTTCTCCCTTCTTAGCATTTTTGTTAATGTAAAGGACAAACATTTAGAATAATAATTGTACTTAGGTGTTCATCTTTAACTACATAAATATATTAGATGAAAATAAGTTGCACATCCATAACACAAATGTGAATTTGTTGTAAATGGGCTTGCTTGACTAATAAGAATAACAATGTTGGCAAATAGTAAATCATATATTAATGTCACCATGACATTGATGTTAAATGCACATTACAATAATAACAAAATTTGAATAGATGCATTCAATAGACATATCTTTATTCCTCTTTTATAAATGATTGTTTTATTATCTTGTCTGTTTATTTTATCTTAAAATTTTTAATCTATTAATCTAGAAATATTAACATATATGTCAAATGCAATTTAATATAACAGAGCAGTAGTTATTACACTTTTCTGGTTAGGAAAGAGGAAAAGGAAAAAGAAATATATATAATTTTTTTTCTAATCAAACTCCATTTATCCTTGCATAGTGAGAAAAAGAATATAAATCTTTTTCAAAATTTTTACAAGAGGAAAAAAAGTTTTGTATTTTCTTCCATAGAAAAACACATACAAATGATAATAAGACCTGTCTAAGTTTGATTAAAAATTTCTTTTTTGTGTACATATTTATAGATACAATTTGAAGCTGTCCTATAGCCTAATTCAAGCATGTCAAACTGGCTGCCATGCGGCCCTCGAAAGGATTTTTCATGGCCAGCGACTAAGATGCTATTCAATAAAATGAAAACAGAACGATATGTTGCAAACAATAAATTATTTTTTTAAAAAAAGCTCTTATATTTAATTACATGAACTAAAATATATACAGTAATTGTTGTCTACAATAGCTAATTTATAATTCTCGGTTACACACATAGCTAAATATTTTTGATGACGTGCCTTTATGATGATGAAGCATTTGAGATATGTGAATACCAAAGCTGGCAACGTTAATAATGTGCTGCTGTGCTTCCGAGAACATAAATACATTAGTCAGCTATTCGCGCCACCAACGTAGCAATCCTATCTGCAGATGTTGGGTTTTTCTTAGAATTGTAACAAAAGGCAGTTGCGCTAGTTTCTTTATCCGGATTGGTGTGTTAAAAATTTGCAGGTTGTTTCCTTTTATAACTCATTCAAAAAATATAAGTAAACTGCTATATCCGAGAGTTTCTACCTTTCTGAAACTAGTCAGACAGCATAAGAAATAATGAGCATGCATTTGACATTTTGTTATATAATATTTTAATTATAATCAAACATGAGAAACAATAATATTTTACATATAAGTTAGTAACGATTACAATTCAGTTTGGAAAACACTAAAAGTTCTACAATTTTACCAGTCTATGTTCGGCCTTGGGGAACTTTAGTGGCTTCGACCATTTCTAATTTACGGCCTTATGCACAGCTTTCTTCTTTGTCACATCTCTATCTTAATTGCTCCGTGCTGGGAAGTCTGGACTGAGAGAGAGAGAAAAAACATAATCTGTACCTTTTATAGCTACCTCCATTTATCAAGCATAATTCCAGGAGCGAGAATCGATAGCAGTGCTCTCTTTACATTTAAATACTAGAGTAGCGTTAAATTTTTACGAAGCGTATTTAGCATAAACATAGTTGCAATTTTTTAAATTTTAAAAATTTAAATCTAAAGCTCTATTTTTATTACAGAAAATGCCACTTCCAATGCTAAATAAAAAACGAAAGATTGATGACGAGGGAAGAAAATTTCAAGAAAGGTGGGAACTGAATTATTTTTGTGTGGAAGTGAACAATAAGATTACGTGCTTAATTTGCAAAGAAACTATTAGTGTTGCTAAAGAATACAATATTAAGTGACATTATAGCACTAATCACGAAAAACAATTTTTTTGTTTTGAAGCTAAAATAAGAGAAGAAAAATTAAAAACAATGAAGAATTCATTAAGTAGCCAGCAAGGAGTGCTTACAAAATTTATAAAAAGTAATGAATCAGTAACAAGAGCTAGTTATGAAATAAGCTATTTATTAGCAAAACATTCAAAATCATTCACCGATGTTTCTTTAATCAAGGAATGTATGATAAAAGCTGCTGAATTTGTCTGTCCAGAAAAAGTACAAGCATTTCGAGACATCTCATTATCAAGAAATACGGTGGCAGATAGAATTACTGAAATGACAGATGACATCACTTCGCAACTACAGGAAATATCTACCAAAATCCAGTTCTTTTCAATTGCGACTGATGAAAGTACGGATGTAAGAGATGTTGCACAAGTTGCTGTTTTTTTTCGTGGTTGCGATAATAACAGGAGTATCACTGAAGAATTGTTGGAATTCATCCCTCTTCATGGAACAACAACTGGTGAAGATATTTTTGATGCCGTATGGAGCATTTTAGAAAAACTTAACTTGCCTCTTGACAAACTTGTTTCTGTTACAACTGATGGTGCTAAATCGATGACAGGTGAAACTAAAGGTTTTGCATCACGACTAGCAAGGAAATTACAAGATGAATATCCAGATAAACCGAAAATCAAAGCTTTTCATTGCCTCATTCACCAACAAGTTCTCTGTTTAAAATTATTAAAAATGGACCAAGTACTTAAAACAGTTACAAAGATAGTCAACTTTATTCGATCAAGAGCACTTAACCATCGCCAATTTACTTAGTTTCTTAAAGATTTAGAATCCGAATTCGAAGATCTTCCTTATTACAGAGAAGTTCGTTGGTTGTCCTGCCACAATGTCTTAAAGAGATTCTATCTGCTTTTGGAGGAAATATTATTATTTTTTGAAATGAAAGATGAAAACAATGAAAATATATCAATTATAAAAGATCCATTGTGGGTACAAGACCTAGCATTTTTAATAGATATTACAGGCCATCTGAATAATCTTAATATTACATTGCAAGGCAAAGATCAATTGATAGCGAATATGTATGATGCAGTTGCAAGCTTTGTACAAAAACTGAATTTGTTTAAAAATCGTTTGCAAAAGAACGTTTTGACGTATTTTCCTACGTGTGAGCAGTTAAAAGCACAAAATAAAAGTTGCTCGTTTTCACAACACTCTGCAAAAATTGAAAAAATAAAAGACGAATTCGATAAACGTTTTGATGATTTCAAGGAGTTTGAACAAATTTTTTCTCTTTTCACAGGACCATTTGCCTTTGAAGTTGAAAAAGCTCCGACTTCGATACAACTGGAATTAATTAATTTCCAGAATGATTCGGTTTTAAAAACCAAATATCGAGAAGTAGGAACTCCCAAAATATATTCCTATTTAGGTGAAAGATACCCAGAAATTAAAAAATTTGCTGCACAAATTTTAAGCTTTTTTGGAAGTACATACTTATGTGAGCAATTATTTTCATGCATGAAATTAAATAAAACAGCTTACAGATCAAGATTAACTGATAAACATCTATCTGCCATAATGAAAATTGCTTGTTCTCAGTCTTTGAATCCAGATATTGAAAAACTAGTAGGAGGAAAACGCTGGCAAGTTTCTGGTAAAAACAATAAATTGTAGTTTTATAAATATGTAATCAGATAAAATAAATGTTTAAATAAAAGCAATACTATTTCAATTGTATATTATTGAACTGAATTCACTAAACTATATAATATGCTTTAATTACCCTATCTATATTCCTGCATTCTCACTTCAAAATACAATTTTAAGAAAATTTGTGTGATGTGGCCCGCGAGAATCTTACCAGTAGCATAAAATGGCCCATTGTTTGAATGAGTTTGACACACCTGGCCTAATTGAAAGGTTTGCTTCTTATATCGGGTTGAATATTTAAAATTGGTCTAATACGATTCAAATCTTTGATAAGGTTCCATAATTCTTTGAATTATAGGCATGTTATTTCATAAATCAATAATGATAAATATTGACCAGTTTTAGTTTGAATTTTTAAAAATAAATTGCTATCAGTAAAATAACCTGGGATTTTGTGCATATAGCTATATTACTGAAGTTGTCCTGCAGAGTAGTTGAAGGCTTGGTTTTTATTTATTGGTTAAATATTCAAAATCAATCTAATATAGGTCAAATCATTGATAAGGTCCCATATTCCCTTGAATTTCAGTCATATTATTTCATAAATCAACAATGATACTATCATCAGGCTTGTTAATCATATCAGGTATTCTCCCGTGTTTTTATAGCATGACATCCTTTGACTTCTGAGGAAGTACCTAGTTATCACATCAACGACCAATACACCTCTAAAAATCTTTAGCTAGACATTTTATACATTGTAACAGTCATAGTATCAGAAAATAACATTTTAATTAAGGGTTGTACTAAAAGGTACTTTCCCCACGGCTATATTATTTCCTATTTGTCATTTTGATCAATTTCTAATGTTATAATAATTTAATGATGATTTCCAGTCTTATAGTTCCATAATCTTGAGTTTCTGTGCATAATTCTCCATCATTACTTCTTACTGGATAATTAGTAGTGATTAAATAATTAATTATTGTTGAACAAATTTCAACTCATTTGAAAATTCTTTTATACTTTCTTTTATACAAAAATTACTCATAAACAATTAAAAACATGTTGTTCAAAGCTCTCAAGTCTGTTTACCAAATGAGTTAATGGCCATGTATTCTTGTTTGACTGTCTTATAAAATATTTTTCTTTTAAATCCTACATTAATTTCACACAATATAAATTTTCAAGCATCATTTTTGCAATATGCCTTTAATAACAATTCCATAATTTATTTTTATTATATCAATCTTACCGTATAATAAATTAATTTATATGCTTGGGAAATGTGTAATTATTTAAACCAAACTTTATATTATATACCAGACCATTTATACTCATTATGACCAAACTCTCTTTCTGGAATCTCAAACTGATAAACACAATGTTCAGCTATTTTTTTTTTACAAGCATTTATTGCAAAATTACATGTCTTTATCAGTGATAAAGCATGACTTTTTTAGGAACGGAAGCACACTACATCTTTTTTTTATAATGTTTTTATTTTACTTGCCACAACATATTTTACATAATAGCTAATTTATTCATATTATATACACCTAGAAAAATCTGGAACTCTTATCTATCTGCAAATCAGTTAGTATAGAGAATACATTATCAAAATATTTTTATTTTCTAAATGCTTTTAACATTCTTAAGTTTGAACTATTAATTACATTTTAGCATTGTTTGAACTTCTTATAATCAATGAATAATGTGAATAATGCGATGGTGAAACATTATTTGTCTTGGTAAAAAAATTGAAAGTTAACAGAAATTCCATACAAAAAATAATGAGTTTGAAATGTTCATCCTTTTTTTTTATGTTTGGATAAATAGTTTAGAGGAAAATATGGAACTCTCTTATCTGTTAATCAGACCATGACTAGTTTAAGTATATATAATACATTATCAAGATATTTCAAATGCTTTTAACATTCTTAAATTTTAACTTTAGATTACATTTTAGCATTGTTTGAACTTCTTATAATCAATGAATAATGTGGTGGTCAAACTCATTATATGCCTTATATAAAAACAATTCAACTATTGATAAAAAAAATTGAAAGTCAACAGAAATTCTATGCAAAAAATAATGAGTTTGAGTAGTTCATTCTTCTTTTTTTATGTTTAGCAATATAGTTTAGAGAATTTTTTTTTTACGTTTGTCAAAATAGTTTATATACGCTAATGTACTTATTATTCTGTGAGGTTGAATATATACATAATTTAATGAATTTTTAAAATTGAATTTTAATTAAAGCTTTTGAACTTTTTAGTGAATTCTTCTATGGAAACACTCATTCCGTTCAATACATGAAGCATTCGTCCCTGCTCTCCATGTATAGTTTCAATGGTAGCCAGTAAACCTTACCCCTTCTTTCATATCAAGCATTTAAAAACACTCTAAACATATGGGCTACTCAAACAATTCAAAATTATCTCTATAACTGCACATGGGACTCACACTAATATAATTTATCTAACATTCAGTTTACTTTTTAGCCATTAAATAATACAATCCTAATTCTATTTGTTTTTAATCCTACTGAACTGTACGTAACCATATGCTATTTTAGCTTAGTTTTTTACATGTGGGATTGTGACTTTCTCAATAGTTACAATATATATCCTGCATGATTTGATGAGTATTAGAGTGGCAGACTCCTGTGCTTAATATTGCCCAACTCTGTCATTCCTGGTATATGAATTACTTATGAGTTTTTAAGCAATAAACCCATTAGATTTTTTATTTATTCAGTCACAATTTATATAATGCACACACATATGTATAATAAATCCAATATATTTTAAGGATATAACACAAACAATGCAATATCTTTAAAGTGAAACATGCTTTAAATCATTAATGCACTGATTGATTTATAAAATTGCCCCCCCCCCTCCCTGGATAGATTTTTTCCTTCAGTATTATGATTCACAAGTCCAAGGACTGTGAACTATATGCACACACACAAAAAAAAAATTTTGAAGTTTTCAAATATAAATCCAGAAACACTTATACAAATTCTACACTAATTAATATTAAATTGACTATATAAAGGGCACTATAGTAATTAATCTTAAATTAACAATACAAAGAATAAATGTCACACAGCAGGACTTTTTAAATATCACATGATCACTTTTTAAATATCCACAGGGTGGCACTACTGTATGGAGAGAGTTTTTGCCTTGTTTTTACTTTTTAAATAAATAGAAATAATTTTACAAATCTTAGTCACTTAATTATATGTACTAATTTAATATGTAATAACATTCCACAATAATGTCAAATAATAACTGTATCCATTATTGAGTGAATTAAACTTTTTGTTTCCGCTCATGAATGTATATAGTGGTAAATTCTTATATTATTATTATACAAGATGGACTAAAAATCATTTATACTATAATATTATTTTATTACATGATCACCATCTCTTAGGCTAGCACATAACTTATATGACTATATAAGCTATTGAGCTTAGATTGAAAATATTATTGTTTTCAATTTCATTCTCATGGTTTTGTAGTTAAGTAGAAGTAAAAGGTGGCTGCTGGAGGGTTGCATTAGATACTAAGATCTAAGTGCAGTGCTCTCAGATCCAAGTCTACTCACTGACGAAGGTCACAAGCCAGAAACTAATCTGGGTAATTGGATGAGTAGGTACTAGATAGGGATTTTATGCACAAGCCTTCTGGCTTCCATTAATTACTCTGGTTAGCACAGGGTGGCACTACTGTATGGAGAGTTTTTCCCCGTTTAATTATTTTATTATCGCAATTAAATATTTACAAACAAAATTAAAACTAATATTATTATAGAAAAATAATTTATAGGTAAAAGTCTACTATTAAATAAAATTTATTATCAAATGAATTAAATCTTTTTTTCCCATTCATGAATACATATAGTAACAAGTCTATTTTTGAGTCAAGATATAATTCTTTATTGTTACAATGTATTGCAGTGCATCTTCTTTAGACAATTATATTTATAGAATACTATCATATAAACTTTTTTATTAAATTAAAAAGTGTATATTATTTAAATATCATATTTATAATAGTGTTTAAAATAATTAATGGCTTTTTTTTAACAATTTTATAATTATACAATAGTCAAATATGTTGAAAAATACATATATACAAGCAACAAAGATTACAAATTATAAAATTATCATAAAAAGCCTTTTTCGGCCAATTATGTTTTTTTGCCCTTTTCAATTTGTCTCCATGATTTAAAGCACATACAATGACATCTATATCAATACATGAGAGAAGACAGATAAACAAATGGATATCTGACTCAATCTATTATGTGATTTTTTTTCTCAATTCAGTTGTTGTCGATGAGCCATCATATCCCACTGGATGGTGCTGTTTTCGCGCTAAAACACATAAAAATGCCATTTCCGCGGCCGACACATTCGAACCCGCGTTTTCTATAATACAACTTTTTTGTTGTACTACAGATTGCAGGCCGCTATGTCGCGTCGCAGTACAGCATGTATGTTTACGCAGCAAATACATTTTCCCAATTTGCACAGTTTATAAAATGGTTACGGCTTGGGGAGAGGGTGTGTTTTTTTGAATTGGATGGAAATGTTATTTTCATTGGATTTTTTTTTATTTTAAAGTATTGAAATGTTCAGATTTTGTAAAGTAATAATTAACAGACTTTTTACACCGTAGTGTATTGAAGTTTTAAGTAGTAAATGTTGATGAGATATATGTATAAAGTGAATTGGAATTAGGTAACACGTCAAGTAACGTACTGTTCGTAACATTTCCACGAGACATTTTAAGATTGTACCGTGTGTATATTTTTGAAATAAAAAAGAGCGTTAACACAAAAATATCCAGTAAGAAAAGTACAATTGTACACTGTTTTTTTAAATGTCATAAAAAGCATATATTATAAACATTTTATACATATATTTGTCGTTGTTTAAAAAAGTTTTAGTTTCTTTTTTTTCACTGACTACTGTTATATTTTGTTGAATATAGTTTACGTTTATTGTTATTATTTATTTTATAGATGTTAGTAAAAAAAAATATTTACAAAAATACGATTTTGATATTTTTTATTTTAACTGTAAACCTGACCTTAAAACTAACCCTAAACCTAACCGTAACAACTTTTACTTTTAGTTGTCATTCTATTTGAAATAAAAAATAGTGGTAAACAACAAAAAAAAAAGCCGTAACCCCAGTAAAAAAATCTCCGATAGAAAATTGATTTTTCTAATAAAAAGAAAACTAAAAAAGACGAATCAAATTGTAATTTGTTTATTTTATTTTACATTTATTATTATCATTTAATTTGTATACTGTAACGTTTATTTATATACGTTGCAAATATATTGGCATTTGGTAAAAGCTAAAAAAATAGAAATAAATTTAGAATTTTTTTTGACTAATTTTTTTTTAAAAAAAATAACATACAATGAAAGTTAAATTATTCTTTCGTTTTTTTTTTTATGTAATTAGAAATAAAAGTTAGAATTGGAGAGAACAAAAGACACAAATTACCAATCTAGATAAGAGAAAGTAAAAATATTTCAACTAATTAAAGATGGCAGAATTATGCTGAAAAAAATAGAGTCTTTGTAACATAAATTTTGTAAAGAATATATAAGATTATCAACGGATATTTTGACAAACAAAAGATATGCGCAGAAGTCGGAAAACTGGGCCTCTAGAGAGTATAAAAGGCAGAGATCAGTTTGAAGAACGTCTTGGTTTAGCTGATATTCTTTTGGTTGGTTTTGGATTAGAGAATCCAGACCACTCTACGATGAAAAAGTTATTCATACGAGAGTAGACCAGAGCTTTAGCTGACATCATTACCGATGGACACCAGAGAAGCTTACGTGACTAGCCTATGGAACCAGCACCAAGATCAACTAATAATCAAAGGCCGAGCTCAATTCTAACCCAAAAAAACTATGCATAGTAAGCTACAATCTTCATGAATTCACAAAACTTACCGGTAAGCTATGATTCATTATTCCCGATTGTGACAAAATTAAACGCGTGCAAACAATTTTTAAAAATATGTTTAAACAATCCCGATAGAGACATTAATTTTCTTGTGCAAGGGACATTCATTTTAGGAACTTTCTAGAAGAAATTTGGAAGTGAACTGTAATTGTGAAATGTTTTTTTTATTAATTGATTTATATCCGAATTAGTGTGTGTTCTCTCCAGTTTATTTAATTAACAATTTAACGTTAAATATTTCAGTTTGTTAGAATAAAAGAGATTTTACTTTTATCAATCTTTTTCATTTGTGCGTTATTAATAATAGTTATTATTTTTTATTATTAAATCTAGTAGTAGTTTGATAAGATTTAAAAATGTAATTTATCTTTGCCAATATGTTTGAATAAGCCCAGGAATAATAATCTTAAAAAAATAATTCTCGTTACGGTATGATGTAATACCGATTAGTTTTAAAGTATTTTTTTTTATTTGTGAGATGTTATATGACTATTTCAGCGAATTCTTAGGAATTCTGGCGCCCAGATTAAATAAATTAAAAGCTGATTTCGTCAATAGCACAATTCTCAACAATTAATAGGCCGAGTTGATCTGGAAATATAGCTATGTTTTTAGAATAGAAATATAACTTTCTTCTTTTTTTACATAGCTAGATCAACTCACGCGCAGTTTATATTAGCGTGTAGAGGCCTAGCAAAACGGAAAACGTTATAATACGTTAATAAAAAATAATATTTAAAATTAAATAATATTTAAAAAAGACGATTTTCTTTTGTTTTTATTTTCGCATTACAAAAAACACATCAAAATGATTATAATTAACGGCCCGTGAATGATCATATTTTATAGTTTAAGCGTGATAACTGCGCCATCCAGTGGGATATGGTTGCTCATCGACGACAACCCTCAATTCTACTACAAAATTAATCTGTTATATATATTGAATGGATATATATCCACAAATATTAATTAATTAACTATCCATTCTTTATCCATTAACCACTTATTATTTAACTTAATGGATGTTTTGTATATATTCATACAGTTGTTTTTATTATACATGATATAGTTGTTTCATATATTTTACGTCTATTAACATTTTTAATATAATCAAGAACACTTATATTATCAATACAATTTATTTTATATCCGTACTGCAAATAATGAACATATAACGCAGATCTATCATCTTTCCTAGCAATAGCATCATTGTGTTCTTTAGCTCTTTCCAATTTCTGTATAGTAATTTTATAATTGATAAAGTTAATATTTTTTTAAATATTTTAGGAGTGTTAAAGTAAATAATAAGTCAATTTAGTTTTCTATTAATAAATGAAGAAATATTATCATCCAGCCCACTTTTTTTAAAATAATAAATCAAATAAAATTAATGTTTTTCTAGCTAAAATTAAATAAATTCCCACTTATAAAAGATTCATCTGTCTCTATTTTTTAAACCATTGAATTAAATTATTTAAAATATTTTGTGATTTTTATGTCTGTATATATATAATAATAAAATGGTCAGGTACCATTTTAAATAGTCACCACGCTTAAAACAATAATAGTAATAATATATATTTAAATAATTTTAAAATAAATTTAAAGAATTAATATTTAGAGCAAGAGAAAAACATTTAAATTAGGAAATAAATGGTTAAAAATGTTTTATACATTATGATTTCATCAATATTTTATTTTAGATAGAATCTAATATTATAAATTAATCTTATTAGGACAGTAAACAAAGTAGTTGAATCAGGTTCAGTGCAAATTGTGACATACAAATATTTATGTATGGACTAATGTATTTAAAACTTCACTACTTTTATGCCATCTAGTGCAAGTTTTAGTAATCAATAAATGTTTAATAATATTGCCTAATAAATCCTTTTCTAGTGATGCCCTATCCAAATATTCCCAGACTAATTTCTAGCTTATGGCTTTCATCAAAAAGCTACTCATTGATGAAAGTTATAAAGTAAAAACTAGTGTGGAGATATTAGAATAAGATATTATTGGATAGGGATTTATTAATAACTACCATCTGGTATCTATTTATTACTATAGTTTACAATAGATGGCATAAAAGGTGAGAGTAGAAGTATTTAAAAATTGTGCCCTGATAATAAAATGTAAAATATTTAAATCCAAAACTACTTTATAATTATTAATAAGAAATCTAAAGAAAATATGATTTAATAATTATCAAGTAATAAATTATTTTAAGCTAATAATAAATAAAATATTTGCTATTTAAATGTTATTATATTTATATAAATTTTAGTGATTTATCCCTAAACAGTTAAAAGTTTTAATGATCTGAATAATAGAAAAAATATATATTCTTTATGTTTTAGAGATTGTTTATAAATTTGGGAAAGATATACTTTAAAAATGTAGGATTTAATATTTTAAACTTATTTTAGATTGACCTGAAAATTGTTTTTTTAATTCTTGAATAGAATACCAATCGTACATATTATTTTCAAGTGAGATAAATCCCAGAAATTAATATTTGAAGACTTAGAAACACTCATTTAAACTCTGCAAATGATTTAAAGTTTAAATGTTTTAAAATTTTATTTGTGATTATTATTTGTTAAAATCTATTATATGATAAAGTATCTCAATCATTATGGAATGCTAGAAATGTTAAGCTCTTTTCTTTCTATGTTGTATGCTTTGATAAAGTAATTAAGTTTGTCATTGCTGTATATAAACAAAGTGGGAAATTTTTAAAAAGGACAGAAAGCATAAATGTGTTACTTTTAAATCAATTGAATATAATAAAATATATATACGCCATTGACCTGCAGTCTTCTTCAGAGCAAGTTTATTTTAATCATCTAAAAAAAAAAAAACTTGCTCTGAAGAAGACTGCAGGTCAGTCGAAACATCGGTGTATATATATGTACAAATAAAGAGTTTTGCTAAAAAGTGTTTGAAGCAATTTGGATAAATTGTATTTATAGGATATTATGGCAAAAATAAAGAAAAGTGTGATTTTGATAATAAAATAATTAAGACAAATGAAAATTTAAATATATTCAACATCAAAGCTAATATCAATAGTGATAAATTAATTATCATATTTTAAATTGCCGTGTACAAAACCTCATTTGAATAATCTATGGATTTATCAGGATGATTTTCAAATTACATGTTGGTATTAATTATATTTATTTAAATGTTTCTATCAGTAAATAATTATTTCAAAATTTTTTCTTTAGTTAGTAATATTTATCCATATGCACTGATATTAATAGAACATTTTAAGAAAACAACTGATTGCAATTCAGATTATCAGGCAAAATTGGGAATAAACTAAATCTCTGTAAGTACATATTAGTTGATTCATTAGTATTGGCCAAATACATATGCACACAGTATACATATTGAAAATTAGCACAGCTTATTGATATATTGTATGTAACTAATAGAGTAAACCACTCTTCTCAGACTCTGAATAAATAACTCTATTCTATTCTTGACCTTTTGTCAACAAACTATAACTAATTTTATATATTCCTGGTACTTTTCTTCAATTGATTTATTAAATTCTAATAAATAACAGAGAAAATCAATAAGGATAATAGGTAAATTAAAATTATTTTTATTACTACTCAAGAATAACGATGTTGTTATTTGTGGTATTCGTAGATTCATGTAATGGAGTTCGAAAAATATCCACATGTCCTTGACAAGTTTTCTCATAAATACAAAGCAAATTAAACTAGTTATATCATATGAGATTAATATGGAGTTAACCATCACAATGAATACTTGAAAGTAGATTCTTTGGGCACTACATATGCCATAAATATATAAGAATTCAATAACTAATATAAATCAAACAATGGTGACAATGATTTATTATATCACTTCACTTTATATAGCTATCTGGCACATACGTAATTCTAGGTAGAGATCTTAAATGCTTTCTCTTTTGGCATTTATCAGAAAAGATTGGTTAGAGCTATTAGCATGCTCATTATATTACTTTTGTAGTACAAGCTTAATAATTTATGTCATGTGATGTATGACTTGATTTTCATATATATATATTGTAGAGGAAAATCTCTAATAATAATGAATAAAGTAAAAATGAAAAGTGAAAATATATAAATGAAAATAA
Source organism: Epiperipatus broadwayi (assembly GCA_028023455.1). NCBI lineage: Eukaryota > Metazoa > Onychophora > Udeonychophora > Euonychophora > Peripatidae > Epiperipatus > Epiperipatus broadwayi. The sequence continues at coordinate 2,832,696 of JAQFVV010012429.1, read as the reverse complement.
CTGTTGTGAATAGCTTACAGATTTGAAGTATTGTTTTATAAATAAAATATGTCTCTTTTGACAAGCCAAAAATTTATAATGGATAATATAAAATAATAGACTGCTCATCACATGAGATAACTAATATAGATTAAGTAACCACAAATGTAATGAAAATATAACTGAGCTGGCTTAGTTAGCCTGCAAATACATTACATATTTGGACAATCTAAGTATACTAAGTGAATGTCATATTCAGGCACTTTAAAATATAGCTAATAAATGAATGAGTTCATCACAAATGGCTTTATAATAGTTTATATCTACATGTATAATGGACTCATAAATTTGTAAAGAGCACCAATGGACCCATACTGAATACTCTTGCTTGACAAAGAAGATAAAATTTATTAAATGTTTTACTTGATAATAGGATTTAATAGGAGTTATAATATAGGATGAGATAAAATAGTTTTATAATGATTCATGCAGTAGTAAATCAAAACATCTAAGTTAATAGCAACAATATAAATGTACTAAGATAAACATTAATTTATTTGTGGTGATTAAAATAAAGAATAATTTATACTGGCAATTAACATCATATAATGTACACTTATAATTCACCCTCACTATTAATTTATAATTAAAATTATAAATGCATATAGTCAAGAAAGGGTTAACCCTTTTCCCGCGCTCGACGAGACTCCTCGTCGACATCTAAAATCACTCTAACTTAGTTCGTTTTTATACGATAAAATTCGTTAAATACGTATTTAATTCGTTTTTAAAAGTTCTGTACGATGGTGACATCTTCCGATTTATTTTAGAAGTAAAAAATAAAAAAAAACGCATTTTAAACCTAAACAAAGAAGGAACATTATTTGTGATTGGTTCTTAGCATGCTCTCAGCCGAAAAAGACATTCTGATTGGCTGGAAAGAACAAAGAAACTGCCTGATCAAAGAAAATAAAGAAAAACGCTGAGATTTTCATTTCGAATACGATTTAAATTATTATTAAATAATATTTATGGAAATTAAACATAATTTTCAGAGAGAATAATAAAAAAACAAAATTATTTTCGAAAAATATTGAAGATTTAAGTAAATATATTGAAGATGTAGTAAAAAGAAATATTTACTTTTCTATAATGTAAAAGTCGATCTTTTTGTTTACATTATAACTTTTATGTTGCCGATATAGAATATCTTAGAATAAATAAATAGCAATTTATTTTTGAAAGAACTTTCGTTTTCTTCATGACCTGAAAAATTAATTATATACTTTTTATAAACGTATCTGAGTTGAATTTAATATTATAGACGAATATGTTTTAACAATAGGCTTTGTCTTCAGTTTGTGAGTTGGCCAATTAAAAGATTTGATTTTTATCTCATACAACCAATGATTTAATTAGCGGTTTAAGGGTTAACTATGGATTTTCTTTCACATAATAAAATAAATATATATGGAAAAATTATAATATCTTTAAAAAAATCAAGTAACATTTTTTTATAAAGTTATTTATAATTCAAACTAAGTTATGCGAATACTATTTATGTTTTTATTGATTTTTTACTTGATTATTATTATTTAAGTTATTGAATGACAAATTTAAACTGCATTATAATAAATACTATTAATTTAGAAGAAAGATTTTATAAATATTATCATTTGCTTTTAACTTGTTAATAAGTATTTTTATGTGAACTTTTGTTACTATTAGCATATTTATAAATATTATCATTTGCTTTTAATTGTTGTTGATAAGTGTTTTTATGTGAACTTTTGTTACTATTAGCATATTTAAAACTTCAATTTAACTTATCTTGCAGCATTTCCTTTGGCATCTTTATGCTAGCACATACATATGTAGGGATCCATAGACATTTTAATCTTTAAATGTTATCCAATTATTTTTTCTTAGTTGATATTAGAATCCAAGCAGATTTAGTAGTCCTAGATTTATAGCAGTTAGCATAACATTTTTGTTGTAATTCACTTGGTTTAAATCATAGATATTAAATGGGAGGAACTTTTGCCCCTCCCCTTCCAATGTTTCCTATTCACAATACTTTTATTTACAGCAAATTCAAAATCTATTTATAGAGTAACATAAGATTAAAACATAAAACTTTTAAAGGAACCTAATTTTAATGAAGCATTGTATCATCACATGATCACTATCTCATACTAGCACAATAATTGTTATTAAACAATTCAAATCAAAACAACATTCTCCATATAGTAGTGCCATCTTGTGCTAACAAGAGCAATCAATGGATGCCAGAAGGCTTGTGCATAAAATCCCTATCTAGTGCCTACTCATCCAATATCCCCAGACTAGTTTCTGGCTTGTGGCCTTCATCAGTGAGGAGCCTTGGATCTGAGAGCACTGCACCTAGATCTTAGGATCTAATGCAACCCTCCAGCACCCACCTTTTAACTCTATTTAACTACAAAACTATGAGAATGAAATTGAAAACACTATTAATATTTTCAATCCAAGCTCAATAGCTTATATAGTCATATGGGTCTGAACTCAATTCAGTACCCATACATTTTGGTGTCTTTGGCTCTTTAACAACCATAGCCACCACTATCCTATTAGGCAGGATTGGTGTTAAACCACTAAACATCACATGATCACTATCTCATACTAGCACAATAATTGTTATTAAACAATTCAAATCAAAACAACACTCTCCATATAGTAGTGCCATCTTGTGCTAACAAGAGCAATCAATGGATGCCAGAATCCTGCCTAATAGGATAGTGGTGGCTATGGTTGTTAAAGAGCCAAAGACACCAAAATGTATGGGTACTGAATTGAGTTCAGACCCATATGACTATATAAGCTATTGAGCTTGGATTGAAAATATTAATAGTGTTTTCAATTTCATTCTCATAGTTTTGTAGTTAAATAGAGTTAAAAGGTGGGTGCTGGAGGGTTGCATTAGATCCTAAGATCTAGGTGCAGTGCTCTCAGATCCAAGGCTCCTCACTGATGAAGGCCACAAGCCAGAAACTAGTCTGGGGATATTGGATGAGTAGGCACTAGATAGGGATTTTATGCACAAGCCTTCTGGCATCCATTGATTGCTCTTGTTAGCACAAGATGGCACTACTATATGGAGAGTGTTGTTTTGATTTGAATTGTTTAATAACAATTATTGTGCTAGTATGAGATAGTGATCATGTGATGTTTAGTGGTTTAACACCAATCCTGCCTAATAGGATAGTGGTGGCTATGGTTGTTAAAGAGCCAAAGACACCAAAATGTATGGGTACTGAATTGAGTTCAGACCCATATGACTATATAAGCTATTGAGCTTGGATTGAAAATATTAATAGTGTTTTCAATTTCATTCTCATAGTTTTGTAGTTAAATAGAGTTAAAAGGTGGGTGCTGGAGGGTTGCATTAGATCCTAAGATCTAGGTGCAGTGCTCTCAGATCCAAGGCTCCTCACTGATGAAGACCACAAGCCAGAAACTAGTCTGGGGATATTGGATGAGTAGGCACTAGATAGGGATTTTATGCACAAGCCTTCTGGCATCCATTGATTGCTCTTGTTAGCACAAAATGGCACTACTATATGGAGAGTGTTGTTTTGATTAGCATTGTATCATCCAATATAATTTAACAAAATATTTTCTATATTAATAAATAAATGATTCATTTATTCCGGATTTATTAAAAGCAAAAATAAATATATTTTTATTAAACATATGACCTTGAATTATTTTCTTTATTTAATTACTTAGAAACTATAGAAAAAGAACAAATGAAGATATGTGCACACCACAATATATATTGTATTGGTCACTTATCTTCTTTTGATCACCAAGAGTGACACTAGGTCACTAATAACCTAGAAAATTTAATTTGCAGTGATGATGAAAGCTACCAGATAGACTCAGGGAGAGAAAGAGATCTTTAAGATTATTCAGACAATTGAGAAAAGAATACAGAGACAAATGTCAGCCAAACTAATTTTAAATAATTTTAAAGTTTATTAAATTCAAGAAAAGAAATAAATCTCAAGCAAACAAAATACGAAAGTTTGATCTGGATTTTACTGGCATGTATCAGAGAATGTATGTGAGTTTTGAAACATTAAATACCCTGGCAGATAAGTTTGTTTTCTCATCTGATTTTAAAACGAGGGGTTTGCTACCAGTTTATAAAAACCAATAACAGTTTTCCTATTTGAAGATTTCAAAAATAAAGCAGTCTTGTAAGGAACATAATGAAACAGTGCAGACAAGCTTTCCTTGACCCGGAATAAAATATTTGGACCAAGAATGTCATATGTCTGCAGAACAACTCATGATAAACCACTTTTAAGGTCATCAAGATTATTTCCAATACAAGACAAGGAAGTATAACAAGAAAAGATTACAATTTAAGTAATCTTGAATAGAAGAAATAAAATTTCTGATTTAGGAAAAACAACAATTCGCTCGATAAACTGCCTGCCAAAAGATTTGCGGTCTGCAGGAAACAAACCAAGCCTAACTAAACTAATTATAACAAAAGGGACAGGTAAGTTAAAAGAAAATTATGAATGTCTGCCAAAGCATTTATCAAGGATTAGTAATATAAAAAGAGAGCCCATAACTATAAAATCTAAACTCACAATACACTCTCTGACAAATAAATTTAAAAATATGGAATCTTAAAACTAAGATTCCAATACACACTATAATAAGAAAAATATATAAAATAATTAAAAAATTGTAATATTCAAAATTTATAATAAAGTTTTTTTTTAAGATTAAGCTGAGACTTTACAAGGGATTTAACTAGAGATTTAACCCTGGTTAGAATATGAAAATATTTTACCTCGAGGTCTAAGATAAAGTTCATTAGATTTCCTCCTGCAGGACATGCAAAGTTCTTTCCATCTAGAGTCCATCATGAAGTCTTTGGATTTATATCTATTTGGGAGGGAGTGTGGAGGCAAATTTTGGATCAGTTTTTGTTTATGTTTTTACATCATGATCTTTGAAGGAACAACTCAGGATCCGGGGTCCATCTTCGGATGGATTTAGCACTGCATGTTATAGAAAAGATTCCTCATGGTGGGCAATTTTAGCATACTGCAGAGATAATGCTATTTAGCAAATAGTGGTCCATAGTATGATATCAGCAGAATTTCCTAACAGTGGACAGCAATCTTTAAAATATAAGGCAGCACAGCAAAAGATAAAATTCAACAAGCAGAATAAAAATAAATAGTTGAATAATAAATAGTCTGAAATCCCAGGGTTATTTATATGCATTCTTATCTCCCGCATCATCTTTCATTAGAGGTTTTTGTCTCAGCCAAATCTCTATCTCAGACTTAATCTTAATTAAAAATCTGACCAGGGTTCCTATTTTATACAAAATTAATTTTAAAAAAACGTAAATGCAAAATTAAATCTCAGCTTTCTTTTTTAAAAATAAATCAAAATTAGATTACAATTAAAAATAAAAGAAACAGGAATGCAATTAAAATTTCCAAATTAAAATCCTTTTCTTTTTTTATTTAAAAGATTAAAAAAAAATTTTTAAAAATTAGAATGTTTTAAAAGTGGATAAAAAAAAAGTGTCAAAAGAAACTTATTCTTAAACTAAAATTAGAGAATTTTAAACTATAGCTGTGCATGTGTGCTATAACATATAAAACTTTATAAAAACAAAAGTTAGTTTTAATTTTGCGATGGAACTTTTGAAACAGATAAAGCATCTGATTCAATATATATGCAAAATAGCTTCTAATTATTAAGATAAGCCATATCTAATAACTTACTAGTTTACGTATCTACTCATATAGCAAAATATAAATGAAAGCAAATGAATAAACTATATTAAGATTCATGAAAGGTTACATTCAGAATAAATAATTATACAATAAAACAAATCTTTTTAACTGCTCATTACTTCCTAATTTGTCAATGCATGTAAATGTCAACTGATCCCCACAAGTAAAATCAATTTTATACCTTGGTAATTGAATATCATTCATAATAATTTACCCAATAATATCAAATATACAAAAATTAAGATGAATCTCATTTATATAATTTTAATCTTGTTATTTTAGCCTGTAATGAAGAATGACATTAAAATGTTTAATAAAAAAAAAATCAATAATTTAACACTGGTTGTTCTTCATTTCAAACTTATAAAATAAAACATTAAATTTTTTAATTAATAAAAGTTATAACATGAATATCAATAAACTTTTAAATTTAATACTCATTAAGGAACTGATAATTATTTTAAAAGGGAAATAAATAATAAAGTCTATATCAAGAAGAGTTGTTTTAATAATTTAAAATTAGAATTTATATTTACAAATTGGCTTCATTTTGTTATCTAATTCAGGTGATATTCCTTCAGTTGGTGATTTATTTATTTCATTCTTTACGAAATCAACGTATACATGAGAGATAATCTTTGTAATGTTGATTAATTGTAGGGTATCCCGGGTTTCCCACATTTGTCCTGGTGTCCCAATAGTTCTTTTGGGACAGTTAATTATCCTGGTTTTCTTAACTATCCTTTTTTTCTTTTAACTTTTAATTTTAACTTTATATATAATTCATATTTTTTATATTTATTTTAAATTAATATTTAATTATTTAATATTTTGTAATTAGTTTTTTGATTGATTAATTGGTAATTTTCCCAAAACGAAAGTGGCTCTCCATTATTTTTGCATGTTAGTAATAAGTGATTTTAATTTGTGATTTTGTTTTGATAGATAATATTTATAAACAATTGGCTTTTGCTTTTGTTTATATTACAAAATGAGTATATTATTAGTAATGTAAATGTGATTATATGTTTTGTGATTTTTTTATTTCATGCTGAAATATATAGAATCTGCAATTAAGTTTTTTTTTTTTTTGTCATGTGTACCAGTTAGGCACTGTGAAAATATGAACACCCTAATTAATTCAGAATGATGTCTATTGTCGGGCTTGTAATAACTTTCTGATGGTACGATTGCATACCTTTTGGTGACTCATTTTAGCGATAAATGATGATTTTTGACTAGACTTTATATTGATGATTTTAACAAGGGAGTAGAATATGTTGAAGCTATCCATCTGATGCCAGAGATCCATTCTTTGGGCTAGAACCATGATGAATTTAGCAGTGCATCTGAAAAATTTACAAACATACAATGTTTTTTAATGAAAGTAGAGAGAGTGAATGTCAAGTTTATTTATGCTTACTATTTATAATCAGTTCAATGATTTCTTGAAAGTTCTCCTTTTATAAAGCATTTAATATAACATTCCAATGAAACAATGGAGTTATTCTCAAATTTCTAAGTAAAACATGTAATTAATGAGATATCATTATCAGTTCTGATAATTAATCTTTTGACATTAAATGCATTGATAAAATCAAAATGGATCAATATTATATTCTAAATTTACCAAAATTAATTTTAGAAGAATATAATGTGTCTAAAAAATTATGATAGATTAACCATCAAATTACACATTTAACCAAATTGACTTTATTTAAACAAAAGGATACAGGATGCTTTGAAATTCTACCCCACAATTTTCAATTAAAACTTTTACCTTTCTTGGGATTTATCTTTAAGATTTTAAATTACTTTTAAAACAAAATAGTTCAACTCTCCTACTGATATTTAATATTTAAATTATATATATACTTAAATAAAATTTCTTTTAGAAACGCATACACTTACAAATAATAGGTATTAAATATGGAATATTATTTCAATATATATTGAAAATATTCCTCTCCCCATTTTTTAAATGACAAAGCTAAAATTAGTTTGCTGCTAAAATATATTGAATTTTCTTTTATTAAAGGTTTTTTTTCTTTTCTTCATATCACTAAATTGAATTATTAAACTCTGAATAGTATGCCATATTTAGAATGTTTTATGCATATATATTAAATAAATGTAACTATAAACAAATATTTTCATAATTACAGCACTTAGTAGATTATTAAAAAACAGCACAATAAACAAAGTATTAAAGTTTTTCTTTAAATCTTGTTATAATTTTTTATATATGTTATCATAAGTAAAAATTTACATGTCAAATTATATAAGAAAAGAACTGCTGCATATATAGCTATACACACATAGAAATTAGCATCCCCTTATATATTCATTTAATGTGATTTACTATGTCTTAAGAAATGATTTTTTAAAACTTTTCTTTAATAGTGTGTCAAAGTCGCGTAGAAGAACTTTGGAAACGTTTCAAAGATTTAGGAGGTGATGAAACTAAAGGAGTATTACTGCTTAGTAAGATTCCCAACGTTAATGAAAATGAGCATTTTAAGAAGGTAAAAAAATGTATATATTAATGGAATTTGCAAATGATTTTTATCTTGAATATGATATTAAAATTATTAAATTTTATGTTTTTTATTATTTATTAAATCAGAGAAGGTTAAGTTGTTACTTATTGAAAGTGGATTTTAATTGTTTAAAAAATCTGTTTTTATCTATTTGGAAATTTATCTTTTTTAAAATATAGTAATAAAAAATTAGTTTTGACAGAATATATTACTATTTTTTTTACAACTTTTTATTTGAAAAAAATACACACATATGCATGCACACACATATATATAAAGTATAAATTATATATATATTAACTATTTTCAGGAATTAATTATGATATAAACAAAGGATTGAGTGTGATTGTTTCCATGTAATGACTAATGGTGTTTCTAGATAACTATAATAATGTTCTATGTTTCAGATTTATATTGTCAGTAAATGGATATATATATTGTAACAGTTTTCATTATGTTTAATTTTTAATTTCTACTGTTACCTCAAGCAAGAAGCAAATACAAACCTAATTAGCTTTTAAGTCTATATTCCTGACCGAACACTGAAAAAATACGCACATATTATTCCAACATTATATTTCCCGGTTAGATGCCCCTCGGCTGCTGGACAAAAGTATTCATAAGGAATGCTTTATTAGGCATCCAGCGCTTGAAATATTTATAATTTTTTTTTTTTTTTGAGATTATCACGGTAACAAGAAGATATGAGTATAAAACCCCCCTCCTCCTTCTTTGTTTATTCTACTTTTCTTTTCTTTAGAATAAATTTTTTTATTTATTTGTCCCTTATTTTATTTAAATCTAAAAGTTAACCACATAAGTTTTAATAACCTAGATTTAATTTGCTACTGTTATTCGTTCGCTTGGTGAAAAAAGAATTAAGCAAGACAACTAACTATTTTTTAGCAGTAATAATGTTTAATTAAAATAAAAATATCAAGTTAAATGGCATAATGAATTAAAATATCTAAAATAACACAAATCTATAAGCATTGAAATAATATAAGTATATGGCAGAATAGCTAATTATCAAAAGTCCAGCGTAAAGTAATTGTTCTTTTATCTAACAAAAATGACTTCTCTAGTAATAGTTCTTTCTTTTTTTTCCTTTTTGTTAAATATTGCGCAATTTTAAAGTAGTCTGTTTTTTTTTGTTATAAAATAAATTAATACATGCATGTTTGATAGAAAAATGTTTGCCTAGGTTATTAGACATCCAGCACTCTATAGACTGTCCTGTGGGAAGCACCCACTTCTTTTGCAGAGATGGTTGATTCTTCACTAGACACTCCAGCTGGCTGGGTTATTCTTGGTGTGGTCCGTTGCAGTTGGTTTAGTCTCGTTCTTTCTTGCTTTCCTGTATCTTAGCAGCATTCATTCCTTTCTTCAGGCATAGCACGGTTAATAACGGCAATCTATTTAGCAGGCAAGACAGTAGCTGTTCTTCCATGGGTGAGTTAGAATTTAGATGGGTAAAGACCGAGCAAACGCCTGTTTAGGGCCACTAGCTATGCATATTAACAGACATATGCCCGCTAATATTGCTTAGAAAAACTAGTCTCACGATTTAGTTCTTTAGACAAATCTGATAATAGAAAATCCAAAAATCAACTGATTAATAATCTCAATCTTCCTTATTTATAGATTTGCCGGCTATTGTTTACTGGAATGCCACTAATTAACAATATGTCCTTTCACACGTTTATTTTTATCTTATACTTTGTACAAGTTTCACATTTTAATAAAATTTACATTTAAACTTAATTTTTACAATGTTTTAAATGTCATAACTTTCTAATACCTTTTATTTGCCTATGAGTTTCTAATATCTTTTATTTACCCTTATTTTTTTTCCAAATAAGTGATTTTAAAGAGAAAAAGAGAAGTATTTTGTTATACACCCCCTTCCTCTTCTTTTTTTTTTTTTTGTTTTTCACCTTTATTCATTATTACCTTTCTTTTATATATTTTTTTTTTTTAGAAATAAAAATCTTTACAGCTTTTTAACTAATTATTAACCCTTTCACGAGTTTTATATACCCCCCCCCCCGCCCACTTTTTTTTTTTTTAAAATATCAATGATCTAAGTCTTTTAATTTCTTTGTTTGTTTCACTTTTACCCTTTAACTAATTTCCTTTTTTATTATTATTATTAATAATAAATACATACATGTGTGACTACAATCATATGTAGTCGACACAATATACATAACTAAAACTTATCCAAGACTATATATAATTGTAATTTTTTTAAAACAAGTAACCAGTATTGAGTGCAGTAGTGTAATTTTCATATCTGTGGTCCAGGCAGCTTAAGAAATGATTATAAGTTAACTTAACTAACTACCTTCAGAAATTTACTCCCCTGTTTTTTAAAAAATATCCACAATAACATCAAAGATTGTTTTTGTGTTTGTGATAGGCAATAATATATTAATATGTTTTATCTTTTGTTTGTAAAAAAAAATATTAAATTTGTCTTTTCATTAATTTTAAATATGATTTTTAACACTTTCTGTATTTAGTTATCAAATCCATTGTTGACTGATGATCTCAGCTTCTAGAGAAATGAAACCTGTAATTGTTTGTTCTCTTACAAGAAATGGAAATAAAGATTCAGCCCCACACTGACATGCATATTTACATTTTCTTCTATGTTTAAGAAAACTCAGTCATCTTTCATTTAAGAACTGCTGAAGTTTTTGAGAAGGAATGACTTTTGTCTCAAATTTGTGTGGGAAATCTAATAAATTCCTTACATTGGTCCATGTCTGATGATGATCAAACCATCAATGTATTTTTATCATCTTTTCAATTTCTACTTTTTGAATTAATATAGTGGCATCAAATGAAGTACTCCATTGTCTTTTCCTACGCTTCACAATTATGCACCATTTACAACATCTTATGGAATTCATGACCAATGATATGCTAACCTGATCTGTCCAAAACATTAGAAAGTAGTCACACAGATGATGGTTTTCACTTTTTTTCTCAGAACAAATTTTTTTTGTGTGTTGGACCTTTCTCATTTTATGTCCAAAATATGCCATTATATGTTTTATTAGCTCAGGCAATCTCTCATTGCCTTTTAAATTTTTCTAGACATTAATGTTATAGTCAGAATAGGAATTTAAAATATTCATTGACAACATTATATCTAATATGCATCCATCTTATATTTTAGACAATTTTAACATTGCTGTTTTTGCTATTGCAATTCATCTGTTAATTTTTTGTTCACATTGATTGTAAATCCAGGTATTTATATTATCTATCATTTTAAAACATGAATTTCTTCTAATTTAAGAAGAATTGTTCTTGATACGATCTAAAATTATGAATTGGGTTTTTTATCTATTTCAAGATCATATCGTTATTTTCCTCTGATAGTTTGTTCATGATATTTGTTAAGTTCTTATTAGCAGTCAAAATTAAAATGTCATCTGCACATTTCAAATTATTTCATTAACCTAATCTTCAAAAACATTACACATAGTAATTTCACTGTTGGTCTTCAAAAGAAATGGGAAAAGAATATGTCTTTGACTGACAATTGTTTATTGTGTCAGTAATGTTTTGGCTATTTTAATTTTTAGTGTAATTTAATTCATAGATGCAAAGATGTTCCCAAATGCAAGAGTATCTATCTCCCATAGTTTTCTTCATTTTATTTTACTAAATTTTTTTCAGTCCACAAAACATATATATTTCAACATTATTGCATATATCCTAGTCTTTTCAGTCATCTATTATTTATTTTCTTGTACCTCTTGATTATTTGAATAGTATTTTGCTTACATATCAAATTAAGATTATTGTTCTATAGTTGAGTTGCCTTTCTTATAAATCTGGATAATGACTGAGTAATAACAATGTAAATGCTCTGATAATGTTGATGGTTTCATTTTCTTCAAGTCCTATATCTTAGATAATTTTGGCTGTCATTTCATCTACATCAGAAGCTTTTATGTTTTTAATTTTTATATAAACTTTGTCTATTCTGATCTTAGCATCTGGTTTCTTTAAAATTTCAGTAAGATATCAAAGGGTCTTTTTTTTTAATATTATATTATTCGTTTGTAATCAATAATTTTTTAGTCTAATAGTGATTAATTAAACAAAATCTATATGTTGTTATTTATGAAAGGTTTTGTTATTGCCCCTGTCCCCTCCCTTAAATGACTTTTTTAAAAACAGTAATTCACCAGCACCTATAAAAATTTTGTCATTTTTCTTAGTATTTTATATATATACAGTGATGTATGGGCACTTACCTGACCAATTATTTGGAACTTAATTTATTCTCTAACTAAAAATTCTGATGAAAAAATTATGTTTATCTGAGAATTCATCAGTTTTCTGTAACAACAACAATAAAAAAACTCGCATTTCTTTTCTGGATTTAAAACTCTACCTGATTTCATAAGTTTAATATGGTCATTTTTTTTAGAAAGTTCATTTTGTAAATTTTGTTCATTTTATTTTATAATTAATTTTTTTAGAGAATTCTTTAATCTTCTAACACAGTGATTTCCTATCTGGGCAGGAGATTTAGAGATACACAAAAAAAAATTGAATAATTGAGAAAAAGGTATGTGCAATAAAAGTCTAAGACAAGATATACATCAAAAGTTAATACTAATTCAAATTATTGATTCCACTTCTCAGAGACTTTGTTTCTAGATATTAATAGAATCAATTGCCTTATTATTCTCAAATATCAGCTAATTAATCTTTAAATTTGAGATCTTTATGATACATGTTTTATTTAAATTTAATAATCAAAAAAGCAAGTCATATATAACGTGACATTACTTTTATAAGCTTGTATTTACAAAAATGCAATACAGAGAGCGTACCAATAGCTCAAACAAGCTCTTAATTAATACGTGCGATATGAGAAAATATTTAAAATCTTTATCCAGAGCACTCCCATCTCCAGACCAACTGGTTTCTAGCTTATGGCTCACATCAGTGGAGAGCTAGAATATCTGGATTTAAAGACATTTTCATGTCCGAAAATTTCAGAGTTTCTACTTAAATATACATATGAAATAAGTGCTGGGTTTTGAGTTGATATTTTAGATCTAGTGTCCGAATATTCTAGCTCTCCACTGACGTGAGCCGTAAGCTCGAAATCAGTTGGTCTGGAGATGGGAAGGTTCTGGATAGAGATTTTAAATATTTTCTCATACCGCACTTATTAATTAAGAGCTTCTTTGAGCTATTGGTACGCTCTCTGTATGGCATTTACTTAAATTTAAAGATGAAATATATTATTTAGCTTACAAATTATTCAAACATATAATCTTAATATGCTTTCTTTTATTCATGTGTCCTCTATAAATAAATATATATTTAAAGTTACTACTCACTCTTCTATAAACTATCAGCGAAAGAGTGGTTTAGTCAAAATATATGTCTTGTGGGCAATTTTTGAAATTTATGGAACTAAGGATGAAAATTAAATTCATTAATTAAAAAAAAAATCAAATGTGGTGGAATTGAATTGAATGTTACAACAACTGATGAAGTGGGTTTTTTATCATTATTTAACCTTAAGAAAAACCTCTCTCCTTCACTTTGATTTTTTCATGAATAGTAGAGAATTTCTTTTTAAACAATGTATTGTGATATATCATTAAGGCACACGGGGTTAGTGGCACACCAGTTTTCTTCTATTTGATTAACATTCAGTGTTGATTCACTAGTACCAATGTATATGTAAAGCAAACATTTTAGGCATTCTTATGAGCATTATTAAAACAGACAAATCTCTCCATATAGTAGTACCACTCAGTGCAAGCCAGAGTAATCAATGGATGCTAGAAGGCTTGTGCATAAAATCTTTATCTAGTGCCTACTCATCTAATATCCCCAGATTAAAGTAGGCATTAGATAGGGATTTTATGCACAAGTCTTCTGACATCCATTGATTACTCTGGCTTGCACTGAGTGGCACTACTGTATGGTGAGTTGTGCCTGTTTTAATAATAGTTATGAGCAAGCATAAGAAATGGTGATCATGTGATGTCTTGTGGGCATTGCTTTAAATTTTAAATTAATTATCCATTTCTTTTTAATTTCATTATTAGGCTGTTCATTTACAGTTACAGTATATATTTTTGAAATAACAATTATATTAATCACAAATATTTTGTTAGTATGAAGAATATAATTTATGATAATGGGTCACCAAGTTGAAAATAAGTGAAATAAGGTTGAGAATCACTGCGCTAATACAAGCTTAATAATAATTTATATGACCGATTTTATTAAAATAATGTTGGAGAATAATGTCTTTATTTTTTATTTACATTTATAACATAAAAGAACATTTAAAACAGAAAATCTTTTGTGTTTAATGTTTTTTTTAATATTATTTTTAAACTCAATTATAAAAAATTGAATCATTAACTAAGAAACAAGTTTGGAATATTTCTACCCAGAAAACATTCAATTATATAAATAACTGTGTGTTATTCTTCATATACTATATGTATGTACAAGTTACTATATAATACACTTCTTCACATATAAAGAAATGAAACTGATATGCTATAAAATTGTATAGATTTTTCTTTAAGCACACTTATATTCTGATTGCATGCATATACTCCAATTGCCTTTACTATATAATATTACAGTTGTCAAATACAAATGATTGCTGTACAATTCAGCATCTCGGTATAAATAAAAGAAAATACATACTTTAAAATAAATATAGACAGATTTAGTTCCTGGTAGTAATATCATTCATTATTTTAATCAGTAATTCTGACTTGTAATGTGAATATCCTATGAAGTGAAACACTTTTCAAAGTTTTCTTTCAGTATATAATATAGAAAAATGTAAATAAGATGTGATATTTATCAATGGTTTATTTTTCATGTAGTTTCTCAATTTTAATCAATGTTGATGGCTTTGCATTAATTCTCTGATGTTGAGTCTATAGAAAGTGGAATGATCTACTAATCCTAGTTTTCACTCCCCATATCTTCTGAAAATTAACAGCTAAGTGATGAAATTATATAAATTGTTATCTGATTAATTCTGACAATGTTTTGAAAGAATCTCTAATAATTCTCTCTCCATTTCATCATTTTCTCTCTTTTTGGTTATTATTTTCTCTTATTAGAAAAACAATAAAACTAAAACGTGTTTAATTGGTTATCATCTTCTAATTAGTAATATATATATTAATTATATCATTTCTTTACATCTCTTTATCACAGCTTGTTAATAGTATTTTTATTTGAAAGAAATAGTATAATCACAGTCTTTTAATTTTCACTTATTTTTTTATTTATTTATCTTAAACAATAACATAATCTGACAAAGTTTAATAGTAATCTTGGAATTTGTCTGTTTTCTTATATTTTTCAAAAACAAAATAAAAAAGTAATATCTCACTTCTAATTAGCAATTTACTTCAATGAAAAATAACAAACATGTTTTTATCTTATTATTACTATGATTGTACGCTTTTATTTAATTTATTCTGTTTTTTTGTCTGTGTCTGCTCAATTTTTCACTACTTACTAATTTTCAATCTAGTTGAAACTTTCCATATGTATTTATTCTCAGTGATAATACATTTTTTTAGAATTTGAGTACCTTCATATTATTCTTGTTATGGTGTATTACTCCAGTGACATATTATTCTAAGTTTCCAGTGACATATTATTATAAGTTTATGATATATTTAAAATAATGCCTCCAAGGAATGTGTGAACAAACTTAATCGATAAAATTTGTTCGCAGATCCCGTGGAGGCATTATTTTAAAGATATCGCAAACTTAGAATAATACAGCACCAGGAGTAATACATCATACCACATGTAGTATGGAAGTTCAAATCTAAAAAAAAAAAAACTGGAGAGGATATAGTCAGTATGAAAAATGGAAAAAACACTTTACAATACTAAATAAAAACTAGTAATTGTAACTTTTTAATATGGCACTTTTTGTGAATTTTTATTCTACAGTTCGTGCTGTCAAAGCCATCCTTCCTCTTTCCAGCATAATGTGGCATTTTGTGTCACCATAAGCATCCAGTATATGTAATTTAACTAAACTTCAAATCTTAAAAAAACACACACACACATCTTATTTTCAATACGGAGAGATATATTCATTATGGAAAAAGGAGAAATATGAAAAAGAACTCTGAAATGTTTTTTAAATGGCGAATTGTAACAAAGTTTTAACTATAAGTTTAATATTATATTTAGTTGTTTTTTTTAAAAAAACAAACAAACAAATATATAAAGTTTTAGCTGTAAGTGTATATTTTTAAATATAAAATCGTATTACTTAAAAATGATGTGAAAGATGTGTTATATTGTGAATGGTTAAAAAAAGTCACTGTTGCGGATTGAACTGTTTAATATCTTCTAAAATTGAAAAGAAAGAATCAGTTTATTTGACATGGATTAGTCGTATCAGGATTCTTGGTTGTCTTGACATCATAAATGGAAACTTTGAAAAAATATTATCGGTCACAAACGTCACTGGCGTAATATGTCATAGCAGGAATAATACCAAAGTACCAGAGTTTGCAAATAATTTTAGCAAAGAAAAATTAAAATTTTTAATTTTATATGGGAGTTAGTACTCTTTAGGGTACTGCAATCTAGTGAGTATTACTATAGAAAGAAAAAAATAATAAATGAATTAAGGAGGGGGGATAATTAAAAAAGTATACTGTTTATATTCTACGTAGCATAGTTAGTTTCCTAAGCAAAATGATAATTAAATAAATCTTGGAGAAAAAATAACTATAATGTTGATCTTTTAAAGAAGGCAACTTAACTTATTATTTTCTCTGCTTAGATAGTTACAAAGAATATTTTGCAAAAAAAAAAATTACATGGCCTACATTATTTGTAAAATTCTAAACTTTATAAAGACTTCATATTTTTTTCAGTATCATTGTAATATTATTAAATGTGGCAAAAAAATATGACTTAGAAAATGATCATCTAAAATAGTACAAAGAAGCTGCTATCTTAAGTTCATGAATTATGGAGGATTTTTGACTGTTTAAATTTATTAATTTTTTTAAGTAAACATAGTAGGATTTAAAAAGTTATTTTGGCATTAAAATTTGTCAATAAATTTTTATTTGCTCTAGCTTTAAAAAAAGTTATAAAAGTAAAAAGTAGAATTTTTTTTTTTTTAAAGAAACACTTTTATTTACACAAATTCACTAAATATTAAAAAAAAAAAATTTGATGTGAGTAAAAGCAGTTTTTTAATCCCCCCCCCCCCCCCAAATTCATTCTTCTCCCATTACATCTTGATGGGCCTATCATATCAATATGCACCTATATTTTTCTTAAACATTTTAAAGTGTAGTATAATTTATAATACATGGCATTAACAAATTATTAATCTGGCAGAAAAGACTACTTAATCAGAATTAAAAAATATTGATCAGCTTATAGTAAAACTGTGATTCTCAATCTATGCTCTTTTTGTTTCAAAGTAGTCTCAAACTCCTTCCCCCCATCTATATTTTTAATATATAATCCTTTTAATCCCATCTGCAGTTTAACAAAATATGTTAAAAAGTGATTTTTTTGCTAAAAAAAAATACTGTGTTTTTAATCAACAAAAAAGTTTATTACAATATAAAGTTTAAAAAGAAATGTAAACATAGAACAAAAAATAATTTGTAGGAAAAAAATATTTAAAAAAAATTTAGATTCATCATTGCTGACATTTTCAACACAAAAAATCACTATGATTTAGTATATAATAACAAAATATATGGAAATATTGAATAAAATACAAAAGAAAACATCTAATATATTTAAGTACTATTTGAATAATTGGTAGTAAATATATAACTGAACTAAATAATACAAAAAATTAAATTTAAAAGAAAGTTGAAGGCTAAATGCAATGTGGGAGCTTAGCGAGGAGTTATTAAGATGTTAACACCAGACACAGTACTCACATTCAACAATTTGAATACAATTTCTTTGAGTGGCTAAAACTTATGATATAGCTCTAAAATTATGTTAAATATAATGTTACAGAATAATATTGAAATTTTCTTTTATAACCAAAACATTTGATAAGAATTATTAAAATTTGATTTCAGTTCTTTGCAGCTCAATAACTTCTTCCTTTACAAAATGCTTATTAACATTTTCAATATTTATATATGGATTTATTATTCAATCTGGAACTTACAAATTGTCTTTATGTTTTTCCATATCATGAGGCAGTTTTTGCAAATGGTTCACAAAAATCAACATCATATATCATCAATTATTTCATTTTGTTTTTTATAGTTCTATCAAATTTGGAAACTAATGTATTTCACATTGTACTATATTGTGTTTAAAATTTATTAATTTCAACATAAATGTTTTTTGGACTTCACATTAAAAAGAGTTAATATTGTGTGTTTCTAATTGTTAATTCACTGTAGATTAAATATTTATTTTTACATTGGATATCATTTTTATAGTAATGAAAAATAATCTATATATTGTAACCCTTGGTTTATTTCATTTATAAACCAATTGTAAGAAAATGAACTATTTATAGGCAAAAAAAATTTTTTTTTTAATGTAAGAAAATTTGAAAAGTTTTATTTGGAAAAATCAATAATTGTATAGCTTAAATCTAACATATATAGGGATACAGTTTGTATTTGTATAAAATATAGCTAGCATTATTTAATGAAAGGGGAATTGATTTTTTTTGTATGCGCTATAATAATTGAAAAATAAATATTTATATGCCTAAGATAAAGAGTCTTCATGAATTTTAATGTTTGTCAATAAAAGGTTAGTGAAAGTTGAAATTGAATTCGTTGTGAATAGGTTTGTGATTATAAGAAATTATAGTGGATATTTTATGCTCATGTGATCTGAATAAGCAGTTTTCTATTTAATGTTCTGCATATGTATGTGTGTGTGATACAGATATATGGATTTGCTTTTTTTTTCCTTTATAGAAATTTATATAGTGTTCTATATTATTTCATAATATAATGTAAAAATGAATCTGTTTGATTTGTTATTTGCAGATCCAAAATGTAAGTTTAAATAAAAAGTTATTTAGGTAACATTTATTTTGTAAAAATTGTCAAGCAATCTTAGATAGTATTTTAATTGGGTTTTTCATAACTCACTAGCCATGTGTTTGAGCCATATTGGTGAAATTGGAACTGCAAGTAAGAGGTTAAAGTGACAGTTAACAAATGATCTTTAAATGGTTGGTCTCTGAGAGGTTAATTAGAGGTCAGAGAAAGGCCAGCTGACAGATTTTTACCCCCTTTTCTTATAAAAGGAGCCAAGTAAAGTGGGGGGTGGCTAATTCAGAACTAACTTGCTAATTCAAAACTAGATTGCCAATTTTTGTCTCTGAACGTTTTCTCTGGCTTTTCAATTTTTTTTCTCAGAGTTAACATGTTAAGAAGTGTAAATTATAACTAAAATGTGAATTTCTAATTCATATATAATGGGTGTATGTTTTCTTTCTCCAAAGTCAATTATGAACAAATCAACTTTTAATAAGCGACTCTGTGTTCAACGCCACAATATGTATATTTGGCTTATTAAAAATTCATTTAAAGAGAGAACGATCAAACTGTTATATAATGTAAAAGGGTCAATTCATATTTTAATAATTATTTGGCTTATTAAAAAGTTGTTTAAAGAAGAGAGCATCAAACTTTTATATAATGTTTAAAAGCCAATTCATATTTTTTAATCAAAATCTACTTGTTTGGACTGTATTTTAAACTTAAAATGGGAAAAAGGAAAGGAAAAACAACTAAATTCAAACCCAGGAAGAAACTCATCAAAATGGAAAGGTAATCAGCAGAACTCTTTAATTTTTTTTTTAATTATCAGGGTATCTACATTTTGATTAAAAGAACAGTCTGCGTTTTTATATACATCTTGATAAAATACAGTATGTGATTCTCAGTATGTGCATCTATATAGCTATCTCCAAAACAAAATGAACTAAATAATAATTGGTGGACAAAAACATCAAGTCTTTAAACTTGGCCTTGAAGGAAAGAGACAATGGAAAGAGACAATTGTAATGTTTAATATTCTTTATTTTGCTTTATTTATATAATGTGTAGCTATAGTTTATAGAAACTTTAACGATTATATTAATTTAAACTTTTTTTTAATGTTTTAAAAATGTTTAAGAGAAGGAAAAATGATTTTGATCCCATTGAAGTAAAAAAAGAAAAAGAGGGTTTAAAAATTGTTAACATATAATGATAATGAAGTCTAAATGCTTATGTATATTTTTTTTTAAGAAAAAAGAGATACAAAATTTTTTTTTTTTACTATCAAAATTTTATGCTTGATATTAGATGTATGAAGAGTGATTGGATAATCATATGAAAAATCATTGATATGCTATAATGTTTATTCGATCTGTTATTAATATAAATGTTGGATGGGTGTTGCTGTGCACTTGACTTTGTAAATTAAGATAGTCATGGTTTTGATTCGAGATCTGGTTAGTCTTTGTCATTTATCTGGACTGTAATCGATGTATGTGTGTGCATATGTAAAGCCATAAATGCTTGTTATTACTGATGTAGAATTGTCCTACCACCTCAGAAGGGATAGATAGGAAATAACTATCTCATAGTTTATTCACTAGTGCAGAGGAGATCTTGGACCAGTTTCCAGCACCATTTATTTTAAAGTAGGGAATTATTGATTGAGTTATTGTTAGTGTGGAAAATGTTGTGCATGCCTATATAGAGTAAGTGTATAGACAAAGAGTTCTTCACATGATTCTAGGTCTCAGAGAAGATCTCTCTCTGGCTAATGCAGACATTCGAAGTTGGAGTTATTGTTGTTTTTATTTAATTTCCCCTACTAACACGCTGATGTGTGCGCATTATAAAATGCTGCATGGTGGTATGAAATATGTAGAGTTTTTTGTGTGGGACAGGATAAAAGTTGCTTTGACAGGATGAGGGTTTCAGTCAGATGTATGTGTGTTGATGGAGGGGGTGACAGAGATTTTAATTTGGAAGCTAACCGGTCTATAGTCGATTTTTATGAAGGGTGGTAAATTGAATATCGTCAAGCTGGGGCAACATGCTGACCTATCAAAATATATACGGTCGAAAAGCATGAATATTTGGCATATGGTTTTTGAATTTAAACTCATTTGCAGGACCAATGAGGAGTTTTTCATGTCACACCATCCTATTCATCAGAAATCTAAAAGATTATTGCTTGTTGAAGTAATTAAAATTGATGGTTATTTATTATTGCTTGTTAGAATAACTAAAATTGATAGTTATTTTGGAATAGTCCAATTGATAATGTTTGCAATAAAAGGGGAGCAGGAATTTGTAGGTTTTCTAAAAGTTAAAAGAGCACTTTTATATACGTAAATACGGAATTCTGATTCTGTACGTAAGCATTTTTAACATTTAATAAATAGATAGGTCAAAATGATGAATGAGGTATTTAGAAATTTAGTTAATTTAAATATGTATTACGTGTCATCAGTATTATTCTTTAGTAAATCTTATATCATGTAATATTTGAGTGTAATGATATTATATAAAAGGGTGTGTTTTTATTTTATTATTATTATTATTATTATTATTATTGGAATGAAGATTTGTTATTGTTATGAAATTACATTATGTCTTGTGTTTTAATGTTTCAAATATCTCCCGAATCTACATCCAGCACCTATATCTAAAACTAATATTAGTTCATATTTAAATTTAAATTATTCATTTTTAATATTGATTGATTCCATATTTGATTCACATAATTCTTTTTTTTTTTATTGATTATTTTCACATTTGATTCACATAATTTATTTTCATAGTTGATTTGCATAATCTAGTTTATGTTTGATTTCAATATGTCACTTACATAAGTAATTTTTTGGTCGATTTATATGATTAATGTCCATGTTTTGCTTTTATAGTGTACTTTGGCAAAATATAATAGATTTAAAATTATTAATTAAATTTGGGCAAACTGATTATATAATATAGAATAAAATGACAGGAATAGTTAATTTAAGTTAATAAATTTAATCATTTGGTTCGTTGCAATGTTGTAAATATTGGGAGCAGACATAAAATCCCTTTCCTGCTCTCAGTGTTTAGTGTGATTCCCACTAATAAACTCGTATGAAAATTTAATTTAGCAT
Organism: Epiperipatus broadwayi; assembly: GCA_028023455.1. NCBI lineage: Eukaryota > Metazoa > Onychophora > Udeonychophora > Euonychophora > Peripatidae > Epiperipatus > Epiperipatus broadwayi. The sequence continues at coordinate 2,810,182 of JAQFVV010012429.1, read as the reverse complement.
ATTTTGGGATCATATCCATTGCAATGTAATCACTCATAATTGCACCTCTTGGCAGATCTAGACCTTGAGAAAGAGTAGTTCAATTATTAATCTAAGAGCTAGTTTGGAAGTCAAGTAGCATTAATAATAAAATTGGAAATACTATTATTGTAATAATGATCATAAATTGATAGTTGATTGAAAGATTAATATGTGTGTTTAAAGAAATAGGATTAAGGGTTATCAGATTAGAGAACATAACACAGACCTTCTGTGTTATATAATTGTAGCTATTAAGAGTGATAGATGCTGAGAATGAGAATAAAGTACTGGAATTAAATGGGAAGGATTTATTTATAATATTTTTATCCTATATTAAATTAAATAATAATTTTATAGTGTAAGCATAAATTATGAGTTCTCTGCATCGATTACTAATTTATTTCCAGTCATGAATAAATTAGAAATATATATAACATTTTCCGTAGTTACCACTTGAGATCAGATATTTATATTAAAGTTGTGGAAGAAAGTTGTTTCATTATTATTCATTTAGTAATAAATTTATCATGAAATATTTGCATAATTAATGATAGGTTTGAAAACAAGACCACAATAATTGAATGGTTTTATCAACATTTTTTTTTTTTTTTGAGAGACAATTTAATTACTTTCTCCATTATCTTCTATAGTCCTAAACATGGCTAATGATGATGATCTCTGGTGGGCATTACGCTTTATAGTTGCAATTTGGCACCCGGGTATACTTAGTCTTAGTGTTAATATTAATAGATAAACACACTAGTTCTTGTTTAATCCTAAGGTTAATTTTAGATTCAATCGACTAGCTACTTGAAATAAATGAAATGAAAGGAAATTAAGGTTAAATACATAGAAAGTGAAGTTTGGTGTACGTAAAGTGAAGTTAATAAATAAATGAGAGTTTGTTAAGATTACATAAGTTAAAAGATTGCGCTGAGATAAAGTTGAGGTTACAATATATATATGTGTGACATATTTTATTTAAAAAAACATTTTTATTTAATTTGATGAGTAATGCACTAAAAATCAAAAAATAATGCTTTCTTTAATCATAATTTTGGTTAACTTGAAATAAAAGCATGGGGCGTCCATAAATTAATTAATTCAATAACTAGTCTTAAAAATAGTAACTAAAATCATAGTTGAAGAAAAAATATTTCTTGGATTTTAGTGCATTACTCATCAAATTAAATAAAAATATTTTTTACAAAATATTTTTATATATATACTACCTTTTAATATTCAGATATTTCAAACAGGTTTTTTGTAACTATTTATATTCAAATTTTAAAAATTGAAAATCTAAACAATCTTTGCTGTATTTCTAATATTTGAAATGAAATTTCCTCATGATAAAAATTGTTTATAACATTTTTTGTTTATGAAGATTGTGTTTTTAAAAAAGTAAGTTTTAATTAAACAATCAAGAGAAATTAAGATTTCATCCATTTCTTTTTGTTTCTAATTTTAATTAGCTGTAAACAGTTTTTAGTGAATTGGTCATTTAATTCTTTAAAAATCTATTTTTAATAAATATACTATCATCTATTGGTCATCACTGAAAATTTAGTGATCTAATATCATTGCAGTTTGAAATTTGATCCACCAACAATTTTAGGATGTATAACCCTGAAATATATCATTACCATATTACATTATCATTGACACCTAACCTGTTCAAAATTTGAAGGAAATCTAATGTTAAAATTGATTATAAAATTTGATCCTAATAAACAAACAGAATTTCTATATTAGTAAAACTGTTTATAAAAAGTGGAAAAAATTGCTAAATTTTGTAGTTTTTTCCCTTTCAAATTATAAGCGTTAATTTTCATGTCTATTTTAAATACATTTACACATAAGTATATCATCTTTATAGTTATCAAGAAAAATAAATATATTTTTTTCTTTTATTTTATTAAATATAAATAGAAGTTGATCATAACGTAAATCCAAACTCTATTACTGATTATTGATTGTTATTATCATTGGATAAAATGGTCATTTTATAATAATAGTAAAATTAATTTTAAATGCCTTGATAGTATTACTCTACAAAATTGTATTAATATTTGTAAAAAAAATAAAATGATAATTTATTAAACAATATTAATTAAAAAAATTATAGTAATTAAAGAAACATTCTATTTAAATTTATAGCTTGCTGTATGGTTAATACTGCCTGGTATAATTTTTTTATTATTTTGTCTCACATATTAGAAATACATATATAAATATATACAAATAAATATATGTATAATGTAACTATTTAAAGTTTTGAAAAATGCTGAAAGGAAATTGTTATTTCAAATTTTAAAAAATATATTACTATTATTTTCAATAACATTTAATAGTCTAATTACTGTATGTTTTTTAAAATTTAAGTAGAGGGATTTGAACTTAGAATTTTCCACTCTATGTCCTCTACTCTATCTCAAGCAACTGATACACATGCCCACATATATGCAAAAAAGATAAATGATCCTTTATGTACTTCATGCAGAAACAGCACTTATCACTTGGGCCAGATCATAATCTTCCACACATATATACAATCCGTGTTTGGTTTATATTAAGATAGCAATCCCTTAAACTTTATTGGACATTTGTCTTTTTTGCATGCATGCGGTCATGTGTATCAGTTGCTTGAGATAGATTGGAGGACCAATATAGACTGAAAAATTCTAAGTTCAAATTCTTTTATTTACATATATAAGAAACATTAGTATAAGTCTTTTAAAATTGTAAAGAAGTCAATTAAGACAACTTTTAATATTCTTCAGCTCTTTGAGTGGGTTAGCTGCGCATCGGCTGACATGTTGTTTTCTTTCTTTACTGACGTAAACAGTATAAGCATGACGTCAACCAAAATATGGGCATTTGATAGCTCAATGACATGGCTTTCCAAAGATGTCTACCTCAAAAAAATCTGTTGAAATTTAGATTTTTGGCAGCAGTTTTAATCAAGGAAGGTATTTGTTTTTTTTTGTGTTTTTTGATAACTTTTGTAATTATTATGAAGCGATAAAAGACAGAAAATGGTTTACGGTCAGCAAGTCAACATTTCTCAGATGTTATTCACAAACAAGGCCTACAATAGAGCTTCAACGTAATGACTCATAAGTATAAAATTTTAATTTTTTTAATATTTTAATTTTTTGAAAAAATTTTTATTTTTATTAATTTTAGTTTGTAGTTAGTGTGTGTTAATATAAATTATATATTTATTTATGCTCATGTAGAATTCATATCTACTGTAATTTTCTAAAGTTCTAATCCACTTATTTTATAAAAATAATGATTTTCAAAAAGTTTAATAATTTATTATTTATAATTATGTTTATATAATATGTTTGTGTTTACAAGTAATGAGTTACAAAACTAATAATCAAATGTATAGAAAGATTGCATACGCAGGCAAATAATCAAATTCTGATTCTTGTTTATGTCTTGATACTCATGCTTTGGAGTCACTCTGGTTTTGCTATATGTTTCATCACATTATTTTCAAGTCTATAGCTAACAATGGACTATATGCAAATAAATTATATCTATGTGTTACAATAAATATAACAAGATAGCATCACTTGTGTGCATAAAGAATATAAACATCACTGGTATCCATAAAGAATATAAACATCACTGGATGTCCATAAAGAATATAAACATCACTGATGTACACAAAAAAATATAAAATGAAGAGATGAAACTCATTTTATCAGTGATATAGACAGTAGCTTACAATTTCTAGTTTTAGATAGACAAGAAGCCAATTGCTATGATGATTTCTTTTGTATCTTTTATTAGGATGAATCTTTTTCTTTATAGATGCCTTTGACATTTGGAACTTTTGGGGTACAAGATAAAAATGAAGAATTCATATCCGACTTCTTTTGAAGATTGTGAAGCTATGGATTATCTCAGGTAAGACATGTTATACATGTTTAGAAAGATAATTTTGTGATGAATACAAAGAAATTATCACTGAAGATGTAATTTGAATTTTAGTTAATGTTAATTTCCAAATTATGAACAAACAATAAAATAATAATTATTTCGGATGTGAAAATTTCTTTTTTTCCTTATTTTTTAAATTATATAATTATCACTATTTATCTTATGCTTATTGTTTGCCTTAGTTTTTCTAGTTTCTGTTAATGTAATTTTTTTGTTCTAACATAATTAAACTGAAGTTATTGTTAAAATTGTATCTCAGGTCAGTATTTTAAAAAATTCAATATGGCAGTTTGGACCGAAACAGTTATTAAAAAATAAATTAACTTTGGACATCATCAAAAAATCAACATAAAAATGGTTTTCATTTAAGCATTATCTGTCAGTCATAAATATTATTGTAAATTTCGGACAAAAATTAATTTAAATACATACACAGTGAGATACGTTATAATGAACATGTCTACAGTGAACAAATTGTATGATGAACACTTTCTCTCTCTAAATTAAAATTTGTACATTGAACACCAATATTATAATGAAATGCTAGAATGGAAAACATCTTGATCACATTTTATTTACTTGTTTATTTATACTATTCACAATGAAAATTCATTAAAAAAATTATTCTGCTGCAAAAAGAATCTTTTATTAAAACTGAGCTTATATTTGAGATTCTATCGAATATTTATTTATCATTGGAGCTTTTGGAATTACTTTGATATTAAAGTTATATATATATTTACCATACTTTTTTGCAATATTACTTTTTAAATGCGAAAAGCTGAGCTATATTCTACATGTATTTGAGTGAATAAAATAAATTGTTTTCATCTATAATATTCTTTTATTTTTTCCAATCCCTTCAAAAACAATGGATTGAGAGTTAACTATATTTATAAAAATATGTACTTACAAATATCGTAATTCATATGTAATCACAGAAATTTCTAAATTAAAATTAAACCACCAAACATTCTATGCTTGCTCATAACTGTTATTAAAACAGGCAAAACTCCTACAGTAGTGCCACTCCGTGCCAGCCAAAGTAATCAATGGATGCCAGAAGGCTTGTGCATAAAATCCTTATCTAGTGCCTACTCATCCAATATCCCCAGACTAAGATCAAGGTGCACTGCTCTCAGATCCAAGGCTCCTTACTGATGAAGGCCACAAGCCAGAAACTAGTTTGAGCATATTGGATGAATAGGCACTAGATAGGGATTTTATGCACAAGCCTTCTGGCATCCATTGATTACTCTGGCTTGCACTGAGTGGCACTACTGTATGGAGAGTTTTGCCTGTTTTAAATTAAAATTAGTTATGTGTAAATAACATTATTTTTCTATATGAATAAAAAGCAATGAATTGATTTTATTTTTAAATTAAAATTTTTAAGATTACCCAAGTCTATTAATGGTAAGTGTAAATCAATATTTTATATTATTTTTAAAATTATTATTATTACTTTTTTTCTAAATATATACATACAGACACAATTTAAAATTGTTTAATTTTATTGTTAAAGGCAATTTTGTCAATATTGATTCCTAAGGTTCACATGAACAGCATTTTTATAAAATTATCATCTGTTTTATTTTTTTCAGACTGCTTTACTCAGATGGTAGAGTTCATTCACTTTATTATTACTTATACTCTTTTTATTTTACTATGTATTCATATATATAAACACACATAACACTAAAACTTCTTGTATATGACTAAAAACTTTTTTTGACTAGTAATTTTATCCACACTTTTTAAATCCTCCTGAAAGAGACATTGATCTATATTTCACTGTTGTGTATTTTGAAATTAACCATAAATTTTTCTATTCAATTACATAATAATATATAAAAACAGAAAAATAAATTATATGGCTGTCATTTGAATCTTTTAGTTCATATTGTACCGGGTCGTTCCGCTGAAACCATCTACTTATACATATATATAAGTTTTGGCCTGTTTCAAACTCCTTCATAATACATTTATAATATTATAAAGGTTACGTGAACGAACCGGCACGTTCGAGCAAAATGGGAGATCTTATTGATAGCTTTAACTATCAACAATGGCCCATCTCGGCTGCTAGATTCAAACCCCTACTATCCAAATACTTTATTTGTTTCGGGGTAAACCCCGGGGCGCCAGCTAGTCTGAAGACTAACATATTTGGGCAGTAGGCTCATAATCCAGTGCTCGAAACAATTCCCTTAACCAGCCCAGTCTAATTTTAATCAATGAAATTTATTGTTAATAAGAGATTGATAAAAAGAATTGACCGACAGATCATGTTTAATTTTAAAGATAATTTATTTCAATCAACATCAATTAAGTTTAAATATAATTTACTAACCAACATAACCGCATTCTAAACATTTTATAAATCCAAATTTCACACACGCACATTTTTTTTTTTTCTTAAATTAACATATGATAGGATATTTCATGAACAAGCAACATAATCTTAGACATTTAAATTAACTCTCATTCGCAAAAATAATAATAAGGCATTAACAACATTTGAAACTCACGCACACACATCAATAGTTCCTTTTATGTATGATAGAGTTCATATAATGTTAATCTTCAATATTTACGGATTACAGTGGTGACTACTACTTGTAAATAATAATAAAACAGATACCTAGGATTTTTTTCTTGTCGGTGGCTACTTCTGCTGCTTCTGATGGATTGTATCTAACCGGTTAGATTTTGTTTATGGAAGAGAATTTATGGTAATCCGTTGGTTTCTTCTTGGAGACAGCTACACGTTTTGACGGAGGGTTTCTGTGTTGTTATCCAGACATTATTTCTCAGGCAGGTTTTGATGATCTTATGGGACTAAAAAGGCTGGAGCACAAGCGTATATTTCCAAAAGCTTTTCAGCACTGCATTTCTGTAAACTGACACAGTAAAATTAGACTGAATTTCAAACTCCAACTGACTGAATGATAAAACGAAAAAAAGTCTATTTATACCTGCGAAGTGTTTTTGTCTTAATATCCTCCGGCAATACGTGTTGTCGAAATTCCTTTAGATTAATTATATGACAACGTGTTTTTCGATTGAATATTTGATTAGTAGTAGCTATTTTAAAATGTGTTGTTTTCATATCTTTAATTAGCAGTCCACCACTGTGTTTCTTTTGAAATACATTTCATTTCTTTATTTTTTTTTTTTTTTATATATCTTACATGCATACTTTTGTTTACATTCGCACGCACTAATATAATCTATTATAATAAACTGGAATGAAAAGAGATTTTTATATTTTTTTTAAACTTTTAATTTATAATAATAATACTCTTTAACTTTTATGAAACTCTTAGTTTGTTTTTTTGTTTTTTATAGGAAAACTCCCTCTCCCCTCTTTAAAGTAAATAATTGTAACTTTCAAATTCTTTTTTCCGAAAGATTTTGATAATAATTTTTATCCAAAATTATTTTATATACATGTGCCAATTTGGCATTGGCACAATATATATGCTTGTATGTGAATCATCTAGTTAATGTCTTGCAAATAACTGTAGGATGAATTCAGTATATCATTTTAGTATATTTAATAACAACATAATTTACAAGTGCAGTTTTCATTAGTATTTTTTAATCAGAAAGTAATCAGCCTTCGAAATGCACTGTTTAATCATGTTACTAACTCACCCCATGTTATAGTGAGTATGCAGGACAATCTCAAACTAAATGCAAATAGAGACTTTTAGAAGATAAGAATGACTATCTTAGATTTATACTTAAATACAGTTACATAGGCCAGTCTAAAGCATTTCGGAATGAGAACATGAAGATTTCATCTTCGTAACTTTTACATCCATTACATTATTAATTTATAATTAAACCCAGCGAAATTTTCAAATTTACAACTGGTAAATATTAGATGATGTTTGTTACATGATTAATGTCAGTGGCTGATTACTTTCTGATTAAGAATTAGCAAAGAAAACTGCACTTGTAAATTATGTTATTAATTTGATTCTAACATCTAATATTTACCAGTCATAAATTTGAAATTTTTGCTGGGTTTAATTATAAATTAATAATGTAATAGATGTAAAAGTTAGAAATATCCAATCTTCATGCTCTCATTCACAAATGCTTTAGACTAGCCTATGTAACTGCATTTAGGTATAAAGATAAGGTGATCGTTCATATCTTTTAACAATCTCTAGCTTGCATTTAGGTTTGAGATTGTTATCTATACTCACTATAACATCAGTGAGTTATTAACATGAGTAAACAGCCCATGTTGAAGGCTGATTACCTTCTGATTAAGCATGTTAGTATATGCATATATGGTACAGTGATTTGTTATGTGAGAGGAAATTTAATGTTATCTTTACATAATTTAAATTGGAACAATAAAATATTGAAAATATTTTGGATTCATTTTTTTAACATTATTAGATTACTTTATAAAGTATCTAAAATGCTTATTAGTTTTATTTGTAAATCAGACTATTAAATTCGAATATAATTTCATCATATTTATAATAATATGTTACTATTTTAAATAATATAACTTTTATGATTACTACTAAAGTAATAAATTAAGTTTTAGTATGATTTTTGGTGTAAAGTTTTATTATAATAGATGTTTACTTATTTTTTAAGCTCCTAGAAGAATTTTCTGTGGCCAAAGATGATCAAATGACTTTTCAAACATTTTGTGTAGCTTTGAAATGGAATGAGGGATCTAATATTGAAGAAAAAATAAAAGGTTTTATTATATTTTGATTTTTTTTTTTTGTAAAGACAATTAATATCTGTTTGAAATTATTTAAATAATGAATAAATATTTATTTTTCCAAATGAATATATATTATATTATGTAAATGTTTAGTGCATTAAATAAATCAAATTAACCACATTTTATATTAACAAAAACAAATTTACAAAAAAAACATTCATTAATTATAAAACACATAGAAAATGTTGGATATGAGAGATTATGTAATAGTTTAACAAATATAGGAAATTAAAATTATTGAATATGTCATAACTTCTAATGATTTTAATATTTTTTGTGGAAACCTCCGAATACTCTCGATATGCACTACTATTTGTAGATTGATCTTAGTAATGTATTGTTTTTTTTAACCAGAATTTTCTATTTGTTTGTTTGAACAATTTATTAATTTCATGTTATAAATTTATTTAATGCACATTGATTACATAAGTAATATTTACTAAGGCAATAAACCTTTAAGCATGTGTGCTTGAAAATGCGAAGATAGAGCTTGTGGTTAAGACCTTTAGAGGTCCCTACCTTCGCATTTTCAAGCGCACATGGTTAAAGGTTTATTGCCTTAGTAAATATTAATTTCATGTTATTATTTGTCAGTTTTTAAGGGAATTTTGTAAGAAGAGAGAGATTTTTTTTTTACATTCTTGATGTTAAATTTTGAATCATAATAAAAACTATAATTTAATGTTGCCATAGGCTTAATGTATAATTCATTAAAAAAATATGATATGTAATAACGTTGGACTTGTTGGGGTGAATTGTATTGTTATATAAACTGATTTATTTCTCATGTTGCAAATAATTTTAATAAATAGCCCAAATGTTTTTTCACATTCCTTTATTTTTATTACGCATATTTTACCTGTAATGCATTTTTCTTTTAAAAACGCTACTTTGCAGTCTGGCCTAACTTGAACTTCAGAAGAAGATGATAAAAATAAAATTACTATAGAAACTGAGGAAGAACCTACAATTGGTGATTCAGATTTTTCAGTGACTGAAAGGGAAAACAAAAAACAAAATCAGAAGATGTGGTGAAAGAAAAGCTATGGCAATCATTTCCAGATACTTACAGACAAATTTTGATTACTAAATTTTCAACTCCAGACTTTCATGCTAGTGGACTTGTGAAAGGAGAAAATAATTTTTTAGTTGAAAATATATTTGCATCTTTTCAGTATTTTATGGATTTCAGTTTTTTCATTCAAAATTTTCATATTACTTATTATGACAAGCTGGTTAACTCCGAACAACAAGTGGCACTTGACTACATTTTTATATCTAATAAAACATTTAATGCACAATTCTTTGAATTAACAATATTACTTGATAATAAAGATGCAGATGGAATACAATACCAGCAAGCTATATTTAATGATACAATAAACATTATTGAATCAGACAAATGTTTAGATTGGAGAAACATTTTTCTTGTGTTTGCTTATATATATATTCTTAGTAGGAAATGCTGTTTTATTTATTAATTGTAGGGCAACAGTTTTTTTCAAAAAAAAAAGAAACCTAAAATCTCTAAACAGTCTCTTAAGCAGAGATAGACATTATAAAAGAATATGAAGAAGATTGATATTAATATTAAGTGATAATCATTTTGTCTATTTTTATAGAAGAGATGAAAAGGTATAGAGATAGATATTGATATTTAGTTCTCAGTCTTAAATTCCAAGAATGGCAAAAGAAGTTTTATGTCTTACTGATAATTCTCTGGTAAAAAATTTTAGTCCATAGTTTTTTAGTGTGCAGCAATTTTTTATGGGTAACTTATTATGCTCCACATATATTATAACGGTCAGAATCGTGTGATCATCCAACAAGATTCAGAGACCTAGCAAAAGTACTTCAAACCCAGTATGTTCGGGATATGGTGGTCGTGGAACAGTACTAAGCTTTAACCTATTTGCCAGTGCTCCAAAATCTCCACTATCCAACCAACGCTCCTGATGCTACTAATGGTCACCATTTTTCTTTGGTCCCGGTGGTCAGGGTAGAAACAAGGACTCTCAATTCAAACTTAGCCTATCATGCACTAGACTTTATTAATTTAATCTAAGATACTCACTAAATACTTTGATATAGCTCAAAATATTATTTTAAATATTTCATAGGTTTTGGATACATACATATCACGTGTGGATATGATGAATCAGGGAATGACATGACAACAGTATAGATATATACAATTTTATTAACACATTAGAAAATATAAAGAATAATAACCATGTTTGGATCTTATTATGATCCATGTATGGGGTTACATTTAAACCAAAAAATAATAATTACAATGTTTAATTATCAGTTATTGATAATGGTACAGAATTTAGATATCACTAAGATAAATATATGATTTTTACAAAGAATTACAATATTCAACCATAAGTTATTTATAAAGGGTTATAGTATTTAGATATCACTAGGATAAATATATGATTTTACCAAGAATTACAATGTTCAACCATAAGTTATTTACAAAAGTATAGTATTTAGATATCACTAGAATAAATGTATGATTTTTTACAAAGAAGTCACCTGACAATAATGACAACCAAGGTTATGAACTATTAAAATAACAATTACAATAATGAACATCAGTATTAGATGTGTGTGTGCATTACAATGAAGTCATACTGGAATTCATGACAACAACAATTTTGAATCAAAACAATAATTATAAATTAACCAGAAATGATAGTTACACATATAGTAAATAATCAGTATTATTACATGTGTCAGCATAAAATAAATTTTTATATTAAGAATGATAATATTTTCTCAAGAAATATGCCAATTATGGAGAGCAAACACAATACCTGGTTATATTAAGTTAGAGGCCAAATAAATATGTATAATAAATTTATGCGTGTGTTTACATACATAGGGGAAGTTAAGTATATATATTTTTATTATTATTATATTTTACTTTTAGTATTTCCAGCAAGAGTTATGGACCAAAGCATAATTTTAGCTCCCTTCATTATTAATATTTATATGATAAATATGGTTTATCTATTTCACACAGCATTACCAACAGGTATGATTAAGAAATCTAATTACAGCATTCAGTGGCATCTGGGTTTGAATCCTGTGCTGGCTATATTATTAGCATTGGCAAATATGGGCCAATCTCCTTTGTCGAGCAGTAATACATATATATATGTTCCTATGATAACACATCCGCATTCAGCTTGGCTTGTGTAGGAAATAATAGAGCGTGGGCTTTGAATCCCTATCATTACAGAGTCTACCCATTCATCGGCTCAAAGAAAACCATAGCTATCTCGTATCGCCAGGACCAGTAAAATATCCGTCTGGCAGTCTGCATAGCATTACTCGACATATATTCTTTATTAAAAGCCATGTAGGCACAGATCATTCTATTAAGCACCACTGATATATTTTCCCATTAAAAGCATTAACTTATATCTGCATAGATCTTTTCCTAAACCTGTATTTAATAAGTAATAATGGGGAAATTTAAGACAACCATATTTTATAGGCTATAAAATGCCCAAGTGTTTCAAATATAAATCTTAACCATAAAATGCTAAAGAGGCAAAAAAAAAATACTACTGCTGAGATATTTATTTCCCCAAGTGCATGCATCACTAAATATATATATATAGAGTGAGATGAACACATATCTTTGCAATAAGTAATATTGCCCATTTTATATTTAAAAAAAAGAAGCACTATCATCATTATTATTTTTTTTATTTCAACACTTAAATAAATGCATATATATATATTTAATTTTTTAATTGTCACAAAGAATCTTAATCTAAATCAAATAAAATAATTTTAACACTCATTTATATTTTAAATTTCTTTAACAAGGTACTGTAATTATGCATATACGGGAAGAGGGCGGATTTTAACACAGATATTTGATTTCATTTCTCTCTTTCTTTAAATAAATGATATTTTTGACTAAGCCAAAATTAGACACGATTTAAGAAATTTAACTTTGACTGTTTCTTATTTTACTATTATAAAAATCATTACCCCTTTCCCACTTTAGATTCGGGATAAAGCAAACAAATTTATACATAAATTGGTTTAATAGTATAATATCATTTGTCCCCATACTTGACTAGATTGGCATATACCGGCATATCTCAAAATAAAACATATAAAAGCTGTATTTATGAACTCTATAATAATCTTTTGTTCCTCTTAGAATTATACATTACACTCTTTTTTTTTTAACCATTAATAAGTAATCTAGTTATAATTCAAATTGACTTGTCAAAAACAATAATAAAAAAAACTAAAACTCATATATATATAACTGTCCTTTTGAAACACGTCTTTTTTAAGATAGTCTTTTACGAATTTTATAAATCTGAGGAAATTAAATGTTCTCGAGGTTTTATAAAAGGCATTTTTAAGATATAAATATTTTTAAAGATTGAAAGTTTATACTTGCGATGGATTACTGTGTCACTTTGATTGAGGCAGATATTTTCCTACTGGTTCACTCATTGTCAGGATCGACCTTGGGCTTTACTGGACTCAGGATAGACTGGCTTCGAAGTTGGTATTCCATTTTCTTTCAGGCACCAGCATGGGATCAATTGGATTTTTTCCTCTTCTTTAGATGCATTTTTCTGGAGATTTTTCAGAGAAGGGAAAGATAAATTTTTCCTACTCACAGACCATAGCAATGATCTATTCTCCGCTTAAATATAGTCAATTGGTCCTTTAGAGAGAGTCACTTTGACTCTTAAAAACTTTTTGCCCTAAAAAAAAAAACTTTTTCCAACAACTTATATTTTTATTCTTTCACTGCTTGACTTTCGTCTTATTCTTTGATTCTTTTTGACTGCCTTCTAGAAAATTTAACCCAGTATTTATATGAAACTTTTGCTAAGCAACTCTTTGTTTTCCTATATTTTTTTAATACCTATACTATAACTGCCTTGGTTAGAAATGAAAACAGACCGCTGGATTGATCTTTGATTTAAATCAGTTGACACAATCTTGTTAAGATTACACCAAGGTATGAAAATCTTAATTGCATTTTAATGGCCTTAAAGATGAGAAAACAATTTAACACTTCCATGCAACTAGCTGGATTGATCTTTGATCTAAAACAATTGACACAATCCTGTTAAGATTACACCAAGGTATGAAAATCTTAATTGCCTTTTCCATGCAACTACATATTTCGGAATGTTTCAAAAAACAGAACCATAAAAATGTTATTCGCAAGGTAAGAATTGCCTTTTAGGACAAATATATAAGACAAAGGAAATATATTTTTCTTTCTGAATATATATAAAAAATGCATTTCAATAAAACAAGACATATATACATGAGCCCTCTCATTTATCAAGACACACACATGCATCTGTATATTATCCCTTTTAACAAACAAAAAAAAAAATGAAAAATTAGATATTTGAGCTTTAAAAATCTATAGACATGTACTATTTCCAACAACTAACATGAAGCTCTGTGTGTGCATACACACTAATCGCTTCAATATATTTAGATATTTGAGCAAGACCTTTCTTCAAAAATTATCTCTATTCAGGAAAATGTGTATATCTTCTCATTATACTTCTTATTATACTTCATATATACAATAGCTTCAGTAATAAATAGTTTTTAATAATAATAATAAAGAATTTAAAAATAATAGAAATTCAAAACTTATATATTTTCAAGTTTTTTATTTGTCAGTGCAGCTCTCACTTAAGCTCTCTCATATTGCAACCGTTCATCAGCACAGAAATCAGACCTATTTTGAAACATCCACTTTATTTTTTAGGTGATTAAATCATATATCAAAAGTGTTGTAATCTAACATCATATACACATCTTAACTTAGCTTTATATATATATTAGATATATTTTACACTTCTATTCCATCATAAGTCCTGAAACATATGATCAAAGACATATGAAAAAAAAGAATTATCCCCAAAATGGGAATTTTGTGCACAACCAGCATTCATCAATTAGACCAGATCTCAACTTCTCACACATATCTTCATAATATGTTCAGTATTTATAGATAGCAAATTATTACAAATTACTATGGTTTGATTCACAAGTATCAAACTTCTGCATTCACAACTTTGCCACGAACCTATTCCTAGTCCAAATATATTCTTCAATTTTCACATAATAAGTAATATCTGAATAAAAATTCTAAATTCTAAAAGAGAATATCCCAAGAAAAGGGCTTATGGTAGTTTTCTTGTTTTGAAATCTGTTTTTATATGTCTTGTAATTCTACAAATAAATTTAAATGGTGTTCTTTGAGAGCCTTTGGTTTAACAGAATGATTGGTACTTTTTTTAGACACAGAGTTTATTAACATTATATTTTACTGTTCATAGTATGAGAATTGAATACTTTCTTGTTTATAAATGTATTATATTATTTATGTAAAATATCGCATTACCATTTCCAAACTTACCTTCTCCAATATTTGACAATGGTTTATACATATAATTTAGCAGTCTCTCTTAATTGGGTGCTTTGATTTTTATTTTAATTAAATATTTTTAACATTGTTGTTTTTATTATTTAGCATTTAAAGTTTTTTATTTTATTGGTTACTTTTTTTATTTTATGGTGAATTACAAGTGAGTAGTGACTTAAAGTATTCAAGTTTGCATATAATTTATTATTATAACTAACCCCTTTTTTTTTCTATGTATTTATTTAGAAAGCTTTAAGAAGATGAATAATAGTGAACCATTAAGTAAAAGTGTTTTACTTCAACTACTAAAGAAGGTTTATACAGATGAAAGCGAAGTAATTATCTGTGTTAAATTAATATGAATGAAATTATGATTTTTAATATTATATATGTAAAGTATTTTCCTCTATTTCAGATCATCAGATATTTCTCTTATTGAAAATGGCACTTACTTGTAAGTATAATTAATCTGTCCACTAATTATATTACCACACCAAAGTTAGAATGTTAAACCATTCATAGACTACAATTTTTCACTTGGTCATTATTATAAAATCAATAACCTCTCATCACAGTTTTAAATTAACCCAAAATATGATTATCTGAAAATATATACCTCAAATTTGAAGAATGATGCTCCAGATTATCTCGTTTGCAGGCTACTGAAGAGTGGCCACTATTATTATGAGATGAATAATCATGTAATTTTTTTGTTATCAGATGACTGTGAAGTAGCATTTTACATTTATCACTCAAGAATATCATCAATATATCCAACTGAAGATAGTTTCGTAATTGGTTTTTTTTTTTGATTTATGATGAATGAGATTTTCATTCCATGTTCATTATTTTTTCAGAAGTATATTCTCTTATTCTTCTCTTTCACGTTCTTTGCATATCTTCATATATTCATATATATATTGCTTACAACAGTTCTTTCATATACACTTTAATTAAAGCAGTGAAGCATAGAGTTCTGATGAAGACTGCTGGACAGTCGAAACTGTAAGAAAAATAAAGAAGTTTTTAAGAAAATTTGTTTGCATTAAAGTGTATATGAAAGAACTGTTGTAAGCAATATATATATTCTTTTTTTTTGATAATGTAATGTTGCATCCAGATCTTATTTCCAATAATATAAAAATAAACTTTTTTGTCTTTACAGACTGAAATAACAACTAAAAGTTTTTGAAAATCATCACATTTTATCTTTATTTTATTTATTTTTTTTTGCAGGAATTTTTGAAATTTTTCTGGAGCTATATCATGAATATTTTTATGAACCAATCTATGGTTAATTTGATATCATTCTAATTTTAACAACAATAATTCTATGATTTTAATGATTAAGATAATACTTGTTCTTTATAAAGTCTTAGATAATAGTCCATTTGAATGAAATAGCTATACTTTACCTGCTCTTTGAATTGTTCATATATTATATGATCTTCTAATCATATGATTACTGTTATTTGATAATCAGTATGAGGTTTTTCCACTTCATTCTATATTAGTGACCTATTCAAAAACACTGTTTAGCAATAAAAAACAGTTGACATTTTTTGGGAATTTGAGCTTGTGAAATTTCTTCTGCCTACAGAATTCAAATTTTTCAATGCTGTTCGTTGTTGATGCAAATAGTGACCATACTTACAACTAATTGCCATTTTTAATTTGATGAATATATCTTTGTAATAATCCAAAATAAAAAAGAATATTTTAATACCAAGATCAAAAATGATTCTAGCAACATTTTGTTTTTTTCTTATATGTATATCCTGATAAAATCCTTACCAATGGTCAAATGAGATATATATAATCATAAATTTGTCCATAATGTTGTTTCCAATAATATTATTATTAATAATATACTTAATTGAAATAAACAACTTCTTTAATATAAATACTTTAATCAAACTGGTTTTCATCCGATATTCGGACTTTCTCAAGATATGTCTTGAGAAAGTCCGAATATCGGATGAAAAACGGTTTGATTAAAATATTTATATTAAAGAAATTGTTTATTTCAATTAAGTATAATTGATTATTAATAATATATATCCTGAATATGTCAGTGTCAAATTCTTCACTATTTGAAAAAATTTCAGTTCTCATTATTTTTATTTTTTTTAATTAGCATTGTTTTTTTCCTCTCCATCCAAATAGGATAAAAAATTATTTTATAAAATAAGAGAGAAGATATAATGAAAACTGTTATTTCATTATTATGTGTCAGAATTTAAATAAACATATTTATTTTTATTAAACCATAAATAATAGCTGTGTTCTAGAACCATCAAAGAATTGGGCATTGACATACACATACACACATATATTCTTGTAATAGTATAGTATATATAGATTACCCTATAAAATATTTTATATACTATAAGAAAAGAGACACAATAAAATGACATTACCTATAATATTTTAATCAAATTGTTTTATTTGTGTTTTAGAACAGAATTTTCAAACAAATCTTTCTTAAAATAAAAAGCAGTCGAATTATAAAAGTGGTTCATTTTTCTGTTTGTTGTTGAAACTAGAAATTTACTTATGACTTTTAACAATATTTGATACTCTTTTAATGGCATTTTGAAATAATAGAAGTACATTGTTAATGTTTTGGAATCTATACTAAGAAAGATAAAATTGAAAGTATCATTGTTTTTGTAAATAAAATTAAATACATTACTCAGAATTTAAAAAATAATCATTTCATGATCATCATTTCTTATGCTTGCTCATAACTGTTATTAAATCAGGCAAAACTCTCCATAGAATAGTAGTAATAGTAGTAGTTCTCTCAGATCCAAGACTCCTCACTGACGAAAGCTACAAGCTAGAAACTAGTCTGGAAATATTGGATGAGTAGGCACTAGATGGGTATTTTATGCACAAGTCTTCTGGCATCCATTGATTACTCTGGCTTGCACTGAGTGGCACTACTGTATAGAGTTTTGCGCCTGTTTTTAAAAAATAATCATGTACAAGGAAGGTTTTGGCAATAATAATATTGCTAAAGAGTCGATTGAAATGTTATAATTATGGAATACCACTTATTCTGCTGCATACACAAAATCACATTATAATGTTCTAGTTGTGGGAATGTAAATACAGACAGCAAATATGAGAACAATATTAAAAAATCCGTGCAAAAATAATAAATGAAAGGTTTCAATATATATATGATCTAAGTACAAAACTAGAAATAAAATGTATTTAAAGGAGATTTAAAAGAAAAAGTAATGAAAGAGCAGAATTCAAAGATCTCTGAACCTATAAATAAATATTCAAAAACAAAAAAATTGAATCCAAATGAAAAACAAAGCATAACCGAGTTTTAGATGAATCTTAAGATACCTGACATAAATTGTTTCAGAAAGTCAAAGAATATTAATAAAGCATAATTGAGAATTTTGGATAAGAAATACAGCAACTGTCATAAATTAATTGTACTAAAAAAAAATTATTATTTTTTCATTGTAAATAAAAACCATATGATTGGATGAAATTCTGTAGAATAATTCCAAGTTAATATGTACAAAGATAATATTCATTAGATGTGTTTAAAAAAAGTGAATATTTACTTTAAAAACTAAGAATATTTGAAGCATTGTTTTTAAAACACGTATAATGGAAATATCAGGTATGTAGTTCATAAAAATACTTTTTAAGCCAGAAAAGAAAAAACATTTGAAATAGTAATCAGAATTTTGGAATTATTTGTTTATGAACACTTGGCTTTAATATCTGAAGCAATCTTATTAAGTAAGATTTCAGAATGAAAACAGTACGAAAAAAATATTGTATAAATATTATTTATTGTGGCTGGATTGGGGGATTAATTGATATGCAGATAATAAAAACAATTAATTTACATTATATCATGATGCAAAATACCAATGTATAATTATCTATAAAGTAAAGAATCTTGTCTACTAATCAGATCAAAATAGTTTTTCTGCTTCTATGGACAGAGATATATCAAGACATGCAAAATATAGTTAATATGTGTGTGTATTAAAAACTAGTTTTCAATAATTTTCTATAAAAGAAATTCCTATAATATCTGAAAAAGATTTTGTGTCTATACTTTGTAGAACTGATGTATATTCAAAAAGTAATTTTTTTAACAAATAATTAAATTCATAAATGAAATAACAAATAATAATTCACCTTGATAAACAGGTTTATAGCGGTTAGTATATCAGAAATCAAGACTTAGATTTAATTTTATATTTGTTCTTTGTACAGTGAGTGAATATCTAAAATGCATGATGCATATCTTTAATGAATGGAATTGTTTATTAAACATTTCAGATAATTCTTAAAGTAGCATTCTTTTAAAGATATTGGTTAATTTAAATTGTATATGACATTTTCCAGTCAGTTTTATCAATAGAATGAACAGATCAGCATTTAAATTTTGTAAAAGGTCTAAAATTTATGGTTAACAAGACATTTAGTTGTCTATAAATATATGGACTAGATAATTTTTTGCTAGACCGTTATTACACTAGAATTATTTGTTAATAGAAGTGCTATATTATATCATTTTATTAATAACATAAAATGTCATTACTGGCTGAAAAAACTTCATATCTTAAAGAGATGCGTGCTGTCTGAAAGATATATATATATATACAGTATTATATTATATTTTAAAAGAAATACCATCAAATGAAATACACTATTATGCATGCTGTTTATATATATATATTGATTATTACAATATTTTCCTATATTATATTAATCAATAATTTACAAAGAGTGCTGATTCGATATGAAATGCATCTTGGGGTGTTTATCTTTTTCATAAATCTTTATTTATATATTTAAAGAATGTATGATAAAATTGAAATATTAAATACATACATATATATATATATATAAACGGTTATGTGATATAGCACTCAACTCATTTTCTTGCCATGTTGACACCTAGAGTTTATATTCAATTAGATTAATCTTTAATCATAAACTGGATTAGAATTTTTTTTAGGTAGCTGGCTTATAACTAACCTAACTAGACATACTTGATTGGTAAATAGATATTGTATTTTAGTCGTAATGAAATCAATAGAAATGTTGATAATATTCTTGCTTTATCTGTGCATAGAAAATATCTGCCATTGAAAAAGAAAGTTGTTGAGAAATTATTAGCAAAAATTACTTTAAAATATTTTATGAAATATACTAAGAGAGAGAGATGAAATAATAATAGCCACTTGCTTTTATGAGTATTAGTAAATAGTTGTCATGTTTATGCTATATTTATAAATATTCAGAAAAATGTAAGAGAAAAAATAGTATAAGTACTCTTCTGAAATTGTATTTAATAATTTTGTAATAAAAATAACAGAGAAAAAGACATAGATTAATGGGTCCAATTAATTATTTCATTTATTTAGAAAATGTACAGAATAAGAACAGAATTATTGAGAGAGAAAAATAAATACACTTTGCAGAAAAAGATTACATTTTATTGAAATCTGACAATATTTTTGACTACACTTTATAAATATAGAAAGAAGGGAGTAAAAAAAAGATTTTTTAAAAAAATGTTATTGGAATTGATTATAAAAGGTATGGATGGGAAAAGAAGATCAAATATTGGTATAATCTTAGAATTAAAGATATTATGTAAGGATAATTTAATAAATTGAAACAAGTGATAATTGTAAAAACAGATACTAATAATATTAATCTTAAGATGCAAATTATAATATAATCTGGAAAATAATATTTATAATACTGCTAAAGTCTTTTTAATTATCTTTTTAAATTGTATACATATATATATTAAAACTTATATATTAAAAAAAAAAGTTATTTCCATAAGTGGATTGCCTACCTCATCAGAAAATATTTAAATATATTCATTTGTTATTATTATAGGGAGTAATTTTAAAAGATCTTCCGATAAAATAAACAATTAGTTTATAAAAAGATCTGTTTAATAATTATATATGAAAATAATTCAATAGCCATTTATTTTGACAGTAAATAAGTATTGTTATTCTTACAGATAGTATCCCAAATTAATGTGGATTAATCAGATAAGCATCTAAGTATTTACTGTAAAAACAAAAAAAAATTATGAAAGATATCACATTTTCAATGCCACTGAATTATTAAAAAATATTATAGGTATAATAAATGTTAAAGATGAAATATATGTATTGTTGATTTCTATCCGTATTTGGAATATATATTTATTTATACTAAACTTAATATAAGGAATATAGTAAGACTTCATTTAATGACATATATATATATATTATGTGAACATATGTGTAGATATTTAATGTTCATATTTTAGGCATCGCTGAAGCGTGTTGCTGATGTCTTTATGTCCCAAATGAATGGAAATTCTTCTGGTTAGTAATAGAATTTATATTAATATATAAAACAAAGTTTAGAATTGCTACTTATTATACTCTCATTTTTTTCAGATGTTATTACAGAAAAAGATTTCATTTTATGGATGAAGACTATGCCATTTAATACAGTTAAAGCTTTTCTTGATTATTCTGGAGTGCAACTGGAAGCAGTTATGTTCATTCATTTAAATGTAAACACATTTCTGTGCCTTTTTAACTTAATCACTACATTTTTTTCTTTTCTGTCTCTCTAGAACTGTCCTGAATGCTGTCATCAATTAGGTCAGAATGTTCCTAGCTACGAGTTCCTAGAACAAATAGCAGAAAAAATTTACGATAAAGATTGGCATCCACTTGCAAATAAATTAGGTTTTATTGAAGAAGATATTCAAGGTTTTCAGAGAATGAACCCCACAATTCCAAAAGATCAGGTAAGATTTGAATTTTGATATAACTATTTTAACAGATGGTTTTTATGGCATATTAATTAGTGTGTGTGTGTCAGCTTTCTAATGATTGAAATTATTTTTTTCAGGGAGTTGGTTTTATAGATAATCCAGCTAATCATCTTGTCTTTGGTTGGTAAATAGATCTTTAGCTATTCTTATGTTGATAATAAAATAACTTATAGGACAGTCAGGATTCTTTAGATGGTTGTTAAAATATGGATTTAAAAAAAATATATATGGGGTAAACTTCCTCTTTGGTAAGAAAGGCATCTTAATTCTATGAGAAATAAATCCATGAAAAGTTATTTTCTATTGATATATATAAAATGATTTAAATTAGTACTTAAAATGATGTAGAGGTTTGTTTTTTTAATAATTTATTATTTTTTTAATTCTACATTAATTTGAAAATGAGAATTATTGATTAAAAGTAAAGCAAATATATAAATGGAAGAGGGTATAAATACTTTTAAGATAAATATGTATTAAGGACTAACTTTCATCAAGAATTAGAGCTAAATAAAAAAGAATGTCCACAGTACAAAAATTTATTTTAAAGAAATTATATTAGGCAATTTAAATAAGCATTTATTTTTATAGCGCTGTTTTATAAATTGTAATACATTAAAGATCAGCCTTTTCAAGCTATTGTGCAAGCGCTTTTTACGAGTGTTAATAATAAATGAATACTTTCACTCCAACATGATATAGTATTTAGGAAAGAATAAAATTAATCCACTTATTCTTTCCAACGCAAATGCTTATATATGGGCAAATCTCAAGTACTGGAAGTGAAAGCGTGAGGATAGACCACTCACTTTAAATTACTGTTTACGATGTCTGAATGAATGACATCGACGAAATTATCTAGAATTTACTAAACGTCACTCTCAAATGAAACTTAAACATATGTAAATAAGCATTTATTTTTATAGCGCTGTTTTATAAATTGTAATACATTAAAGACCAGCCTTTTCAGGCAATTTAGTCAATTATGTGTTTGTCAATTGTATCAGATATATAAAATTGTTTATTTAAATCATTCTATAATTAGATTATCTGTTATGAGAATACAATTAGTTTAGAATTGTCACAAAAGAGCAAATGAATGTGTATGTCACTTATTAAGAATAGCATATATGAAAATGTTTATATAAAGTATTATGTGTAGTTAATCAATTTTAATAAAGAGGATTATATTAACATATGCACACAAGTGTGTTATATATTTATAAATGTAATTTCAACTTTACTGGATATTCATTATTAATCAGTATTGAAAAAAAGTCTTTGACAGTTTTTAGCTTGGATGGCTATCAACTTAAACATGTGAATCAGTTTAAATATTTTGGTAACTTTTTAGATGTAAAGGCAAACTTGGATGTTGAGGAGCAATACAGACTCCATTAGTGTTACTGTTGCATTTACCAAATTAAAAAAGGGATATATCACCATATTGATATAGCTATGATGATTAAAATATTTGCATATAGGGCTTTTATTTTTATTTGTGTAGAAGTGAGATATGAACTTCCTATTGACAAAACATAAAGGGTATTAAAATTTTTTATTTAAGAATACTCCTTGTAAAATTTTAAAAATATAATGACAAGATCGTACAACTAATTGGTATGTTTTTAGCTTGCTGATTCTGATACTAATATAAAGGCAAATCTTTATTGTATTTGCATGTTATGTGAATAAATAGTAATAGGCTTTATAAAATAACAATGAATTAAAGCATTGTTTTCGTGGACTACATAGACATTATTTCAAAGATATACTTTAAAGAAATGCAATTTTGATTGCTTTTATTGTGTGGCTGAGATTTGAATAGAATGGAGAACTATGGTTATGCATTGTGCTGAAATCTTTCAAAAAGTAAAATTCAGTGCTTAAAAGACAGCATTTCAAAATGTCAAATAAATAGACTCAAGGTCTAATAGATAAATTGATGTTCATAGATGTCTTTGTATAATTATCACAAAATTCATTTTTAATTTTTTATCTTTCTATTCTTTTCTTCTTTTAGATTATAATGGCTATACTCATTCATGAGTGATTGCTAATGATGATGAAATTTAAGGATAAACTATGGACTCAATGTCCATAGGAGTACAATACTTTTCTACTAGTAATAAAGACCATATTATATTGCAATTGAGTTTTTTTTATAGTGAGCTTATCTACTCATATATCAGAAATTCTGATTAACCTAAAATCTTTACTTATTCTATATTAATACTGAATGTTTAATTGGGTTGCCTATCTAAAATAAAGACTTTAAACCATTTGTAATCTAAAAAAAAATTTCCATAATTTGCCTGGCTTGAACTCAGACTCAAATCTTAGATATGATAGTGTATATACATATATGCGTATAAAGAAGATATTATTTACTTTGTCTAAAAGTGACAAATGAAATTAACTATTTATATCTTGTGTTTTATATATATATAATTAATAAGTATACACATTCATATGTTCTAGTCATTTAAGAATTTAATTTTAGATTCAGTGTTGTTTCCAAAAATATTAGCTTGAAGAATATTCTCTTGGATCAAGTTCTCAATGAATTGTTTGTAAATTCTATTCTGAACCAAACTATTTATCAAATCCATATTTTTCAAAATCCTAGAGTTTGATTTTTGACAAAAAAACTTTGCACATGTTTATATTTTGAATATGCCTGTCACTCCCTAAGAGAATAGTCATAATATTTTATCACAATAGGAATTTCTGCATGTTTAGCATAATTTTTGTAAAGTCTGCAATATCGGATTGTCTGATCCCTATCTTGATAAATAGTTCTGTAATAGTAATGCCATAAAAATAGTTTTCTGCGTAATTTTTGAACTGTGATGTTAATTTTATTCTTAATCTTTTTTGGCATAAAAAAAATGTCACATTAAGTGATAGATTGTTTTTTATGTATTAACTCTATAGTAACAATATAAAATCTTTACACAACAGAATGAGTCAGTTGTTTATTTTTTTAAATGTAAATTTTGATAACTTCTCTATTTTTCTGTAGATATCATCAAAAAAGCCAGAGCCTTGAAGTCATAGTGACCTTTTATGACAAATATTACTTTATATTGTTATGTATTATGATAGTAAAAGATATTGCTGATTATAGAAAGTTATAAAATGAAAAAAAAAGCCTTTGTTTTATTAAAAATTATATATTTATTAATTAAGATTATATAATTTCAAGATAGAAAGTGCTGTGTCCCCGACTATGACCGGGCAACCAGCAAACAAATTATACAAGTACCTCAACAGATAGCAGTACATATATATATTTAGCAATAACAATTTATTAATAATTATAAAGTTACTAGACGGATCTTCAGCATAAATATACAGTCCACCCTTGAGCGAATCTAATTCCACAAGTTAACTACTGATTAACAAATAATGTTTATACAGTTTATGTAAACTATTATTCACTTTAACTTCACTAATATCTATAGTCTTTATAACACAAAGCTTGAAGACCCTCTTGAGGTATTCAAAATAATAATAAGACCGAGGTCTGCTAAAAGTCCTAATTGGCTTATTGACCTATAGAAGCCGAGATCCTGGAAATGAAGTCCTCTGATGATGATGTTTACTGCTGTTCAACTTGTTGACAAAGTGACAATACCCACTACCACAGAAAAAAAAGCAGTTCTTTCTCTGTAGCTTTTTATATCCCCCCCCCCCTCTTCTTTTAGTTTCCTTATTTTTTTCTGGAATAATTAGATTTAGCGTACAAATAAATTTCTTTTAGGAATTTATTTCCACATAAGGTGCATTTTAAGATCTATGCAATTAATTAATGTATACATGTCTCATATTTATTTTTAAACTTAGTTTAATTTGAACATTTCTTTTATCGATTTATTTAGCAACATTCTTAATTTTTTAAATATTAATTACATATTTTGCAGAAAGATTATGCAATAAAGAACATATATTACAGTAAACTTACTCTTTATTCATTGTAACACTAAATTATATTTAAAATTTCCATTTAATTGATATTCTTCAAATATATGTATAAAATAGAAAAGAATAGAAATATTCAGATATTCAACCAACTTCAATCCAGATATATATATATAAAAGAGGCCCATTCTATGCTTTCAGTCATATAATGCTCTGCAAGATGTTAGATATGAAGGACATAAGGTTACTATCAATTCAACTACAGTTTAATCTATATTAATTATTGTATAAGTATGTATTTGAAAGATTAATAATGATCAAAACTTCATAATAAAAGGAATGTAATTATCCATTTTATCAAAAGTCTTAAATACTCAAATTTTATATCTGAAAAGATATTTGTTTAAAAAAAAAATGTAATTGAATTATTCAACAAGATTTGAGAAAAATAAATATTTATGCACTAAAAAAATATCAACAATCATGATTAGAAAATAAGATACTTTGGGATTAAAGCTGCTGTGGCATAATCATCAGGCCATAATTATTCTAACTTTGTGAATTATTTTGTCACTAGGTTTGTAATTTTTTTAAAGATTAGCAAACTTTATATTTAAAAAAATGAGTTTTTGAGTTCAACTAAATTTTTAAAAATTGTTATGAATATGAACTATTTAAAAAATTTGAATTCAAATTGATTTTTTCAAAACAGGCAAAACTCTCTATACGTATTGCCACTCAGTGCAAGCCAGAATAGTGGCAATACGTATAGAGAGTTTTGCCTGTTTTAATAACAGTTATAAGCAAGCATAAGAAATGGTGATCATGTGATGTTGATTTTTTCAATTCAAAAATTAGTAAACAAAAGCAATTTTCAGTGTTCAGTTTATTTAATTAACTTGAATTTAAACTCATTTTTTAAATATAATGTTTGCTAAACCTAAAGTAATATTTCATAAGCAGTGAAAATATATTTGCAAAGTTAGAATAATTATGGTCAGACTATTATGTTATAGTAGCGCTAATCCTAAAGTACTGAAAATAAATATAATGTAGTACTGTAGCACATAAGCTTTTTAGAACAATTAGTAAACTTTATGCATAATAAATCTTTTAAAAGTTAATTTCTAGTAAATTAATCTATTCGAACCACAGATGATAAAAGTTCAAAAGATACAAGCTAATATTGCTTTATTTTAGAAAGAGATAAATTTACTGATTAGATTTTAAAAAATTGGAATGTATATAAATTTGAGGAAGACTAAAACTGATATATTTATATAGTAAACATAAAACATAATAATTGGGGGGAAATAAATTATTGCTTTTAATCATTTTTAAAAAATCACTAGAAATAAATATTAAAAAAATAAAATATTTATCTGTTAATCATTGAAATTAGAATTAAGAAAATGACTTATAAAATAAATTATGGTTTATACTTTTTATATTGCAGAAATATAGTCTTTTCTGGTACTTATGGATTAGAGCTGCCATGAAATATCCTACACATATTATTCATGCGATATTAATCCTGGCTTGATTAGTAGAAATTGAATATTAAAGTAATTCAAGATTTAAAAATTTGTATGAAGTTGATATTGTTTATAATCCTTTTCAAATAAATATATTATATATACTTCAAGCTGATCTTGAAGTAGAAATAATTTCAGTTCAAAATGATTTATATTTGAAATTATTTGCATCTGGATAAGTGATATGACAGTATACTTTAAATCGTAAAATTAACAGTATATTTCTTGGCAGCTCTAACCTGTATCTCTTTTCTAATATGAGGTTGATGAAAAATGGAAAAGATGAATTGAGTAGATAAAGTTAAGAATACATAATTAATGAAGTAAAAGTAGCTGTAAAGGGAAATTTAAAAAATAAGAGGAATACAAAATTCACAGGTGTTCTTTAGAAAGTATGAAAACCTGAATCAGAGAGACACGGAAAAAGCTGAAGTAATGTTTGTAATTTATTTTTTTGACAGATGAATTGTTTTATTATCAATATAATTTTCTATCTACCCAAATCACACATATTTCAATATATTTTAAGTTTAAATATACTACAGTAGCTTGTTAATGATAAAACATTTCTAAAACTTATACGAGTCTAGACATAAATATAATTTTTTTCCCAAACATTTTATTTAAAATTTTTTTTAAAACTGGACTTTTTTACCTGATGATTGTGATTTTATCATAATTTCTTTATAAACCATTATAAAATTATGAACTGAAATATTGGCAACCTGTATACAAAGTTTTAGAAACTTTTTTTATGTTGCAGTTTATCAGTATATCACTCTTACAGTAACTCTTAAATAAAAGCCAAATAATCAGAAAACAACTAGGAATCTAAATATTGATAATACTTTCAGCTTCTTAAATGAGTATTATTAAACTTTAGAAAAAAAGTAGATGCTGTTATTGCACTTTAAATTGTAGTCATTTTGAGAATTTCATATAAAGTATATATTATTTTTTGCTTCTACATTTATTTTTACTTTATTAATCCTTTTATGCTATTACTTCTATCAGTAATATTTATATTGTATATATATTTAAATTTACTTTCTTTTATATATATGTAAACATATTTCATTATTTATCCATGTATACTTTTTTTTTTTGATATTATAAGCATTATACTGCCGTTTGTATACTTTTATATCTTTTCATGATCTCTATTACTTAGGTGGCAGGTTTGATCCAGCTGAGAAACATCAGTATAGTGCTTAAATATTTACATGAATAAATTTGAAAAAGTTTAAATCTTTTAACCATCAAAATCTTAGTTCTAATATATGTAATCAATTTTACTTTTTTAGATTCAGGCTATGCTTAATGCTTGGAGAAATACTAATACATCATCAGCTACAGTTGATGTTCTTATAGCAGCTCTGCAAGAATGCAACATCAAAACTGATTAACTATACAAGATAGCATTCCAGTTATTAATTATAAACTTTTATCACAAATGCAATTACATATTACCAACATTAATATTAAACAGCCATGAAAATAGAGTACTATAGTAAAGCTTTGATTGAACTGCCAAAGATGCAATATATGGTTTATCAATGTGCAAATACTAAAAAGTTGATATTTTAATTTTGCCATTTTCTAAGTAACTTATGTAAATATTTATTTATTAATGTCAATTAGTGCAAATGTAAATATTTGTAATTTTTTATATTTATTTTTTGCTATTTTTTATTTATAATAAAATTCAAATATTAATATCTTTTATTTCTTTTTGTGTATATATACATATAATTTCTAAGCATTTATTCACAACAATTTTGGGAGCCTTTACTAATTACTTTTTCCAATATCTATGATTACATTTAAAACAGAAGAATGAGCAATTAATTCTATATGTATATAAAGGCATTTGTTCTATGCAGTGAAAATAGTTTGTTTTTTTTTCAATTTTTACGACCATGTTTAAAATTTAAGAATGAACTGTTAATTATATATATATGATTGAATGTGTATTATATACATATATGGAATAAAGTGGAAATAAATAGGTTTCAGCCTTGAGTAAGTTTGCTGAAAAATGATAAATAGATTGTATTTGAATAGCAAAGAATAAAAAGAATTTACTGAAGAATCATACAATAATTGTCATACTTTTGATGAAATCAACTATGTATAAAAACTCAATAATGGAAGATCAGATTAGGCATAAGGTAAAGCAAGGAATTGATGGTATTGCGTTAAAATTTTTATTAAAATTGAGGAATTTAAATGTGATGACTAAATTATGTCGATCTGAAAATTATAAAATGGTTTACAGATTGGATATGCATTTATATTTCTATAAGACTTGCTACACTATACAAACTTTCATATAATATATCTGTGATATCACGTGAAGCAAAATTATATTTTGAAAATTATTCAGCACACATAGATTTTTACATTAAAGACTACTTCCAAAAAAGTTGTTTTCAGGGAATGTTAAAGAATAAAATATCATTGGAGTATTGAAATAATCAACAAATATCAGGAAAAAAAATCTGCAAATGTATTTAGACATTGTTTCTGTTAATCATACTAATTTATGAAATGTTTTTAAGGAAAATGGATATATCGTAGCTTTTCAATTTTTTACGAGAAATTTATATGGGACTAAAAGCTATAGATAAACAAGTTAAGACTGATTTCACATTGATAAAAAATTTAGATCGAACTACATTTTGTACATCCAATTTAAGTATTTCATATATAAGTAAATCCATATTAAATTAAAACGTGAACTCTAGATTGATGGACACATCAAGTTTTAGATATTCTGATGACATGCCACTTTTAACTCAAATTGTAAAAGAGTCTGGAATAAAGATAATAGTGAAAAGATGTAATTATGTTAATATATAAAAAAATAATATAGCAGAGATGGAAATTGATTTAAAACTAATGAAGTTACAAAACTAACGAGTTTTTATCTCTTTGAATCATTAACAAGGGATTTAGGGATAGAGATTCATCAAAGATGGAAACAAGACAGAGTAATAATGAAATCATCAAATATAAAAACAATAATGATTCGAATTGTATAAACTATGATATTTTCTTAAAAACTTTCTATGAATATGAAATTTGACATTGAAGTATAGAAAAACCATTGATCCTCTTGACTGTGGAAATAATACTTTTACAAATAGCAGAAAAATGAAGCATTTATCTAATGAAATTAGATCTCTGTTTTTGTAACCATATCAAAAGTATTTTATTATGAGACAATCTAAATCATTAAAAATGTTTAACACTTAGAAAGGTCGATAGCTAAAGATGGCCAGAAATGATCAAAATAATGCATATATTATTGAGGAACTTGAAAAATCAAATATGATAAATCATTCTAGAAAAAACACTATTTGAGTGGTCACTAAAAACAAACTTGATACGGATACCTAAATATTTAAATAACCTTGTGTATGTAGTATATTGTATATGTGCCTTGTGTAATGTTAGAACATGTACTTTAAAAGTGTAAATATTTTCATACAAATTACTTATAAATATTTCTTCAGATGTTTATAAAAATATCTGACTGGAAGTTGATATCAGTTTTGTAAACCAGTATCTGACTTTTGATTATTTTAAAAGGGGTTAAACATTTAAAACTAAAACAATTTAGTATATCAAGCATAATGATTGTTTATTAAGTATGCATATTGAGAGATAATTGATGGCTATGAATTTTGTCTCATGGGCCACAAGACAGTAGTTGAATAATCTTGATAACATACATGATATATAAATAAATTTAAAGGAAAAGATGATAAATAATCATACATAAAAATTACTTAAATATTTAAAATAGTCTAGAATGTTGCAGTAATTAAATTATATTTATTGATATTTTTTAAATAGTTAAATTATTTAAAGGTAAAAGTCTCTTTCTAATACAAATATGCCATTGCATTCATTTTTTTAAATTTCTGATAAAAATATAAATTTTTAATGTAACAAAGAAAGAAAATTATAATGATGGTATATTATAAGATGTGATATGTTGGACTATTTCTATCATTTATGAGTGAATGTTGAATGTATAGAAAATTTTAAACTTTATTTAAACTTTCCAAATACAAACAACTTGTTAGTAATAACACACAAATAGACAATACAGGTTAGTAATTACACAACGTTTCGAGTAGTATTATTCTCCACTCTTCTTCAGGTGTTGCTGGCCTATATACACAGTGACAATATTCGCTTAGAAGTTTAGCTCGCACCTTTAGATTCTTGAATTTAAGGCAAACGCTCTACCAACTGAGCTATTCGGTCAAAGGCCTTTGACAAAATAGCTCAGTTGGTAGAGCATTTGCCTTAAATTCAATATTCAAGAATCTAAAGGTGCGAGTTCAACTTCTAAGCGAATATTGTCATTGTGCATATAGGCCAGCAACACCTGAAGAAGAGTGGAAAATAATACTACTCAAAATGTTGTGTAATTACTAACCTGTATTGTCTATTTGTGTGTTATTACTAATAAGTTGTTTGTATTTGGAAAGTTTAAATAAAGTTTAAAATTTTCTATACATTCAACATTCACTCATAAATTGTGGAAATTATGTTTGTATAAAACAAAACTGTTTATTTCATTTAACATGTAATTACAAAAGTTGTTTTCAATATGTTTATATTTATAGGAGATTAAGAAAAAAAAATTAATTAAGAAACTATTTTTAAAATATTTTGTTTTAGTGAATGCAAGATTCAAAAAAAAAAAAAACAACCATTAAATTAAAGTTATAAATTAGATTCTTGTTTTGTTAATTACAAAAGAAAAATAATTAATTTTAATTAATCCTGTTTACTAATTTGTACATTTAGTAGTATGGCTATAAATATTGAGGTAGTTAAAACATTGGCAGTCAAAAGACACTGTTGTTTGTAATCTCTATGCTGGTTGTTTAGGACTCCTGAAAAAGTATGTGTATCTACTACTTGCAGTACCTGAAGTTTATATGAATTTGAATTGCCTGTTTGTTAACCAAAACATTTTTGTGGTTGTAAGATTGTCATTGCTTTGGCCACCAAGGAGACTTTATTAGATAAAAAGACTTCAAACAGCAATTTAAAGATGAGAAAAAAGCTACTTAAATATTTTTTCACAAATGCAACAAATGACGATTTGGTAGATTCATCAGTCATTCATGATATTAGTTCACGCTGAAGTTGTCATTTATGATTCATTTTCTGAATTATAAATAGTTATTTGCTTTTCACATCACAATATGAATCATCATTAAAGACATTCTATTTATAAACTTCAGACAGTTTTATTTCTTGATAGTATCAATTGTTAATTTCCATTATTTTTCTTTCCTTTTTTTTTTTGAGTAGTTAATAATGAACACATTAAATGACTATAATATAAGTAATATAATGACTGTAATATAAGCTGTCAGTAAAGTAGTTCACTTCAACGAATGATGATAACCTCCCCCACCCCACTGTAAAATGATTAAAAAAACCATTAAGTTTTGAAACTTTTAAGAGTAACAATATTAGGTATGCTGAAAGTAAAATTCTCTAACTATAAAATTTTTTAAAATTTAAATGAAGAAAAAAAAAGTCACAATATTTTAAAATAAAAATTTATTTTTCTGAATGTTAGTCTTTAAAAAATAATAATTTATAAAAAGAAATAATTAAATTTCAAATTACACATTTTTCTCATAAAGTGCCATAAATCTAAATAAAATTGCAATTGAAATTATAATAAAATGTTATAACTGAAACATAGGCTTATTTATACCTGTGTCTATATATATGTAATATTAGGGTATGAGCACAGACATTCACATGTGAATGTCTGTGCTCATACCCTAATATTAATAAAATGTTAATGATATATCTGTATTAAGAAGGTTATTACTTTTTTTAAGAATTACATTTTCCCTATGTGTTAATATATATATATTAATTATTACAGATGAGTTAAAGAATCGAAAGTCTTTTAAAAATATAATCAATATAAAAAAAAAGGATGAGAAAACAACAAATACAAAGAAAATATGAAACAAAATAAAATGAATTTTGTATGTATAAATATTTAATTTTCATTTAAATTATTCACATAAAGTGATAATTTATTATATAAACATATATGAAAGAAAATCAAATATAAAACAATTTGAAAATAAAACTTGAAAAATATTGTTAAAATTAAATAAGTTTCCTTTTATTTATTCTACAGAAAGTTAGGCACCATTCTATTATCAAAATGGGAAGATAAATGCAGCAAGTTTTTTATTGCTTCTTTATTTTTAACTTTTCCAAGCAGAAAATAGTCCAGGATCTTGTAGCTCTTGAGTTCATTATTCTTATCACTGGGCTAATCTGTTTGTTTTTAGATAATGCAAATTATGATACTTTATATTTTCTCTTTATTATATATAAAAGCAATCTTATCTAATTGCAATAATAATTTAAAATAAATTTGCCTTACTGTTTGGCAAAGTGTATGTATTATATATCTTATTTTCTGCAATAATGATGGAAAAATTAGTTGAGAATTCTTTTATGTCCTCAATTTCTTATTGCTTTTTATAGTTGCATTAAAATAATACTTTTATATGTAAATTTTAGTATTACAAAATTTTGCATTTATCTTAAAATATAAAAATGATATCTATTCATTAAAATGTCCTTGATATTAGTTAATCATGGGGTCAACAATCTCATTCTGCATAAGAAAATCTCAGTTGCTAAAAATTGCTAAATTACGAGTGCAACTTATGATAGGAAATATGACAACAAATTTTCTGATGACTAAACAATATGAAAGTTTGACTTTACATTAATATCAAATCTTTATTAGTTCTTAATACAATTTCTTACATTATCTTATTTTATAATTAATATATATTATAAAAGTACAAAATTATTTTTTAAAAGATAAATATTAATTGAAAAAAATATAAATATTTTTACAAAATTAAAAAAATAACTGATTCTTTTATTCCATTATAAAATAAAAAAACATTTTGCAGTTTTTTTTTCAAAATGAGAAAATAGTTTTTTTTACATTAATTCAAAATAAAAAAAATGTATTAGCTATAAAAAATAGATAAGGAAAATGTTTTTTTAAATTTAATTCATAATATAAAAATAATATCTTTTTCAGAAAATATAAATATTTTCATGTTAAATGCAATAAACATTCAATTTGTTACATAAAATCTAAACTATATATGATATAAAACTTTTTTAAAAAAACTTTCCAATGTTGAAAAACAATAACGAAAATCAATAACTATGACCAAAACATAAATATAAATGCAATATGATTAAAACATATAAATGATTAGTTTAGTAAAAAATAAATAAAAATCTGTAGACTGTTTCATTAGTATGATTTTCAAAAATACAATTTATTTGATCATAATAGGCATTAATGTTTATATCTTATTACTAGTAATAAACATATTTCATATCACTAATCAAATATTTTCATATAAAAATATATTTCATTTATAAAATGTATTTTAAGTACATGAATAACTTGTAAAAAAATATTTTTTGTTTCAATCAAAATAAAAAAAATGAAGTTAGTTTAAAAAATTTCAAATGTTTTTTTTTTGTCAATCTCTACACATTAAAATCCAATTAACAAACGGTGTTTTTGAAATAATACTTAAGATTTCAACCTAAACTACAAGTTTCCTGTTAAGATAATGAGTTTAACTAAAATGAGACAACTTACATATGATAATAGATGGGAATTTGAAAAAAATAATATTATACATATTGTATGTATACATATAGCTAAAATAGCAATAAAAAAATTTACATATGGTAATATATATGCCAATAGTTTTTTTTTAATTATTACTTAAAAGTAATAACTAAAATAAAAAAATCTATTGGTATATATATGGTTAACATTTCTGTATTTTTTATAATATCTACAATCTTTTAAAAAGCTGTTATCAATTCTATGACTAGAGGAATAAAATGATAGAATATACAAATGTATTTTAAACTCTTAATCAGTAATATTAAATATCATTACTTTAAAAAAAAAAAAAATGCCCAAGATAATATAGTTAGATTTCCATTTTAAAAATGTATGGCAAAAATTATAATGCAATAAATTAGTTACAACTTTTTTTGAAAAGGTATTAATAATAATAATTTGTTAAAAATATTAACCCAACAGACATATACTAGTAAAATTAAAAACACTTTACTCACACTATTCAAATGTGATGAGAAAAACGCAGTAGTTGAATATTGTAAAAGTTTTCTGATCTAGAAGTAATGGTTGTATAAAAAATGTTCATATTTTATTCTATTAACTCTCAAAAGTAGTTAATAAAAAAAAAAGACTAAAAATTATCCTCTTTGCTTTTTTAAGAAGTTACAGTGAATTCAATTCATCATTTTTTCAAAGGACTAAATGATAAATTCATAATAATAATAGTAACTATTAAAACCATGAACAAGAAACAATTTAATGATTGCTCACTGGAATACACAACAAATAAAGAATTACTCAATCATTAGCTTTTAAGTACAACTCTGATATAATTTAAAATATTCCACATTTATTATTTGCAAAATATGAATGTGAGTGAAAATATACATAAAGTATAATATATATATATACCTTAAATACGATAATTACAACATTTAAAATCAAAGTTAATAATTAATATAGATATTAGATTTTTTTAAAAAATAAATAATAATCTCATCTAATCATTAGTTTAATACATAAAAAAAATTAAATTGATATTAATTTGCTTATAATAAACTATAATGCTTCATTTATATCTGAATATGCTAAGACTTTTAATAAAAGATACAAATCTTTTTTAAACTTAAGACTTTTAACTGAAAGTTAAAAACAAAACTTTTTAAAAGTTAATTTTTTCTAAATAAAATAAAATATGCAGATATGTATCTCTAAATTATAAGAATTAAAGAAAGAGTGGAGATGATTATTACTAATTTTTAATGGAATAAATACAAAAAAAAAAAAACTATCCATGTGGATAAATATTATGACCAAATGTGATTTGTTGATGGCAACCCCCTCCCCCCAGTAATGAAGGATGCATATTCAAGATCAAATAAAAAATATGGTGAAAATGGAAAAATATACATATTCGATGGATCAAAAATGTACTGTACTGAAAATAGTTAATTATTCCAGATAATAATTATTAGTTTTAAATTAAGTAATCTTAATACTTTGATTTTTTTAAAAAATAAATAATTCAATATACAATACTTTCAAAATTTTTCAAGATTCCAAGCTGTCTTTAATTGCTTTCATTTGATTTACCATTATTATTTATAATCATCAAAGACATTCTTGAACACACATTTATACAAATACTGTCCTGCTATTGTTTCTATATATAAAAAAAGGCAAAAATATTAATTTTATATTGCAATTAAATAAATATTTATAACATTTCTATTTATATGAAAATATTAATAATAAATATATTTCTATCAAACTAATAAGATTAAATAATGAAAAATGAAATTATTAAATCAAGGTAATATATATTTATAGAAAAGTATATAAGAGGTTACCTAGTATTATATTAAATGTTTTAGCAATTAAATAGTCACATATAATTTATTTCAGATAGTTAATTTTCAAATTTTAAATTGAAATGTTGTTAACAACTTAAAATTTAAAATATATATATTTATATTTCTTATAGGAATCTTTTTAAGATGTCTCTTTCTAAATCAATGGCTCTTTCTAACATTAAAAATATAAATTAAAAAGAAAACATAAAAATTAATAAATAAATACAAACTTATTATTTTCTCAAATATGTAACATAAATAATTTTTAAAACTTCCAATCATCTAATACATTTCCACCGAAATGCATTGAATCTTTAACCATGTCTATACATTTATTCATATTTTCCTAGATTTAACAAAAATTTCATAACATTTTTTTTATAGTTTTTGATATATTTTGTCACTTGTATATTCTTTTCACAATTCATTCTGTGACCTGTATCTTTTCTTTTAATTGCTAATTTCATATTCTTTACCTCTTATTTGCAGTTTTACCTCATTGACCTAAATAAATCATATTATGTGATTGCAATTAATTTAATAAACTATCTCTACTTTATTTTTAATATTATTTTTAGCATTACATATCCATTTCCCAAAAGATATACTATTTTTCCATCCTAATTTAATAACATCTGGCAACTTTTCTTTATTCATTTTTCTTATAAACATTCATTAAATACATTTCCCTTTATATATGTTTTTTATTATTTGTACGTTTATTATTTAAAAATTCTTTTAATATTTTTTATAACCTATTTCCATATAATGAATCTCAACTTCTAATTATTTTGTGTACATGCTTCTTCAGTATTTAATGTTTAATGTGTCATT
The DNA here is from genome assembly GCA_028023455.1 of Epiperipatus broadwayi. Classification (NCBI taxonomy): domain Eukaryota; kingdom Metazoa; phylum Onychophora; class Udeonychophora; order Euonychophora; family Peripatidae; genus Epiperipatus; species Epiperipatus broadwayi. Next base: position 2,772,308 of record JAQFVV010012429.1, on the reverse strand, counting down.
TTTTCAATTTAAAATCTTTCAAAAATGCAATTTCTAAAATTCTGACTGGTATAAATTTGAATTAACTATCCTTGTTTCTTTATCTTTAATATATTGTTTTTTTTAAAGTATACTTCCATTAATATTTTTTTAAAATGTTTCTAAATATTGTATTTATTATTATTCAATTCCTTTAATGTGCTAACAATACTTCTCCCCATTTCTATTATATTATCAATATATCTATAATATTCCATAATTTCTTTATTTTTTATTATATTTATTAATTACAATTTTTATGAAGACAATTACAATTGATGATATAATCCCAATAATAGAACCCATAACCTCTCTTGTGCTATATTCCAGAACTATTTTACTATTTAAAATATAGAGCATCATTTATAAATGTTTCTTCAATAATATTTCCATTTATTTGAAATTTATTCGTAATTTTAATACTATCATTTCTTAGTAAACATTTTTTTCAACATCAAATGATGAAATTATTCTATTTAATTTTACTAAACTTACTTGTAATCTCTTCAATTTTAAATATAATATTTACCAAAGCCTATTGCAGTAATATTTTTTTTTACATATATACTATAAAATTCTTTAAGAAAATAATTATTAAAATCTAAGGCTAGTCTTACTGTCATGTTATCTTTATGTGCTTTGACTTTAAAACAGGCAAAACTCTCTATACGTATTGCCACTCAGTGCAAGCCAGAGTAATCAATGGATGCCAGAAGGCTTATGTATAAAATCCCCATCTAGTGCCTACTTATCCAATATCCCCAGACTAGTTTCTGGCTTGTGACCTTCATCAGTGAGGAGCCTTGGATCTGAGAGCACTGCACCTAGATCTTAGGATCTAATGCAACCCTCCAGCAGCCACCTTTTATCTCTACTTAACTACAAAACTATGAGTCTTAAATTGATTACTCTGGCTTGCATTGAGTGACAATAAGTATAGAGAGTGTTGCCTGTTTTAATAACAGTTATAAGCAAGCATAAGAAATGGTGATCATGTGATGTTTATAGTATTTTTACCTTTCTAATTACACATAGATGTTCAAATACTATAGAATATAAAAATCTGTGCTCTTTTTAATTAATTAATTGATTCAATTTCATATAATTCAATAAAATTTTTATATTTTTTTCTTTAACATATTTCATTGATCTTTATTCATTTTGTGATATACTTGCTTTGCTCTATTTTCCCTTATTTTTCTGGCATATGTGTGGAGTGTATTAATGTATGGTTGTGATGCATGGACATTGAGTAATAGAATTAAGAAACGATCGGAAGCCTTCAAGATGTGGACATGGAGAAGAATAGAAAAAATCAGTTGGATGAGTAAAATAACAAATGAAGAAGTTTTGAAAAGAGTAAATGAGGAAAGAAGATTGATTGAGAATATCAGAGAGAGAGAGAGAACGAGAAACTGGATAGACATATATTAAGAAGAGATTATAGTTTAATGAAAGATGTTTTGGAAGGAATGATGAATGGAAATAAAAAGAAAGAACAGAAGAGATTGACATTATTGGATGATATAAGAGATGAGAAAACTTATGTGGAATTGAAGAAATGGGCAAGGAAGAGAATGGAATGGAGGAATTGATGTTGTGACTACTCTCTGGACCTATCTATTGGATAGTATATTATTGATTGATTCTAAATCATCCAAAACAACAAAACATGATATTTTATATTCACTTGTTATTATACCACTTCATTATTCATTTTTTCCACAATTTATTTTATAATAGATGTATCTGTCCATTCCCTTTTATCATATTTGGTTTTTTTGTTGTTGAATAGGTTTCTATAAGGAATTATAGCTATTTTGATGCTATAAATAAATTTTATTTAATCTTAAGTTGTTCATTATCAATTTAATTTAAACTTGAGCAATATTATACATTTTTATACAGAAGACAATATTATGAACAATATAAAGTTTGAAAAGTGATCAACTGAAATAAGATGTACTTATTCTTTAGATCATTGTATCAACAGAAATAATAAAGACATCCTGTAGCAAAAATTTTTTTTAAAAGTTTAACCATAGAAAGGTATGTAGGAATTTTTATATAAAAATGTAAATAACAATTTTACTACATTAAAAAAGATCTGGAATGATAAAAGCATTGAACAATTAAAACATCTCGTGCCTTTTTAAAATGAATGTAAAAACAATAGAATTATATCTACATAATGCAAGATTAAAATTAATAACCGGAAAAATTATAGAAAAGTTTATACAATAAGATTCAAAGAACAGTATTAGAATGATATTGTTAGAAAGTACATATCTAAAAAATTACTTGAGTATGTTGGGCATTTTTAAATAGTTCATAGTATATTAAAAAATAAGCTATATATAAAATATGAGAATAAATGTAAGTAGCTGAAAAATAGAAAAATAAAAGTGAGGAAACAAAAAGATAATCCCTTTAAAATAAAAATAAGAAGAAATAAAAAATAGTTTTGTAAATAATGAAAGGCTATTTTTTAAATTGAAAAAATACTCTTTTCTTATGCTAATTGTAATTTATATATTTAAATATTTTATCAAGAAATGGTAACGTTTTATTTATTTATTTATAGAGCAAGGTACATAATTGTATTATTGTTATAATTTGCTGAACATCCTTTTGATGTTGATGGTCAGAATGAACAAACACATTCTGGAAAAAATCGCAAAATACATATGCTTTATGGATAGAGATGTGCATAAAAGAACAGTATAGAATCTGAGATCTCACAATAATTTAAAAGCAAATATACAATTAAAACTTAACGTTATTAACAAAAAAGAAAAATAAAGTCAGGAGATTATAATCAAGAAATAAAAACACTTAGTTTACTATCAGTTTTCATCTGAGCTTAAAAAAATATTTCAATACCTTGCAACTTAAAAAAATTTATAGAGTTCTTTGCTAAGGAGGATGCTAACAATCAAACACACAAATGGAAGATTGAGAGCAACAGTTCCATACAATTGAGCAAACTATTTTTTTTTAGTATTATTATTCAGCAGAGAATTAATTCAAAAATCGTGACTACACTTTTGTGTTAAATTGCACAGGGCATCTTATAATTTATGAATAGATAGATCAAACATATTCACTACAATATAAAAATAAGAATTTATATATATATACCATTTTCCAGTTGATAATAGCAATCCACTCACTTGCTTCCTCTTCTGTTGCTGCATAAATGAAAAATGTTCTCCAAGAAAAAACCAACCTGAAAAAAAATATGTTGGTTTATATATATATTATTTGCAATTTTTTCCAAAATAATTTTTCTATCATTAATATTACTAGAATTATTAATTTAACAAGCTTGCAACCCTAATCAATTATGTTGGTTCTAATTTATTAGATTTTAAATAAATTTCTGTGATACAGAAAAAGTATCAAGTTTATCCAAAACCAAGAAAATGTAATTTAAAACCATTTAATATATACCAATTATTATTTTTTTTTTAAAAAAAAAACAAAACAATTTTATATAATATTTTGTAATCTGTTTTCTTATTTCAATTAAAATGACCTATTTCAGTAATTTTTTTAAATTAAAAAAATAAACTCTCTTGAAATTTTGAATTTTTTCAGGACTTGACTTGTGTCTGATACAGAGGCAACTGGTCCATAAGCACTGCAGCAACTCCAGAAAAAAAATTAATTATTAAATTTGTACTTGAAAATATCAAAAACTCAATATTTTGCATACTTATTATGCAAATACATCTAATTAAATCATTTTTAAAAAGAATTATTTTCAAAGACACTGCAAATTATGGCAGTGCCAGAAACATCATATTCTATAAATTTCGGCAAGTTATCACTTTTATCATGTGAAACTAGCCCCATTGAAGTTGCTGCAGCATCAACAGTTATTTGAGTGTGGTTTATTTATCTATTCTGGTTTCTGTTCAGAGCAAATAAATTTTTATTGCTTTCATTTAGGATGAGCAATAAAAATATTTGGGGTTTTTTCTTGTAATTTACATTTATAAATTAACATATAAATATTTATTACAGAAAAACAGCCAATGCCAGCATTGTGTGTGCTGAGAGACACGATGCTAAATGCAAAATCAGAGAAGCATTCCACATAGCCAAGGATCCCCAAGGTCATTAATAGAAGGGAGGCCTGCTTTGCTCTTTCCCGGAAATAGGAGCTGTAAGCAATTTGCATTAATTTACACAAAACACTTAACAAAACATAGTTTTACAGACTATTAGTAGCTATGATTATGAGAGCAAAATCTCTCGAGAGCGCTTAGTTAAATTTAAATTACTCTTTTAATTCTAAGATCGAACTAGCTTCATTGTCTGTGTGTTATGCACATATATGTACTGTATTTAAATATTTATCATGATATATATATATTTCCAATTGTCATTGCATAAAAAAGTTGAAATAAAAAGTAAAAGTCAATCTACTCCAGATATCATCTGTCAAACAGCAGTTATTAAAAATTAAAAAATACATTAGATCTTTGAACAATGATTGGTATGGACAAATAAAATGGTTATGTGGTTGCAAAATTAGAAATGCTGTTTTGTTTGGCAGTGATATGTAATAAAACACCTTTGCTTAAAAATTTCATGAGCTGCCATATATTGTTGATCAATTCAAATTCTTTTTGGGATCAAAATTAAGTTTTAACAGCTCATTGTTTGCCAAATCAATACTAAGTAGTTTGATTTAAAACAATAAATTTTCATCTTTTTTTTAAATTTTGAAAAAAATAATATGAATTGTGTATGTGCTTGATGCATCATTTAAAAAATAAAGGAGTTTTCCAAAACTGGTCTTCAATTTGTTCTACATTTAGACTTTTTTTAATGATTTTTTTTTTCTAGAGAACATACATTTAAAGATTTTTTAAAACCACAAATTAAAAAAAAAAATGACAAGAACACTGAGTGAGTATTTGTAAAGAATTAATGTTCGATAAATATAATAATTCTCTATAGTTTTTTATTATAAAGAATACTTTTTTGCATATGAAAATTTACAAAGATTCTAATAAATTAATATTTTATAATTATTTTTCCATAAAATGAAATTATTAATCCACAAAAAAAAAAGGTTAATCAACAGTTTGTAAAAGTAATTGACCGTATATGTATATATATCAAGTCATATATCACATGCCTTAATTTAATACGCTTGTATTACAAATGTTATATAATGAGCATGCCAATAGCTTTTTATAAGCTTTTCAGAATATCCATCCTTATCCTCAGACTGGTTTCTAGCTCTGGCTTCCTAGGTTGAAAAAATCAGGTCAAGCACAGCACTTTATCTTATGTTTAACTATTAAGTAGAAAATCTGAAATTTTCAGAGATCTATATGTCTTCAAACCCACTATTTAACTTAAATAGCCATATGGAACTGAACTAAGTTCAGATACACCATATGTTAATAGCTTTAGCAATATAAAATCTTGCAATTATTGTTAATGCTCTTAAGGCTTAGGCAATTTTATATTGCTAAAGCTATTAATATATGGTGTATCTAACTTAGTTCAGTCCCATATATCTATTTAAGTTAAATAGTAGGAAGACATATGAATGTCTGAAAATTTCAGATTTTCTACTTAATAGTTAAAGATTGGATAAAGTGCTGGACTTGACCTGGAATTTTAAATCTAATGCTTGAATATCCTAGCGCCTCATTGACGAAAGCCAGAGCTAGAAACCGGTCTGAGGATAAGGATATTCTGAAAAGCTTATTCATGCTCATTATATAATATATCAAAATATATATATTAATTTGAATATTATATATATATTGAACCGTCCACCTTTTTTTTATAGTAATAAAAATAGAAATATATTTTTATTCTTCCCTCATTAACAAACTATCCTATCTCTGAAAGTTTCTGGTCCCTCAGGTGGAGGGAGCAATATAATTGGCAGCAAGCTACCAATAATATAAACACTCTACTACTAAATTAAAACACTGGCCAACTTTATTTTAAGGAGATCCCTTTAGGCGCCAGTTAATCACGGAGTAATTAACGTGTTCGCTCGACCAGCAACAAATTTAGTACCTGAAATCCCAGCTAGCTCATCGAATTGTAGCTGTCTTAAAAATCTCTGCCTACTCTAAAATTCTATTTATTAATAATAAAAAAAATTACCGCACGATAAAACTTTGGCATCATTCAAAAAAATCCTTATTTTAAAAGCTCTTTTAGTTTCAACTTAAATCATTTCTCAATAACAATTATATGTTTCAACTCCCGCTTTATTTCCATAAATTAAACATATTACCTCATAATAAATGTGTACGTTCGTTCTATTAACATAAATATTTCAACAACAGTTTAAATCTCGCTTTTTTCTTAAAATAATCGCTTTGTCTCATAATACAACCACGCACACTCTTTTCATATGAATAAATATTTTAATACATTTGAAATAAAATAAAAAATACAGAACATATTTAATTAAAATTCACACATACACACAATTAATAATTCTGAATAAAAGTTGGACAATGGAACCAATATAATTTATACCCTCTACCACGGCTTAAAGATCAAGAATTGGAGAATAAGAAAAATGAAATGTTACCTAGGATTTGAATTTGATTTGATGCAAGTATGACAAAATGTAGAATGTTGGTAGTGCTAACTCCTCGTGGACTTTCCTTAATTTGTGATGTTATATGACACTCGTAAATCTCGGCGTGGACACTCCGCTGTTCCTTAGACTTCACCCGAACATGGTTTGTCCTTCGAACTATCTGCTGATGGTGCTGCAGAGAGGGCTTCAGCTGGCTGCACAATACGATGGGTTCAGCAATGCATCATTTTATTCTAATAGTAGCTTCTGCAATTTTCTTTTGATTCTAAATTTTTTTTAATTAAATTTTTTTTTATTATTAATTGTTCTTTTTTTTTTGATTAATTTTTCTTTGAATCAATAATCTAACAATACAAAATTTTCACTTCTTTTATACCCGGCGCTTCTTATCTCGCAGATCCATCATGCATTTGACTTCGCTCCAAATGGACTTCTGTTTCTTTTATTTAAATTCTCTGATCCTTTCCACTGGTCATTGATTTAAGTGAATATCAATTTTTAGTTTCTTTGTTAATTTCTAGCCATTTAATTAGATTTCTTTTGTGTTTTATTACATTAGCTCTCCATTGTCTTTTCAAATTCCTTTCCTTTATTCAAAATATATTTATACACCCACACATTCAATCCTTTTATTATAAGAGAAAACGAACTCCCACTCCTTTTTACTTTTTTTTTTTATTAAAAGAGTAATATTAAATCATTTTTTATTTCAATTCCTTTTTTTTTCTTTTATTTCTAAAATATTACCCTCCTTTTACAATCGTTTATTTCCTTTCTTTAACAATAACCCTCCCCCCATCCTAATCTTTTGTTCTAAACTTTTATTTTACTTTGATTTTTAAAATGAAATTTCTTAAATATTTTTACTCTTAAAAATACTAAAACATTCGGTCAGGATGTACTTCGGTACATTTCCTCCGTCCCTCCCCTTAAGACTAAAATATCATTCTGAGCATTTTAGTTTCAAAATCCAAATTCATAAATACTATAAAATCCTATTGCTTTGTTTTGATTGAAATTCGTTTTCCCTTATTCTTGTGTAGCCATGTCATTTATTAAATTTTCTACTCCGTTATATTTTTTTGATTTATTTACGCTCGATCCGGTGGCTCTCTTTTTCTGCCAAGTGAGTCGTTATAACCATCCCATCTCATGTATTGATCTGGGGGCTCCCAGGGTAGGTTGCCGTAATCAACCAGTGTTAAACATTCCGCCATTTCCTCTACTGACCGTCCATCTTTGCTTAACATTAGCTGTTGTATATTTGGTGGCATGTTATTATGTAATGTTCTAATTATCTGACCGTCCAACATAGGAAATGCCATCAATGCCTTGAGTTTCGATACTTTTCGGTAAAAGAACTGCGCTTACGCATTTCTCCCTGTGCATTAGAATCTCTCCTGGGATATTTTGTACAGGATCCCATCTTGCCTGGCTTCGTTCCAAAACGCCCTTAGAATAGATTGTCTATATTCTCTAAATGTCTGCGGTTTATTGCCCAGGGTGTGCCACCAATCACATGCTGTCTCTTGGAGGTAACTATTCGCCACCGCAACCTTATCCTCTTCTGGCAAATTTTTAATATGGAATAAATTACTCAAGCTTTCTAAATATTTCAGCGGGTTTTCTCCTACCTCTGCTTTGAACACTGAAATGGTGAATTGTTTCTCCATATATCTATTGGTCCGTTCACCATGCCTATCCTCAATATTGAAATTCTCACATTTCTATTCTATCTGTTTTATTTTCTGACCTATGTCTTCCATTATGCCTCTACATATCTCCTTCACTTCAGCTTTTATATCCTCCTTGCTCTATTATTTTCTCTGAGTTCCCTAATTCCTTGTTACTACTTTCTTTTGTGCCCTCCTTTTTTAGTTTCCCTATTTCCTGTCATGTCATTTTCTGGCTATTTATTAGTTCCTGGCATATCTCTTCTACTTGTCCTACTCTCGCTTCTAACTGGTTCACCTCCACATTGTTTAACTCCTCCCTCACTTCTTCCATATTTCCTTTTAGTTCTAAAATCTCAAACTTTTCTTTGTCTACATTTTTTCTCATTACTTCTACCACTTCCTGGCTTCCATCCATTCTTACTGTTAATTCCAGTCTCATTTCCTTCATCTCTGTCCTAAGCTCGCTAATTTCCTGCCTCATTATTTGCTGATTTTGGTTGATGTCTTCGGCATTTCCCTCATCATGTTCATTATCATTTGAAATGCACTTTCCTCTACTATTTGCGGATTTTTAAAGAATATCGGGCTTACTTCTGGCATTGCCCTCCCATCACTTCCGCTTTCTTCCATTTTACAACTAATCTATCTAGTTTTATTTAAGCAATAAAATTCCTTTTTTCTATTTTAAAACATACGTACAACCAACCCTAATCCTCTTAGTTCTACTTTCGTGCTTCCTGTTCGTCTATCATAATTTGCCCAGAATGTCCTTTTCTCTCTCTCTTTTTTTTTTTTTAACGATCATGCCTCCATGTTTTATATGATCATACAAAAGTCACTTTTTATTGGTTGCACTAATTTAACCGGTTCTCTAAAACAATACTATCACGCTTTCTAACTTCTTTCTCACTAACTGTCACTTATGTTAGTTACAACTGACTTTGGCCATGCCATTTGAAATGTCCAGCTACAGCACACGTCAGTCCTGCCATTTGAAATGTCTAGTTTCTGCCCACATTAACAAGCTAATTGAACCGCCCACCTTTTTTTTATAATAATAAAAATAGAAATATATTTTTACCCTTCCCTCATTAACAAACTATCCTATCTCTAAAGGTTTCTGGTCCCTCAGGTGGAGTGAGGAATATCATTGGCAGCAAGCTACCAATAATATAAACACTCGGCTACTAAATTAAAACACTAGCCAACCAAACACTTTATTTATTTTAAGGAGGTCCCTTTAGGTGCCAGTTAATCATGGAGTAATTAACATGTTCTCTTGACCAGCAACGAATCTAGTACCTGAAATCCCAGCTAGCTCATCGAACTGTAGCTGTCTTAAAAATCTCCGCCCACTCTAAAATTCTATTTATTAATAATAAAAAAAATTACCGCACGATAAAACGTTGACATCATTCAAAAAAATCCTTATTTTAAAAGATATTCCCTATTCTTTTAGTTTCAACTTAAATCACTTCTCAATAACAATTATATGTTTCAACCTCCGCTCTATTTCCGTAAATTAAACATATTACCTCATAAGAAATGTGTACGTTCGTTCTATTAACATAAATATTTCAACAACAGTTTAAATCTCGCTTTTTTCTTAAAATAATCGCTTTGTCTCATAATACAACCACGCACACTCTTTTCATATGAATAAATATTTTAATACATTTGAAATAAAATAAAAAATACAGAACATATTTAATTAAAATTCACACATACACACAATTAATAATTCTGAATAAAAGTTGGACAATGGAGCCAATATAATTTATACCCGGAAGATACTAGTTCATAAAAGTTAAAAGTTTTTATTTACTTATCTACCACAACTTAAAGATCAAGAATTGGAGAATAAGAAAAATTAAATGTTACCTAGGATTTGAATTTGATTTGACGCGAGTATGACAAAATGTAGCTTCTGTAGAATGTTGGTTCAACCGGTTAGTGCTAACTCCTCGTAGACTTTCCTTAATTTGTGATGTTATATGACACTCGTGGATCGTGGCATGGATACTCCGCTGTTCCTTAGACTTCACCCAAACATGGTTTGTCCTTTGAACTATCTGCTGATGGTGCTGCAGAGAGGGCTTCGGCCGGCTGCATGATACAATGAGTTCAGCAATGCATCATTTTATTCGAATAGTAGCTTCTGCAATTTTCTTTTGATTCTTTGATTCTAAATTTTTTTTGATTAAATTTTTTTTTTTTTGATTAATTTTTCTTTGAATGAATAATCTAACAATACAAAGTTTGCTTCTTTTATACCCGGCGCTTCTTATCTCGCAGATTCATCATGCATTTGATTTCACTCCGATTGGACTTCTGTTTCTTTTATTTAAAGTCTGTGATCCTTTCCATTGGTCGTTGATTTAAGTGAATATCAATTTTTAGTTTCTTTGTTAATTTCTTAGCCATTTAATTAGATTTCTTTTGTGTTTTATTACATTAGCTCTCCATTGTCTTTCAAAATTCCTTTCCTTTATTCAAAATCTATTTATACACGCACACATTCAATCCTTTTATTATAAGACAAAACGAACTCCCTCTCCTTTTTACCTTTTTTTTTTTTATTAAAAGAGTAATATTAAATCATTTTTTATTTCAATTCCTTTTTTTTTCTTTTATATCTAAAATGTTACCCTCCTTTTACAATCATTTATTTCCTTTCTTTAACAATACCCCCCTCCCCATTCTAATCTTTTAAAACTTTTATTTTACTTTGATTTTTAAAACGAAATTTCTTAAATATTTTTACTCTTAAAAATACTAAAACATTCGGTCACGATAAACCTTGGTACAATATATATGTATAATATTAAAAAAATCTATATAAAATATATGAAATACTCCATAGCTATTATTCGTTATGGCTGGAATAATATAGCTATAGGGTATTTCAAATATTATATATATTTGTATATAAATTGGTTTGGGTTAATGATATACATTTGCACTTTCAAATTATAATTATCACTGTTATTTTTAATTTAATGCAAATTACTGCATAGACTTAACATTTATTTAATTTGTTTTGTTAGAGAAAAAATATCTTTCATATAGATGCTGCATAAAAAATATCATTAATATCAAGACAAAAATGTTTGGGTATTAACAATATGAACTACGACAGGAAGACTTAATTAAAATTTTATACTAAAATGTGTATTCTAAAAATCATCTATCCAAATTAACAATTTATGAACCGATCAAAATTAAAACTTTAAAAATATTTAAATTCTTTATTATTTCTTAGATTTGCTGCTTTTCATGATATGTTAACTTTATGGAAACATAATTTATCTTTACAGCAAGGAAATTGAAGATATGAAAATAAAATCTTTAACTAAATCTACAATTTTAATACAGTAGCCTGAAAGACAACTAGATAAAAAATGAAGCTACTTATACTTCTAGATTAAAAAATCCTATTTCACTAATATAGAATACATTGAAAAAAAATATTTAATATTCATTACAATATCTAAAACCTATATTTTGGATATATTGTTCCTGCTCTATGTTAAGATTACTGTTGATTTTTTTTCTATATTTTAAAATCAAAAGAATGAAAGTCATGATTTGAGCAGAGATAAGGCTGGAACCAAAAAGGTGATAAAAGAAAAAAGTTGTTGGAAAGTGATTACAAATTGGGTGAAAAAAATCAATTAAGAAAACAATGAATGATATTTAAATGATTTGGATTGATAATGAGATGACAAAAGGATCTATAAAAAGTACACCATTTGTAAATCTTTTATTCATAATATATAAATTCACATGTGAAACGTAATTTCCCATGTTATATATGTTTCACCTATTTACCCCATCAACCTCCATTTGTGCCAGGTTTAAACCCTTAAAAAGTACTTCTTAAGATGCCTATATGGTTTGTATAACTGTGAGCACATATATATATGCAAGTGTCTATGTCTGTAATTGGATATATGGATTACAGTAATATTTACTTAAAAGTAATATGTATAATTTTAAATAATAATTTAATTCCATTTATAAGTCAATTTGTATTTAATTTGCTTAAATCGCATATGTATAGGTGAATTCCACATACCACCATCATACATATCATTTAGAATACTAAATTTAGTTTAAAATAATCTGCAAATAAAATCACGCCATGCACATCTGTTTTAGAATAACGTGATGATGAAATCAAAAATTTGTTTACACAATAAATATTGTCAAAAATATATTTCATCTTGGAAACAAGATTCAGCCAACCGTAACTATTACTAAAATCTTATGGAAAAAGTAAAAATCTTGCAAAACATCCTGTTCAGGGGATAAAACAAAAGATAAGTTGTTTTATAATTTAAAATTTCAAAGGTGCTAATTGCTTGTCTCACTCAAAATAATTTATTATTAAAATTGTAACTTGAGCACAAGTGAGTAAAAATAGCTAAATTTTTCTATGTAAAGACAATCTATAAAATTTAGGAAGTGTCTGCTAGCATAATCCACGCTGCTTTGAATGTTAACATGGCTGAGTAGGGCAGGTGGGAATTGCTGTTTCCCCAAGCTTGGGGAATGGTGATCTCTATCTTATGTGCCAAAACGGCACATAGCCATCATAGTGATGGAAGACATTCCTGTTAACAATTTACTGCACTGAAACCTCAACTGGAAGAATACCGTCTACCCTAAGAACAAGACTTGCTACAGTACTCACCACCAAGAACTGCCAACAGACAAGCTGTTATCAAACTATAGGTATCATCCTAAGATCACCACCAAGAACTCTAAAATGAACTTTAACTTTTAACTTTAAAAGCTATAGCTAATTTAAATGAATATTCAAAGCCAATTTCTAAAACTTTTATCTAAATTAAATGTAAAACCACTGAAAAATACTTGCCTAGTTCTAACTTAAATATCTAAACTCTAATATTGTGTATGTTAAGATAGAAATTTTGTAATCATTTATTAATGTAAATCTATATTTTAGTTTCGGGCTTGCGGTGATGCCTATGTTTTATTGATATAAAGTATTAAAATTTCATTTTCTTATATATGTGATAATACGCCAAATATACCTCAAAACAGCGAGTATATTAATTTTAGTAATTCTGTATCGAAGATATCTTCAATGTAATAAATATAATATAATGACTATTTACCTTGAATTGACTAACTGTTTCAAAATTATATTACATAAAAATAATATCTGATCACCTTGCTATCATTACAGTAATATAAAGTGATTCGGATTTATGCTCTGCAAATTATGACCTTAATGTAATTTTATCGGATAGTGTAAACCTATCATAGAAATATGGTACTAAGGTATATTTATAATTCAGCATAATCCCCTCAAATATATCTTTCCCTCCTCATAGAACTTAAATGAGAGAGGATGAAAATTAATTATCTATTAAATGAGATTATTAATTTAGCCCTTTTTATTATAGCACTGTAATCAGATGCTTAATTTTATCAAATGGCTTTCATTGGCAATGCAGATAGTAACTATCTGTTTAAGGCACCATTAGTTTAAGTTTGACATATTTGTCACTTTGCCTTGTGCGTTGCGGGTGCATATTTACAAAGTATGTATTCATACAGTAATGTCTTGCTAATCTTCATGGGCTAATGACAGAGACTGCTCATCCAAGTCTCACCTAGGAAGCATATTGTTCGGGTAATGCTACCATGTATAGAACTGGAGCACAAGGACCACGAACCTTTAAATAAGCCTATTCGAGTTCCAGATTTCGTATTTCTTATAAATTAATTCATTAGCAAACCATTTGGTTTCAAGGTACCACAAATATGTGGAATCCTGTGAATAATTGCTCATCTGCACCACCACTCTTTAAAAATATTTATTAAGTGACTATAGCAAATTATGTGTAATGCTAGTTTAGACCATTCTTTCTTTGAATATATATTCAGAATTTATCTGAAATCATGAGAATCTCCGATTGATAGAGACTGATTTGCAACTTTTTTGAGCTTCATGTTATGTTCGAATCTTATTTAATTCCACTCAAACAGCCACATTACATGCGTACTTGTTATATAAGTCTTTGGCTAGGATTATTATGTATCAATTGGCAAACCAGAGTATAGAAATATTATTGGCATATTAATTAATCTTCCGTAGCATAATTTCTCACAGCGAACAAAACTATTAAATATACTGTGGTGAAATTATATACTGTATTACTTAAAATCAAATAAAATGTTATAAAAACATATTTATAAACAACAAAACATAACACTTATATTAATTATATAAAAAGCCTTTTTCGGCAAATTTATTTTTTGCCCTTTTCAAACATGTCTTCCAAAAATACTACGACTACATATATATAGCGACATCTATGTTAATACATGATAAGTAAAAAATATAATAAAAGACAAAAGAATAAAAGAAATATACAATTAGAATAAACAATTCATATAGAACAGCTGAGACTGAATTGGACAGTCTATATTATCACATAACTTATACAACTCTACTATAATTCAAATCTCCATTTCGTAAATTGCATTCCAAACAATCATCCACATCAGCTATCTATCCATTCTTTTTTTCATCAACCATTTATTATTCATTCCAATAGACGCCTTTATATATTCATACAATTAGTTTTATTATACATAATATAATTTGTTTCATATAATCTGCGTCTATTAACATCTTTTATATAATTTAAGCCCTTATACTATCAGTACAATTAATTTTATGTCCAGTTTGCAAATAATGAACATATAATGCTGACTTATCATCTTTCCTATCGATAGCACCATTATTTCCTTAGCTCTTTCGCTCAATTGCTTTGCTGTCTGCCCATAATAAATCATATTACAAAATTTACAAGTAATTTTATATACCATTCCCCTTTTATATTGTATCTCATCTATTAACCTATAATTAGTTATTAATTTATCTAAATTTCTACTATTGGCCCATCCCACATTAATATTTTCACCCAAATATTTTTCCTTTTTACATAAAATTTTGTATACCTTATAAATATGAAATCTTTATCCATTTCTTCCCTATCTTTATTATCAATTCTCTTGTTTCTCTTTTATAATTTCCTATAAAAATACTATTAATATGTCTTATCCCATATCCGCATTTTACATAATCTTGTTTAAATTTTTCTTTTTGCAATTTAGCAAAATTTCTATCAGTGTTAAATTTATCATTTTTATATTTAAAATTCTTTATTACATTCATCTTTTGTATCCATGGCTGCCTTGAATCAATTGGTATAATTTTTCTCAATTTATCATCTTTAACAAAATGCCTAATCACAATATTTCCATCTTGACTCAAAAACATCTCAATATCTAGATATCTAATCTCATTATCAATTTCCTTCATAGTAAAACGGATATTATCCCATTATTATTAAACTTCCTAAATAATTTATACGATCCTTCTATTCCCAATTACTAAACTATCATCACATATCTAACTAATATATTACTTCTTTTTTAATTAACTTCTTTTATAATATTATTTTCCATATCATTAATAAAAACCGATCCTTCCCTCCTTTTTCTCCTCTCCACCCCCCCCCCCTCCCCTTCTCCCCCACCTCCTTCCTCCCCATCCCCCTTTTTTCTAATTTCCCTCCTTTTATCACATTTCCTTTTTCTCTTTCCCTTTTCTCTTTTTTTTCCCCCTTTTCCCCCCCCCCTCACTATTCCTTTTTATTTTTTTTTTCTTTTTTCTCTTCCCCTCCCACCCACTCCCATTTTTTTTCTCTATATCTCCTTTTTTTTTTTCTTTTTTCCTTCTTTTTCATCCTCTTTTTTTTTTTTTTTTCTTTTTTCCCCCTTTTTTTTTTCTTACTTTTTTTTTTATTCTCTTCCTTTTCTTTTTTCTATTTAAATTTTACTTATTTTTTATTTTTTTTTTTACTAAAATTTTTATTATAATTTAATTAACATATTTTCTTTTTTTTTTTTTTACAGGATTAAAAAAAAAAAATTTAAAAAAAATTTAATTATATATTGAATATTTTTATACTTTTTTTGAAAATAAAATTTATTAATTTAATTTTAATTTTTGTGATATTAAAAAAAGATAATTTTTTTTTGATTATTTTGGGGATTTTTGGGTTTTTTTTTTAGGGTTGTGTTGATAGGAATGTTATGAAAAATTTGAGAGATTATATGGTTGGTTGTTTTAAGGAAATTTATATATTTATTTGAGAATATTTGGATGGTTTTAATGGTTAGAGATTTAGGTTATGGGGGGATAGGGAGGGAAATTAAAAGTTTTAAATTTGAATTAAAAAATTATAAAAAAAAAATAGAAGTTTTATAATGGATTGAGAAGAAATTTTATGAAAGAAAAAAAAAGATTTATTAAGATATATTAAAAAAAAAGGAAAAAAAAATTTTATAGAAAAAAGGAAATTTATTAAAAAAAAATGGATTAGAGGGAGAATGGGGAATAAAATTATTTTATTAAAAAAATTTAAATATAGAAAAGGGATATAAATTAAAAGTATGATATATTAAAAAATTATATTTTGGAATAAATTTTATAATGGGGGAGAGAATAAACCAAAAAAGAAAAAAGGAGAATGATAGGAGAAATAATATCATTATTTAAATATTATTTATAAAAAATTTAACACAAAATTAATTGTGGTGATAATAAAAGGAAAAAAATAAATAAAAAGATAAAAATGACGAAAATTATAAAAAATAATAAAAAAATTTTATATTAAAAAATATATGAATAGATTAATAAAAGGAATGGGAGGAGTATAATAAAATGTAGAAGAAAAGAAAGGTGAGGTGGATTGGTGGGAGGAAGGATGTATAATAAAGAGATGGAAGGATTGGAGGGTAGGGTGTATTGGGGGGTGGTAAAAATTATAAGTGAATTTTGCTGCACGTGTTATTTACAAGTGGTTTATTCCATTTGTTTATTTTTTTTTTTTTTTTTTTTATTTTTTTTTTTTATTTTTTTTATTATTTAGATGAAATAATAAATAAGAAATTTAATTATGTTGTTGGAGAGTTTGGGGAAGGGAGGAAAGAAAAAAAAAAAGAGAAAAAAAAATAATAAATATAATTAAAGGTTTTGTTTTTTTGTTTATATATATTGTTTTTTTAAAATTTTTTTTGTTTTTTAAGAGTTGATATTAGTACAACATAAAAAACGAAAAAGAAAAAGGTATATTCCGTTTTCTTCCGTTTTCTTCTGTTTATGTATTACTTAAATAAATCTTATTTCATTGTAAGATGCACATACGCATAAGATTGATTATATAATTTAATTTCTAGTTGATTGTAATTTTTTTTCTTTTATTTTTATCATTATAAAACTTACTAAAATTTACCTCGTCTTCATTATCATTTTACCCGTATTCCAATTAAATTATTATTCTTTGGTTACAATTAATATGCATTCTAATTAAATATTAATATTACTTTAAATTTAATATTATTAGTTTAGTTAACCCATTTATATTGCATGTGTGGTAAGTTTATGGGTCTCATACCTCTCCCTGTTTGGAACTGGCTCACGAATTAAATTAATGACCATGTGTAACCTCAGAAATGGCATTCATAGTGTTAAGTTAAAGAGCACAAGTAAATAGGTTGAAGCTTGGTTGGACATATGATCTTCCTGTCCCCATTTCAATCAGGCTCAGTATATTTTACCTGGACTCTGGATTTTGTTACGTGAAAATCTGACCATTATAGATGATCACCATTTATATGATTACACATGCTGTTAATAAGAGTACCAAACTTTCCATATAGTAGTCCCACCAAGTGCAAGTCATAAGATAGAAACTATTCGGGGATGTTGGATGAGTAAGCACTAGATAGGGATTTTATGCACAAACCTTACTGCATCCATTGATTACAAAGTCTTGCACTTGGTGGCACTACTGCATGGAGAGTTAGGTACTCTTAATATATAAATTCAGGTAAACTTTGACATACACCTGGCTTTAGTTAAGATTTTAATGATTATAAATTTGGACAAAATAAAGCAAAAGACCAAGATATAATATTGGACAGCCTGCACCTACTATCTCCATCAGAGGATGCCACTAGACCTCTAGCCAAGAATATTTATATTTTAATGATGAGGATACCAGTGCCTACTACAGATGTTCCCTTATATATAGATTAATTATCATTTAGAGTAGAGATTCTTGGTAAAATAAACAACTGGCAGAGCAGACAACAGTAAATAAACATCAGACAAATCTAACAATCAACAACAATATTTATTAACAATAATAAAAAAGACTTACATTAATGGTAATGTTTAAACTAGTGTTAGCTCAAATATATAAAAATTGATTACAAATCTTTTTTAAATAAGTAGACAATATATTTGACAATTGATTGACTCTATTATCCTTCACTCAATGTTACTTTTAGTTCATTCATTAAAAAATAACTGAATGTTAATATAGTGGAATTTTAATATACTTGACAATTTCAGATATGTGCATATATCTTTGTAAAAGATTAATCTATAATCAAAACTCGACAGGCTTTGTTACTAGACAAGTCCACACATGATATTACTAACAAAGCTCATATGCGGTCAAGATCCTGCTCATGAGAAGAAATATATAATGAACAATAATAAAGGCCAATAAATAGCCTGTGTTAAAAGCAAAATATATAATAAAACCTGGAGGAAGCACTTTACCCAAGGCAAATTATCAATAAAGACTGCAAATTTCGAGCGGTAATAACCACAAATTAAAACAGACAAAAATATATAGAAATGAACATAGGCAGATGCAAAATAACAAAAATCCATCTCTGTATAGTGATAAAGCATAGAAATAAATAAGAGGGCTGAATATATAAATAAATCTCAGCATGGAATATATAAGGGATCATTTATATGCATGCATACACATTTTCTTTTTTACTTTCAGCAACATGATATAAATGAAAAAAAAAAAACTGCCAATAATTTAAAAAAAGTCAACACTTATATAAAAATTATTATACACACATCCACATATTTCAAATAAAAAATAAATATGTCACATTCTAAGGCCTTATTAATTAAAACATATATTTAAAAAATATATCAATCTAGATCACTTTTTTATTATAAACTTACAAAAATTATTTCTTCTTGCTAAAGAAAATCTAGATGTCTAAAACAATGGCAAAAGTGAAGGGGGAAGAATCTTGCTCTCAGATTCTTTTAAATAACTTTCTATAAACTTTAAGAAGAAGAGAAAACAAAAAAAAAACTTTAGAAAATTATTGCAGGCTATTATCAACTGTCAAATGTAAAAGATATTAAAGGGTTTTAAATAACATTATTCAAACAATTATAATATATGACATATATAAAAAAAGAAATTAATAAAACATAAAATTACGAATCAATAAAAAAAATTACATCCTTACATATCATTGGCTTAACTGGTAGAATTAAATAATAGTTCATGAAAAGATTCTACCTTTAAGTTCATAGTGAAGTGAGTATTGGGCTATAGTATATAAATGCATACATATGCTTGGCATGTAAATATTATTTCCAGTCTTCTTTTTGTTTCATAGATGATATGATATGAAGTGCATTGATATGACAGTCTCTAAGATATTGGCAAATGGCTAGTTTTGAAAGATCAATCAGGTGAGGTTAGCATATGCTGGGTATAGGTTCATGCTGGAGTGTAGTTCTTTGAGTGCCTTAATAACACAGCTTCAGTTATAACAGATGCAAGTTCTGCTTTCATTATCGATGGGCACACAATCAAAATATAAGCAGGATCAAAAGATAGCAGAATAAGCCACAAGAATCAGAAATAAATTAAATAGAATCCTTACATAATTTTTAACTGATTTTTTTTAGACTTACAATTCATTGTGTGACCTACTCAGGAATTTAAGGAATCTCCCTAATCAGCAAACCAATGACTAAAATTTTTTTGAACCGGATGAGCTAAATATTTTTTAATTAAGGAATTTCAAATTTAATTACACTAATCTAATGAAAGAAAACTATTTTTTTAAGATTTTAATTAGTAACAAACTGATTAGAATTGATGAAAAAACATTTTAAGATAAAGTATTGTTTTCTAAACTATATAAAAAAAAATATTTTACCGAAAAATAATAAATTCAGACACAAAGTTCACATTTTAAAAAAAAATTATTACATTTAAGTTAACTGAACTAAATTAAACATTTTCACTATAGTGTCTCCATGTATATACATAATACTGTACTCACCAAAAAAACCACAACTTAAATATAAAATAAGTACAACTTAATTAAAATTAGGTTTGCAAAAAACTGGCATATAAATTAATATTGAGATAGGCAAAGCATATCAATACATATATATATTAATTATCACTTATACAAGCTATAAGGTCCAAAATTGTTATAATGGTTTAATCTTAAATATTTAATAAATTTTTGAAATTTTTATTAAAGTAGGATTATTGCTATCATACAAGACTCATCATTTAATTTAAAATGCTGTCAACTCCTAAATAGCTATTATATTAGTTGCCATATTGGAGTATATTACTCATTGAAGACTCATCTTTATATTATAATGATTTGTGTGATGACTTCAACTTAGTCACCTTGTATTAATTTATCTTTTCTCAGAATTAATGCTACCAAATTTAAAAATTCAACAAAATTTTTTGATAAAAGTGTAATATCTTCAGTTGAATAAAACCAAATATTTTGAATTCTACACAAACAATATTAAATATTTCTGAAAAAGTAATTCATATGCACATAAACATAAGAATCTATTGTTTGCACATGTCAACATATATATATATTTAATGTGGCAGAAAAGTTTCTATACAGTAGTATCACCCAGTGCAAGTCTTAGTAATCAATGAAAGCAGGAAGGTTTGTATGTAAAATCCCCCCATCTATAGCCCTACTCATCCTATATCACCAACTTAGTTTCTAGCTTGTGGCTTTCATCAGTGAGAAGTTTTGGATCTGAGAGCACAGCATTTAGATCTAAGGATCGAATGCAACTCTCCAGCAGCCATCTTTTTCCTATGTTTCCTATGTAGTTAACTATAAAGCTGGGAGCACAAGATGAAAACACATTAATGTTTTCAATCCAAGCTCATCCACCTGTATATTCATATAAATCTGAATCTAGTTCAGCATCTATACATTTTGATGGCTTTGGTCTATCAAAAACCAGTCACCATCACCTCATAAACAGAAATGGTATAAAACTACCAAAGAACCACATGATGACCATTTCCTATGCTTATACAAGCTGTTATTAGCAGAAACAAACTCTCCATACAGTATTTCCACCCAATGTCAAGCCTTAGTAATCAATGAGTGCAGGAAGGTTTGTTCATAAAATCCCCATCTAATGCCTACTCATCCAATATCCCCAGACTGGTTTCTAGTTTGTGGTGCTCATCAGCGAGAAGCTTTGGATCTGAGAGCACTGTACTTAGATCTAAAGATCTAATGCAACCCTCCAGCAGCCACTTTTTACCTATTTAGTTAACTATAAAGCTAGGACTCCAGATGAAAACATATTGTTTTCATTCCAAGCTTATTCACCTGTATAGTCATTTTAATCTGAATCCAGTTCAGCATCCATACATTTGGATATCCTTGGTCCATCAAAAACCAGGTACTATAATCCCATGGGCAGAAATGTTATAAAACCATCAAAACATCATGATTACCATTTCCTATGCTTACACAAGCTATTATTGGCAGAAGCAAACTCTCCATACAATAGTGTCACCCAGTGCAAGCCTGAGTAATCAATGGATGCAGGAATGTGGGTGCATAAAATCCCCATCTGCTGCCTATTCATCCAATATCCACAGACTAGTTTTTAGCTTGTGCGTTTCATCTGTGAGAAGCTTTGAATTTGACAGCACTGCATTTAGATCTAAGGATCAAATGCAACCGGCCAGTAGCCACTTTTTACTTATTTAGTCAACTATAGCTAGGATCTCAAGATGAAAACACATTAATGTTTTAATCCAAGCTCATTCACCTGTAGTCATATAGATCTGAACCCAGTTCAGCATCTATACCTTTTGATGTACATGGTCTATCAAAAACCAATCATCACCATCACATATACAGAAATGGTATAAAACCATCAAAACAACACATGATCACCAATTCTTATGCTTACACAAGCATAAAGCCACGATCACCGGTTCTTATGCTTACATAGGCATAAAGCCACAAGCTAGAGGGAACTATGGTATAAGATAATTTTTTTTAGAAAAAAGTTTTTTTTTTTTAAATTAAAATAAAAGTGGATAAGTAAAAAGATTACAATATTTACAGTTTTTAGATATTAAAAAAATAAAAGATAAAATGTTATTAATAACAGAAGAATGAATAAAAAAATAATAGATATTACATGATTTAAATATTAAAAAGAATATTAAATGAATTAAGGTTGAACTAAGAATTGTATAAAAATAAAATTATTAAGTATTTTATTAAGGTGGAGCTAATAAAACTAAAGTTTAAGTTTATAAGAAATGGAAGTAATTAGAAGATTATTAAAAATATATATATATATTTAAATTATACTGTATGTATACAGTCAGGAATACACATGTATAATTTATATTTCGTTTATATTTATATTGTATATTTTATTTTATATTAACTGGATTATTTTATGTGGGTTTGATTATATTTATTTCAGTTTTATTATATTTTATGTTTTTATTATTTTATTAAATTTTATTGCTTACATTTTTATGGTATTATTTATATAGTTATATATTTTATTTTATGTTGTTCATTATAACACAGCTCTAAAAAGATTACAGGACAGTCAAAACATAACACTGTACATGAATAAAAAGGTTTTTACTAAAAAGTGTTCAAAGTAATGGATAAATTATAGTATTAATATTATTAACATAAAAAGATTAATTTATACCATATCACTCTACTTATAAGCCTTTTACATAAGCATGCTAATTAAAGAGTTAAATATAAGCCAGAGAAATCATTGTATTAACTTTTTTAGCTATTAAGAAATTAATCAAGAAAGTAAAATATATTACTTAAAACAATTGAGTTTTTCTTTAGCAAATTCACGTTCACAAGCAGAACAGTCTTTTAAATTCAAAGATTTTATAGGTTCTTTATCACCAGGTTCTTTATAATATTTTAAGTAATTCTTGTTTAAAACAAACCATCTTGTTTTCCAATTCTAAAAAAAAAAAAAAATTAATTCAAATATTTAATTTGATTTCAAATTATTGTTATATGATATTAATTAAAGATTTGCAATAAAATTAATAAAACAAAATAATATTAAAATTGTTTCAATATCATCTATTTAAATTTTAAAAATTGCAGAACATATCAGATTTATTGTATATATATATTTCAATATTTAAAGCAGTAATTACAAATACAAAAAAATGAAATTAAATACATATATGTATGTGTGTGACTATACTAATCTATTAAAATTTAATATATTTTATACCGGAGCATTACCTATTTATAATAATAATAGCATATTTGCAAGATAAATGAAAAAACAATTCATACTAAAATGAAAAAGCATTACACAAAAATATTCTATCTTACCAAACAATATTCACTGAACATATAAAAAAAAAGCAATAGATAAAATCAAATCAAAAACCAAAAAACATCAGCACATGAAATGAGAGTCAGTAACTTAAACATGTACATGATATAGTAATCATTAAAAAAAGAAGTACTGAATCAATATCATTTAATGCTATATAAGAAAATAAAGAAATATGGTCCCAAATAAAAACAATATTACTTTGGTTAAAGGAAAAAAAAAAAAAAATTAAAACTGACAGAAAAAAAATGGCAACATGAAAAGTTCTGCACATTTTAGAAGTAATATCATTAACAATTAAGATTGTCAAAAAGAACTAAAAAATAACCAGAGCAAGAATATGTTTAAAAGCAAAAGAGTTGCTAAAACGAAAAATCATGTTAGATATCAAGTGAAGTACTATGAAAGTGTAAATTTTATTAAGAAGAATGTTAGCATTGTAAGAACATGTCACTGAAATTATGAATTGAACGAATACAAAAAATTTCCAATAAATATAATTACACAAACAAAGTATATTGGATATAAATCTTATTGAAAATTATAGAAAAGCAACATCTGACTATATCAAATGATTAAAAACTAAAAGATTCAATTTGTGATTTCACACAAGATAGGGGAGAAAAAATCATAAAATGTGAACATTTGAAATAAATGATATGAAGGTATCTTGCATTCACTTGGTCTTCTTTAAAGGACTAACAAAACTAGATTATAGTGGAAAAGCATCATTCACTCACAGATAAAAATTCGATGATATCTAATGATAATCAAATTAAAAAAAATAATATCATTTATTATTTTAAAGTCACATTAAATTATTTACCTTAAAATATTGCAGATAACACTTGAAAAGAAAAAATAGTAAAAACTAAAATGCTTAGATAGATTGCCAAAAAGTTTGTTTCATCTGTCAAGTATCAACTCCTTTTCAAAAACAAAATTGTTAACTTATACACTATAATATAATTATCATATTCTGTATTACAAATCTTTAGTGTTCTAATCTCTAGATGAATAACACAAGAATCTAAAGTTATTGTATATTCCTATAATTGCAACTATTGTAGATGGCTCAAAATGTTTGTATCTCTGAACTTTCTGTTTCTTCTTTTCACATCAGATAATGAGAAAGAAATACTTAGTGAGTTCATATATTTTGAGTGGTCACAAGCTCAGCTTACTTTTAAATACCACTGAAACATTAACAAATTTTCAATCTCATTGATAAAATTACTATCTCCATTATTCTATATTTCATGTACAATAAGTTTAGAAATCTTATCTAAAGTATTTAAATATGCTAAAACTTTCAATTAGTTTAGTCTATTAATAGTTTTACAGGATATGACCATTAAAATGTATTTCCAATTACTTGCTATCATAAGTAAGAATTATGTAAGTTTACAATATGACTAATTAACTTTGCTAAAACCAAAGCCATGTGAAAATATTTTCAAGTTCCATCCAAATGTGGACCCAAAGTCATGGATATAGAAAAATATTATTCTACTATGAGACACCTTAATCTCAGAAAATACATTTTTTTTAATTTTCAAAGTTACTATCTTTTCTCTTAAAAAGTTGTTAATTAAATCACAATATAGAACTTCTTTATTTGTTTGCTAAATATTTTATTCTTTAGACTTCTGTAAGATATAAATGGTGTTAAATAAATATGGTTTATACATATTTATGTATAAAACTGATGGCTGTAGAAAGGAGTTTGCTATTAACTGAAAGGAGACCCTTTGATTCCTCTTGGAAGCTTAAAGGAACTGAGCAGGGTAAATTCCTAATGTCCATTCCATATGGTCTTGTCATTGCAGCTGTTATTATTATGTGATTATTCATATAGTATATGAACATGAATGGGCTGCTCACTAATACGCATTAGCCAGCATGGTCAAGAAGCACCATGGTCTTTCTTTCCAGTTGCCTGATAAAGCAGAATGAATGTTTGTGTAAATGATAAATATTTTTCCAATGCATATATACAATTATGACAGACAAAAATAAACCATGGCCCTTATTCCCAGGAGGCTGTAAAGTCACCAACCAAGGCAGCGGTTGGTGGCCGAAGGCAGAGGGTGCTTAGAATCCCCTGATTGCGGACCAAGGCTGTCATTTGATGACGACTTTTTATTTAGATACTTACAACTGCGGATCACTTTCAAGTGAAGGAAGATTGCAAGAATTAGAAGAACTGTCTTATATTAAATGGGACATTATTGGACTTTGTGAAGTCAGAAGAAAAGGTGAAGAGACAATTGATATAAAAAGTGGACATGTACTCTATTATAAAGGCACAAGTATTGGAAATACATGTGGAGTAGGAATCATTATAAATAAAAAGTGGAAGAACAATATTGTGGAAATTAATGTTGTATCGGACAGAATGGCAAGATTAGTTATACAACTTAATAGCAGATACCAAATGCAGATAAGTCAGGTTTATGCCCCAACAAGTTCTCATAGTGATGAAGTAGAAGATTTTTATATGGATGTACAAAAGGCTTTTGATCAGAGTAAACAAAATATTAAAATTGTTATGGGAGACTTTAATGCTAGAATCGGTAAACAAATGAAAGTGCTATAGGTAATTTTGATTATGGTAATAGAAATGAGAGAGGTCATAGACTTGTGGAGTTTGCAGAAAAAGAAAAACTTTATATTATGATTTTTTTTTTTTTTTTGAGAAAAAAGGAAATGGACATGAAAGCATCCAAATGAAGGTACAGCAGAATTGGATTATATTTTGACTAACAGAAAATACATATCTCAAGATTGTAATGTTCTTAATAAATTTAACACAGGAAATGATCATCGATTAGTAAAATGCAAGATACGTGTTAATGCAAAACTAGAGAGACAAAAATTATTTAAAAAAAACAATATTTGCAGTTGATATTTCAGAAGCATTCTAATGAATTTAAATTAGAACTTATAAATCAATTTCAGGCATTAGTAGATTTTGAACATGATTCAGATTTGAATGAAATTAATATGAAAATAACTGATACACTTTTAAAAACTGCAACAAAGATAGCTGGTAGAAAAAAAGCAGCAATTGACCAATAAAATTTCTATTGAGACTAAAGAATTTATGAAAAAAAGAAGGAATATGAAGATGTACAAAAATGATGCAATAAAAGGAATTAAATATCTCGAAATTTTGTAAAATGGTGTGGAAAAGAGTTGAAAATGATATAAGAAAGTATAATTGTGAACTAGCAAGGAAAGCTGTAGATGAAAATAAGTCTCAAGAATGTAAAACAACATTTTTGCATTGGTAGAAAATTTATTTCTGTAATAAGAAAAAAAGATGGAATTATTACTAAAAAGAGAGATGACATTATGAAATGGGTAGAAGACTTTTATCAAGAATTATATAGTAATAAAGAACAAGTACCTCCTATATCTATTACATCTTCCGAATTTCCCAGAATTTTAAATGAAGAAGTAAGACATGCAATTAAATGTATGAAGAAAGGAAAGGCTCCAGGTAATGATGGAATTATAATTGATATACTAAAAGAAGCAGGTGAAGAAATAGAAAATGTTTTAGCAAAGTTATATACCAAATGTCTAAATGATAAAGATGTACCAGATCATTGGAAGAATGCATTAATAATATTAATGTTTAAAAACGGTGATAAAGAAGAAATTACAGATCTACCAGCCTTTTATCAGTTTTATAAAAAAATTTTACCAAGATAATTACAACTCATCTACAGAGAACATTGGATTTCCACCAACCAAGAGAATAAGCTGGATTTAAAAGTGCTTTTAGTACAGTAGATCATATCCAGGTACTGAAAGAAGTTATAGAAAGGACAAATGAATATGAGTTGCCATTATGTTTGGATTTGTAGATTATGAAAAGGCATTTGATTCTATAAACTTTTATTCAGTGATTAAAGCATTGGATCATCAAGGTATAGATCCAGGATATTGTCATATTTTAAAGAATATTTATAAAAATGCAACAGCAACAATTAGAATACATAATGATACTGGGAAAGTCAACATTGAGAAGGGTGTAAGGCAAAGTGATTCCATAGCTCCAAAACTTTTTACAGCAGTGCTGCAAGGAGTATTTTGTGGATTAAAATGGAAAACTAAAGGAGTGAAAGTAAATGGAGATTATTTAGGTCACTTAGATTTTGCAGATGATTTAGTATGCTTCAGACCTGCAGGAAATGTTACAGGAGTTATCAGATGAAAGTAGGACTAAAGATAAATGTTAAAAAGACTAAAGTAATGTTTAATCGATTTGCTCAAAATATGAATATAAAGATTGATTATGATGAAATTAGAAGAAGTTAACAGTTACAAATATCTTGGTCAAATAGAAACATAATGGGGAAATTAATCATAGAATTAAACTTGGTTGGAGTGCTTTTTTAAATAACTTGATACTAAAAGAATATATGTCTATATGTTTGAAAAGGAAGATTTTTAACAGATGTGCTTTACCAGTTCTTACTTATGGATCTGAGACTTGGACACAATAGAAGAGCAATACAGAGACTTCAGACCAATCAAAGAAATATGGAGAGATGCATGTTGGGAGTAACTAAAAGAGATGGAAAGCTCAATGTATGGATAGTGACCTCATTGAAAGAATTAAAAGATTGAAGTGGAGTTGGGCTGGATATATTGCTAAAAGAGATGATAATAGATGGACAATTGAAATCTTAAACTGGGTTCCAAGAGATTGTAAAAGATCCAGAAAGAGACCACATGTGAGATGGATGGATGAAATAAAGAAAGTGTGCGGGGATGATGTGGAGAAGGGAAGTTAAAGATCGGAGAAGATGGATTGAACTTGGAGAGACCTTCATCCTGCAGTGGACTGATAATGTTTGATGATGATGATGATAAAACTGATTTTGCTTAACTAGATTGGTTTATAAGTGTAAATCACATTAAACAAGGCAAAACTCTCCATACAGTAGTGCCACCCTGTGCCAACCAGAGTAATTAATGGATGTCAGAAAGCTTGTGCATAAAATCCCTATCTAGTGCCTACTCATCCAATATCCCCAGACTAGTTTTTGGCTTGTGGCCTTCATCAGTGAGGAGCCTTGAATCTGAGAGCACTGCACCTAGATCTTGGGTTCTAATGCAACCCTCCAGCAGCCAACTTTTAACTCTACTTAGCTACAAAACTATGAGAATGAAATTGGAAAACACAATAATATTTTCAATCTAAGCTCAATAGCTTATATAGTCATATGGGTCTGAACTCAGTTCAGTACCCATACATTTTTGGTGTCTTTGGCTCTTTAACAACCATAGCCATCACTATCCTAATATGCAGGATTGGTGTTAAACCACTAAACATCATATGATCACTATCTCTTATACTAGCACATAATTGTTATTAAACAAGGCAAAACTCTCCATACATTAGTGCAACCTTGTGCCAACCAAAGTAATTAATGGATGCCAGAAGCAACCTTGTGCCAACCAAAGTAATTAATGGATGCCAGAAGGCTTGTGCATAAAATTTCTATCTAGAGCCTACTCATCCAATATTCCCAGATCTAAGGCTCCTCAATGACGAAGGCCACAAGCCAGAAACTAGTCTGGGGATATTGGATTTAGGCACTAGATAAGACTTTTATGCTCAAGCCTTCTGGCATCCATTGAATACTCTGGTTG
The DNA here is from genome assembly GCA_028023455.1 of Epiperipatus broadwayi. Classification (NCBI taxonomy): domain Eukaryota; kingdom Metazoa; phylum Onychophora; class Udeonychophora; order Euonychophora; family Peripatidae; genus Epiperipatus; species Epiperipatus broadwayi. The sequence goes on along the minus strand of JAQFVV010012429.1, from coordinate 2,742,769 downwards.
GCATATGGTGGGACTACTATATGGAGAGTTTTGCCTTGTTTAATAACAATTGTGTGCTAGTATAACAGATAGTGATCATGTGATGTTTAGTGCAAATCACATGAAAGTAGTTCAAGATTCAATATACTGTCAAGGCAAATCTTATAAATAAAAGATTGTCTTGACAGCAAATTGAAGATTTTTGATGTTGATAAGTGTGAACTTTCATGTGACTTATATTTAGTCATACCCACATTCTTACATATGTGAGTGTTTGAAATTAGTTTTATTTAATATCACTGTTTTATTAAATGTGAGATAGTAAATTCCTTAAAGAAATAAATATTTTAAATTATATTTATTGTGGAAATATATATACATTTAAAGAAAATGAACCTGAGAAAAGATATAAACAAACCTTTATATTGCCTCCTTGTTTAGTTAAATAACCTTCTTTTGAAGCCAGCTATAAATTAAAACATATTTTTAAAAAACATGCAATTTTATTATTATAAAAATAGAAGTGTAAATAATACTACTACACATTTATTATTATTATTATTATTTTATACTGAATTAATAAAATTGTCCAGATTAATTTATTTCTCTTTAAAATTTAAGCTTTAAACTTTTCATTTTCACTATTATCTTTAATAATTTTTTTGTATGATTTTTTCCTGATCAACATTTTCCATGTTAATAATTTATATATTTATAAATAAATTAAACTCTGAATATAAATAACAAACACATATATGTTACTATATGTCAGAGTAAATATAACATAACATATCAAACAACATGTGTGCTTTCAATGCTGTTTGCCAGCTTCATGGCAATTAACTGCTAAAAAATAAAAAAAAACTGTTATTTAATGATCAAAATTGCAAATGCTTCCTGGCAGTTAACTGTTATAAATAGTGTAGATTTTTAGCTGCTAATATTTTACATTTTTTTCTGATTTACACACTGTCGTACCTGTTATATATCATCACATGGGCACTATTCTTTATGCATATGCAAGCTATAAACAGAGGCAAAACTCACCATACTTATTCATACATATAAGAGATATTTGTTATATGACTATCATTGCAATCATGCACAGTAATATTCCTGAGATTTTATATACTGTTGATGTGGAGAGGTTGATATCAATCTATATTTTAATCTGTCTGAATAACGTACACAAAAATAAATCTTTTTTAGATTTGCCGTAACTTGTATCAAACCAAATTGTGAATAATTATTAATTGAATATAAATTTTTAAAATGTTTTAAAATATAAATATACATTAAAGCAAATAATTGAGAAATGTTTCCCTTTCAAAATTTGTTTGTTTTTAGCTATTATGCCAGAAACTTGTGATTATGGTGCTTGGCAACAAAAATGCTGTAAGCTCAACTAAAAATTGGAAGCATTGCTTATTTTAAACACTATAACATTGTAAAGCATATATATATATATTGTAATAATGCAGATTCGATTGCAGTTCAAAATAGGTACATTACAAAGCTACATCGTCAAAAAAAAGTTTAATAAAAAAGTCTTATAGATTGTTTAATGTAGAAATTGCAGTATGTGTATTAGATATAACATACACGTAACTTAAGTAAATTAGTTTAAAAATTAAAAGAAAAATTGGTCTATACATTTTATAATATAATTGAATATATGATGAAGGAAAAGTGCTGTGTAAAATTACCAAAACAAAATGATAATTTACATTATGTAAAGGAAGAAGGAAAAATTAGTTTGAGCACTGCGTCAAATGAAATGAATTGTGTATTTTGAGAAAATGTGTAGTATTTAGTGATTCGTTCAGATTTCTCTTTGGATAGAGTTTTAAAGAAATAATTTTCCCTTTCTTATAGTAAATTGAATGGAAAATCTAAATATATTATTGAAAATTATAGAGTACTAAAATTAATAAAGTTATAAAGCAATTTTTAAGAGTCAGTAATGAATTTTTCTTTCTTCCTACTACTACTATAAATAAAAAACTATTTGTTTAATCATGTAAAAATATATGTAAAAGTATTTGTTTCATGTGTTGTGAAATGAATATTTATTCTTATAATTAGTGAGATGCTTTTGGATAAAACTGAGCAAGATGTTTTGAGTACATTCTAAGATGAAAAACAAAACGTGAGGTATAAATTGGAAATAAAAAACGATGACACTAATCTAAGCCTTAACCCAAAAAGCAGTGCAGTGATTCCATGAAAATAGAAGAAAACACTAGTTAAAACAGTGTTTTGTGTTTTAGTTGTACTTATATGTTGGACTATTTCCATCATCTGAGTATTGAATGTCTTTAGAAAAAATTAACTTTATTTAAATATTCCAACTGTAGAGCTTTACCTTAAAATTCAATACTCAAGGATTTGAGGTTCCAGGTTCGATTTCCATGTTACTACTGTCATTGCTATGGCCAGCAACACCTGAAGAAGAGGGAAGAATAATACCTCTTGAAATGTTGCACATATATTAGTCTGTGTGAGGTGCTTTTATTAACAGTTGAATGTATTTGGAATATTTAAATAAAGTTAAATTTTTCTAAAGACATACAATACTGGTATTAGATGATGGAAATAGTTTAACATATAAATGCAACTAGTTAAAAGTTTTCTACAGAATAGTTTGGACAGATATATCTTGCTGAATGTTTTAAAGTATTTTTTAATACTCCATTCACCACAGCATATATGATAACATAAACTAGCAGAAAACTATTTACTAAAACATAGTGCTCAAAATATCTGGAATTTTGCAATTGCCTCCTTTAATGAAGAAAAGCATAGCATAAGGAAAAAGTAGACTCTGCCGTAAGACCTACTAGGACCTACTAGATCCACTATATATTACCAATACCCAAAGAGGACAAACACCTCTAGGGTTGGATTACTAAAAGACTTTTTAGTATATGTAATAAAAGTAAGATATTTTTAGAAAACCATGTTTTAAAACTTTACAAATGTAAGACAATTGATAAGATCTTATTTGCCCATAAGGTCTTAAGTTTTAATATTTATAATTATTATACTTTATATTTTTAATATTTTCTATTATATGTATCTAGTAGCAGTTGCAAATATATAAGCAACAAGTTCATATTATATTTATTGATTGTAAATAAATCATTAGCTTATTTTGTTATTAACTAATTTAATTTGTTTTGCTTTTTAAACTCATTCCATTAACATATGCTAATATTCATGAAACCTGAGAAATCATGCAATCCACTAGGGGACATGCAGATAATTGTAATAATTTATAAAGAATGATGATTGGTGATATTAATATTTCCAAAAGTAAACTTTCTATTTAAGAAGTTTGATACCTTAAAATTCATTTTAAATTGAATCTAAAAAAACAAATTAAAAATACTTTTGGAATACACATAACCTTAATGCTAGGTTACAAAGTTATATCATCATCCTCACAGATGGTTGGTTAATATTATTAAATATGTTTTGAGTTTAACTGTTTTATTTAAACTCCACTTATTTTATTTATTTGTATTTATTCTTCTCATTTAATCCATTATAATATATAGGCACAAATTTCTTATATATATATACATAAAAATGGATAGCTAAATTGACTGAATTGGCAAATCTAAATATAAAATGAAGTGTTTAAAAATAAAATAACACAAAAATAATTTAAAATCATGAATATACATCTATTTTAAATAAAGTCAAAGAAGATATATATATTGTTTTATAAAAAATAAACCATTTATAATAAAATAAAATATGGCTATCTGTTAGAATAATTAGTATCACAGCTCTGGTATCAAAATACATGATAAACATTATGTAATATTAGTCTAAATACACTATCCTCACTTGTATTGGATATATTGCAATGGAAAACTTATCCAAATAATCTAATTTATATAATCCACATGTTTAATATACGAAACTATATGCTGGAACTTCCAAAGCTTATCAAGAGATTACAGTATACTTCCATTATTCTATTTCATTATCCATATGGTTATAATTTCTTTCCTGTTACTATTTGTTTCTAAATTCTGACTACATATTGATACATCCAAAAATATTTAACTTATTATAATATTTCAAGTCGTTTTAAACAGGAGTTTTTTAAGGCTTTACATGAAGCTAAAACTGTGAAACTGATTCTCAAGTTACTGACAATTTTGGTAAATTTAATAGCTTCTTTTCTTTTAGTACTTCATGGAAGAATATGTGATTGGATGGTTACCATTGCAAGCAAAAAGATTTGAGTGCCCCATTAATATTTCTCATAATATCAATCAGTAGTGTCTAAGCACTGCAAGTATAGAAGCAATGACAGTGGCAAACTTTAGATTTCAAAGTCCATGAATCATAACCCAATACTTTTGATGTTAGAACTTCTTATGAACTCCTAAGCAATAAACCATTCAGTTATTTGTTTAATAGTATCCAAAAGTTAATGCAAGCAATTTTTTCAAAAAGAATGCAGTATTTTTCTATGGAAATGCCAGGAAAGACCTTTTCAGTATATTTTCCATTAACCTATAAAGTTACTTCTAAGCAGCATTGAATATCATATTTCAATTTTTATTGTAATAGTTTCAAATTAACAGATGCTTCCGTATAGTTCTAACAAAAAAATAATTATATTATCATGACAGTATTAAGAATAAGGCTTCAATCTCGTGTAAGATTTCTAAACTTTTTATATCTTTATTAAGGACTTTTATATTTCAGGGAAAGCAATATCATCAGAAAACTTCTTTCCTACTTTCTATTTGTGGAAGATTAATAAATAGATGAAAGATTGAATGTATAAGGGTGTTTTGTAAAATTTTTGTTTGCTATGATTATTATTTGGAATTATTTTAACTTTCGTATTGGAAAACATTTTGTCATATAAATTAATGATTTTCCATTATTTAAAAATTTTAAAGAATTTTAAAACAAGATTGTAAAATAAGATAGATAAAATATCATTAGTTTTTGATTGGAAAGCTTTTCAGAGGGAAACATTAAGGACAATGCTTGTTGTCAGCAATCTCCTAGTCTGAATTTAGTTTGCTCTGAAAATAGTTGGCTCTCTATTACTAGTGTGACTTCTATTAAATTGTTTTTTTTTTTACAAAAGCTTGCAGAGAAAGTACAGTAATAATGGAGACAATAATTATTGGGAATCATTAGATTGCTTTCATGTCAAATTTTTGAATAAAGATAGATAGGCTTGTTAGTATCTAATCTTCCAAGAAACATTGGAAGCAAGATTATCTGATTCAGGTATCTTTCCTCAAGTTCATTAATATCTACTATTTTGTAAAATTTGTGAAATAAAAGCTTATAGTTTTGCTTTAAGAATTCTTTTTTAGTCCTATCAATTTTAAGCTTTAAAAAAAATCTGAAAAATTGGAATTTCAATGTTTGTAGGTGATAGTTCTTTTAGAAATGTCTTTAGAATCTTCACACCTCCATAAAAAAGATCAGGTCTTGTAAAATTTTATTTTTCTAGTCTATCTCCTTCTCTATTTTCTTTTATTGCACTAGTAAAAGATTTAAGTTTGTAAGAAATTTTTGAGTTTTTAATAGATATATTTTGATTAAAGTGCTTATTTTGCTTTACTATGAGACAAATTGCTTTCAGTATCCTAGAAAAATGACCTCTTTGGTATTTGTTATTAGGAATTTGGCAATTCTTTTATAGCAAAAAAACAATAGGAAAGTCTATTAATATTATCTTCACAATACAAAATATTCAATATATTGATAGTCAGTTAAGTTAGTTTTTCTTAAATTCCACCTCAGGATTTTGAAATAAATTAATGATGAGATAAAATAATCTAATATTAGATTGATAGGCAATGATGAAATAAAGCATAATTCAAAAGTTATCTCTATTTCATCTTCATAAATTGAATGTTTTCTTCACTTGGCACAATAACATAAATATATGTTTAAAGCCGAACATACCAAAAATTGAAAGCCTACTTCATTCTCAGATGCATATTCTCCATCTAAAGTAACTGAGATTTGAAAAGATGATATAAAAAGATTTGAAAGGGAAGGTGAAAAACTGTTTGCAAATATTAGTCATATAAAAATTGCTTATATAATGATTGTTTGCTAAATCATTTGAAACTCTTTAATATATATCACTTTATTAGATGGTTTAAAATAAAGATAAATATACTCATGATTAAAATATATCATTCAATTATTGATGTATAAACAACTTATTGTTTTGTAAAATATCACCATTTTAATTTAAACATACTCCTATGAAGCAGGCAAAATAATTGCGATGATTTCTAATAAAAAGATTTCTTGGCAAAAAATATATCTGATACTCAGATATTTCATAGCTGTTAATATCATGAGCTTGTGCTCTCATTTCAATCCTTAGAACTCTCATCTTGATGATCGTAGGATAGTTAACTCCTATAGCTCTACATGATTTTATATTGCTTTATTTATTTATTAACTAAGACTTGTTTTTTTGAAGGTAGAATTCTAACTGTGTGGAAATATTTACTATATTTATGTTTTAGACTAAACTATCCATATTAGATTTTAAAAAATCATTTTAGTTTACCATTACTAATAAAGAAGAATAATTACTGATTATGAAAACTGTACAAACTTTGTCATGAATTTATTAACTTTTACTAAATAGATCATAAGTATAAACCCTATTGATATAAATTCTACAGACCAATAATAATTATTATCAACATTCCTAACATTTACGAGGTCTATTTCCATTTGCTGCTCATTAATTTTATTAATTCACATGGTTATATTTATAAACTTCTCTTTAACCAAAAGCTAAATTACTTTCTTTACCAAAAACTTATTATCACATGTGAATGTTTAATCACTTAATACAAGTTGTTTTTTTTTTTGTATAATTAAGAATTTCTTTATTAATTTATATCTTACATAAGGTTTTCTTAATTCCCTTTTTAATATCTTCAACTATCATGACAAATATTTCTTATTTAATATTGTGCATTAATCAAAAGCAACATAACTTTAACTTATACCATTTTATTTCATATGAAATTCTCAACAAATATACAATGAAATTCTGTTTCCCCAATGGGTCAAGCACTTGGCAATGAAAATTTGAAAATATCATCAATTTCAAGAATAAGATATAGCCTAATACTTTCTAATTTTATGCAATATAAATTATCATTCTCCATGAAAATTTTAATTAACATGGTTTATAAAAAATATATACTTCTACATTAAATTTGTCCGCTCTTTAAACAGCTTTAAAATAAATAAATATAAGAATAATATAATGATAAAGGTTTGATATATAGAAAAACAGATTTGTTTTAAGTAGAATTAACAAAAATGAAGTTATTTATCCTTTAATTCAAATATTTTTTCTAAATTATTAATTACATTTAATAGGTGTTATTTGTAGCTGATTTGATTTTCTAATATGATATTTGTCATGTTAGAAAATAAAATTTTTGTTAAATGATTATAAATGGTAAATCCAATTTTGATTAAATTAAAAAAAAAAAAAAAGCAGTACTGAAAATTAAATAACATGAAAATAAATTTTAAATGGGATATAGTTATTATCACATAATTATTTATTATAATGTCTTAATATTTTGATGGTTATTTAATTATAAGTTTTATAAAATTCAAAAGTGACATGTGAAAAATATTAGGATACTTTTTAATGCAAATATAAGCATGTATGGTAATTGTGAGTTTTAAAGTAAACCAAGATGGCAGTGTGTATTTTTGATAAATATACAGTTTCGAGGGCCTATCATCTATCGAACATGTTAGTTGCTAAATTAAAACAAAATTAATAAATTGATTATTAAATTTAAAAAAATAAATAAATTGTGATAAATTTCATTAAGAAGCTTTATTTTCATTTTATTTTACTTATATTATACCATGGGAAGCGACAAAATGCTCTTAACATAGACATACTTTGGTTCAATTCCGTGTATTTCTTTTTGTACGCAGTTTTTTTAGTAAATTATCATAATAATAATTTGGGACTTTCCTGTCACAAAACTTGATGCAATGGATTATTTCCAAAGATATGGGATGTTGCCTCCCAAAAAGTGTGTGTTAATGGACACGATACAATTGCACGTTGCCTACATGAATAAATGTAAATATTGTAATTATTTTTTTTTTTTTTCATTTATCTGTTAATAAGTTAATCCAAAAAAAATAAGAAAATAAACTGTAAATATTGTAATTAATTTTTCCACAGTGATTTCTTTTTAAAAAACAATTGTAATAAAAAATAAAATGTAAATACTAAGTATTACATTTCCTAGCCGGCGTTGTTTTGTAAACATTTTTTGGGGATCTCCAAAACTGTAGATTTATCAAAAATATGGGCTGCCATCTTGGTTTACTTAAAAACTCATAAGTACTGCATATATATATTAATTTATTTTAACCAATATTATAGATAGTAAATATTTTAATAAATGGGGATTCCGTTTTTAATACTAATAAAAAATCTGCAGCCAGATCTTACTATGCTAATAGCCAATCAAGATTATCTGAGGAAGGCTAAAAAAAAAAATACACTTTAGTGCTATAATGCAATCAAAAGAGTGACTAGTTATACAAGACTGAGAAAAAATAGTACACTGCTAGCATTATGATGCAGCCAAAAGGATATCCTTTTAATTGCATCACAGCGCTAACATTGTACTATTTTTTCTAAGCCTTGATTGATTGCCAGATTAATAAAATCATGACTGCATGTTTTTTTAGCTAGTATTAAAAACTTAATCCCCATTTATTAAAATATTTAACATATATATTTAGTATAAATTTTTTATTTATATGTATTATTATTTTTTCAGATAAATTTATATTGTCCTTAGCAAAGACTATATTTAAATAATTGATCATTGAGTTATTTATATTATTTTAATTCCAAGATCTTGTGAGAAATATTTATCTTATATTTATTCTAACAGTTGGGATTTACAAATGTAAGCAAAATTGATTTGTCCTTTGATAAGACTAAAAGCAAATAATCTATTAAGTAATGCAGCTTGTAAATACAGTACTACAAATCACTTATGAACTGCTAGGAAAATTTTCCAACTAGTCAGTAGAAATAATTTAGAATTATAGCTAGGTCAGGTTTTCAAGATAATTATATTGTGCTATGTCTCTATTAATAATCCACACAATCTATTCTTTTATTATAAGAATACTATATAACTGTGAAAGTATATTTTCCAAAAAGCTTAAAATATAAAGTGACTAAGTTTAAAATACTGACAAATACTTTCAATCCACTGTAATGCCAACTCCCTATTCCTAAATACTTCGTTTCCATGATATCTATCATATCTTCTCAAATAGTCAATGGATATTTTTAATTTACTGTTCCCACATAAATATTTTAAAAAACCTCCCCCCACCCCAATAGGCTTTTTATTATAAATACTATATTAATAATCATGATTATTTCACCTACACTAAAATCTTGAAAACAGGTATTTTCTCTGGATCCATATACAGCATGAACTGTAAGTTGATCATATTGAGATGGTTCTGCAATACATTTTGGATAAGGATACTTCAATATTGTAAGAACTCCTAAAATAATAAAAGGGTATATTATTTCTACAATATATTTTTTTATTTTTAATAAAACAAAAGTTATCAAAATATCTTATATAAATACAATTTATCCAAACCACTTTTTAGCAAAAAAATATTTTTTTGTACATATATACATACACCTATGTTTTGACTGTCCTGCAGTCTTCTTCAGAGCCAATTAACATTAATCTTTTAAAATTTAAAGGATTAAAGTAAACTGGCTCTGAAGAAGGCTGCAGAACAATCAAAACATAGGTATATGCATGTATGTACAATAAAAAGGTTTTTGCTAAAAAGTATTTGAAATGGTTTGGATAAATTGTATTTATATAAGATATTACAGCAAAATAAAGAGAAAAATAATTTTGGTTTTATCAAAATATCACTGGCACTACTATTATGTTATTACTACTATAAATGGACAAATAACAAATAATTGCAAAATAAACATGTTGGTATAACTGACAAAAAAAACCCACCACTATGCAATACAACTGCCATATAGTACTTTCAAATTCAATTATTTATGATTTGAAAAAAAAAAAAACTATAAAAACGGAAATTTCACATGTACTGCTCTTGCCAATATGGCAGCTGACATTTTTTTTTTGTCTGCCACTCATTATCTCTTCACGATGAATTAAGAAATTAAAATTTTGTTTAAAATGTTCTAAAATATAAAATTTAATGATGGTAACAAGTCTCAAAGAAGCTGTGAAATATTTCCTTTATACGATAAAATGAAAATAATTGATATAGTTTAGAAGAAAAAAGACATACATAAATGCATAGAAGCAAAACTCTCCATACAGTAATGCCACTCAGTGCAAGTCAGAGTAATCAATGGGTGCAGGAAGGTTTGTGCATAAAATCCCCTAACTAGTGGCTACTCATCCAATATATCCAGACTAGTTTCTAGCTTGTGGCTTTCATCAGTGAGGAGCCTTGGATCTGAGAGCACTGCATCTAGATCTTAAGATCTAATACAACTCTCCAGCAAAAAGGTGGCTGGTGTAAGGTTGCATTAGATCTTAAGATCTAGGTGCAGTGCTCTCAGATCCAAGGCTCCTCACTGAGAAAGCCATAAGCTAGAACCTAGTTTGGGAATATAGGATGAGTAGGCACTAGATAGGGATTTTATGCACAAACCTTTCTGCATCCATTGATTATTTTGGCTTGCACTGAGTGGCACTACAGTCTGGAAAGTTTTGTGTCTGTGTAAACAGCTTATGTAAGTCAAAGGAATAGTAATGATGTGACATTTAGTTGCCTACATAAATGTTTATATGAATCATTAATTCCTATAAACATTGTACATGACTTATATATTTCTGATGAAATACAAAAGACATGTACAAAAAAAAATGAAGGATAAAAAAATTATTCATTTTTGAAGGTAAGAAGAAGGATGAAGAGAGTGAACATATTGCTGTATTTACTCACTATGCATAATATGTAATAATATTATAATTCAATGTCTGTATTTTTTCAAACCAATATACGTAATTTTATAATTGAATATTTATAAATACAGTAATTAGATATATGTAAAGTATAACTTTAAAAATTTTATCCACTTAGGAGCACTTTCGACTATCCTCATAGTCTTTGTCCAACTAACACTTTGAAAGGCTTACCTTCCCACAATTCCATGATCTTAACGTTTGTTGCCTGTCTATTAATTAAGTCTTGTTTGTATTTGTATACCAATTCCGTGATCTTAACATTTGCTGCATGTCTGTTAATTAAGTCTTGTTTGTATTTGTATATGTTAGTATATGTTAATATACAAACACAAACAAAACTTAATTAACAGACAGGCAGCAAACATTAAGATCAGAGAATTGTGGGAAGGTTAGCCTTTCAAAGTGTTAGTTGACAAAGACTATGAGGACAGTCAAAAGCGCTCCTAAGTAGATAAAATTTTTAAAGTTATACTTTACATATATCTAATTACTGTATTTATAAATATTCAATTATAAGATTACATATATATATATTCTCTTCCTTAATTTAGTTAGTTATTTTTGTTAATGACTTTATCCATATACTGTAATTTCTAAATAAATGATATTGATATGTATATATATGTTAAAAACGTTTACTATGCATACATATATTTTACAAAGTGTTATTATGTACAGACTGCACTATTTATCAATAGTTTGGGATCAAATGAAATGGATATCATAGTGATACTAATCACAATTCAAACAATGAAATATAATGATATAGGTAAAATATAAAAATAGCTTCTTCACTAATACCTTAATTATGACTAATGAAGAAGGAATTATTTACTAGATAGTGAGAGTGTGAAATAAATAATTAATAACAAATACTGGATGGCTAATTGTGTTGAACTATGGATTGGCTATCTATAATATATATATAACTCTTACTATTTTCTAAAAAAAAAAAATAATTTTATCTAGCCCATATGTGAATTTCTATGGGTATAGCAAAGCAGATGTGCTAACTAAAATGCTCACTCCTTTTTATAATGACATATATATTAAACCAAAATACTGGAATTAACTACAATTTTCAAAATACCAATAAATGAAAACTATAGCCAGCTTATAGCATGATAACAAATCTGAGTAGCACTTTATAATTAGAATTTAAAAAATTATATATTTAAATTGTTATTATTAATATAGGCATTATTAATCAAAACTAATTTAAAATAAAAATTATATTGATCATAAAATAAAATATAGAGCAAAAGAAAGTGACAAACCAACAAATTAAAGCTTAATATATATATATATAAATGCTATAGTTTCCAGATTCATCCATGTATAATTTTTATAATTAAAATATACAAGCCGTCAACTGGGAGATAAATAGAATATTTTAAAGATGGTTGTAGAGGCACTATAAACACTGGTTTATAACAATGTTAAAGTTCCATCAATAGAACAAAACAGGTATATAAAACTGCAAAAATAGGTCAGAAAAATTTTAGAGTAATATGTTTTTTAAAAAATTCTTTCAAATAGGAGGAAGTTTGCATGGGTCATCACATTTATTGATACAATTTGGTCTTTTTAGTATCTTAATGGCTTCTCTGATCTTACACTGGTAGAGAGTATCACATCTGGATAGGATCCTAGTGTTAGAGAAATCAATATTGTGACTTGAATAAATAGCTGAAGTGAGAATACTGCAGATGATGAGTGTTGTTTAATTGCATTAGTATGTTCAACTCTTCTAATACTGATGCAACGATTGCTCATACATTGTAAGAAGCTTTAAAATGCTACATGAAATTTCATAAACTCCATGAGCCTCAAGAGGAATTTAATCTTTAGGTTTGGTTATGATGTTACTAATTTTTTGATAAGTAGTATATGTTGTTTTTATATTGTAACATTTTAGTATAGCTCCAATACCATCTGTAATTCTTTTTATATAAGAAACACAAATTCAAATAGTTGTTTCTTCTTTTTGTTTTTTATTTTGATTATTTTGGGCTTGAATTAAGGCTTGGTGAATAATTTTATTATTAGAACCCTTACCTATTAAAACATTACTTATATAATTTACTTCTTCTTTCAGATGTGATTTATCTGAAAGATTAATTGCTCTAGTGAAAAGAGTTTTGCCTACAGAAAAAATCTGCATTGGATGATGATGTGATGAAAATTGTAAGTATCTAATTGCCTGTGTATTTTTTCTAAAAACTGAAAATAATTGATTATTTTGTTTCTTGGTGTGAGTACATCAAGAAATGTAAGTTTTCCATCAAGCTCATGTTACATGATGAATGTGTCATTTATGTTATTTGGGCCAAATAAAAAGTTTTAAAGATACTGATTCTAAGCACAAGTTTTTAGTTTTTCCATAAAAAAAATCAACTATTAGTCCTGAGATAGGTGAGCCCCATTGGAGTACCAAAAGTTAGTTTGTAATATATTTGAAAGACAATGTTTAGCTAAAGCAATAATATGGTACTGCAAAATGTAGCATTGAAAAATCACATTTAAAGTTTCATCAAATGGAACATTTATAAACAAAGAAACAACATTGAAGCTGATAAGAATATCACTTGTAATAATTTTTAAATTTTTTAAAAGAGAAATAAAATGTATAGAGTTTTTAATATATGATTTAATAATTGGAACTGTTGGTTTTATGATATCAGATAAGTATCTAATTAAAATGTGAGTGGGAGATCCTATTGTATTTATGATTTATTGATCGAAGGAGAGTATCTGCTTTATGAATTTTTGGAAGTACGAAACATTATCATATATATAATAAAATGAAATTATATTCCAAATAATTAAATAAAATAAATTCCAATATAAACTTTAATTAATAGTAGTACTTTCAATTATATTGATAATCATTTTCAATTAAACTGATTTAATTCTGTAGTGTTTTGTAAAAATGGCAGACCTGTTTGTGCATTCCAGAAAAAACTAGAATTTATTCAAGAGGTTGTTTTAGATCGCACGCTGATAAATGTGGAATTTAATTAAGGCATTGACGTAATGGTGATCGATAATTCCAAGAGATATTTGCTGATTGCAAATATTTCTGGATAAGAGACAATACCTTATTGGATGGTGTATTAATTGTTGCAGTTATCAGGAAGTGATAAGAAGACTGGGTAACAACTACGCAGGGGAGTTATTAGAGGACAACTCCAGTAGAGAGCAGTTATTTGAGTACAACTCCAGTAGAGATATCTTGCATCAGTGCTTGCAGTAAATGACCAGCGCCCAGTGGAAATGTAGTCCATGGGTGTAGCTGAAAGAGCCTACAGAGATGAGGAGGCCGCAGCAGAGATATAGGGAGCATTCATTGCAGAGCATTCGTTGGACAGCATTCGTTGCAGACCATTTGTTGGAGAGCATTCATTTGCAGAGCATCTGTTGCAGAGCATTCGTTGCAGACCATTCGTTGGAGAGCATTCGTTGCAAGAGAACAGCGTGGGAATTGAACTTTAGCGAACTGTAGAAATATAGTTATTTGCTGGCCGCACAGACATTCTTGCGGATATAACATTGGCAACCTGTGAGTAGCGAATAAGTTTTGAACAACAAGTTTAGCTATAGACGGAGAAACCTGGTGAAAATGGAAATCCCAGTTAGTATAACGTTAACAACGGAAGTGAAAGTTTGGAAATAAAACGCTTGCGCAGTCAACACCGGAAGCTGAGTCCCACCACGCTTGCGCAGTCACCATTGAACATAACTGGCGAAGAAGTTCGGCAGCAAATTTGAATCGAACATTTCTGAGTGAAATAACAGGAAAGTAGGAATAGAAAAACAACAAAACACCACGGAATCGCAACAAGGGTTTTTCTGGAGTGGAGGGAGGTGTAGTGTTTTGTAAAAATGGCAGACATGTTTGTGCACTTCCATCTCAGTGCAGGTCATTCTTTTTCTTTTCCTACCATCATTCTGAACATCAATTTCCTTTTAATTGAATTGAATCATCTCATAATAAGGTTGAAATAAAACAACTGAGTGAAAAGTTAGATTTGATATGATTGAGAATTCACTTGGGTTTTTTTAAGTCTTCATTAATATCAAAGTTCAAAAACATCAGTACTTATCTTCAATGTATAATTTTAACATTCACAGAATAACAGAAAATATTGCCACTTGAGCAATTGTAATCTTCATTTTTTAAATTATCATTCACATCTAAAAAAATTTTATGTTTTTTTGTTGATGAATGATCCAAGACTAATGCTTGTGATAATTTCTATGCCTTCATCCTTAGAAGTTAATTTAATCCCTGAAATATTTTCAATCCTATTCTTTAATTTTACCAAAATATGTAATTTTCTAATATTTTTGCCAATATGAAATCAGCCTGTTTCACCATATGCCATTTTAACCGGTAGCTTTTAATCCCATATATAATTCTTTACAACATCAATAACATGTTCTGGAACATCTATTTTTCTAAGACATTCAATAAATTTAACATGGTTAACAAAATCAAAAACTTGTTGTCATCACTAAAGTTCATATAGAATTCTTGATAATATTTTTTGGCCTCTTCAATTACTCAGCATACATCAGCAATAATATCTTTGGTTCTTTAATCTTTTCCTGTAACTTTTCTTATGGTAAAAGAGATATTTTATAATAACTTGATCATTCTGACAAGTCTTTCTTTGAAACAAAAAGTATAAATTATTTTATTCTAGTCTATGGGTCATTCAATGGTCTTCTAAATTAATGCATAAACTTGATCAGTATTTTTACAGAGACTTCAGTTTTCTATAAAATTTCTGATGTAAAATTTAAGATTCTTACAGTTAACTTGACCTCACATTCTATTACTAAGGAGTTCCTCTATATAAATGATTTATCAAAAAGTGATCTAATTGATGTGCACATGATAAAGTTTTTCTATATATTTCTTCCAACTCTTTATTATCTTATTTTAATCTATCCATTAGCATTTTTCAGTTTCAATCCCTTGAAAGACAGCTTGCTTTTTCAAACATGTTATCAATAACATCCTTAAATTTTTTGTTACTGTATTGCTCCTTGTGTTTTCTGACTACTCTTTAGAATTTCTTATTTATATCCCTCAAAAAAAAAAAAAAAAAAAAGAATCCTTTTTAATATTGTCTTCTTTTCCTTATAAATATATTCAGCTATGTCTTCCATTTTAATTTTGATTATTTTACCATAAAGTTTTCTCAGATTAATATTTAATTATTTCTTTGACTTCTAACGACAATTCACTTTGTTATCATCAATTTTGAGAGTTATTCCTAACATCAATTAGTATGTTCTCTAAGTTAAATGATTAATTTTCTAATTATCAAAATCATTTGTATTCATATATTAAAATATCTCTTTCTTGGCTATTCAGCAACTTGAAACTTTTTGGTGATAGTATAAAAAGGAAATATCTATTTAAGCTATCTCAAGATCTTGTTCTGAATAAGATTAAGTAGTCATAATACATACAATAGATACTATAATGTTTTAGCATTAATATTATCATATATTAAGATATTTTGGGTGCTGGTGATTTTTTTCAAGAATGGTTTATTATTAAAGAAATGGTTGATTCAGGCTTTTGTTTTGTCAATTTCTTTTTAAATGTGTTAATGTTAGACAAAATATTGTAATCTGTCATATATTGCTTGAAAATTGTAATAAGAGAACTTTTATTGCAGGAATGAAATTCTAACTGTAAGTATCCTTCTGCAGACCTTGATATGACTAATGAATGAACTGCTAAAATATTACATCACTAATCACAACATTGATTATCATATATAAAATGAATTTGAGGCATTTTATGTTAATACTTATGTGATAACAATTCTATTCATATAAAAATTAGGTAAGACAAAAATCTGACATGATTATATTATAGAATAAATAGCTTGGAATTAAGCAAAAAATTCAATGGCGTCTAGAATCGTGTTCTAACACAAATTCTGCTTTTAATGTGATAACATCTGTGAATAATCTATAGAGTTGAAGAGATACAAATTAAAAGCAAAAGCAAAATACATACATAGTAAGAATTCATTACATTATGTGACATAATTCTCAAAACAAGATCTAAAATAATGTTTATATTTTTTTTTGTAGTAAACCTAAAAACAAACATTAGAATAAATAATGATAATAATAATAATTGTGATTAAGACTAATAAAAAACCTACCAGATTCTCCACCAATAAGAGGTTGATTTTCAAAATGATTTACAAACTCCTGTAAACAAGAAAATCTTGCCATTCCAAAAGTGTACTCTTTCCCATCAAATGGAATTTTAAAATGCTTTACTGAGTTCAAACATCTTTAAAAAAAAAAAAAGTGTACATATATTTAGGATAAAATATATTCATGTGAAATGCAAAAAGTATATAAAGTTATAAATTATAAAATATGATTAAAATGCAATTCTCAATAATTATATAAATAAGCCATTCTAGAGATAAATAATATAGCAGTAGATAACAAAATAATAATTTTAAAAAGATCACAAATAAGTTTAATAATTAAAATACAATATTATTTTTATTTAATAACAATATCATTAAAAACCATTGCCATTTGTAACAACTCCTATAATCAAAAAAAAAAAATCTGTTTATTAAACAGCAGTTCTTGAAAGTGCTGAAATGCAAATGTAGGGTTTTTTATTTTTATTTTACTCTCAATACAAAAGGGGGAAATAACCACTACAGATTAAATAGCTATTGAAAATGCTTTAAGTTTCTAAAACCAGCCGATCCCAATCAATAACAGAAATGTAACTAATCAAGTTGGGACAGTGTTTTCTTTCAGAAATGGTGTATCTTATTACTTAATATATTATGGATAGCATCCATTCTGACTACAATTCAAACTACTCTAAGTAGCAGAGAGCAGTCCTTCAAAAATGACAGAAATATAGAAACTATTTTTTTTAATCTTTACTACCTTACAACAATACACAAATAAGTCAATTGTCATGCAATTTCCACCCTGTATCTTACTTTTTTTTTTTTTGTAGACTTGAACTAACAATGTTATCTTATTTCCATGTAATATTTTACTACCTACTTTCTAAAAGTAAATTACCTCCACATTTTTTGATATTTTCCTAGAATATTTTCATTATTAAAAAATAATGATAAAATCTCAATATTTTTAACAATTTTTTCCCAATATTTTTTTCTTGAAATCTATTTTATAAAATTAAAATAATTTTATTTTTACTAGTGTGTAAATTTATCTATTTTTATTTTTTACTGTCCTCATATTTTTCATCTTTTATATATCTATCTATCTTTGGATGTGTATCCACCTTGATACTTTTATATGTCTCTATACTGATCATCTAGTTTCTATGATCTATACTTCTTAACCATCTTTTTCACTTCATTGAACATTGTTCTATTCTCTTTATTCCACAGCTTTTGAGTTATCATTTTAATCTATCAAAATTTTTCTCTTTATATATGTTCCGAATGTTTTTTGTGTGTTCAATATCTCCACCCCCACCACCAATTGGCATAATTTTAATAACAACTTCCTTCAAAATCTTAGTGATATCTTTCATCTTGAATCTAGAATTTTGTCTGTGTTTTTGATTTTTTTCATAAGGATCATCTTTACATTTTCATTATTTCTGCCATTGCTATACTAATTAAAATTCTTTCTTTCTGAAAATAAGATTTATTTAATGCATTTAGTTTCAGTTAGATGTTTAAAATTACTAAAGTAAGATTTGAATCCATATCTGCTCTATGAAACAATTCACATTATTATGTAAACATTTATCTTTCTTTTTTTTATTATTGCCTGATCTCCAAATCTATTTCTGAAGTTTTTAGAAATTTTTCTATATATTGTTCTATTATATTCTAAAGTAAATTTCTTTTTTTAAAAAACAAAAAAACAATATAACTGTCCATAAATTATGACTTTATCTTCCTTTATCATTTCCAATCATAGTATTCTATTCTCTTCCAATGACTATACATTTTTACAAGATATATCATCAAATGTTTCAGATCCCTATAAAATGATTCTATCTTGTAGTCAAAATATTTACATTAAGGATATATATTTGGATTTTTGTAATAAAATTAGAATTTATTTTATATCCTACCAATCCATTTATTTTTTTTATCTAATAAAAATTCTATAATTTCTTGCAACAAATCATTTATTCTTTTCACAGCCAGTCCAGTATATAGTGAAATATTTAAGATTACCAAACATTTAGCGTACCATTTCTCTTCAAAATGGGTCTAGCTTTTCCAATGTGATACAAAAAATATTTTGCTGCAATAAAACTAATTTTAAAATCAATATCAATCACTCAATCAAAAGTATGATTTTTATTTTTCTAGGCAACATTATGAAGATTGAATTACTTCATATTGTAGGTTTTTTTCTTTAGTATTAGTTTACGAATCACTATGACATAAAGAATAGATTTCTTTTGTAGCTCCTCCTATGATAAAGAAAAGTTGCAGAAAATAATATTGTCAGACATTAAAAAAAAAAGTTTCTGAAAATAACTCATCTGTTTTTTCCAATATTAATAAGACTACAAATCCTCTCTTCAATCTTCAACATTATAAATTATTTTCATAAAACCAGTAAAACATTATATGATCACCATTTCCTATAATAGCAAACTCTTCATACAATAGTGCTGCCCAGTGCAAGCCTTAATAACCAATGCTCTCCAATCAAAGGCTTCTCACTAATGAAAGCTACAAACTAGAAACTAGTCTGGAGACATTGGATGAATAGCCATTAGACAAGGATTTCATGCACTAACTTTCTTGCATCCATTGGTTACTAAGGCTTACACAGGGTGACACTACCGTAAGAAGAGTTTGCTACTAAATAATGAAGTTGTGGGAGAATAAATATAAATAAAGTGATTATACAGAAAGTGGGTTCTTGGTTTTTATGCTGGGTTTGGAAAAAGATAAGGGGGATCTAGATATAAAGGCCATAAAATGGACAAAGATGAGGTTGTGGAAATAGTATGGAGTAGGATAGAGAAGAATATGGAAAGGGAAAGAAAAGGGAATGGAAGATGGCTAACAGGTTTTCTTAGCATAGTGGCTGAGAGATTCCTGACTTTGATAAAGGAGAAGCCTTATCGCATCATATCACATATTAAATTATTTTCTCCTAAATCCCCTCTTCCCTTTCTTATCCGGGCTTTGGAATTGCTGTGACAAAGTTAAAAATATATCAAATCTAAAAATTGAAATATAAAATTCTTATATCATGATTTTTTTTTTATTTTGATACTTAGACCAACAGGTATGTATGTCCTTAAAAATAAAGACTTCCAATAAATTTTAACACATCTATGTCAACAACCCTATACAATATAATACAATGTGAAAAAGGTAGACCTGAGAGTCGAAGTTCTTTCATTTACTTTCAGCTTCCGGGGGAAAAAAAACCCATTAGCTTGGCAAGTGACTGTAAATGTTGTTCTCAATTTGTGTCAGATTAATGCTTGATCAGCACTTGATCTAAAAGAAAGTAATAATACAATTACTTTATACTTTGTGTATCAACAACACATATATGCTAATAAGTCAGGACTATATTCATAGATCTGCAAATGCAATCACTCAGGGACCTCATGGTCAAGTCTCCTTCCATTCTTATATGTTTAAATTAGCAGCTAAAATTCTTCATTCAATTTTAGTTCAATGGCAACACAAATTACTCTCTTTTCTCTATTATGAATCATCCTTAAATACATTAAAAATTTTAAAACTTTAGATTTATTTATTAATGAAAACATATTTGTACAACAATGCAGCAGAGTAATAAACATGATAACAGTTATTTAATTTGACTTGAAAATTTTTATTTATTCTCTCCCTTTTTTCATCTGTCAGAAACTTTCCAAAAATCTATTTCATGCGAAAGCAAACTATTCTATGCACTGAATCAATTATTCAGGGCTTGAAATTTTCTTGAATTTATTTTATTTAATCGTGATGAATAGCTACTAGTGATAATGATGATTTACATTATTTAAATAAAATATTATTAAATATATACAAAGTTTCCACAATTAAATTATTTTTTTAGCTTTATTCATTACCTTCTATAGAATATTTGCCATATAATGAGTAAATGGTTAATTATTTTCTCTTTTTATAACAGATCAAGAAATTTTTTGTCAAATGATCTGACAAATTGGCAACTGTCAATAATAAATTAGAATCTTATCTCTTCAAAAATATTATTCATTAATAAATAACACTAACACACACACACACACACAAAACAACAATTGAGCTATCAATTAAACTAAAATTTCAAATTATGATACTCTTATTTTAATAAACACCTCCTGCCCCCATCAAAATATTACTATACACATTGAAAATTATATAATTTTAAATCTTCTCATTCGATAATTTAATTTATAAACCAATTAAGCGTATGTCACGCTTGAATGTGAAGCTATAATAATATACAGGAATTAATATACGCTAAGCGCTTTCGAGGTCCTTTACCTCATATTCATAGCGGTGCTGTGAGCTGCAAAATGTAAAAATGGAGCGGGAGAAGTGGTATGCAAAGCATATGCAAATGGGCTAAATAGTCCAGCGTTTAGAGATGTCGAAGCAGGTGTCACGTCTATTGATAGAGTTGTTATTGTTATTGATATAGTACGCTTCTCTGATCTTCCGCTTAATGTCGTTTTTCTCGATACAGACTATTTTAAGGTTCAAATAAATGTCCAGTCTTCTTGGAGTGTTCCAAAAATGTTGATGAGTTATCGTTGTTTTTCATAGCTCTATTGTATGTGTATCTGTGTTGTGCTGTCTGGGTGATTGTGCCTGCCTTGGTTTCTCCAAAATAAATGGCGCGGCAACCGGGTTGTGGGCAAGTTATGCTGTAAACGACATGGGGGGTCTGAGAAGGTTCTATTTTGTCCTTGGAGTTATTGATGAGACGATTAGTGCAAGGGGGTGTATGGAAGCTGATTTTAAATTTATTGTCTAAAACCTTGATTAGTTGGTGGGAGATTTTAGGTATGTGGGGAAGAGTGATATATGGAAGTTTATTATTGTTTTTATTAAGGGTGATTTTGTATGAAACTGTTTGATTTTGTTGTTGATAGTGTGAAGTTTATAGCCTGCTTGTAGTAGATCTTTGGTGTAGAGATGTATGTTGTTCTTCGATCTGCCTCAAACTTGCACGCTGCGTTCTGTGTGGAAGCCTGTAGTCCTGCTAATTTGTGAGGTTAGGAACATTAGAATGAGGATGTATAAAGCCTCGTTCAAAGGCTTTATAATCATTGAATATTTATACATGGTTCATCGGTTAACTTAAGATCCAGGTAATTTAGGCTTTGGGATGCATTAGATGTGGTAATGGTTAGATTAGTGTGGTAGCCGTATATATTGTTTGTGGTGTGCTGATTGGCTAGAAAGTAGGCTGTGCATGTATAAGTGTGGGGTTGTCAACTTGGTGTTTAGGCACTATTAGTTTTGTAGATTAAGAAAATGCTAGTTATGATTCGCTGAGGGGGGGATGCCCCGTACCAGGTCAAACGTATATAGCTATCCACCAGTAAATGGAGCAGGCGGGGCCCAACCTAAATCCTGGATCAAGAACAGAACCAGAAAATATTCAAGATATAACCTTGAAACGGCAACACCACAGTCCAACTCCCAAAAGCGGACACAGCTTCCTACACAGAAACGCGGCAAGTTTGAGGCGACGAAGAACAACAACACTCACACCAAAACACTACAGCGGCTAAAACTCACACACAACAACAAACAAACCAACAAAACACCAAAAACAAAACCAACCCCCCCAAAAACCCCACCCTAACAGGTTAGACAAAAAAAACCCAACACCCCCACAACCACAAAACCCAGACAAAAGACCCGACCCCCCGTCCCACGATTTGGGAAACCAGGACCCCGGCACCGCCCAGCTGAAAAACGAACCACACATTTGGACACCCAGAGGACAAGACCTCCCACCCAAAAGACGAAAACGCATCAGACAGGAGCAAAACAAACCCCAGGGCCGGACACCACGGCGCCGCAACCCCACGCCCCCAGGAAGACCGGGAAAACGAACCCCGCGAGAAAAAGTGATATATATGCACTTTATATAAAATTTAAAAAAATTGTTAGGAATTTTTAAATTAAAGATTTTTCAACAATTTATTAGATGGAAAATGTATGTATATGAACAAACAAAATATATTAGGCCTCATTAATTCTAAATTAATTTAAAGTAATTTAAACCAAAATATTTTATTAATTAACAATTGTAAAGTTATTTTGTAATTAGATGGGTGAAAATGACATTATTTTAATAAAAATAATTAAATTCTAGATAAACATATCGGATAATTAGGAAATAAATATCATATGTTGTTTAATCAAAACATTATATTTTATTTCGTTATAATATCTTTTTAAAAAGTCTGTAATTAGTCAGTAAATAATGAACCACAGTGAAGTATAAAACTAATCTACAATCAATGAATGGATATATGAAATCAAACCATTTATGAAAACAGATAATGCAGCTCAGTGAACTATAGTCTCTCAGAAGATTGTTTAGTATGCTTTGATTTTGATCATTGAAGTCACTATTAAAAATATGATTGCGATTGGCTGTTATATCATAAAAGAGCAGAGAAGCATGTTATCTGCTCCACTCTAGCCAAATTAGCAGAGTGCAAGCTTGGTTCGATCATGAAGTAGAGAAGTTGCCATAATGTACTGAACAACCATTACATTGATTATTGTGTCCAGATTATAAGCTAATGTCGCCTAACTTCAAAAGTGTCTATAGTTTTGAGAAAGAGACCAGCCATTATTCAGCAAAAAAAAAAAAGCCACTGTCAGATGCTGTCCATTGAATAAAATAGAAATGTGTATTAATGAAAACCATTTCAGTTAGAAAGAACAATCCATAAACTTCACAAAATACCATCAAACATAGCTCTGTTATACCTACTGTGCTGCAAAAGTCTATAGGTATCTGAATTCAGAATATGAACTATTAATAATAAAAAGAGTAATTTGTATGAACATTAATTATATACTATTTCATTAACATAAAATATTTAATCTCCTAAATATGTATATTTCATTTCCATTGAAATTTTGTTTGGATTTATTTTACATATATATATATATGTGTGTTTAGAAATCAGAATGATGATAGATTGTTTAATTTTATTAGATGTGCCATGGTTCAGTCAGCATAACCTAAAAAGAAATATTTATAACAAAACAACTAACCAATTATTGCAAACTCTCACCATTCACTTAAAGTTTCATTACTATTATTGTGTTAATTATTTTAAAATAAGAATTAATAATGATTATTTCCATTAGCCTTCAATATATTAACAGTTAGAATAACAATTTGATTATTAATGTAAATAATGCAGATTAATGGCCTTTGAATAAAATAAAAGGCCGTTTAGCTAGATTAAATAAATCAAAAAAAGACTGTTTCATAGTTATAAAAGTTTAGTTTTAAGTAAAATACTCTCACAGGTTTAGAATAGGCAGGCATGGGAAAGAATATTTATGTATATTAAATTTTCTTGAGTTATTGTACTATTATTTTAGGCTGTTTTGTATATATAAAATTTGTATTACCAGAAACGAGTGTGAAGAAGACGTGTTTTCTTGCTGCTAGTAGTCAGTGACTTAGTTTGAGTAGTATTTATAAAAAAGATTCCCATTCCTACCATATATATATATTAAAACAGGCAAAACTCTCTATACAGTAGTGCCACTCAATGCAAGCCAGAGTAATCAATGGATGCAAGAAGGTTTGCACTGAGTGGCACTACTGTGTGGAGGGTTTTTCCTGTTTTAATAACAGTTATGAGCAAGCATATGAAATGGTGATCATGTGATGTATATATATTACATATATTCTTTGATTGTTAATATATAAGTATAATACAGATGATGTTCCGACACTTATACTTCTTATTATTATCATTATTTACCAGAGAGATGCCTTTTCCTACCAATTAGTTTGTA
This sequence comes from Epiperipatus broadwayi, assembly GCA_028023455.1. Lineage (NCBI taxonomy): Eukaryota > Metazoa > Onychophora > Udeonychophora > Euonychophora > Peripatidae > Epiperipatus > Epiperipatus broadwayi. The sequence continues at coordinate 2,717,673 of JAQFVV010012429.1, read as the reverse complement.
AATATCAGTCACTAAAGCCAGGTAGATGTGTGATTTCTATCCGGGCATTTGGTGATATTTATTTGATTAGTATTAAAATTGACTTGAAAAATGTCTGGCTCACATATTTAGTTTCTCTTATTTGAGTTGCTTAGTTTTGTTTTCCAAGCATTACAGCCTGAAAGAGATTTATGTTGGTTTAATTCATTTAATAGTATAGTTTCTTAAATGATTTTTAGTGTATCCTAAAGCTTGTAAGATTAATAAGTCTTAAAACTGGATTATATAAATAGTTATTAGTCGTATTTACAGTTGGTCTACGCAACAAATCTGGATTTACCCAGAAACTATTAAGATGCATAGGGCCATATATTATCAATGCATAATGAGGCAATGAATATCTAATCACATTAAATTTTTCATCAAACTAGCTAGGGGAGTTAAATAGCACAATAGATCATTAAGTATTGTTATACTAAATTAAATCCTGGGTAAAAGACCAATAGACTGATGTTTTCAAATGATTTCTGTCAATAGTATTAATATTTATGTGATGATTGTGTATATACATGAATTAATCTTAATTTCGCATTATTCTAGCATTTGTCATTAATCAATAATGGTAATTAAAATATAATAAGAATCTCTTGCATCTAACTTACTCTAGTGGGATAAAAAGAAAAAAAGTTTGATCATGTGACATCAGAATGTGAATCTGCATGCAAATTACCCTTGATGACTTTCATGATAGCTCTGCATTTTTGGCTGTATAAATATCACATTGCAAATATAACAAAGTATGATTTTTTTTTTCATTTAGAAATTAAAATATTTCAAATTATTGTATTTTAGTGAATACTTACATTTATTTAAATTATTGTACATCTGTATTATTTTCTAAATATATTTGACTACTAAAACATGTTTATATTACATATTCTCCTTCCTCCACTTATTCCAATTCTTTGTTATTAACAGAAATAAAAAATTTAAAAATTCATTTGGTAATTTGTTAAATATAGAAAGAATTGCAAAATAAATAAAAAAGCACTTTGAACAGCAAAACTTAAACATCTCCATAAAAATATTTTATATGTTAATTTACATTTTCCAAATAATATCAAGTAGCTATTATTATTTTAATGTTCAAAATAGTTGATATATCAAAAGACTAACTTTTTATGTTTACTCTTTAATTGCAATCAATTGATTTTTTCAAGTGACGTCAATTTTTTTCACTTTATTAAAAAAAAAAAAAACTATTGCCACAAATTTCAAAAACTTCAAGCCGATCTTTGCTTTTTCTTAAATGTACATAAATATCATTAGTGTATTGTAATGCAATGGCTGTAAATTAATTATCATTCACATAATTTTTTTTTTAATAATAAAAAAGTTTCCATTTCATCAAAATTTATAAACAAAAAAATCATTTTCTCAAGAGATTTAGAAGTTAAACAAAGTGCTGGGCAAATACTATAGTTTAATAATGATCTGACAAATAAAAATAAAGTTAAATTGAACTTAGTGTGGAAAACTACTTAGTCCAATGGAAATTTATGGAATAATATAATAAAATAATTAACCAACCATATATATTTAGTAGAAAAAAACAAAAAATGAATAAGTTCCAATGAAGATATATAACTTTTGAATCATCTAATAAAATATTTATATGTATTTATTTTTCAAATAAATCTTTTCTTCTATATAAATACTGGTACATTTATGGTAAATGCAGTTACCAATTATATAGCAAAGACATGTATAATCAACAAAATACATTACTAGATTATAAATTATATGAAAAAAATTGAAATACTAAAATAAATAGTATATAGTTATATATATTTTTTTCATTTAATCAAATTATAAATAAAATTAATAGTTAGACAAATTCTATATAGCCCTGTATAATCCACTTGTTTTAAATAGAATATATGTAATTTCATTTAAGGTATTAAAATCGATGAGACAAACAGACTGCTTGGATTTAATGGTTAAAAAATATGTTTGAGAATTATAGTAACTAAAAAAAAAACTCCTGTTTTTAAATTAGAATCTACAATCTTAAAAAGAATTAGGGTATTGATTATATTATTAGAGATAACATTTATGGAAAAAAACTTTTGGTAAATAATAAAGTTTACAATTACTTAAAACTTTGAACAAGATAATGTCAATAGGACTATAAATAATGGCCAGACATGATTAAAAGAGAAATAGAAAAGACAAGAGTAGAGGCATTATGGAATTGGACTGTAGTAGTCATCAAACTATACTGATAAATAGCAATTAAGAGCAAAAAAAAACACAAAGGAGCTCTGTGAAAACAATATCATCCATATGTTATTTTTATGGATATTAAAACAGGCAAAACTCTCTATACGTATTGCCCCTCAGTGTAAGCCAGAGTAATCAATGGATCTAGGTGCATTGCTCTCAGATCCAAGGCTCCTCACTGAAAAAGGCCACAAGTCAGAAACTAGTCTGGAATATTGGATGAGTAGGCACTAGATGGGGATTTTATGCTTAAGCCTTGTGGCATCCATTGATTAATTCTGGCTTGCACTGAATGGCAATACGTATAGAGAGTTTTGCCTGTTTAAATAACAGTTATGAGCAAGCATAGAAAATGGTGATCATGTGATGTTATTTTTATGACCACTGATAAAACATGATTTATAAAATGGAAATATGATTGTATATAATTGAAATAACACTATTTTAGTTTCATTGCCAATTGAGAAAGACTTTTATAAATAAGTATTATACTTTTGAATCAAGTAATTGTTAAATCATCCCCCTTCAGCAGTTTTTATAATTGAAGTAAAATGGCAAAAAAAACAAAAACAGAAATAGACTTTTTAAATTGTTATAATGCAGATGAATATGTTTTCAGGTTTTATAATGTGTGCATAATTATAAAATATTTTATGAATTAACAGATTTTTTTTTAAAAATCAAATATCTTTTAAATATGAATTTAAACAATTTGTAATTACTGTTAGATTATATATTAAACTTGTTAATATTAAGATGATTTGTTTCTTGAATAGTTAGATAGGAAATTCTTTTAAAGTAAACAGGATATTTTCTCATTTAAAATATTTAAATTGTAGAATAACCAAGTTAAATCTATTGCTAAATGTAGAAGGAGTTAAAATATAGAGTAGAAATAATTTAAAAGTTTTTGACTATTGGTAAGTGAAACTAATAGAAGTTAGATAATTTAAAACATAAAGAAATAAAAAATTAAAAAATATATGATTTAAGTTCATAAATTTTATATTAAATTAAATAGAGTTTTAATTAAATAATTAAAAAATAAATATAAAATTAGTCATTAAATATAATTTTAGGACAAAATAATATATAATATATAATTAAAACATGAATATAATTATAATATATAGTTTCTATGTAGTAATTCCTACGAAAACTGCTGGACAATCGAAATTATACAGAAAGAAAAGAAAGTTATTTGTAAAAACAATATGTTTGCATTGAATAAAGTGTAAATAAAATGAGTTTTTAATCATATTTGAAAATTATTTTTGTTATAAAAGCTGCAAATTTTCAGCTATTTTCCTGGGATTAAAAATTATTGGGATCAGAAAAATGGATGGAATGCCATAATCATAATTCCAATATTGTGGTTTATGGATAAACTAATAGAGAATTTTATTGTAAAAAGAAAGGTAGTATTTTGGAAAAAAAGAATGTATGGCAACTCTCTTGTGGGAACAACTTGCTTTCTATGCTATAGAGACAATGGTCATCTGATTATTGGCACAAAAACACATTGATCTTAAGGATGGATATAACAAGTACATGAACACTGATATTTTGCAAAACTAACTAAAAAATTCAAACCCAAACTTCAATGAAGAGATGTAGAAATGAAACTTTTATAAATTCTTCAATTGGGTAAAAAAAGATTTTAAAATAATAATATTAATGATTTTTTTTTTTTTTGAAGCAAAGAATTTGTTAAATACTATTTTTCTAATTTAACCAAAATTATGAATAAAATGAATGATTAAATAAATTTTAAAGTAGATTAATCTAAGAATTTTTAAACAGAATAAGTCTAGTTTCATTTAAAATAATTATAAAAAGCAAATGAGAAATTAAAAATAATTTTATCGGTTTAAATTAAACATTATTTTTTATTATTATTCTATAATCTCAAAAAAAAAAAACAAATGATTGATACATTTATGCTAATAGTGCTTGCGAAAAAGTAAGCTTTAGGTGATTAGCATGGATTAAGATTACCTAGAAACTTTGGAAAACAACAAAACAACATCAATGGAAAGAATATAAATAACTGAGAGAATTTATATGTTCAAATTGGTTCTGTGACATTCTGAGAGAATTGGACTAAGGTTGTAAAATCCAACTAATGTTAAAGTTGAAATAACAATTATTCCCAATGAAATTATAATACTTACTGCAATATTTTAGCGATTATGTGTAAAAAAAAAATATAACAGATCATGACCCGCATTAAAATTATGTAATGATTAAAAGTTTGATTTATTATATATGCCAATAAAGATAATTTATAAAATGAAGGATTTGATCATAAATAATTGAGTTGATATTGTTTTAGTCCCTCCCCTAATTATAGAGAATTGCTAATAAGAATATACATTCTATCATGGAAAAAGCTGTTAACAATGAAAAGAAAAAAGTAGTTTATTCATTAAATTTTGAAAAATATGTATTATTTTCAAGGATGTTTTGAGATTTTACAATATGTATATACCTATATAATATTTTACCAATATCTAATATAATTTTTTTTAATCAAACAATTGTTGAATGGAAATCCTAATAATTTATTATATTATCTTATTAAATTTGTTATATAAATTAGGCTAATATGTCTGATTTAGCCATTAGATTAAAAAAAAATACTTTTTTTTGTTAATATTATAAAATAGCAGACTGGCTGTATAGCATATTTTAATTAAATTAAATTAGTTCATGTTTGCTTTAATGAGCAAATATCCTAACTAATGATTTGGTTATATTGAATCTTATAATATATCATGGGAATGTTGGATACACATTTTGACCAGAAATATAATAAAAAATCACAGTAGATAGAATCACACATGATATATATAAAAGGAATACATACTCAGAGAGAACAAGTAGGTAATACATATATCAAATAAATACTCTTGTGGATTATACAATTTATTTATTTTTTACATCAATAGCAAAATACCAAAATTTTCAACATTAACATATAATAGTATTTTATAATAAATATAAACACACAGAAGCCAATATTCACAAAGGTTATATCAAATAATAATTTATTTATTTTTTAATATATATTCAAACAAAAAGTCTTTGAATGTATTTTTTCATTTCCTATTTAATAATAAATTTCATATTTAATAATATTAAATGAGAAATGAACTATTTTGCTTTTTATAACATACAAGCATGTAGTTTAATTAAAATTAGTTTTAAATTCATGGATATACATTTTAGCAAAATATTATAACAGATAAATGTTAAATGTAATGTTATCATTACAACTGCTAAAAATAATTAATTTAAATTGTAATATATTACAGAAAAAGTGGACAAAAATTCATTACCATCAATTTAGAAATTATAGATTAGGTAGTTCAATAATGCAATTAATTTATTGCTTAAAAATAAAGCAAATTATAAAAATAACTTTATGAAAAGAGACAGAATAACTTCATAAATATTGCACATATAAAGTACAAAAACAATAAAATACATAATAAAAATATTGTTTTTCATTAGTCTTAAAAAATTGATAAAAATAAATAAAAATAAATTATAAACTTTTTTACAATTAAAGTTAATTCCATCAAATCATTCAAAGAGTAAGTTTAACAATCATCATCATTAGCAATCCCTCATAAAAAAAATTTAAAAAAAGAAATTAGAAAACAAAGAAAGAAAATAAAAGATTAAGCAGTTAAGAGTTGTTACATTTGTAAATAAAGGATAAAATTGTGGTGCACAATCCCATTACCACAGATAGTGCAGAAAATGATCAATGACATCAAAAGCACGTGACAACAGGCCCAGAATTATTTGATTGAAGATAGGGGTTAAGGAAAACAAGGGAAAAAGTGATAGAAAGAGTAATAATGTTTAATTTAATAACAAATGTTAATAATAATAATAATGAAACAAATCAAGCAAATGATAAATTTCATTTATTCTTCAGTCAATTACATATTTTTCCACAACATACATAAATATGACTTCAAAATTAAACTTATTAATTACAATTTTATATGTATCACATGATCACCATCTCTTATGCTAGCACATAACTGTTATTAAACAGGCAAAACTCTCTATACAGTAGTGCCACCCTGTGACAACCAGAGTAATCAATGGATGCCAGAAGGCTTGTGCATAAAATCCTCATCTAGTGCCTACTCATCCAATATGCCCAATCTAGTTTTTGGCTTGTAGCCTTCATCAGTAAGGAGCTTTGGATCTGAGAACACTGCACCTAGATCTTAGTCTGGGGATATTGGATGAGTAGGCACTAGATGGGGATTTTATGCACAAGTCTTCTGGCATCCAGTGATTACTCTGGTTGGCCCAGGGTGGCACTACTGTATGGAGAGTTTTGCCTGTTTAATTTTATATATACAAATTGAAATAATATAATTATCTCAGAAAAAGTTTATTTCAGCTATGAGCCATAAAAATCAATATATGTTCAGTATAAAACAAAAATTAATTTGTTTTATAAAGATTCAATCATTTCACTATCACCTTACTTCCCCTTTTATTCTATATAAAAAAAAAATAATAATAATAAATTATCATAAAAATAAAAGTAAGGCTCAAGACAAGATCAAATTTCTTATTCAGCAAAAAAAAATCAATCAGTCAATTTACAAGAAAATAATGGCTGTTTATAGTAATAAAAAAGACTAATCCAGATATATTTTTAACAAAGCTAAAAAATCAACTCTATTTCACAGATTCAAGTCAAGGCAGGCAAAATGTAGGAAAAAATATCCAAATTTTTAAGAATAAAATAAATTTCACATATAGATAAGCAAGCTCAATACTACATAAGGTGTAAAGAACAGTGAATCATAATATTGTACTACAAAAAGACACACACTTTAAGTTTGATTTTAAAATTATTAGTCATTATTAAAAACAAAAACAAATACTTTGGTTAAATAAATAACAATAATCTCTTAATTTCCAATAATAGTAATTTATATTACTACTCTTACTGAAATAAAAATTAATAGAAAATTTTATAAATTTAGTTATAAAAAATGAATTAAATTCTCAGAAAATACGATTTTATAACTAAACAATCTTTATCATGTATGAATTTTATTTTAACAGTTTAATAAATTTAAAGAAACATATAGATCATTCTAGTTTTTTAAAATATTTACAATACAAGCAAAAGCAAGTAGACATTTCTATATAGCTTGCATATATATTAACATCATTTAAATTAAATTTTTGTTATATACTTTTCGAGTTGCTAATGGCTTTAGCAGCATAATCTAAGCAGTTTCTAAAGATATTTCTCCAATGATCATGTCAAAACTTTTAGAAACTCTTACATAATATTGTGATTTCTACTAATGCAATACGTAAAATAGTCTATTGCAGGGTACTCACAAGCATTATGAGGGTTTTAAATTTATGAATGGTAGGTAGAATTTACACAATTTTTATCCTTGTTTTACACTCTTAACTAAAAATAGTTGAATGTCAATTTCCTAATTAATACAGAATAATTAGCTTAGTTATTTATAGGCTAATTACCTGGAAAAAAAAATCCTAAACCTGAATGAAATCTTAAAAAAAAAATTTCTGTGTTTCATCTGTCCCAGATTTGAACTCAGCTACATTGTAAAGCTTTTCACAATATACAATACCCACACACATTTATTTAAGATAGCAATATTATTTCTATGTATCATTAATGAATTTTATTAACTTAAATGAATTTCATGTAAATATATATTAATTTTTTTGATAATTTTCTCATTTTCATGAGAAGCAATGGAAAATGCATCCATTCAGTCATTAATTATGAAACAGAGAAAAAGAAGAAAGATCCAAATGCACTATCCAAAAAATTGAAAAAATTTTTCTCATTGAGGAAAACCATAAGCTAGAAACTATTCTGTGAATATTTGGACAGTTTAACACTGGATAAAGATTTATTAAGATATGCTGTCTGGCATATATTGATTACTAAAGTTTATTAAAGGCATAAAAGAAGTAAGAATAGAAGGTTAAACTTATGAATAGCAAGATGTAAGCAAAAATAATGTGATGACTAATCGGTTATGTAAAGTCCCAATGGTATAAAACCATTTCTGGCCAAAGAATGCCTAATGTTATAAATAGTTAAGGCTTTACTTCATTAGCGTTTGAAATCGATTAATATATATATGTGTACTCTGCGCACAGATAATGAAGCTATTAAACATAAGTAATATTATCCAAAAGTTACTGTCAAGCGCTTTCAGAACAGTTTATAGTCCTATATTCATGGCTACTGGAGTCACAGTTTATAGTCCCATATTCGTGGCTAATGGAGTTTAGTTAACTAAACTCCAGTAGCCCTGAATATGGGACTATAAACTGTCCTGAAAGCGCTTGGTGGTAACTTTTGGATAATATGATTTATGTTTAATAGCTTCATTATCTGTGCGTGGAACACATATATTTACTAATGTTATAAAAAAAACTAAGTCACTATAATATATAGAGTTTTAGATCTACTTAGCTATGCAAGCAAATAGGCTCAGATTGGAAAAAATAATTAGTTTTTCAATTTGGGCTAGTTGTTTGATAGTATAACAAAAAAATTAAAAATGACTGCTAAAGGGAAGATGTATTAGATTCAAAAATCTAAGTACATTATTCAAAAAAATTGAAAAGGTTCCTCATTGATGAAAGCCATAAACTAGAAATTAGTCTGGGGATATCTGGACAGAAAGCACTGGATAGGGATTTATAAATATTACTATCTGGCATTACTGATTACCAAAGTTTATACTAATTGGCATAATAAAAGTAGTGAGAATAGAAGATTATGCTAACAAATTATTTTTTTAAAAAAAAAATGCTAAACAGAAATGAACATGAAAAAATATAAAGCTACAACAGAATTAGATTATATTTTGACTGACAGCAAATATATATTTCAAATGATAATGTTCTTAATAGATTCGATGGAGGAAATAATCATCAATCAGTAAAATGTAAGATATTTATTCATGCAAATCTTGAAAGATAAAACCAATAAAAAAAGATAATATTTGCAGTTAACTTTCAGAATCACTTCAATGAATTAAAATTAAAACTTGCTAATTATTTTAAAATATTGACAGATTTTGAAGATGATTCAAACTTAACTGAAATCAATAAGAAGATAACTGACATACTATTAAAAACTGAGACAAAGATAACTGGCACAAAAAATCAGTAATTAAACAGTAAATTTTCAACTAAGTCAATAGATAACGAAAAAAAAGAATATGAAAATATTTAAAAATATTCCATTAAAAAGAATTGAATATTTGTAGTTCTGTAAAATGATATAAAAAAGTGTTAATAATGATAAAAGAAAGTATAACAGTTAATTGGCAAGGAAAACAATAGATAAATATCTTGATATTGGTGGGAAAAAATTATTTCAGCAATAAAAAGAAAAGATAAAACTGTTGCTAAAAAGCAAGACAACATTATGAAATATATGAAAAAGTTGTACAAGAAATTATATAATAATAAAAAATAAAGTATCATTATAGTTATTACATCTAGATTGCCCAGCCTTTTGAATGAATAAATAAGATGCAAGTAAATTTAAAAAAAAGAAAGTTCCAGGGAATGATGGAATTATAATCAATAGTTGAAAGAAATAAGTAAAGAAATAGAAAAATTGTTGGCAAAACTATATGTTAAATGTCTAAATAATAAAAATATACCAGATGGTTGGAAGAATATGATTGTAATATTAATATTTAAGGAAGTTGATAAAGAAGATATTAGAAATTGCGGAATTATCAATCTTTTATTAGTTTTATATAAAAATTTTACCAAGATAATATAACTCATCTACAGCAAACTTTAGATTCAATCAAAAGAATAAACTAGACTTAAAAGTGGTTTTAGCATAATGGACTTCACACAAGTATTATGAAAAGTTGTAGAAAAGATCAATGAATATGAGTTGCTGACATGCTTTGGATTTGTATATTATAGTCATGTAACTCCATAAATATTTCTACAGTGATTAAAACAGCAAGGATTATATTAGAGGGTAACACTAAGAAGATTAACATTAATGAAGGTGTATGATAGTGATTCCATATCCCCAAAACTTCTTACAGAAGTTTTACCAATAAATATTTTGTGGATTAAACTAGAAAGCTAAAGGGAAAAAATACATAGAGATCATCTGAGTCATCTAAATTTTGCTGGTTGATTTTGAAAATAATGTTTTCAGAGTTTCAGGAAAAATTGCAAGAGTTGTCAAATGAAAGTAAGAAAGTAAGACTAAAGAGAAATAATACAAGAACTAATTTTATATTTAATGGACTTTCTCAAAAAAGAAAATAAAGAATGATAATGATGAATTAGAAAAGATTAACAACTACAAATATCTTATTCAGATTACTAATATGGATGGAAACATACAGGATGAAATTTTTCATAGAATTAATCTTCATTAAAGTGCTTTAGGTAGAAATAACTTAATATTAAAAAGAAATATGTCTATGTGTTTGAAAAGGTGATATGTATGTACCAGTTCTTATTTATGATCCGAGATTTGGACATTTGACAGAAAAGAAATTCAGATTTCAGATAGTTCAAAAAATTATGGAGAGTTGTACGTTGGAAGTAACAAGAAGGGATCAAAAACAAAGCACTTGGGTGAGAGAAAAAGCAGGTATCATTGATATCATTGAAAAAATTAAGTAAATTAAAAAGGAAGCTTTTTAATAGATATGCTTCACTAATTCTTACTTATGATCAAAGACTTCGATATGTAACAGAAGAGTAATATGGAGACTTCATATAACTCAATGAACTATAAAGAGATGTATGCTGGGAAGAACAAGAAGAGATTAAAGGCAAAACACTTGGGTGACAAAACAACCAGGTATCATTGACATAGCTGAAAAAAATTAAGAAACTGAAATAAATTTGAACAGGACATATTACTAAAATAAAATGATAATAGGTAAACAATAGAAATCTTAAATTGGATCTTAAAAGATTGTAAAAGATTTACAAAGAAATCACATGTGAAATGAATGGATAAGAAAATTTGTTAGTGAGATATGAATAAGAGGCTGTGGCTTGGAAAAACTGGATTTTAGTTCGTGAGATCTTAATCCCATAATGGATCGTTAACCTTTAAAAATGATGAGTACGCAATATGAATAATGTATATTAAAAATAGATGACAAACAATAATGATTTTTATTATCAGAGCAATCCCTAGACCTCTGTAGAATAGATCTATAAAGTCAATAACCTGTCTTTCACCAAAAATTTTATACATATAAAATAACATATGAAAATTATAACTGCTTACTTAACAGAGAGTCTATACTCAGTTGGATTGTCTTCTCCACATCGTAGAAGATAGGCACCATCTATGTTGGCAGCTATTAGTAAGGCTTCCGCATCATGTCGTCTTATCTTCCCATGATACCACCTGAAAGTAATAATGTAAATTTACATATTTACACATGCAAACTTTATTTTTCAAATCTCTATTTTCAATATACAATCATTATATTTAAATTCATTAAAATATATTATGATGAAATGTACTTATGTTATGATAAATTATATTTCATATCATACAATATTAAATTTACTTCGTAATATGTTTTAATATTAAACAAATTTTATAAGAATCTTTTAATGAAAAATATATACTTTATTAGTTCTGACAGCCATTTCTTTATAAGTATATATAGAATTAATTTTTTACTTAAATCTTCATGATCTGTGTATCCTAAAACTGGTAATATATTTACTATACACTATCTATCTCATTAAGTATCTTTTCTTTGAGCAATAATTTTCTAATTTTTACTTTATTATAGCCAATGAACTCAAATCTCATATATAAACAAATGCAAATAAAAATAAGTCAAATGATGAAAAAAAAAAAAATATGTTTTTAGTTACAATATCTATCGTAATCACATTTTCAATTTTCAAATGTCAACAACAACAAAAAATTGGATATGAAATGGCAATTTCACCAACATTATGAAATTTCTCAAATATTAAAGTGAAAATTTTAATTAAATGATTTCCAAGCATGTATAAGAAAATCATACAAGTGACTAACATGATAAAGTACAAGAAATAATAAATAATATATATATAATAATAAATGCTTTTAATTACTGTGCACTAAAAACCCAAAACATAATTGTTTTCTTCAACCACAACTGGGGATTTTATATTTAATTTGAAATAAAAGCACGAGGTAGCAGAAATTAAGTAATTCAATCACAAATTTTTACAACAAATGATTGAATTAATTAATTTCTGATAGCTCATGCTTTCATTTCAAATTTAAGATAAAAATCTCAATTGCAATTGAAGATAATATTATTTGTTAGATTTTTAGTGCACAGTAAATAGCATTTGTTATAAAATATTTTACGCATTTTTTATTTTGTAATTTTTTTAAGTATTTGAATATTTTTTCTAACAATTTCTATTTAAAATGAAAAATAAAAATATTGTCACAGTTATACATTTTAAAGAAAATTTAATTGCACATTAAAAATCAATTCCAATACTATTTTGTTTATTAAAGCATTTTTTTTTACCAAAAAAAATTTACAATCAAGAGAAAATAAAATTTCATCCATTTAAAAAGCAACTTTTATTATCAAAAGTAAGATTTGTTTATATTTTTATTTTAATTGATTGATAATACGTTTTAGTGTAACCTTTTTTTAAAATAAAAGTATTTTAAAAATATACCATCCTCTCGTGCATATCATTGAAAACTTAGTGAACCAATATCAATGTGTTCAGAAGTCTGTTCACTAACGCCTCTTCAATAAACAAACCAGAAGACTAACCTGAAATATTTCATTGTCATATTATATTGCTATTCATTTTCAACATATATTTAAAATTTGAAGAAAATCCACTTGATAGAAATCTGTTAAATCCCAATTATAAAATTTGTCTTAAATACACAAACAAATAAAAAATATTTTATAATAAACCCTTTATTTACTGTGTACTAAAGAGTCAAAAAGTTATTACTTTCTTCAACCACAATTGCGATTTTTATATTTAACTTGAAATAAAAATGTGGAGTATCCAGAAATTAATTAAGTGAATTAATTTCTGGACACTTAACACTTTTATTTACTGTTCAAATACTAAAAAATTAAAATTAATATGTATAAAAAATATTTTATAATAAACTTTTATTTACTGTGCATTAAAAAGCCAAAAATAATGTTTTCTTTAACTACAATTGAGGTTTTTATATTTAACTATCAGAGAAGCATACTTCATTAATGGCAATAACTCTATCAATAGACGGGATACCTGCTTTGACATCTCCAAACGTTGGACTATCTAGTTCATTTGCATATCGCTTTGTTTCCTTGCCTTATTTCCTCATTCTGCATCTCGCATTACCGCTATGAATATAAGGCAAATGGCCTCGAAAGCGCTTAGCGTATAATAATTTGTGGAATCTTTATAGCTTCTCATTCAAGTGTTTCACACGCTTTTTAATTTGTATATTAAAATAAAAGTGTAATTAATTCAATTACTTGTTGTAAAATATAATAATTAAATTAATTCATTTCTGGACACCTCATGATTTTATTTTAAGTTAAATATAAAAACTCCAATTGTGGTTGAAAAAAATAGTTTTGTGTTTTTTTTTTACTTTTTAATACTCAGTAAATATAGGCATTTATTATTAAAAAAATTTTTTGAATATTTTATTTTTAACTTTTTAATATTCACATTATAAATAAAAATCTTTATTGTAAAAATTTTTTCAAAGATATTATTTTTAATTTTTTAATATTCGGACATTTTTTGTAATTATTTCTATGTAAAATAAAGAATAAAAATGTTATCACAGTCATATATTTTAAAGAAAATTCATTATGTATAAAAAATTGATTCCAATATTATTTTGTTTATAAAAGAACCATTTAAAAAAAAAAGAAAGTTTTATAATCAAAAGAAAATAAAATTTCATCCATTTTAAAAGAAGCAATTTTTATAATAAAGTGAAAGTAAAATTTTTTATTTCTATTTTAATTGATCCTTAATACTTTTTAATGAAATTCTTTTTTAAATAGAAGCTTTTAAAAAATATTGCCCTATCATGCGCATCACTGAAGACTTAGTAAACTGATATCACCATGTTTGAAATTCAATCTGTCAATACCTCTATAATAAACAAATCAGGGGACCAATCTGAAATATTTCATAATATTGCATTGCCATCAGTTAGAAGTTTGTTAAACTTTGATTACAAAATTTAGTTTAAGCAAATAGTTTCTAAGTTAAATAAAAGCATTTAACAACCAATATCCATTGATTATCAATAGTAATTTGTTACTGCTTTACATTTTTTAATTGATGTATTATCAAAAAACAATTCTCAAGGATCTATCAAATATTTACAAATAATTAAAAGATAAGGCAATTTTCTATTTATGAAATGTAATTTGAAAATATTTCATATAATTATAATAGACCATTTTTAATTTTTTACTCTATAAAATTTAATCATCATTTTCAATCATTATCAATCCACTGCAGAATGGTTTCTTATGTTTATTTCAATTTCTCTGATACCTAAGTTTCTCTTCTCTGCAATATACCAATAAACTTCCTCACTTTATCCATCCATCTCACATATGATGTCTTTCTACTTCAATTGTCCATCTATGATCATTATCTCTTCTAGCAATATGACTAGACCAGCTTCATTTCATTTTATAATTCTTTTAGTGGTGTTCAGTGATATCTGTTCATTCTCTTACTCGTGCATTTCATTTTCAATTTCTTATTATTATTCCTATTTCACCATATTTTATTGAGGGGTATGAAATCTCTGAATTTGCTATTCCTTCAAGTCTCAGATTCAAAAGTAAATACTGGTAACATGCATCTACTATAAACCTTTCTTTTTAAACACATAGGCATATTTCCTTTTAATATTAAAGCTTCCAAAAGTACACTATCTATTTAATTGCATTCATTATTTCCATCTGCATTATTTGTACTTAACTTCAAATTCATGATTATCAAACATTTTTTTTGGAGAAAATCTTCTGAACATTACTTTAGTTTTTGCAGCATTTATCTTTAGTCCCCCTTATTTTCATCTGACAAGCTCTGAAGCAGCATTATTTGCAAAAACAATTACATCTGCAAATGATTTAAATAAATCATATAGTTTTCCATCTTTAGCTTTCCATTTAATTCCCAAAAAATTCTTGCAAAATTGCTGTAGAAAGTTTTGAGATATGGAGCTTCTGCTGTACACCCTTCTCAATATGAATTTTTTATGTAATCTAATCATTCTTGTTCCAATGTTTAATCACTGAAAAAATGCTTATAGTCAAATACCATTTCAATAGCTATAAATCAAAAGCATAATGGCAATTCATATTCATTGACCCTTTCTAAAACTTCTCTCAATACTTGGATATAATCAATTGTGCTAAAACCACGTATAAATCCAGTTTGATCTTTTGGTTGCTTAAAATCCAAAATTTACTCTAGACAAATTGTAAATATCCTGATAAAAATTTTGTATAAAACTGATAAAAAACTGATAGGTCTATAATTTCTAATATCTTATTTATCATCTTTTTTAAATATTAATATTAGTATTGCATTCTTTCAATCATCTGGCAAATCTTTATCATTCTGACATATGCTATATAACTTTGCTAATAGTTTTCTATTTCTTCATCTGTTTCTTTTAAGATATCAATTATAACTGTACCATTACCTGGAGCTTTCACTTTCTTCATATTTTAATTTCATTTTTCACTTCATTTAAAATTCTGGGCAATTCAAAAAATTTACTATTTGTAGGAGATACTTTTTATTATTCTTTATCGCTATGTAATTCTTTATGAGACTCTTCCACACATTTCATGATGTCATCTCTTTTTTTAATAATAGTTACACCTTTACATCTTATTGCAGATATAAGTTCCCTACCAATATCAAGATGTTGTTTTACTTGGATATTTTTATTCTCTTCTATAATTTCCTTGCTAATTCATAATTATATTTTCTTATAATATTACTAACTTTTTCACACCAGTTTACAAAACTTTATGTATTTAATCCTTCTTAATGAGTCATTTTTATATATATTCATACTACTATTTTTCTTCACACATTATCTTGCCTCATAAGAAAATTTGCTTTTTATATCATTTACTTTTATTGCAGTTTTTAATAATATATCAGTTATTTTCTTATTCATTTCATTCAAATCTGAATAATAATTCAAAATGTGTTTAATATTTTAGGGTTTTCAGGTTCTAATTAAAATTCATTTGATGTTTCCGAAGGTTAGGAATATCAACTGTTTGTTCTGTTTTTTTTTTTTTTTGTAATAATTTTGTAATCTCACTAATTGATAATCACTTACTGCATTGAATTTATTAAAAATATTACAATCTTGAAATAAATATTTTCTGTTAGTCAAAATATAATTCAGTTCTGTTATATTTTCAGTTTGATAATCCCATCTCCATCTCCATTTAACAATCTTCTCAAAAGAAGAATTTATAATATAGTTGGGAGGGGGGGGTTCCTGCAAACTCCGCAAGTCTGTGTCCCCTCTCATTTCTATCATCATAATTCAAATTTACAGCATTCTTCTCTTTCAATTGTTTACTAATTCTAGCATTAAAGTCTCTCATGACAATTTTAAAATGTTTGATCTAATCAAAAGCATTTTATATATCCATATAAAACTCCACAACAATGAGTACTTGTTAGAATATAAATGATCTGCATTTGGTATCTTCTGTTAAGTTGAATAAAAATCTTACCACTCTGTGTGATATACCATCCATTTCTACAATGTTGATCTTCCAATTTTTATTTATAATGAATCCAACTCCACCCTTGCCTCATATTTTTGTACTTTTGTAGTAAACAAAATTACCCCAAATCCACAACTCATTAACCCAGAAAATAAAATCTAAAACACTACTAATAGGTTACTGCTATAAACAGACTTCTCAAGTATAAAGAACTATAAAACAACAACATATTTAAATTAAACATTACCCACGGTTTTATTTACTTTCCATATACTCTTAATATTAAAAGAACTTTTAAAAAAAGAATTGTTTCAGAATCATAAATTTTTAATAATAAAAATTCTTTAATTCTTCTTTTTATTTCATTTCTCTCAAAGAAAACAACCTTAGCTTCATTAAAATTAATAGTGATATATTATCCCTTGTTTTTGCTAAGAAGATATATATAGGTCAGAATAGTTTGAGCTTAAATGAAAGAATAAAGGTACATAAAGGAAGGATTAAAAATAAATATATTAGTTCTGCTTTGTATATCCATGAAAAAGATTCAGGCCCTACTATTAATTTTGATGAAGCTAAGATTGTTTTCTTTGAAAGAAATGAAATAAAAAGAATTAAATTATCTTTATTATTAAAAATTTATGATTCTGAAACAATTAACTTATTTAAAACTTCTTTTAATATTAAGGGTGTATGGGAAGTAAATAGAATTGTGGGTAATGTTTAATTTAAATATGTTATTTTATAGTTCTTTATATTTGAGAAGTCTGCTTGTAGTGGTGAATCCACTGGTAGTGTTTTAGATTTTATTTTCTTAGCTAGTCTAGTTGAGTTGTGGTAATTCTGATTATTTATTGATTAGTTTAGCTTTATGCATTTAATATTTACATTTTGTAGTAAAATACATGCCAACTTTTTATACAAAACATTTTTTCACCTTTTCTTCTAACTTCACAAAATTCAACAAATTCTCATTTAATATTAGATAATTCTTCCAATTCATGCATTGTTATTTCACTTGAAAGTGAGCAGCTGTAAGTACCTAAATAAGAGGATCTCATTAAATGGCAGCCTGGATCTGCAATCAATTTAAACACCTTCTGCCTTTGGCTACTAACTGCAACCTTGGCTGGTGACTTCACTGTTTCCTGGAAATTAGGGCCATAATTTAGTTTTATCTATCAAGATTATAAATATCTATTTTAAAAAAGGTTCATTCACATACACATTCATATTGCCTCCAAGAAAACTCAACTGATATTCTGATTAAAAAAGTATCACGCATAAAAAATAAGCCATAGTGTTTCTTGATTTAAATTCTAATAAAAAGCCAATAAATTCACCATGCTGGCTATGCATGTTGATGAGCAGACCATCCATTTTGCTTACTATATGAATAATTATAAAATAGTAATAACTGCAATGACAAGAATGTATAGAATGGACATTAGGAATTAGCTTTGCTCATCCTTTAAAGCCTCAAAGAGAAACCAAAAAATCTTCTTTCAGTTAACAACTCCTTTATATAGCAATCACTACCTTGGGAATATAATAAAATAATTGTCTTTATATGGCATAAGTTCTGAAAAAGGTTCGTTAACACATATTTATGATTTTCTCTATCGTTTTTTGACATCTTACTTTTTTTTAAACATATCTTTACATTAATATCTTTTAAAAAATATTATTATGCATATCCATATATTTGTAAAAATAATGACAAGTATATTACTAATCTGTTAATCATCATTCGAACCATTATTAATCCACTCTCTCCAAGTTTAATAGTTTTTTTGATTTAGTTTCTCTTCACTATGTTAATATAGCAAATTTCCTTACCTGTCATTCCATTTTATATCAGTTCTTTCATAGGTCTTTTGGGATCCATTTAAAACTTCTATTTCCTAACCAAATTTAATTACAGCATTTTCATCTTTAACCAATTATATCATTATCATCTCCAATGACAATTTTAAAATGTTGTTTGAGTCCGATGCTATCACAATAAGAATTTATTAGGATCTAAACCAGAACTATCTATATTTGGTATCTTCCATTAAAAGAACATTGTGAATATATATATATATCAGACAGAGATATTTGTTTTTTTATACTATTTTGAAACTGTCTGATAAATCATCAATATCTATATTATCCTTTTATCTTTTGCTTATGATGAATTCCTTTTTACCTGTGTTTCCAATATTTATGCTATCATGTAAAGTACATGACTGTTTTTCAAATCAATTGTCACTTTACCAATTCTTTTAACTTCATAAAGTCTGGCAATATCTCATTTAATCATCTTCCAATTCATGCAATCTTCACTTGAAAGTTATCAATTATTAGAAGTAGTCAAATAAAATATCAAGTTTAGACCCAGAATTAATAGCATCATCTCCCTTCTGTTACAATCATTGGCATGGTTATAAATTTTATAGTCTCCAAAAATTCATACAGTTATAATTTAATTTTGTTACAGTTATGAACATATATTGTGCTAGCACATTGTGGCACTAATGCCTATCGTTAGACACAGTATTTTTCCTTCCCCAAAACAAGCATTTTCTTGATAGAAAGTACAATGTCCTATAAAGGTTACCAAATACATTTATAAAAGTTTGATAAAGCAAACTAAGTAGATCTTATGTATAACTGTAGCAATTAAAGCTGATTTAAAGGGAGGATATTGCTCAAGTTAGTAATTTTCATTAAACTGATATATTTAAAAGCCACAAAAAATGCGCATAGGTGCTTTATCAAATTATGGGATTGAAGTTTAAATTTTGAAATTAATATAAAAAAATGCTGTTAAGATTTAAATAGTAAAGATTCGTAACTAGAAAAAAAGTATGGTGAAATGTTTATAAAATAAATCTTTCTTGAAATATATAGTATCTTTATAAAAGTTATTTTACTTTCTTTTAATATTTTTGTATTTTAGGTGCCTGTTTATGAATTTAAGAATATACAATTAAACATAATTGATTTGCTGTAACTAGCTTAGGATAATATTGTTTATGAAACAAGAGATTTTAATCTATAAACATTAGATATAAGACATTAAGATTTAAATAGCAATTAAAAAATAACCTTAACTAAAACGACAAAAAGAAAATGATCTGATTTCAGTTGAATCATGGGTTGGAAAGATATAAAAGTTTTTACTTCTTTTTCAAATAAGATAAATCAGCAATAAGAGAAAGTAGTTGCTAAACAAAATTATGCAGGTCATTTTTAAAACCATACTAGCAGCAAATCAATTTTCAAACTGCTAGTGAAGGGAAACTGACTGGGAGAATAGAAATTTAATATTTCCAGTGAAGATGCAGTTATATCATATTATAAAAGTATGGAAGGTATTCACTGTCACACATAATTCTAATGATGAAGGACCACATCCTTTTAAACTGCCAACTGTAACCTGGTTCTGTCTTGGGTTGTAAATCTACCATGTAATCCACCTAGAATGTCCATTTGTACAGTCTGTCTAAGATGAGGCTGTTTAAAAAAAGAATTTGCTATAGAAAAGGATACCCAGTTCTCATAATAAGTGCTTTACTACATGATTCATTGATGTTAAATAGATCTAAAGGCAAATGCACATTTGTAATATTTTATTTGGAATGTAAGAATATAATGCAGCACAATAGGATTCAATTAAATTGAAAAAGACACTGATAAGCTATAGAAAAACAGTCAAAAACTCCTCAACTAAAGGAAAAAAAACATAATACTGGAATCACAGACTTGACTAAAACTCATTACTCTATAACCAGATCTTAAACCACTAAACATCACATGATCACTATCTCATACTAGCACAATAATTGTTATTAAACAATTCAAAACAAAGCAAAACTCTCCATATAGTAGTGCCATCTTGTGCTAACAAGAGCAATCAATGGATGCCAGAAGGCTTGTGCATAAAATCCCTATCTAGTGCCTACTCATCCAATATCCCCAGACTAGTTTCTGGCTTGTGACCTTCATCAGTGAGGAGCCTTGGATCTGAGAGCACTGCACCTAGATCTTAGGATCTAATGCAACCCTCCAGCACCCACCTTTTAACTTTATTTAACTACAAAACTATGAGAATGAAATTGAAAACACTATTAATATTTTCAATCCAAGCTCAATAGCTTATAGTCATATGGGTCTGAACTCAATTCAGTACCCATACATTTTGGTATCTTTGGTTCTTTAACAACCATAGCCACCACTATCCTATATAAGCTATTGAGCTTGGATTGAAAATATTAATAGTGTTTTCAATTTCATTCTCATAGTTTTGTAGTTAAATAGAGTTAAAAGGTGGGTGCTGGAGGGTTGCATTAGATCCTAAGATCTAGGTGCAGTGCTCTCAGATCCAAGGCTCCTCACTGATGAAGGCCACAAGCCAGAAACTAGTCTGGGGATATTGGATGAGTAGGCACTAGATAGGGATTTTATGCACAAGCCTTCTGGCATCCATTGATTGCTCTTGTTAGCACAAGATGGCACTACTATATGGAGAGTTTTGCTTTGTTTTGAATTGTTTAACCAGATCTTGTGTGTTTACACAAACATATTGGCTTAAAGAGATTATAATTATGTGAGATCTTTCTTATTTCTGTTACTTAGTGAGTAAAATATATTTATTTACTTAGCATTGGTTTTATGTAAAGCATTATTTTCTTTATTGGATTATTTATGTATATATTTTATCATTAATTTTATATATGCATTAATAATATACATAGGTACATATTTTTTTATTGTCGATATGGGCAAATGTTTTGTAAATATAAAATTTTATATACTGTATATATATTTTCATATATATGCCTGTTAATAGATAAATTGAAGATGAAAATTTTTTTAATAATGAAGTATCCATTGTTTATTAAAAAAGAAATTCTTATTTATCCAAAGTTGAAATTAGATTCATGTTATTATTATAATTTTTAAATTATTCATTTCTATTAAAATTGGATGTCTTTTTCTTTATTCTATACAATATTCAAAATATATCTAGTTATGCAGTAATACAAGTCATACATTGAGTGTGAGTGATTTCTAATTATTAATTGGATGATATACATTAATTAACACCTAATGAGATAATAGCTGGCATTAGAGTTAATAACAGAATATAAAAAGAAATAGATTTGTCATGTGATGATTGTGGAGCTATGATTTCCATTATAACTGGCACTAATTAATAAAAAACCATCACCACTGTGTCATCCATAGCCCAATCGCTAAAGAGATGGTGACATTCAATCCTCCATGTATCATTATACTATTACATATTAAAGGATATTAGCATTTCTACCAAATGGATCCATTAACTCTGTCTTCAACAAAATTCAATTGATGTTTCAGTTAAAATCTACCAGGCATTCGAAAAAAAAAAAAAATTGTTTTCTTGGACTTCAAGTAAGAGAAAAAACATAAATCATCTAGCTTACTGAGGCATATTGATCAATGTTTGTTTATCATATGAATATTAATAAGATAATAACAGGTGTAACAACAAGATGGATACTAGGGATTTGTCTAAGCTTCACTGAGGGACTTGAAGAGTCTTAGTTAATATAATTATTTGCCATAAGACCTACTGTTAGTTCTAGAAATTCATCTTGTCAAAATTTCTTTATAAGATTCTTTAACTTTTGTCATATAAGATACAATCTTTTTGTCAGTGATTCTAAGAAATTTTGTAAAGTTAATAAAGAACATAAAATTAAAAATGACCAAATCAATTTTGATTTCTTATTTTAATTTTTCTGTATTTTTTTCCGCAATCTATCAGTATTTCATAATTTTAATGTGTAAATACAATATTTCTGAATACACATTTAATATGGCTTTTTATTTGTTTAAGCATAAAACTTTACTATTAAAAAAAACAAATCTAGCATCCATATTCAGAGTATTGAGATTTATATTACATCATTATAAACAAATATGGCCACTTCAGAGACAAAATGACAAAAAAATAAGCATTAAAAACAAATACTGTGATGAATATTCAAATCAATAATAGCAAATACAAATATATTCACATATATCACATGCTGCTTTAATCTGTTTATTTGATATCTATCAGTGTTGATTTTTAATTACTGTAGTATAGTTTACTTTTGAAATACTTTTATCATAAATTTATATAATCTCTGTGAACAATAAATAGGAATCACTTGACAATATGCTGACATATCTAAGATAAACAAAAATAAACAAACTAGCTATATGCACATATTGCTTTTATAGATTTAGATTGATCAATTAAGTATGTAAAAAAAGTCACATAGCTATATGAACTTAAGAGCATATCTAATATCATTGCAATACGTCATTAATGAAATTTGATATAGTAAATATTTAAACTCTAGAAAAGAAAAAAAACTAATACTTGATATATATAAAAAAAAAATTAACAAGAAATTTATTGAAGTTAATTAATTGTAGCACAACATAATTGTAAAAAAACCAAAGTGCTGTTTATAGATATAGATATCATGTATAAAATTCCCTGAAAATAAACAATTTCAATTTTAATAAGAAAAATATGGCCAGAAACAGAATTATAAAATTACATATGCGTAATGTCTGAGTGAAATTGAAAAATAATTACAATCTTACCCAACATTTTAGATATAAGCTAAAGAATATATTTATTTATTACTTTTAAAAATAATAACAGAAATCTTTTTAACATTATTAGTGTAATTAATAGTGGATTAGATAAAGTATGGAATGGTACAAAGAAATAATTAAAAATAAGTACAAGAAAAGTTTGAATAGAATAGATCAAGCAAGAAGATCAATTAGATGTTAGAAAATACAATGATAATTATATATATAAAAAGAAAAGAACAAAAAATCAAAAGTATAAATATTTTTTTAAAAAACTGAATAAAAAATTTCAGATCATCTAGACAAGGAAAGAACAATATTATGCCAATAATTTTGAATAAGGAAAGCAAGTATAGAAAAACAAAAAATATCTTTTAGAGAATTTATAAAACTAAAGTTTCAACCGTGAATAAGTTTGCTAAAAAAAAATACAATGGAAATTATAACAAGATCAAATATATGAAAAATCAATAAAGCTATAAATCAAGAGACTTTCAATGAGATACTCTCCATAGGTGTCATATTAAAAATTGATATTAAATTAACTTTGAGATCATTGTCAAGGATGACAGTGCAAAGGTTTTTATATAAAACTGATCAATAAATGTGCTAGCTAAATTATGCCATTCCAATCTAGAAAACACCTCAATGCCTTATATAGTAAGAAATAAATGCAGATGGGAGATTATGTGGAAAGTTATTCTGCACAGATTAGAGTCTAACAATGAAAGAAATCCAAATGTACAAGCTTGTTTTAAAAATGGGGAATAAGATATCTTTATTGATGCTTTCTGAATAATTGAAGAAAACTAGAAAATACCATAATATAATCTCTGTGCTTTCATCTTTAATTCAGTTAAATATGCTAAATTATGAAATTTTTGAAAAATAGATAAAACAAAAACATTTCTCAATATATGAGCAATGTCTATGTGAGACTAGAAGTTACAATTAAAACAGGTTACAATTGCATATTATCACTCTACCTATTCAACTTTTATATTAAATAAGATAAAAAAAAAAAGATATATACAGATTCAGAGTAGGAGGGGGAGGGACATCTGTAAATATTCTGATATGCATCAATAATATTCATATTATACATGAAAATAATTAAAAAAATAAAAATTAAAGAAATTAATTAGATGTAGAATAAATGAAAAGTAATTAAAGAATTAGCTAGATTCAAATGTAATTAAATAATAATATTTTCAAATTCCAAAAAAATTATTTTATTCTAATAAACAAACAGGATAATTATGGATTTAAAAAACATTACCAATTAGTTATTAAAAATGATTGGTTACTCCAGAGAAAAGAATAGATATGAAACATATATATATAAATGACAAAATGAATTGTCAGAGAATTTTTTTTGACTTTGCTATTGAAGAATAAGCAGAGTAACTATCATCCATCATTTAAAAGCAAAATGAGAAATGATAATGGGAGATAACTGCCTCTTAAAGTGAGAAAGAAGATATAGGGAATTTTATAAAAGCCACTCCAGTTTTCATTATTATTTATTAGGTCTTTGGGTAAATCTGGCCATTTTAGTCATTCCCATTATTAATAAGAGATATTTGTTTGCAAAGTTTTAGGAAGCTATATTTATTGCATATATTTGATGATGGTAATTCTTATTAAATTAAATACTGAAACCAAATCAGTGGCAAAAAGTTTTCTAATTATTTACTTGTCCATTCTGCAGTGAACTTAATAAAACTATCATGGTGAACTTTAAAAGATTGAACCTATGGTAAACAAATCTAGCACAGTTCGATCATGAAAAACTGAACCCTGTGATAGCCAGAACAAACTAATTTATTTGATAACAATCTTATAACAGCCAGAAATAAAACTAGCAATTCAATCCAAAGAAATTGAAGTCAATAGAAGATAAAAAAAATAAAACTGATTCATAACAACTAGAGAAATAACTATCATAACTCAGTAATTGACTCTAAATGTTTGTTATTTGTGTTGAAGAGAAAACAAAAACCAAAATTAATCCCTAGAATAGAATATTTTAAAAGATGTAATAGACTGTGATTTCCATATTAGGTAACAAAAATCTAACCAATTAGTTGTTTTTAATGCAGCATGTTGAGAACTATTTTCCTATGAAGAAAATTGAGGAAAGTAAAACATAATTGTATTTTGCAGGCAAAAAGTGATACAGATTACCAATCATTAATGCAGAATGATTAGATTACAAAATTTTTCTTATAAAGAAATAATCACCAACTAAATACTGTATATTATTTCAGTCCTTTATCCCCAAGGCATAAAGTTAGGTTGCATTTTAGACAAGAAAGCCAAGTCGATGGGAGAAACTTTGTGACTACAATATAGCAGAAAGATCTGACTAGATATTGCATATATGGAGATTTTCTTTAAGTCCTTCTTGAAGAGCTCTTCTGGAGCATGACAGATAGTCTTAGAGAACAAAGTGTAATCAATGGTCATAAATTTGCAATCCCAAAAAAAAAAAAACCCCAGAAACAATGTGCATAAAAAAAAGTAGTAAATAGAAAATAACAGAAGAAAAAAATTGTATATTTCTGCTGGGGCAAAAAAGATTACATAGTATGAAACTATAAATGTATCATTGAGAAATGAATTAAATGTTGTTTAAAAAGCATATTAATAATACATATCGCAAATCAGGAAAAAAAAAAGAAAATGAATTTATGTCTGTGGCTGCATGACCGAAAAGTAAAAATAAATTTAACATTAAAAATACAAAAGTAGATGTTATTGAACAAATAATGTTAAAAGTACAAACCTGAGGGAAAAGTGGCCTGACATGTCTCTCACATAAAAAAAAAAAAAAGAATGTAATTATCTAACAGGTAAAAATAAAAGAGTCCTGAGCCTAAAATGTAAAAATAAAATTCACATTAAAAATACAAAAGTGTTATTGTACAAATAATGTTATCTGTTCAAATCTGTGGGGGTGAAAACATGGAGATTGACAGCAGGTCTGCTATGTCTCTCACTTATATATAAAAAAAAAAAAAAGACTTGAATTACTTAACAGGTAAAAATAAAGTTCTGAGTCTCAAAAGATCATTCCAGTGACATAAGATATAATCAGAAAAATAATAAAAAATTACTGTGAACGTATCAATAATTATAAAACTCAATTAGAAGACAAGAGTATTATCACAGTAAATTGTTCAAGGTGAAATTAATGCTATTAAAGCTAAGAATGGTTCACAAATCTGGATATAAAAGCCATCATGGTTAAAAAGGTAAATATTAAACATGAATTTGAAAATTACATTTTTCGGACTATTCAAGGCGAAGCACGGGGAATAAAAACCAAATCTGTAGAGATTATTCTTAAAGGAAAAAAAACAACCTACTAATATGTATGACACATACCATTTTCTCAGAAAGAAAATATCAATTTACTAGTTAAAAAAGAAATACTAACACCCAAAAAGAGTATGACTTGGCTCTGTTTACTTCTTTCTGAGAATCTGTGGTAATCATTATTACATGATGAATAAAAAGCTGAATAAAAGTGCATACCTAGTGGCAAATACAAGGGAAATATGCACATTTTTATAGAACTCATCATATTTATGAGATTAATTGTAAATGTAATATTCCACCAGAGGCAAATACAAGGGAAATATGTACATTTTTACAGAACTCATCATATTTATGAAATTAATTGTAAAGGTGATATTCCATCAGATTTCTATAAGCAAAAGATTGTTAAAACTATAGATAATAATTATACACATCAAATTGTTTTATTGCAACTATTCACTTTTTTGATATAACAATAAATTCTATTGTAATTCAAGCAAAAATCAATACCTACTTCAGGGAATGTTATTTCCTACTTTGACTACATAAATATCACTGTGAATTCACAATATTGTTAAATCAAAGGTGAATGAGGTCAACTAAATGAAAAAAAATGCATATGAAATATCTACAAGTTAAAGTTTCTTAAATATCTATCTACTAAAAAGTATAAATCACAAGCTCCTGAAAAGATGTGAATAGAGCAAAATGTTCCAAGATCAACAAAGTTAGAAGTACATGCTATTGTAGAGCTTATGATTAATTTCAAACTATGTTTTAAGAGAAAAGCTCAAATACGCCATTCATTATATAATTTGTTGAGGAAAAATCAGAAATGGGTATTGACCGAAAGTCAAGAGAATATATTTGACCAAACTAAGGCTTTATTAACTTCAAACAAACTTCTTATTCATCATAATAGCAATCTAGAGATAATATTTACTATTGACACTTCTGAAAATGATATAGAACTTGTGCTAAATAACCCAAAATTTAATAGAGAAAGACCAATAGTATGTGCATTCAGAATGTTATCTAGTACGGAAAAAAGATTAGTCAATTGGATAAAAAAGCCTTGGCTATTGTATTTAAAATCAAAGGGTTCCATAACAGGTAACTTTTCAATAATAATAGACATAAGCCACTGCTAAGCATATTTACAGTTTGAAACCATTCCCAATCATTTAAACTCATGTATGCTATACTGGCTAAAATATATTATAACAGCATACAATTACAAATTAAAGCATATGAAGGGAAAACTGGTTCATGGACACCTTGTTCTTAAATTCCTAATAAACTGATATCCAGAAAGTTAGAAACTGAAATGAATTATATTGATACTTTCAGAATAAATGAGTTGAACAGCAAGTTGGTATCAAATTAAACCAAGAGTGTCAAAAAATATCAAGATCTACTTAGGTATATAAGCAGATATTGGTCTGCAAAGTGGACAAAACAACTATTAATATTTTGTTAGAATGCAAGTTTAAATCACATCATATGCAAAGTTTGTATATCAAACAAAGACCAAGTAGTCAAGTCAATAATTGGATGTAAAAAATATTTAATTCACTATGCTCATCCAGGAATAGTAAAAACCAATGCAATGGAAAATTACATCTGATGGCTAATATAGAAAATGAAACTTCCATTAAGAATTGCAAACCATGCAAATCTATGGCTAAACTGTTGAAAAAAACACATATATCACAAACTAAGGCAACTATATTATGGAAGTAGATTTATATAAATCATGCTGATTCTTTTAAAATATACTTTTAAGAATGATAGATGTTTACTTTCTATGAATAGAATATTGAATAGCAAAAAATAAAATGCTTAAAAAACAATAGAAAAATTAAAGAAAATGTTTTCATACTTAAGTTTGCCAGACTATTATGACTGACAATGACTTTGGATTTACTTCAGCTGACCTAAATTCATTCAATATTTAACAGAATTTTTAGAATGGGGGTGGTCAAATGAGTATTTATGTTACCTTATGATTCAAATAATGGTTTTGCAGAAAATACAATATGCATGTAAAAAAGAGCAGACGGTTGTGGGTTCGCGTCCCGGCTGATGCCATGACATATGAGAAAAAAAAAGAAAGAGCATTAAATAAAATTGTATTCTTATATTGGACTATTTTCATCATCTAATATGAGTATTGAAGGTCTTTAGGAAAATTTAACTTATATTTAAATATTCCAGATACATTCAACTGTTAGTAATAGCACATCAGACAGTGATGTGCTATTACTAACAGTTGAATGTATTTGGAATATTTAAATATAATTTAAATTTTTCTAAAGACATTCATTACTCATATTAGATGATGAAAATAGTCCAATATAAAAATGCAACTAAAACACTATTATCACAAACCTTCAGGAAAACACTTTTAAATAAAGTGTATCTAATCACATTAAAACAATCTATGCTTTACAACATTGTTAACCAGAAAAGAAGTAAACGTTTAAAAATAAGCTAACAATGATATTTCCAGACAAGAAATATTAAAAAAAAACAACAATCAATTATTGAACACAGAGTAATTATAAACAGGCTAGAAAATTTGGATTGTGGATGTATAGTACACATTGCAGAAAAAATTAATTGAAGCAACCATATTAAAATTTTCATTCGCACAAATTGTGGAAGTGCAAATGTAAAATGTAATAAATGAAGACATAACAATCATAATCATTCTAGACCAAGTAATGTGATAATTTGGAAAATATGAATATAACAGATAACTCTAAATGAATGGACAAACTGAAAAAAAAGTAAAAAGAAATGGAAGGAAGAATGTCAAATAAATCCACAAATTCAGTGGATGATTGCAACAGAAGCAAATGAGATCACTAGCCCAGCTGACAATGGCTAAGAGACATTCACCAAGAATTAAAAAAAAGGGAAAGGTTGCAGAATACTTAAAAAGAGTATAAATTCAAGATATGATATAGAATAAAATATCTTTATATAATAACAAAAAAAATATTATATGACAATAGCTGTAATATAATCATAACATAAAAAAGCATGTCTTGGTTAACTACAAAAAAAACAACCTATATTGCATAAATAGCGACATCTACTGGCTCAATATAAAATTAACATAAGCCTATATAGAGCCAGTAGATGTCACTATGTATGCAATAGAGGTTTTTTATAGTTAACCAAGACATATTGAAAAGGGTAAAAATAGTCGAAAAGAACTTTTTTTATGTTATGATTATATAATTATATTATAGTTATTGTCATTTTTTGTTGTTGTTATATAAAGATATTTTATTCTATATCATATCTAGGATTTATTTTTAATTGCAAAAGTAACATAAAGGATTTAGTTCCTTGTATTTTAGATATTAAAAAAAGTATATGTGGTAATATGTACCAAAGTAATGTTATAAACAAAAAAATTAAAGTAAACTAATAAAAAATTAATTTTAAAACTAATTAAATAATAATGTTTTCAAATTCCAAAAAGATTATTTTAATTTAACAAATAAAATAGAATAATAGTGGATTTAAAAAATACAATTAATTATTTAAAATGATTGACTATTATAGAAAAAAGGATGTAAAACTTATAAATAATTGCATTGTCAATTTTTTTTTACTTTTGAGATCTGCCATCTAAGTAAAACAAGAATATCTAATGGAGAAAAAGCAGATATAGGGAAATCTATAAAAGCCATTCTGGTCTTCATTATTATTTGGTAAGTTTTTGAGTGAATGTGGGCATTCATAATTGTAAATAAAAACTTTCATGTAATTGTTCCCATTATTAATTAGAGATATTTGTAAAGTCTTAGGAAACTATGTATTCAACAACGATAATTCTTAAAATAGATCAAATAATTTATATATTATTGCTGAATTAAATCAAGTTAGTAGCAAAATTTTTATTTCATCAATTTTTGTTTATTCATTTTGCAGTTGACATCACAATTGCAATTAAATTTTGTTTCTATCAGTGCAGACTTATATCTGAAAATTTAAAAAACTTAATAGGAATGGTCAAAAACAAAATAAAACAAGAGATTACAACTAAATATGAAGAAGACAGAAATTATGATGACAAAGATAATAAAAATATCTCATTTTAAAGTTACAACATCCATCAAAAACAGCAGATCCATGAGTCATGACTACCCAATACTAGTCTACAATAAGATTTGCAATGAAAAATTTCAAAAAAATCAAATTGTTTGAGCTGTATTTTCCATTATTTTCTTTGAACTGAAAGTCATAAAAAATAATAGTTATTTTTTGAGAATAATCTAGATATTTGACCCAGATTAGATCCAAACTTTCATTTGAAGTATAAAATGACTAGAATGAAGTTACATTTCTGTAATGTAATTTTCATGATACCATTCTCATGCAAGGTAGGGAATGGTTTCTATCTGCTTTTAATATTTTGTGGATAGATGTAATCATAGACAACAAACATCACATAATCACCATTCTTTATGCTTGCACAAGCTGTTTTTCATGAAGGAAAAACTCTCCAGTAATGTCATTCAGCGCAAGCCAGAATAATCAATGGATGCAGGAAGGTTTGTGCATAAAATCTCTATCTAGTGCCTACTCATTCAATATTCCCAGACTAGTTTCTAGCTTGTTGCTTTCGTCAGTGAGGATCCTTGAATCTGAGAGCACTGCGCCTAGATCTTAGGCAACTCTCCAGCAACCAGCTTTTACTTTTTTAGCTAACTATAAAGCTTTGAGTCCAAAATGAAAACATAATAATGTTTCAAGTTATGTTCATTAGCTTGTATAGATCTGAATGCAGTTCAGCAATCAAAATAAAACCAAAAAGTATGGATGCTGAACTGAGTTCAGATCTATACAACAATACAAGCTAATGAGTTTAGCTTGAAAACATTATTGTTTTCATTTTGGACTGCAAAGCATTATAGTTAGCTTAAAAAGTAAAAGATGGCTGCTGGAGGGTTGCATTAGATCCTAAGATCTAGGTGCAATGCTCTCAGATCCAAGGCTCCTCACTGATGAAAGTGACAAGCTAGAAATGAGTCTGGGGATATTGGATGAGTAGGCACTAGATAGAGATTTTATGCACAAACCTTCCTGCATGCATTGATTATTCTGGCTTGTATTGAGGGTCACCACTGTATGAAGTTTTGCTTCTGTAATCATAAACATATGACTATAGATGTGTAAAAAATCTATGATCCTCAAGATGCACATTTCATGCTGAACCAGTTCCTACCTTGCATGAAAAGGGTCTCATGAAAATTACATTACAAAAAGATTCATTATTGAATCATCTCGGGTCTAATAGATACTTAATAAAAATTATTGGTGTACTAGATTGAAGTTATGTTATTTTTATGAAATTAAAATAAGATCTAATTCACCAGAAAAATTCACAATATTTGGAAAGGTTGGTAATCATTTTGGAAAAATGCTATGTATGCTACATTCATTTTAGTTGAGAGTCATGTATAATTTTAGATAAAATGTTACAGAATGAATAATGTAAAATCGTATATATTTGTAGTTAAAATATAGTTGCATAGTAGCACTCAATTTGATCATTATGTAATAAGTTACACATCTAGATAGGTCGTAGTCATTACATGGGTAATCCATTGTACTCAAAAGTAACTCCGGTTCAGTGTAGAAACAGCTTACAATATAAAATTTAAGTGTTTTTGCATATATGATCCTGTGTCCCTTTTACAGGACAGTTATTAAGATAAAACCTCCAAAAAAATCAGAAGTGATAACTCTCCTAACGCATCTGTTTTCTAAATGTCAAAAAACAATCTAAGAAATGGTTCAAGTTTCATAAATTTCTATTTTTATAAGCCTTGGGGGTAGTGATGTATATACTGCTGTTTATTATGGAAAACTTACATGTGCATGACTGACTGTTCATAATATGCTTGTGTTACTGCCACATATTGTATTAAACATCTATATTAAATAAGTATATTCATTTCAATAAAATCATTATTTATTTAATTTTTCAAATACATAAAAGAAATCAATTTTCTGGAAAAATTACTTCTGATCAGAAAGTGCAGTAAAATAGCAGTTCTGCCAAGAAAACAAGAATATCTACATATGATTAAGTGCTAAATACAGAAATCAAATTTTCAGACAAAGTTATTTCAAATGTGACTGCAGTAATTTGAATAGGTAATTAGAAATAATATGAGATGTGTTTAGAATCAAGCCCAATTTTCTGATGCAGTCTCAATTAAAGAAACCAATTTTATGATATAATCCCGATTTATAGGAAAAAAAATTTGCCATTTACTTCAGATTACAGATGCCAAAACAGTGGTTCATTAAATTAAATAGGAGCATCTATCTAAGGTGTTTAAGCAATGGAGGAAATAATTTTCTGCTGTAATCCCAATTTAAAAAATCAGTTTCCAAATGCATAATTGCAGAAGCCAAAATATCCGTTAACGCAGATTAAGAACTCTCTGACACAATCATGTTATTATGAGTCACAATTATGGAAAAGTTGTGTCAATATATTTCAATCTTAAGCCAATAAACATCACATGATCACCATTTCTTATGCTTGCTTATAACTGTTATTAAAACAAACAAAAACTCACTATATATATTGCCACACAGTAAGCTAAAGTAATCAATGGATGCCAGAAGATTTGTGCACAAAATCCCCATATAGTGCCTACTCATTTAATATCCTCAGACAAGTTTCTGGCTTGTAGTCTTCATCAGTGAGGAGCCTTGGATCTGACAGCACTGCACCTAGATCTTAGGACCTAATGCAACCCTCCAGCAACTAGCTTTTATCTCTACTTAACTACAAAACTATGAGTCTTAAATTGAAAACTTAATATTTTCAATTCAAACCCATCAGCTTATATAATCATATAGGTCTGAACTCAGTTCAGAACCCATATATTTTGGTGTCTTTAGTTCTTTAATAACCATAGCCACCAACATCCCATCAGGCAGGACTGGTTTTAAGACAATAAACATCACATGATCACCATTTTCTATGCTTGCTTATAAGTTATTAAAACAGGCAAAAACTCACTATACTTATTGCCACACAGTAAGGTAGAGTAATCAATGGATGCTAGAGGGTTGCATTAGATCCTAAGATCTAAGTACAGTGCTCTCAGATCCAAGGCTCCTCACTGATGATGGCTAAGCCAGAAACTAGTTTGGGAATATTGGATGAGTAGGCACTAGATGGGGATTTTATGCACAAGCCTTCTGGCATCCATTGATTACTCTAGCTTGCTGTGTGGCAATATGTATAGTGAGTTTTTGCCTGTTTTAATATTTCAATCTTGTAATTAAAAAAAAATTCCTATAGTACTCAGATATTGCTTGGGCTAAATTTTTTATGTAATTATCTAGCAACAGCCATAGTCTTTTTGATGCTTCTTCACATGAATCTGAATGGTCAGTATCTTTATCTCTTGATTAATCCTCTTTTTGTAATCCTCATTCCTGGAATATACATTGTTCTTACAAAAGAATTATCCTAGATTTAGTTAGTTTGTTACAATAATTTGGTTTTATAATTAATTAGTTTATTTGCTTGAAAACAAATCTGTTTATTATAAATTTACTTTTAATCCTTATATATACATTTTTAAACTTAAGATTCTTTTAAAGTAATTCAATTTAATTAATGTGTCTATAAATTAATTTTATGAAAATATTCATGCACAAGTCTGTCATATTCACATCTATTAGATTTTATACAGTATTACCAAACCTGGAATCTCAGAAATCTATAGTTTATAAGTAAAAAGGATGAATTTGCAATCTGCAAGATTTATTTTATAGATTTAAAATAATCGCCAGCTAAGGACTCTCAATATTTTCAATCTTCTGTATTTTTCTGTCTCTATGATGGAGAATTGGTTGAAACATAATACGAAGTTTTGTAATTCTAGGTTATATTCTAATCTTTTCAAATTTTGTAGGAATTACATGATGGCAAAGACATGCTTCATAAATTTGCTTGAATCTTTTAATCAGTTTGATATATTTTTGTGATCAACCTTCTGTCCATAATTTGCAGAGACTATCTCTTGCCTATATCGATTTTTTTTTGATAGTGTATGTGTTTGTTTTCCATATAACTTCTTTATTATTTTGACCTGGGATAACGGTTGGCAGCTTGCTTCTTAGCTTTTCATTCATAAATCCCAATATATTCAGTAGGTAACTCATCCATAAAGTTAAAAACATGTTAGTTAAGCATCTGAATAGGTAACCTCTTGAACACTCTTGGAATTAAACTTATTTAAGGACTTGTTTTAATTGTTGAACATTCTTCTTTGCAAGCCCATTTGATTCAGGGATAACAGCAAAGTTTAAGCATGCCTGACCCCCATTCTTCCAATAAGTTTCAAAATCCACTGAGGTGAAAACTGCTGCAATATCTATCATCAGAGGTACTAGTAACCTATGACATGCAAATATTTCCTTTAACAAACATATTGATTGAACTAACCTAGTATTTTTTTAAGAACTGTAATTCAATTTCTTTTATGTTCTTTATTTATACACACTGCTCATGATTCCTCTATGTTACATGATATATATTTCATAGATTATGTATTTGCCAAGAATTGGTATGATTTATCTCTTAATCTATATTTTAATTTTCCTACTACCCCACCACCATTTTAGCTCTTGTTATATCTGGATGAACTTGAAACCAAAATTTCAAAGATTATAGTTCATCCTTTAGCTGGGATTAATACTTTTGCCAGCATTATGCATTCTTTGTTAATGATCCACAGTAATGTATGAAGGCATTTATTGCATATATATATATCTTTAATTAGTAGCCAGGATCTCAGAGTGTAGATTAATTTTGGATTCCACAGTGAATTCATTATATCTGTTACTTGCAACAGAGTATGTGTGATGCACTTGGCTCCCTTCATGTATAATTCAGTTCATAATTGCATACCAATAATAAATTACATCATCATAACATTCTAGGATTTAGGCAGTCTAGTATTGATTTATTAATTGAAAAAATTCCTGTGATGATGTGATATGTGTTATCCTAAATAGTTTGCCATATAAATATTGGTGAGATTTTTTTAGCAAATTCTTCTTTGTCCAATTAACTATAATCCTTTCAGCTTTGGATAATATTCTGGATATGAATGTAATTGGGTATTCACAATTTTGGGTGGAATTGTTTAGGAGTACAATTAAATTCCCATATGTCCAATGTCTAACTACTGACAAAATATACTAAGAATTGTTTTGACATCAATAATGTTTTTATATCTTGAAAACTCTTTCTTGTGATGGTCTGTAGATTCACTTCCATTTTTTACATAATAATTCGTAGAGATGAACGGTCATGAACTTTTCCTTTCAAAAATGCATCAAAGAAATTTTCTAGACCTAGAAAAGGTTGCATTCCTTTACATTTGTCATTGTGTGCTTTTGATTATTTTAAGCTATTCCAGAGCAGGTCTTACATTCTTAGAATAATATGCCTAGAAACTTCCCTTTCATGTCATTCAATATGTAGTTTAGCAGAACTGGGTATTTTTCAAAACTGGACATTCAGATTTTTATTAGCTATTTTTACCTGATAAATAATCAAGGATATTGTTAAACTATATCAAATATCTCCTAATGAATAATAATAGTCAATGCATTTGCAGTTTCTTCCAACATGAATAGCTGGTGAAAGGTCAACTTTAAGTTTTGCATAGAAGTTTGGTCCTTTCAATCTTACAATATCTCATATTAACTAAACTTTTAATTATCGTTACCCTATAATTATCATATACCAAATTTGGCCACTGGTTTGGCAGTTACTACAACAGTGCAATTCACTCTGCATTTTCTACAGGTAAGCTTCTAAAAATCTATGAACAAAAAAAATTTTCAGAAATTTAGAAAAAAGGAATTTTGCTATCTCAACAAGATACAGGGCTACTTTTTTCCTTTTCACTATAGGAAATTAAGCCTGTACTTCTCTTTCAAAATAATTGTTTATCATATATTTTAATGACTAATGATCCAAACCATTCTATAATGAGTTTAGATTTCTCTTTACTAAATAAAGATATAAAACTTTTCATTGTTTATTTATTTTCATCAAATAGGATAACTATTCCCATTTATTATAATGTGGTTTCCTTTGTAATTTGTATGTTTTATTGATACTTCAGCAATTTACAGTAGTTTTTACTACTTTACTACTTTAATGAAATCATAATCCTTGTGATATTAGAGTACTCCAGCGTACTATCAATCTCCATTATTATTAAAACAGGCAAAACTCTCCATACAGTAATGCCACTCAGTGCTAGCCAGAATAATCAATGGATGCCAGAAGGTTTGTGCATAAAATCCCTATTCACTAACACCAAACAGTACATATGTGATGTCTAGTCAATTATCAATTTTAACTTTTCCTAGTTCTATAGAAGCTCAATACTATCAATTTAATCAACTCGTAGACTTTCCATCCTTTAGCTTTTTGAGTTTTCTCTGATAAACTGAAGATTAATATTCTAGGATTTAAAATTCTAGTTTGTTGACTACATCATATATATGTTTTTATGGTATACCTGAGTTCCCAAACTAATGTTCTAACCAAGTCTGAGCAAACTTGGACAAAAAAGCATACAATAAATATACTACTAGTTGCAAATAATGATAAAAACATTTAATTCAGTTGGCAATAATTAATAATCATAACAATCATTATTATCAATGGAATATTAGTAATTATTTCAAAAATATTTATTAGTTATAGTAAAATTTCAGCCTATGGGGTATAAAAATTATAAAGTAAACTAGGATGGCCTTTTAGCATTTCCAGATCTTTTTTAGTATCTTTAGTGGGGAATGTCAATAGATGGATCTTCTTGATGATTTTTGATAAGTTCTAGTAACTTCTGTCCTTGTATCTTAATTAATTTCCTTTTATAGTCATCATCCTATTTTCTGGTGATCACATCAATCTCACAAGATTATCCTAAATCCCAGTTCGATTATGTCTGTAATTAATTTATTCACTTGAAAACAACTAATTAGCTTATTAATTTCAGCTTTAAAAAAAAAAAATCATAAATCTATTTTAATCCTTACTATGTTAATTGGAACTCCTAACAATTATGCAGATATGGCCTGGGGCAGAGGAAGTTGAATGTTACATTAATTAAAAATAATAAAAACTCTACAGTAATGTAATTTAAATATATTTTTACTTCAAACCAGTATATTGACTGTATAGGCAATAAATATAAACAAGTCCATATTAGTTCTACATTAGTAAAAGGCAATACATATAAGACAAATTATAATATAGATGCACATGTATGTAACTGCTTTTGCTACTTTAATCCTAAGGCATATTAAAATAGTAATATAGATCAGGTAAGGCTATTAATGTTCTTCTTCGCAACTTCAGCAGGGAATAAACTGAATATAAGCCAGCTAGTTTTTACAAGTATTTGCTTCATTGTTCCAATATCTCTTCTTTAATTTGCCCTTTTATAGTCTCATTTTCTGGAATAATTTCAATCTTAAAGAATTATGGAATACTAAGTCTTATTTTAAATCTCATTTTTACTGATTTATAATTTTCTTTTGCAATTAATTTTTAAAAGAGAGAATAATTAATTTAAGACCTTTTACTAATGTAATTTGCAAACCTACTCTTTTCTCGTTATTATTTAAATATCACACACATTGGAATCCTAAATATCCTTTTTATATTTAAATTCACTTAATGTGTGTGTGAGAACAAATTTTATGAATATAGTATATAAATAGTTGCGGAATTACATTATTATATTTTAGTAGACTCACGATAAGTGTTGTAGTCATACAAGTTTAGAATTAATGGAGCGCATAGGTCAAATATTCTTGTGTTACTGAATTAAACTTCTATAATTCAAAAATTTAAGCGACTAAAGTATCTATTTATTTAGTTTCTCGAATTCTTAGTAATATAATCGATAACATTTAATAATAAACACATTTATCTCTTTTATGGTAGCGTTGATGTTCTATTCCTAATTTCCAAGAAAACAATGGTTTCACATCCCAAAACATGCTGCGAGCCGGCTGTTGTTCATCTCCAATCTCTATGATTAACTTTCAAAAAGATCATACAGGTTTTATTTGGCAGATAACAGCCAATTAAAATTATCGCAGAATATTCAGAAATTTAAGTAATTCTTCAAATGACAGTATTTCAAAGTCTAACTTTTTTTTGGAAAGTATATACTATACATTATTTCCAGCAGTCGTCACATTAAAAAAAAGATAAAATTCCCGTTATTTTATTTTTTTGTAAAAAAAAATTTCCAAATAATTACTGTATTTTAATTTTTCTAAAACCTATTTTAACAGAAAACTTATAAATTTCTGAAGTTCATAGTAAATTTAAACAATTTTTGCTTTTCCTTTTTTTTTTTTGTTGTTTACAATTACTTGTTTTTTTAACAAGAACATTTATTACTAATGCGTTTAGTGATTAATTAAGAAGACAATTAAGAAAAACAATTACTTTTTTTTTTTAATAGAGTTGTCAATTGATTATAATACGCAGTACTTTGATTAAACTGCTTTCAGGCCAGGCCACAAAAAAAAAAAAGGAGTGGGGGAGAGGGAGTTATAATAATCATCAATAAACAGATAAAAAATATACAGTACTGTATATATATTTTTCGATTAACTGAGCAAGTAACCGAAATAGATTACAATACATTTTTTAAAGAGATATGGATGCAATTTAATTAAGAAATTTGTATAGCCACATTGATCATCTTACATAAAAGTTTGAGACCGACATTTAAAAACAATTAATTTACAATATTAAAGTTATTACTACGGTAGGCAATAAAATAAAGCTTACGGTAAGTTTTCCACCTCACTATTGGGAATATTCATTTTTTATCATTAATTTTTCAACATGCCTTAGAATAAAAATATGACTTTTAAATTATATCTAAAAAAAGCATTTCCAAATCAAAACTGAAACTTTTTTACCCGAAGAAAAAAAAATTACGTCAGTTCAAAACGTCATTTATCAGTATTTTTCTTTTATCTATTTTAATTTAAGCCAATCATAATAAAGTATTTAAGTTTCTCCGAAATGAAACGATCCGCAATGGCGGATGGTGATGGGAAGGCTCAAAATTTGCACACTGATAGTGAAGATACTTCTCACCATAAAATTTCTTCTGGATCAGACTCATCGCAGTCCAGTGACAGAAATGATCACGATAAAAAAAATGACAATAGTGAGGAGTTTGTATTAGAAATCGGAGAACATTATTTGGTACGACGTTCAGATGAGACATGGCGTAGGTTCTTTGTTGTTTTTTTTTTTAAATTATTACGGTACTAATAGTTTATGTATTATAACATAAAATAAGTGTACACGAAAATTATTTGCTGCTGCTATTTAAAGAATCGATAAGCATTAAACAAAATATTAAATGATATGTTAAAGCAATATTAAACGCAAGTTTGAAAAGACTCGTACTTATAAATATTAAATATGTCTATGTGATATTTACTTAAAACTTATTTATTAAAGTGAAATCTAGCAATTAAGAAAAGTCAGTTATTTAAATCACTAATTATGTAGTGTAAAAATGAAATTAGCCATCAAGCAAAGTTAATATTTAACATGTTTTAAATCATACTATTTGATGCTGTGCTCCAGTTGGTGACGGTTTCCACAGGTGACAATTATCAGAATGGCCTTCAGATCTGAAGGTCAGCTGTGAATAACGAATAAACGAGGTCCTACAGAGACTACCTTTTGCTGCCTTATAGGATAATATGTTGTTATTGTTTTAAATGCAAGTAATCGTGAGTTCATGCCATGAATCATTTCCCCATACTAGCCATGACAATGAGATTATGTGTTGTGCAACCACATTTTCATTTTTTTAAGTACAGAAACAGTATTTCTAACTTAAATTTTTAGGAAATTCAAGAATTAAGAAAGCATTGCAATCACTAATGAGAATTTGGAACTGGATTTGAAACAAGAATTCCATCTGGAAAAGATTGTATGTTTAAGCAATCGTGTTAAGGATCTCCATATCTATTATGGAAGTGGAAGGGGCATAGTAAATATGATATTAAAATGACCTGTTTCCCATTGTCTGGGTAGGTTGACATGTCTACCAAATTGCTCATTACAGTGATAGAAATAATATCAGCGGTAGTGGCAAAGCAGGGGGCAGTTGTAGTATTGAAAGTATTATAAATCTAATTTTTTTTCTAAATATTGGTGCATAGAATATGGCAACTTTATTTAATGCAAACTCTTCCAAGATAGGAACAAAGGATTGCAATGTTAGTTAAGGAACTATCAAAACTTAAGATTGATATATCTGCTCTTAGTGGAAAGTCATATCTCAGAGGAAATTTAGACAACAGATAAATGGGTAAAAAAAAATTTTGGAAAAGAAAAAAGGTGTTGAATTTGCTGTCGAGTTTATTATTTTGTTGGAATTCCTCATTGTATCCATGAAAGATTAATGATGTTAAAACTTGCTCAATAGTTCTATTGCTCATTTATTAGTATCTATTAGAATTCAGTGAAAGAAAATAGCATTTTTACAATATCTTTGATAATACGTGTATTAAAATCTAGGCAAAAAATTATTAGAAATAATGGTATTGGTGCTGTGAATTCAAATCTCTTGTTATTATTGAATTTTTGCATAACATATGGATTGACTATTACATTTACTTAGTTTAGACAGAAAAATCACTACAAAAAAAGATGGCTGCAGCCAAGGTTAATCCAA
The DNA here is from genome assembly GCA_028023455.1 of Epiperipatus broadwayi. Classification (NCBI taxonomy): domain Eukaryota; kingdom Metazoa; phylum Onychophora; class Udeonychophora; order Euonychophora; family Peripatidae; genus Epiperipatus; species Epiperipatus broadwayi. Next base: position 2,675,834 of record JAQFVV010012429.1, on the reverse strand, counting down.
TTGCATTTAATAAATTACATTATAGTTAGGAATTAGAATATAAACATTCTTGTGATATGAGCATTAACAAACCCAGATTGTTGAGTGAATCATAGATTAATACACTCCAAGATTAAAATGGTAGTTGCATTTAAAAAAAGATTTTATTCCAATCATATTTACAAGAAAATAGATATTTGTTCTTTAGAAGTATACTAAATTTCAAAGCTAAAATTGCAGAATTGGACTTCCATAATTGTCATATTATTGAAGTATGCAGTACTCTTAAAGAGTAGGTTATAAGTATAAATCTATTTTTGGTTTCATTAAAAAGAAGAATCGTGACTTTTTCTAAGAATCATTTTATTAGTAGTAATTTAATTTTTAAAAAAAAAACACTTTCTGCTTGGCAGAATAATAAATTAAATGTGAAATTTCATAATAAATATAAAGATGCAAAAACAAAACTTCAACAACGATTGATCAAAATTACAAAGGAAGATACAGTCAATTGCTGATTGTAGTTATTGTAGATCTTTTTTTTTTTGTACTGAAAGTAATATATAGATCCAAGATATGGGATTACAATAGCAGTCATATGATGGAAATGCCATTTTGAACTGATGGAAGGAGTATTTTGAACATTTTTTGAATAGTGATACAAGAATTGAAATGACAACTTATAATGATGTATATATTTTATCTACTCTTTTTTTTTTTTTTAGCAAATATATTCAGTTTAGTGAAGTCAAAATAGTTATTAATTTTAAAAATGGGAAAGCTGCAAGTTCTGATGAAATACTAGAGAAGTTTTAAAATGTGGTGATATGTTATTTTCAAAATATGGGAATTTTTTAGGAATATATGGAAAGGCTGCAGATTCTGATGAAATACCTAGATAAAAATATGGTGATGTGTTATCTTCAAAAATATTGGAATTTTTTAGGAATCTATTGATCTTTGAAGTTTTATCATCTGATCTAAAGAATGCTTTTATTGTTCCAATTTTTAAAAATAAAAAGAATAGACAACATGGTAATTATTGTGAAATATTATCCATTATAGCAAAGGTACTTTCAAGAATTTTGTTAAATAAATTGCTTCTAGTCAAAGATGAATGGTTATCAAAGATTTAATGTGGTTTCTAAGAATCAAGAGGCGTGACATACATGTTTTTTGATGGAAAAAACAGGCAAAAATATTTATGTGCGGGCATAAGAAATGGTGATCATGTGATATTTTTTGATGCCGAGCAATTGCAGAAAAGTGTCATAGTCTAAAAAGGGATTAATATGTTGCATTTATTGATTTGATTCAGTTAATCGAATAGAGTTTTGGCATTATTTGAAATTAGTTGGTTATCTACCAAAATTTATTATTTGTATTATACAACTTCTATATGATGGAATGAGAGAAAATGTTATTGTAGATAGAAAATCTTGAGTTATTTAAAATGAAAACTGGTGTTAAACAAGGATATGTACTTGCTTCAACATTGTTTTTTTAATTTTATGATAGTTGCTTTTGAAATTCTTTATAGGCAGTATAATGAAACGGGGATAAGATGTGACATGTTTGAAAGTAAAGTTTTTATTTTGAATCGATTAAAAATAAACATAAGATTTTCATTTTTTTAGATTCTGGATTATACAATATGCTAATTATTGTGCTACTTATGCAAAATATAATTAATTAAGGTTTTGAGTTGTTGTGATGGAAGAAAAATCCTTAGCAGCTTGGATGACAATCAACTTAAGAATATAAGTCATATTAAATACCTTGGTAGTTTTATAAATAGAAAAGTGGATTTAGTTGCTGAAGTACAGCACAGACTCCAATATGTTGCTGCTGCTTTTAAAATGTTAAAAGTTAAAGTATTTCTTCATAGAGAAATAGCTTCTGCAATTAAATCAGGTGTTTGTAGAACTGTATTTCATCTAATTTATTGTATGGAAATGAGACTTAGAGACTTTTTAGTATAATATAAAGGCATTTGAAAAATTTATTTTAAGATTGTTCTGTAAAATTTTTAAAATAAAATGACAAAATCATAAAACCAATTAATATGTCCTTCACTTGCTGGATATGATATATAAAAATCATATTTTTGGATTGAATTTGTAAAACGAACAATGTATGACTTCCTAAAATGATGTTTTATCGTGAATTGAGCAAGCTTTTTTAGGATGAAAGTAGACTTCATCTATGTTATAAGGATTATCTCGAAGATATTTTTATGGAAGTGTAATTCTCATTGTTTTCATTGGGAAGATATGGGAGATAATAGAATACTTTACAAAGTTACAAGTAGGTATGATGTTGAAGTATTAGAAAAGTTTTCTGCTCAAGAAATTAAAACATCACAAAATGTCAAACAATCAGAAAAATGTGCCAGCATGGTTTAGGTGTGATACATAATTTTGTTTCACAGATTGGTTTGTATAGTCATTGCAAAACTCATTTCTAGAGTGCCCCCCCCCCCTTTTTTTTTTCACTTGGAATTGGAATAGCCGTATTCATTTACTTGTGATTAACTATATGTATATTAAATTCTACTAATAGTATTGTATATTTGAAGTTTGCTGTCCAAATGAGATTAAATGCATATCTTTGTTTTAATAAAGTTATCCTTACAAAAATTCTAATTGAGAAAAAATTATGTGCAATCAGTACATAGATTGTATTAGTTTTATACTTTCAAGTAATTCTGTATATATATGCGGAGATATATTTGATAGCTTTAAAATGTTTTATTATACATAGATGGCAAATTCTTTTGAATTTAAAGAGAAATTATAATGGACTTTCTGAGAATGTTTGTTTGTATTGTCACATAGTTTTGAAATTAGTCTTTTGAAATGAATAAAAGTAAACAAAACATCCTTCTCTCTTCTAAATATACTATTATTAATTAGTTGCAGTTATTGTGTATGAATTAAAAGCCTTGTAATGTACTAATTGTGTTGACACTTTCTAATATAATCTTTAATCTTATTAATTTATTAGGAAAATAAAAACATTCTCGTTTTAAAATCATACAGTATTCATTTTCCAGTTATGAACAATATAATATTGAATAATAACTTAAGTCACTGAATATTCTGTAGAAGCTGATGTTTACCTAAAGACAAATGTTAATTTATAACTCAGTTTAATGCAAAAACTAAACAGTATATTGCACAATTATAAATTTATTTCAGTATGTATTGGACAGAAGCAAGCTTTGATATCACTTGTTAATTATACAACCATTAAATAAGTTGAAGAATACTAGATAGTAATACAAACCAACTTCTATAACTTTTGCCTTATTATTATTATTTTTTTTAAGAAAATGGGTTTTTTTTTTGTCTGAGGAAACTTGTAATATTATTGACACTTCAGATTTTGACACTAATCTATTTTTTCATTTTTTTCTTTAATTTTGATCCATTGTGGATTTTTTTCCCCCCATATACATTTGTTTTTAGGAAAAGTATATTGTGTTTATAATATATTACAAATAAAATTGACTGGTACTTTATTTCATAATGTTGAAAGTATTTTTACTTTTTTTCATAACTTTTAATGATTTGAGATGCTTGATTAAACTGTCGAAAAAGTAACGAACTATTATTAATAAAATATTGTTTATCCCAATTTTTCATTATTAAATAGAGAACTGAACATATATACATATTAAAATTGGAAGGGAGAATGGAAAAAAATAAACAAAATGCTGAAGAGTCTAAATGTTTTACAGGACCGAATTTACTAAATATTGAAATATTTAGATCACATAAAATTCATAAATCTTAGGTTTTCAAGACTGTTTTGTTAATAAAAATAAAATTTGTTTAAAAATTTTATTTTATATCAATTTTTGAAATAGATTTGATTTTTTTTTTGATTTTTTTTAATGCAAAATTATTTAATTATATGTGAAAAAAATATTTTGGCTTTTTTTGTTTATTTTTATTCATAGATTTTTTTTTTTTTAGATACGGCTGAAGTAATACAAACCAGAACAAATGAGCAAGATGGTGGTCGTAGAGAATATTATGTACATTATGAAGGATGTAAGTTAATTTTACTAATTTAATACGTAGCTAATAAGTGTAATGTGAAAATTTTATTGCATTTCCTTTATTAATTTTTTTTTAACATTCATTAAATCACATCAATTGATAAAGTTCTGCCTGATGTTGGTCTGAAATATATCTTTACTAAATTGTTTCTTGAAATTAGTTTTATTATCTTTCAACTCAGCATGATTTAATGAGTACCACAAATCTGAATGTAAAAAAGATGGGAGTTTAACATATAAGACTTATTTAAAATTGTAAAACCAAACAGTATATGGATAACTAACATGATTTTTTTATCTTCTTCATTGGAACATCTATCAAATTTTATTTTAGCATTGTTGTAATGATAGTGATTAATTGCTCTGGTAATTATAGAACCACTATATCACTCAAGAGGCAGATTGAGCACATTAATTCCTGTTCGTTGATTAAACTAAGTATTATAATTTTATTCAGTTGAGAATTGATCAAGGAATTTATTAGTTTTTGGATTCCACAAATCTATCACTAAAATAGGATAACATAGAATAAGAACTGACAGCTTTATTGATTATATTCAATCTAATAGTGCTTCTAAAAAGTTTAATAACAAAAGCTGGTACCTAAGCTTTTTCTTGTAAAATTAAAGCTAACAACAAAATTATTAAAACTAGTAAAGCTGATTTAAGAATAGTGCTCATCAATGCTAACTTTATTATACTTGCAAGTCTTATAGATAGACTAGGTTTTTATGTTGTCTCACATCTATTAAACTTGTAGAGTACTTTATTTTGCTAACAAAGCAGACGACATATATTCAACACTTACAAAATATATATTTACAAAAAAAAATGTCCTTCTAAATATTTATTTTAAAATCTCTAAATTATAAGGTGATAACATCGGAACTAAAATTATACAAGAGCAAACTTTCCATACAGTTGTAATGGAATAAGATTCAAGTTTCTCATTTGTGATTATCACCTAAGGATTAATCGTATATCTGATCATATCTTAATATTTATTGCACATATTTCTGTATTCACATTCAGGCTAAGAACTTGAATGAAAAAAAATAGATTGAAACTTTCATATATTAGCTAGTTCTAACCCCAAACAAAGATTTCATAAGACCTTTTTCATCAGGGAATATAATTTTATACATCCATTTACAGGAAAATATCGTTATGCAATTAGCTCTTAAATCAGTATCTAAATTAGACTCAATCACTTTTATTAATGACTTCTCACATGTAAAGAATTAAGGATTTTGTAATTAGTTTAGAGAAATTTCACTATGTTTTAAAAGTAGATGAAGCATTTTACAGTGTGTGATAATTAAATTTATGACAAAATTTTTTATTACCAGCTGAAAATTACATTAATAGATCTAAATACCATATAGTTCTGATTTTGAATTTAAAGAAAAAACAAAAACATTGTTTCGTCATCTTTTTAATTACTTGATATCAAATTCTTGAATTTAATATGCAAATATTCTTTGTCATTAAAATGTATTCTTATCTAATTCATTCACTGAATCTGTTAATGGTCTATTATATAGATAGCATCATACTGGAGAAAGTAGCATCTTTAATGTTAAATAATTACCAGTTTATTTTGTATTTTAGAATATATCTTATCAGTTATAGTTTTTAAAAATGTATGAATTGCAGTAATTAAATTTATAATAAGGGAAGTGGGATAGTTGCTATTGAATTAGATTTTAGAAAACAATAGTTAATTTTTTTGGCTCGCGTACCACTTGGTAGTACATCATGCTACATTGTACCACTTCATAAAAATGATTGTATTTTATGAAATTTGTTATTGTGAGTGTGTTATTTTATTTGCATTATAAATATTATAGAGTGACCATGTATGTATTCACATCTCATAATGAGACAAATTACATTGAAACACGCCTAAACGTCATGCCAGATTATAAACTCACTGAAATTATAAACTCACTGTAACATATTTATATGTATGTGTTTGTTCAAAGTTTCATATTTTTTCCAAAATAATTTATTAAAGATTACATTATTATATTAAAGGTTATTTGGTACATATTTTGTTCAAAGTGTTTTCTCATTCCTTCATTTGGTTTTCCCGAATTTGAGTCTGTTTTCTCTTTTTCGGAGCATCTTGCTATTGGTTGGGCCATGGAGAGGATAAATCCAGCATGTCCAAAGTCATGGTAAAAATAACCTCAGGGGTTATCAGGCTATCTCTTGTTCTTGTTTTCTTTATATTGTTCAGCATGAAGTTAATAGGATTAAAATTTTGATGATTAAATATTAACTTACATCTAGTAATCCACAATAGATGATCAAGAATTAATGAGTCTAATTTCTGGGTACGATCCTTTTCTGATACATTCTTTCAAATTAAATAATTTAGATTGATTTGCTTTGATCCGACTCATTATTTATCTACTATTTTGTCATATTTTGTTTACTAATAAATGGTTTTAATAAAACCACAAAATTATAAAAAATCAATTAGTATATTTTCTTATTATAATCAAATATTTTATAAAATAAATTTAATGAGATCTTTGTGCTTGTTTCGAACAACATAATTTTTTGAAATTTGGTTCAAAAGATGCGAAGTATACCCTAAAGTCTACAGCTGCGTTCATTCTGTTTCGATACTTATTTTTTAAAAAAATATACAGTAGATTGTGTCGTTTGAATTCTACTTGTAAAGTTATGTCACATGATAATTCTATTAAATTTTCTTTATCCTTTATTGATAATGATGTAGTGTTTTCTAAATTTTCTGCATAGAAGGGGTTTGAAATCCAATTATCATTTGTGTTTTCGGGTTTTGGAAAATATTCAATGAAAAACAATTTTAAACCTGTTAAATGTGCTATTATTTTCAAACAAAAAAATATGTAAAGTTTCGAATACTTCCAGTTGATTGTTTTCGACACTTATATATATTACTGTTTCCAAAAATCTAATTTCTTAATTATACTTTCAATTTTATCATTAACATTAAAGATCGTTATCGACTGTACATAATAACAACTTTACTGTATAATATTATTAATTAAAATAATTTTTATGAATTATAGGAAAAAACGTTTCTATATTTTTATGATTTAAGTTTTTTTTTTATGTCCGCCATTATTGATTATTTTTCGTGTACCAGCAACTCGCATACCACCAGTGGTAGGTATGCGTACCACAGGTTGGGAAACACTGCTCTAGATAAAAATCGTAAATCTAAATATAACTATTATTAATTCTATGCAGAATGGAAAAACAATGTGATTAAAGTTTTTTTATTTAAACTCGTTTTTAAAACTATAATTTGAAGCAATTTTTCTGTCATCTGTTCTCTTTGCATTAGAGAGAAACAGTAAAGCAGATTTCTTATGTAAATAATGTTCTAATAATATTTCTTGATCTCTAGCTATCTTGGCTTCTATCAGTGAAGAACTCCTAAATTACTGGCACCATTTTTTTCAAACTTCAATTGCCAGGTATATAATTTTACACTTAATATTGTCTTTTTAGAAAGAACTAATATTTAAAATTTAACAAACCAGTACAAAAGTAATTTCTGTAAATATGAAATATAACAATAAAATAGAAGTAGTTTTATCATTAAGTATAGTCTTCATTTTGAAATTCTATTTGGAAAATTGAAAATCTTTGAAAATATCAGATTCCTCCCATTATTCTTAATAATAATATCATTTGCAAGAAATTCAGCTACAAGTTTTTTCTAATTATTTGGAAAAATAAACTAATTTATTACAAAAATCACATGAAAAAAATGAAAACATTATTATTAATTTACGTTAATGTCATCAGTTTTACAAATCTAGAAAATCTTTATCAATTCTTAACTAGTTTCAACAATATTGCCACTAACACTTCATCGAGATATTGACAAAGATGATTATTTTAGTTCCTTCTCAAAACATTTCAATGTGGCTACATTTACTATAAAATAAACCAAATTTCTCTACCAATAATTTTGAAACTCTATTTATGAAAAGAAATGAATTGTCTTTCTGTACAATATAATCGTGATCTCAAAATACTTTTGTAGCATCTCTACTTTTCTAGGAATTGTATTTTATTACTTGCTTTGTATGCAAATTAACTGCATTTACGATTTTTTAAAATAGAATAGTTTGAGAGGGGCAGGTATATATATATATACATATTTATATCAATATGTATGCATATGGTTGTTTTTCTAGCTGATTGTGTATTTTGTTTTATGAAGTTGGCACTATATATTGATAACTTAATTTTTAAAATTAAAAAATAATATTCTTGATTATTATGTCTATAAACAAGAAATGCTTAAGGATTTTGAGCTATTGAAAGGGTCTATATATCTCTACAAATCCATAAATTGCTGAATAATTTCTGGTTAAAGTATTGTCTTCAATAGTTTCACACACTTCGCTTAAATGATTGGCTTTTTTTTTTTTTTTACCATCTTTTTAATTCCTAATATTATCAACAATCCATTAATAGGTAAAATTTTACCTCTATTCTTTCTACAAAAACTAAACATTCAAAGTTAGAGTAGTAAATGCAATTTTCAATATGTTTCTTAACTACTATAAACGTTAATGTTCACTACCCAATTTTACAATAGCAAAGTTGAATAAAATTTGGTGATTTTTTTTTTGTACAATAATCTTATCTCTTCTGTAATCTCAAAGGAGTGTCGACATTAAAATTAGATGTCTTTCTATGGAAAGCAGATAGGAATTATAAGAATTAACAGGCAATCCATGATAAATATTGAAACTAATTCATCTTACCACAAAACTAAGTAATATTGTTATCATATAGGATGACTGATTATTTTTTAAATTTAACTTGCATGTAATAAATAACTTCTTTAAGACATCTTCAAATAATGGTATGGTGAGAATTTGGATTTTAAAGATATTGAAGACTGTGAAAGAATTAAATTCACAAATAATATATTAAAACTAACAAAGTGGCAATATATATAGTGAGTTTTGCCTGTTTTAACTAACAAAGTACTTGTTTGCTGGTTTATTTTATAAAAATTTCATCCTAAATAATATCTTTCACTACTTCCTTATTGACAAGTATATTTACTAGAAAACATTATGAAATATTTAAAACATTAGATTCTTTCACTTTTAATTTTTTAACTTATATCATCTGATAAGCACAAGTAATATTTTTGAATGGAAAAAATTTAAGATACCAATCAGTTTAATAATGTTAATAGAAAGCTTGTAATTTTAATGATTTGGAGTACCTTCTTATCAGCATTAGTCTCTCATTACTACCTCTTAGAATTGTTCTCGCCATGATCTTTAGTTTATTTCATGGTGAATTCATTATTGGAAACATTAATAAGATTAGTACATAAACATATGGAATTTTATTTTAAGACATTTATCTCTATAGAAAATTAGTTTTTTATTATGGTTAAGACCTATAGAGGTTCCTACCTTTGCATTTTCACGCGCATATTCTTGAGGTTTACAGCCCTAGTAAATATTTTAAATATCCTAACTATCAGTGCTAATATTTAAACTGTTTTTAGAATTATTATATGAGCAAGAAATATAATAGAAAAATAATTAGCTACAACCTTAACTATTTTATGAATTTATTTTATAATGTGGAGGATAAAATATTCAACTAAATGTTGTCAATGATTAATGATAACAGTGGATTGTCACTATTTTTTATTTTATATATATATATTTTTCTAATAGCAAACAAAGAATATTTTTAAACTAAATAAAATTACGTTAATTGGTGTAAAGAATTTTATGTAGCTTCTACAAAAACTTAATGTATAATTTTTTTTTTTTTTTATCAGATAATCTTTTGAGTTCACTTAACCAATTCTGAGGGACATTTATTGGATCTGAAAATAAAATCAGGAACAACAAATATTTTCCGTACTACTTATAAATATATATATATATATTCTGCAATTCTTTTAATAATGAATGTTTGATAAATTTCAAATTCACTTTTTATTAGTTTAATGAATAAGATTTGAACTTTGAAATCAATAAAATGACGGGATATTTTTAACATTGTAACTTGGTCATCTTTTCTCTGTATTGCTTTTAAAAGTTTAAATAAAGTTTATTTTTAAATATATAAAATATTTTTCCAAGATAAATTTTATTGTTTCATTTGTGTGCCTTTGGAAAAAAAATATATCAGTACTCACATTGTTTTCTTTATATGTTTCAAGCTAAAAGAATGTTTCAGAACCTTACTCAGATTAGTTTTGTAATTGAAATATCTGATTTAGAATGAATATATGGCCTAATATACATTTTGCATTGAAATTATTATTTAAGACAAATGCAAATATAGTTATTGAGCAAGTCCACTATCTAAAAATTCACACAGGTTATTCTCATCTTTCTACTTATGTGATAAATATTCACCGAGTTATAAAATCAAAATCATTAATAGGCAATAATTTTTATTAAAATAATACGTCAAAAAATTCAGAAACAGTTGATAATACTGGCACAAATAATTTTGTAGTCATAACATTAAATTCATTAAAATAAAATTGAAAAGCAGTCAGGAATGTAATTTAAAAAAATAGTGGGGAAATTATTATTAAGCAAAAAATGAAAGCTGGCAAAGAATGTATGAATGTTTAGAAAGCCATTGTTGTAAAATTAAAAAGGTCATTCATATAGATGATGAATTGTAAAGTAATGAAGGAAAAAGTTTAAAAGCTATAATTCAGATGAAAATTATAAGTAACAGAAAATATATTGAGATTTTATATGAATCCCTGAATGCTTGGTATATGTTTGTCCTTTTTTTTTTTTGGAAGGAAGATTTGAGAAAGTTAATTTATCTAATTGTGACTTATGATTATATAATCCTTTCATACTTCTATGGGGCAGTTAACTATTAAATCCCACTTATGTGGCAATCTCGGCAGTAGGATTACATTTGTATTTGAGAAGAATCCAGCATTATATGTCCTGAAATTGGATCATCTGTTAAAAAAATGTTATTGATTAATAATAAAGCTTTATCTTCATTATTTCTAAGTTGGAACATTTCACTACATTGTTTGTGGAAATTATATGAACTATCCTTACTTCATCAGAACTTGCTTTCATAATTCTTAATAAAATAAATTATCAGGGTTGCTTGTGGAAATTAGTTAGAAACTGTATGGTATTTAATCTTTTATATATATGTATACAGATACACAATATGTGTTGATATCCACTTACATAGCAACTTTTATATTGTAGAAAGACCCATCATTAAATGCTCAGAAGTTGAGTCAGCTATGACTTACTCTGTTGAAGATTTATATTTACAAACATTGTGAATAGTAATATATATAGATATCTTTATAAGGATCTCAGCAGGAGCTATTACTATTGTAGTTTGGTAATGTAATAGAATCTCTGCATTCTCAAATAAATTGGCATTGAGACCTTCGTTCTTAGCTGTCAACCAAGAAATTTTATTTTTTATTAAAAATAATGCAATATAACTTTTTGGGCAATTTCACATTTTTTTAAATCTAAAAATTATTAATATATTTCTTTCTGATGAAGTGGACAATAACGTATTTGAAAATAGTTATGATTTGATATATTTAGGAATGTGAATTATAAACAATTAGATTGTTGCAGTTTTCCATTGTGGATCCCATGTTTTAAGTTATCATTATACCATCCATAAAAATTATAGGAACGAATAATAAGAGGTAACATGACATTAAATTCTATAATAAAATATTTTTATATTTCATTTTCAATTAGTCAATATTTTAAGTTTTACATTATTAATTTGATGAGATGAGTGTTTTCTATGTGCAACATTCAGAGACCAGTAATACTCACTATCTTTCTTTGCTAGGCTGAGAAAAGCTTATTCTAGTTTTCCAATATATTTTAATAGTCTACCTCTGTAGTTTATGAAATATTTCATAAGAAGTGAAATCACTGATTTGCTTCACTAAGTTTGCTTTATTCAACAGTCCAATTGCTATTTAGTCCTACATTTTTACGTAGTTCCATATGATCCTATTAATTTATATCTAACTTTTACTATCATCAATAACAGAACTAAATCTATTTAAGATTGTACAGTTGCTGACCATACTGCTTCAACTATTGAAGAAATTAATGGCACTGAATAAATTATTCCCTTCTTACAACTATCCATTTTCATTAAATCCTGATAAGAGCTCAATTTCAAAGCCCCAACTTTGCTATTTGTCACAGTGTAATTTTGATAAGACCCTTTTTTACACTGTAATGTAGTACCTCACAATTAAATTCAGTATGGTAAATACTATATAATATTTTCTTGAACCTTACAAAATTAAATATTTTTGATACTTATATCAATTATAGCTTGAGTATCTCTTTCGCTGTGAAAAATCAAATGGAAAATATTATAGAAATATATAATGTTTTATATATAAAATGTTATAATGGTTTTATTTAATATTATATGTCTGTAAGTCAAAATATATTTGCTTGCATGGATTTTGCAATTAATGTTTACTTAGAAAAGTATTTTTTTCTGTCTAAAAATTATGACGAAAAAAGATATTTAATAATGATCATTCTGATTGTGCTTTAATAGAAAAAAAAATTATATGTTTTTGATACTAAATTTATTTTCAATTATAAAATCAGATCTAATTATTCAAATTTTTTATTAACTATCACTTTCATTTCTAAAGCCTTTGTGGATTGCAATTGGATTTTTATTATATAAACAATAGATTAAAAAACAAATATATATCCAATTTAATTTATATAATTATTACCATCATATTTTAAAACCATTGTCGTAGTTAGAACTTTTAGGTCTCTGCTCAATTTTAAAAAAAGCTTTTTTAACATTTATAATATATACCTTACTACTTTTTTGAATATATACATAAAACAAAAAGGTCCCTAAGACTCGGGAGCTTTGATTTATTTCATGATAGCTATACCATTATTTAAAATATATATTATGAAAAGAAAACTATTTAAAAAATATTTTATACTAATATTTCAGTCAAAGCTCAAGATATCAATTTATCTTTGGTGTGTTTTTTTTTAAAGCTCAAAATCAGCATTAAACAGACCAGTTTCAAATAAGTTAATATAATATATAAAATTAAAGTATTGGAAAAAGTATGTCAAAATAAAGTAGTGATGGTTTTTTTGAGCAATTTATTATAAATGTTTTATAAATATAACAATTTACAATTTTTAAAAATTATAGATAACAGTTTTTTTTAATTGTTACATTATTTTATTTTAAATAAAAATACAAGCTTTTCTAAACATCTCTTTTTTATATTGAACAGTTAACTTTCATCTGCATGAAAAATTGGAAAGAAAAAATTATTAGCAGATGGCAGAAATTTCTATTAATTACAAACTTATTTTTTGCAGGGCATCCATTCTTTCAATATTTGAATTCTATTAAAATAAAGTTTTTAATAATGCAGTGAATTCTTAATCCATTGATTTTTAAGAAACCAGAGAAAATAAATAATACAGAAAGATAGTAGAGCAGAATCTTATTCAAAATTATAAGATAAGAAAAATTTAATGATTATTCATTAAAATATATGTGATATATAACTTGTATTTTTTAATTGCAAACACTCCACATTTTTTTATTTGCAAAAAGTGTGTGCACATATGTATAATTTTGGTAATTATATACATTATTGAAGTTAACATTAATTAGTGATTAAATAAAAAGCAGGTTTTTTCCCCCTGACATTCTTGTTTTTATATTTTGACATTTACTTTTACTTAAAATAAGAAGTTTGTTGTACTTATAATCTATTTCATTTTGGAATTAAAGCATTAATTATCTTGTGGTGGTGGGGGGTATTTTAATTGTGAAATTTCTAAGTAAAATCTAGACATAAAAATTTAAAATTAAATTTATTAGTAATGAAATCATAAATATTTTATCTCTATATATACTAATTTATTATTAGAATTTATAAAAATTCAATTACCAAAACATTATTCATATGAGCAAACTAATTATATTGTGTATTTTATATATATTACACATAGTAAAAAAAATCAGTTTGAAAAATGATGGACCCATAATAAAATAAGTATTTTTGTGGTATTGATTTTGGGACCACAAAGTAAATGAGGAATGCAGGAAAATGACGCATGCATTTATGATGAATTGAGACATTATTGTATATTTTTTATAAAAGTATTTCTGTAACTCTGATAAAAAAAAAAGCCTTTTTTTTTTAATGAAAAATTGCTTATTTTTTTAAAATTCAAAATAAATACATACAAAATGTATATAAAGAAAACCTTGATTTAATACTTTAACAGCAACCAAGCTTTTCTTTATATATATTTTATGTGTATTTATTTTTAATTACATTGTGAGAAAAGTTTTTAAAAAAATTGAAGTTACTTTTTTTTTTTAATTAAAAATTAATTTTTATACAGAAGTTTGATTTTAATTTTAAATTGTTCATAATGTTTAAAATGTGTAGTCTTAATAAATATTTCCCAAACTTTTTAAAATGATTTGACAATTTTTGTTACTTATTTTTTTAATGATAAATTTATTACCACTTTTTATTTGTTTAAATAAATCATCATCATTATTAAACAACATTTGTAAATAAGTCTAACCATTCCAACTCCAGAGGGAAAAAAAAGGAAAATAAGATTAAAAAACCAATTTTAGTCAAGCATTGGTGGTCGAATAGTCAGCACAGCTGCCTTACAAGCAGTTGACCCGGGTTTGCGGTTCCGCTTCCCGGCCGATGCTTTGACACATGAAAAAAAAAAAAACAATTTTAAATAAAAAAGAAAATGGGGTATAGAAATGTGGTCACTGTATACACAAACCCATTATCACAGCGCGAAACATAATCAGTGATATTAAAGGCTCTTGCCAATTTTTATGCTTATGCAAATAATAGAAGATAGTATAATAAAATTTAAAAAAATTTAGAGAACAATTTGTTTTGATGAACAAATGCAAGAATCAATAGGTCTACACAATTAGTACTCAAATAATATCAGAGAGGAAATATTTTAAGATGTAATGATGCACGTTGATTTATTTTATTTTTTTTTGCATTTGAACAAATGAATTAACATATAGAGAGTTCTGTAAACTACTTTTTTTTTTACATTTTTAAATTATGGTAATTATTACTGCACAATTTGATTATGGAAAACTAGTATTAGATTTTATTAAAATGATTTATTTCCTTTATGCTCATGTATTTAATTTATGAAAGATAATAATAGAAACAAACTGTAAATTGATTTATATTTGAAAGGATGCCATTGCAGTAGCATAAAGTAGTAGAAGTATTATAAGCATGAATAATATAAATGTGTCCAATCATTATCAAATGAATTTGCTCTAAGAGATGCTGAAGATTAAGCTAACAGTTTTTATTATACATTTTCTTTGGTTCAGCATATGTTACAAAATGTTAGATGGTGAAAGTATACTTAAGAAAATAACTATTTCTGATGATTTAGTTTCATGTGAATTGAAATGTGTAACACATTCTACTAGGCTGCTAATTTTGCATAATCTAGAGAAATCTTGATGGAAATGCTGGTGAGGACCTGAAGTATTAAAATGATTATTTTTTGAGCGTTTTGAATGTATTCAATGTACTAATGATGCATAGATTTTGAAATTGAATGGATCTTCTTATTTAGACATGGCTAGTGAGAGGAATGATGAAATAATAGAATGAAACTATAAAAATATATAGACAAACAGAGTCTTGTCTTACTTTTTATTTGTATAATGCAATTTTGATAAGGAATGAATTGTTTGCTATTATTGACTTGATGACCTTGATTACTTATTCAAATGAAATTGTAAGATTTAGATCATATAGAATTATTGAAGAAGCTTTAAGATAATATCTAGTCACATTACTCCACTGACTGAGTAATTTTAAATATCTTTTAGTATCAGTACATCTATAGAATTGCCTGAAATGTTTGAAGAATTGATATTATTTGTTGATATCATTTCCCTTAAGTTAATAATTTGCAATATGTATTAACACCAATCACTGCTTTATTTTAAGCCTTAAATCAATGATTTCAAAATTTTATAAGCTTGAAGATTTTTCTATAATGAGATATACATTATTTTGGTGGTAGTGTGAACTCAGTCTTTAATGTAATTGATTATTACTGTTACAAAATTTATTTGTTTTACCAGTATATATTATTTATGCTTTTACTAATGGGCACCAAAACTTTACTTCATTTCATTGATTATTTGGTAATGTTACTTAATTCAAATGATAAATATTCTGGATTTTATTGATGTCTTTATCATTTTGAAAATATGATTCATCTGGTAAATTCCCAATTATTTCATGAATAAACACACTTTTTAAATCTAAATGATAATTACTTTGCAGAATATCTATTTTTTTTTATGTACTGATATTTGCATTTTGAAGCCAAACAATAAATATCCTTAATAAGTGAACTCTCAATTCTTTTCTGACTTCATATTTTTATGATAAATTATTTTCTGTAATAAGTTTAAACATCATTTTAGATAAAAGTGCACTTGATTAGAATGGATATATCAAAACATTTGACTGAAGCAATAAATAAAATATTAAAAATAATTCTCAGCATTTACTTTTGTGTTTTTCATTTATTTATTTAAAAATGTATTCATGATACTAAGATTTTCAACATGACTACAAATAGTATCTTAAAGATATTCAAGTTTGTTTGTTTTATTGATGCATTTTTCATCTTGGCTCTATCATATCACAATCATTCATTAGCACAGAAGCCAGACCAATCTCTCTCACTATAGATCAGTGGTCTTCAACCTTTTCACACCTGCGGACCAGTAAAAATAAGGATAAAGTTCCGCGGACCAGCAAAAATAAGGACAAGATTTCATAGACCGGCAGAAGTCTATAGATAAATTTTCTTAAAGATTAGCATAATTGTTATAACTGATCAAAACAACAATGTTAAATATATAAGATACAGTTTTATATATTGTAACGATCCGGAGAAAGCGACTTACGTAAACTGCACTACAGGGCGCCATCTAGGCATTTGAACCTAGAAAAATTTATAAAGTAGGCAGATACGTAAGTCAAAAAAAAAAAAAATTTTTTTTTTTTTTATATTTTGCATCTGGTCATTAGCCCATGTCACTAGCTCAGTGGAATAGCAGAGATTTAATAAGATAATCTAAGAGTATATATATATAAAAAAAAAGAATAAAATAAGCCACTGCCAGTAATTAACATACAAAAATTTATTTACGCACATATATATATAAGATTTAAAATTGTTTTAGTATCAGTTTACATTTTAACATTTAACATTATTTTTAACTTTAATTTACATTTAATTACTATTATATTATAATTTTACATTTTAATTAAGTTCGCACATATAAATTTATGAAAGCTTGTTTATAATGTTGAATATAGATCGGTTACATAGATTTCACGGTCAAAAACATTTCAACGTAAACATAAACGATCAAAATACAAAATTATTGATTACTGACAATTGCGGAGGGAAATTTATACGTAACCCAATAGTATTCACCATAAGATACTTGCATTGTCACCAATAACTTAAAAGACATCCGAATAAATACATTTTAGATACTCACCGTAAGGTATCATTATTTATCGAATGTCTATATATTTTGATCAAATATGAAAACCCAAAACATACTTAACCGATAACCAATCCATGCAAGCGTCTATAAACAACTTAAATTTAATGCATTTTTATTTAGGGTCAAGTATGAATAGACCACATAGATTTGCATTTGAAAATAAAATATTCTATCCCTATTTAACCTTAGGCTAAAATTCGCAGTCAAACTGGCATCAATCCATCTGATACATCGATGTATTCAATGTAATACGGAATACGGCAGCACCAAAAAGATTAAGAGAAGATATTGACTCTTATTAGATAGGAATATTACTTCTATCTAACGAGAAGAACAATAATAAAAAAAACTCCATAGAAAGGAACTGCGCTCTGCGTCTTATAATTCCTTCCATAGGCAAAACAGGAGAGTGCGGCGTATGAAGCGATTCTGCCAGTAGCGAATCTCCGACTACATCTACTAACTACATCAATATATCCAATCCATTGACCCAATCTAACAACGACACAAATAACCTAAGATTACCCTCCCCTAATATAACTTTACAAATCTATACAGCCATTCACGCCCAACTTAAGTTTAACATTTATATAATTAATTTAACGAAAAACAAAAAAATCATGATAAAAACTTAAAGAATAAAAAATAAATAAATGGAAATGATTTTACATAAATAAGAAAAAAAATACATCAAATAACACTATTAATAAAGAATTTAGTTTGGTCAGATAGGATTCTATTTGTAACAATTAAATACTAGGAAAGTTTAAAATTTAAAGTTCTTAGTGTTTTCAAATTAATATTGTTCGTTATATCTTATAAAGTTCTTACGGTTTTAGAAATGTTCATCTTTTACAGTTGCTTGCCGTTTGAAATCCAGCGTTAAATTTCCCGATGATCCTGTGGTCCTCTGAATATAAGAAAAGTGATGTTTCATTTTTCCATTTTATAACAACTGAAGGGATTGAACGTGCGTCCTTCAATCTCTTCTCCCGCACCTCCGTACTAACATCTATCTGTCACATCGTAATAATCATAATAATTCCCTCTAATAATTTCCAAATTTTCCTTTTATACGTATTCGAAGGATTGACTTGGCATTATGTCATCGATGTGATGATCCTTTCGCTGAGGTCCGATTTCCCGATGGATTTCTTTCATTGGCTATTTGTTTCTATTGTTCCCCTATCTGACCGATGTTTTTACATTTAAATGCCCAAGGCTGGTTTACATTTGACTAATTAAATTTATCATTTGATATGTATTATATTGTGCAGATCTGAATGTGTTGTATATATATTGTGACATTATTTATAATAAGTATGACACTTCGTTGAAGAAATTTGGAAATAAGCAATTAGCATTATTATTATAGTGAAAGCTATTTTATTCTGGGATGAAAGAAATATATATTTAAATATATTGTGATTACTATTATTGATTTTATTATTTTTTCAATGACGGTGAAAAAAAGAGAGAGAGAAAATGATTACTCAATGGTAACTCAAAGATTCAATCTTTTAATTAATTTTCAAGATCTAGACAAATTAATTAAAAATTATAGGATAATAAAAGTTACTAATAATGTTAATTAACTTTTAAAATAACTTTAATTGATAAAAATAACTCTTATAAGTGTTTAGCAACTTAAATTAATAAATAAAAATTCAATTTTAAATATCAATTTATATCGTGATTATATGTGTGGTATGGATATATGAATGCATAAAATGATTTAAGTTACATAAGAATTAAATTATTAATAAGAAATTATATGGTTAAATGCAAATAGGGAAAATGATTTGAAAATATGAAATTAGAATAAAAAAGTACTCCTGAGATCCAAACTAGTATTAGAAATAGCTAAGATTGATATGAATAGAATCATATTTAATTGATGAAATATATATCATATAGAATGTGTATCCTTCTTAAAACTTAACTACCTGGTTGTTAAATATTATAGAGAGTTATACCAAAATGTCTCAGTACTTTGAAACTAGAGAGATAATTTATATGCAATTTAGAGAATATGCTTGAGATATTAACATAGCTCTGTAGGCCTGCAATTTTAAGAAGTTACTGTGAAGAAAGAATTATTTAATAAATTAGCTGAATTGAGCCAATTGTGAAAGTGAAAATTTATTGAATGTTACAGATTGAATTTTCAATGGGATGGCTGAAGAGTTGGAAGTTGGAATAGATTGAAGCCTGTCCCTTAAAGTAGAAAGATTTGCTATCTTAATATAAACTGGGTACTGATTATATATGCGTGTGGGAGATGATAATCTGGACCAACTGATGAGTGCTGGTTCAGCACAAAATATGTATATTGGTGATTATTTATCTTTTCTACATGTGTGGCCATGTGTATCAGAGATATGAGATAGTGTGGATAATTGAAGGGTGATTGAAAGCCTTGTTCAAATCCCCTATATTTCTAATTAATATTAGTGAAATAAAAAGATAATGAGATATAAATAAAAGTTTATAGATTATATTAAAAAGTTATTTATAGTTATTAATTCAATAGGGCTTGCAGTTATAATAGATATAGTGAAATAATAAAGTCTTCTAATTATTTATGGATGGATGGACACAATTTTTAGTTCACACCAATATTGATAAAAAGATTAGATATATAACCAGAGTATGTAATGATTAAAGTAGAAGCATTTTAGAAATAAATAGTATGTAGCCATTTAAAGAAGTTGCATACAACAGAAGTAATAGTCAATAATTAATTTATTATTGTAATTTATGAAGTAGAGAAATTAAAATGATTATTTAGAAAGAAATTTTAATCCTTGTACCAGAAGTCATTAATATCCTAATTTTTTCAATATATATATTTTTTCTATGTGAAATAAATGTTTGAATTATTACAATAAATTTATTTATCACTGGATTAGCTATTTTGTATTTTCGTTGTCACTCACAATTTTTCAACTGAGTTGATATTTGAGGATAGACATTTAAATAATTCTCTTTAAAATTATTTAAATGGCATTAATTATTATATGTTCATATTGTTGATGATCCCTAGTTTCTTTATAAGTCGGTATGCTCACAGTATCAGATGGCCCAAAGTATTGATAATGATTAGCTTCGAATTAATAATTCCAATACTTTTAATAGATGCTTAACTTTATATGTATGTGCATGCAGCAAAAAATAGTAATGACTCTTTGATAATATTACCATTATAATTGCCATTTACTTGATGGTGATTAGTCTGAGATTTTATAATTTGCTTTTTTTAATCATTCACAAAGGATTCTGTTGATGATAATTGTTGATTTTTTTCTCATATTGTATTTACTTAAAAATAATGATGGCTTATTATTATTATTTTTTTTATACTCCCATATAAACACTTGTTTTTCATACCATTACAATATATATATATATATACACATTCAGTAATTACCATATAATATTAAACTGTCCAAGCACTTTACTATTGTTACACAATACTTTATTTACCACCCTTTCTAACAGTTCTTCAGAACTTTATATCTCCTAACCTCAACTGTTACAATCAAATTTTTAAAATTCACCATTAAACTTTTAGTACCCTATCTTTAAATTTTACCCTTATATTATTTGAATTTTTAAATTTTGATTGTAATAGTTGAGGTTAGGAGATATAAAATTCTGAAGAAGATTGCTGGGGCAATCGAAACTGTAAACTGTAAGAAAGGGTGATAAATAAAGCATTGTGTAACAACAGTAAAGTGCTTGGACAATTTAGTTATCCTTGTCACCGACCATTATCAATCCACTGTAAGATGAAGGTCTCTCCAAGTTCAATTCATCTCCGATCTTTAGCTTCTCTTCTCCACATCACCCCTGCACACTTTCTTATTTCATCCATCCATCTAACGTGGTCTTTTTCTTGGTCTTTTAAATCTCTTCGAATCCCAGTTTAAGATTTCAATTGTCCATCTATTATTATCTCTTCTAGCAATATGTCCAGCCCAACTCCACTTCAATTTAGTATTATATAGTATACATTTGCATTGCAATAAGAAAGAGTATTTCATTTAATTATATATTAGTCTTTTAATTAAATCCTGTTTAAAAAAAAAAAAGTTTTAATTTTTATTTATTATGGCTGTCCCTGAAAATACTCCATATATTCTTAAATATAAAATCTATATTCAGTATAATTTAATGTAAAATAAATTATTTGTTCTGCACAAAAAATATACCCATTATAAAAATTTTGTAGTAAAATAAGTGAACATTTTTAATTACAAATTATGTTTATGATAATATTTGTAAATGTTATGTATGTATGTATATTCTTATATTTCAATAGTTAATCGTCGTCTGGATGAATGGGTAGAGCGAGACCGGTTTGATTTGATTTCCACTCCCAGAAGTCATGAGCAAAAACCATGCATTATCCAACCTGATTTATCTGAACAACCTGAAAGAAAAATAACTCGGAACCAAAAAAGAAAACATGATGAAATTAATCATGTACAAAAGGTAAACACATTTACTTTATGTATTTATATATGTGAAATACAAGGATTTCTCATTGTTCACTTCTTTATTAAGCAAATCCTTGAACTTGCCTAAATATGTAACTACGCATAAAAAAATTTTGCATTTGTATAATTTGCAGAAATAAATAAAATTTATAATATTGTAATACAATATAGATTTATAGCAAAACACTGAAAGTAAGATAAATATAGAATAAAGCACAAATTTTAAATAAAAGTAAAATCTCTATTTTTTCCTAATAATTAACTATTTAATTACTAAGACTGTGTATTGAATTTTTTCTAAATTGTTTCAAGATATAATTATGACAATATCCTCAGTTTATATAATTTTCAAAATAAAGTACACATTGCCAGAAAGTTCAAATTCCATGAAAAAAATAAAGCTGACAAAAACTATTTTTGGTTTTATTCATAAATTAGAAATTTCGATAAATAAGTTTTAAAAATTGAATTTTTATTCCAATTTAATATTACTGTTTTTCGAATATAGAAAAAAGACATATAATTTACCTATGGTTATTCATAAATAAAAACTTTTGCAAACTTTTTTTTATTGCCAAATATTTATCAGTAATAATAATAAATTAATTTAGCGTTGTATTGATGAAACAAATAAACGTATGAATACTTAGATTTTTATCTTATGTGAATCATGATTTTTTAAAAAAACAAACAAAGTATAAGTGTAATTAAAAATAGTGTTATGTACATAGATCTCTGTAACACTACAGGCAAAGGATGCCTGGCACCATGGCAACAAAGTCTAATAGCTGCAAAAAATTTAAGTATATTTATAAGCAGATGTTGATATTATTATTATTTATTTAATACTTATGTAATAAATATTTATATATGTAATTACATTAGTAACTAAATTTCAGTCTACTGTTTAAAAGTTAATTACCATAATTTTTTCCCCTAAAATAAAAAATATAATGAAATAAAATAAACTGGAATTCACTATATTATTGATTTAGCCACTTTTCTTATTATTATTATTTTTTTTTTTGTAAAATTGAATTACATATCAATGTGGTCAATATATTATCAAATTATATGCAGCTGTTTATCTGGTCAGATCATGGTTATCGATTTTTTAGTTTAATGTAATGAATTTTTATTTAAATGTCATTATTATATAATTTTTTGTAAAACTAAGTACTCTATATCTATTAGATATCTGTATTTTTTTTTCACAAACAAATCAAGTCAGATGTCACATGACCTAATTTAAACAAGCTTGCATTACAAATGTTTTATAAAGAGTTCGCAAATAAGCTTTTAACAAGCTTTGCAGAATATCCTCAATCTCAGACCGGTTTTTGCTACTGGCTTCGTTAGTGAGGTGCCAGGATATTCAAGTATTAGGGTAAAAATACTAGGACAAGCCCATCACTTTATCTAATGGATATCTGTAGAAAAAAAAATGAAATAATTATGAGCAATAATGTTTATAACTAACAGTTGAATAATATCTTCTCCTTTACTTTTTTTGCATTTCTTCATATATTCATATATATTACTTTTTTATAAATCTTCTCATATGCACTTTAATGCAATTTTTATAAATTGCATTAAAGTGTATATGAGGAGATTTATAAAAAAAAAGTAATATAACAGTTGAATAAAGAATATATATATATATAATGTTATTGATTAATAACAATTTATATTGCTGGATCACTCAGTTCATAATTTTTTCTGTCTCTTTCCTCCAAACTTCTTAACTGCAAAACATTTTTAAATATTACATTGTGTGTGTGTGTGTGTATGTATATATATTGTAATCTAACCGGGCAATCAAACACCAATTATTACTGGTAGATATAAACAACAAACTTCTAGCTCAGTCTTATTAGATTTTTTTCTGTTATACAAAATTCTAATAATATCAATTTTATTCATTTCATGTTTAATGTATTATATCAATAATAATAAATTGTTTATAACAATAATCATGAGACTTGTTATCTAATCATCCAGTAAGGTACCCCTTTTTAACATTGAGTATAATACCAAAAACATACCCTCAATGGCATAAGAATATCACAGAACACTACTCCACTGAAATATCAATGATACTCCAATGACTCACAATAAAATATGTAAATTATATAGAATATTAAAATTTTCCATGTTCAATTTAATAATAATATAATATTCATCTGCTTATTGAAATTATTTTATATCAACTCCTTTATTAGCATTCTTTAACTCAATAAACACCTTAGGTAAATATTGTTACTTAAAGAAATGTTACTTTACATAACCAAATATAGAGAGGGATTTTATTTACATCCAGCTATAGTTAAATAATTAAGAAATAAATATACTAATCAGTTCCTCACCTTCAAAATAGCTAACTAACTTTTCTTATAAATTGTCTAAAAATAAATCAAAAAATTATTAACCCCAACATTTTTCACTGCTAATTATCATAATCAACTTTTAAAATAATTTATTATCACATTGTATTATAATCCAGTCATTTCTGTTTTTATATAGCATGTTAATGACTTATTCTTCATCATGATCATTGATAATGATGTAGAAAATTTAAATTGGTTAATATTTTAAAAGATAATATTAAATGTCTTGAACAATTATCATTTTTTTATTTATTTATTATCTTATATTAGATTATGTGCAACAATATCAAATATATTCAGTTATTATAATGTATATGTGGCAAAGATGATAAACAATGACTTGAGAACAAGAAATGGGACTCTCAATACTTTATTAATTTAAAAATAAATATTACATTTATTATAATAGTATTTACATTCGAATATCGGCCTTTCAAGCCAATTGTGCAAACGCTTTGCGAGTGTTAAATAATAAATGAATACCCTCTGACCAATACAAGATATAGAATTTATGCAGGAATAAAAAGAATCCCTCTTATTCCTACGACTCAAATATTTATATATGAGCAAATCTGAAGTACTGGCACATTTTTATTCCTGCATAAATTCTATATCTTGTATTGGTCAGAGGGTATTCATTTATTATTTAACACTCGCAAAGCATTTGCACAATTGGCTTGAAAGGCCGATATTCGAATGTAATTACAATTGTATACAGACGCTATAAAAATAAATGCTTATTTATATATATAATAGTATTATACAAAATTTAAAAATAATTTATACATATATTTGTCATATCTGGACTAGTCCAGATTTCTTTCTTATCTGATCAGATTGAGTACAGATTGCCACTAACCAATGTGTAAACATGTGGATAACCAATGTATAAACATGGCCAAAGGGTGAAACATAAATATGGCCAATATGTAAACATGTGTATAAAATCCTATCTTTGGTTAGGCTTTCTGAATCTAATTGCTGCCATTAAGAGAGGGGATCTTGCAATAAATAATCAACCTTTTTGGCGGCAAGCCAGAGAACATCCGTCTAACCTGAACGACTGAACGTGCTCTCAACTGAAACTACTTTCAACTGTGAAGGTGTTTCTACTATAGTCATTACCGATATCTCTATGCAGTGAGGCAAGTCCACGATAGGACTGGAAGCTGCTAAGACTATGGCCAACTCGAGGCAAAGTGTCCAGTGCACCTGGAAAAGTCTTGACTAGAACTCATGAGGCAAGCTAAATATACAGCTGGAAATGAGAAAGTCATTCAGGCATGACCAGCTCAGTATTAACTGTTTATCTACTTACAATTATATTTATTGATATCACTGCAACTTAATTATAATATAAAAATAATTCTTCTAACAAAATTAAGGAATGATTATAGATTTACTATTGTTACTTCTGATCATTAGCGTGGAAGAACATGAATCCACAGCCATAAGTACTTCTTTATCTAAAGTTTGATTTTGCTAGTCAGTAATACATTTATTATATGAAAAATGGTGAAGCACTACTACAAACATTCTATATACATCAATAACATATCCTCTTCAATTAAATTCACAACAGAATTAGGACAAGAATAAAAATTGACATTTCTTTAATGTTCTTGTAACATGATTTCTTATGGCAGTATCAAAATTGCAGTCTATAGAAAATCCACATCCACACTTAGTATATACATATAGGGGATTTGAACTCAAACTTTTAAGCACCCGACAACTATCCACACTATCTCATACCACTGATACACATGACCACACACATGTAAAAAAGATAAATAATCACCAATATATGTATTTTGTGCTGAACCAGCACTCATCAGTTGGTCCAGATTGTCATCTCTCACACATATATATAATCAGGTATATGAAGAATGCCTGTATTTCAAATATTTACTTAATATATACATTCAACCATGAAAGAAACATGAAAATTGCATTTTTACTAACTTTATGGAATAAAACAAAATAAATTTGTTTTAAAAACTCCTCATGAGGGGGGGGGTCTTATATAGTTCAAACTTTCATGAATGCATCCATACGTATCATGGATAATAGACAAACTAAAGAAAATGTGCAAATAACATAATATCAGAACAGGTTTCCAATGCCATAGAATTCTTTGAGGAATTTCTACTAAACTCAAACTAGAAATATTGAAAAATAAAAACATCCATGAAATGTCATGCGAATGTGGAAGGAGATATATTGATGAAACCAGCTGACTTATTAAAAAGGTATGAAAGAGCATACAGTAATGATTGAAGATGGAAAAAATAGATGTATCTAAAGTAGCAGACTATCCATGAATCAATGAACATATGTTTGATTGGGAAAAACCAAGAATATTGGACTGAGAGAAAAATAAAGAAAATATAAAGAAGCTGTTTACATGATAATGACAAATAACTCCATAGGTCAGTCTATTATGATAATTCATATTGGTTGGAATCTCTCATTAATTTTGCCCATAAAAAAAATGTAGAAATATATAAAATTTCTACTGACTGTTGTCTTTGACAAAATAGCTATTTGGCTTGATTTAAAAATCTAAAGTACCTAGCTTTGATTTTCATGCTAATACTATCACTACTCAGTCCTGCACCATCTGAGCAAGAGAGGAGAATAATACCATTTGAACATTGTATACAAATCTGTATACCATTAGTAACAGGTGAATGTATTTGAAAAGTTTAA
This sequence comes from Epiperipatus broadwayi, assembly GCA_028023455.1. Taxonomy (NCBI): domain Eukaryota; kingdom Metazoa; phylum Onychophora; class Udeonychophora; order Euonychophora; family Peripatidae; genus Epiperipatus; species Epiperipatus broadwayi. The sequence goes on along the minus strand of JAQFVV010012429.1, from coordinate 2,648,532 downwards.
ATAATGTTTGAATTCTTCTAAAAATATTTAACAGTTAATTAATGCTATCTTCACAAATTTTCAGTTAAACGCCATTTTTTTATTTATTTACTTATGTAGAGTAGCGATCTCCTAACTTTTTTGGCCACATACCCCAATTTATGATAATGGAATCAGCGAGCATCTCTGAAAAGTTTTTAAATAAATACACAAATAAGCACTTAAAAAAAAAATTTATATTTTTAAAAAATATATAGATATTATTTGAAAATGTTATAAAAAATTTACAAAAAAAAAAAATTGCACAAGAAAATTAAATGAGAGGAATGAGATTGTATTTTTTTTTTTCATTATGTTATTGAATCTAGGTTTAAATTGGGAAACTGCAATTCGCAAATCTGATTCCAAATTGAATTTGTTTCTTCTTTTGGTTTTAATAATATTCATTGCTGAAAATAATTGCATAAATATGTGAAGCCAAATGGCAGTAATGCATAGTCACTCTGATGACTAAATCAGAAAATTCATTTTTTATACGTAACCAGAAATTAAACAATGATTTTTCTTGAAATAGAGTTTGTAATTTTTCATCCTCTCTGATGTCATTTATCTATTCTTGTAAAGTGATCAGTAAATGCTGAATTTTCACTATATCGATAAATAGTATTAAAATCTATTGAAATCTTCATTTGGATAAATTTCCAAACAGCTTTGAAAATTCGCATTCCAAATTTCCTAAATGCTTAACTAAAATCGTTTTTATTTCAGATATGTTAAAGTCAGATTGAAGAAAAAAATCATTTAATAATAAGTATATTTCCATTGCATATGAGTTTTCCACAAGTTTTTTTTAGAAAAACAATAATTTATTTACACATCATTAAAATATCTCTTTTACCTTGTAGCAATAGATTTAGTTTATTTACTTTATTGAATATGTCTGCAAGGAAAAAATTATTGTAAGCCATTTCTCCTTACAAAAAAAAAATTGATTTAAAATATTTTTCTAAGAAATAAAGACATAATTAATTTTTGAGTTCAACAACTCTCTTTACTACTTTATCACACAAAAGCAACCGCATTTTAGCTTGGTATAACAAATTTTCATGCTAATTTCCCATTTTATCACAGAATATTTTTAAAAATCTGTTGCTGAATTAACCTTTTTTGATCAAATTAACTATATTAAGTACTTCTTGTAATATTTTCTGAGTTTCAGGTTCCATTTTTTTTGCTGTAGTAATTTATCTATGAATAATAATATATGAATTTTATCCGTGATACCCTTCAGAAATTTTACTTTTAAATCCTCTACTTTTTCCAGTTAGAGCCGCTGTACTGTACTAGTAATGCTTAAACAATTTGGCCACAAAATTTTTAAAGAAATCATCTATTAATGAAGATATTTTTTCACCAGTGCATCTTCCTTTGAGGGGCTCACAAAATAATAATTCTTCTTGAACTTCATTATTAAAAAAGTATCTTCAAAAAATTAAGAGCAGGGCCATATGGCTTTGTCAGTACTTTAGTCCAATTGCAAAGCAAATTTCGAGCAAGAAATTAATCTTTCTACTAATTGTTCCTTTATATTTTCAACAATTATTTTTACTCATCTCCCAATAATATTTGCAAGCAAGGGAATTGTCATAAGCTTTTTAGCTAACTCTTTGCCATCCATGATTTCGGTCATTTTTATTGCAGCAGGCAAAACCAAAGTTTCTCCAATGGTGTGTGGTTTCTTATTTTGTTTTGTAAAGTTTGTAAAAATTGCGGTGATTTGATTGAAGATTGGCAAGTATCTTTCAATAAATTCAATTGTTTTATTTTGATACTGGGGTGTTTGGTTTTCAAATGTCAAGTTAATCGAGTAGATTTCATATTATCATTTACTAAAATCTCAAAACATAATACACATTTTGGTTTTGGTTCGTCATTGATAACAATATGTGTAAATTCATATTTTAAAAATTCTTGTTAATATTTTCAAATTTTGTAGGAATATTCCTGTTTGAAATTAATTTTGCATCATCCTTAATGTGTTTGGACTAGTAGCAACAGCTATATCCGCTTTGATATGTTTTTTATTATTTTCTGCAGAAGTATCAAGACATTTGTCCATTTTGTAAGGATATCTAAAAATTTAATTGAATAATTAATTTAATATTAGTTTTAAAATTAATTTATAATTTTTAAGATTACAAAAAAAGAATTTTTAAATAAAGAATAAATTAATCTAATTATTAAATTAATCTAAAAATCTAATAAATTAAACACTTTGTAATAAAATTTAAAAAGTCTTAATTAAAACAAAATTATTATAAATAAAAATATTGAATGTATGCATCAAAATTTTAAAAATATAAAACTAGAAAACAAATGTTTGAGAACAAGTCAAAACAAAGTTCAAATTAAAAAAAAATAAATTTTTTTTTTTTTGACCTTTTTATTAGCTTTAGTTTTTTATTTTTTTTATTTTTATGCTTAAATTTTAATATTTTTATTTACAATATTTTTATTATTATTTATAACCATAATATAAAATTGGAAAAACTCTTAAAATAACCATTAACAAGAATAATTTCATGTAAAATTTTTAGCGTCGAAATACAAATCTTAATATAATGAATATGTCAACGCTAATATATCTGTTATTATATCACTAATCACTCAAAATAATGAGACAGTATTTAAAATTCACAAATAATAAAATTTAAAGCACAAAATTCATATTAAATCAAAAAAAAATTTTTTTCTCTAAATTCTCATGCTGATTGACGTTAAGTATATTCACACCATATTCTCACTTGACTGAGGACTTGTTCATCAGAAATGAAGTAAATGATTTAAAAATAAGAGACACTTGCATTGTGAATCAACTTTAAACATGTTTTATTTAAGGTAGATTTTGTTGAGTAAATTTTCCTACAGCAAAGGATTGTACCATTGGAATAAAGAATAAAAATGTTAGCAAAAATTTGTAAACAAAATTTGCTCTAAATCAAGTATACTTTCATAATATAAATTGTTAGTAAAATAAATTATTATTACAAATTATCTTGCTTTCCCTTGGGGATATGCGCACCCCATTTTGGAGCTCACTGATGTAAACTACACATCTTAAATTACTTTTTTTTTTCTTTTAAAAATTATTTTTTTGTATTGATTATCTTTATTAAAATTGAAATGCCTTTAGTTTCCAATTATCTTTAAAAAAAATTCTTTTACATTAATATTTGCACAAAATTTATATGCATGCAGACTATCTTATATACCTTACTAATTATTCCCCGATTTTTACATTTTAAATAGTAATTTAAAGTTGTAATTATAAATTTATTAAATGCACATTGATTACGTGGTAATATTTACTGAGGCTATAACCTCGATAATATGCGTATAAAATGTGATAGTAGGGACCTCTACAGGTGTTTAACCACAAGCTTACGCTATGGAAGAAAAGAGGGAAATTTTTCATATTAGTATTTTTGGAGTCATTTCTATAAACTGAAATTATTATTGTGACTGACTTATTGAATTTATGAAGCACAATAGATTAAAAAGAGTCAGAAAGAGAATCATTATACATTCTTATTCAATAAATTAAGGAATTTTTGTAACCTGTGATAAATCGTGTAGGTGGTGATATTAAACAAGTTGTCCTGGTTTAATCTTTTTTTTTTTTTAATTTTCAGATTCTACATAAGAATTGATGGATTTACTTCATTTCAAAATCAGGAAATTAATGTCAATAACATGGGCATGATGTATTTAGTTTTTTTTTTTCTATATACTCTGATTGATTATAAAAATATTTTATGGCAGATGTGATTTTACATTTACATGTGTTAAATAAGAGGTTAACCAGTAAAAATAAAAAAGCTGTTATGCTTTTTGAATGCTTATTGTTTATTTTTAAAAAAGACATAGGAGATGGCAAAGTGCTACTTTTCATTATTAAAAAAATATTAAGCCAGTACTAAAAACAATTCCAACCCTATTAAATTTTGTCATTTTTTAACTAATGTGAAAATGCATACCAAATTTAGCCATAAATGTGAGAACATAGAAAAGAAATAATAATATTATAAGTTTTAAGCAACTTTTTGATGTAAGAATCAAGTTAAATTTTTCTATTTCTCTTAGATCAATGAAGCATAATTTGAAATGGAATTAAAGAACTTAATGACATTATGAAGTATGATTCTAAAATGTCTTTAAAATATAGTTAAGGATTTGGAATGACAAAAATCTGCTTTCTACACTAATGAATGGCAATAGATGAGTTGAAAAAAGTAATTATAAAATTTGTTCAAATAGTGAAGCTTATTTGACATGAACCCCAAACCTCCAATATTTCAAAATCCTGACAAGATAAAAGTTCTTAAAATATAAATTGTTAACAGATCCAAATTTAGATAATACCATTTTATTGTTTATAAACAAAGCAAAACTCTTCATACAGTAATGCCACCCTGTGCCAATCAGAGTAATCAATGAATGCCAGAAGGCTTGTGCATAAAATCCCTATCCAATGCCTACTCATCCGATGCTTAATGGTTTACCATTTCATTGTGAAACTCTTTGTATAAAATTTAATTTTTAATTAATTTTACTGGGTAAAAAGTTTGCTTTAAAAGATTGGTTTCAAATAGTAATAATATGTTTTGTAAATATTAAGTATAAAATTGTTTTCCCTTCTTGTGCTATTAAAATATTTAAAAAGATACCATGAAGGCTATTTGCATAATCGTTAGGTTCATTTATGATTCTTTCTCTCTCTCACCTGACGTTTTCTTATATTTTAGCATTGTTTCTCTTCGAAGTATGTTTTCTATCTGATTGTCAACTTATTCTTTTTGAAATTCTTGGATTGTGTTATATACTCCAACATATGCTTGTCCAATAACATATTTCACAGACTTCATCTATATTGGCTCTGGACAATAATCTTACAAAAGTCATTTCCCATTTTTTAAATTAATAAAAATAAAAAATAATAACATCGCAGCAGGAAAACATAGTTTATTCTTAATAGATACAAAAAAAAATATTTATCTTTTCAGGATTTTAAATTGTCGAGATAGAGATTTTTACTTTTGGGATTTTAAACTGTCAGTATTTTGGATTGTTGGGATTTTGAGCTGTAAGATTTTTTACTATTGAAATTATAGCTGTTGAGAGTTAGGAAAGCACTGAAATTTTTAAATATTTGTATTTGGGTTGAGAAAAAAAAAATGTTTAAACATGGAGTATATTTAAAATAATCAAGAAACTCTGATCTACGCAAGTTTTTCAGCATCTGTAAAAATGAAAACTATGGCATGTGTGGAGAGATTGATTAATTAGATGTTTTTTAAAGCTTTTTTTACTATTCATTCTCATTATCAATCCAGTAACTCTGAAAGTCTCTCCAAGTTCAATCTAGTTTTTTTTATCTCTAGCCTCTCTTCTCCACATCACCCCAGCACACTTCCTTATTTCATCCATCCATCTCACATATAATCTTTTCAGGTTTTTTACAATCTCTTTGAATCCAATTTAAGATTTCAATTGTTCATATATTATCATCTCTTCAAGCAATGTGTTCAGCCCAATTCCAATCTCTTAATTCTTTCAGCATTGTCAGTAATACTTGTTAGTTCTCTCATTCATCTATTTCGTTTTTGATTTATTCTTGTTACGCCTAATGTATTTCTCCTTTCTTCATTGAGTGGTATGAAATCTCAGTATTGCTTTTCTGTTTAGCATCCTCCTATTCTGTTTCTTAATTTCTCTTTCCCCTAGTTTGAATTGAGATGTAGTTTTTTAAAAAAAAAAATTTTTTTAATTAAATTAAAAATTATTTTTCATCTACAAAATTTTGCCACTTTCTATTCTATTAACTCTTTGCTATATTTATGTTAATTGATGGCTTGTAAAGCATTCAATTTCATTTAATTGTGGACCTGAATGTATTCTACCACTTATTGTTATACCAATAATTCTGCGCTTCTACACTTGTTAGAGAAGTTTCATTTATTAATGTTTATTTATGCTTAGCGCTTTCAAAGCTCCTAGGCTTCATATTCATAGCTGAGTGCAGTTGATCGTAATGAGGGGGTTGCTTATAAATTTATTTAAAAAAATTTAAAAGTAATAGTATGGTTAACAAGAATGAAAGATTAAAAATCTTGGTAGTTTACAATGAATGGCAATATTAATACTTGCTGCCACAACTATATACCTGATTTGAAGAAATTTTAGTTTCACAAGACAAAATCTGATAAATATTCTTAATGAATTGAAACATATTTAAATTCTTTAAATATCTCATTGCTTTTGCTGATATGCATTTTAGAATTGTTTTATTGACTGATGCAAATGAATATACTTTAGATCATGTTGTCTTGTATTGAAATGAACTAGTTTATACAGTTGCCACATCTTTGCATAAAATAAAATAAAATTAACTATTTGATATAGATTCATGTTAAGTTTACTATAAACATTATTAAAATATCTTGTTGCTTTTTGAATATATTATTGACCATACTCTTTATTGCTGCTCACTAAATGCTAATTCATTTTATCCTTAAATGTTATTAAAACTATATACTTTATCATCAAATTATTTATTGGTTTGAAGTTCCTAGATTTAATCTTAATTGAAGGAAGTGAAAAAGAATTGTTTAGATAATTGAAAACAGTTATGTTCTATCTTTCATTTGATTTTGAATACTGCTTGACTTTATAATTTTTTAAAAAAAGATTAATATTTATTATGTAGCATAACACTTTCTATATTTTTTTGTAATAATTTACTATTCATATTAATTTGTTAATTATCTTCATAATAACAACTGTTTCCTACTGCCTTTATTTTTTTTTTTGTAAAAGAAGCATAATTTTGAGAATATATGTGGACGATAATTCTTTGCTGATATAGTCATAATATTATTTTTGGTTATATGACTTTTATGAAAATCATTTCTACCTTCTATTAGTTATAACTGTGTGGAATATTAATATTCATGCATAGTATCTTAAATTATATATCTCTATTTGATATTATTACATCTTAATGTTTGTAGGTGTGTGTGTTGTAAAATTTATAGTAAGCCATGGATCAATGCAATTCAGTTCATGTTCTTTCAAAATTATTGCTGGTAAAGAATATAAATGATTAACCATTGAATTATAAAATAAAAAGCTCACAGAGTTTGTATTTCTATGATAAACTTTTTTCATCAACAGTATTAAAGGCCAATCATTAATAGTTTCAAAGCATTTAAGACTATTTTACATTATATATGTGTAAATGTACTTTTAGTTTCAGTTCAAAAATTGTTTTGTTAATAATGATTTAAGTTATGAATCATTTAAAAAGTTTTCTAGGCTCAAATAGATTTTTTTTTTTTTCAAAGGAAGCAATTTGCTTTTTTTTAAAAAAAAAAAAAAAAAAATGTATGGATAATTTCTCAGGAAGTCATGTGATATTCAGGCAGAAACAATAACAAATTAACCAAATATACATTTATTTATTTATTTTTTTATTCAGTTGAGATTTGTTCCAAGCATCTAAATTGTAATTTGTCTCTCTATAAACTAAACCCTAAAAATATCACAAATTTATGTTTGGTATACATTCATTCTTATTGTCTTTTTCTTAAAATTCTGAGTATATATATATTGCATTTAATATAATTTCTGACAATTCAGTAAAAAATTGAATAGTCTATAAATCATACATTATCATGTGCTCTATTATTGTTTCTTTAATTCAAACATTCTTTTTGACTGTAGTTAGACAGTTGTCCTATATTTATATAAAAAATAACAAAATGTAATAAGTGTTTATAGTAGATTTCTTCTATTCATATTGATATTTTAAACCAAAAATAATCTTAATGTTCAGATAAGAAAGTAATCTCAGTTTAAATTTTCTTAATGGGTCTTCTTCACAAATGATGTAAATTATAATCCTAAATCTTTTCAGATATTATCCGATCTAATTAATATTAAAATCTTAATAGATATTATTTAGTAGTTTTTAAAAAAAAAAAAATCAAATTTAACATTTGGAAGAGATCTAATTAAATTGTTCATATTATAATAACAATAATATATTGAAATTTATGAAAGCTTTGACCCTAATTTATTGTAAAGATATTGCTGTTGTTGTTGTTGTAAAAGGAAAATAGTAGAATAACTTCTTTTTTCTTTCAATTTTCTAGACGTATGCAGAGATGGATCCAACAACTGCTGCTTTAGAAAAAGAACATGAAGCTGTAAGTTATACCATATTCATTTCTTTATTGTTATTATTATTCAATTTGTATACATATATTCATGTGAGTATTTGTATATTTTTATTCATTAAAAAATGATTCACTGAAACAAAAATATTTAAGGATTTTATCAAATTTATTGTTTTTAATTGTAGATGAATCCTATACTCTAACATTTTTTTTTTTTTTTGCTAGGTAAATACAAACAAGTTTCATGAACAAAAATATGTTTTATATACTTTTTATTAATTTGAACAAGTCATTTCATTTAGTTAATCAAAAGATTTGTAGCAAGGCTTGAAATTATATGATTGTTCATTAAACTTTATTCATATTATATGGTTTCTACACGATGATATGAAAGAAAGTGTTTTTTGGGGCTATTGAATTAAAAATTTTGGTTTCATGAAACGAATCAATTTATATTAGCTTGATGATGGAATTTTTAATTTGAATTTCTATCTTTTTATGTTTTACATTTACTATATCTGATGACTGTGCCATTCTTAATTATTTTAAGGATGACCCTACAAAATATTCCTAGTATTTTATTAATGCATCCTACAAAGATTTTATTTTAATAATTATTGTTCAAAAATCTCAAGTGTTTTGTCATCGGTAATGGGAAAAAAATCTTCCATAATTTTTAAATTAGATAATAAAATACATGATTTTTTATTTATTTTCAGTAACAATTTAGAAATTATTTTCACAACTAAGCCAAAACTGACTTCAGAGATAGTTTTATCTCTCAGATACAATTTACATCAAATTTCACACATCCTTATAATTTATGTGTTATACTGATGACTTAAATAGTATGGCTTAACACGAATCATGTAAAAATATATAACTTGACATGACCTTGAATTTATATGTCTGATATATGTATACCAATTTAAAAGGGGGTCTCTTGGATAAGTCACTAAGTTTCACATTGAATAAATTTTTGTTATCAATAGAAATTATTTTAAATCTGGACATATATCTGTAATAATCTTTTAAAAGTATGAATAATAATATCAACTCATATGATGTAGAATACTAAACTTAAATTATAAAAATAAGTATAATATTTATTAAGTATTCTTATCTAATCATTAGAAATATAATAATATTTCAGTTTGTAATAAAAGCTAAATGGTTGACAAAGATTCTGAGATTATATTCTTAGAGATTGCCTCTGCTTGATATCACATTTAGTTAAATTAAATGATACATTTTATAGTATCTATTGTAACGGTCAGATTTGTTCATTTGCTCAACAGACTGAGAGTCCAAGCCAGAGAACCAAAAGCTGACCAAGTCGGGATAGTAATACCCTACGTCTGATCATACCTCAACCCTCTCACTCGTGCTTCCAAGTTAACCCATCGCGAATGACATGCCTGAGGTTACACTCGATATCTCTTTGATCGCATTCCAGCAATAGCAAAGCAGTAAAACATGAGACATCCCCCCTATTACATATTCTATTATAAAACTTAACCAGTGATTCATAAGATAATGAGCAAGTAATGAGACTGAGACAAATTTATATTTCATAAATTTAATATAACATTTAATAAATATTGACGCATAGCAAGTTATGTATAGCTAGCTCACACGCAGGTGAGTGAACACTAGGATTATAAAACAATATTACAAAGTCATGAGTGGATTCTCTAGGTTATCAAATAATAATACAAAGCAATGAGTGGATTCTCAGGGTTATCAAATAATAATACAAAGCAATGAGTGAATTCTCAGGATTATCAAATAATATTACAAAGCAATGAGTGGGTTATCATGGTTATACAATAATATCTCAAAGCAATGTGTGAATGCTCAGGGTTATAAAATAATATTACAAAGCATGACTTTTTTAATAAGCTTATGTCATCTTTCATGTTCTAATTCATGCTATGTTTTATATTTGAAATCGGTTATAGTTAGCTAGAGTGATAGATTTATTGATGAATGATAGAGATTATATTAAGTTTATATCATTGTTACTAAGTTTGAGTTTATATTATAATTACTAAGTTTTAAGATTATATTATAAATATATTCAAAATCATATTATAGAGACATTTGCGTGATATATAATTGTTATACGGATAAACACATTAAATCAGACTCTAGTTCGGATCAAAGCCGAAGTTACTTTCTAGAGAAGTTGAACTGAGACATGATGGCAGTGGAACGTTAGATTCTAGTGCGTTAGAAACTAGAGTATCAGATAAGTGCGACTCGAATGCATTCTTAATGGGGTTTATTACCTAGTAAACGGTTCCCTAACCGATCTGCTTGCTATAATGGAAGAGGCCTTTTAATTAAGTGAACAGAAGAATGGCTTATGAGCCTTTTGGAAACGCTTTGGTTCCGTTAAGTACGAGTAACTGTCACATTTACCTAAACTTTCGAGGCGTGACTTGATGAAATACGAAGAATTGTCGTAGTTGCCTAAACTTTCGAGGCATGACTGGACGTTGAACAATCTTGAGATGGGTCATTATAGACATAGCAAGTAGATATGCATATTTATGCAAATTAGCAATACATTCGCAACGCTAAATTAATATTTTATAAATTAATTACGCCAAAATCTTAGCTTCTTCAGTGCTACTACCACCGGTTAGTTCATAAATGAGCTTATTAAATTATATGATAAAAGCGATAATGAGAATCTGATTTAAGGTTTCTCTGCATAGCTATTTATTCTCTAATTAAACGAACTTTAAGATTTTTTTGAACTGGGAACATTGGTTGTATGTAGTATAACTACACCTAATATCAAACTGATTTTTGAAATAATAAAATATGAGTTATAAAATAGCTCACGCAAATTATTTATTGTTAAATAAATTACCCATCTTAAATAATTCGTCAAAATAGACCTTACTAAAAATGCAAAATATTTTGAATAGTGAATGCAAACCTACATTTCAAATAGCTTGCGTAAAATATACTTTTTCAGATAACTGGAAAAATACATATTTTAAATCATTTACGCAAATATAATTCTTAATTAATCTGGGCACAATCTGAGTTTTAAATAATATACGTAATATATACGTTTTAACTAACTTTAGTAAACATTTTCATTTTAGCTAACTTGAGAAAAGATGCGTCTTAAATAATATACGCAAAATATACATTTAAATAACTTTAGCAAAAGATTTTCATTTTAAGCAAAACATTTTCATTTTAAATAATTTGAGAAAAAGATGCGTTTTAAATAATATACGCAAATATACATTTTTAATAACTTTAGCAAAAGATTTTAAATAACTTGTTCGGGCATTATAAATACCGATTCACTCTAGCACAAAATATTAGTTTTATTTCAGAAAGGAGTCTTGACTATATTCTTTATATCGCAATACTCTGGTATACTAAAAGTGATTACTCACTCCATTCCCCCCGATAATTTATTAACGCACAAGACTCCGTTCTGATAAAAACACAGCATAATTCAATAAACATGAACTTAAAACTATAGATAGATGGCATAAGAATAAATTGCATAAACAATCAATAAGATTTATAATTTAGAAATGAATTTCTTGTATGGTTTTATAGAAACTAGATGTTTAGGATTATTTAAAATTATTAATGATCAACGACTACTTAAAATTATTAATGTTCAAGGACTACTTTAAAATTATTAATGATCAAGGACTACTTTAAAATTATTAATGATCAAGCAAGAATTTGAAGAGTGTTCTAAGATTTAAACAGATTTAAGATAAACATTTTAATTGAACATTTAGAAAATATAATTAATTATGTGATTTAGTTAGCTAGCTTTCATTTAGAATACGTTTTAGTTATGAGATTTAATATTTCAGAAAGGATTTACCGGAAAGTCTCTTTTAAGGCATTGTTTTCATGTGCTTCTCACTATATTCAGTCAGGCTGGGCTTCTCTTAGGTTTTAGTCTGGATGTAACTTCCGCAAATTTATTTCTGTGACAGCTTTCCCCATTTCTCTGGTCAGGAACTCTCTGGTCTCTCAGGTACAGCTTCTTTCTTACTGTGATGGGCATGGTGGAGGTTTTCTCACATCGGTAGCCGCTCGTGGAAGAGCAAACGGCTGTCTCTTTGTCTTCTAGCCAACGGTCATCTTGGTAGCAGCTTGGATGGTAGTTTTCTAAGGTTTAGCTTTTTAAAACGGCAGAAACAGCTTTCTTACTGAACTTCAGCTCTGTGGTCTTCGGAAATAATTTCGGCAGCAAGTATAATTTTCACAGCAACAGCAAAAACTTAACACGGATGATGATAGATGATGGAAAAGACTAGGTTAGAGGATTTGGTGGCTATTTGGGCCCCTTTTTATGCTATATTTTTGACAGTAGTAACCTCCTACTTTGAGTCATGCCACATCGCAAGATGACTAGTTCAAACTAGCCTTTAACCAAATATCCTGTTAGTAAAAATATTAAGTACATCTAAATCTGGACTTGGTAAGACTCTATTGTTTTAATTGACGTCAGTTTTAAAAGATATATTTTTAAGAGAATGGTCACAAGCAATTTGTATAGATTTTGTATAGATTTATGCCTGACTGAATATTATAAATGGGTCTTGGTTATAATTTTTAAATAGGTCAAATTTTGGGTAAAGATTTATTTTTAGAACGAAGTGTTAAAACTGATAAAACTTTCTGCTTGTAATTTTAAGCAAACAAAAGATAGAAAATTATCTAACTTGGAAATTATTCAAAATGAATACTGAAAATAATTATTTAGACAGAATATTGAAAAATAAGTAATATTATAAATTTAACTTATTATGCTGCTATATAGATAAATTTTAATTATACAGTTATGTTTATTTCAGTTTTAACAAATCTAATAGAATATGCTCGTATATAAATATTTGAGACTGTAATTTTATATTAATAGGACGATTATATACGCACATACCCTGCTATATTATAAGCACAAAGTTTTTAAAATTTTAAGAAATACACACCATCTGAGTACAACAAATATATACTATTATCGAAGATAATAGGTGAAACAGATGTAACTGTTTCACTATATGCATTTATTTTTAGTGAATTCACATTCATAGAGGTATAATTAGTTATTAAATATCATCCATTTCATTCTTTGTTGTTTAATTGCAAAAACTTTCATTGGTAGCTGAAAAAGTCATAAACCTGGAATATCAAGCTCAATTGGATTGGGGTGGTTTTAATAAAAGAATGAATATAAATAAATTGTAAATTTAATAATGAAAATTTAATTTATTACAAGACACATAAAATAATGATTATAACCATTTCCATAATAATAATTTAATTTAATTCTTTATTTCAAAGTAGAAAATAATTCAGTTTCCTTTTTTTGTGGGTGGGTGTGTATGTGTGTGGGGGATTAATCCTTCTTCAGCATTTTTTTTTCTTTTGTCGTAGAAAAGGACACTGTCTGATAAATAAATATATTATTAATAACAATTTTTATTAAAATGTTTTATATAATTATTTACATTACTAAAATTAAATTTAATGAATAAAAACAAACAAAACTAAAGGCTGTAATGATACTATTGCCAATAAAAAAAAAAAGATTCCCTCACTACCAGATCATGTTGTCAGATTGTGTTCGATACACTAACATAAGCTTTAGACATTATTGATAGAATATGGCAAGCAACTATTAACTTTTGCTACCATGATTAACATGAGTGCACATCTGCTAATCAACAATAATCTGTTTTTTAGTGCACTATAAATTTGCAATGAAAGCATAATTATAGTTTATGATTAATAAGGATTGTTTGTGACATTAAAATTGCAATTCATATTTTTATTATTACAATTATTGGAGTCATCGCATCCATATCGTAACTATAAAAGGTTCATATGAAAATTAATAAATCGAATGCTTAAGTTATTATTTCTGATTTATTATAAAAAGCCGTTACCTTTTTTTTTTTCACTTTTCCTCGAGAGGTTATAGACCACCAAAAATTGCTTTTGAAGTTACCAATTTGTCATACCTGTTATAAGCTACTATTCTAATTTGATTATTAACTATTATCAATCTATGTATTGACCAAGATTGATGTTATATCACCATACACATTTGCATGAGAATCCAGTTATGTATTTGTAATTTGTTTATTAAATGTCATCATATCTATGTATCGAATGTGATTGATGGTATATTGTTAAGAACAAAATATATATTGTCATGATAGTTGTCAATACTTTTCTTTACACTTATATGGGTGATTTTCTATTTTATACATTTATTTGTAATTTAATTATTTGTTTTATTCATTTATTTATCTTTAAGGTATTATATATAAAATAAAAATCTGAAATTTCTGGTATGAGGGCTTTTTTTGTTGGATTTGTGAATATTGTAGATTACAACAATAACCTTCCTCCAAATCCAAACTATGCTAAAAATTTAAATAAACAATTTTATTATCTATATATATTTAAATAAATTACATCAAACTCAAATATCACTGTCAAGGTAGATGTCTCAAATTTTTAAATTTTGACTAGTTTTTGAATTTTGAATTTGTTGTAATTTATTTATTTTTTATTGACTAGTTTAACTTTTAGCATTTGATATTTTACATTTTTATAAATATTTTTGTATATTGTATAAATTTATTAATAATAATATAACACTTTAAAATAAAAATTGTGCTTATATTTATAACAGCACAAAATTTTTATATAGTTGAAAGTAAAACAATACTTTATAATTTTACCCAGATATTAGAAGTCTTTGGATTAGAAGTATTGAATTAATGATAGTCTACATATAGTAAAATAAAAGATATTAATAACTTTTTTTGAAAAACATGTCTTAATATTTGTTAACTATAATTATTTTTTATTATATAAATTTTAAGCCAGAATAATCAATGGATGCCAGAAAGCTTGTGCATAAAATCCCCATTTAATGCCTACTCATCCAATATCCCCAGACTAGTTTCTGGCTTGTGATCTTTGTCAGTGAGGAGCCTTGGATCTGAGAGCACTGCAACTAGGTCTTAGGATCTAATGCAACCCTCTAGCAGCTACCTTTTATCTCAACTACAAAACTATGAGACTTAAATTGAAAACACTATAATATTTTCAATCCAAGCTCATTAGCTTATATAGTCATATAGGTCTGAACTCAGTTCAGTACCCATACATTTTGGTTCTTTAATAACCATAGCCACCACTATCCTATTAGGCAGGATTGGTTTTAAGCCAATTAACATCACATGATCACCATTTCTTATGCTTGCTCTTAACTGCTATTAAAACAGGCAAAACTCTCTATATGTATTGCCACTCATTGCAAGCCAGAGTAATCAATGGATGCCAGAAGGCTTGTGCATAAAATCCCCATCTAGTGCCTACTCATCCAATATCCCCAGATTAGTTTCTGGCTTGTGCCCTTCGTCAGTGGGAGCCTTGGATCTGAGAGCACTGCACCTAGATCTTAGGATCTAATGCAACCCTCCAGTAGCCAACTTTTATCTCTACTTAACTACAAAACTATGAGACTTAAAATTGAAAACCCTATAATATTTTCAATCCAAGCTCATCAGCTTATCCCTTACATTTTGGTGTCTTTGGTTTTTTAATAACCATAGCCACCACTATCCTGTTAGGAAGGATTGGTTTTAAGCCAATAAACATCACATGATCACCATTTCTTATGCTTGCTCTTAACTGTTATTAAAACAAGCAAAACTCTCTATATGTATTGCCACTCAGTGCATGCCAGAGTAATCAATGGATGCCAGAAGGCTTGTGCATAAAATCCCCATCTAGTGCCATCTAGAGCAAGCATAAGAAATGGTGATCATGTGATGTTTATTAGCTTAAAACCAATCCTGCCTAATAGGATAGTGGTGGCTATGGTTATTAAAAAAATCAAAGACACCAAAATGTATGGGTACTGAACTGAGTTCAGACCTATATGTCTACCTAAGCTGATGAGCTTGAATTGAAAATATTATAGTGTTTTCAAGTAGAGATAAAAGGTGACTGCTGGAGGGTTGCATTAGATCCTAAGATCTAGGTGCAGTGTTCTCAGATCCAAGGTTCCTCACTGATGAAGGCCTCAAGCCAAAAACTAGTCTGGGGATATTGGATGAGTAGACACTAGATGGGGTTTTATGCACAAGCCTTCTCGCATCCATTGATTACTCTGGCTTGCACTGAGTGGCAATATGTATAGAGAGTTTTGCCTGTTTAAATAACAGTTAAGAGCAAGCATAAGAAATGGTGATCATGTGATGTTTATTGGCTTATATAAATTTATTTAATATAAATAAAATTTAATTTAACATTTACCTGCACAAACAAAATTCCAAGCATTTCAAAATCTGACAATGATATCTATTGATTTTGATTAAATGAGACTATCTAACACATCTGAATCATGATCTTTTAATATGTTAGTTTTTCAAAATATCTTATAATTATCTAAATCATATATTGGTTTATAGATGTAGCTATGTCTGATTTTGAAATATTTGGAGTATTTTTTTTATGTACGCGTAAATGTTAATTTAAATTTTTTTATTACTAAGTTTATATATTAAAAAATTAGTTAACAAATATTATGAGACATTTTTCAGAAAAAGTTATTTATATCTTATATTGTTATTGATAGGTATATAAATTGAATACTACTTTTAAGCCAATAAACATCACATGATCACCATTTCCTATGCTTGCTTCTAACTATTATTAAAACAGGCAAAACTCACTATACATATTGTCACACACAGCAAGCTAGAGTAAACAATGGATGCCAGAAGGCTTGTGCTACTCTCAGATCCAAGGTTCCTCACTGACAAAGGCCACAAGCCAGAAACTAGTCTGGGGATATTGGATGAGTAGGCACTAAATTGGGGATTTTATGCACAAGTCTTCTGGCATCCATTGATTACTCTAGCTTGCTGTGTGTGGCAATATGTATAGTTAATTTTGCCTGTTTTAATACTTCTTATTGGATAATAGTTATTCACTTTTTTTTAATATTACAATTCTGAATTGATCATTTAAATTTATATACTTATAAATAAGTAAATGTATAGAAATAAATAAATTACAATTTGTTATAACTTTAAATACATCTTTCATCAAGTAATATTTGTTTGTTTTTTATTATTGTTATTATAAAACTGACGAGTGTATAATCATATATGTAGCGATTTTTATTTTCTGTTATCTTTATTATTTCTTATTTATACATGCAGTTAAAACCAATAGTTTGATTTGCTGATTTTATATATGAAATCTTGACCTTATTTTTAGAATTTGTAATATGTTTGATAACAATTAGATATTTATTTAGACACATTTTGAATTATATGCTACATTTTAAAATATTGTTTTATACCACTTTTTATTGATATTGATTATAGGAATAAAAAACTTTTAATCCTAAATGTTTTTAAATATTATTAATATGATTTCTCAGAAAGTTTTTGTAATGGTATTATAAGTTAATTCTATGTTGGACTATTTTCATCATCTAATATGAATTGTTAAATGTTTTTAGAAAAAAATCAAAGTTTATTTAAATTTTTCAAATACATTCAGTGGCTAATCTTTGTGAGATTA
Organism: Epiperipatus broadwayi; assembly: GCA_028023455.1. NCBI lineage: Eukaryota > Metazoa > Onychophora > Udeonychophora > Euonychophora > Peripatidae > Epiperipatus > Epiperipatus broadwayi. The sequence goes on along the minus strand of JAQFVV010012429.1, from coordinate 2,630,704 downwards.
TTAATGGTTGAATATATTTTAAAAATTTAAATAAAGTTTGAATTTTTCTAAAAACATTAAATAATTAGTATTAAATGATGGAAATATGACAACATATAATTTATTTATTTTTTAATATATTCAAAACCAATTATTAAACTTTTAAAATAGTTGTTTCTTTTATTATTTGTATGCATGCATATATATGTATGTCCAAATGCAATTTGTAAAATCATTTGTAAAAAAATCTGTTATTATATTTTATCATTTATAAATAATTATAAACTATAAATATGATAACAAACCACTGTATCCATTTTTTTTTTCAAATGAAATTCTCATAATTAATGTTTTGGCCATCAATGACCAACAAAACATTATTGTTGTAAAAATAAATTTTTCCATTAAAGAAAAAGAATGCAGTGGTTTGTCTTTATATTTATGATCATGATATATATATATTAAATATAGTTTAATTGCTCTTATATATAATAAAATATTATACGAACTATAATAACTTCAAGCAATTATTAACTTCTTTGTAGTTTAGCTTTAGCTAAGTATAATTTCAGTATACACCATTTATAAAATAACAGACTATTAGCTATCAAGTATTATAACTTGTATGACATTTTTGGCATTCTAACTTATATAAGATTGTTTGATTATATATATATGTGTGTGTGTGTAAATATTCATATAAGAACAAAATGAAGATATAGTAACTTCTTTATCATTTGTTATCATCGGTACTTCTTTTTGCTTATTTATGTATGAACTTTTAAAACCAGTTGTAGATTTTATTTATGTTGACTATTGTTTTATATAAAAAATATATATATAATTTTTCATCTATAATCTTGGTTATTTTTAATCTTATTGTTGAGCATAAAAGTTTTACCCTTCATTATTTACAAAATAAAATTAAAAACATTTTATATTTTATTAAATTATCAAATATTTCAATAAGTTATTAGTAAATTAAACATTAAAATAAGGAATTTATAGTTATATAAGTTATTATGATAATAAATTGGTGAGATAATTTTTATTATAATAATAAATGATTAGTTACTTGGGGGTGGGAGAGGGGCATTGTTGACATTAGAGCAAATCACTTTTGTTCATTTGATTAATCTGACATTTTTTTGTATTATTCAAATGAGAATCTATCCTTGAATCTTAGCTACAACTCTACTACTGTGCCAATCTTACAGTGTTTCTTTTTTATTTTGTGCTTGTGTATGTATGCTTGTATTTTAAACCAATAGTTTGATGTGATATCTGTAATAGCATTAAAAATTCCTAAACAGTAATTAATAAATTAGTAATATATTTTCCAAATAAATTAATTATATCTTGGGGAAAAAAATTTATTCTAGACTCAAAACTCTGTTCTAAATTTACAAATAGAAAACTTTTTTTTAGATCTGTGCATAATTTAATTCTATATAAAAATAATCAAATAATATAAATATTTTTTTCTGTCTGAATTAAACAAGTCTCATTTTGTACATGTAATAACTATTAGTTTTTAGTATCTAATAAAAATGGCAAAAATTTGATATTAAAATTTTTCTTTGAAGTGTCCTTTCATCTTCATTGGTAAAGAAAAAGAACTACCTTTTATTTACAAATGTGGGTGGGTGTATGTATATATGAAATTAATTTAGTTTTTTTAAAAGTAAAGTATATATAAATTGCAAATTATAGAATTTGATATTTTTATTTTAGATAACGAAGGTGAAGTATGTAGATAAAATTCAAATAGGGAAATATGAAATTGATGCTTGGTATTTTTCACCTTTTCCTGACGAGTATGGAAAGCAGTCAAAGTTGTGGGTCTGTGAATACTGCATGAAATATATGCGATTGGAGAAATCCTACAGATACCACCAGGTAGGTGAAATCTTGATTTATAAAAATATTACCAATTATTATGCTTAAAATAAAGATGACTTATGTTTTTATTTTTTAAATATAGATTTACTTTTTATTTTTCATAACAATTGTTTTTAAACCTCTAAGCATCACATGATCACCATCTTTTATACTAGCAAGTAATTGTTATAAAACAAGCAAGGCCTTCTGGCATCCATTGATTACTCTATTTGGCACAGGGAAAAGATAAGGGGGATTTAGATATAAAGGTTATAGAGTTGACAAAGATTATGTTGTGGAAATGGGATAGAGCAGATTATGGGTAAATTTAGAGTGGGGAATGTAAAATAAAGTGGCTAACAGGTTTATCTGGGCATAATTGCTGAGATATTCTTGACTTCGTTTAAGGAGAAACCATAATACATCACATCACATCCTTGTTATATCAATTGTTTTTAATAGCAAATAAATATTTTTATCAAAGATGTAGCAATTAATGCATAAAGTTGTTATTTCCATAATTTGAAGTTCATATCTGGTATGAAATTTGAGATTTTTTTACATAGCTGAAAAACTTTAAAACAATTCACAAATTATTTTAGATTGCTGATCGTAGGCATTCTAAATATTGTTCAGTAAATAGTTATCTAAATAGTTTTAGCCTGAGGATAATCTGAACTGATCACATGAATATTGATGTACTTACTGTAAAAAAAAAAAAGTGATTATAATAGCAACACATCACTTGATTCTCATAGTTAACTATATTGACAAAAGCATTTCTCATCTTTATACTCTAGCATTATAATCCCTATTGCCAGACCAGTTTCTAACTTTTATCCTTATCAATAAGAAATTGGGATTTGAAAATGGAACCAATGCAAGTATGCACTTATAAGCCTGGATTGGTTTCATTTTTGAATTTTAATTTCTCACTGATAAATGCAAAATCCAGAAACTGGTCTGGTGATAGAGATTAAAACTTCATTACCATCTGATGACTGTTGATAGCTCAAGCTTACAATAAAATATGAATAAATATTTTTGTTATGATTATCATAGAATCTAATTTTTATTTTTAATATGTTTCAGATGATAATTATAAACAAAATTATTAGGAAAGAGGAGTGATGCTCAAAATAAACTATTGCTGTCAATTATAGTATTTACTTTGTACATTGCTTATCTATAATTTGATAAAGAACATACCAAAATTAATAAATGATTGTAAAATTATTTAAATATGGAAGTGACTGTAGGAATTACATCATATTATAATCATGTTATTCTTTTTTGTCATTGCATTGACATTCAATTATAGATTATTCTGGACTTCTCCATCTAACACTAATTACATGCCATTTATTAAAAAATATTTATGATAATTGACTGGATTGGATATGGATAATTAACTGAAAATTTCTGAATCTTGCTTAAATTTTTCAGCAATCTGAAAAATATCTCTGCGCAAGTTTTAACATCAAATCTTGAACATGCCAGTTAAATGCTATTATTAGCCATCTTTATTTTATTTTAAGCAAAATACATTTACTATTGTCTTATCAGAAATAAAATTGATTTATAATTTTTCAGTATTTTGTTAATTTAATAGTCAGTAGATGGACAGTAACATGGCTGTACTTTAAGCTACAATAGTGTCAATGTTGATAATATGAAATAAGCATAACATTAAAATTAAAGAAAATATTAATTCTAGCCTTCAGGGTTGAGTTAATAATGTTGATGATGATACTCATAACTTCATACACTAGACTAACATATTACTTCCATCTTCCCCCAATCCCAATCAAGTCTATTTGCAAACAAGTTTCTGTTTATGATCATCTGAGTCTGGATGCCACCTGATGAGTATCACCAGGAAAGATTCCAGGGATATATCAAGTCTAAACTAGATGATTTATCAGGATTTTCCATATAATATTCCAACTTTTAAACTAACTCTTCATAAAACTCATTGATTAACTCTGACCAATGCATCACTGTTAATTTATAATACCTGGCCAATTCCGATCTGATAATATTTCTTATAATAAATTAAACTCTCACAATGTTCAATAAATAATAATAAACAAAATGATTTATTTACAGATTAGAAACTAAATAATTTTTAGTATATATAATTCCTTATTTTCAATGGCAAGTAAACATCTATTCTATTAGTTGATATTTATATAAGCATAAAGGATGTATTATTTCATTTATCCCTTCCTTCTTCATTATATTGCATTTATATTTAGTATAAGACAATTATTAACCCATTTTACTTTATATTAATCTTATGAGCCTCTAATTTAAATTGTATTCTTCTTTAACATAAATAAATCTTTGTCTAACTATCACTTATATTTTTTGAGTGATATTATTTTTAAATTATATTTTAATTTATATTTTATAAGCATGTTTAGTAAGGCAATGTACAATAAATATAGGATTTAAATGTCCAAAGTTTATACATTATCAAACATTATAAATGTTATTTATAATTTATTTTTTATGATTGCCATTAACAAATGTCCAATACCTTAACTGCATCTAAGACATAATTCCAGATGCCAATGACCCTTAAAAATATAATCCATTTATTTAATAATATTTACATTCATAGTCATCATATTAAGATAGATTTTCTATCTTACTTTATAATTTATATAAATAAAAAAAAATAAAAGTTGGCAATCTTGAGTTAAAATTCAGGTTTCACAAATTAAACTAATTTTTTTCATTAAATTTAGGTTTCTATTATAAGCACACACAAGCATCAATAAAAGTATGTGTTTAAAATAAAACAGATTTAAATTTGGTTTTTAAAAAAAAAAACTAATTTATTTCAATTAAATAAATTTGTTTTAAAAAGTTGATTTATAGAAATGAAGTTTAATTAAATATAGCTAAAGAATCAGATTAAGTATAAAAAAAATTGATAAAATAGTTTATCTCACTATTAAAGGAAATTCTTTAAAACCGAGTTCTTTTATTAAGCTTTGTTTCATGTTTTGGAAATATTTAAAATTTTAAAATATATATATTTTTAGGGATTAAGATAGCTTATTTTGTTATCTACAAATATGTTGTTTACTTATCTAAGGAATTTTGTTAATGTGGGTGATTAGAAATAATTACTGGCTTGGTTAATTATATCAAATTTATATATATGTGTTTGCAAAATTAGTACTGTATAAAAAATCAGACTCAGAAAATAATTTTATCTTTGATCTTTTCATCTTCCCTTACTGTCTGTGCTGCTCATCATTTACCAGGATCATCTTTTGCTATCACCTTGAATTACAAAAAACCTTTACAAACAGTTGCAGCCATCAACATGTGTTGCTAAGAAGCTACCAAAGAACTTCATTCCAGGCATGGAACCCATAACCATCAGGATGTCTAACTCCAGTTGCTGAATTAAATTTAATGCTGTGCCAATCCACTTCACATATATAATATTGCAAGTAAAACAGACACACTTCTCAACAGTGAAAATTTTAATAGAAAGCTACCTTGAAATGTGAAAACCTGATTGTGACTGATATTTGAAAATTGTCCACAGAGAATATTTCACTAGTAAATTACCAAAGAGCTCTTTTTTTCATCAAACGCCTATAATTACCTCTAGATTAAAAGCATATATAATATACTTGTATTTGATATTATGCCTATAGGAAATCTCTTCTCAGCCATATCTTGAACTTAAAGTAATTAGTTTATTTACTTTATGTATGATTTATTAAACTTTTAAAACTCTAATTACCACAAACCAGTAATACTTATATACAATTGTCAATTTATAATTTAATTTAATTTATATGATTTTGTGTATTTAATTCATTTATCTTTCAATATTAACTTAGCTCTAATATTTTTGCTCTATAATATTTTATTTCATTTTAGAATATTTGACATGTCTCTGAATATTTAAAAATGTAGAAGCTACTAAAAATATTCATTATTTTTGACAAATTTCTTTTAAAATTTAATTGTATATAATTGTCTACATCTTTGAATAGTTATCATTTTGGTTTTTGATCTTTTTTTTTTCTTCTCCTAAAAGAGTTTTAAATAATGAAGTAATTTTAATAATCAAAATTTAGTTTAAGTAAACATTAAAACAATCTCTCCTAAAAAAATTTTTTTAAAAAGAAGAAAGATTTAGTTTTTTAAAAAAATAGTTAAACTTTAATTTAACAAAATTCATATCTCTGAAGCTATATAAATTTAGGTTATTAATGTATTTACAAATGAATAGAATCAAGCTATTTGTGGGCCAAAGCTGTTATGTGCAAACACATTTAGCATAGCATAGTTTCGATAGATTGATTTTAATTTACTGAGAACTTTTAAGCAGGTTGCAATTCATGTTTTATTTTGTTTATTTCACATAAGAGTTTGAAATTAGAGATTAGTATATATGTGTGTGTATGTGCATTTTATATAGTGATCCTGTAGATATTTTATCCACCTTTTTTTTTTTTTTATTCTGTATATGTTTGCTTGCTTCCCCATAGCATATATGTAATTCCCACACAGTTTGATTTTGTGTGTAATCACTCATGGATGATTTTGATTTTACTCTGGGTATAGAGACATTTCTTCCTGGGAACATATTTTCCCATGTTTGTATTTTAAATTATATGTAGTTTATGCACGTGATGATTTTAGTTTATGCTCAGAGTTTGTAAGAAGTTTATTACATTGTTTAGTTTTAACACTGCATAGGATTGAATGCCTATTATATAGGGCTTATTTTGTAATGGCCTTCATGTTGTGAACATTCACATTGTTTTGTTGCTTATTCTTTAAAGTGAGAGAAAAATAAATACACACATCTTAATATAGCTAACACATATAACAGAATCAGATAAACAGAAAAGTTACTTAGTGGTAATCTTTAGAGATGATACTGAATTATTAATAAAAGATTGTGTTAATCTTCAAAGGCTATTCAATATCAAATGAAAATATGCCAACATAAAATGGGTTAATTTCAATTTATGTAATTTAACTATATTATAAATAAATTTGTTAATATATATATATATATTTTGTTATTAGATCAATTTTAGTGTTTGTTTACTATTGGCTGTTTTTTCCATTTGATGCTTCTAAAGAATCTCTGTTCTCCATGAACTAGTGGCATTAAAAGTGTCTATAAGTAATGGTATATGGCTGTGTAGTTGTATATAGCTTCATATTCTCATCAATAAAATGTTAATATATTTTTTGAGAAGACATTTTAGGCAGTTATGGCATTAGACATTTGTAAATAGCAATCAGTACTTGATTATATCATTACATTAAACACTGTGGTTTATATAAGTAACATTTATGAAGTTTGATCATGTATAAACCATGGATATTTTTCTGGGGTAGTTATCTGTTGTAGGACTCATGGAAGTTAGGATTGCATTTCTTACTATTATCATATATATAAAGTCAATTCTTAAATATGTATATTTGATTTAAATTATATATTTGTTTTTAGATTTGTATTTTATTATTGAAATTGCAATTATTAATGCAACAACATAAAAAGAGATGTCATGTAAAGCTCTCTGAGTGTAAAGTTACCTTTCGATCATTATTTCTTTAAACTGGGGGGGGGAGCTTACCAGTGAATTGAAAGATCTTATGTAATAGTGTTGATTTATTTAACTGTATTTTTTACCATTTTTATAAAGTTCATTATTGAATATTAAATGCATAAAATCTTAATATGCTATTAAGATAGAAACATCACATAATTCATTTGTTATGCATATTTTTAAATATTAAATGAGTTATTGACATTTTCTGAAATAGTGGACTTCAAATGTGTCATATTTTAATAAATGATCCTTTCTAAGAACAGTGCTCTTAAAATTAAAAGTTGAACTTTTTCTCTGATATGAATTTGGTTTAAGGGGGACCATAGTAATGAAATGTCTACACAAAGACATCTTGTGCATTCAAGATTAAATGTGTAATTAATGAAAATTAAAGATTGTTTTTTAATGTATCACTTATTATTTATAGTTGTAAATTTTTGTTTGAAGAAATGTTCTTTAATAGTTTATTTAAAATTCTAAATTGCATTAATGCTGTACAATTGTAGGTTTAAAATTAGCTGGGAATAAATTGTTTTACATTAACTTGTATTAAAAATGATAAAGTGACATTATTGGAACTTTATAACTGATAGTATTCAAATAAAAATTATAAATTAAATATATATATATTTTTTCAGGACATTTTGATATATAAATTTATTTAAAATAGTACAAATAAAAATTATAAATTAAATATATATATATTTTTTCAGGACATTTTGATATATAAATTTATTTAAAATAGTTTGAAGAACTAGTCATTTAGATTACTTTTAGTTATAATCAGAATTTTAAATTAGTTTCTTTATAAATAGCATGTAAGACTAATGGGTTGTCTTGTGAATTTTAATTTTATAAGTATATCTCATTTTAATGTACTCAACTATAATAGTAATTCATGATCTCTATAAGTTTACTTAAATACAATCTTTTAAAAATAAATATTTTGTAATATAGTTACTGATTATTTTTAACACAAGCCTGAAGGAGATCGCTGTCTTGTCATTTCTTTTATTAGTCTTTTAATTATTAAGATTGCTTCAGCGTTATTTATAATGTAAGATTTTTCTTTTTTGTGTGTGGGATAACATATACTACCACATGATCACCATTTCTTATGCTTGCTCTTTACTGTTATTAAAACAGGCAAAATTTTCTATACATATTGCCACTCAGAGCTAGCCAGAGTAATCAATGGATGCCAGAAGGCTTATGCATAAAATCCCCATCTAGAAACTAGTCTGGGGATATTGGATGAGTAGGTACTAGATGGTGATTTCATCACAAGCCTTCTGGAATTCATTGATTACTCTGGCTTGCACTGAGTGGCAATAGGTATAAATAGTTTTGCCTGTTTTAATAACATATACTAGATGGTTTTGAATTTCTTATCATCATCATCATCATCATCATCAACCATTATCAATCCACTGCAGGATGAAGGTCTCTCCAAGTTTAATCCATCTTCTCCGATCTTTAGCTTCTCTTTTCCACAACACCCCTGCACATTTTCTTATTTCATCCATCCATCTCACATGTGGTCTCTTTCTGGGTCTTTTACAATCTCTTGGAATCCAGTTGAAAATTTCAATTGTCCATCTATTATCATTTCTTCTAGCAATATGTCCAGCCCAACTCCATTTCAATCTTTTAATTTTTTCAATAAGGTCAGTAACACCTGTTTGTTGTCTTACCCATACATTGCGTTTTCGATGTCTTCTTGTTACTCCCAACATACATCTCTCCATACTCCTTTGAGTGGTCTGAAGTCTCTGTATTGCTCTTCTATTAAGTGTCCAAGTCTCAGATCCATAAGTAAGAACTGGTAAAACACATTTGTTAAAAACCATTCTTTTCAAACACATAGGCATATTTCCTTTTAGTATCAAGTTATTTCTACCAAAAGCACTCCAACCAAGTTTAATTCTATGATTAATTTCCTCCATTATGTTTCCATCTGTATTAATAATATGACCAAGGTATTTGTAACTGTTAACTTTTTCTAATTCTTCATAATCAATCTTTATTTTCATATTTTGAGCAAATCGATTAAACATTACTTTAGTCTTTTTAACATTTATCTTTAGTCCTACTTTTCTACTTTCATCTGCTAACTCCTGCAACATTTCCTGCAGCTCTGAAGCATTATTTGCAAAAACAACTACATCATCTGCAAAATCTAAATGACTTAAATACTCTCCATTTACTTTCATTCCTTTAGTTTCCCATTTTAATCCACAAAATACTTCTTGCAGCACTGCTGTAAAAAGTTTTGGAGATATGGAGTCACCTTGTCTTACACCTTTCTCAATGTTGATTTTTCCAGTATCATTATGTAATCTAATTGTTGCTGTTGCATTTTTATAAATATTCTTTAAAATATGACAATATCCTGGATCTATACCTTGATGATCCAATGCTTTAATCACTGAAGAAATGTGTATAGAATCGAATGCCTTTTCATAATCTACAAATCCAAAACATAATGACAACTCATATTCATTTGTCCTTTCTATGACTTCTCTCAATACCTGGATATGATCTATTGTACTAAAACCACTTTTAAATCCAGCTTGTTCTCTTGGTTGATGGAAATCCAAAGTTCTCTGTAGACGAGTTGTAATTATCTTGGTAAAAATTTTATATAAAACTGATAAAAGGCTGATAGGTCTGTAATTTCTAATATCTTCTTTATCACCTTTTTTAAATATTAATATTATTACAGCATTCTTCCAATCTTCCGGTACATCTTTATCATTTAGACATTTGGTATATAACTTTGCTAAAATTGTTTCTATTTCTTCACCTGCTTCTTTTAATATATCAATTATAATTCCATCATTTCCTAGAGCCTTTCCTTTCTTCATACACTTAATTGCATGTCTCACTTCTTCATTTAAAATTCTGGGCAATTCGGAAGATGTAATAGATATAGGAGGTACTTGTTCTTTATTACTATATAATTCTTGATAAAAATCTTCTACCAATTTCATGATGTCATCTCTCTTTTTATTAATAATTCCATCTTTTTTTCTTATTGCAGATATAAATTTCCTACCAATACCAAAATGTTGTTTAACATTTTTGAGACTTTTATTTTCTTCTACAGCTTTCCTTGCTATTTCACAGTTATACTTTCTTGTATCATTTTCAACTTTTTTCCATACTATTTTACAAAATTCGAGATATTCAATTCTTTTTAATACATCATTTTTGTATATCTTCATATTCCTTCTTTTCTTCATAAATTCTCTAGTCTCAGTAGAAATGTTATTAGTCAATTGCTGCTTTTTTCTACCAGCTATCTTTGTTGCAGTTTTTAAAAGTGTATCAGTTATTTTCATATTAATTTCATTCAAATCTGAATCATGTTCAAAATCTCCTAACACTTGAAACCTATTTGTAAGTTCTAATTTAAATTCATTAGAATGTTTCTGAAGATTAGGAATATCAACTGTAAATATTGTTTTTCTTAATAATTTTTGTCTCTCTAGTTTTACATTAACATGTAATTTACACCTTACTAATCGATGATCACTTCCTGTGTTAAATTTATTAAGAACATTACAATCTTGAAATATGTATTTCCTGTTAGTCAAAATATAATCCAATTCTGATGTACCTTCATTTGGATGCTTCCATGTCCATTTCCTTTTAACATTTTTCTCAAAAAATGAATTCATAATATAAAGTTTTTCTTTTTCTGCAAACTCCACAAGTCTATGTCCTCTCTCATTTCTATTACCATAACCAAAACTACCTACAGCAATTTCATCTTTCATTTGTCTACCAATTCTAGCATTAAAGTCTCCCATAACAATTTTAAAATGTTGTTTACTCTGATCAAAAGCCTTTTGTACATCCATATAAAAATCTTCTACTACTTCATCACTATGAGAACTTGTTGGGGCATAAACCTGAATTATCTGCATTTGGTATCTGCTATTAAGTTGTATAACTAATCTTGCAACTCTGTCCGATACACCATCAATCTCCACAATATTGTTCTTCCACTTTTTATTTATAATGAATCCTACTCCACTTGTATTTCCAATATGTGTGCCTTTATAATAGAGTATATGTCCACTTTTTAAATCAATTGTTTCTTCACCTTTTCTTCTAACTTCACAAAGTCCAATAATGTCCCATTTAATATAAGACAATTCTTCTTCTAATTCTTGCAATCTTCCTTCACTTGAAAGTGATCTGCAGTTGTAAGTACCTAAATAAAAAGTCGTCATCAAATGGCAGCCTGGGTCCACAATCAGGGGATTCTTAGCACTCTCCGCCTTCGGCCACCAACCGCTGCCTTGGTTGGTGACTTTACAGCCTCTTGGGAATAAGGGCCATGCTTTATTTTTGTCTGTCATAATTGTATATATGTATTGGAAAAATATTTATCGTTTACACAAACATTCATTCTGCCTTATCAGGCACTGAGAAGAAAGACCATGGTGTTTCTTGATCTTAAACTCAGAGGTAAAAAGCCAATAAACTCACCACGCTGGCTAATGCATGTTGGTGAGCAGCCCATCCATGTTCATATACTATATGAATAATCACATAGTAATAACAGCTGCAACGACAAGAACGTATGGAGTGGACATTAGGAAATTTGCCCTGCTCGGTTCCTTTAAGGCCTCCAAGAGGAATCAAAGGGTCTCCTTTCAGTTAATAGCAAACTCCTTTCTGCAGCCGAATTTCTTATAATGTGGGTTATATCTGCAAATTATTTTTAAAATGAAAGAAAGTATAATGAAAAATAAATTTCATAAAAAAAATAGTATTGAACAAAAAAAATTTAATTGAATATTTTTATCAATTTGTTTGTGTAATTAATATATATTTTTAATTAATTATCATTATTTTTTTTGTACCTTTATTTTTATGAACATTTACGATACCATTTTTGCAGGGTGAATGTACATGGAGACAGCCCCCAGGTAAAGAAATCTATAGAAAGGGGACCATCTCCGTGTACGAAGTTGATGGTAAAGATCAAAAAGTGTACTGTCAGAACATGTGTTTGCTGGCCAAGCTGTTTCTTGATCATAAAACACTTTATTTTGATGTTGAACCATTCCTTTTTTATGTACTGTGTGAAGTAGATAAACACGGAGCACACATGGTTGGATATTTCTCCAAGGTAATAAGATTATAGTACTAAAATTATTAAGAAATTTAGCGTTTTTGAATAATTAAATTCAAAAGTTTTTTATCAAATAGTCTTATTTTATCTTCAAGCATAAATGAATATAATTTCTTTTTTTTTTTACATTATTTTTCAGGTGTTGCGCATATAGGCCAGCAACACCTGAAGAAGAGTGGAGAATAATACTACTCGAAACGTTGTGTAATTACTAACCTGTATTGTCTATTTGTGTGTTATTACTAACAAGTTGTTTGTATTTGAAAAGTTTAAATAAAGTTTAAAATTTTCTATACATTCAATATTCACTCATAAATGATGGAAATAGTCCAACATATCACATCTTATAATATACCATCATTACAAACCTTCAGACAAATACTAAAGTACTCGGTATGGACCCGATGCTATGTTGAAATTTAGACATTATGAAAAATTATGTCTAAAACTGGCTAAAGTAGAAAATCATTTAACTTTCTTATGTAAATGTAAATCAGAAGGGATTATCCCTAAGGGTTTGCAGTTTTAACCTCCTATTTCCTCCAAGAGAGCTGAGAAAATTATTCAGAGAGCAAATGAGGCCTTATTGAGAGAAAGTATAAATGTTCAGCGGTTTACCAAGTATCAAACATTGCGATCTATTAGAAGTGTGGAATCGTTACTACAAAACAAAGTTACAGATGTAGATTTCTCGAGAATTTGTCAAGCAGTGAACAGATCATATTGTAAGTTACATGGGAGGATAAAAGACCTTCAGAAGAAGAAGCTTGTCAATCTACATGGGCAAGTTAAATGTAATACTGCAACTAGTTTATCCTCGTCATCAGTGAAAAATCTTAGTTCTAAACAACTTACCAATTGTGAATTAGCAGTTCTTAGAAAAGGTTTGAATTTCGCCATTATACCATCTACTGTACCACTATTGGATATAATGGCCGCCACTGATGAGGTGACCCAAAATTTGAATCTAGAGGAAGCGGCAGAGTTACGCTGGAGAGTAAAAAGAACACTGGAAAGACATCAAGTGCACAAGCAGAAGTCAAACATTTTATGTGATGAGAGGAAAGCTATTAAATCTCTCAAACAGGATACATCTATAATCATTCTTCCTGCTGACAAAGGTAACACTACAGTTGTAATGGATAAAACTGATTATGATAACAAAATACAAGGCCTTCTCACAGCAGGCCAATACATAAAGATAACAAAAAATCCAATTCCAAATACAGAGGTAAAACTACAAGCATTACTCCGGAAGCATCGCAGGTATTTCAGTGATTCAGAAAAAAGAAAATTAACTTCGTATTTCAGCAAGATTCCTCACCTGTATGGACTGCCGAAAATTTATAAAGACAATGTTCCATTAAGACCTATTGTTAGTTCTAGAAATTCACCCTGTCAAAATTTGTCAAGATTTCTTCTCAAAGTTCTTAGTCCATTGGCATATAGGACATCGTCTTTCGTCAGGGATTCTAAGCACTTTGTTGAACTAGTCAGGAACATGAAAATGGATAGAACTGACATATTGGTAAGCTTTGATGTGGAAAGTCTGTTTACAAATGTACCATGTGATGAAGCATTGTCTATTGTAAGGAAAAGGTTAAATGATGATAATAGTCTACAAACTAGAACAGCTCTACCTATTGATAGTATAATGGAATTATTAACATTCTGTGTAACAACAACATACTTTCAATATAACTCAGAATTCTTCCAACAAAATCAAGGGATGGCCATGGGATCATCACTGTCACCCTTGCTCAGCAACATTTACATGGAAGAACTTGAAGCCACAGCCATAAATATTACTCCTTGTCCACCTAAAGTGTGGCTTCGATATGTTGATGATACATTTGTGGTATGGCCACATGGCAAGGAAAAATTACAGTCTTTCTGGATGCACATTAACAACATATCTCCTACAATTAAATTCACGATGGAATCAGAACAAGAACAGAAATTGGCATTCTTGGATGTTCTTGTGACAAGACTCCCTCAGGGCAAAGTAAAAACAACAGTGTATAGGAAACCGACACACACTGGCAAATACTTGGCATATACATCCAATCATACAAGAAGCACTAAACAAGGAATTGTACTATCATTATGGAACAGAGCAAAGGAGGTTTGTTCAGAATCCAGTGACTTGGAAAAAAAAGATTCACATAGAGCAAATGCTTATGAAGAATGGTTATCCATCATCAGTCATCAGAAAAACCTTCAATAGACAACACAAAGAGACACCAAAAGAGAAAACAGTTATTGGTACGGTGGTGTATCCATACATACCAGGAATGGCAGACAAACTAAAGAAAATCTGCAGTCAATATAATATTAGGACTGCTTTCCAAAGCCTTACCACACTTCGAGGAATGCTTACTTCTACTAAGCCTAAACTGGAAATGTTGAAGAACAAAAACTGCATCTATGAAATACCATGTGAATGTGGAAGGAAATACATTGGTGAGACCTGTCGCCCGGTTGAACAACGATTGAAGGAACACAAATTAATGGTTAAAAGAGAAAAAATAGATGTGTCTACCATAGCAGATCATGTATGTACTAATGACCATGTGCTTAAGTGGGAAAATACAAAGATATTGGATAAAGAGGAAAAAATGCATAGAAGAAAATTCAAGGAAGCTGCTCATATGACAATGGTAAATAATCCTATAAGTCAACCCAGTGTTGCAATACACAATGTATGGAAGCCTCTAATTAATCTTGCTCTTAGGAAAAAAAAAATAAAAATAATTAGACTTGTTAAAAAAAAAAAAAATTGAAGGACTCAGGAGGATTTGAACCAACCCTCATATATAAATATATCAAATTTCTACTATATGTTGCCTTTGACAGAATAGCTCAGTTGGTAGAGCGTTTGCCTTAAATTCAATATACAAGAATCTAAAGGTGCGAGTTCAACTTCTAAGTGAATATTGTCACTGCACATATAGGCCAGCAACACCTGAAGAAGAGTGGAGAATAATACTACTCGAAACGTTGTGTAATTACTAACCTATATAATCCTCTGGTTTAAATTTTTTTTAAAGATAAATCTTTCTGATGGTTTACAGTAAAGAAAGTTCAGTGTCTTTGACTTTTATATTATTCTGAGCTTCAATTTTTCAGGGCCAATTTGTACATGTTTGCCTTGTAAACCAATGTAACTAATTTCAACTTTTTTTGTTTATATAACTAATCTGTGAATCATATTACAATTACTTTAAAAGAAGGTATGCAAAAATTATTATTTCTCAAATAATACATGTAAAATAAAAAATTTGGTATAGATTTATATTTTTCATTTTCAGTATTCAGATGATAAGGAATTTTTAGATTTTTTTTGTTTTTTTTTTACAAAAGTGGTTTTACAAATTTTTTTTATTACTATAAGAATGTCTTTGCATAAAAAAAAAAAAAGCACACTATTCTAATGAAGATAATTCAATCTTGCAAAATAAGTTTGTATAGAAATATATTTAGTTAGTTAAAAAAAATTGAAAGGATCCAATGACAATAACTGGTATTTTGGAAAATAATTAATAATAATACCAACAACAAAAAATAAGGGTTATTATTTCTCAAGTATTGCATGTATATTTAAAAAATCTTGTTTACATTCATACTATTTAAATAATATACAGTAGAGTGCTATAATGAACATAACTGGTTAAAAGGTGTTCATTATAGCTTGGCTCCTTTATAGCATATGTTGAAATTGTATTTAAAAGTAAACCATTTCAGGCCCACAATCTAGAGCAGAGTTATCATTAAGCAAGAATAATATAAAATCAAAAATTTAAGTGAAAATTAGTTTTCTGTATTTTTTATACACTGCTTTAAAATTCGATTTTAGTGAAAACTAAAATCAAAGTCCTAGTTTTAGATTAGAAATAATTGTCCTATAAAAAGTACAGTATTTGTAAATCTTAAAAATCAGTTTAATAAAATAATTTGAAAAATGTCACATAAAAAGAATCCACCCTAATAAGAAATGTACAATCATATTGAAATGACTTCCAAAAAGTCTTCTGTCACATCAGTGGAAGAAATGGCTTCAAATCTTTTTAAAATTTATGATTACTTGTTGGAAGTGGACCTTGATGAAGCTGAATTCTAATAATCCTTCCATAAAAATAGGAGAATGGGACTGGGTTGTTTACCATAATTATTTTTTTAACATTTTCACAGATAGCGGCCTAAAAACTTCAGTTACCCAATCAGAGAATGTGTAAAAGTTTCTGCATTCTTCAAAAAGAAGATTTTTATTGGCTTATCGTTGGGCAAGACAATCTTTTTCTTCATAATATTATATTCTGTATGATATTCTCTTTCAAGAAAGACCAGTTTCATTACAATTAAGCGCTTGTTACGAAACAAAGTTTCCCTCATCACTATTTTTAAAATTCTTTGGGATGGTATTCAACAATGTAATCTAGCTTTTTTATTCTCAATAAACTCATTTGCAAAAGTAGCTCTTAAATTGTGAATCTTAGCATAAAAATTTGTCAAATAATTGTTTGACTTGAAAATAATCATGTCATTAGTACTATTACTTGCCATTTTTTTATCATTAATCTATATACCTAAGTTTCTATCTATTCTGTGATATTACAATGAGATTTGCTTAAACTTGAAATTCTCATTACATTCTGTGTACATTTTATTTCATCAGCCATTTTTAAAATAGTGCAAATTATTGATTCAGTCATTCCATATTCAAAATTGCTAGCACTTTTTTGTTTAGAAATTTATTTTTTTGCCCTCAATATTAATATGTTTTTTTAATTCTACTTTTTTGACTTATGCCTAAAATTATTGCAGTATACACATGCATGTAGGAGAATACTTTTAAAAAAATGTATAGTAGTTTATTTTCACTGTTAAAGATGCAACTAGATATGCACACAATAATTAAATGGTTTACTCTTCAAAAGTTTGCTATTCATAAAGTATTTTATAATAAAAATTTTGTAACTATATAATTTTAAATAGAAGTAAATTTAAATATCTTTCAACTAATGACATATTCAATTATAAAAGTTATTTGATTACATAAAAGCTGGTATCAAATCAATTGCAATCTTCACAATTTTCAAGGAAACTTTTTTCTCCATTATTTCAGCATATTTTCCAAAAATTGTTGATGAGAAATATGAAATATTTTATTCTAAATTTAATCAAGTGTAAAATTTGAGAAAGAATTGAATTCCTAAAAAGTTACCATTGTGCATGAACTAATATTTTTTCATTTTTCCTAATAGGTAATCCTTTATTTTCTAAAAATATTATTATCACAACACATCTGAAAAACTTCATACTAATAATTCTTCTTTGTTATATTATTTCTCTAAATTCAAATCTATTTTTCTCTTCAATATGTCATTAAATTTTTTCAGTGTTTGATCTACTTTCATATTGATGAATAACTTCTAAACTGTGTTTCCATTTATTGAGTCTACTTATAATAATGCACAGAGGTTTGCAGCCTTTCAATTTAATTTCAAATAATGAGTCAAGAAAAATTACAGCCCAGAAGTTTCACTGTTTTGAAATGAATAATAAAAGTAGCTTCTTTTTTTATGTTTTCCTCATCTTTTTATATAGTTTCTTATATTCATTCAGAAGTATTTAAAACTACACTCCGAATTTTGAAGGTCACTATTAATCCAGTATTCTTATAAATATACTCACTTTCCTTAAAAAGTGGACTATAATGTAGGATATGAATTTCTTCAGTATAAATGTTATGTGTTTGTGAATTCTGAACATTTTATAATATGTAAATATTGTCATTATTAAAATGGTGTTCTTTTGTATTAAATTCTAATATTTTGCATAATTACTTTTGTTTGCATATGGAATAGATGATTCTAGTCAAGTTTAGAAAAAGTTTGTTTCATTTAGGGGCTTTTTCAGGAACTATTCTTTCTTTTCACTTCTTCATGTTTTTGGCATCGCTTTCAAAGTTATGTTATAAAATTTTTTTTTTAATTAATAAAAATAAAGTAAAAACAAAATATTGGGGTGGAGGAAGAGTTGTGAGACTATTTACATATAATTATTTGCATGTGAAAAATAAGATTCCTTGCAGATGTGAGCTCTCATAATAGTCTATGATAAAGCAATGCTCTTAAGAAATGCAAATAATTAGAAATGATTTCTTATAAACATTATAATGAAACATTTCTTGACAGCAACATTTCCAATTCTTTACTTGATCAAAAAAGGGAATGGGAGAATAAAGAGTATTATATGCTGTTTCATTTTTTTTTTTTTTATCAAACTAGAAAATGATGCATATTTCTTTAAGGATGAACAATGGAGCTAGTAAAAAATAACATTATTTCTATGGTGCTGGTTTTAGGACTAAAAAAATTAAAATGAAAGATGTTGAAAACAAAAAAACTGTAACAATACATTTCTCTGTATCTGAAAATGAGATCTGATTCTTGATGCTAATCTAGTTCTGCTTAAAGAAAAACTAAAACCGAATAATATTATTTTTTACTGAAATTTTTAAAATTATTTCATTTAAACTATTTAAGGGTTAGTATTTTGCCATTGAAAAAAGGCAAGTTTTTTTTTTTGTTGTTCATTATGGATCATATATATGTGAAGATGTACCTGAAATTGGTTGTAATAATTGAATTTAGTAATTAAGTAAATATATTAATAAATAAAGTGAACTGAACTAAATAATATTTAAAAGAAAAAACTTAATGATGTTTTTTAAGATGTATATATTTGAATGTAAATGTGTGTATACAAATGGATTTCCTGTTCAGAAGTTATTCTTTATTTGTGTTTTTAGAGATGCAATGCTTAATAATTGATAAATGTTTTTTTTTTTTTTTTAAATTTGAAACATAGTTGTTGAGAAACTATATTTTTTTATGGAAATGAACACACAAAAAAAAATGCCAGTAAGAGAGGGAAATTTATAGATTTTAATTTACTTTCCAGATTATAACTTTATAACATTTATACCATTATTTTATAAAATACTCTATAAATTTTCAATAAACAAAAATAAAATCATCTAAATTTTCTTGAATGATTGCTTGTACAATAATTATTTAATATTACTTATTTTTTTGTTATTAAATTATCAGGTCAGATTAAATGATATTCAATTAATATTTAACATTATCAAGAAAAATAAATTCAATGGGAAAAAAAAATCTTAAAGCAAACTGAATGAAATTGAATTTATTGAAGGCTTTATCTAACAGTTTGGTAATCAAATCCAGTTGAAATCCCACAAATGATTTCTTAATAAATAAATTTGAATCTTTTAATTTTTAAAAATCGTAATCAAGAGATGAACACGACCCTTTCCCACTAAAATCTTAAGTAATATTTACTAAGGCTGTGTAACCTTAGGAATAAGTGTCTGAAAAATTTGAAGGTAGGGACATCTACAGGTCTTAAACACAAGCTTACACTATGAAGAAAAGGTTACAGCCTTAGTAAATATTACTTAATAAAATAATGTGCGTTTAATATGTGAAATAAATAGATAACACATCAGGTGAAAACATTTCTTGATATATTTTTTAATGGGGGGGGGGGGATAAAAATATCAGATTTATAAACAATAAAATATTCTGCTTAATTCTGATTAAAAAAGACTTTTTAATCATTAAATAATCTTTCTTTTATTTTTAATTAACATTTAAGATTTTAATTATAAATTTTTATTAAACGCACATTATTTTATTAAGTAATATTTACTAAGGCTGTAACCTTGTCTTCATAGTGTAAGCTTGTGCTTAAGACCTGTATTGTGCTTTACTCCCTGTTAAATTTTGTATGTATTCACTATTTGGAATCTTTTTTAAAACCCGTTATTAGTGAACAATTGAGAGCTAATATTATATATAAATTAATAATTTTAATGGGATTTCAGCTGTGTTGTAATTAGACAAATTACAAAAATTAGCATTGCTAACTAAAATCTTGCCATCTAATAATAATATTTATCTCTCATTTTGCCTAGTTACATTATGGCTGAAATTTATTTGTACAATGCATAGAAAATCCCATTAAAATTTTTAATATTTATACCTAAAACCTCATGAAAATCTAATTATTCTATGTATATAGAATTTAATTAAATGTCACTGGAGTAACTTAGTAATATTATAATGTATATACATCTCATTTAAGGAAAAAGAATCTCCAGATGGGAACAATGTAGCTTGTATTTTAACTCTGCCTCCTTATCAAAGAAAAGGTTACGGAAAGTTCCTTATTGCATTTAGTTATGAATTATCGAAGTTGGAAAGGACAGTAGGCTCTCCTGAAAAACCTCTTTCCGATTTGGGCAAACTTAGTTATCGAAGCTACTGGTCATGGGTACTTTTGGAGATTCTCAGGGACTTTAGAGGAACACTTTCTATCAAGGATCTCAGGTATGTTTAGATAGTACAAATATTGCAGCATATAAAAAAATAATAGTAATAAAATGAAAATGTAACATAAAAGTAATATTTTATAAGCTACTTATTTTAGATTTTCTTTTTTATTTAAGTAATTAAATTGTTATATATTTTTAACTATCCAAATATATATTATTATTTTATAATCATTTTTATATGATTTTTTCATTTCAGTCAGATGACCAGTATTACACAGAATGACATAATAAGTACGCTTCAGAGTATGAACATGGTTAAATATTGGAAAGGTCAGCATGTTATTTGTGTCACTCCTAAATTAGTAGAAGAACATCTTAAAAGTGCTCAATATAAGCGGCCAAGATTAACAGTTGATACTTCATGCTTGCGTTGGAGTCCTCCAAAGAAACAGCAGAAACAAAATAAAAAATAATCATACATTATGGTGATATATATTCAACTTGATATTGGAAATAATTACTTGAAAAGTAATTTGATAATATTACAGAAAGATACGCTTAGTACCAAACTGTATTCTGTTGATAGAAAATACATATGAAAAAAAGCATATCTTAAAATAAACCAATAAACATTAGCATAGTAAATTTCCTCGATAAAAGTCTTGGAAAATAAGTGCTACATTTAGTAGTATTTATGAAGTGTCTCGGTCAGTATTTGTGCTTTCAGTTTATTAGATTGCTCATCTGGCTAAAATTGGAACATTTTGTTATCTGTTTTTGTTATTTTATTTTTTTTGATCAGACTCAGTCCAAAGACTGTGTTATTGTAGTCTGGTAATTCAGCCAAGAGGCATTATTTTTTACAAATAAGAAAGTAAATTCATTATTGTATAATGATATTTTTGATGTAATTTTATTTCTTAAAATCCCTTCAGAAATCAGCATTTGTAGTATCTATTTAAAAAATAATTAATAAAACTTTTTTTTTAATAAATAATGTGAATGGCAAATTATTTTATCATATTAAAGAAACATATATTTGATAATAATGAGAATTTGGAATAAATTAGTAGAGGGAAGGAGTTGTTGATAAATTTGAGACTAATTAAGAAATGAATATTACAAGAGATAATTTAATTTCACTAATGAAAATTATATGGTCAAATTTATTATATCTTTTTTAAACATGGGTATTGCTTATGATCAGATAAATAGTTGCAAAATTATCTACGCAAAATAAATGACAAAAAAGTCATTAAATCATGAAATAAGACGAGAGTATACAGATAAACTTTTATCACAATATTTTAATTTATAACAATTTTTATTTTCATGATATATATATATATATATTAATTTGATACTTTTTTTTAAAATTACTTTTTAGTAATAATGTTTTCTGATATTTTTAAAATAACATTTAGTGACTTTTTTTAATGATGTTTTATTTAAAGATCCAATAATTTTTTCAAAAATATTTGCATAAATAATATCAACAAAAAAAAATAGTTTTAATTTATTTTAAAACTTTAAGAAATAAAGTTTTTGTTACAGTTTCTTTTTTTTTTCCAATAGCTATTTTCAAGAGATGGGGGAGGGAGTCAATTGGACAATTTTCATAATTAAAAACAACAAAGAAAAACAAAAAAAAATATGGCACTCATTATCAATCAGTATTTTAATTTAATTACAATACTTAGTTTATTTTTAAAAAGTACATTTGTGTTCATTTATTAAACATTAAATGAAAAATGCTGCTTGAGAAATCTTAATACATGCTAAAATAAAAATGTCCGATTGTTACAAAAGTTTGAAGTGCCTTCCCATAATTTTGTCCCAATGTAAAAAGATTCTGAATTGTCAGCTTCCAGATTATAGATGTTTAATCTGTAATTCTAAAGAATTTAATCACATAGTGCATACTCCTATCTGGTGAATCTTGAAATTTGTTTAAGCCACTTAATAGGCTTACAATATTTTTTTTTTTTCAAAGTTTAAAATCATTTCCAAGCTACATTGTCATCCAATAGTAATCAATATAAATGTTTCTCTAGTTGTTCTTAGCCAAAGCACAAAGGTCCAAAGTTAATTTGGATCAGTGAAATGAATATAGATGCACCAATTGTAAAAATCTTTTAGATAAAATGGTCGAAGTAAATATTGTCAAATTCCGCATATTGTTACCATACAGTAAATTTTATATTACTTTAATTGATAAAACTTTATATTATAATCTAAATCCTTCAAAAATGTACTTGTAAATTTTTTTTGTATAAGTCTAATAACTATATGATTAATTAGTTTATCATTTAAATTTATTGGTACTAATCCAATTATTAATTCATATAATTTAATACTTAACTAAAGATATATTTAAGATGTATAGATTATCAATTTTGTTAGCATTTCATTTCAAATTTTTATTTTTTTTTATTTGTTTGACAATAATTATTTAAAAATTTACTTTATTTGATTTAAAGATATTACTATATTTTTCATAATTCTATTATATAAAAGATACAAGATATTATAATTAATTCTCTCCTTTTACTAATAGATGGATGTAGTTTGTTGATTTGTTTACAAAGCTTTGATTATAAATTTATTTAAACGCACATTGATTACGTAAGTAATATTCATTAAGGCTGTAGCCTCAAGCACATGCGTATAAAATGCGATCGTAGGGACCTCTACAGGTCTTAAACCACAAGCTTACTCTTTGGAAGAAAAGAGGGGAATAGAGGTCCCTACGATCGCATTTTATACGCATGTGCTTGAGGCTACAGCCTTAATGAATATTACTTACAAAGCTTTGCTAAAACTCATGAGTAGTGGATTTATAATCAAGGTTCTGATAAATATTAGTGCAAAGTTGTCCTTCATAATCTTAAATATAAATTACTCGATATGATTATTAGAAATATACTTCAGCAACAAAGTTGAAATAAGAATACAAATTGATTAAAGAGAGGATGATTTAAATAATAAAGGAATTGATTAAGAAAGAAATAGTTCAACAAATTAATTAGTTTCAATTGGCAAAAATGCTTATATCAGTTTTTTTCCATTTCTTATTGATTAACTGCTATGTATCAATCTGCTGTTTATTATCTTTTTAATAAGATATATTATTATGTAATAATATTTGACTTAAAAGTTA
The DNA here is from genome assembly GCA_028023455.1 of Epiperipatus broadwayi. Taxonomy (NCBI): domain Eukaryota; kingdom Metazoa; phylum Onychophora; class Udeonychophora; order Euonychophora; family Peripatidae; genus Epiperipatus; species Epiperipatus broadwayi. Next base: position 2,606,570 of record JAQFVV010012429.1, on the reverse strand, counting down.
AATGGTGTCAACATTTATTTTTTTTAAATATTATTATAATAAAAAAGACAATATAACTGATTCAGAACAATTATAGTTAACAAAACAGATATTTAATGTAAATGCATTTTTTTTTTCTTTTTGTTGATAGTATATGAATAATATAACTTGTTTACTTAAATATGAAGTTATTTTTATGCAATTGTGGAAACTTTAGAAAGCATGGTATCACATAATTCTAATAGATTATAAAAATGGATGTATTTATTGACTGAAATAAACAGGGTACAAAAGTTCATGTAAATCACATTGTAGTAGAAGAAATAAAATTTAAAAAAAAAAATTTAATAGTCTTTCCAAAATGGATGAAAATCTAAAATATCATTGCAAAGTTACACAAAGAAATTTTAGTAGAAGTAATTTGTATTTGAATTTTAATATGGATTAAAAGATATTTAAAGAATAAATATCTGCTTTGGAAAGCATAAGATAGGATTTAGAGGGGTGTGGATTTTTAAGCAAATGACAAAAAGGTTTAGCAGGAAATGGAAATTAGTAATAATTTATAAATTAATCAATTTAGAAGTAGTTGCTTGAAGTCTGTATCATTTGAAAAAGTATAGATATGGTTTACAGTAAAGAACTGAAGATGGTTGAGAATACAAAATATTCTAAAATAGAATTACTGGACAAAATGAAATATTTATGAGACAAAGATAGAAAGCGAAAAGATCTTCATTTGCCATTTAAATTCAACTAAAAAAAGAATAAAACACAATAACATAAAAATCAATAGAATCTAGATTATTTACAGGAAAGTCTAATTTTTCCAGAATGTAGAAGATGCTTATTTTGTTTTCATTGACTTATTACATATCAAACTTATTTATATGAAAAGCTACCATCATCGTGAGATATAAATTCTTTTATTAATATATGCATATTGATGCTTCAAAAATGTGTCACAAGTCCTTTATTGACCAGCAATGCAAGAAAAATCTTTTAACAACTTTGGGCTTTGATAGTTATCAACTTGAGAATATGAGCAGCATATATTCTAGTGTGCTTCTGCTTTTAACAAGTTAAAAAATAGGATGTTTTATCATAACAAAATAACTATTGCAACTAAACTGTATATAGAGATTTTATTTTAGTCAATTTATTGTGTGGAAGTAAAGCTATTAGAAAAATTTCATTTAAGAATATTCCTCAAAATTCTAAAAATCTAATGCCTAGATCATAAGACCAACCATGGTGTATTTCAACTTTCTGGATTGATATTATAGTGTCCACTATTGTAAAATCACATCTTCATTGCATCGGATATGTGAAATAAACAACTGTAATACTTTGTAAAAAAAAATTTAATGTACTTGAGCATGGTTTTTATGAGAGAAGTAAACTGTATTTAGACATTGTAAAAAAATGTAATGCTGATTGTTTTTATTGGGAAGATAAGACTGATATTAGAACATGATGAAGAGTTATTAGACATGATGTTGACTTTCAGAAAAAGAAAAAAATATTGCAGAAGTAGATAGCATTGCAGAATATCAAATAAATAGAATGATTATCTTGTTCTACACATGGACATATTAGTGGTTTATGGATTAATTTACAATTATTGCAAAGCTCATTTCTAGTGTATTTTTTTACGCTCGGAGTTGGAAGTCATACTTATTAACATATAGCTGATGATTACAAGTACCAAACATAGAATTTAATGTTCTTCAAATGAATTTTTTTTTTCTTTTCTATTTTAAATATATTGTTTTCACTTTGATGCTTGACATGAAATAGATGTAAAACTTTAGATGAAATTAATAGTGATAACTATAAGATCTTGATGAAATGTGAATATTTTTTAGACTTCATTGAAAATGAAAATATTTATGAATCTACCTATTCAAATATATGACAGAGATTAAGGTATGATTATTATAACCAAGAGAAATACTTACTACACTTGATTTTTTTAAAATGTGCTACTGACTGCTAATTTATTATCAAGACAGATTTATGGCACAACAACCAGCTAATGTAAAAGAGTTTACTATATTGCTGCACAGCAATCTTATGTAAATATTTTGATAATTAGATTTTACAGATGTTACAAAAATGTAAACTTTTAAAGGTTGATGATTCTTAGATTTCTTAAAAAGATTAGAAACTTCATTGTACTCATCATTGACTTAAGACTAATAATAATCTGAATGATCAGTTCTCCAAAATTCTTGCTAAAGTCATATTACATAAATTAAATTTATTAAAAAAAAATTAATTTCCATACAATCCAAAAAGTTATAGAAAATTAATGTTAGCTAGGACATTATTTAATAGATTTGATTGCAAAAAAAGACTGATGATTATGAATTTTATAAATATCCAGATATTGATGGATGTGTATTTTTCAATTATTGGATAATTAGTTTGTCTATGTGATAGGAATCTATTTATTTAGTTAATTGCAAAATTGTCATTACAATATTTTAACAGGCTTGAAAAACAATTCAATCTGCCCTTGCTATATCTTTAAAAGTGTCAAAATAATAGCATTGATTGATGTATTATTTCACATAGAGACACAATATCATCAAGGATTTTTAAAAAGCATAAGTTTTTAACATCAAAGACACAAAGATGATAAACATTAACTAATGAATATGTTTCAGTATAAAATTCACATAAGCTATATAATTTATATATAGGATATAAATAAAGATAGTGAACGTAATATTTCAGGATTTGATTATCTTTTATATATTAGAGAAGTTGCTGTAATTATCTTAATTTAATAGATCTGATGTTTTATAACTAGATGAAATTCTGACCATGTAAATATAGATAAACAATTTTTATTATCCAGACAAAATTGTTTAAAATATTGATTCAATTATTGTCTTAATTACTATTATATAATATTTTGTGCTGTTATAAATATAACTATATTCTGTATTTTAAAGTTATTAACAAAATAAATTTATGTAGTTTACAAAAAATATTTCAACATATATAAACTATAAATAGTAAAATTCATCATGGTCATTTTCAACTGTCATCAATCCATTGCAGAATGAAGGTCACACTAAGTTTAATCCAGTTTTCCAATCTCTAGCCTCTCTTTTATAACAACAGCAAACTTCCCTATTTCATTCATCCATGATATTTAAATTTTCAGCAGTTTGGTTTATAATTGGGGGGAGGGATATTGGTGAAATCTGAAAAATTCACACAAAGCCATGTAAACAAGAATTTTGAATTAATAATAGTATACCCCTATTCATAAAAATACCATCAACATTGTGTAACAAGGTATCATCTGAAGGAATTATTGGATATCAACTCAAAGAAAATATACATGCATGTATAGGCTTGGATGAAGACATGTGTTTAATAATAAATATATAAATGATTATCAAACCTGTGTGTAATATAATAAAAGATGAAAATGAGAAGTCAAACTCCAGGATCAATGTCTTATCCATACAGTAAACAAATAATTTTATACATATACAGTGTATATAATTTTGTTAAAAATAGGGCAACAATTTCTGTGAATCTATAATCGATTGACCTCTTAGAAATTAACAAAGACTTTTGATCCACTAGAGTTATTTTGATCTCACTATATATATATATATATTCTATAATATTAAATTGTTATGCTGTATTAATTTAAAATTCTACCTGAAGAAATGATCAGACATCACTAAGTCAAATAAAAAGATCTCTGTGTATGATATATAAAAGAAAAATTACTAACATGCATATACTTGAAAATCATATGTATTCAAGAGTTGATATCTAATAACTCCTCTATTTTGTTATTAAAATCTCAGTACATTAAAATTTAATATAATATTAACCAAGATACAAATTATAAAAATAATTGATAATTTCTACTTTGGTAATTTCTATGAATTCATTGAGCCTGTTATTAAGTACTATTTGTACAACTAGTGAAAATTTCTTTTATAAAAAATTGTTTCTATTGAAAATACTTTTGAATCTAATCCAGATGATAAGTGATATATTACATCACAAAACTTATCTTGGGAGTTTGATTTCTCCTTTTTCACCTTTGAATAAGTTACAATCAGAATATGCACATATAAGAATATGAATATATGTAAACATGTCACTAGCAGCTACTCATAAAATCAGAAAATATAAATGAATGTGTAACAGTTTCAAAATCTTGACTGCACAAACATCCATTGTCACAATGAACTCATTCCATCACATAGCAACTGTATAAAATTTAAACATTTAGGGACTACCAGTTATTTTCAAATATTGCCAAGCAATTTTTCAACCATTAAATCAATTGCCATGATCAAATTGACAGAAGCAATATATATGAATACTACCTTTACTCTCAGTATTTTTCTTGGTTATACACGATCTCTGGTGACATTTTGATTATAACAAAGTAATTCATTCTTAGGAAATACTTTTGCAGTAGTAGATAGAAATAATAGTCCATAATTACTAAATGCAAAAATGTTAACATTTTAAAATTTGTATCCCATCAGAACCTATAAAAAATAATTTGAACATAAAAGGTTGGATACATCATTAGGAACAGTCTACCTGAATTCTCATATTCCTTTCATCTGAAATACAATAAAATGAAAAAATGCAATTTTATTAAGCCTTCTTGCCAATGAAGTTTGCCTTTAAAACCCTATATAGCTTATAAATTTCACTTTTATTGTTCTACTAAGTAACGAATACTGTTATTTCTTTAAGTAACTAATAATGCAATCATAGTAAGAGAACTAGGTGGACTCCTAAGTGAATCCAAAAACAATTTGGTTTTCTAGAGTCTACAACACACTTCCTTAAAGATTTTTAAACTTTAATTAGCATGAAAAAGTTGTTTCTAAAAGTGGATGTCAAAATTTCTACCATTATATTTAGCATAGAGCCTATTTTTTAAATCAATTATTTTAACTTTGAATCACAATAGTTTGTAATCTTTGCCTAGTAGTTTGTGATCTTTGCCTAGTACTCATGCTGTATTGCCTTTTTTACTTTATAATTCCCAAGTACTGTAGTCTATAACGTTTCTCAACCTTTGGGTCGTGTTAAATATCTGATAGCAAAAATCTTTACATTTTAGAAAATAGTATTAATAAAAAAAATTAGTAAGTAATAATACTACCTGTGCTTTGTGTAATTTTCTCAAATTCAATTGTAAATTTGAACTTAAATAATTTATAATGTTAAATTTCGCGATTATTATCAAAATGTAATTGTTCAAAAAATTGCAACCAAAAATACAACTAAAATTAATGCAGCCAAAACGTCAACCAGTGCCAGTGATGGAATATTAATGCAATTTTTGCTTGTGTTTTGTATATAAATAAAACATTTGAAAACACTTTTTTTTTTGGTAATTAACAAAATGTGTTAAGCTTTTAAATTAAAAATATGTAGTTTAACTTTAACTCAACTTTTAATTTACAAATTATTTGTTCATTATAAATATTATCAAATTGATTTAAATATATATACAGTACCATGCTGATGTAATATCTCTTATTTTATAATTTATGTAAAAAAACATTTGGGTCGCAGAACTATTTCAATGAAGTCTATTGGGTCATGCGGCAAAAAGGTTGAGAAATGCTACTATAAGATGCCATTGTTTTGAGCATATCCACATTTCTTTGTTGCAATTTTCTGCTTAAAACATTGCTTGAGATAATCATTCTATGAATTGTGTAAAAATTCAATAAAAGATGATATGGCTTCAAGAAGCCAATACCATTTTCCCCAATAACTTTTAGTTATAGTTTACTGTTTTTACATGGCTCCAAAAATAAAAATTTAATCTTTTATATGGATTGATAGAATATTATTTGGCAATAATAAAAGCTTTTTTGCCTCTGAATTTTATGAAGGTAATGCTTTTTAAACATGTAAGCACGATAAAACTAGCAAAACAATTTTAAACAGTCTTTTTTAATATATCTAGGAATTTCAAATGTAGACAGTAATTTAGATCTTATAACAAATCCAATACCATGCTATATATTTGTTCTAGTCAACTTTTTTCCTTGGGAAAATTAATTTCACAAAAAAAAAAAAAACCTATATTAATCTTAATTGTTGACAACTTGGCTGTATGCAGTGTTCTATGTTCAAGTCTTTATGACTATATTAAGTCCCTATATTTTTCCATGTACTTATATTTATAAAAAAAAAAATTATTACTCCTGTTTTACAATTATGGATGATTTGACTGTGTAGTCCATCAGATGAGACAGCTATTTTTAGATTACCTTTTATAGATACTTAGTATGTATTAAAAGGAATTAATTTTTGCCTTAATGGTCATTTGTTTTAACTCATTATGCCCTATTAATAGCTGTTTGAATAGTTGTGTGAATTCCAACTTTTAAGCCGTTTGAATATATATATATACACAGATAAATCACTATTAATCTCAAATCCTTTGTTCCAGAACTTTTTAGAAATTCAAGAATAGATAATCCCTCGTAAATCTCTTGCTAAGATAGGGAAAAAACAGACAGTTCTTGGAAATTAAGCTTATTTTAAGTATTTACTGAATCTTTTTTTTCTTTACTTTCATTTTAAAAGATTAAAAATTACTGCTGAAATTTTGCTTGGATGATAGTTTTTGAATGAGTTTGATTGTTTTTGAATGAATATTGGATTAAAAGTTTTCTACTTATAATCTTAACATTTGGATTATCCAAGAATAATCCTGATAAATACACTCACATACATACATATCAATTACACGTTGTAATTAATGCAAATTGGCTAACAAGTATTATTTTTGCTATATAAATATTTTATATTTATTGTAAACAAATGAAACTATTGCTGTCTATAAAATCATGACATAATTCTAATTATTTAACAGCTAAAACAACTCTTTAAAGATTAAACAATGTTTTTTTTCTCTTTCTTTTGCTTTATCTATTTCTTTTTTATAACTTGTTCTGCTGTATTGAATTAAAGGTTAACATTTCTTGTTTGTTCGTTTTTTTATGTATACATAGCAAATTCCTGATTTAGATCTGATCTTCATAATACAAATATTTGATTTTATCATTTAATATCAAAAAAAAAGGTAAAAAAAAACATAAAAATATTAAATGGAAACAATGTTTATTTTGCATATCACTAAATTAAAAGAAAAATATTTTTTCTTACAATATATTACTTGTAAAAGTATATATTTCCAATTTAAATATGGAGATAGACCTTTTTATACTTATATATTGTAAGAAAGAGTATTTCTCTTTTATTCAATTGGCATAGTTTGTTTATGCAAGACAAACACTGCTTCCATTTATTAATTATATCTTTTTTATTCATTTTCATATTTATAATATTTTTACAAGTTTTCTTTACTTTTTTTTTTCATAATAAATAATACAATCAAGAGCTTTTGTAAAATGCATGTTATCAGTAAAAGTATTTATTTCCTATCTAAATATATGTATTTGTTTTGTTTGTTCAGTCTCAGTAAGATTTTCCTAAATATCTCTTATCAGTCCCTTTTTAAAAAAAAATACAGAAACAGTATTACAAGTATTAAAATAATTTATGAAGAAATTTGTTGCATAACCTTATTAAAATGTGCTTATTTATTATGTCTATAATTAAAAATGTTGATGGGATAAGTTTCATTGCAATGTGTAGATTATATGTTAGAAGTAACCTTTAAAAAGACTATTTAGTAATTATATGTCATTTATGAAAATTGTTTATTAAAAATTTTCTTTTGAATAAATAAATATATTAGGAATATTTCATAAAGAGGTGAAGAGCAATCACTAATTATGATTGGGGGGGGGGGGGGGTCAAAAAAGTAGTATTACAATTTCAACCAGAAATAATAAATTACTGCTATGCATAATGGAGCATTATAACTTGCATTGATGAATTTGACGTAAATTACATATTCCATTGTTGAAATAACAGTGAATATTACATGTTAGTAATCGTTAATTCAATGTGTGGTATCAGTTTTTATAAAAGTGTCAGAATGATATAAACTCAGATCTATTGATATATATATTTCCTTAAGTTAGTAGAATATAGTATTAATAGAAATTTTAATGTGAATGTATCAGCAGCAATCATTCCTTATCTACATGATTTATCAGTGTTTGACAGCATTTATGTTGAAGTAATGTGTAGATAATTGGCTATTTTAACTATGATAGATAAAAGGGACTTTTACCAGAAGATGTAGCCTCTATCGTATGAGTATTAGATAGGTTGGAATATACATGAGGATAATGTTATTTGAATAATGGTGCATATAATAAATGATACTGATTGTTGATATAACGATCATATGATTATGTCTTAGCAGTGGATTCAAATTAGGGCACTGAATGTTCATTTCATTGTAAAATATGCAACTTTAATAGACCAAATGAGTAAAGACTTTGTTGTTAAATAAATGAACTTGGTTATCAAATATCGATTTATATTTTTAAGTATAAACTCAAATGCAATATTGGAATTATTTAAGAGGTTTATCTCAATCAATTTAACCAAAGTTATATGTAAATTTCTGTTATGTCCTGAGAGTATTTAATATTCTAATTAGTGATAAAATAAATAAGAAATATGCTGCACAGTAATTATATATATATAATATTTATTAACAATAAGAATAATTTTGCAAAAAAATTAACAATTTGATAGTCCATTAATTCAAATAGTCTCTATAATTTATCCTTGAGGGGAATAGACATTTTACAAGCAAAGAGTAACCCAATTTACAGTTGTGTCTCCAATTCAAGTCTCTTTAAATGCAAGCATGCATATATTAATAACCAATGCATATAGTCCTTTTACAACTGTCATCTAGCAATTGAAATATCTTTCAGACAATAACCATTTCTATATACAAAGAAAAAACCCTTAAAAGTTCCATTTGAAAGCTTGCACCGCATGCAATTTATCATTTACTTAACCATAATCACGCTACTAACTTCTAATTGCAGAAATGGTTAGATTTCTATTATTTACTCTTTAGCTGTAAATATTTCTATCTGACAACCAGTACTTGCTATATTCGACTGTGTGGAGGTTTATTAATTTCAATTTAATTTACTATAGTAATAGTATCATTGTAGATTATCTAAAATAATTTTAAAAGGAAATAATTTTAATATTGAAATAATCTATACATCCTTACAAAAATAAATGATTTTTTTATTTACAATGTATTTTATATGCAGACATTACACTCCTCCACCTCCTCTAAAAACAATGGCTTCAATATCATATATAATCTCTAAGTTTTACAGGAGTCTATGTTGTAATGGTCTGGACGATGATATTTGGAAGATAAGGTCGCATCTGAGGTCAGACTTAGGGTCTTCAGGTAGGATGCTGGAGACGATGTGATGAAACACATAAACTATGATTGTACCCATTTTTAATAGACCAGGTCAATACCTCATTTATTAAATTTAGATGCAATTTGTGTCAGTTCATCCACATCTTGCTCCTCTTTCGGTTCTGTTATGCTTCAGTATTTGAACTCGTGGAGAATTCATTCTTGACTATCTTAACAGGTATGCACTAATGCCAGTTGACAACTACCATACCTCTATATAGGTTCAATTAGTATGATGTCTAGCAATCGCTCAACCAATTTTCCATTCTATTATATGAGTAAGGCGTATCTATGTGTACATTTGAGGTGGATTAATTGGTGAATACAAAGTTGATTTAATAAACTAGAGAGATCGAATATAACAAATTCATTAACATTTATTGGAGTACAAAAAATAAGCTCAAAAATGTTTTAACAATATATAAAAATATAAAAAAATTATAATTATGGATGTCAACAATGGACTTCTAACATATCAGTAATTTAACAAGTTTAAGTTGCCATACCCATAATCCCCTTGATAGAAACTTATGTCAATGACCCCAATTACTTACAGAGTTCACACAAAGATAAAAAACAAAAATAAGATTGATTTCGCATAAACGCGATTCTACATAGCTAAGTTATATTTTTCTATTGATATGTCTACTATTGCATCATAGTTCCAATCCAGTGGTCTGTGCTTGATTTCTTTGGGACTTCCCTTCCCAAAATGTATATACAATTCCTAACATGATAGTAAAGATCATTCAACCAAGGCAATGTCATTTACACAAACCAAATATAACAATTGTTAATTAACATGTAACAAGCAACAAATTCTTTCCTGTTATAGTGTATTTAATGTGGTATCATAATAGAATCTTACCTTAATATTATAATGATCAAATGTCATGTCGCTAAGAGTGGAGAAAGGTAAACTTTATTTACAAAAGAAAATTTCCAACTAAAATTAACCATTCCCCTCTACTTTCGACTTCTATTTAAAATGAACTTTTCCAAAAAAAAAAAAAAATTACAAAAGTTTTACATTTCCAAGTATAAAAAAAAATGAAATGTAAAAAAAAAATATTTACAAAAGTAGTCATAAAATTAGAACACAATTAAAAATAAAAGTAGTCATAAAATTAGAACACAATTAAAAATAAAATTCCTTTAAATTGATTTAATTAAAGTTGAGCTAGCAAAAGTCCTTCACATATATATAGTTCATGCATTACAAAGGGTTCTCCTTAACCAAAGTGCAGGTCACTTGTTGCCATCTATCTATTGTACACTTGGGACAATTTTGCACTGGCCCTATCTTTCCATGGATCCATAGGTAAGCACCTCACATGGGACAAGATATTTCTTTGGCATTTCAAGGGTAGGTAAAGAAAATTCTCATGCTTCCATGGCAGGGAAAACAATGATCCATCTATGACATTGGCAATTTAGCCAGAAAACATTGTGTGGTGATTGTTTTTAAATCAGCTACAGTTTGCATTTTATAGATTTTACATGCAATAAGATTATTTCAGTTCTACTTTGAATGCTGGCATCTTTATTTTTCAGTTCATGTTCGACTAGAATTGTTATAATTATTTTGTTTAGTATCAGTTCAAAACAATTCCCTGATTTTATTCAATCATACAAAATTCTCTATTCTCCTTTGCTTCAAATATTTTTTTGACTTGTGGTGATCTTATATTAAAATTTATATATCTGAACACATCAGTTCTCTGAAACTTCAAGTCCATTTTCTATAGCATTCAAAATGTTTTTCTAAAGACATTGGCTTTCTGTAGTGTGTAATATGCAAAGATGTATAAAAATTGAATGTTTTTATGTCCAATGCAGTTTCCATTGTCTAGCACATTAAAATTTTCATTTCATTCTTTATTGCTATAGTTGCTCAGGGTTGTGCATGTTATATCAATGTTGATCAATTTAAGTCACATAATAAAAATATTTCATTCTCATACTTGTTTACATAGAGACTTCTTTGACCTTAGTTCATTAATTACCATAGTTAATAAATGTCAGTCCACATCATTGTCCTGTTCAGATTTGTGATGTACAAGACAATAAAGACAAATTCATTATTGATTGACATGTATTTGTATTATTATTTTTTGTTGAAGGGTTTAATTTTGTATGTTTTCATTAATTGGGATTTTCGTTATTTATATATATGTGTGAAACAACAACAAAAAAATTGTCTCATGATTTAATCTTTATTTGTTGAAGCAAAAAAATGTCATATAACCACAGTTGTTTTTAATTAAAACTTATTATTTAAGCTAAGTAAGTTTGGAATGAGCACAATTGGTGATATGAGTAGTCATGGGTTGGTTAGGTCAAGCTTGTAAGCTGCTCTCACAACTCCTCTTTCCTACAGGGTTAAAATTTTACTTTACAATTGAAAATTTTAACACGAGTGCATATATACACATTTAAAATGGTGTTTTATTTCTCTAGGTGTAAGGTCATGGAGTTTACCTTTATTATTTTTATAACTCCTCACTATCTGAAGTTTTCTAGTCTTTCCTTACTCTATTAAATTACATCCAATCGAAAAGGCGATACAAGGTTTTCTCCTCTCCCTTTATTTTCTTTTGATGGCTTTATTATTGTCTTTTACAGAGGGCACATATATTTATTCAATAGCCTCTGCCTTGCTCTTCTTTAAAGACTTCTTGGACTTTTTGAGAACTACCAAGTATGTGAGGATTCATTATGGATTAACTCTTATAATTAGTTGTTTTCAGGTACTCTAGTAATTGTTTTTAATCACTTAATAGAGCATATCCTCATCAAAGAAAATTAATAACTCTTTTAATTGACATATATTGTACCAGGTCGAACCGCTGAAGCCACTTACTTATACATATATATAAGTTTTGACCGGTTTCAAACACCTTCATAATACATTTATAATCTTATAAATGTTACGTGAACTAGCCGGCACGTTCGAGCAAAATGGGAGATCTTATTGATAGCTTTAACTATCAACAATGGCCCACCTTGGCTGCTAGATTCAAACCCCTACTATCCAAATACTTTATTTGTTTCGGAGTAAACCCTGGGGCGCCAGCTAGTCCAAGGACTAACGTATTCGGGCAGTAGGCTCATAATCCAGCGCTCGAAACATTCCCTAAAACTAGCTCAGTCTAATTTTAATTCAATAACAAAATTATTGGAGGAAAGAATTAATAAAAAAGGTTGGTAAAGAGAATTGACCGACAAATAAAGTTTAAATTTGAAGACAATTTATTTTAATCAACATTAAGTTTTAAAGATAATTTATAAACCAACATTAATTTACTAAATTTAAACATCTTGATAATCTAATACACGCACATTTTTTAAATTAACACATTATAACATATCTGGTGAAAAGCATAAATAATATGTGACATCGTTAAATTATCTTACATTCCCACACACGCACATCAATAGTTCATTTTATGCATGCTTAAGAGTTCAAACTACTTTACTCTGTAAGATTGACGAATTACAGCGGTGGCTACTACGTATAAATGATAATAAATAAATGTTTACCTAGGATTTTTGGAACGTGGATATTGCTTTTTGTCGGCTGCTTCTGATGGAGTATATCTAACCAGTTAGATTGGGACGTTTCTTGAAGAGATTTTATACGAATCCATTGGTCTTATTCTTGAAGACAGTTGAACGTTTGACGGAGGATTTCTGAGTTGTTATGCAGACATTATTTCTCAGGCAGGTTTTGATGATCTTGTTGGACTAAAAAGGCTGAAGCACGAGCGTATATTTCCAAAAGCTGCTCAACAATGCATTTTTGTTTCTGGATACATAATAGAAATGCACTGTTATCTCAACTGAAACCAGACTGTCACTGGAAACTAGACTGAAAAAACTCTCTCAATTGTCCGATTAAAAAAGTCTATTTATACCTGCGACATGTTGTCTGTGTAATATCCTCCGGCAAATATCTGTTGTCAAATTCCATTGGTAATTAATCCTATGGCGTGTTTTTGATGATTGTTTAATTAGTAGTAGCTATTTCAAAACGTATTGTTTTTATATCTTTAGTAGCCCACCGCTGTTTTTAAATATATTTCATTTCAATATTCATTTTCATGTGTTTTTCAATCAGATTTTAACACGCATTTATTATATCTCTTTTTAACAGCTTACATTTATTTACATTCGCATGCACATATATATTTTACTATTCTAAAATCAAAAATAGTTTTAAGATTATTTTTCTTCTTTAATTTAAATGAAGAGATTTATATTTTTTTTTAAACCTTTTAAATTGTATTTCAACTAATAATAATAAACTCTTTACTTCCTTTTTATAAAACCTTTAGTTTAACTTTAATAAAAAAACCCTTCCCACTTTTAATCAATTATTTTTCAACTTTTATTTCAACTCTTTTACGGAAGATTTTTTTTATTTTAATAATTTTTTTTTAGACAAAATTGTTTTATATACATGTGCCAAATTGGCCTTGGCACAATATATAATGGTATTTTTATGTAAATTCCTTATCTCATCTACCATTTATTTCTATCCATTTATATACATGTGGGCTGTGGCAATCATAGTTACTTTGATTGGCAAAAATAGGGTTTCAAGACCCAAGCATTATAAGTGCCCTTGATTTCCCCCTTTACATCTATACAAAATGCATTGGGATCTGCCTGCTTTGTAATGGTATAAGGCCCTTCATATTGATAAAATTTCTAATATGTTTTCTTGGGGTTTGCTCATGTGAGGAATCTATAAAAACCTGATCTACTTTAAAGTTGTGATTTCTCTTCACCTTTTTTCCTTTCAGCCCTATTCATGGGTTGCTCATACATTTTTATTCTCTTTCTGTATCTATCTCAGAATATATAACACTGGGTTTGTAATTACAAATAACGGTGTGGGTTGAACATGGGGCTAAATTCATCAATAACATCATAATTTTAGTACACTATTGCTTCCAAGTAGATTGGACTCTGCGATTTTTTTTTCTGAGTGCCTGAGAGATTGCAGATATAGTCAACCTCAGGTAGGCCATATCTTGATGGTAATGCCATCTTTTAAGATCTTTGTTAACTTTTACTACTTTGTTAGGAAAATCTATAATACAGTAATTCATGTGGAGAAAGTTTGCCCCTAAAATGACATTTGGCCAATCTTAATTTGAAACCAGATTTGTTTTTGTAACAGTTTGGTCTTTCTATTATTAGCCATAACTTGAATCTACTTCAGTGGTAGGGTTTTGATATTAGGGTTATTTGTCAGAACCTGACACCACTGAAATCTGACTACCAGAAGTAATAATGCTTTAACTGGAAAATCCTCAAACAACACCTCTATTGTGGGGCAGCTCTGCAAAGCAAAGTTGGGTGCTTTGTCCTCCCATGAACAATTAAATTAGTTTAAGTTGCCATACCCATAATCCCCTAGATAGAAATTCATGCTAATGACATCAATTACTTACAGAGTTCAAACAAAGATAAAAAAATAAGATTGATTTAGCATAAACACGATTCTATGTAGCTGTTAGATTTTTCATTGGTATGTTTACTTTTGCATCATAGTCCAAATCCAGTGGTCTGTGCTTGATTTCTTTGGGATCTCCCCTCCCAAAGTCTATGTACAATTCCTAACATAATAGTAAACATCATTCACCCAAGATGTCATTTACATAGAACAAATATAACGATTGTTAATTAACATGTAACAAGCAACATAAATTGTCCTTTTATAGTATGCGTATCTTTTATAGTATGTGTATTTAATATGGTATAATAAAATCTTACCTTAGTACCATGTGATCAATGATCAAATATCATGTTGCTATGAGTGGAGAAAGGCTAATCTAAACTTTATTTACAAAAGAAAATTTCAATTAAAATTAACCATCCCCCCTCTACTTTCAACATCTATTAAATAAACTTTTCCAAAAAAAAAAAAAAAAAATTACAAAACTTTTATATTTCCAAGTATAAAAAAAAATGAAATGTAAAAAAAAAATATTTACAAAAGTAGTCATAAAATTAGAACACACAATTAAAAATTCAGAATTCCTTTAAATCGATTTAAAGTTGATAAGCTAGCAAAAATTCTTCATATATATATAGCTCATGCATTGCCATCTATCTATTGTATACTTTCCGCAGATCCATAAGCACTTCACATGGAACATAAGATGTTTCTTCGGCATTTCAAGAGTAGGTAAAGAAAATTCTCATGCTTCCATGGCAGGGAAAACAATGATCCACCTACGACATTGGCAATTTAGCCAGAAAACATTGCATGGAGATTAATTATATGTTTTTAAATCAGCTACAGTTTGCATTTTCTAGATTTTACTGCAATAAATGATTATTTCAGTTCTACTTTGAATGCTGGCAATCTTTCTTATTTTTCAGTTCATATTAAACTAAAATTGTTATAATTATTTCATTTAATATCAATTCAAAACAATTCCCCGATTTTATTCAATCACATAAAATTCTCTTTCGCTTCAAATATATTATTTTTTACTTGTAGTGGTCTTATATTAAAATTATATATCTGAAAACATGTTCTCTGAAACAGCACATCCATTTTCTATAGCATTCAAAACATTTTTCTAAAGAGATTAGCTTTCTGTAGTGCATATATAGTTCACAAAGATGAATAAAAATTGAATTCATTTTTATATCCACTGTGGTTTTCATTGCCTAGCATATTAAAATTTTCATTTCCTTCTTTATTGTCATAGTTGCTCATTGTTGTGCATGTTATATCAACAATAATTGATTTAAAAGTCACATAATAAAAATATCATTTCATTTTCATATTTTTTTTATATAACTACTGCTTTAACTTAGTTCATTACCATACTTAATAAATGTTGGTCCACATCATTGTACTGTTCAGACTAATAATGTACAAGACAAATTCATTATTGGTTGATATATATATTTGTATTATTATTATTTTTTTGTTGAAGTGTTTAATTTTGAATGTTTTCATTAATTGGAATTTTCCTCATTATTTATACAAATGACAAAAAAAAAAAATTCTCGCGATTCAATCTTTTTTATTATTTGTTGAAGCAAAAAATATATACATATCACATAAACATGTATAGTTATGGTTTCAGGTAGTAAAATAAGGTTTATAATATATATATATATATCAATTAAAACTTACTATTTAAGCTAAACAAAAGTTTGGAATGGGTACAATTTGTGATGAGTAGTCATGGGTTGGTTTAGTCAAGTTTGCAAGCTGCCCTCACAATGTATACGAAAAATTTTGGGAGTAAATCTTGCTTCCTCCATTGAAGTAGTCATTCTGTTGTTCATCCTGTAAAAACTACTTTTTATCCTCTAATTGATCTTGATCCTGGTCACTAATTTAATCATCTAATAAAGAAATCTTTTTTCTTACTTCTTTCAATAACAGATTATTTTCATAAATGTGTGGCGATGATTCATCAAAATGAGAGTGAATATGATTTATATGTCTCATTTCCTTTCATTTTCTAATTTTACTAATCATAATTATTTTGATGATGTTCTCAATATTATACCAGGTATCCATTTATTTTACGAGTATATATATCCATACGCATTTTCCTACATTGAATTTTTTACAATTGTAACTATTACATTTTTCCATAATGTGTAGCAATAATTTAGTTAGATGAGTACAGAATGGTCAACACATTAATAATTCTACTAGTTTTATTTGTTGCTATACTAGAGATAAAATGTTGATTAAACATAGCTCCCACTAATGCTTCCAATACACCCTTTAGTCTAGTTTTTTTTTCCAAAATATTCTTTAAATGTTGAAATGCTATCTCTACTATTCCATTACTCTCAAGATGATAAGGTTGAGTAATAATATGTTTAATCCCTTCACCCTGTAAATTTCTGTAAAGTAAATCCAGTACCAATATTCTTTACTCAGATCTTCAAATACCCATGACAAGCAAATACTTTCTTCAAAACTGTTGTAGTGCATTACACACCCATGTTTTTTTATTTATATGTGTATTGTATCCAATGAGAGAATGAATCAACTAATACCAGTATTATGTATCCATGTATGATCTAAACAAATACATGTCCAAAGGATCTGGACTTTGTCCAAGTTTTATTTATTTAGGTGGCATTTTAGCACTTTCTTGGCAGCTAATGCATCTTTTAACCATCAACTCAACATCACCACTTAAATATGGCTATCATACATATGATCAAGCCAAATCTTTCATACTCATGATTCCAGCATGACCTCGATGAAGATCCAACATGTGTTTTCTGCCTTTAGAGAAAGTACACAATCTGTCATAAGCACACATCCATTGCAAACTGAAAGACTATCTCATACTTTCCAAATCAGTATTACCACTCCCATAGGACAAATTTTAGACCAACCATATTTAATCCACTTCATTAGTTGGATGTATTTATTGTCTTAATCAATTAAACTATAACTGAAATATTAAGCGCTATGGAATTTTAATATGTTTATGCAATTAATTTCACTAATGTCATATTCTTTCTCCTTAACATTCATGTAACAAAATAAAGCATCAGTGTGACCAATTATTTTTCACTGCTTAAAGACTAGTTTGTAGTCATAATTTGACAAGATAATAATCCAATGTAGCAATGCATTGACTGAAGTGTTCAGGATTTTTTTTCCTGATGCCATCATTAGTGGAATACAATCTGTACAGATTTTGAAATTTTCACCCATAAAAAATATTGTATGGAATTTCTTAATGGCAAAAACCACTGTTAATGCCCCCTTGTCAATCTGGTGTAATTTTTCTCAGTTGCTGTTAATACTTTTGAGGCATAGATTATTGGACATTTGCCTCCATAACATGGATGGTCAATAACAATTCTAACACCATATTCCAAAATATCTGTTATTATTATAGTATCTAGATCACTACAATAATGTACCAATAGTTTATCAAAAGTTAAAAGATCTTTTGCTTTTTGAAAAGCCGAATTTTGTTTGTGGGTCCATGTCCGTGGTTACAACCAATGAGTCTTCCCTTTTAAAAAACTTTCATAAAAGTTTAAAAGTCCCCAAAATGCCTGCAATTCCTTTACATGTCTTGTCTTCTTGACATTTTTTAATGTGTTTACCTTGTTTAGATTAGGATATCTTCCATTTACATTTATAATATGCCCAAGGAACTTTATTTTCTTAGTAGACCAAATACATTTATTCTTTCACTTTTTCAACTTTGGAGGAGACTGTGTCTATTTGATTTTCTAATTCTGACTGTCTTAGCAGTAACTAAGATATCATCCAAATAGGGAATTATGCCAACAATAGATTTGAAAAGAATATTCATTTTCACCTGAAAAATGTTTAGTGCTTTGTGTTACTGTAAGGTAATTTATTGCACTTATATAGTCCCTTATGAACAACAGTTAGTGTTAACATTTCTGATGTTTTTTCAGTTATTGGAATCTGATGAAATGCTGCTTTAAGGTCTATCTTAGTGAAATAAATAGTTTTTTTGTAATGATTTCTAGCATTTCACCTACACTTGGAACAAGATACAAACCTTTATTAACATATTTAATCAATGTGACTTAATAATCATCACACAATGTGAAGTTTCCACTTGGCTTTTTAATCATAATCACTGGTGTAGCCCAAGACAAATCTATTGTTGCTAATATTCCTTTAGAAAACCACTTCATCAAGTGTTTTCTCTATCTTTTCCCAAGGCAAATGTCACCTTGTGAGGTTTACAAATAATAGATTATGCATCCTTAATCAACTTTACATCTACCAGTCATGTTCTTAGCTCTGCTGATCAAGACTTGAATAATCCCAAGTATCTTCGCATTAGAGTTTATATTTGAACTCTCTTTATCACATTAACATGACTAAAAAGCTTTATAAAGTGAGGAATTTTACTCTCAAATTTAACTTTATTGGTACAACTTTCCCATGTATATCTAATTTGTTTTAATTAATGTTCGTGGGAGCAATCACATCTATATTTTCAAGTAGACCCCTATTATACTTTTTATTGATTTTTATCTAATCTCTGTTAGATATCAATGAGAAGCATGCTCTGCAATCTACTTCCATCATTACTATTTGGCCACAAATATCCATATTCAGCAAGATGTTTGTTTTATTATCATGAAACTTCTTTATGTTTACACTTATTGACTATCCCTCCCCCAGATTTGTAGTCTGACATTTTCTTATTAACAATTCTGTGCTCTTTAAAATGACAGACAGATGCTAAATATCTTCTTCTTTTTTTTTTGCACAATTTCTACACATTTTATTATTGGGGTTTAAAATTATTTTTCAAATAGCCAGGTTGACCACAACAATAACACCTTTCTTTTTTTTTTCTCTCTACTGGACTCTGAAATATTTTTTCTGGTTTTTTGCACTGCTTTTCTTAACTGTTGTGGTAATGCATATTCTGATGCATTATTTAGCATATTTATTGTATGACATATCCATGGCCAGTTTATAATTTAGGTTGGAGTCACTCAACAACACTTTCCTAAATTTCTCATCCATCTTGCCATAGAGAAATTTTTCTAATAACATCATTAATTTCAAAGCCAAATTTGCAATTCTTAGCTAAATTTCTTAATCTTAGGTCATAATCAATGTAATTCTCATGAGGTATTTGCTTTCTATTTCCTGGGGTAAAATATCCATACAGTTTCTCAATAGCTTCTTTATAAGGAAGTTCTCCTGGTCTTTTAGGATCCATTATTCTATTCACTAGCTGTATAACATCCTGATCCATGAAAAATAAAAGGATATACAGTTTCAGACACTCGTCGTCTATCTTGTTTATGAAATATTCTACATGTTCATAATTCTTCCACAAAACTATGTCATTCATGTCAAATTCATGAATAATACTATTTAATACTGCCATTCTCTATTTATAAACAAATCCTTCATAAATATCCAAATCTAACCATTCTATTATTGCTTCTTTCCAAATTCTTTATGACTGTTGACTTGCACCATTCTGCTAAACCTTGAGAGTGTTTAATAAACCAGTCAAATATGCACAATAATTATATAACAAATATTTATTAACAATATGAACAATATTGTAAAAAAAAAAATTAACAATTTGATAGTTCATTACTTCAAATAGTCTCTATAATTTATCCTCAAGAATAAATATTTTACCTGCAAGGAGTAAACAAATTTACAGTTGTGTCTCCAATTCAAAAACCTCTTTAATCACAAACATGCAGATATTAATAACTAATGTATATAGTAATTTTAGAAGTAACTGTTTTCTAGCACTTCAAATGTCTTTTGGACAATAAATATTTCCATTTACAAACAAAACTCGCTGAAGTTCCATTTGAGTGTTTGCACAGCACACACTATCATTTTCTTAATCATAATCTCACTACTAACTCAGTCATGCTTAGATTTTTATTATTTATCCTTTAGCAGTAAATATTTCTATCTGAGAGTCAGTATTTGCCATATTCGATTGTGTGGGGGATTTATTAATTTCAACTCTCTAATTTATATGTAAATGTTTAGATTTGCATACAAATTTTATTCAATTTAATTTACTATAGTATTGGTATCATTGTAGATTTTTTAAAGTAGTTTTAAAGAGAAATAATTTTAATATTGAAATAATCTGTATGTATTTACAAAAATAAATGATATTTATATATAATACAATTTTATATGCACAAACATTTCAATTCTACACATGAAATTTGAAATATCTTAAAAGCTTATTATGTGTTATGTCAATTAGCCATAAAAAATTAATATTCCTTTCTCATAGTAATTATTAAAATTAATATGTATTTCTGATTCAAGTTTGCTTATAAATTTGTGCTAAGGGTAAAGAAATGTAAAAAACATGCATTACGATATATATACTAATATTAAATAAAATCTGTTGTATTTGTTTAACTGACACTTGAGTGTAAAAGAATATAATTTAAGCACATCAAATATATTAAATTTCAGAATGTTAATTTAAACTAGAAAGTTTTATTTATGATTCCATAAATGTGTATGTGTAAAAGGAGTGTGATATTAAAGAATAATTATCATGCAAATAGAATAGAGATATATGCTGTTATAGCATGATTAAAAAGTTTTATTTGTTTTTGTTGTTAATAGAATTAGTTTACTGTTAAGCAAGTCTATTGCAATCCATGTAATTCAAAAGTGACTATCTTTATGTTGATTATTAATTTAAAAATCTCATGTTGTCCAAACAAATTACAGTAGAGATATTAAAAGATGGTTTGATTGACGATGGAAAATATCAAAGATATGTTTAATTATTCAATACTGTTTAATTAAGATCTTTAAATTTTCTATGTCTTAATATGTATAATAAAAAAATTACAGGTTTAATACCTCAATAACTATAATTCCAAATCTATCAATAGTATAATAGCAGCCAGCGTGATGATTTCATCAATCCAGAGAGTTCAAGTGGTTTGCACCTATACAGATATTCTGGATACAAGATTTAAATACAAGAAAAATTTATCAGCATAAATTAACTTGCCAACATCCAGAAACATATCTCTATACAAAAACTTCTCTCCATCTGACCATTATAAGATATATGGCTAGGAATCAGTTATGAGGCCTAGATGCATTATATATATTTCTGAAGTGGCTGTATTCCCATTCGTTCTTCTCTGCATAGTTATGTGAATACTAACTTGCATATAGTCCATAATCCCATCATCATTACTACATATGTAAAGTTTAAAAAAGGTAGTTTAGTCTGATAAAACATTTAACAAAAATATACATTTGGGGGATTTTTTGCTTAATTTGTTTAGGAATCGTTTGTCTGAAAATGTAAAAAATTATTAATTAATGAATGCAAAACAAAAAATTCAAGCACACACACATATAGGCATTATTTAACAAATAATTATACCAAAACAGATTAAGTAATAAAAAAAATCAATTATATTATAATAAAATATAAAAGCTTTTCCAATAAAGACTCTTTACCTTTCCCAATGATATATACATATGTACAAAATCAAAACATCTATATAAATAAAATCTAGAGATAGTTTTTTTAATTAAATTTTAAAATCCTTTAAATATATCTACATTTCTTATATATAACAAAATGAAAACTTGATATTTATGCACTCAGATATTCATGTAAATAGCCTGAAACTACCACATAATTTTTTAGAGATACAAATTTAATTTTATACAAATACATATTTACATATTGTATATAAAATATCTTTCATTTTCCTATAAATAATTTATATTCCCCTTATAACAGCAATTTCAATATCTATGATTAAAAATATATATAGAAAACAAAAATTTAGCAATTAACAAAAAAGAAATTTTAATTTTTTACATATTAAGCTTTTAGTTCAAAATGACTACAAAGTATGAACACACCTATAAATGTGTATGCTAAAACACATAATATGGTTCCGAATTATCCATGGATAAGGTGGAAAGATCATTTTACATAAAACATAGGAAGCTGGTGAATGAAATGTCCAATAGATCCACAAATTCTATATGTGTTAGATTCAGATCCAAAACTTCTCAAATGACAAAAGCCTTGAACCAGACACTAATGTAGGAATATAGATAATTATTAAATAGGATTTAATAAGCATCATCATATAGTATCTGCTGTTTAATCAAACTTAAAATAAGTCACAGAATCAGAAAAGTGTATATAAAATTTGCTCTTCAACAGCACTGTTTAAATTGGAGATCATGGATTTTTTTTTTTTTATATTGTAAATACAATTTCTAAAATATCAAAATTGTTTTTTTTTTTAAAAAAAAAAAGAAAAAAAAATACTATTTTAATTTTAAAAATTTTTAAATTAATTTGAATTTTCAATTAAAATAAACTTCTCAAATAATAAAGTATACAAATAAAATTAAGTACATTATATGTTACATGGTGTGATACAATAAATATATCCCTCAAAAAAAAAATTTTTTTTTTTTCAAGATTATTAAAATTAAATTTAAAAAATATGAAATGTTTCAAAATGAAATTTTATTCTTATAGGGAAATTCATTTACATGTACAAAATTAAAATGTTATTGGCTTTACAAAGTTTGGCCAAATATATGACACTATGTATTAACATAATGGGAGGAATGTACAATGGGTATTTATAAACAATGAAGAATTACAATAAATTTGCAATCAATGATTACTTATAAGTAAAAGATGACTTTTATAACATCTGTTTGTTATATCTTGTAGAGAGATACAATTATTTACATTTAATTTATTTTCATTTTACAAAAAAAAAAAAATAATGATCATAATATTTTAAAACAGCTAAAACATTTCTGGTCATCAAGTTGGCTGTTGGTCAGATGAATATAACATTATTTCTGTAAAGAAAAATAAATAATAAATTAGCAAATTTGCGTGTGTATATACATATGGTAATTAATTAGGATTTCTAATTTATATAACAATAAGTGGAATGTTTCAAATGCAAAATTGTTAATATGAAGTGAGAAATTAAAATGATTGGAGATAAACGAAAATAATATCATTTAAAAATTTATATAAATCCAATTTAGCCAAATCACTTCAAACATTTTTTAGAAAAAACCTTTTATTGTATATACACACATACACCTACATTTCGACTGTTCTGCAATCTTCTTCTGAGCTATGATATAATAAATAAAATATAATACATAATTATATAAATAATACTATAAAAAATGTAAACAATAAAAAACTAAGAACAACCTAAAATATTTAACAAACCCTAATAAAACTGAAATAAATATAATTAAACTCAAATAAAATAATCCAGTTAATATAAAATATAAATAAAAAATAAATTATACATGTGTATTCCTAAATATATTCATGCATATTCAAGAACAACTATTAGTCTAAATATATTATTCATTTTTATTATTTTTAATAATCTCTTAATTACTTCTATTCCTTATAAACTTAAACTTTATTTTTATTAGCTCCACCTCAATAAAATATTCATATAATTGTAATTTCAACAGTAATTTATTTATTAATATTCTTTTTAATTTTTAAATCATATAATATCTATTATTTCATTACTCTTTCTTCTGTTAAAATTAATGTTATATCTATTACTTTTTTAATATCTAAAACCTATAAATATTGTAATCTTTTAAATTAACCCAATTTACTTTAATCTTTTAATAAAATGTTTTTTTTAATGTGATGCACTATGATTTCTCCTTAAATTTGGAGTCAGGAATCTCTCAACAACTATGCCCAGAGAAACCTGTTAGCCACTTTACCTTCCCTTTCCATTCCCCACCCTAAGTTTTCCCATAATCTGCTCCACCCCATTTCCACAACTTAATGTTTGTCAACCCAGCATAAAAACCAATAATCCACTTTCTATATAATCACTTTATTCATATTTATTCTTCCATAACCTCATTATTTGTACCCTTTCTGCATTCAAGCATTTACATTCAACTAACAGATGCCTAATATTTTCTATGCCTTCCTTAAACAATTTTCAGACTAAATCACCATATTTTTCCATTTACATGTATATTCTCTTGTTGCTAAAGATTTTGCCCGAGCCTTAAACAATAAACTACTTTCCTTGCTATTATTATAAATTAACGCGCACCCAATGTTAAGTTTACTTCTATATATATTTAAACTCTTTTTACTTTCCATACTAGTTCTCCATCTCTCCCAATTCCCTATTCTTTATTAATGCATCTATTCTTTTATCCCATTCCTTATCACTATAACACTCAACAATCCTCCTAACGCAATCATCCCACCTTTTGTACAAGTATACCGATATAAATTCTTTATCCAAATCTTCTGCATACCGCATTACTTTTTTTCACTCATCTTATTCCCTGCCCTTTACTTGTAACCCAATTAAATACTATTTTGGCTATTCTTTTATTATCCATAAACTGCAACGTACCAAACATTTTCATTTTACTTTTTGTATCTCTCATATAAAAACTTGACCATCCCATTTCTTCTTGAATTGCCTCCTTTGCTGTCCACACATCTGCATCTAATGCATGTCTTCCTGCTTCTCTTTGTACTTTTTCTAAGCAATCTAATACCCCTTTACTAACACATAATGCATCATTACCATATGTTAACCATGCTGCTGTAACTCCCATATAATTCTAGCTACATCATATTTATTATATAAAAACACTGTTAATTTCTTTATCAATCCCTTTCTTTTCTTTGCTTCATTTATCAATTTTTTCTCCCATTCATCCAAGCAATTTTTCTGATTACTTAAAATGATTCCCAAATAACTATATCTATTCACCACCCTTAACTTTATATCCCCCAATAAAAATTCTATGTCTTTTCTTTCTCCAGTATTAACCATCATTATATTCGATTTTTCTTCACTAAATTTAATCACCATCTCTTTAACCACCCTTGCACATGTCCTCAGCATAACTTCCATATCTTCTCTTCTTTCTGCACACAAAAATACATCCGCAAAAAAAAAAGACCCGACAGAGTATATACTCCCTTGCTACCTATTAACAGTATCTCTATCCCTCTTCCTAGTCTTCCTATTGCTCTCTCCATTTCACTCAAATATAACAAAAACAAAATAGGTGACATAGGGTATCTTTGCTTTAGTCCCACCCCATTTTTAATTTTAACTGATTCTATATCCCCTCATTGATATGTATAGTAATTATTTTCATATAATTTCTTAATAATATAGCTCCTTCTATTGCATATTATTTAAACTAAATATCTATATGCAGTAAAACTATTTATATATTTTTTATTTTATTTATACACTTTAACTTTTATTATTATATAATTTTCTTATAAACTTATATTATACTGCTTTATATGTAAATATTATGCTAAATTTTTCCTAATATTTAATATCTATAAAAAGATTCATGTTTATACTCCTATGTAACTTAACCATTTTTTTATAACTCATATTTCATTTATAAATAATTTTCTCTTTATATATTTACCTCTACATATCCCATTTAAGAACTAAATCTATACCAATCTCATTCTAATCTCAGAATCCCTATTAATTTTGGTTTTATCTTTCTTATTAGTATTGCTTCTTTTAATCTCCTTTCTTTAATATTGTCTGTATGTAACATCATTTTTATTGAACTTTGTTTAAATGTGTCCTGTTCCTTCATATATATTGTAATGGAACATCTAATTGACCTAATGATTGATAGACAAATGTAATAAAAAGCCTCAATTGAGATACCAAATATAACAGAACATAGTATATGTATAAATAGAAATGAAATTATTCCAATAGTTGTGAGCTCACTGAAATGGACAATCTATTTCTACCATCATGTATCTCAGGTTTTGATTAGTTTTCGTTAATGTATAAATATAACAAAATATAAATGAATCCAACCGATGAATATAAAATACAATGAATTAGGTTATGATGTTTAACTTTATTGGAACAAACTACTAATTTATAAAGTTATTGTTGATAAATTATCTATACTACAGAAAACATATTACACATGAGTAAATGTGCTTTAGTCATTAATTATATTGTTACTTCGGCTAGTCATGTATAAAATAAACCTGGATACTAAAGAGCATTGATTAATACATGTTAAGTGGTTAATTCTCAGTGTTAACAACTAAAGATTTGATTATTTACTAAATATAGATTGAAAGCAAAGGGAATTTTGTTCGATCCAACCCATATTTATAAACAAAGATTATATGACTTACTATTTCAATTCATGATGGCTTAAATGAATGAATAACCAAAACATAATATTATCATTTAGTTGATTGTGAATCTACCATATTAACTAATGATTCCTACACTAAAAAGAGAAAATTAAAATATTAATAAATTTTAAATGAAAACACCAAGTCATTTCTTATAAAATAAATGATATATTCTTTATTCTTACATTGTGGTTTGATCTTTTAAAATAGTAATAAATATATGTAAGAACAAATACAAAATCAGTTGGTTTTTCAAATTTGTTAAACATAAGTCAAACATAAATATTTATGAGCAATAAATATAAATTGAATTTTATTTTTGTCATCCATTAGTTTTATACATAAAACCGTAATAATATATATATAACTGGAAAATTGATAATAGCTTGTTGAACTAATAATTTAAAATCATAGATGTGTTTGGATCATTTAAAAGGCAACAACACAGAATATCATAAAAATTCTTTCCCACTATGCTATGCCTATGTATCTCCTTTATCATGAACACCAAATATCTACATTTATTATTTAAATAAGGCTTCTATCTTAGCCTGCAAAATTCAATATTCCATTTATGACCACTTTGACTTTGGCTTTATTAAATATATACCACGAGAAATATAATATTTATAAACTATATTATACCACTTTTAGAGACAAGCAAAATACATATCAAAATAAACCTCCTAAATATTGCACGTGAGAATGTCAACTTACAATTCCAATGTTAAATAATTATAACCTAATCCATCCTCTTAAAACACATCTGATAATAAGATTATAACAATCAAATAATTAAAAAAAATTATTTTTAAAAAAATGATAAAATTTGGAGACATAAATTTATTATGTTGTGTATTTATATAAATGATTCCACGCAAGAAATAATGCTTTATTTATTCTTCAATTCAATCCATACCCTCATTTATTATTTAGTGTTTACATATATACATGTAATATATTTACTTTATCACAAGAAATTTCGTTAACCACTGATGTATAATATCCACAATTAATATTTTTTTAAAACTTGGAATTTACCTACATGTTTACAAGATTAATGATTAAAGACCGAAGATTTAATTATTAAATGGCCTTTAACATGTACATTTACCACTGTTAAATCAAAATATTTAAAAAAAAAAAAAACCAAACAATTTACAAACATTACATACCTATCTTTGTAAATTTAATTTCAATAATTTATAACAAACTAATATATTTAAATTATAACGATTGATTAAATTTCAAGTTACCATATATACATGTAATATCTATCTTAAAATGTTTTGTAAAATAAAACCAACAAGTTTTATAATAAAGAAAACTAGAAATAAAATTAAAAAATCAACAAATGAATAGATAAATTGATTAATTATAGTTACCCTGTAACTGCAAACTTTTCCATTGTTTTCAGTCTCGTTTACTTTAAATATTTTGGTCTTGGTTCCATTCCTAGTATGTGAAATATATATACACATCAGCAACACAGTGAATTTATAGATTTTTCTTTTTAAAGCAATTAATTCCTTGCGTTCTTTTTATATTCAACTGTAGAAATAAATCGATTTGGATATTAAACTTAGGATCACTAAAAGAAACTTAAAAGTTAAAAAATAGCTTTTTTATTTCGAGGTTTGCTTACAAACACTGGCTTGGTGATAAACTGCATATTTCATTGGATCTTAATAGTGAAATAAAATGAGCAGAAGGCTGAAATTGCCCTTGAAAAGTAAAGTTTACTTAGCCAATCATTTTGATGTTATATCTTGGTCCAATAGCTGTTATATTTATATCGAAAAAAGAATTTGTAGAATAGACAAAATAAAGTTATAGCTTCTTTCTTGACTGCTTTATGGCGATTTTTTTTTCTTTGTTGATATAGTAATCTTTTTCCTATAGTTACACTTGAAAATCTTTAATACTGCTGATTGTTGATTTAAAAATATTAAGATGAAAAAAATACTAATAATAATAACACAAAAAACAGAAAAATTTATTTTTGCAGTGTACAAAATAAACAACAAACAATAACATTGTATTCCAAATAATTACCAAAAATAAAAATATAATCTAATTATAACTAGCAATTTAGATGCTACTGCTTATAATTATTTATATATAAATACATACACAAATTTATATATGTCACCATTGCTATCAAAATCTCACCAACACAAAACAAAGCATATACTAACTATAAATAAACAAAAAGGAAACAATAACAACAACTAACAACAATAACAACCTATATACAAATCCTCATGTAAAAACTAAATCAATGATATTTTTTTAAAAAAAACTATAATGGCACTTTAAAAGAAAGGGTGGATCTTTCCATCCCTTACAATATATATATTGGTGATTTATTATCTGACATATGTTGTTTTTAATCTTGTTTTTATAGAATCTTTCATTTCTCCCACATAATTGTTATCAATCCCACTATCTAAACATTGTTTCCATTTTATCACATACACTCCATTAATTATTTTTTTATTATCTTTATTATATCCTATGTATTTGTTATCTATTAAATTTAATGTTTCTTCTTTTTTTATTAACTATTTTTGTAGTAATTATTCTTTTGCATTTTTTATTAATCTTCTTTATAATTTTATTAAACTTATTCACCATAAGATATTTATTTGTTTTTATTCCTATACATCTATTTTCACCTTTCCTTTTTCCTTCACTTTTTTCATTTTTATTTATCTTATACTCTGTTTTTTCAATACTTTTAATTATATGTATAGGGAAACTATTCTTTTTTAACTCATTGATTATTAAATCTTTTTCTTTAATATAGTCTGCTTTTTATATTGCAGCCCTGCATATTCTTGAATATGTACAACTAATTTCATATTTACTATCAATGTTGAAAAACTAACTTGTTATTTTGTTACCAATATTTTTCTTCTTATAAATATTTGTTTGAATATACCATTTTTATCTATCAATTTTTTTTGAAACATTATATACAGATATGCAATTTCCTTATTTTCTTTCTTCTCAACTGTAAACTTTATATTCACTTCCATTTTATTAATATCATTAATAAACCAGTTTATTTATCTTTTATTAAAAATCATCAAATAATCATCTACATATCTGATAAAAAACAAAGGAGCATTTTTATTTTGTTATATTTTTTATCAAACTCATTCATATAAATATTGCTTAAAATTGCACTTAGAGTTCCTCCCATTAATAATTATTCTCTTTGCTTATAAAATACCCTATTATATTCAAAAATTACAACCTTACAACATAATTCCATTAAATCTACCAAAATATAAACAGGTAATTTTATTTTTTTATTTTTATCTTTAATATACTTTCCTATAGCTAATTTTTTTGCTTTTTCTACATTTAAATTAGTATACATTGATATAATGTCCATTTTTATAAATGTTAAATTTCTGTATTCATATTTTTTAAATATATCATTAATTTCATTTATTAAAATTTTATTATTTTTAATGTTGGAATTTTCATACTCATTAGCATATTTTTTAAAAATTTTACTTGATAAATATTTTGAAATTTTTTCTAAGTCAGATCCCTTACAATCAATATTTGACCTTAGTGGTATATTTTCTTTGTTAATTTTTGGGCCACATATATTCTAGCTATTTTATATTCCTTACTCACTATTTTCTCAAATGTTGACCTGTATATTAAACTCTTTATAAGTATGTTTAATTAATGTATATATTTTTCTATTTTTTAATTCACTGTCATTCTTCTCAATTTTTTCAAATACCTTTTCACTCAGCATAACCTTCATTTTTTCTAAATAATCTTTTTTATCTAATATCACCAATTTATTTCCTTTATCTGACTTTAGGAAAACTACTTCTGCTCCACACATAGATTTAATTTTTCTGATTTCTTTCTTCCCTATAAATTCTTTGTTTTTCTTTATATTCCCCATACATCTATTTTCAAAATTATTATTTTCTATTTTATATATCAAATTATTTATTTCTTTTTTAAATTCATCAAACCATATTTTCTATTCATTATTTATCAATTTTGTAATATCTTTGTCATTATAATAATGAATTCCATATTTTTCTTCTACAAAATCTTATGCTATTTTTTCCATTGTTGCTTCTATCTCTATCACATATTTCTTAGTATCATTTCCAATTGGTACATATTTAATTCCTTTATTCAATATATATTCTTCTTCTTCTGTAAAGTCCATCTTTGAAAGATCTCTGTATATTATTCAGTTTGTCATCTATGTCCCAATTGGAAATGACATTAAAAAAGATATGATAGTGATAGAAGCAACAATGGAAAAAATAGCACAAGATTTTGTAGAAGAAAAATATGGAGTTCCATTATTATGATGACAAGATATTACAAAATTGACAAATAATGAAAAGAAAATATGATTTGACGAATTTAAAAAAGAAATAATTTGATATATAAAATAGAAAATAATAATTTTGAAAATAGAAGTATGGGAATATAAAGAAAAACAAAGAATTAATAGGGAAGAAGGAAGTCAGAAAGATTAAATCTAAGTATGAAGAAGAAGATTTCCTAAAATCAGATAAAGAAAATAAATTAGTGATATTAGATAAAAAAGATTATTTACAAAAAATGAAGGTTATGCTGAGTGATAAGGTATTTGAAAATTTAAGAAGAATAACTGTGAATTAAAAAATAGAAAAATATATACATTAATTAAACATATTTATAAAGAGGGTTTAATAGACAGATCAACATTTGAAAAAATAGTGAGTAAAGAATGTAGAATAGCTAGAATATATGGAGCTTCAAAAATTAACAAAGAAAATATACTATTAACGGCAAATATTGATTGTAAAGAATCTTACTTAGAAAAAGTTTCAAAATGGTTATCGGGTGAAATTTTTAAAAAATATGCTAAAAATATGAAAATTCCAACATTAAAAATAATAAAATAGGAATACAGAAATTTAACATTTATAAAAATGGATATTATATCAATGTATACTAATTTAAATGTAGAAAAAACAATAAATTTAGCTATAGAAAAGTATATTAAGAATAAAAATAAAATTACCTGTTCATATATTGGTAGATTTAATGAAATTATGTTGTAAGAATGTAACTTATGAATATAATAGGGAATTTTATAAGCAAAGAAAAGGATTATTAATGGGAGGAACTCTAAGTGCAATTTTAAGCAATATTTATATGAATGAGTTTGATAAAAATATAACACAAAATATAAATATTCCTTTGTTTTTTACCAGATATGTAGATGATTATTTGATGATTTTTAATAAAAAACAAATAAACTGGTTTATTAATGATATTAATAAAATGGAAGTGAATATAAAGTTTACAGTTGAGAATGAAAAAAATAAGGAAATTGCATATCTGTATATAATGTTTTCAAAAGAAATTGATAAATAAAAAATGATATATTCAGACAAATATTTATAAGAAGAACAATTTTGGTAACAAAATAACAAGTTGTTTTTCCAACATTGATAGGAAATATGAAATTAGTTATATATATATATATTCATGAATATACAGGGTTGAAATATATTATTCACAGAAAGACTATATTAAACAAAAAGATTTAATAATCAATGAGTTAAAAAAGAGTGGTTTCCCTGTACACATAATTAAAAGTATTGAAAAAATAGAGTATAAGATAAATAAAAATAAAAAAAATGAAGGAAAAAAGAAAGGGGGAAATAGATATATATGAATAAAAATAAATAATAATATTATAGTGAATAAGTTTAATAAAATTATAAAGAAGATTAATAAAAAATGCAAAAGAATAATTACTACAAAAATAGTTAATAAAATAAGAGAAAACAAATTAAATTTAATAGATAACAAATACATAGAATATAATAAAGATAATAAAAAAATAATTAATGGAGTATATGTGATAAAATGCATACAATGTTTAGACAGTGGGATTGATAACAAATATGTGGGAGAAATGAAAAATTCTATAGAAACAAGATTAAAACATGTCAGATAATAAATCACTGATATATATACATATGAAGGATACAGGACACAAATTTACACAAAGTTTAATAAAAATGATGTTAAATGCAGACAACATTAAAGAAAGGAAAATAAAAGAAGCAATACTAATAAGAAAGATAAAACCAAAATTTAATAGGGATTCTAGGATTAGGATGAAATTGGTAAAAATATAGTTCTTAAATGGGATATGTGAGATTGATAAAAATATAGTTCTTAAATGGGATATGTAGAGGTAAAAATATAAAGACAAACGGTAAAAAAATGCTTAAGTTACATAAGAGTTTAAACATGAGTATGTTTATAGATATTAAATATTAGGAAAAATTAAGAGAATATATAATAAAAGTTAAAATGTATAAATAAAATATATATAAATAAATAGTTTTAGATATTTAGTTTAAATAATATATAATAGAGCTAGAGTATAAGATTTTTTTTAAAAAGAAAAATGCTTTTTTAAAAGATTAAAGTAAACTGGGTGAGTTTAAAAGATTACAATATTTATAGATTTTAGATATTAAAAAAATAATAAATATAAAATATTAATTTTAACAAAAGAAAAAGTAAGGAAATAGATATTTTAAAAATTAAAAAGAATATTAATAAATGAATTACTGTTGAAATGGCAATTATATGAATATAAAATTATTAAATATTTTATTGAGGTGGAGCTAATAAAAATAAAGTTTAAATTTATAAGGAATAGAAGCAATTAAGAGATTATTAAAAATAATAAATAAATAATATATGTATATATGAATATGTATGTATATAGTTAAGAATACACATATATAATTTATATTTATTTTCTATTTACATTGTATATTTTACTTTATATTAGGGATTATTTTATTTGGGTTTAATTATGTTTATTTGTTTTCTTAGGTTTTGTTATATATTTTATGTTGTTTTTAGTTTTTTATTGTTTACATTTTTTATGGTATTATTTATATAATTATGTATTTTATTTTATTTTGTTCATTATATCATAACTCTGAAGAAGACTGCAGGACAGTCGAAACACAGGTATATGTATATACAAATATGTACAAGGTTTTTGCTAAAAAGTGTTTGAAGTGATTTGGATAAAATGGATTTATACAAGATATTATAGCAAAAATAAGCGAAAATGTGATTTTGGTAATATTTCAACTAGAAATTTTTACAAAAAAAAATCTAAAAATTTATTTAACAAAAAAAAAATCCAGTCAGAATGTAAAATTAAAACAATATGTAATGTGATGTATTGTGGCTTCTCCTTAAACGAAGTCAAGAATATCTCAGCAATTATGCCCAGATAAACTTGTTAGCCACTTTATTTTCCATTCCCCACTCTAAATTTTCCCATATTCTGCTCCATCCCATTTCCACAACATAATCTTTGTCAAACTCTTTATACAATAGTGTCACCTAGTGAAAGCCTTGGTAATCAATGGATGCAAAAAGATTTGTGCATAAAATTTCTATCTAGTGCCTTCTCATTTCATTAGTGAAGAGCCTTGGATCTGACAGCACTGTATTTAGATATTACTGTTTGGAGAGTTTGCTACTGTTTTAATAGCTTGTGTAAGCATAGGGATTGGTGATCACGTGATGTTTTAGTGATTAATGTAAAATTAAAAAGTAGAGTTTCATAAAAATCATTATAAAATTTTATGTTAATAATCTAAGGTTTATCCCAAATGATAATTAGCAAATTTGTTTCACTTAAATATATTTTCAAAAGAAAAATTACTATTCTACAAAAAAAAAGAGCAAAGTATTTCCTCCATTTTAAAATAAACATTAGTTATAAAAATTACTGTTTTCCATTAATAATAAATTAATGCCACTAAAAACAAATGGAAATTCAGTAATGACTTATGGATAATTCAGTCTCCCTAGTAAAAAAAAAAAACAACATAAAATATGGATACACTTTTGATTTCCATTAGAATGAAAAAACGACTTCAAAAAGCAATGTATCCACTGACACTATTATAACTTGATAATGTTAAATTTCACTTTTTCCTTGAAAAGAGGGAGTCTCCTCTTATATCTTCATGAAGTTTTCATTTAATGAAATCACTGGAAACATCCATAATCTCAATCATATGCTACAAGAAATAATTCTGAGAAAGTTCTTTGTCATAGTTTCCTCTAAACTGATTATTACATAAATGCTCAGGAGCAAGTGAGACTTATTGAAAAAGTTGACCGAAATTACATATTTATTAATTTTCAGATAACAAGGTAGTAGCAGAATCCATAATCATGATTTTAAATGAAAAAAAATTGTTTCTAAAGACTCCCAATTTGGTAATGTGCAATGCAATAACCATACATATACATGCAATAAAGAAATATTTGAATCTTTTCTTAAAAATCTCAATTGACGGTTGAATATTCTGCTTTAAAATATGGAGGAAAATTAATTAAACTGAATGGCTCGAAAATACCAGTAGTCAAAGGTTAATAACTAAAAGGCAGAAAGATAAAATCTCAAAGGGTCATTTAACTGAAAAGTCATATGATTGAAAAATAATTTAATTGGCAGTTCTATCATTAACAATATTGAAAATCAGTTATTGAAATTAAAAAAATAAATAATAGTTTCATCATATCAAACATAATGATTGCTTTAGTAATAAAAAATATTAAATAATTATCACTTTTAACTTAAGTGCATCATTTTTAATTTTGCTGATTTTTTTTTCTTAAGAAATATAAATTAATTTGTCAAAGATCAATTTATTAACAAACAAAAATCTTAGTACTGCTATATTGAAAATAGATACTAGTTATTTATAATTTCAATATTAAAGCAATGAAAAGTGATATAAGCAATTAGATGCTATCTTGAATTTAAAAAAATATAAAAATTATCATCAATTTAAAATATATCTTCAAGATGGATATTATTTAAATCAAAGAATGCTTATTTTAAAAAAAACTCATATTTATCTCCTGCCTTATGACTATTTTTTTAAAATCTTGAGTTTGAGGCCTTTATATATTATAGATATCGAAAACACTTATTTGACAATTTTATTCATTTATTTATTTATTTTTTATTATCACATTTTGAAATCAGTCTTCCTTAAAAAAGAAAGTTACATTTAATAATGGGTCTAAATGAAAAGAAAAAAATAATAATCAAAAGGTTATTTCTAGCTCATCTGAAGAGCAAAGATTGTTCATAATATGCATGCAGTGAGAAGATGGGTCTGAGTTTTTATATAGGTTGATGATTGTGACGATAACCAAAAATTTTAAACTATTACGCAGAATATACATTTTTTAATATTCATATGATCAAGAAGTGAAAAAGACCTAATATACCAAGGAATTTTTTTCACAAATATTTCAATTAATTCAAATGTAAAACATTTACATTTCTGAACATGATGATGCTTTTATTTTAGTTACATAATATTAACTATATTGTGAAAGCTGGAAAAAAAATTTTTCTTTTACTTTCTAGTGACTCACTATATGAATAAAAGTGTTTATATATATATATTTAATTTTCTTCTTCTTACTTTTATATAGTTCTTGGAATTAGAAATGAAAAAAGATTAGATACAATTTAATACATCTTTAGATGGTAGTACCATAAAGAGTATTGAATCCCAAATAAAATTTAAAATTTAAATTTTGCACTATTTTTTTTGCTAAAATTATTTGCAAACAAAAAATATTAAACCACTAAACATCACATAATCACTGTAAGGAGAACTGTAGGGGGTTTTGCCTGTTTTAAACAAAAAATATGTTCTCTCATCAGGAATACAATTGAAAAAAATAAATGAAAATTGATTTATCCAGACAGACAAACAAAAAACTGATTAAATGAAAACATAAAAATGTGGATATTTTAAATAATAGCTTTCTAAATAAAATATGGAAAATAGACATCTTTCACTTCAGCCTTCTGTTGTTTTTTTCTTTTTTAAAAAAAAAAATGTTATAATTTAAATTTCTTGAGACATGAGAAAAAATAATTTTCCAATTTTTTTTCCAATTACATAGTAAGTAAATACTTAAATACCTAAAAAAAAAAAAATCTTGAATAAAAATAACTTTAAATTTTTGCTATTAACTCTTTACTAAATTATTAAAAAAGAGACTTAAAAGTTTCAAACAAATTAAGAATTATTTGAAATAATATTACTATTAATCACCTGCACCTAAAAACTTTTCCAAAAAAAAATCACTATAAATAAAAACACTTTAAATAATGAGTTTATCAAGAGTCAATTTTACATTCAACTGAAATAATTGCTAGTATTAAGTGAGGCAAAACTAAGAAAATTAGAGAAGCACTAGATAAACAAATGATTAGTCTCCCTGGAAATCATATGATATTCAAATATCACAAAGATAGATTGACATTTGATCCATGAATCTCACTTTTACATGTCATACTAAACTGACCTAAACCACCCAAGGCAATTAAATAATGGAAAATAAATATACACATTCAGACTTATATCAATCTATTATGAAAAGTCCATTATAAAGAGAGAAAAAAGGAATTTAATATAAAACAGTTGCACATTACAATATTTATTATTAATGCCATGTAATATTTGAATACAAGTACTTGTATTCAAATATTACATATTCAACCTGTATTGTATACTGCCCATCCCTCTTCTGGTTATCTAAATGGATATATTAAGGTCCTACATATAAGGGGTGGGAGATCAACATCTGTATGACTATAATATTGGCATCAACAAGGGCTTTGAGCATTCCATCATCAGATTTTCAACAATATTGATGGCTGAAGAATTGGATAATGGAGAGTATTGAAGCCTGTCCATTAAAGTTTATAGATTTATTATCTTAATATAAACTAAGCACTGATTATATATGTATGTGAGAGATGATGATCTGGAACAACTGATGAGTGCTTCATGAAATATATATATTGGAGATATTTATCTTTTTCACATAATGACTGATGGTAAAATATCACATTTTAAAACAATGTTACAAGAATTTTGTGCAAATGATTGACTTGATATAATGAATATTATTTGATAACTATAAGTAAAAAAAATAAAAGATACATTAATTGAATTTGCAGAAAATTAAGAAAACAAAACTTTATAATTGAAGGTTATCAACAAATTGTAAATAAAACTATTCAATCCATCATTAAATTAAGATTTTAATGATTTTAAAAAGCTTTTGATTAGTTTTTTTTTTCTCTACATACATACACATTTTATATTTTAATATTGTCATATCTGACTTTGTTTTCAGAAATGGACTAATCCAGATTCCTTCCTTATCTGAATGGATTGAGCATGCAATGCCACTTATCAAAGTGTAAAACATAAGTATGGGTAATGTGTAAACATGTGTATAAAATCCTATTGGTTAACCGCTCTGAATCTGATTGCTGCCGGTAATAAAGGGGATCTGGCAATAAATAGTCAGACTTTTTGGAGGCAAGCCAGAGAATGTCTGTCTAACCTAAATGGCAGTATGCGCTCTTAAGAGAGAATGTCTGTCTATCTGAATGACTGAATGTACTCTCCATTCAAACCACTTCCAACAGCGAAGGTGTTTCTACTATATTCTCTACCGATATGTCTACACAGTGAGGCAAGTTTGCAATAGGACTGGAAGCTTCTATGACTATGGCAGACTCTAGACAACAAACTCGAGGCAAGCTGTCCAGTACAGCCGGAAGAGCTAAGACTAGAACTCATGAGGTAAGCTAATATATACAGCTGGGAGTCCAGTCATTCGGCACAACCCGCTCATTATTGACTAAGATATATGTCAAATTGTATTTATTAATTATATAATAAGTGTATATATTTGTTCTAATAAATTATACATATTAAATTGTGTGTTCATATTTTTTGATATTACTGTTGGTTTGAGTCTGAATCCTGCAATTCAGCCAAATACAACAAATATAAAATGCTTTCTTTATTTCATCAGAGATGAAATAGTTCTAAATATCTGCAATTAGATCTAATCTAAATATCAGTTTCTAGATTAAATCATATTCAGAGATTTCTAGCAATAGAAAATCAAAAATGATTCTCAAGAATATTATTTACTGACTTGGTATAATATTAATATATAATATTAAATCATCCCTAGACGTTACTACTATTACACAATACTTTATTTACCACCCTCTTTTACAGTTTCGATTGCCCCAACAATTAGTATTATATGACATACATTTGGCAAAACATTATAATATTAGTACTGGTTATTTTAATGCTGAGAACATACATATAAAACTGCAATCAAAATATGTGCTATATTTTTGAGATGAAATGGAACACAAATGAAAATACATATCTATATACAGAGCCAGCCCAAGAAAAAGCTGCGCTTGATATTGTGTTTCATGCATGGCCTTTTTAGATAATTTTTTTAAAATCTTATTTGCAGAGATAGATATATTGCTTTACAATTAATATAACTCAATATTCTTGTATACAAAAATGTAAACAATATAAACAAATCTTGTATATTCAAATGTAAACAGTGTAAAATTTTACTTTGAATCAATAAAGTTCCTTTTTGAAACATAATATAAATCAATAGCAAAATGATTCTCTTCATTAAAAATTGTTTTTATTTTGAATCAGAATTTGCAAAAAAAAAATCAAGAAAATACAAATGCATAAATAGGTATACTTGTTATGTATAAATAATTAAGTCATTTATTATCTGCATTTTACATCAATATGACCAGAATAGTTGTAAAACATTTAGATATATACATTGTATGTAGCTGAAAAATCCGCCCTGCATCTACAATTGCATTACTTCACAGTTGATAGTCATTGTAGGCTACGAATTACAGAGTTTCGGCAAAAAAAAAAAAAAAGGAAATGTAATCACATTTAGCAAATGATAAAATGTTTATTTTTTAACTTTTCCAAAAATATAGTAGAACATGCAGGCCCGGAGTTGTTAAACATAGCCTTATGCTGTTGCATCATTCGAACTTTCCTTGGACCCACTCTGCTTATATAAGTTATTTCTTTTATTGAATGAATCCTAAGAAGTGATAGGAAGTATCTGAAAGTTAATTTCAATTTCATAATCCTATGACAAAAAATGTTGTTGTTGTTGTTATTGATATACAATTAACTGATGCATTACTGAGCAAAATCGCTGAAACTAATTATTTTTTTAAGTCAGGGAACAAAACTTGCAACAATAAAATATAAGAGAAATCGATGCTTTGTAAAATTTAATTTGACAGACATTATTAACAATTGCAATCCAAAAATACAAAACCACAGTGAAATAATGAGAATTAATTAGATATTTCACATGGTCTCTCAATCATATGATTTAAATATTTAGCTTTTATAGGTGATTCCATCAACATCTCTGAGAGACTGAATGTTTTGCTTATGAAGAACAATTTAATATATATCTTGAAACTGTAAACTAAAGTTATATAATTCCATTTCACATGGAAAACAAACCATTCTTGACACAAAAATAATCTTACATCATTTAATAAAATATGATAATATATCTATTATTCTATCATCCTTGTATAATAAACTACAAT
The DNA here is from genome assembly GCA_028023455.1 of Epiperipatus broadwayi. Taxonomy (NCBI): domain Eukaryota; kingdom Metazoa; phylum Onychophora; class Udeonychophora; order Euonychophora; family Peripatidae; genus Epiperipatus; species Epiperipatus broadwayi. Next base: position 2,565,880 of record JAQFVV010012429.1, on the reverse strand, counting down.
TAGCATTTTAATACTGAAAGCTTATAAAATATGAATGCCACATTTTAAATTATAAAATACACACTTATGCATTTAAGATATATAGAAGAAATTTATTTTAAAAAGGTTTTCACTCAAATTGATTTATAGATTATATAAAGTAGCAAATGTTGAAATAAATAAGAAAAGGATCAATGACTAAAGATAAAAATCAATTAATATTTGCAATATAATATATCAAGGGTAACAATTTGGGCTTAGGATACAAAAACTAAAAATGCAATTGGAGTTGTAAAAACTCTTGTTGCAAGATATTTATTTGTAAAAGAATTATTTATTTCAATAAGAATAAATTGAATTTGATTTAGAATCTTGATTAAAAAAACAGCATTTGTAAAAACTCTAAGAAAAAATATATATGTAAAGATTAATTTATTATAGATGTTTAATTCTAACAAACTTGTAATATTCAAGATAATCTGAAATAGTAAAATAATTATAAAAAAGTTTTAAATGTAATAAACCAGCTTTCAGCAGACCACTGCCAGAATCACAGACTAAGAATACACAGTTAGAAATATGTCTCATGGTCCAATATGTAAATTAAGTTTGGTATGTAAATGAAGCGATTAGATATTCCTTTTTTTTTTTGATAATGAAACACAGGAATTTTTTTTATTGATGGAAAGAGGATAATAAAAAAAAAAGGATCATCTAATCACCTAATTTACATGCTGAACCTAATTTAAATATTAGACCATGCTAATATAAAAGCATCTTCTTAACTGCGCATTCTTATTCAGCACTATGATTCTGGAAGTGATTTTCTAAAAGCTGGCTCAATATATTTAAGACTTTCTTATAGTTATTGTACCTTTTCAGATTAATTTGAACAGTACAAGTTTGTTAGAATTACATAATTATATAAAAAGAGTATATGCTATTGAGAAATATAGATGTTTAGAAACTTAGGATTAATATCAAAGGAATGTCTTGTGATGATATTGTAAGACTTATAGATACTAAAAGTGATATTACAATAATAGAATTTAAAACAGGCAAAACTTTCCATACAGTAGAGCCACTCAGTATAAGCCAGAGTAATCAATTGATGCCAAAAGGTTTGTGCATAAAATCCCTATCTAGTGCATACTCATCTAATATCTCCAGACTAGTTTCTAGCTTTGTCTTTCATCAGTGAGGAGCCTTGGATCTGAGAGCAATGCACCTAGATCTTAGTATCTAATGCAACACTCTAGCAGCCACTTTTTATATCTACTTAACTACAAAACTATGAGAATAAAATTGAAAACACAATAATATTTTCAATCCAGGCTCATTAACTTATATGGGTCAGTGATGAGTAAGCATAAGAAATGGTAATCAAATGATGTTAATAATACAATTTGGGATAAAAAAAATAATGGAAAGTAATTAAATGCTTTCATTAAATAAATTTATGACACATTTATGCCTTAAAATATTTAGAAATCTGACTAAGTTGCTAAGTAAGTCACAAAAAATTTAATTGAATACTGAAAGTGATTTTCTTTTTTTTAATGAGTTATACAAATATGATTTAGCAAAAAACTTTGATCAATATTTTGCCTAGTATGTTTCTTAAATTTTTTGAAACAAATGGGCAAAGATAAAATAAAAGTGATAAAAATTTTTTTACATGTTGACTTTGAATAATAAGCAAAAAAAAAATTGTTAAAAACTAATAAGATATTAAAAAAATTCAAGGAAAAAATTGCATTTATTGGAAAAATTAGATTATATGTATTCTTAGAACAGAAGAATATATTGAAAATATGGAAGAAAAAAAAAGGAAGGAGAAATGTGATGGAAGAGAGAGTAAATCTAAGTATTTAAAAGCTGAAACATTTAGGAAAAGTCTAAAATATCTTATAGAACCTATTTAAGAGTATAAAAGATTTGATAGTGAACAATATTTTAAAAATCAGATTAAAAAAATATTTGTTTTTTAATATGTAGATATTATTTTTGCAAAGGATTTGTAAATTATATTTAATCAGTATAGAAACAGTTCTGAAAAAAAAAAAAATTAATAAAATTGAAGTCAGATTTAAAAAATTTATTTTGCTAAGAAATAATGTGTAAAAAGAAAATAATGAAATAGATTTTTATTTTAGGCCAGTCACAACCAGCGCCATTTTAATCTAGACAATTGCCTAGAGGCCTAAACAAAATCAAACTACTTGAAATTCCATAAATTTTTTATTATTATCATACATCTGTAAAATGAAATTCAAAAAAATAATAAGCACATCATGACCTCTTTAACTTGTGCATGAGCAATAAGCATATGATTTGCTATTTTTCAGTGAATTTTATTCAGTAAAATTGTATTATTTTTTTAAATTTAAAAGAATGAAAGGATGCAAGCAAAAAAGAATGGCTGAAGAAAAATTAGTGGATTATAGTAATTTTTAATTTTATACCAAAAGATAAAAGATATCATACAAAAATAAATAAATTAGACAAATTTACAATAAAAATCCAAATTGCTGGAAAACTTAAGTAATATCATTCTAATGATACTTTAATGTAAGAAACAAATGAAACTACAATAGCTATTTAAAAACTCAGTAAAAACACACACACAAATTACATTACATTCATTAGCAATATTATCTATTGAAACAATTTTTACATTGGATACTGGCTGTTAAGTAATAAAAGCTTTTATGGAAAAAAAGGATGCACACAAACTGTAATTTTATTTTAAATTTTCATCGTAAAGATAAATGTATAATTTATTTTAAAAAAGTGTACTTATTCATATTTCTTTTAAATTTTTTTTTTTCTTAATAATGATAATTTATTTTTGCTATGGAAGAATGGGACTAATATATTCCATCTATAAGAAAGAAATAAAACAATGTAACTCAGCTTTCAACTAAATAAAGCATATGTAACAGGAAAAATTAATCAAAGAATTTAAAAATTGTTAGAAGAGTATTCAATTTATTTTTAAAAAAAAATTAAACAATTACTGAAACTTCAGAAGATTAATACATAAAACTAAATGTTAAAGAGTATAGGAAAAATAAGAATGATATAAACAGAAATGACTTCAAGCTTAAGCTATTTTAATTCTGTCATCGCAAGAATTATATCAAAAAATAAGTGACATCTAAAAAAACAAATTTGTGATAAGTCAAAAAGATCAACATGTTTACTTGATCCTTATAGATAACAACTAATTAAAGCGGGACTACAAGCTGATAAATTTATTTGTAAATTAAAATATTTTAAAATTAAAGTTGTAAAATGAAAGTATTTACCTGAAATTCTAAATACAGCTCTTACTGTAATCTGTAATTAAAAAAAATTACAATCAATTTTTAAAAACAAAAATTCATAAAAGAATTACAAATATGCATTAAAAAAAAGTTATTTTTATTTGGGAAAAAAAAAAGCAAAATATAGTATATAACTATAAAGAATGAAATGTTTTAAAAAAATAAAACCAAATTGATATTTTAATTAACAATATAACCAGTCCTACATTAAGGTAAAAGAAGCATTCCTTGATTTTTCTTAAGTCAGATTCTTACTTAAGCATGTTAACAATTAAAAAAATTTTCAATAAGAAAATGTTTTTAAAAAAAATAAAAAATAAACTTTAAAACACAAGAGACGTTTACAGATTGCAAAGTAAACAATAATCAAGGACTTTGTTGATTAATATATATATATATATTTGCACTTTATACATGCCAGGAAAGATTTAGATAAGTTTGAATTTATGAATGTTGAATTTACTTAATAAGGGAACTATTTGTATTTTTAAAAAATATATATTTAAAAAAAAAAATGATTTGAGAGAATTGATCCAAATTTTTGAAACATTTTAATAATAATCACACTAAATAAATCAAGGAGAAAATTATATAAAGAAATAATGAAAAACAACAGTGTATTATTAAAAGTATTAAATAAATGTAACTCTAAAGTAAGTTATTGCTTTATGACCCCACCCCTCCATATTAAAAATCGTAAATATTGTATTCAAATTGTTGAGTATCAAAAATATTAAACACAACTGTTGCTAGTAGGAGTTGTGAGAATAATATCTGAAGAAATGTGTGAGCTATTTCTGGTAAATAATTACATTACTGTAGTGACTTATCTAACTGAAGTTTTGTTTGTTTATATAAGTAATTTTTTAAAAAAGCAACTTTATTATCTCCAAACAATTACTTGGAAAAGGGCATTAAGAAAAAATAAAGCATGATTATAATAATGATAATTTTAATATTAAAATAAAACAATAAGGCAATATTTTTCACAGAACACCCAATAAAAATAATTATAACATAAAGAGTGCAAAATATGTTATAAAGCAATGATTTAACTATTCCTAATATTAGTTATTTATCATATGCTGTAAATATATTTCAAAAGACAATCTTTCTTATCATCTATCATTATATTTTCCTTGCTTCTTTTCACTCAGCAGTTTCTCCAAATATACTTAGATATTATCTCAACTTTTATAAACATGATCATCTTAATTTTTCTTTTTTAATTTCGTCAATAAATTTTCTTTTTTGCTCTTTTACCACTATTTGTATATATGTAACTCATCCAAACATATATTTATTTTACATCTAATACATAATTTTATCTTTTCACAATATACAAGTTTCTGTAGCACAGAGCTACATTTTAAATAAATTTCTTAATTCTCAACTCAATGATCTGCAAAATAATTTCTACTTAGCCATTAGTTATTATTACATCTCTCCCACAATCTCTATTTACACATCTGCTTCCATATTTAAAAAGACTAAATTGTTTTAGACCTTCATGCCCAACTATCAACTCTATTTTTTATCTTTTTCATCCATCTTTATAAATTTAATTTTGCTGTTTTATTTTCATGCAATTATTTTTGACACTATTAAAAAATAAGTAAACCATCATTCTTTTGATTTTATGAACAATGCAATTAACATTTAATTGATTTAATTCATAGTATTTCAGAATCTTTACCTCTATTTAATGATTACTAACTTTTTTTTTTTTCGAAACAAAAAAAAAAAAGATTACTAACTATTCATCTTGTTATGATTATTTATATTTACTTTCACCATCAACAATCAATTATTTTACAATCAGATCATATGTAATCCTCTTCTGCTAATGCTAATTCTATCCTTACCAAAACAATATTGTCTAATCTAAATATTAAAATAAAAAAATAAAGATAATCAATAATTTGGCAATAATCTTCTATCTAATCCTAAACAAACTAATTAATCTTTCAAAATGTTCAGCTCAAATACTAATATCTAATTATTAAAATTCTTTCATTCTTTAATTTCTAAACTATTATGCTTTGTCAAATACCTTTTCACAATCATTGTGACAAATATTTATCTCTTCCTTCAAAATAAATCTTTGTTAAAAGAGCTCACTCATCATTACAATTACATCTTTAACATAGAATTCATTTATATCTAACCATTCCACTCTTTTTCTTTTTTGCTTCAATAATTATGCATTCATATAACTTGTTTTTACTTATGAAATTAATTATTCTATCACATATTTAATCACATTTACATTTCTTTGCATTTTTTTTTGTACATCTTTACTTTAATTCTATGAAATCTTGTCTAGCTTTATGAATTTCTGTAATAATTTTTTAAATCCTTTTTTAGTGTTAATATTTTTCTTTTTTTTTTTCCATTGTTCTTAATCCTTGTTTTTTATGCCCACTTTCTATTAATGTATCTTAATGATGTAAGAATTTTTGCAACTTTACGATGAAGCTCTAAACACCAAATATCATTGAAGTTTATAATATAGCTCTAAACATAAACAGATTAAATAATGTTACAACCATGATAATTTAATTATTGGTAGGGTAATGGTAACTTATTTGCTTCTTAATTGCTGAATTAATTTTCAAATACCGAAATTAAAATACATCTATATTGGAATTTATTATTTTATTTAATTCTTTGTTACTTATAGTTAAATTATCCTTAACTGCTACTTTGGTACTAGAATGTCATTTGGAAGTCTGAGAAAAATAGACTTTTTTTGTGATATAGTTAGCACTTGAAAATTTGTTCCTGATTTTTTATCTCAAAGCTATCCAATTTTAAATAATCCAAGAGTTGCATCCAAAATAATAAATACAATACATATATTAAATTACTGGAGAATCCTACCATTAGTTAGGTTTAGCAGGCATTTAAAAAATATCATTTAAAAAAACTTAAAATGTTTATAAAAGTTTTAATTGAAACACTAGACACAATGCAATAATTGTTTATATTATTTTAGTAAGAGCTTTCTTATAGTTTGGCTCAGTTTACTAAACAATACAAAGTTTGCTTCTTTGATACATCTTATATTTGAAAAATATTTGAGTATGCAGTGATGTAAAAACACCAGATAATGATAATATCAAACAAACACCAAGATTATCATGTAGTGACGGAATTAAAATATCTAAGAAGCAATTGATTCAAACTATTATTTTACTTTTTCACTCAAAAAAAAATCAAAACTTCTAAGTAGGCTGCATTCTAATATTAAAAAATACAAAAAATAAAAAGTTAGAAAATTAAAGAAAAGATTGGAGTTAGGTTTTCTGGACATATAATTAAAGAATGGAATATAGTGAGATAAATACACAATATCGTTGCTATAATTGATGCCATAAACGAAGACTGATGGCACAAGAGGTTTATTTGACCAGGCCCTATAAAAATCTAAGTGACTGAAGATAATAACATTTTTGCTTTAAATGACTTTGTTTTGTTATAGTTCAATATTTTTATTGAAATAATTATTTAAAAATTTAATTAAAAAGTTTAATTATCATAAAATCTTAAAGCTATTCCTAAAATAAAAGTTATCTCTTCATTTTTTTACATAGTCATAAAGATTATTTATATTCTATTAAGAACTCATTATCATATAACATTAGACATATCTATTTTTACAATACTCTTAAATCTCATGATTATGGTTATTTAATAGTATCTAGATTGATACATTTAATCAAATTTATTTTCTTCTAATTACAATTATTTAACACATATAAAGCCTTTCTCTTTTATCAATTGCTCATATGTAAGTAATCATTAAAAAAATTGTATATAAACAAGGCAAAACTCTCTATACAGTAGTGCCATCCTGTGCCAACCAGAGTAATCAATGAATGCCAGAAGGCTTGTGCATAAAATCCCTATCTAATGCCTACTCATCCAATATCCCCAGACTAGTTTCTGGTTTGTGGCCTTCATCAGTGAGGAGCTTTGGATCTGAGAGCATTGATTACTCTGGTTGGCACAGGGTAGCACTAATGCATGGAGAGTTTTGCCTTGTTTATAAACAATTATGTGCTAGTATAAGAGATGGTGATCATGTGATGCTTAATAAAAAAATTGTAGTCATTATTTCAAAAACTACACAATATTTTGCCAAAATGATCATCATAGTTGCTATTTTGATCACTGATATTTATGACCCAATATTATTTTTACATTAATTTTTAAGGAATAATTGCAAAATATTTTATTAGAAAAAACCATTACACTATAATTATTTATTCAAATAGTGTTCTGATCAATAATTATAAAAAATTACTTACAAATCATAGCTATTGTCAAAAAAAAAAAAATCCTTTAATTCTTTATTCTATAATCCATTACACTTTTCTTAAGTACTTATAGATAGAGAGTAATAAAAGCTTAGCAATGAAACAGTCTTAATATAGTATGATTAGCATGTTTTCAATATCTTTGTCCCAATATCATATCATGCTAAACATACTATATTAAGACTGTTTTACTGTTAAGCTTTTCTTACTCAGTATCTTTAAGTGCTTAAATGTCAATAAATTCTTTGTATATATAAAAAATCTAAATTTGATGTGTATCAAATAAATTGTAATTTACTTTTTTTTAAAAAATTATGATATAAGTTAATTAGTAACTGAATAGTGTATATATATATTTTAACTATATGTACATTTTGTCTTAAAATGTTTATACATATATTATAATTACTCAAAAATGAACATAATATATAGATTACATAAGCTTCAGTATGTGATTATTTGCTTTTTAATTAATAAAACATCTTTGCCAAGATAATCACAGAAACAAAACAAAGCAAAAAAAATCTAAACACTTTATAAACTATTTTATAAATGGAAAATTAATATTTAAAAAATCCCAACTAGTTTACAATTATAAATGTAAACTTTAAAAAAAAAAAAAAGGAGGGAGAGGGGGAGGGCAACCAAATGGGTTTCTAAAAAAATATTAAAATATATTAAAAATTACATAAAACTAGTGATTTAATATAAAAACATAATTAAACATTTAATGTAAAAAAAGGGTATTACAAATTGTAATTTTTATACTAAATTAAAAAAAAAAAAAAAAATTACAGAAGCAATAAATTTTCAATCTCCTTTGTGGTGATAATTTCAGTTGTAATATTAAATCTTATATAAATAAATTATTAATGTTAATAAATTTATACATATAATATATATTTAAATATTTTATGTGAGAAAATAAAAATTCTACTTCTTAATTATAATATTGCACATTTAATTCTAATTCTCTATTAGCAGAATAAATTTTTAATATATTTAATTGTAATTTTTCTATACAAACAAAAGTTAGTATAACAAATAACTAAACAACTTTTAACAGTAGTTCGGTAACAAATATAATAACATTTTTAGTTTTAAAAAATTAAACATTATTTACTTAAAGTGTATAAACTTTTTCCATAAAGAACTTATGGCTCATAAAACAAATCAGTTATGATGATGAGTAAGACAAATTTTATACTCTATAAAACTTACAGTTAAGTTAATAATGTTTTTCACTCAACAAATTATAAAAAACAAACACATTCATTTGAAAATATCTCACCTAAATGTTGTTTAAATCACAAGTTTTCTTGTATCCTTTCTTCTATTGGCTCTCCTTTTCTTTTGCCTTCCTAGTGCAATTTTTTTTTTATGAATGTTTTTTTTTTTAAAAAATACTTACAAGAATGCTTGTTAGGTGTAACAATTGGTATAAAAAGGTATAGCATTTCAAAAAATAAAAAGTATAATTTAAGAAAAAAAGGTGTAGCATTTCAAAAAATAAAAATTATAATTTAAGAAGCCAACATAATATACTTTTTTTTTTGAGTGGATGGGATCACAAGAAAGTATAAAAAAAGTGTAGCTTTTTTTTTATAAGTTTCACAAACAATGATTTTTAGGAAGAACTAAAAAACTGATATATTTTGGCTGTAAGTTTAGATATTTAAAATAATGAATTGGATGAATAACAATAAAAACATAAGTATTGAGATTAATAGGTAACAAAATATTAAAAAATAATCAAGAATTTCAAGAAGTATTTGAATGGAATACTGCCAAATATTCTGTCTTAATTATGCATTTTATTTAATAACTAATTTGTTATAATCAATGCAAATTTGTAATAAAAAAAAATTCATTTATTGACAGGAAAATAAGTAGAATTTTTTTCATGCAGATCACTAAACTCAGAATTTACTATATGTCAGACAATCCAATGAGTGATTAATATCTTTTATATAGTTTTATTTACTTCTTTTCTGATTATTAAATAATAAATAATTGCATTTAGGAATGATTCAGATTTTATCATTAATATGATATCTTGTCATCCTACATTTCATTTCTACAATAAAATAAAATTCTTAAAAAATACGGCTAATAAAAAAAGGCTAACTTAAGTGATAATAAATCCAGTCCTAGTTTGATCATAATTTGAAATTACAGATACTTACAACGACTATCCATATTCAAATATCAGCCTTTCAAAGCTAATTGTGCATACGCTTTTGCGAATGTTAATCGTATATAGTAATTTAAAGTGACTGTACCATCTCACGCTTTCCTTGCCAGTACTTCAGATTTGCTCATATATAAGCATTTGAGTCGTAGTAATAAGTGATTCATTTTATTCCTGCATAAATACTATATCTTGTATTGGAGAGAAAGTATTCATTTATTATTATTAACACTCGCAAAAGCGTATGCACAATTAGCTTTGAAAGGCTGATATTTGAATGTAATACAATTGTAAACATACGCTATATAAAATAAAGGACTACCCATAGTAATTTTTTTTTTTAAATTGTTGTTATAAAAATTTACATTATTTAATAATAACAACAACAAAAATGTAAAAATGATGTGGAATTAAAGTGGCAATATTGTAGTAACTGAAAGAACAAAAATGTATATTTTTAACATGCACAATTTTGAATAGGCAAAAAAAACTGGCATGGAAAAATTTTGTCAAAATAAAATTACAATAATGGAATATCTGCAACAAACTGACTAAATCAAATACATCATTTTATTTAATGTTACAAAAACTATTTTAAGCCTTAAAAAAAAAAAAATGTATATATATATTCACACACACAAAATGCACATTGACAATTTTTTTCCCTTTCCTTTCTCTGGCTGAAAATTATTAAAATCTTCAGCTCTACTGCTAACTATTTTTACTACTATCTCTCTGCTCTTTATTCTTGTTCACTTTCTACACTACAATTTTTTAGCATTCTACCATAGATCCTTTTCAACAAAATGTGTTTAGCAATGTGAAATTCCATTTATTATTTTGAAAACGTTTGTCTTCAATTCTTATGAACAAGTCCTTTTTATTTGCTAAAAACTTATATTCAACTCATTCCAAAAAGGGCAATAATTCAGAACTTTTTATATCTTCTTTATATAAAAAATTAGTCCAACCTTTTTTATATATGGAAAATGATTAAAACAGCTTTTGAAATACCCATTTACTGTGAACTTTTAATCTAAATTATATATGTTACCTATATAGAATTTATTGATTGAGGAATTAATAATTTGGGCAGGTTATATATTAGCAAGCTTTCTTTACATGATCTACCTTTTGAATTTATGGTTACCTTATTTTCTTTTTAATCATTCCAAGTTCAATAGAATTTTATCAATTAGTTATTTCATAAAGACAATGTTGATGTACTCTTTGTTGTTCTGACTTTTCTCCATTCTTTTTTTTTTATATATACAAACTAATATTTTACATTTCTCTGAAGCGCCACTATTTCACCTTGTTAACTTCTTAATAAAATATTGATCTTTATAAAATTCTAAAATAAACTTATGCTAATTTAATGAAATCAAAAACTCAAATCTTCTTTCTAAAAGAAATAGATCATTTCCATCAAATTTCTGATTTTATTATTTTCTAGAAATGTCAACATCCTATTGCTAAAATTGTTTTTAAAGGAACAAGATCTTTTATTTATGACCAAAAATTTATTTTTTCCCTCAAACATTTTTTTCCTTGAAGAAAGCCTAATTTGCTTATTTTCCTATCTGAGGTTGAACAGTACAGCTAATCATTTATTGGACAATAATCCACATATAGATATATAATTAATTTTCCCTTCAGTCTATTATATTATCATACTATTACTACTATTTTTCCTGAAACTATCACAACTAATGTTCTTTTACATATACTACACTAATATATCTTGCTTCTAAAACTAAATATTCTATTTGACTTATCATTTCTCATTATTTTTATACTGACTATCTCAGCAAATGTATTTCCCAATTTTATTCAAGTCTTTCCCCACATCCCTTACATATCAATTTAGATTTCGGTATACAGAAATTTCCATCTTCATATTCTTCAAAATAACAGAAAAAAAAGCTTTGTATGATTAAAAAAAATAGAAGTACAGGATTCAACAACTAACAGGTTTTAAAAATAATTTTCAACGAAGGAAATGTTTAATTTCCAGAGTAATAGGCTAATGAGTTTTAAATGTTAGACTCAATACTCCTTGAATAAGATATTTCAATATGAGTAGTTTTAAATAAAAAGAAGTATATATTATTATCCAATGTGCTATGTAAGACCAATTCATCCTGTGATAGTATATATTATGAAGAATATGTTAAAAGAGTTGACAGATGATTTATAAATAAAAAATAATGACTCTGAGATGATGCATGAGATCTATGTGGTTAATGGCAGATGATTAAGGTTACTATTTCTACTACTAAAAAAAAAAGTGGGAAATATTTTTCATTTATAATTCATGAAAAATAACAGAAAAATAAAAACACTAGTTACAGTTGAAAGTATTCAAATACACTTTATAATAATATTTCTATTGACCGAATGTTAACAACTGTTATATAATTTTTTTTTAAAAAAAAGTAAAAAATATTAAAAAGATTATATATTTTGATTATTAAATCATTATTTTGTAGAATTTTTATTAAATTAACAGCAAGCAACTGATAGTCACTGTCAAATTAACATTAACCACAATTCTGAGTTTTAAATATAAAATAATGACTCTGAGATGATGTATGAGATCTATCTGGTTAATGGCAGATGATTAAGGTTACTATTTCTACTAATAAAAGAAAAAGTGGGAATTATTTTTCATTTATAATTCATGAAAAATACAGAAAAATAAAAGCACTTGTTACAGTTGAAAGTATTCAAATACACTTTATAATAATATTTCTATTGACCAAGTGTTAACAACTGTTATATAATTTTTTTTTTTTTTAAAAAGTAAAAAATATTAAAAAGATTATATATTTTAATTATTAAATCATTATTTTGTAGAATTTTTATTAAATTAACAGCAAGCAACTGATAGTCACTGTCAAATTAACATTAACCACAATCCTGAGTTTAAATAGAAATTAAAGAGATAAATAATTAATCTACAAAATCAATTCTTTTGATCACTTTTAGCACCAAACACAGCTTATGATTAATGTCCACTATCCTACAAATTATGCCTTTATTTTGTAAAGGAAATGAGTTCAATTTGATACATCAATGAAACAAATATCTAACCTACTTTTAGCAGCCAATGTGCTGAAGTTTTATTTCTTCAAATGTATCCATTTTTTTCAATGCACTTTCTATAAATAAATTCATCTAAGTAGGAGAAGCTCTTGAAATCCAAATAAATGATTCTATTGCTCAAAGCATTTTGATTGTTCACAAATTTAAGCATATATACAATATAGAAATTTTACGAGTTAAATGATATATAAACTTGTATATACATATTTGTAAGTAGGTACTTCATCTTTGTTTTAAAACTTTATAAATATAAAAGTATTTGTATTATTAACTTTACATTATATGTGTATTTAAAGATACTAAATTTAATTTTTAAATAATCCTGCACAGGACAAAAACAACAGCAACGCAAAGAAAAACCATTAACATATTATTCAATATACTTGTCAAGTGCAGGATTTTTAGCAATCTTTCATCTTTATTTGCTCCTCTTAAATAATTAGATACACATTTATCAAACAATTTTGGATCATTAATTTCATTAGCTGTGACCAGATACTGCATAATGAAAAATCCTAAACCTATTTCAAAGCAGGAAAAAAAAAATCCAAGTTTTAACTAGCCTAGATCATTGGCAAACATGTTAATCACTAATCCAAAGAAATCTTTTGTTGTATATATATGCACAAACATAATCATATATTAACATTAATAGCCGCTCATAAACAAATATAACAATCCTAACTCCCGATTTTAAAAAAGAAGAGATAAAAACAAAAAATTAAAAATGACTTCTGTGATGACTATACAAACTAATCTGTGTAACAAATATTTTCATATATATTTAACATGGTCCTTTAATCTATTTTCTTATGATACATCAAATTTTTCTTTATAAAAGACTTCAAAATTTTGTTTAATTGTAACTTTCCATTACATTTTACCATCACGTTTTCCCAGTGAAAGTTTCAATAATCTACTCTATAAAAACTATGCTCAAGACTATTACTATTCATTTGTTTAGTGTGCCTGATCTAACGAAAATGTGCTTCTATAATTATAAAATCAAGATCATCTAACAAAATGAAAAACACATCAGTTAATCTTATGATGCTGTTTTGCATTTTCATATTATTGGAAGGCATTCTTAAATCAAAATTTTCCATTGCTTTTGTATTGCATTGATAACAGTTCAAGGTTCTCACATCCAAATTCAGCAGAAATTAATTAAAACAATTATATAAATGAAAATTCATCTCTTATTAAAGGCAGCAACTGGAATTGAACCCCACAAAATTCGATTCCAAATGTTGCTTAATATGTTTGTCATTATTAACCAATAAAGCACTAAAGTTGTTTTTTAAACATTTATTACTAAACCAAATTTTTTGTTTCATTCAAAACATTCCATAGATTATTTTTTGAATTAATAACAATGACCCAATTATCAGCATACTATAAATCTAGGACATTAAGTACCATCATTTATTTTTAAATAATTTAATTAATATATTATTTAATTATTTTACTTTTTTGATATGCCACAAGGTATAATAAAAAATATTTTTTATTTATATTACTATTTAAAAAAACTTTTTTGAATTATAATTTTTTAAAAAAACAATGCATCAAAATATTAAAAAAATTGTTATACTCTTTTATAGATCTTCATATTATACTTTTTGAAACATTTCTTTCACTTAGTGAAAGTTTCAGATATGAAAACATTTATATGCAAACTTATATCTGTTATTAGATTTTGATGATTTAACAGTTTAAAAAAAAGCATTACTTTTATAATTATTAATATGGATTATTCTCAAACTCAAAAATAGTAAATTATTATTTGCCTGAAGGTTTGTAATGATATTATATTAAATATATGTTGGACTATTTCCATCATCTTGTTGTATTTGAAAAGTTTAAATAAAGTTTAACATTTTCTATACATTTAACATTTACTGATAGATGATAGAAATAGTCCAACATATTATTACAAGTAAACTATTATAATTTATAATATTTTTAAATGAATTAAAATACATATTAAGTGGAAATTTTTCAGTCTTTATTTCTATAAATAAATACAATTACAAAGAAAGGAAAAAATTGATAAATTTAGTCCTTTTTTCATTAATCCAGACTTATTCATTATATCTCATTAAGCTCAATACTGATATATTTTTACCATTGTTATTTTATTAATATTAATGTGTATTTGTTTAAAAACCATCAATATATATATACTTTCTTTATAGTTAACTCATATTTTTTATTTAAATCTTAATATCTAAATATTCAATTAATTATTAGATTATGACATACTTTATGAATTATAATGTCAAACTATAATTAAATCTTGACTATTCATAAATATTATTTAATCCTCTTAGGCTATTTCCAAAGCCCTGTGAGATTTATATTGTCAATATGGTAAACTAAAGTTTTCATTGCAAGTTTCTGGCTTAGTGATGTACATATTCATTTTCAGAAGATTCTGGTTCACATCTGGATAAAGAACTGCATAGAATTATGTCTAACATCATGTTATAATTGAATGACAGTTGTTTACAAAGAAATAATTACACAGAAAGCCATTTACAATAGAAGAAATCCGAAATCTGTTATTGGAAAAAAAAAAATTTAAATACAGTGAAAATTAAAATGATTGATATAAGTCTCATCTGAAGAAATAACGTTTAAATTGTGGATATGTAAATGATATTAATAAGAGAAAAAGAAGTCACAATGTGCTACTTCTTTTTTTGGAAAAAAAAAATTCTGTACTAGATCTCAGCTGAAGCATAAAAAAAAAAAAGTTTGATCACTTAAATGCAACCTGTTCATTCAATTTGTCACTGGAGTTCTAAAATAGCAACGAAGCACATAATTAGTATTTCTCCAAAATACAATTCACATGTAATGAATCACAAAAAAAAATCACTCATTTCAATAGCAAAAACTATATTAGGTTATTAAAAGCAGATTGATTTAGCAGATATAGAATGATTGAAATTTGTAAAATTAAGCATAGTTTATTGAACAAATTAGAACAGAAAATTAAATGATTCTCATAATTTTTGCTTACAATTCAATAAATTTGTGAAAAATAATGTTAGCAGTTTACAATCAAATATCTAGATTCACAAACTCCAAAAAGTTTAGGCAAAAAAACCTATTCTATAAATTTAACACATAGACATTTGTATAAAATATGAAGTGTGAAAAAAAATTATCTTCTCTTTACTTAGATGAATACTGAATTAATATTATTAGGATAAGAAAAAGTTAATTTGTAGGATAGTAAAAATGACATTAATACACACAAAAAAAATTGAATATGTTTTAGACAGAAAATAAATTAAAATCATGAATATAAAAAAACAAAAGCAAAAGAATAATAGCTGAACATAAAAATTTTAAGAAATCTATTTTTTTAGAAAGCTGATTAATTGGTGATGGAAATAGATGTCTAAGATTCATACAAGGTCAGAGAGTTTTTTCTTTTTTTTTTTTGGTATGATATTGAAACTGGGAATTTTAAAAAAAACTTTATTAAATGTTTGAAATTAAATTTTGTTTTACATGAGAAAATAAAGATTAAGAAAGGAAAGGAAAAATGATTAGAAATTTTTAAGATATGAATTTGAAGAAAAGTAGCTAGATTAGGTGAAGATTATAAAGATTTGATAAAAATAGATCTTCACTAAGGAATTTATTTTTTTTTAAAATGGAATTGGTCAAGTTCTTAAAATTTAGATAACAAGTATAAGTTAAAAATAAAAAAAAACTGGTGGATAATTTTAAGAAATGAGTTTGTAGAATTACAAGAACAAGATTAAAATAACTTAGAGCATGTAATCTAGATAGTATAAGAGTTGTATGCTGGCAGATAATTGAAAACAATTTTATTCAAAAATTTATATTACAAGACTTCATAATAATAATAAATTAATTTATATCTGATTTCCTTGTACTTTATATAATTTTGTCCACCAAGAATAAAATGAGGTGACTTAAAAAATTATTGATTAGATTTATCAGTTTGCAAAATATATCTTCTGACAATCCTTGTTGAACAGCATCTATTATATTAAGAATTAAGATCTCGAAACTTAATATAAGATATAATTTTGTTACTTATTAATTACATAATTGGTTATATTATACATATTTTATATTATTTTTAATGATGTTAAGCTATAAACAACGTATATTTTTTTCCATTTCTTTGTGTGCTATGTTGATATAAGTAAAAAAATAAAAAAACAGCCCAGACAGGCTAAAAAATAATAAAATGATTATGTATATCAATTAAATCAATAAATAAATTACAAATGATTATAAAAAACAAAACAATTATCCATGTCATTTTTTGAACATCTTCATTAGAGGACCATTTGTCTCCAAAATAATTCTTTTGCAGATCAATGAAGCAGAATTTATTGGAGGTTAAGTCCAAAATGCTTCTAACTGTTCATTTGTTAGCTGGCTTTAAAATGTGGCATAATGAAATTGAAACTTTCCCATGAATTGCCCTTTCTGAAGCTGGGAATTTCAAATACTGAAATTATATTTCTACAGATAGTGACACATATTAAATTATTTTGATTACTGAGAATGAAGTATATTTGGGTTAGAAAGTAGAGCATTCAATATTTGTACCAAATAAACTTGAAATAAAAAAATATTTGCAGAGATTACAAGCACAAAACCAATCTCTTTATTCTGTATTGTTCATTAACTTTTTGGGATACTCAATATTCATGCACCCTGAAATTTTAAACGAATATTATAAAGTTAATTAAAAATATCCTACTACAAATGCCACAAACTTTATCACTATTCTTTCAACCTTTGAATATACTAGTTGTGCTCAACACAAATATTTAACCATGTAACAGGAAACATAACTTCATAAAAATTCTTTGCAAGAAACTTTTACTCACAAAAATCACAAACAGCATAAATCAATATTAAACTACTAAAATTAATTATGAAACATGTATGTCAAGTACTAATGTACTTCACCATACTGTTTGATATGGAAAACCAGTATTGTTTTACTTCCATTAGTAATTTAGTTATTTTCATAATTCAAATGAAAGCTACATTATGTTGACTATTGAATTGAGATGGAAATACTATATAAAAAAATTTTTAAAGTATAATTCAAAAATATCTGATAATTATAGATTTAAAAAAAAGCATATTATATCAATCTTATTTTGTTACGTTTAACTGATGTACAGAAAAATACTGCCATAAAAAATGAATTTGCGATAAATAAATGTAAACTATATATTTATTAACATTTACATTTTCTTAAATATTTGTTAAATTCACAGTGTACATAGCATTTATAGTATATATTTAAAAAAAACACTTGTCAAAATACCTTTAATAAATAAAAATTTTAAATCATTTGTTTTATTAGCTTTTGGTAGGGAAAAAGAGCAGTTTTAAGATTTTCTTAAACAAAAACAGTGCTAGAATAAAAAAAATGTATTCATTTCCAAACAAATTAAAATTGTATATATATAAATATTATCATGAATTTAAAGATATATTAAAATGTTAATTAATTTTAAAATATATATAATAGTCCCATATCTGCTGCTATTTGGTTCTGAGACTTCCTGTGGATACATATAGATAATAGCAAACTCTAAATAACATACTTCTTCAATGCTTTTTCTTAAAATGCTTGAGTTTTTATTTAAAATATATATTTATATACATGCATACAGACCTATGATAGAATTTGATTATAAAAATACATTTAAATATCAATAAAAATAATTAACAAAAACTAGAAGAATGCAGTTATAAAAATGACAATGCAATCATATGACCAACTAAGCACATAAGATGAGGAACCAATTCATAACAGGACTTATTTGGGTGGATTCAAAATACCATTTACACATTTTCTTTTGAAAAATAGTTCATAACTTTCAATACATACATGAAAATACCAAACTTCTTTTTAAATCTTGTTTTTTATATGACTATTATAAAAATATAACTACACACTAATGTTTCAACTATTTTATAATCTAGTCTTTTACAAGGCCAACTGAAAAATAAAAATACAAATATATAATATATAAATATCACATTCCAAACAAATCCAAAAATTAAAAAATACTCGTTGCCTCAAACCCTTTCTATTACAAACAATTTCAAAACTTTTATCAATTTTTTTATTTTATATACCCATCCATAAATTCTTTAAAAACATTTAATTAACAAATCTATTATTTTCTTTTCTATTAACATTCTATTCAATTCAGGCTTAATTTCACTAATGTAAATTCCTTACATAATAAAATGTTTGAATTGTATTAAAAATAATATAGAAATGTCATATGTTGAGACTACAAAAAATAAATTAGAAATTAGATTAAAACAGCATTTAAGTGATAAAAATTCTATTTATAATCATATGAATAAATTTAAACATAAAGATTTTGAAATAAAAACTTTAGAATATATAAAATCATACCATGAAAGAATAATAAAAGAAGGAATTTACATTAGTGAAATTAAGTCTGAATTGAATAGAATGTTAATAAAAAAGAAAATAGATTTGTTAATTAAATGTTTTTAGAGTATTTTTGGATGGGTATATTAATGTAAAAAATTGGATAAAGTTTTGAAATTGTTTGTAATAGAAAGTACTTGAGGTAGAATGTTTTTTAATTTTTGGATTTGTTTGGAATATGTGATATTTATTATTATATATTTGTATTTTTTAGTTGTCCATGAAAGAGACTATATTATAAAATAGTAGTTATATTTTTATAATAATCATATAAAAAAATCAAGATTTAAAAACAAGAAGTGTGGTGTATTTATTTATATACTGGGTGGATTCTTAGGTGAGATTTATAATTTCAAATTTACAAATTTCTAATTTTAATAATACTTTTCCAAATCTTGTGTTATTGAAAATATGGAAGTACATCTATGATACTAAAAAAATTTAGAACAAATATTGCCTGTATTGTAAAAAATGAAATTAATTTTTTAAAAAAAAAACACAATATAAAATAAACAACCATTAAACAATTGAAAGATATTATAAAAACAATTTAATATGTAAGGCTAAGCATTACATTTAAACTTTCCAAACACAAACAACTTGTTAGTAATAACACACAAATAGACAACACAAGTTAGTAATTACACAACATTTCAAGTAATATTATTCTCCACTCTTCTTCAGGTGTTGCTGGCCTATATGCACAGTGACAATATTCACTTAGAAGTTAGACTCGCACCTTTAGATTCTTGAATATTGAATTTTAAGTCAAACGCTCTACGAACTGAACTATTCTGTCAAAGGCTCAATTGGTAGAGTGTTTGCTTTAAAATTTGATATTCAAGAATCTAAACGTGCGAGTTCAACTTCTAAGCAAATACTGTCACTGTGCATATAGGTCAGCGACACCTGAAGAAGAGTGGAGAATACTACTACTTGAAACATTGTGTAATTACTAACTTGTGTTGTGACTTACATTTAATTCTCCCTTAGTGCATCCCACTTTTCCATATATACTATCATTCATTTTTACATAAGTCTGTATATAATCTGTAATAATTAATAAAAATTGAATGATAGTATAAACAGATTTCATTAACTTTTAAGATCATTATTTCTGATAACAAATGTATACTATTACTTATTTTAAGCATTTCAAACAAACTTCTTAAAAATTTCAACATCACAAGGTTTTGGATCTAAACTAATAAGTTTGTGCCTAGCTTTATAAGTCTAACTCAAAACTACACATTTTAGAGACCTCAAATGTAAACTACATAATTATAGAATAGAAACAAAAGTAATTGCTATTTAATGCAGATTAGAAAGATTAAAGAATTATCTATAATCATACAATTGAAATTAATAAAATATATATAGTATAACTGATTATCTAGATTGTGCAGACATACACACAAATTGGTTGAATCCAAAACTATAAACTGTTTGAAATTTTAAAATTGTTAACCTGAATAATAAATTAAATAAAGGATGGCAGTGGATGAAAATGCTATCATTCAAAGAAAGTCAATAAGAAAAAAAACAAAAAAAATGTGCACTACCATCTAGAAAATACTAATTTAATACATGCTTATATATTTTTATAATAATAAGAATCAGGAATTATTATTTTTTTAAAAATCAAATGTTGGGTAGCTCATTGACACTATAATTGTTATTATCAAAAACAGGTTTATTCAACTATGTTTACAATAAAAGAAAAAATTATAAAATAACATTAAATATGGCAATACATTTATAAACCATTAAATTACTTAATGTCCAATATTAATAAGATTTCATGTGGAATTTACTATAAAGTGAGGAGCTAACTTCAAATCTCTTTCTTTGATATCTTTTAATTTTTGTAAAAAAATTAATATTGGATCAGGTATAACTGACTTGAAGATTAGGAAGCAATTGACAAACCGTAGACAGAAAGTAATGAAAGTTGCTCTTCTTATAATTGCAAAATCCCCATAGGCAAAACCTTCTATGAGTGTGTTGATAATTGGATGTTTTGTTGTATAAATTTGATTAATCAATATTCTACAGCCCTGAAGAGAGAAACAATCGTTGAAAACATGAAATATGGTATCATCCTCCCTATGGCAGAGTGAGCAAACAAGGTTCAAAGATGAAAAACCTCTATACATCACAAGAAAGTGGCTTGTTGGAAGTGCATTGAGATTTAGTTTTAGAAGAAAGTCCAAATATTTTGGCTCTAGATTACTTCTTTTATATTTCTTTATAATGGCAAAGTTTGTACAGGTGAGAATGTTATGATCTGGGATAATTGTTGAAAAAAAAAAAAAAAAGATAGGCATCCCAATAACGAAGTTTCGTTGGTTTTATTTGAGTTAAAGGTGCGAGAATTTTTGCAATGTCAATTAAGACTGGTGTCAGCCAACCATCATTAATTGGAGGTGGAGTATCTGTAGGATGAATAGATAGAAAAGGTGAGTCATCAGGAAAAATCCCATTAAGTCTTGAAATGAGGTTATTTGATTTCTGTAGACAAAGAACCTGAAGTGAATGCAGTGACAAGCCATTAAGTCTTGTTGGTCTCTGCACTCTTCTTAAGCTAATAGCAACAGTTTTACCCTTCCACATTAATCTAGAGCAAAGAGAGTTTATATTCTGGATAATTGTTATTATATATTTATATTTAAAAAAAAAAATTGCATTAGTAATAATACAATTATTAAAATAATGATGAGACACTGAAGAAACAGAAAGTTATAGAACATAAGTTGAAAAAAAAGTTTATTTTTAGAAACAAAAGAAACCAATGAAGTTCCAAAGAAGGGTGACCTTTAAAGAGATTGGTAATTTTTGATTCAAAATATTATAGCAATGTTTGACTTTAAATAAAAAACCATATTTTTGGGAAGAAACATTGATAAGAGATATATAATCCAAAACCAAAGATCATAGGAAAAAAGTAACAATCTCTATAGAATATTTGTTAGCTTTTAAAGAATTATGGGATCAAAAATTGTAAATAACATGATTATGTTTCAGAAAAATTTATTTGCATTATCCCATTAAAAAGTTTATTTGAAATCAATAATTAATTAAGAACCCAGAAAATTTTATTAACTCTTTAATAAAACAGAAATAGAAGGTGGCTTTTTATAAAAAAAAATTTTTTTAGTGTAATGTTGTCATCAAAAAAAATAATGAATAAACAAAGCAACAAGTTAATTTAAAGGAAGAAGAGTTGTAAAAAGAGATGTCTGAGTAAATCAATACCAACAGGAACCGGATAAAACTTCATTCACCTTAAAATAATTTAGAAAGTGTAAAAGGTAAATAATATAATATTATTTTACCAAGATATGATGCAGCAGATATTATCAAATTGGAAACATGTTAAACAATTGCTAGTCTTTCCAAATTTCTAAATCAATGAAATATTTATGCATATGCTAAAAGATTTAGAATACAACAATTGCTTCAAAAATAATAGTATCTATCATCTAATACACCTACTTTCTTTTTCATAACTTTGGTAAAAAATAAAAAATGCAAAAGCAATAAGATGATAACTAGTTAGAAGGGATTGCCTGAATGTTCTTTTTTTGGTTATAATAAATTTTCCAACAGTCAAAAAAAAAAAAATTAAAAAAGTTTGAAGAAATGGTTGAGCATCAGTTAATTCATAAATACAAATTCTCAAAACAGCAATCAGAATGTGCTATCAACTAGAAACTTTTCTAGCATTAAGATTAAGAATATATTGAATAGAACAGTAATGGAAATTTATTCACAATATGAAAAAAAAAACAGTTTGAAAGAGTAGCGCAATAATAATCAGAATTTAAAGTAAAATTAAAAAGAAAAAAAAGTCAACCCTTTCTTTGAAATAATTTGCACAAGCAACAACACCAACTGTAAAAGATGGAAAGAAATGAGTTTCAAATTTGCAAGCAATTTTTATAACCAGGGACCAGATAATCTCAATATCATCAAAAATAAAAATGTTTACAAACATTTTCCTGCTATTTTGAAATATGTTTTTATAAGTAAATTAGAAAATTTAAATCTAAATATAATTACTAGTTTTTGTTATTGATTAATAAATCTATTTAGGCTACAATTTACAAAATATAATAAAATTTGTCATAGGAATTAAATTGAAGTCAACTAAAAAAGACGTTTAGCAATAAATGAGTGCAGAGTAATAAATTTTTGATTTGACTTTTAAATGAAAAAAAAAAAAAACAAATCTCACCTTGACTATGAGATTAAGCTATTATTATAAAAATTTAGTTACTGGTAAGATCTCTCAAGGAGAGTTCTCAGAACTATAATTTATACTCCAAAAAAAAATAATAAACAAGTAATATTATTATTAAGAATGAAGTTATAAAAAAATGGCAAGAGAAAGGCTGTGTAATGAAATGCATGACAAGACAGAATCAGTAATGTACCATTTACCTGCAATAAAGAAATTAGAGATAAAAGAAATTACTAATTAGATTTTTGGGGGGAATATAATTCTTGATTAGTATAATCAGAAACTAAGAAGCCAGTTTTGTAGGACTGAATTATTAACAAATTGGATTTAACATGATGCATAATAATTGAAACAGAATTATGTAGATTGTGATAAGTGATATTAATTAAAGCAAATGATTTAAAGAAAGTATAAGACTAAAATGATCTGAAATGTATTTGGATGATTCAATACTAAATTTAATTATTATTTCATTTTTTTGATTGAAAAAAAGGTCTTTAAATGTAAAAATGAAATACAAAAATAAAGTATTAGATAGAATGCTGAAAAATAAATAACAAAGAAATGAACATAAACTGGAATTTAGAATATCACTGCTAGGATTAGAATATTAAAATACAGTTTTCTTTCTAAATATCTAAAAATACACATAAAAAAATTATATTTAGGTTAATAAAAGAAAATAAGTCTATTAGATTATCAATATATTTATATATAAAAATGTAAAAGGATTTATGTACAATTTACCAGTGGTTTACTAGTAAGTAAATTTGAAAAACAATCACTCTTACTGCTCTGGTAACTTAAAAACATTAAAAAAAAAAAAAAAAACCTCTCATGTTAAAATAATTTTATTTTTACATTAAAAATTCTTAGAATTTAAAGATTATTTACAAAAGAAAGGTTTAACTATGTTTAAAAACAAATCAATATAATTTTGCTTTAAATAATTCATTAAGTCAGATAGCTGGAGAAATAATAATGGTGTTGCGACAATCAAGATTCAGTCCACCCTGTAACATAAAAGCTTTAATTCAATGATTCTACTTTAGGTATTTTATGCTGGATGATTGCTGTGCTTTTTATTTACTAAGACAATTCTCCATTATAACATTTAATTAATAACAGAAGATTGTAAATGAAAGGATAGCCTATTTATCTCAACAAATCTAATTCATTAATCTATAACCTATTGGAAAAAATAAGAATGAAGTTTAATATTTATAAAAATAACAGAAGAATTGGCTAATAGCATGTAGGGATGGAGAAATGCAGATATAAAAAAATTAAAGAAATAAAATCAGTAGTAGATGAAAGAAATAACATAATGAGTAGATAAAAGTAAAAAAAAAAAAGGTGATTTGATACAAACTACATGTCTTATGGTAAGAAAACTATATATGATTTGCAAATATTATATGTAGAAAAGGGAACTTTTTGAATAGGTGATTTCAAAATATATACATATAATAATATAAAAATATGGCATAAAAAATAAATAGTAAAAAATATCATAGCATACATATTAATCCTCAAATAAATACCAATTAAGAAAAATTACTATTACCATTATTTCCAGCTCTTTTTTTTCTAATGATATCTATATGTGCAATAAAAAATTATATCTGGTAAAATTGTGACAATAAATAGAACAGAGCAAAATATCTAAAAATACAAAATTAGTTTGCAAGAAAATATTATTTGGATTACTAAGTGACATTTCAAAGAAAAATGTGGTGACCAAAACTGGAAAAAAAAGACTAAGATGTAATAACAAAAATTATTAACCAGACAAAATAAGTGAAGATATAGATACTTCATGACAGGTCAGATAATAATAAACCGAAGTTATGTAATGTTATATTGGTTTCATAAATAATGTAGGACGTGGAAATGTGAAAAAAAAGTTGTTGTCAGAAGAAAAGCTTTTGTTGAGAAAACATGGCACAAAACATAAAGCAAAAAATGGGAATTAATATTAAAAAAAAAAGCAAAATGAAATGAATAAATTGCAATGTATTTGATGAAAGCAAAAAAAAACTTTAATCATTAACTGCATTTTAGAAAACTAAATTTTGAAGAAAATAGTAAATTGAAGAAGTGATTTCAATATGCTTGTATAGATATTGAGTGGACAAAATTGGGAAAAAATTTAAGATATAATCTCTTTCTATAAAAACTTTAGAATATAAGCTTTATTATGCATGTAAAAGGATTTCTTAGAAAAAATTTGGTTAAATAATTAATGTTTGGCATTGATTTATGTCATGAATGAAAGGTATTATTTTTAGTTTAAGAATAATAATAATTTAAAATGTTTTAAAGTATTTAAAAACTTAGGCTATACATTAAAAAAATAATAATCAGAAAATAAAAAATTATTTACAACAGCTATATAAATATCAAATTTTTTTAATATACATAAAGTCTTTTTCAGCACCTGATTTAGTGCCCTTTTCAAATATTAATAATCTATTATATTATGTTAACTAACTATTTCAGACATAAAACCATCTAGTGTTCAATAATGAAATTAAAACAAAGAATAAAAATATAAATCATTAAAAAAAAAAAAAAATCAAAACCTGCATATATAAATCCAGTAAGTACAAAATAATTGACTATATCATAATAATACAATATCAATAATTATGCACTTATAACGCTCGTTAAAGAAGTTATATATATTATTAAATTTTTTAAAGCTTAGCGCTTTCAAAGCTCTTACAATTATATGTGTCAATTTATATAATTTTTCATTCATTTTTAATTAACCAATTATTAACCAAATTTATACAAGTCTTGTAAATATTCATATAATTATTTTTAATATGTTTTATATACTTATCTTCTTTTTGGATCTTTGATGTAATTTAAACATTGAATACTTTTTGCAGCATCTATTCTATGTCCGTATTTCAAGTAATGAATGTATAATACAGATTTATCATCTCTTCTATTATTATTATGTTTTTTGGCTCTTATCTCTAATTGTTTGCCAATATGACCAAAGTAAATCATTTTACAATTTCACATGTAATTTGATATAAATCATTTATTAATAAATTGAGATTTTTACTATTTGTCCAGCCAATATTTATATTCTTCTCAATATAATTTTTGTTATATCTTAATGTATTATATATCTTAGGATAATATGAAAGGCTAATCCATTTCTTATTTGATTCATTATTACCATTATCAATACCATTAATTTATCTCAGACATTTTATCACCTACTACAGATGTTTTAGAATTAAAAAATATATTTTTAATAATTTTAGGATTATATCCAAAAAATTTATATAATTTAATAAATTGATTCTTTTGTAACTGAGCTACACTTTTATCTATATTATATTTATCATTCCTATATTTAAAATTTTTAATAATTGCTCATTTTTGCACCAATGCTTGTGAATCTACATGATAATTTTTCTTTATGTTCTTTAATAAAATATTTTAACTTAATTTTATTATCTTTATATTAATTTCTATATCTAAATATTTAATCTTCAAATTCTACTTTTGTAAATTTAATATTAATATATTATTACTAAATTCATTATAAATATTATTCATTGCTTTTTTATTACCAATAATTAAAATATCGTCATATCTAGAATAATGTATTATTTCTTGATTAATTACCTTTTTTTAAATTACATTTTCTAATTCATTTATAAATATTGATTAGATTAACCCACTAATTGCACAATCCATAACCCATCCTCATGAATATACCAAAATTCATTATTGTATTTAAAATATAAACTATTGTGTATTAATTTTAAACCTTCTTCAATTAAATTATATAAAGATTATAGATATAATCCTAAAACTATTAAAAATATATTTAATTCTAACACATCTATAGTATGTGATACAATTTCTGAGGTAAATAATGGTATTGATAATGAATCAAATAAGAAATAGATTAGACTTTCATATTATCCTAAGATATATAATACATTAAGATATAACAAAAATTATATTGAGAAGAATATAAATATCGGCTGGTCAAATAGTAAAAATCTCGATTTATTAATAAATAATTATAGTTTGAGAGATCATATACAATACAAAAAAAGAATTGTATATAAAATTACATGTGAAATTGTAAAAAGATTTACTTTGGTTATACTGGCAAACAATTAGAGGTAAGAGCCAAAGAACATAATAATGCAATTAATAGAAGAGATGATAAATTTGCATTATACATTTATTACTTGAAATATGGACATAGAATAGATGCTACAAAAAGTATTAAATATTTCAATTACATCATCCAAAAAGAAGACAAATATATGAAATATATAATAAAAATAATTTAAATAATTGTATGAATATTTACAAGATTTCTATAAATTTGGTTAATTAAAAATAAATGGAAAATTATATAATTGATATATATATAATTGTAAAAAATGCATGTAATTTATTTTATTTCTTGTATTATGATATGGTCAATTATTTTGTAATTACTGGATTTATATATGTATGTTTTATTTTTTTTAATGATTTATAGTTATGCTTTGTTTTAATTTCATTATTGAACACTAGATGGTTTTATGACTGAAATAGTTTGTTAACATAACAGATTATTAACATTTGAAAAGGGCACCAAATCAGGTGCTGAAAAAGGCTTTTTATGTATATTTAAAAAATGTGATATTTATATAGCTGTAGTAAAGAATTTATTTTGATTATTTTACAGAAGATTTGTATAGATATTTATTCTTTTCCAATTTTGATGACATTAAAAAAAGTATTATTTTCTGTGTTTAATATAGACATTTGAATACTTACAATGAAGTCATACATAGCAATCTAAATTGAAAATATGTTAAGACTAATTCAGCAGAGAAATAATTTATGTAACTTGATATACAGAGATATAGCTAACAATTTTTATCTGTGTATTGTGTGCATATGAAACCCCCCCCCCTTCCATTTAAAGATGAAAATATGTTTTCCATTAACAAATTCAAATCTACATAATGCTAAACTGATATCCATAACAAATTATAGAACTAGGCATAATTTACTAGCAAACATATCATCTAGTTTCCTGTTCAAAATTCCCCAGAAGAGAAGAAAATTAAACTATTTTTCTCTTGATGTGTAAGAAAATAATAAAGATTGTGCATCAAAAAAATGATGAATCTAAGAGCAAAATTTTAAATTACTGAGGTGTCTAAAATCAGCTTAAATTTATATTTATAGATAGAATTAATTATTTTAATAACGTTGCAAACTATTTTATACATTATATAGATGTTCTTTGTTCGAAAATTTATTATACAGTACATACTAATTTAGCATTATATAAATATGTATCTATTACAGCAGTTTGCAAGATTATAAAAAAATAATAATTGTGCCTTCTAGATGAAAATTTACACTCATTTTGGTGGAAATGTAATCTTGATAACTTAAAATTTCAGTCAAAGATTTATCGTTTTGATTTAGTCTTATCAGCTTGAACATTAGACGAGAAGTGGATTCATTTTTTCATCTGCTTATTAATTTTGAATACAAAATTAGATAGCACATTTACTTGGTAAATTAAATTAATATATTTGGTAATGTTTTATTAAATATATATATAAACTTTATAGTTGTAATTTTATAAAATTGGGATGATGTATGATTCAGTTTAGTTGACAGATCTAGCTTTTTAAAATTAAAAAAAAAAGTTTTCTCTATCTGTTCTTCTAGATTCATATTTTAAGATCTACATCTTGAAATATCAGAAAATTATATTTCTCTTGATTGCTACATATATTGCATATTAATGTCTATGATTACAGACATATGTAGGGAATTTTACACTTCAATTTCAGTTTATTCTTTAGATAGATATAACTTGTACTTTTAATTTTCAAAACTTAAAAGATAAAATAAATATGCATTGTTGGTTATAAATTAACTTTTCAATATAATTTAAGTACAATTAATACTTGTAAAATAATGTGATTCGGGTTTTTGGCTCTAAAAGAACTATTGACAATTTTCAAAAATGAAACATATGTTCAGATGTTATTACGATTTATTAGTAATGATATCTATAATATTACATAGAATAATAAAATGACATCTTTCTCCTGAATTAAAAGCAGACTTAAAAATATATATTTTATGAAGACATTTGAGCAATATTCATCTGGGCTTTTAATAATGTCATTATTACTGCAATTTCAATTTATAAAGCTACTACTTTCTCAAAAAAAAAAGTGGAATTCATTTATAAAGAAGTTTGATTACATTATCTTTGTAAATATAGAATAGTTATAAATGACAACTATGTTGTAATCTTACAATATTTTATAACAAGTCTAAAAATAAATAAAGCTTATTGTCATATATGAATATTCACAAAATGTCACATTTTTTCAACCCATGGATTATGTATTGTTTTTTTTTTTAATTTAAGCTATGATATACTTTATTTTTATATGTGGAATCAATCACAGAATGTGAAACAAATGAGTGGCACATTATTGGAATAGTATATTTATTTATTATTATTTAATGTATGAATTTTTTTGACAGCTTAACTATTAACAAAATATTATAGAGATTCTAACCAGGAGACAGAATTGCCACTGGCTTTATTAAATTCTTTAATTTTGTCACTGTAGTCATAGATTCAGCAATCATTAATTTAGTATTCAATAGTTTGTTTGCCCAAATTTATATAAATCAGTGACTGATAAATTCTATTTATGAAGGAGATGAGCACAAGGATTATATTATTCCAGAATGGTTGATGAGACTCAAGTGCCATCAAGGGAGATCAAATCAAGCTGGCTTTACTGGAATGGAAAAAAAAATTGTTTGCAATGTTTTATGTCATGTTTCTACAATTGTAGATTGAATATCCCAAAGAGTCTTGATTTGGGACAAGTTTTGGAGTAGCCTACCACAATTCCCCAAAAATAAAACCTAACCAGAAAATAAGTCCTAGCATGATTTTTCAGGATACTTATAAGCTCTATCCCAAATATAAGCCCTAGTTAAGATCGTCAGCCACAGACGATCAATAAATGTATTGAATTTTAAATTAATGAAAGTATAAATAAACAATACTAATGACATTAATACTTTAAATAAATGGTAATATAGATTATATAGTTCTTTTGTATTTTCCCATTGACAATTTTCAAGAAACGTAATTCTACCTATATAAAGAAACAATTTATTTACAAGTAAATATATTGGACAATTTATAGTTTTTTTTTGCTTTTTTTTTTTTAGGTACTTATTTTATTTACTAATTAGATTTAGAATGTTTGATTTGGCTTCGGAGTCATCATGATAGCTTTTAAATATTCAAGGTAGAAGGAATATTAGTTTGATTTCTTAAACATATTTTTTTCCTCCTAAAAGATTTTATTAAAATAATGAAAATGATTTTAATAATCAAAATTTAGCTTAAGTTAAATCATCAATCTTTCTCCTAAAGAAAAGTTTTTAAAAAGAATACCTAAGCAGGGCAATTACAAGCAATTTAGTAAGTGTTTACAATGTGCTCACATGATAATGGAAGGAAATAGTTTGTGTCATATGTAAATTGTCATAATTCAATACTCTGTATGTTATAAAGGACATACTTAACTTGCATGTGTGAGACACAGAAACATTTTCTGAATTTTTGCGCTTTCATTTTTTTTTTGTTGCTGTTGTGTGGACAAATCATTCTTAACTGTAATCATTTTTTACCACTCTTATCTCACAAGTCTTCAATTAACACTTGATTTAAGGATAAATTTAAATGAATAATATTCTGATCACCAGATAAGATGAATACAAAAAGAAAAAGCTATTCTGGTGAGTACAAGAAAGGAATTGTGTGAGGCTTCCAGAATAAGAACCTTACAGCTTTCTGTAAAGAAAAATACTTGAATAAATGTATATTTTTGTACTTGAATAAATGTAGATTTTTGTACATAAAAAAATAAAGACATTCACTGAAAATAAGCCCTACGGTCTTTTTTTGGAGCAAAAATTAATATAAGACCCCGTCTTATTTTCAGGGAAATATGGTATTTTGAATTATTGGCAAGTGTGATCTGCTCAACAGCTTTTTATATAATTTCTGTGAAGCAACCTCTATTCTGATATTTACTGGAATATGAAAAGACAGTAGGTGATTGCAAAGAAGTAGACTTAAGGGTACTAGGAATATTCCTCATGATAATATTTAATTAAGTATCCAGAGTTTCGTATAGAAACTTTTCTTCAGCGATACAGTATTCATCAACAGAATATGCTAGTGCTAAAAAGCTGTTCTTGAAGTATTAGCATCACAACATGAGTAGTGCTAACTAGCTTTCCAAGGAAGCTATTCCTAGAAATTAATTTTCATCTAATCTTTTAAGCTGAAATGATATAAATTTTTGCCTATAAGATAGCTAAAGTCTTCTAAGATCTAAGTATTAATACCAACAACAATTAATTCTCAAGAAATGATTTAATTTATAATACATCTAGTTATTTCTATTAAATTTTACAAAATGTTGAAAATAATTGATAAAATAGATTATTAATATTACTGAAAAGGAAATATATCTAAACAAGGCAAAACTCTCCATACAGTAGTGCCACCCTGTGCCAACCAGAGTAATCAATGGATGCCAGAAGGCTTGTGCATAAAATCCCTATCTAATGCCTACTCATCCAATATCCTCAGACTAGTTTCTGGTTGTGGTTTCATCAGTGAGGAGCTTTGGATCTGAGAGCACTGCACCTAGATCAATTATGTGCTAGTATAAGAGATGGTGATCATGTGTTAGCTTAAATATGATCTAACACAACTGAGTTTATATATATCCTAAATAAAAAAAGTAATAAAAGATTGTTATTATAGACTGATGCTATTGAATTAAATATATAAACTTTGGATAATGTAATGTAAAGATAGTTGAAGATTAATTAATAAATCATTTTTATTAGATATATAGGCTCGATGTAACTTCTGGAGTTGGAAAAGAGATGCCACTAATATCAAATAGTTATGTATATTACAAACTTCATAAATGTGCAAATTTAATTATCTTAAAAATAAAAATAATCTAATTCAATGATAGCAAACTTTTCTACATACACTAGTCAAAAATTTACCAATAATATTAATCAAATTATAAAAATGTGAGCAATTTTTTAAAAAGCCAAAAATTAATTATTATAGAATTTTACAAAGATGAATTGTCATAAATTTTTGAATGAAATTTTTGCTGATGTACATTAGATGCTAGATAAATGCTTAAAATGTTAATAATATATATGCTGAACTAGATTCATTGGTCATTCTATTTCTGAACATCTTTTATAAAAATTAATCCTAAAAATAATGATTCATGTGCACAAGGAAAAATTTGATAATATAGCTATTGCTAAGGTTTTTAAACAACTGAAAGTTTTGGGAATGGCATTCCAAGTTTTTAATATTTCTTTTTAAGCAATTTTTTTATTACATTCAATAATCAATCATTTTCAATAATTTCCAAGTCATTTCTCAAATCAATAAACTTATTTCCATATAGAATTGGATTAAAAAATCAATTAACTGTAATTTTATATCATTCAAATTCAACCACTCAAGAATTTTCAAACTGAGGTTATCTGCTGAAGATATGTCTGGATAGAAAATAAATGTTGACATTTCTTCAAATTGTCTGAACTGTATAGATATTGAAAAAAAAATGTTAATCATCAACTGAATTAAAGTAGAAAACTCATGTCAATTTATTTTAATTTGGTTTCTTTTAAGATTCTATATCCGCAATTTTTTTGTATTTGAAATAATATCATGATTAAAATTTTCTAATTTAGATCAAACATGGCAATGACTATTTTACTAACATCTTGTAGTTTAATATTTAATTCATTTAAATGAAAGCACAATTCAGTAAAAAAATAATTTCAAATTCCATTTTACATCCATTAATTGACTGTGTTGTTCAATGTTATTCTCATTATGTAAAAAAGCCTTAATTTTCTCTAAGCACTCAACAAATCTTTAAATAATTTTCCATGACTTTAGTAAATAAACTATGTATGATAAATTTACCTCACTTAACAGTCCCAGAAATTTTTATTTAAAAAGCATGTAGATATAAAATTGATTAATTTTGTTACCAGGTTCATAATACCTTTGAGTAAGTAGCCTCTGATACATAAAATCTGTTGATATATTATAATGCAATAAAAATCCAGAATTGTATGTCCAATGTATTTGTTAAATGAAATGATAAAAACGTTTTCCTGTTCAATCATACTACGAGCACCATTAGTTATAACTAATATAAATTTGGAATGGTTTATTTATTTTTCAGCAAATGCACCTACAATTGTATTGCAAATATCTATGCCTTTTGTTATTATTGTCAATGATGATAAAACTAATTAATTCTTCCATGATATTGTCCCTAACTATTTAATAAATAAAAATAGCCAAACAAGCTGATCCAATTATGTCAGCACTCTTATTAAAACAAAGAGAAATGAAACAGGAAGATTTTATATTTATTTTTTGTTGAGAGGTTATCTTTTTAGCCATATCCAAAATTCTATCTTTTATCATATTTCTAGCCAAAGGCATATCTTTTATTCTTTGAATAATTTTTTCTTTATTTTCAAAATCTTAAAAAAAAAACTAGTGCACATATACACTACAGCCAAAAAATTTCCAGGTTCAGGCAACTACATTTGAGACAATATAGCTAGCAATACTTATATTTGACCGACTGCCAATAAATTTGAGATGTTCATCACCATTTCTATTTTTAATGGCTCTTGCAGTAAGTTCTTTTTGTTCTTCTTTGCTAAGAGATTTACGGTTTGATTCATAATGCCATTACTGACAAGGTTCTGCATATTTCTATTCCGGAATATAAAAAACAAACTATTTTTTTTATTAATCATGTTAAATTGTTATGTCCATTAATTTTGGAATTCTCTGCTATTTGATTCCAATAATTTTTATTTTTTACATACACTGTCCATGTTAAGTAGAACAGCTAAAAAAGTTTCTAAAAAAAAAAAAAAATGCTGAGAAAAATCTCTGTAAAAAAATTAAATTTTCATAATTCTTTATATATATAAATATAATTATTTTAAAATGCATCTACACCATATTGTCCGTGTCTGTACTATGAATGGTACATTTACACACAAATAATGCACTTGCAATTTTCTTTGCATACTCTCAGCATGCCACTTAGTGTATGCTGGTCACCAACATATCTAAATGTACATGTGAATAGAGAGATAGAGGCAAATATCTATAATAAAACAGAGTGCATCATGGTGAGAAAAATCAATTTTTATTAATTTCTCTCATTCAAACAAAATTTTCTAATAAATTAATAAATAATTTTAATAAAATATAGGCTAATAATAAATAGTAGTATTTTAAACATGCGATCACAATTTTCTTACATAACATCTCTAGCATGCATGGCATAGGTTCACTATATTTACAAAATAATGAAAGCAAAAATAATTTTTTCCCCCACAAAATCTTTTGAATTCTTGTATAAATAAGTATACTATTTGTTTTTAAATAAGTATACTATTTGTTTTTAAAATTGTTTTTTACGAGTAGTAATAGATGAATAAAAATTATATATATAAGAGTATAATTTTGAATTCTATTTCTTAACTTAAAAGTCGTAATTAGTTGACAAAAAGCAATTGTGATATATTTTAAATCACCAATAATTTTGTTGACATGTTTTGAATTTTTTTTTTTTTTTTTAAATATATTTAACAATTGAAAAATAACTTCTCTTGGCATCTTGTTTATTTGCAGTGTAAATAATATATCTAAGATCATAGACTTCTCTTTGTTTTAATGAGTGTAAATATGTTTTGACATTGTCATTCAAACTATTTCATGTAATTTGCTGTAGATTTTAGATATTTGTGCAATATAAATAGACTGAAATATAACCAAGTCAGAATAGTTAAGTTTGTTTTTAATGAATCATCCATTTGAGCTCTAATACACTTTAAAAATTATATAAATCTAAAAGGTTCTTTAAGATCAGAAAAATGGATTCTAAAGTACAGAATATCAATAAAAGTTGTTTCTATAGTGTGATAGGAAAAACGCATTATCTGTTTCATACATTACAATGTAAAAAGAATATAATCAGTAGATTATAATATAAAAAAAATATCTTATTTGATAAGAATATGAGTAAAAAAAAGAAATGACTTTTGAAAAAAATACCCAGTTATCATCAATGAAAGTGAATATCAATTAATTACAATTATGATTTTTAATTATAACTATCATTTCCATTTTTATTTGCTCTTTTAAAGCTGTATATAATTAATATTTAAGATCAAAGATACAATATATATATAGGGCTCTTTACGAATTTTAAAAATTATCAATTTTAGATTAAATAATTTGAACACATTTCTAGTGTAAAATATTAATCTTCTCTGTTTTAATAACAAGCATTTATTCCACTGCCAACTTCCTATATTTAAAATTAGATTTGATTCAGCATTTATTCTGAGATAGTTAATTCAATTTGCAAAACATCATATTACAATACATCACTATAAAAATGCAAAATACTTTTATAGCTATTCGAATAAGTCCTGCACTAAAGAAGAAAGCTATTTGTAATAATTTCTCATTTATCCATTTCTACTATTAATAAAAATGTTTAGAAAGGCAGTCTAAATGTGACAAACCATCAAAATGCAACATTTTCAGTTTTTAATTCTTTTTCTGGAAGGACTGCACATAAAAATTGACAGCAGTGCTAAAAAAATATGTAATTACTAAGTTTTCAGCTTTTAATTATAAACTCATAAAAATTTTCAGCTCACCATCTCCCTCTATACATATATTTCAAGAGAATGAAAATATTAAGAAATGACATCATAGCAATAAAATTATGGTAGCTAAAATCTATTAATGCTACAATATATTATACTTTCTATATTTTTTTTTCAAATTATTACTTCCATAATTTATATCCTTATTGACATTTTTTAACTAACATTTTACTAAATATTTGTCATCTAATTACTCTGTCATGTTTTTAATTCTCAACATTACATCAGTAAAAACATAAACATACGCTGGATTTAATGATCTTTTAGCCATTAGAATTAACAACTAACTTTCCAAGCATTACTAATATTTCCAATTTTATTACATGATCTTCACTCTCCTCTCAAGTCCTTTATTTAAGGCTTTGTTTTCTTTTGTAAACTAATTTATTTTTTAAAACCACTTTAGAATATGATCATGGAAAACTTTTTTATTACTATTAATATCAGCAATGCATATAAATCACCTTTAATTTCAGCAATATGAATCAACCACTGACATATTACTAAATATATATATATATATAGCAGCTTTCTTATTAAAGACAATAATTTTAAAGAAATGAGCATAATCACAATCTCATAAAATCTATTTTTACTTTATCAATACTAAAATAAAATCACAAATTAAAATTAAAAAAATAAAAAAGAGCTTAATTAATGATTAAATGATTCAAAATTACAAAAAGAAATAAAGAAGGAAGTCATTAAAATACTGTTAACAGATTTCAATAAGTTAACCATCAAAATCAAGTTGTTTTTATGAAAAAAAATAAAAATCGCTATCATTGTATTTTTAAATTAATACTTTTTATTCAAAATTTTACTGAAATTACATTTTATGATCAGATAATAATAACAATTATCATATTTTCCCCAAATATAAATGTTTTAAATATTATTTGTATTTCACTTTACATTAATTTTTTTTTTAATAAAAGCAATTGTTTAAATAATTTATATTCTGCCAAATTGCATCTTCAAATAGCACTTTTTTTTTTTTTTCTGGTGGTGCAGTAAAAAAAAAAAAGTGTTTCATGCATAAGATTATTAATAAGGATAGCTGCCTTTTTAAGTAATTTATATGAAAAAATATTTTTTATAAATTATATTATGATTATTACAATAATGGCATAAATTCATATGAATTGTAAATAAAAAATAAGTTTAACCAATATTGAAATCTTTTGAAAACTCTTGGGAAACTATTTTTCATTTGAATAACTTCCTTTACATCAATGGATTTTTTTTTTTTTTGTAAAATATCTCATTAAAATATGAGTTACCAGTTGATTTGCTTTTGATACTGATCAATTTTAAAGATTATCAGAAACTAAATCCATTAACTGTCTTGTAAGCATAGCTTTTAAAATAAACACACATATACAATATGCACATATATATGATGAAAATCACTAGATTAAAAACGTGAATGACAACACCAGGATGGCTGATTCATCAATTAATTTTTTAAAAATATAAACAATTCTTTTGTGCTGATAAGTTTTGTTCAATTGAAATAAATATATTTTCAAATATTAATAATTTTCACCTTTAAAATAAAAGCTGATAACATCTCTTTCTACTCTAATAGCTGAACTGTAGGCATAATCAAATATCTAATTTCTGATAGCCAATTTATGATAAAAGTCACTGATGTGTACCAGATCCATCAACTTTTATCCATATACAGTTTGATTTACCCACTGCTTACATTTTTGTTTAGAGTGGAAAGAAAAATATTTAAATATCAGCACATATAAATAAATGTAAATTGAAGAAATCAACCTGAGTTAGTGTTTCAAAAAGTGAGTTTGTAATTAATAATTACTGTTAAGTGATAAAACTTTGAACTGCATTTATTCAAATGGTTTTTTCAAAATTTAGAGTGACACAATTTTTAAAATATATATATGTATATTGTTTCAGTATAATAAAATTTTTATAATACCAAAATATAAAAGGTTTTTAAGAGTTTGTTATATTTATATATACACAGATAATCATATTGCATCCGTAATTACATATAATACAAACATTTCACAACAAACATAATAAATATATTTATTCTATATAATTATTTATTTATATAGAATATATATAGAAAGAGTGCTTGTAGCATTTTTGCATGACAATATTCTGAAATCTAATGATTAATAATTTGTTTAAATTAATTACTTTGCTTTATTTTTAATGTGTATCCCCAAGTGTAATACATTTTAAAATATATATTATTTATTAATATTGCCTTTTTCACCTCCCCTTGTCCCCAAATGTCTTCCAGGGGCAAAATTATTACATTATCAAATAGTAATATTTATTTACACATGTTCACATAATTCCAAAAACCAATGTAGTTTGCTGTTTTTTCTTATACTTGATGTTTTCTAATCCTTTTCTAAACTGCATCTCAATTCTTCTATAATATAAAAATCACAACTAAGGAAACATTTGACTCATAAATAATATCAATTTTTTTAAACTTTATTAATTTTGTACTTAGTTTTATTAACTGTTATAAACTTACAGAATATATTATTTTAAAATATTTTTAAAAAACCATAACTTATTTTCTTGTATATATTCCATTAGATGAAAAAGTTACCATTCATTATTTCGTGTTATTTTTATACCTGATGCTGTATTTACCAATAATTGTGATAATATCTCTGAACCCATACTCATTACTTAATACTTCCAAAACATGCCCCTGCAAATTATCAATTTATCATCTTAAAACTTCAATAACTTTTTATTTCTATAAAAAAAAGACACTATATGTTGGAATACTGTCATTTTTGATAGATATTTTATAATTTAATAGACTGATTTCTCCTACTGTCTTAAAGATTTAATGCTTTAGCATTTTTGTCACCTCTTATTTATTGAGACTGGTAATTAAATGCTCGATGATTTCAATTTTGTGACATAGATCACAATAATAACCTGTATACAGTTTAATGTATAATTGCATTAATTATCATATTCTCATAATATGTTAGTTTAAACCTAATTATAAAATATATAATAATCACCCATTTCCGTTCTAAAATTTTTTTTATAAATTATCAATAGAGTCTCATTAACACATTCCATCAGTAGTTTGAAGTGATCAATTCATATGTACAAATCTACATATAATTTTATAGCAGTTAATGTATATAACCCATCTTCCTTGTTAATTTTAATCTCTTTATCCTTTACACAGTTATTAAAAGTGCTTTATAAAGCTTTATTGATATATTTTGTTGCTTTATACATAGTAACCCTTACAAAATCAATCAATCATAATGGAAGACTTCCTTTACAGACTTTCAAGTTTCTAAAAATTCTGAGAGATATAATTCTCCTCTGAACATAACCTTTTCTTATAGGATCATCAATATTAATATTATCAATTTCTTTAAACCTAATTTGCTCAGCCAAGCTATTATCTTTTCAGTACAATTTTGGTTTATTATAAGTTACATCTTACTTATTGAATTTCATTTCACTTTTTACTATATGCATGCTTTTAGTGATTTCTTTGACTACTATCTTGCAATCTTTACCAAATATACTTTCAATCATTTCTTTAATGACCGCCATGTAAATTTTATCACTTTTATTGCACATTTTGTTGCAATAACAGTGCTCCACACAATGTAAAATGAAATTTAAGTCAATTTTTTTTGCACCTTATACATCATAGGTGTGTATTCAATAAGTGGATAACAAACTCATCATTTGATCTTAAGTCTTTCATTAACAGATATTATTTGTGTTATGTTGGGAAATTTTTTTATATTTCTTTATTAATAGTTGTAAATATTTTTGAAAACACTTCTCTTGTTAAAATCATTTCACATTTTTTAATTGTTTCTTATACTTTTTAAGATTTTTATTGATTATGACTTTTTACTTTAATCTCTATTTTCACAAGA
The DNA here is from genome assembly GCA_028023455.1 of Epiperipatus broadwayi. Taxonomy (NCBI): domain Eukaryota; kingdom Metazoa; phylum Onychophora; class Udeonychophora; order Euonychophora; family Peripatidae; genus Epiperipatus; species Epiperipatus broadwayi. Next base: position 2,525,437 of record JAQFVV010012429.1, on the reverse strand, counting down.
AAAGCATTATATTATAAAATCTTCAGCCAATCTGAAAATGTAAAAAAAAAAAGTTTCGTTTACAGAAGTGATAAGTAATGGGTATTGATGCAGAGATATCAGTACTACAGATAAATAATATTATTATTAAAAAAAAACATTTGAGATTCTAAAATTTGAGTATTATTTCCAGATAAGAACAAAACAAATGCAAGAAAAATAAACATTTTCATAATATTTAAGCAAGGTAAGTTTAACACACGATTAACTGACATAAAAATGGCATTTATATTCAAATGTTTCCTAAATATATATATATATTATTTACTATGCAGAAGAAGCAAGATGTATTTTGCAGATTATAAAATGTTAACAATTGTATTAAAAAACAAAAATTAATAAGTATAATGAAATAGCAAACTGACTCAGTGTTGGCAGTCTATAAAATGATCATTTTGAATCAGGACAAATGATAAATAAAAATAATAGATACAATATATATATAAAAAAAATAATCTAAAATTTTATTTAAATGAATAATTGATTGCAAGACTCTGAATATGGCTATAAAAATATTAAAAAACTACAAATTGAAAGCACGTTTTAGTATAGGTATTAAAAATAAAAAAATGCTGTAATTATAAAAAATAAATTTTCTCATTTTGTTTGTTACAAAACATTTGTACTATGTACACTCACACACATATTTACTCAATAAGTGTGATCATTTAAGTTTTATAAATACACAAATCACAGTTCTATTTATTTATTTTTTTTTTAAAATCCATTAATTTATCATAATTATATTATTTGGAAAAATAATGTCCTATTATCAAATATATTATAGCATTAATGTAATTATTATTCAAATAATAAAAGTAATTTTGGCTACAAAAACCATTTGAAAAGACAACCTTTTAAAAATATTTACCTGAGAATTATTTTCTTGGTACTATTATGGTTTATCCATCAAAGAAAAAAAGTTGTCTTTCAAATGCATTTTTTAAAAATTATATATTCTTTGAATAAATAGGACAGTTTCTTTAAGAATCTCCATTTAAGTCCTTTTTCTTTTATTATAATCATCTTTTCTTGAAGATAATGGTTGAGAATAAGTTAAATCAAAATTCTTGTGATTTAATACTTTACGAATTTGTTCACTAATACTAATTTTACCAATAAAACTACTATATACTTCTATATCTGAAGTATGAAAAGAATTCCCTTTTTCAGAATACATATCTTTTTTATAATTTTCAAAGACTTTTTCATGTCGAACTTTATCTAAAAATAAATGTTTTTGTTCAAATGAGTTTTTAGATGAAGGTAAATACCTGGATAATGATGAGTTGTGTAAATCAAACTGCCCATTTTCTATTTCAGAATCTGATCCAAGCTCCATATCATCATAACACAGTTTATCTTTAAACCCTTCTACCTCCTGATCTGCTACATTAACACCATTAAATGTCACTGAGGTTGGAGATGATATTAATTTCTGATTATCTGTTTTTTGTTCCAAATATGGATACATATTAAATGAAGTAGAATGTGGATTATTAACGTTTTTCCTGATTTTTGCAATAGATTTTTCCTCAATATAACCTGACATACGTTGTAATAAGTTATTTGGCTCCAACTCAGTGATATTATGTTCTACTGAGGTAGAAGTGCTGTTCTGCTTTTTTTTTTTAAATAGTTGTTCTTCAGAAGATTTTTCCTTTATATTTGTGACAGTAGCTGCTCTAATTTGTTTTAAAAATAAGTCAATATTTTCATCAATATTCACAGCAGAATTTTTATTCAAATTTGGATAATTATTTTGTTTATTATTAAAATTTATTTTGAGTGATTTTTCTTTGGTTCTATTTGCATTACAAACTACTGATATTTTAGTATTTTCCTCATGGCTATTTTTAATTTTTGGTTCATTACCATTAGAAGAAAGATGGAGTTTTTCATTTACTACTTTCATTTTTTTTTTAATAATTTCACTGTTTTGTAAGTCAATTTTTTTGGTTGTACTACTTACTTGCCCTGAAACCTTATTCTGTTTTTTTGATTTTTTAATAACATTTATAACACTTCTAACATCACTATTTTTATTTGTTTTAATCAAATTGTAATTTAAAATCTCATCAGTTGCTAATCTCATATCTTCTCTAGATTTTTTACTCAAGCATTCATCTTCAGGATTCGGATTATTTATAACAGAAACTTTAAAGTTTGGCAGCTTACCTCCTTCATCTACTTCACAACCATTCTCAAAATGAAATTCTGGGATGATTAATGATATACTTATATTCTCTGATGAATTTTCCTTTTTTATTCTTGGATCATCGATACTCTGAGATGATATTTTAATAGGAATCATGCGAGGATCTACACCTTCTCCTTTCAGTAATGTTCTACCATGAAATGACTCTTTGGGTTTTCGAGATTTTTTTATTTTAACAGATTCACATTGTTTATCTGAATCAGTTTTCACCAATGGTACACTATCATAAGTTTCTATTATCTGGTTATCATCATTAAAAACTGCATCACTCTGATTACTAAGATCATCCAACACAAGAGACTCTTTTCTATTAGTTTCATTCTCCAGAGAACATTGTTTTGAGTGAACATTATTAGGATATAAAGGACCTCCTGATAAAACTCCATCTGGAGAATATATTGAAGAAATCTTTTGTGAAGAATTACCTTCTTGTTTACTTGGATTACCTTTTCCATTATTATCTCTATTTTCACTTTCAAAATGAATACCTTTGGACTCTAAATTAAAAGATTTCTCTATAATTTCAATAGTTCTTAGTACAGCAGATTTATCATCCACATCTGACAAATCATCAAGTTTTTTATTTAAGACATTAATAACCAATGCATTAATACAGCTAATAATAATACGTTTTGATTCTGATATTTCTGTCAGAACAGGTGATGTGTTATCCGTGGCAAAATCATTATTTGAACTTACATTAGCATTTTGAAATCTGTCATTATAATCTGGATGATTAGATTCTAATGTACTATAATCAAATTCAGTATTCCTATAACTAGGAACATCAAGGTTGTCTTTGCCTCGATAATCAATATCTCCAAACTGATTATGAGTATATGAATTATTAATACTTGAATTCCTTTCAGACCAATTAAACATATCATTTTTTTGTTCAGTGTGAATTGAATCAGAATAAAATTGTTCATTGCAAGTCATCTGTTCTCGCCAATCAATTTCAGATGAATTAAAATATTCCTTTTGATTTGAGTACAATCTATCTGCAGAGCATTGATTCTCTAAATTTGATGATGACTCATAATATGGTGATTGATCACAAGAATTTGTATTCCTAATAGTGATACGTAAAGGTGAATACTGTTTCAATTTTATTGTATTCGAGGGATTTTCTGAGATTCGTATACCCAAAGGAGAAAATTGAGGGCTACTCATTAATGGTGGGCTAGGTGTTCTAGGAGCTAAAGATTCCTCTAAATGTGATTGATTCATCATTTTCATTAATGCATTAACTTGAAAAATACTTCTTGATAAATCTTCCAATGTTATATTAGAATTAAAGGGTAACTTAGTTAAATCAATATTATTTGGTGCAGCAAATTGACGTATCATCTTTGAAGGTATATCAACATATCCATAATGACTGTCAAAAGTTTTTTTATTTAAAAAATCATTAGAACGATGCACAACTTTTTCTGCTGGTTCATCATCACAAATTCTATTTCGATTTCGTTTAGATTTTTTGCCTATATTTTTAAACCAGGATTTCAAAGTAAAAGTAACTACTGCATAAGGTAAACACTGCCGAGGATATTCAACTGTGTCACACATGTCATCATATTCATAAAGATAAATCTGAAAAAAAAAAAAAAGATAAATGAAATCCCAATTGTGTATAGAGATGTATTACTATTACTTATATATATAAACAACTTTTATATTCAATAAAAAAAAAGCTTTTGCCATTAATTTTAACTAATTAATTAATAGTAATTTAGTACAAAAAGTACATTACAATTTATTAATATAACTTAATGATTTCTCAACTAATACATTTAAATATCTTTTTAATGTCTTTTGAGTAAAAAAAAATATTTTATTTACATATTAAAAAAAGCTTATTGCCTCATTTTATTTAATTCAACTCAAAATTTAAATTCTGAAATGACTTAATTAAACTACAAAATTAGTGCATAAAATTATTTCCATTAATATTGACCCTTACAGTATTGTATTTCAATAGATATTTATTTGTATTCATTAAATCAGCGATCCCCAACCTTTTTGCACTTAAGAGCACGTTTTATAATACTGGCCAGGTGGGGGGCACTATTTATTTTTTCAATGTAAATTTATAGTTGGATATTATTAATAATACACATAATGTACAAAAAAATATTTATTTCAAAAATAAAATTTTAACATTTGTTTACAATATAATACAATAATTTATAAGAAATTTTAATAATTAAATTTATTTGTATCAGATAAATAATTTTTTATTGTGTTCAGATAGTGGTGGGCACACGTAAAATAGTCTGTGGGTGCCATGGTGCCCATAAGCATAGGGTTGGGGACCCCTGCATTAAATAATAAAATTTAATGCAATAATATTAATTATAATTGTTAGCAAAAATTTGAAGGTAAATTTTATTTTGAACTTGCTACAACAATTGAATATTTCATAAGTAAATTTATAAATTAACTAAATTAATGATAAAAAATAAACAAATTAATTAATTATTTGATATATATAAATAGCATTTTGGGTAATACATCGTCTAATTATCCATACCGCTCGATGGCGCTGTTGCTAGTGAAAAACAAATAGATATAACATTACCAGGCTGTTTTTATTTTGTTGATTTATGTTTTTAATTTTTGGATTTGCTTGATTTTTTGTTGTTGTTTTTTTTAACCGGTTTTATGTACATTTCTTAAAAATAATGTTTGGTTTTTTTTGGTTTTTAAAATATTCTGTCTTTTTTTTAAAAAAAAACAAACATTTCTTTTTTCTGTTCTTTTTTTTTTTTTTTTTTAAGAAACTTTTTTTTTTCCAGTCTTTTTTATTGTTTTTGAAGAAACTTTTTTTTTTTTGAGCTTTCTCGACAGACCTCTCTAAGACCTGTTGTCATATTCCTTATGGCGCTTTGACACATTTCCAACTCGGCTCTAATACTTTGTTGACTTATGTTTTTAATTTTTGGATTTGCTTGATTTTTTTTTGTTTTTTTTTTTAACCGGCTTTATGTATATTTCTTAAAAATAATGGTTTTTTTTTTTTTTTGGTTTTTTAAAATATTCTGTCATTTTTTTTTTTAAACAACTTTTTTTTCCAGTCTTTTTTATTGTTTTTGAAGAAACCTTTTTTTTTTTTTTGAGCTTTCTCGACAGACCTCTCTAAGGCATGTTGTCATATTCCTTACGGCGTTTTGACACATTTCCAACTCAGCTCTAATACGCTTCACTGTAAGCTGATTCCGGCTTCAATAATAAATTAGCCATACCGCTTGCAAAAAAGTGATTCGGCAGCCCTCAAACCCCGTTCCATGAGCGAATGGAACACCAGCGACATCGACGCGATTGACATTCCATTTCAGATGTTTGTCAATGCCTTAATTTCATTAAACCACCACAAAGACAGTTTTTCTGGGTGTGCAGAATATTTTTTTTGGTTAAAGGAAGGCCACCGCATCTGCTTCTGTAGCAGGTAAATCTAAAAACTACAATGCCGAACAGTCGTCTACCATTTAACTGTTTTGATCTCGAAAAAGTATTGGAAAGTGAGCGACTCGATCGTGAACTTTGCCAAATCATGATTTACACTCCTCATTTAGTGAATTGTGACCCCTGACAATGAAAGTAGGGGCGTTTGAGAATTTGTTACAATTTTTACTAACTCACATAAATTACAATACATTTAACCAAAAAAAAATCCGTTCTAATATACTTTTCGTCATTACAACTACAGAAACCTTCATATTATACACTGTACAATAGTTGAGAGTAATGTCTATAGAGAGTGTCACATACTCGTCGCTAATAATGTTCAACATGCTAGAGATGTTGGGGTAAGGGTGCACTTCAACATTCTTAGTGTTTGAACAGTTTACAGGCCGTAAGATCTATGAGCAGCCTTGTAAACAGCACATTTCTGTGCTTTAGCATAGAAACAGCACCATCTCACAGTGTGGATGAACAGACGATGTATTACCGCATTTTTTATCAGCTCATAATTCCTGGGACTATTTCTTAAATCTGATAAAACTATTAATGAAACTACAGTTTCATTAAAAAATCATAGATTGATATTAAATCTAACTTTATGCTAAAATAATTTTTAACTCGTAAACTAACAAGAAATTTCATAAACATGTTTTCTATTGTTAAATATTGAATTGCATAATACCAGAAAATATTTAAATGTGATAATAGAATATGTAATTATAAAAATCTATCAAGTCTTCATTGGGTAAAAGTTAGGTCTTTTACTTGATATTTACTTTTGTCAAGAATTCTTTGTTTTGAACCAATACACAAAAATCTAGTCATTAATTGTGCTGCTTTTAAAACTAGCTATTTCAAAAATATTTGAATATCTGGGCACTGAAAAAATAAGCTTTCTGTAAATATTTCAAGTAATCCATAGCAAAAAAAAAGGCCACCTTAGAATTAACTAAGTAATAGGTATGTAGTTTCAGTTCACAAACACTGTAGACTATATTATTGATTTTTACATTCGATGTTAGAATGGCCATACTCATTTAGGAGTGACTGCTAATAATTACATATAATGCAGAAATCTAATTAATATAATAATGGATACACCATTCAAGAACCAATGTAGTCAAGAAGATAATAATCGATGTTTCATTTTTTTCATAATGAAAAAACCATATTTGTGAAAAACTTTATTTAGAAAATAAATCCAACACTACTTAAATTTTAATATTTCCAATAAGTGTAGATTAATATAATCATTTGAGAATAGATTATATTACAAACCAAACAAGGATAACAATACAAAGAGTAAACTGTGTAATCTCTAAAAAAAAAAAAAAAATTGCCAAATGCAAATCCATAAAAATTTTAAATTTATAAAGTGGAGAAAATACTCCCACACAAAAATTTACATTTATTTTAAATTTGTGAATATGTGTACGTTTCACTAAAACATGAAAACAATATAATTTATTTAGAAAACCAATCTTTGACAAACAAAGAATGATTAACAAACAAATATGTTCAAAAACTGTGATCAATGCAAACAAGCACAAAGAAATAAAATTATTCATAAGGGCAAATATAATTTGATAATAAGTTGAATTACTAAATGAGCAAACATCCATAAAAAATTATTCAGAAATACAAATCCGCAAAAATTTACATTTTACAAAGCAGGAAAAATAAGTAATTTATATGTAATAAATGCACTAAGTCTAAAAATATACTTATATTTCAATACTGTGGTTCAGTTCTTTTGCATCAGCAAGTAATACATTTTTGTAAGAGACATGTGTGGTCAAGTACATCACAAATTGTGTTACATATATCCACTATGAAAAAAATTAACAACATATCCATAATTGGTAATAAATAAAAAATTTTGCTTTGGTATATCATTTTCCATATATCTTATTCATTTTCATTGCTTTGTGGAATATGAATTTCCATTTGTCATTATTTTTTTTATACATTAAATAGTTTTATTTTTTGTATTTTATATGCTCATTTTGTAATTCAATTTATTATTGAACTGCATATGACTATGTAATTTTTTTTTTTGACTGTTTACACTGATTACACTTATTGAAAATATTTGTTTTTGTTTTTTTTTTGTTCTAATATTAAAGATATTAATTTCTGGTTTGCCTTCTAAATTAATTATATCACTTTCATGTTTAATGAAACTTTTATTATTTTCACTGCAAAAAAAAAACACCACCACACAAATGTATTGAATAATATCCAAGTATCTGTTTTGGTAAATAAAAAATGGCTCCAATAGCAAGTAGTAGCATCTTAATATGGTTATTTATTTAAAGTTTCAAAAACTCAACTATCCTTTTTTCCCCCCCAAATGCAATCCAATTTTTTAAAAAACTTAATACTTCTACCATACTTTCCAAAGCTGATTTAATTTTACTGAGTTTATTAAAAAACATTACATAAATTACCAATATTTTGATCATTTTTATATGGCCAGTATCCAAGTATCTAAAAAATTAAAATATAAAACCAATAGAAATTCTATAGTATATCTTTTTAAAAATGAAAAAATAAATACCAGTTCTTTTATATATTAAAAATAATACATCTTACTTTTTATCTTTCTATTCTCTGAATTTATATTTTTAAATATCAATTTTTCAATTTCTATTTATAAAATTATAATTGTCAACCATTAAAATAATTATCTTTAATTGTAAAAATAAGCCTATTAAAACAAACTATCAATTATTTCTCTTTCCTTTATTTTTATTTTAAACAAGTGATTTTTTTTTACCATATATTTTCAATCATTCCAATATTATAATTCTTTAGAATGTTCTTATAGTTCTAATTTTGTTTTTTATGATTTCAATACAATTTACATTTTCATTATTACTTCTACAATCCAGTGATTCTATTTTACAAATTCCTTCATATTATCTAACTATTTATTATTTTCCTTATTTTATTCCAATTAAAATTATTTTTATATATAGGGTTAAAATTCATTGTTAGTTTACATTTTTAATCAATATATTACACATAAACTTTTTTCTCACATTCTTGAATTTATTTTTAGTTAACATTTTATTTTTTAATTTATTAATATTTCTATTTCCTAATAAAATATTTATTAATCCCTTAAAATAATCATTGTATTTGGCTTCTTTTTTTACATTAACTTTCTTTTGTAAATTATTTCAGTAGAATATAATCTTATTGCTTTTATTACTTATAATATTTATTTTATGTTTATCATTTATATCCCCAATTTGTCATCAAACTATATATTGTCTTCTTTCCTATGAATATTTGTTATGAATATAATCCTATTATTCTAACATTATATCTTTTTTATTATAACATCCACAAATTAATAATTCCATTTTAAATTGTCTTCTATTGTCAATCCCATTAAAAATTAAAAGAAAATAATTATCTACATATCTCCAATATCTAACCAGTTTGTTTTTTCTACTACTAAAAATTTTGTTTTTCAAATTTATTCATATACAAATATGCCAAAACCTTATTTAAACTCCTACCTATAGTTAATCCTGAAACTTACTTATTTAATCATTAAATTTAAAAACTACATTCTTATAGAATATTTTTAATATATTTTCTAGAAAAAAATCATTTCTTTTTAAAAAATTTTATTTTTATTGTATATTCTTACAATCAAATCAAGTCTTTTTATCATTGATTTCATGTAGTTTCATCAAATATACATATTTTTATAATTATAATTATCCATAACAGCTTTTACTTTTGTTATAAACTCATATAAATTATAGATATTATTATAATCCATAAACCTTTTAAAAATTTGCCAATGTGTAATCATTTAAATATATTTTTATACATTCTTATTATTAATTATTAGTTGAAGTGATATATTTATTTTAGGCATTTTTGGATATCCATATTTACATATTGTCCAAATGTCCATACTTTTAATTTATCATATCTATTTTATTTCATTGTTTTTATTTTGATCATTATCTTTAATACATGCCTGTTAATGAAACATCCACAGAAAAGGTAGTTTTTAAAAAAATATTCAGCTTTATTACTGCCTCAGCATGCTTTCGATATAATATTTATATCATATTCATGGCATACAACTAAAAATTAAACTTTTCTAAAGACATTCAACACACATATTAGATGATGGAAATAGTCCAATATAAAAATACAGATAGATATAACATGTATATTTATAGTTTATGTAAGCCATGAATATGATATACATGTTATATTGAAAGCATGCTAGGCAGTAATAAAGCTGAATATTTTTTTAAAAGCTATCTTTTCTGTGGATGTTTTCGTTAACAGCCGTGTATTACTTTAGCTCAGTAAAGAAGGAAAATATTTATAGTTGAATTATTATCTTAAACATTTTTCTTTTAATAATTCTTTATTTTAACATTATATACATATGTTAATTCATTATTATAACACTTTATCTTTTATTTGTTTTTAGAAATTTCAATAACATATTTATTCTTTAAAATTCATATTTTTTTCTTATCTTATTATTTCTATTATCATTCTCCTCTATCAAAATATTCATCTTATACTATAATTCACTTAACATTATCTTTTAATTTTTTTCATACTTACATTTCAAATATTTTTCTATCATCAATTCTAAGTTTGCATCCATTTCTATCTTTTCTTTCTTATTATTTATATTTATAACAAATTTATTTTTATTCATATTAGGATTATTACAAGCACTGGTGTCATTTTTTATTAATCTATATCCCTTCCTTAATCTTTTTTTTTTTTTAATTTCTTTTCTTATTTTTTATTAATTTATTTTTATAAATAAAAAATCATTATTTATTCCTCTTTTAAATTAATTAGTATTCTTATCACAAAAACATCCAATAATCTCTTTTTTGTTGTTGTTATTTGTTTAAACATTTCATTATCTGTATTATATAATAATCTTTCAAAAACTTTTATATATTTACAACATAAAAATGATTAATATCTTGATAATTTATGTAAAACTTTTTTATAAAATCAATAAAATAAAATAAGATTTGAAAAAAAAAAAGTACGGATTAAAAAGTATTATGACTTTTAAAACCTGGATTGGATTTGTAAAAAAAAAAAAAAATGGAATATTGGATTCTTGGAGTCTTAAATTTTGATTTTAATACTTCCTTGAGTAAAAATTTAAAAAAATACAAATTGGAAATATGATTGATATGAACAACTACAACTATATAAAAAGAAATAAAACCAGATGAAGACAAAGAAAATTTTTAAAAAGACTATAAAAAATAAGACAAAAAAGAATAAATCAAACTAAAATTATATAAATATGCATGTATACATGGATTTGAATAAGAATATTTAAAAAAAAATGCAAAGAAATAATGAAAAATAAATTAAAATTAATAAAAAGATTATGGGATAAGATTTTTGTTTAAGAATTACAAATAATCAGAAGTTTTAAAAAAAGATTGTTAAAGAATGCAATTAATGAAGAAAAAAAAATTATTGGATGTAATAAAGAAAAATTAATGAAATATATAATTTTTTATTTGTAAAAAAGAAATTATGAGTAAAAAAACAAGGAATAATCATTAACAATGACAATAATTTTTCTAACAGAAATAAAGATAAGTCTGTTATAAATTTAACTGATAATAAATCTGAAGAAAATGATTTTAAATAAGGGTTTTAAAACAAATACCTTGTGTATATATTAATAATAATAAATAAATAAAACTTAGAGGTTACAACTATAAACAAAATTAGAGTAGATAATGAAATATAAATATAAAAAAAATTGAAATTAAAAATGCAGAGTTAAAAAATAAGACATTAAATAAATTAAAATATGAGTATTACAACAGAGAAGAATACTAATAGAAATGATAAAAATGCAGAGTTAAAAAATAAGACATTAAATAAATTAAAATATGAGTATTACAACAGAGAAGAATACTAATAGAAATGATAAGATAAATTATGATGCAAAAAAGATATTTAAAAATACTTAATAACAAGTATAACAAATTACAATTTTAAAGCAGACAAAAAAAGCACAAGTACAATAGTAATATTAATTGATAGGAGAAAAAATGTTTCATTAAAAAGGTCAAAATAGAAATAAAAAAAATAGATGTATTTTGATTTTTATATAAAGAAATATAAATAAAATGGATAGAATAAAATTTAAAGTATGGACATTTGGACAGCATTCATATATGAACAGATTCTTAAACCAAGAATTAATAAGAACATGTATTATGAAAATATATTTAAAAAGTTATGTATGCAAATTTTTAAGATTTAAGGATTATAATAATAATAATAATCATATTAATAGTACACAAGTCTTTAACAAAAATAAGATATGGAGAATTGTAATTCTAAAAATATACCTATTATAATGCTAACTATTTATGAAAAAATGCTATTTATTGACTTGGCTGTAAGAATGCATAATAAAGATAAAAATTTACTGTAAGAATATGTTTTTAAATCTAATGATCAATTATTTTCAACAATAAGACATTACATGATCTCTGCTTACAAAATGCTCTTCAATAGCAAAACTTTTTTCTTAGCCATAATTATGCTATTTAGTATAAGCTTTAGTAATCAATAGATGGTAAATAGTAGTGTGCAAATCCCTATCCAAAGCTGTCCTATTCAATATCCCAGACCAGTTTCTAGCTAAAGGCAAGTAAAATCAGTGAAGTGCTTATGATCTGGGAGCAGCATACTAGAATCTTTTGAATCTAATGCTCCTTTCCTCTAGCAGCCATCTTTTATTTCTTTGTTTTCTTATCAAGCTATTAAACCAAATTGAAAAATGTATTAACTTTTTCAATCTAAGGGAACTTGTTTGTATTGTAGTGTAGTTAGCACTGGGTGTGGACTTATCAAACACTATCATCTAACAATTATTGATTACAAAAGTTTATACTAGGTGGCATGATGGAGGATAAAAAAAAAAGATTTGCTATAGAAGAGAGTAAGTCAAATGATGCCTTATTGGTTTTATACCAATTCTGACCAAAGAATAGAAGTAAAAAGAATAGAACTAAGGACTCCATAACCAAGTTGGTAGTTTGATAATAAAATAAATAAAAGATGGTTTCTTAAAAAAAAAAGGTGCATTAGATCCATAAGATCCAGATGCAATGCTCCCAAATCCAAAAGTTTCTTATTGATGAAAGTCATAAACTAGAAACTAATATGAGAAAATTGGATAGGGCTGCAGTGGACAGAGATTTAATAAGCACTATCATCTAGCATCTTACACTAAGTAGCATAAAGAGGGAAAAAAATTATTTTAAACATGTATTATGACTAAATATAAATGAGATTTTTGAACATATGTATATGAGGCAATTGAAAGATAAAATTTCAAGAGTATTAAAAAAAAAAAATGAACTGGTTAAATGTGTAATTGATTATTTTTTAATAGTAATAAAACAAAATATATTGAATTTTTAATATATATTTGTGGGATTGATAATAGAATATAATTTTAAATAGGAAAGAAACAAATGGCAATATTAATTGCAGGAATGTTGTAATAAAAAAAGTATGTAAGAATAACAGGATTATATTGCAAAGAGATATTCATAGAAAACATTTTGTGGATTAATGACAAAATGATTATCAGATATAAATAAGCATAAAATAAATATAAATAGAATTTTTTTTTTCTGAATAAATAATATTACAATAAGAATTTAATATATAAAAAAACAGAATACAATGATTATTTTATGGATTAATAAATTAAGTTATTAGGAGATTAAAATATAAATAAAGTAAAAATTGTTAAATAAAAAAATTGTTTAGCTGTATATATCACTATATATTATAACTGTTTAATGGAAAACAATTTTTCTTGATTTATATACTGATTGCTTTTTTAAAAATTATCAAAAATTGTTGGTTTGGTTTTATAAATTGAGGATTTCTGATCTATCAAAGTAAATATATATATATATATTTATGACAACAATATTGACATCAACAAGAGCTTTGAGCAATCCATCATTAGATTTTCATAATATTGATAGTTGAAGAGTTGGAGGATGAAGAAGATTCAAGACTAGCCATTAAAGTTTGAAGATTTGCTATCTTAATATAAACTGAGCACTGATTATATATGTGTGTGGGAGATGATGAGTTGGACCAACTGATGAGTGCTGGTTCAGCACAAAATATGTATATTGGTGATCATTTATCTTTTTCCCATTATGTGGTCATGTGTATAGATTATATAAGATGGCGTGGATAACTGAAGGAAGTTTGACAGACTGTGTTTAAATCCCCTCTAATTAAATTATTTTTTGTAGATTATTATTTATAATTATTAATGCTAATTTACATTTCTAAAAAAAAATAATAATACAAATTTTCATTAATAATTTTGGTTTTAGGAATTTTGGAGAATTTATTTTAATTGCTCCTATATGAGTTCACTAAAATCAAAATTAGTTGCAGAATTTTATTTTTCTATAAAATTTAATCTTATATCAGATTATCTGGATTACAATCATGGAATAAAAAAAATTTTTCCTTACTAGTATCAATTTGAAATTTCTTCATTGTTCTTAACTTATAAACCAGATTTCTCCTCATTTACAATATGATCTGATGTTTTTTTAAATTTTAATTTCAGATGTTGATAAAAGTATTTACAAGCACAAACAATAACATTCAGGATACAAAAATTTTCTTTATTTACAACTCAACATGCATAATCTTAAATATCAAGCCTTTTAAATTGTTTTACACCAATATTTGTCTTTTTCTTAAAAAATTTTAGTATCAATTTTAAATTTCATGAAATCTTTTTTAAATAATAACAACAGTTGAATATTAGAAATAAAAGATTTATTCCCAATTTATTATTTCCACATACACTATTAACAATTAAGAATTTAGTTACAGATTTTATATATACAAAAAAAAAAAACTTGTTCAAAGATGAAATATATGTATTTGTGGATTACAATCTATCTCCACCTGATGAAATATATGTATTAGTGGATTACAATCTATCTCCACCTGATATACAAAATGAGTTTTCATACCCAATGAACATATCAGATAAACTTTTATATTTTTGTTACTTAGTATAATAATTATTTGAATTGATATTATTATAGATTAAAATAAAACAACATTTATTTTCATTACAGTCTTGTATTTTCTACCTTGCTTATTTCACTGACAAAAATGCCTATGAGCTAATTAATTACTAATACAATTAATAAACATTATTGTTCTCAAGTATAATTATTATAAATTAAATATGTCTAAAATACAAATATTAATTTCAATTCTGTAAACATTATTTGTGCGTATATGTGATCATAGATTTTTTTTACTTGGTTATGGAAGTGATTTTATTATCTTTTAAAACTAAAGTCAGCTGTTGTGTTGAAGTGGACTTCACATTTAGTTTACACAAGTTCAAACAATTTAGAGTTATTTTTTGTTCTGTCATACATCTTTCTTTAATTTTCAGTAACAAACTAATGAATTAAAATTCTTTAATCATGTGAAGCTATTAATAAAGTTTTAAAGATTAAAGATTACTCAAGTAAATATAAATTTCATTATTCCCAAAAAAAAAATATTTGAATTAAACAAAGTTACTCGATCTTTTATTAAATCATTATGAAAAAATCTCTTCTATCATATTACTCTTCTCTGCTTTTTTTTTTTTTTTTGAGACCATTTGTTCAATGACTTAAGTCTAATATAAAAAAATCAGCTAATACTCTTATTAGATCTAAAAATTTATTGAAACAAAGAAGACCAGTATATGTATTTAATGATGTAATGTGGACAGTTTTAACCAATGACATTTTTATTCTCAGAAAAAACAATAAAATTTTGTTCGAAATTGCATATGATCTAAGAAACTCAATTCTAATATATAAGAAGTATTTCTAACTCAATATAAATCAAATTTTCTCATCTGCTCTACCAAAATTAGAAAAATAACAAAAATCCTGAAAAATATAATGATCTCTATTAGCTCAAACAAGCTTTTTTAATTCATAAGTGCAGTAAGAGAAAATATTTAAAATCTCTATCCGGAACGTTCCTATCTCCAGACCAATTGGTTTTGAGATTATGGCTCACCTCAGTGAGAAGCTAGAATATCCAAACACTAGATCCAAAATATCAACTCAAAACCAGCACTTATTTAATACGTAATATTTTAAATAGAAAATCTGAAATTTTCGGATGTGAAAATGTCTTTAACTTCAGCTATCTAACTTAAATAGCTATATTGGACTGAACTAAATTCAGATCTACCATATATTAATAGCCTTATCATTGCCAAGGCATTAAAGGTAAAATTATAATAATCAATAAAGCAAGTCATATATAGCGTGACATTGCTTTTATAAACTTGTATTTACAAATATGTAATATAGAGAGCGTACCAATAGTATGGTAGATCTGAATGTAGTTCAGTCGCATATAGCTATTTAAGTTGGATAGCTGCAATTAAAGACATTTTCATGTCCGAAAATTTCAGAGTTTCTACTTAAATATTACCTATTAAATAAGTGCTAGTTTTGAGTTGATATTTTGGATCTAGTGTCTGGATGTTCTAGCTCCTCACTGAGGTGAGCTATAAGCTCGAAACCAATTGATCTGGGGATAAAGACGTTCCGGATAGAGATTTTAAATATTTTCTCTTACCGCACTTATGAATTAAGCACTTATTTGAGCTATTGGTACACTCTCTATATTACATATTTGTAAATACAAGCTTATAAAAGCAATGCCATGCTATATATGACTTGCTTTATTGATTACTATAAGTTTACCTTTAATGCGTTGGCAATGATAAGGCTATTAATATTTGGTAGATCTGAACTTAGTTCAGTCCCATATAGCTATTTAAGTTAGATAGCTGGAATTAAAGAAATTTCATGTCCGTAAATTTCAGAATTTCTACTTAAATATTACATATTAAATAAATGCTGGTTTTGAGTTTATATTTTGGAACTAGTATCTGGATGTTCTGGCTCCTCACCGAGGTGAACCATAAGCTCGAAATCAATTGGTCTGGGGATAGGAACGTTCCGGGTAGAGATTTTCTTACCGCACTTATGAATTAAGAGCTTGTTTGAGCTATTGGTATGCTCTCTGTATTGCATATTTGTAAATACAAACTTAAAAAACCAATGTCACGCAATATATGACATGTTTTATTGATTACAATGATCTCTATTGTAACGGAACAGGCCTGATCCTACATTACAGTAGACCTGTCAGGTCATCAGAGTGGGTGAGAAAGCTTATCTAGGATTTCTGAATATATATATACTCATGTCCACTCTGACCTCATTCCTGGGATGATAGATCAACACACACATGTGTCAAAAATCTACCTGTATATTCATCTCATTTCTTCAACTTTAACTTCCGTTATTCCCGAAATTTGAACTTAGGGAGAATACACATATTTTTTTACTTCAGAGTATAACAATATCACTATCTATAATGTGCGAGTATGTGACAAATTGAGAACTAAATATAAAAAAAAAACACAAACGACAGTCTTTAATTTAAAATCATGTATTTAACAAATTTATTTACAATTAACATAATTTAGGCAACGAGATTATAACAAAAATAAATAATTTGTTTAGATATTGATAAACATTCTTTGATTATTTTGGTTAATATCATTAATCCACTACCCTGTTTCCCTTCAAACAATCATCCAATATCAATACTAAAACAGTAAGATTCGCATTCGAATCTTAAGTTTCACCTTTTTCTATCGTCTCTCACCCACCACCCTATCCCACCCAAATTTAAACTTTTTGGTATCGAATTGTGTGTGTAGCGATATTAAAAATGTAAAATCACCATAAACACACACACATTTCAATAACAAATTTAAAGCAATAAATAAAAATAAATGATATAATTTAATTTCTTCTTTTAGTTATATAATTTTATATAATCTTAACCATTTATTTTAAATTGTAAAATTCGTTATTTATTGCTGTGTTTAAATTTTCGTATTTAATAATAATTTTGGAAATTTGATTGTAATTTAAATAAAAGTAAAAATAATTGTATATTCCCTTTTGTATTTGAAATTTTAAAAGTAACGTCGGTGAGAGATAATAGATTAATTAAAAAGAAAAATTCCCTAAAAGTTTTAATTACAAAAATATAAAAAGGTAAAAATAAACCTAAACAATAGAAATGCAGCTTTCTAAATAAATTAAACTGATAAAAACACATTGATTCTCCTCAGGGCAAATGAGTGGATCCAAAATTAAAATAGAATAAAAGTAAAAAGATAAAATCAAGAAAGGAGAACATTTTGAATTTTCTAGGTTAGTTAGACTTTAGCTTTGCTCGTGATCAGTTGAGAGGATCCAGAAATCTTAAATTTTACCTACCACAGTATGTTCGAGTAGAAAGCGCCCAGACTATTCTCCCCACGGAAATGGTCAATCGTATGCCGAACCTCCACATGTGCCCTCCATGAAATCAACCAAGAGGATCTGCTGCCCAAACAATCAGAAAGCTACTGCTGCTGTTGAAATAAATGAGTAACGTAAATGCTGGAAAGAACTGCTACTTCTGAACTCATGAACATATGCCGAACCTCCACATGTGCCCTCCACAAAATCAACCAAGAGGATCTGCTGCCCAAACAATCAGAAAGCTACTGCTGCTGTTGAAAGAAATGAGTAACCTAAATGCTGGAAATAAGTGCTACTTCTGAACTCATGAACAATTTGCTACTGACCACTGAATCTGAAAACTTCGTATAAAACAGGTACCTGTACCCAAGGCCTAAGTACTCTAAATATTCATCATGCTATAGCTCACTCTCAATATAAATTGTAAAACTATAAATTGTAAAACTATGAATTTAATGATTAATTTATTATATAAATTTCTTTAATAATCTAGCTTACCTAATTCTATCTTTTCTTGAATACGTATTTCTAAATTTTACATTTTATTATCTAATGATAGCATGCCTTTAAGATTTCCGACCGGACCTCGCCAAGTTTAAATATAGATCTTAATCAAGACAGTTGCCATCTTGTCCAGCGACCTATTAATATATTTCTTTTATATACTCATGTGGACTGGTCAGCTCGGAAATCTCCATAATTTTCTAAATGCAAATCCATGATTGCTTGAAACAGTGGATGCGTGTCCTGCAAATCCTAATTAATATTTACTTCTATAAATTACTTAATATTTTCATATAAATTGACATGCATTTGGTGCTTCATTTATTGTAAATGCAGGGGTCTACTACTTAGCAAATGGCTGACATATTTGTTATTAATACCCACCCAACTTACCTATTGCTTTTATATTTTATTAAATTTTAAGAAATAATTCCGTAAATTGCATTTCTTTGGGAGTCAAAACATTCTTTACTAAATGTTGATGATGTAGGGCCGAGGTATAAAATATATTAAATTTTAACAGAATATTCTGTCAATTATACATGTGTTACGTTTTAGAGACACGACCCATTATGAGCCTTGGATACTCTGGATTCTACAGGATTTAATTAATCCCAGATGTCCTACACAAGCAGACAAAATAAAAGATCCCATAGGGCTTGACACCGTCACGCAGTCAGGAAGTAATCGTGGCACAAACCACTTGCTCCTGATTATGCTTATGTGACACTTTACCTTTTGGACCTACAGCAAACACGAGCCCATTGTTCTAAGCTCATCCACGGCTTGGCAGTTTTAACGTACTGCCACCCTCACATCGCCTTTCTAGACGTACCACGTGTTTCTGATTATTAACTTTATTATTCAATATATAACTCTGTCTCTGCATTAGTGACATAATTCACTCCCAAATAAATGTCTGTCCATAGTAATTTATAAATATCTTCTTTAATTAAATAAGTATGTCAGCCACTACGATTATCAATCATGCTTTAGAATCTTGCATTGCAAAGATATAAATGCCCGAGGGCATGCTCTTGAAATAGTTGCTCGAGAATTTAGGTAGCTAGATTACATCAGTCAAATAAATGTATTTTCTGTAAAATATAACAGTATCAGAAATCCCGCTACTGAGATTTAAAATATAAACAAATACTATTAATTAAATGATTTTAGTACAAAATATTTTAAATAATTTCAAACTATACGTCTGCCGTTACATCTTATTTATTCGATACCCATTCAATATAATATCTCCTCGATTCTGTAAAATATAAATGTCTAATATTAACGTTATATACTGGCTAACTCGAAAATAAAGTCTTGAATCTCTTGCATCTCTATGACCATCGTGCTTAAAGAAATATTTACTAATGTAGCATCAGATGTGTTGTTTTGTAGAGTATATTGTAAAACCGATAAACTATGTTCGAACTCAGTACTACTGGTGATATGATGATGATGATGTGATGTATTTTGGCTTCTTAAATGAAGTCAAGAATATCTCAGCAATTATGCCCAGATAAACCTGTTAGCCACTTTATTTTCCATTCCCCACTCTAAATATTCTGCTCCATCCCATTTCCATAATATAATCTTTATCAACTCTAAGCTGACTTAAATCTGTAAAGAATAATTTAAAATTCTGATAAAATAATACCTGTAAACTTGCCTATTTCTTAAATTAAATTCTAAAACTCTAAATGCTTGTTAAATAATAACTTATTCAGTTATTATTCTATTACTTGCTAATGTGTAGTCATGCATTTTTTATTTGTTTTATGTGTTTATTTTATAATTTATGCTATGCCCAGTTCAGAACGGAGATTGATTCTATGAATAAACCTTGAGGGAGAGATGATTAGAGGCTCTCTCATAATTCAACAATTTCGTTCTTTAGAACACACACATAATCCACTCTGAAAACCTAAATATATTTGTCAGGCTATTGTGTAGCTTATGATTATTATTGCTGTTAGAATTAGGTGTGCACGTTAAAGTAATTAGTTAATAAATACAAGAATGAGTTATAAAGTATATTATACATATTGCTTAAGTCCCAAATATGCTTTAGCCCTCTTTTGAGTTATATTATAAACTATGCAGATTTGTCAATAAATTAGATTACTTTAAGTATCCCTTTTAGCATGTTTTAAAAATGCTAATTATGAACTGACATACGGTAGTTCTGCAGAACGAAACTATATAATTTTGCACACCCTAAATTATTAGCTAATATTATTTATATTTAATGTGACAAATATGTCTTTAGAAAGCATATACATGCATTTATGCCTTGCTGTTTCTTATATGAATGGGCGGCTTCTGGTTTTAATGGCCACTCCATATCCTTAGTTTGGATAGCTCTTCTTTAGAACTGGAACATGAAGGCTCAGATTGTTTTATAAGCTACTCCGATCATCGAACTATATGTTCAATTTTATTCACAGCAAGTTGTACAGTCCACAGGAACCGAGTACTTAGTACTGAATCCCGAGTAACTATATATTCGAGATGCACACATCTCTAATAATATATATAATACCGTAGTATCTGAAGTCATATTACAAAGCTCCAGTTCATCCCTACATAATGTAATATTTCAGCATTGATCTGAATATGTAGTCTGGTTTTGTACGTACATAATGTGCATAGAGAGCCTATTGCAACTCATTAAGTATTATTAAATGTTATAGTGATAAATCATCATCCTTGCATCGACATTTATTGTCGCAAATCTAATAGGAAGGGCATAGTACAATTAAGGCAGAAAAAGACCATAGATTATTAAATTTGTAATAAACTCTTTTAACTATAGTGCATCAGATGAGATTCTATTCTCAAACTTGATCATTGTTACACCTACGTATGTCGTTCAATGCACTCATGCTTATTTAATTTATATTTAATAATTAAAATATATTAAACTATAATCACTGTGTTGCATATCATTCGTAATCCATCCCAAATCTTAATTAAATTTCTTAATACTAACGTTAATTATTGATATATCCATTATTTATCCAGCCATATACGTGTGTGTTTAGTTAAATTATTCGTAATTTAGTTAATATTCCCAGAGTCACTTGCTCCACCCTTTGCTACTGCCAGCACACGAATTAAAAAACTCTTGAGTATAGCCTCATATATGACATTCATAGGATAGTAAATCATGGAGTGTTGGTGAAGGAGCTGAGGTGCGATCTGATTCGAGATCTCAACCCCTCATTTAGATCAGCTTTAGTATAATTTGCCAAAACTGGAATGTACAAATCTGACCGTTACAATATATATTTGGAATAATTTCATTTTATTTTACTACATTTTAATTTCTTCATTAAAAGTTATATTATTTCTATAAAACCTTTTTCATATTAGTAATTTGCTTTATTTTACCTAAAATATTATTACTAAAAATATTTCTTTATTAGATTAATTATTTTAGACTTTTTAACCTATATATCGATAAGCTGTTTTCTGGAATTTATAAAAAATTTATTAATTTTCACATTTTTTACTTTCAAATTGTATCTTATACTTCTTTATAGTTTATTTTTAATAATAATAATAAAAAGGGCATGACGTTATTGCTCAGGAGTTCATAAGAATTTTAAGCAACAGACCTGTGAGATCCTGGGACATCCCAATTCTAAGTCAGACACTCTACCTATTGTGGCAAACAGCAGAGGACATTTATTTTTAATGATAGAAAATATTTAAATTCATAAAATTCACAATTACCACAAAATAATAAATTATTTAGTGGATCTACATTAACACAATATAAAACATAATTGGGTAAATTAGACTCAATAATAGGATAAAACATAGACCATATTATTATTTTCTTATTTAATACAAATTTACAAAGATATCCTTTTTTTTCCTACTCAAATGCTGGTTACCTGTGTGCAATATTGCACATTCATATCATCAAATCCATTTTAAAACAAATCTATTATTTGGCCAGTTAAACTATATATTGTACCAGTCAAAACATGTTGATCCATCTTACATGAGCTGAAACTCACAAAATTTACTTCAAACTCAATCAAGCCTGAGATTTAGGTCAAGGACCAACCTGGATTCGAACCGATTCCCTAAGCCCCAGATCAAATACTTTAATAAATAACATATAATGATGGCACACAAGAATTTAATTCTAAATCTGGCCCACTAGCAGAGCAGAGAAGACAATGAGACTTAATATTAATTACATTATAACTTAACTGACAAAAGCATACACATGGTTATACGTGTGGAAGTGGAAAAAAGAGAATTCGAACGACTCAAATAAGTTTAGACAATAAAAACTAGTTTAATATAATGAATTAATTATATACATTAGTGTGTGCATGAATGAGCAGTCTACCAAATGGTAGGTAATCACATATTTGGATTCACGCTGACAATTCTCATATGCTCTTTTATTAATTAAATAGAATATATACATTGACACACATCTTTGGTGGGTATGGTATTAAGATGCCAATCATTTATTAAATGATTACATAAGATTGCTATTAATGCTTTGGATTATGGTTCTGAAACACGGTGACTAACATATTTCGGGGAGCATTCTGGGATTCATTACATATATAAGAAAAACTATTTTCAGACCACTGCGGTCGTGAAAATAAACAAAATACATTTGAAAACTTATATTTGATTATATGACAAAATATTTATTGAAAAATTATTTTAATTAACATTTAGGAGACAGAACGCTTGATCTTTCCCCAAGGCATATACTCTAAAATACAGAAATAATAGATTACGATGGTGGGATTATATAATAAGATTGAATAACATTATTATTTAATAAAATTAGTAGTATTTGGAATTTATGTAGATATTTGAGTAGAGCACAATTTTAATATTATAACATTAAAACTAGGTCATGAAGGAAAAAATAAATAAACGAAGCAAGTGGCGGTACTGAAATAATGGCAGAGAAATAAGAGAAAAAGGTTTTGCTTCCGGATGAAAAACGAAGTCTAAGACTCTCATTTTAGGGCAGTGCTTAGAGAAAAGTGGATAGGCAAAGCATGTGCCACGTGAACTGGAATCACCAATGCTAGAGGCCTTTTTATATGAAAAAAGTGGTCCTGGGAAGCTCAACTATCCACAGGACAGAACATGAAGAAAATCTATGGGTCTGAATTTGTCGCAACCCCCAGATTAAAAGCACATAATATATATATATATTCTCACGAAGATGAGCCGAAGGTCAGTAAGCAGTACTGATAAATGTCACTAACGACATGAAATAGGATTTACTGCTTTAAAAATAAATGACACCTTGTTTTAATGCAATAACTTTATACAAACAATACGCTATGCCGTTACAATATATACATATACAAGATTTTATTTAGTAAAAAAAACATTAAAATTTACCCCTTCCTTTTCTGCTATTTAAAATTAATTCAATCCCACTTTCGTGGATTTTATAATAACTAGAATATTTAAATATTTGATATTTTAAAAGTATGAAAAATAAAAGAAAATTACTAGTTGTATAGAAAACAACTAATAGATCATTTTTTCAGAATTTAAATAAATAACATTTTAAATTTTTTTGGGGAAATTCAGCTAGTCAGGTTGCTTGAGATTGGCATATTAATAATAACTAAAACAGACATCTAAAATCAAGTAATAAATAAATGACCACACCAAAGTTAAAGAAAGTTGAGCATATGAGAAAGAATTAGATTTATCAAAATTATTTGAAAGCAATTTACATATTAGAAAGATACAAAGTTAAACAAAACGTTAGGAGAAATTTTGACAGATTAGTTAGGCTAGATTTACTTTCAGGTGGTGGCTTGAAAATTTACCTTGCACCATTTTACGAGTTCATATTAAAATGTCCAGTTCGTGCATGGCAATTCAAAGATCCATGCAAGTTCTTAGATAACAGCAAGCTTCTGATCAGCATTTTCAAAGTTCTCAGGTCAGGCTTTTACTTCATTTTAGGCAGCAGAATGGTACGACAGCGGAAAAAAACCACAGGTGGTGGGCTTTCTACTCAATCATTTTTTAAATTTCAAACCAGCGTGGGTTATCTTGACAACACAGTTATCCCGCTCAAGTATTTGTGGAATGCTTTTAATTTCTTATTTCTAGCCCAAAATCTAATCTCTGATCTAACAAAATCTTACATTTCTTTGTCCATTGTTTTTGGAGATGCAATTGTTAGATAATGTTCCAAAAATATATTCAAATCTATTTCCAGATTGGAAATAGATTTGACAAAAATATTTATAACAAAAGTAAAACCTATTAATCTTATTCCTCATTTTATTTTCAGTAAAACTAAATTAAAAATTCCTTCCCAAGATTAAAACAATATTATGTTTCCAATCCTTTAATTATTTTTGGTCAATTAATGTTTGCATCTGCCATTTTTGGATTTTACAAAAATATACAGTTTAATAAAAAGAAATAATTTAAAAAGAAAAAGTTTTAAACATGACGTATAATAAAATATTTTAAAAAATCAATATTTTGTTAGTATGTTTGCTCCTGTAATATATATATATGTATCTGAGCCGCACCTATGTATTTTAATGTGAAGAAAAAAAATTTAATAAAAAAAAATATTGAAAAGCTAACATTTATAGTTTTTAGGCGCGCTTCTCAGAAATATGTATGAAATATATATACACGACTAAAGGAGCGGGATGGGACATAAGGTTTAAACATAGGTTAGAACTTGGTAAGTGGATAGAACCATGAAACTCAATCTTAAGCTAAGATTGACTGCTTCAATATTTTATATTAATTTTTATCATTTATGTTATACGAGAGCTTTAAATTTTTAAGCACTATGATAAGATAGCAAAGGATAAAGCAAGATATAATTTTCTGTAATTTATAATTTAAAGAACAATTAAATAAAACTGTTTTCCTCTAAAACTACTTTTATTTGATATTTATATATAAAATTTTTAATTATTTTTTATATATATTGTCTAAATAAATAAACCAAGTTCCATCTACTATGGGGGAGTTTCATTAAATTATGCCATCTATCTATCAATTATTAATCAATTTTTATTCAGAAAAAAATTTTTTTTAGAATATTTCATGGTAGCAACTTTTAGCGTAAGCCTTTTGCAAGGATTCGCCATAACAATCATCATTAATTTGTATCCACTACTTTTGATTTACAATACATTATTTGCTATGATCTTTTAAAAAAATTTCAAAACTTTTTTTAAAAACAGCTGTCATTTTTTCAATATGGTGGCCATTTTGTAAAATTGATGACATCATAGGATAGTGACTTCATTAAAACTATATTTGAAATTAAAATGGCAACATTTATGAAAAAAAGGGCTGTATAGTATAGAGTAAAATTCATTATATAGTGTACAATATTATATTTTGATTATAGAATTAAAATACGATTAATGTACTTTATCTAATTTTCATCTATTATCCATACAAAATCATTAGTGCTTTCATTAATGGCATATTCAAAGTAAAGAAGATTTTCATTCTTAACGTCTACAAAACCAAAAAAAAAAATACCAGTTTCATTCAGTACAATAAGTAATCAAAAGCATACTTTGATCATATACAACAACCAGGTATATTAATATTAATTTTAAAATGTGTACATTATTTTAAATATATTCACTCAATCAATTTTAGAATTATAATTTTTATGAAAATTATTTTGCCTGCAGCAAAAAATACAATATTGTAAAATACAGTCATTGTAATTGTAAGTTATTTTGAAAAAAAAATTATTTTCTGCATTATGCAATTAATAATCAACATTATATGATCAAAGATTGCAAACATAAATTTAAAAAAAATTACTGACTCAATTTTAAATTAATAATCTCATTTGTTTGTGACATTTTCAAGATAATGGCAGCTTTTATCATAAACCCACACACACAACAAGATTTAATCATTAATATTATTAAACTGCATTCACTCAACTGTATATTACATTTCCTTATCTAATTCTTATTTAATTTTGACTATGTGAATAAAATAAATAATAGTGCTGCAGAAAAGATGAGTTTTATTGCTTAGATATTACAAATATAAAAAACTTTGATAATAGAGCACAGAGTGCAACAAAAATAAAATGTATATTGTGGTTAATTATTTATTTTTTCCTGCAGGTTTTAATTTAATGAATTGTGATTCAAGAAATATCTTGTTGCATAAAAATGAAGATTGCAGACCATCAGTGAAAAAATTATATTTTTTAAAATAATGTTTAATAAAATGTTTATTCATAAATTAATATTTTTCCTAAATATTTGAAAACAAGGCACTCTTCACAAACCTGGAACTTAATTGTAAATATAGGGGATTTGAACTCAGACTTTCAAGCACCCACCAACTATTCACACTATCTCATACAACTGATACACATGACCACACACATACAAAAAAGATAAATAATCATCAATATATGTATTTCATGCTAAACCAGCACTCATGGGATTTGATCTTTCCATCATCAGATTTTCAATGATATGGATGGCTGAAAAGTTGGAGGTTGGAGTAGATTGAAGCCTGTCCATTAAAGTGTGAAGATTTGCTATCTTAATATAAACTGAGCACTGATTATATATATATATATGTGTGTGGGAGATAATAATCTGGACCAACTTATGAGTGCTGGTTTAGCATGAAATACATGTATTGGTGATTATTTATCTTTTCTATTTGTGTGTGGTCATGTGTATCAGTTGTATGAGATAGTGTGGATAGTTAGTGGGTGCTTGAAAGTCTGAGTTCAAATCCCCTATATTTTTCCTAATTAAGATTTATTTATTTAATTGGGATTTTATATATTTTAAATTTAAGATAATAAATTAATATTTTTTCCATAGTCATCATTCTAATTGCTCATTTTTTATGTAAAATTTTGGTTTGTGGGGCATTTTGGAGAATTAATTGGATTCACTGTCCGGGGTAAAAAAAGTAGTTGATTTTCTTTTTAGTTATCTACTTTCAATAAAATGTTTTTAAAAATCTTTCATCTGATTCGATATTCAAGATAGACAACTCTTCTTTACAAATTCCAACAACTTTCTACTATCTCTAATCATATACTGTTGTTTTATTTCATGAAATTTACCATCATTCTAATGTAAAATGACATTGAAATTATCTTATTAGATACTTATGTAGTTTGCCTGCTGGAAAGGTTGAAATTGATTTTGTTCTAAATTAACCATTTTCAGGGGCTTTCAACACATGGTATAAACAATATGGCTGAAACTAAGTTATCATATTCAATATTTACGATTTATTAAAATGATAAAAAACCACAGTAAAGAAAATAAAAATAAAACATAATTAAGCAGATTATAACACAAAGGTGTGAATAGACATCACTTTTTGGGTGAGCACTATCCTGTAATTTTGAAAATATTGCACTGAAACACATAAAAATCCAAAAGATTATAATTAAAAAAATTTTTAATGTAAATTCACTACACCAGCTGTAAACTAATCTCAGTGCACTCACAAAAATGATTTGGAACCTTCTAACCATGTTCCTTTCCAAACATATAGGTGCTTAGAATATGCTCGTAGATGACACTGCAATTGTATCTCCATTTACATATAAACTATAATATCACCCCCTTATCATATACTTTTCAGGTGGTCACTATCCTGCAATTTTGAAAATATTCCACTGTATCTTATTCTATTAATGAAAGATTCCAAATTTTAATCATATTTCCAAAAATGATAAAGCAAAAAAAAAAGAAATGTTAAAAAATCACTATGTGTTAGCAAATAAAAAAAAAAAAACATTAATTTTAACCATGTGTTATATGTTCACCTCATGCTAACATTTGGACATTATGTTGTGAATGGAATTTATTAAAAAATGTATTCAAATTTTTTAAAATTAACATTTAATTTAGAATGTTAATATTTTTTAAAATTAACAAACTATACATTTACAACATAAAGTCCAAATGTTAACATGAGGCAAACAGATAACACGTGATTAAAATTAACATTTTTTTTTATTGACATTCATTAACACGTGATGTTTTTAACATTTCTTTTATGTCTTATCATTTTTGGAAATATGATTAAAATTTGGAATCTTTCATCAACAGAACAAGAAGCAGTGGAATATTTTCAAAATTGCAGGATAGTGTCCACCAAAAAGTATGTGATATGGGGCTGATATTGCATTTTAAGTGGAAACAGAGATGCAATGGCAGTGTGCAAATATATCTGGAAAGGAACATGGTTAACAAAGCTCCAAAACATCATTTGTGAGTGCACTGAGATTAGTTTACAGCTGGGGTAGTGAATTTACATTAAAAAAAATTTTAATTATAACATTTTGGATTTATATGTTTCAGTGCAATATTTTCAAAATTACATGATAGTGCTCACCCGAAAAGTGATGTCTGTCTGCACTTTTGTATTATAATTTGGTTAATTGTGTTTTATTTTTATTTTCTTTACTGCATTAACATTAAAAAAGCTTTTAATTACAACACTTTGGACTTTTGTGTTTCTTTATCATTTTAATAAATAAAAAAAACATTGAATATGATAACAGGTTTAGCCATAATGTTTATATCATGTGTTAGAAGCTCCTGAAAACAGATAATTTAAAATAAAACGGATGGCAACCCCTTTCTGGCAGGCAAACTATGTAAAATACCTCATATTATTATCTATTTCCTTATTTATGATATCTATATAATGAATTATATACACTTAGGGACAGTAAATTCAATTGTTTCTCCAAATTGCCTCATAAATCATAATCTTACATAAAAAAATAATAATTGTAATAGATTGCTATAGAAAAAAATATTAATTCACTACTTTAAAGTCAAAATATATAAAACTCAATTTAAAAATTCTACTAAACAAATAGTTTAAAAAAAGTTATTAACCTGTGGTTAAATATACTGTATAAAAATATTTCAGTAGCTATAATTAAAAAATATATATACATATAATTTTTTCATTGATGGCCTGCCATTTTTGCTTCCTACATAACCAGAAAATATAACATGTAAAAAAAAATATTAAGTAATCGCAATTTACATTTTATTTTTGTTACACTTTATATTCTATTATCAGAAGTTTTTTATTTTTGTAATATCTAACCATTAAAACTTTGATTTTTTTGTTATTGTTGTTGTTGCTGCAGCGTTGTTATTCTTTTTTTAAGTAAGAGTTTGTGAATTTATTTATTTTACATAAATACTGTCTATATTAAATAGAAATTATATTTTAAAATAATAATGTAAAGTTAACTGTTGTAGTTAATGATATAAATGATTAAATCTTTTTTTTTTTCTGCTGATTTGTTTATAACGTGATCATTATCTTGAAAATGTTACAAATTATAAGATTGATTTAAAATTGAGAAAATATTTTTAACTTAAGTTTAATAAACTTTGACCATATACAATCGATATTATTTGCATAATGCCCAACATCATTTATGTTTATGATAAAAGTTGTCATTATCTTGAAAATGTCACAAATTATAAGATTATTAATCTAAAATTGAGAAAATGAAGGATAATTTTAACTTATGTTTAATTAACTTTGATCATATAAAGTTGATTAACTGCACAATGTCCAAAATCATTTTTTTTTACTCAAAATAACTTACAATAACAATATCTGTATTTTATAATTACAATGATATTTTTTGCTGGAGGCAAGATAACATTCATAAAAATTTTAATTTAAGCTAATCTATACATTTTAAAATGTAATAGTAATACACTTAGCTGTTGTATCTAACCAAAGTATGCTTTTGATTACTGAATGAAATTGCACTTTTTTTTTTTTTGCTTTTGTAGTCACTAACAATGAAATCCTTTTATTTTGAATATGTCACTAGTGTTACAATTTAGATGCTGAAATGCGACTTTTAAATTCATTTTTTCATTATCTTTCTGATGGTATAAGGATGTTTTTCTACAAATCTCCCGTTATCTCTCAATTTATTGAATTTTATTATAAAAAAAAAAACAATTAAATTTTTAGATAGAAAAAAAAAAAGATTCTGACACAGATTCAAACATCAATGACTCTTTTCTAATTTCTAAGCCATTGGATTCTGAGAATAATTATTATCTAACAATTATATTCTTAACGGACGAATTATTTTTTTTAGCAGTGAAAACATGAAGAAAGGTTAAGCAACCTGCACTTACAGAAGTTAGTGGTCTTAATCCAAAAACTTCTGAAAATGCCAATATATGTAATAGATAAATACCGGAGTATAGGTCATTTCACTGAATCTCCTAGCCTAAAATTTCTCATTACATATATTAGATTTTATATTTTTTATTTACTTTTTGATAACATGTGTAATAAAATTTAGTGAAATGAAAAAATATGCAATAAAAAAAATGCATTATTGGAAAAATGTGGCAAGTCATGAATTGTCTTTGTTTACATAAAAGATTTCTTTTAAGGCATATATGTATAGTTCAAATGGTGCTTGAAGTAATCATTGCAGATATAATGACTCACAAAAGGTTTCATAATTAGTTATCATGCCTACATTACAATGAAAAATGACTGATAATAAAAATGGAAGTCTTTCATCATATATATAAAATTGAGACTTGTGCAATATAAATGTTAAAATTACATATCAGATGCATATAAGAGTGATAGTTGAAGCAATAACTAAATTTATTTGTCAAATACGTCACAATATGGTCATTCAAAACCAATAAAGCAAGAGTTTGAATTAGATATGTGGAGTCAGCCAAAATGGATGTGTGTATCATATAGAGTTATACAGTAAAAAATACAATTTCTAATACTAGCAAGGGTCTAGCTATTCAAACTATCCATTTTTAATAGTCTTAGTGATTATCATAGAGCAAAAATGCTCAGAGAGGTTGCTTTTCTACTTATTAACTAAAATTGAAATATGTAATGCACTTCTTCAAATTCGACCTCACTTAGATTCTTCGGGAATATTGACTGATGTGCCATTTTCCATCCAACATTCAACTTGGTGACCATAAGAAGATGAATCAAGAGTAATTTTTTGGATAAGTTATATCTGAAATTTTATTTCTATGTTCATTTAGCTGCATGGTTACAACTTATTATTTCTAAGTAATCATTTGATTTTATATTTTAGATGGATTTTACTTAACAAAATGAAATCTTTTTCCCAAAGTGGAAAGGTAAAACAGATAATAAAAAGAGCATTATTGTTATTAATATTCTACATTGCACTAAATCTGAATCTTTTTTTTTCTGTTCAGCTATATTATATATTGTATCAGAGCCTTTTATAGCTTGAAGAATAAGCTAATTTATTCAAGTCACTTTTTCTACAGTCATTATACATGGCTATCTACAAGAAAAAATTTCTTATAGAGTTTCTAACAAAAGATATTAATATCTCTTTCTTGATGTTTTGGACTAATAAATTATCGTAGACAGATCAAGTTATTATGTCATTTTATGGTAAATTTTATATAAAGAATATAATGAACATGATAAAAATAAAATTAAAATTTAGAAATTCTGAAAAAAAAAAACATGAAAATATTTTTTTAAAAAATTAAAATCTCTTTTTTAATGTGAAATGGCTATATTTTTTCAGTTTTATTACATTTTTTATATTTTTTCTTTCTAATAATATAAACTATATGATTTTTGCATAATGCAAATTGAAGTTACATTAAAAATTATGTCTTAAACTAATTCTCCAAAAAATCCATTAGGGCTGTCATGGCTTTCAAGAAGTAATTGAAGTTACTATTCTATGATGTAATCAATCTTACAAAATGGCCACAGTTGTTTTTAAAAATAGTTTCAACATAAAAAATTGTTGCAATGAATAATGGATTATAAATCAAAATAGTGAGTACAAATTGATAATAATCACTATAACAAATACTTGTATAAAAGTCCATTACAATCCAGATAAAGGTGTATTTCTTTTCTTTTAAATATTTTTATTTTTTGTTATTAAAAGATTTAATTATATTAATTTATATACTACTCTTCTCTTATTGCTATAAAAAAGTTTTTTAATCTTTTCAATCATTATACAAAATCACATTAATATGTAAAAAATTTGCTATGATATAATTTGAATCAAGTGAAGCTTAAAACTATCCTTTCAAATAATTTATC
This sequence comes from Epiperipatus broadwayi, assembly GCA_028023455.1. Lineage (NCBI taxonomy): Eukaryota > Metazoa > Onychophora > Udeonychophora > Euonychophora > Peripatidae > Epiperipatus > Epiperipatus broadwayi. Next base: position 2,492,611 of record JAQFVV010012429.1, on the reverse strand, counting down.
CAATTTATTCAACACTATTTTCAACCATTTTAGCGATTCCTTACAAGATGAGTTTTTCCCAAATTTAATTCAATTTCTGATCCACAGCTTCTATTCTCTGCATTATATTAATCAACTTTCTCATCTCTTTTAACCTTTTACAATCTTATAAGACTTGGTTTAAGACTTAAACTGTCTATCTACTATCATCTCTTCTAGTACCATTTCAATCTCATAACTTTTTCAATAATGTCCATAAAACCCATTCTGCTCTTCTTGGAGCAGTCAATCTTAGCTTAAGATTGAGCTTCATGGTTCTTTCTACTAACCTGTGTTTAAACCTTATATCCCATTCTGCTCCTTCAGTTGTGTATATATATTTTATGTATATATTTGAGAAGCGCGCTGAAAATTTATAAAGTTTAACTTTTCAATATTTATTATTATTAATTCTTTTTTATTGAAGTACATAGGTGCGGCTCAAATATATATATATATATTATAGGAGCAAACATACTAACAAAATATTAGTTTTATAAACATTTTTATCATACATCATTTATAAAACTTTTTATTTTTAAATTGTTTTTGCTATTAAACTGTATATTTTGTAAATCCAAGATGGAAGATGCAACCGTTAATTGTCCAAAAATAATTAAAGAATTGGAAATATAATATTGTTTTAGTCTTGGAAAGGAATTTTTAATTAAAGTTTTTACTTAAAATAAAATGGAGATTAAGATTAACGATTATACATTTTGTTATAAACATTTCTGTCAAATCTATTTCCAATCTGGAAATAGATTTGAATATATTTTGGAATGTTATCTAACGTTTGCATCTTCTAAAAACAATGGACAAAGGAATGTAAAATTTCTGTTAGATTAAAGATTACGTTTAAGCTAGAGATAAGAAATTGAAGGCATTTCAGAAATACCTGAGCAGTATATAAAATGGGCCAATTTTGACAACTAACAGGGTAGCTACTATTGAGAGAACTGTACAGTTAACAAACTTCACGCCGCTTTGAAATATAAAAATGATGATTGATAGAAAGCCCATCACCTTCCCGACCCTTGCTGGGGTCATCTTCCACTGCCGTAATAATCTGCTGTCCTGAAATGAAGGAAAGCCTAAAAAAAGATCTCTGAAATGCTAAATAGAAGCTTGCTGCCACCTAAGAACTTCATGATCCTTTCAATTGCCGTGCACGTGCCTGGACATTTTAAATTGGATTCTTGAAATGATGCAAGGTAAACTACTTTCAAATCGCCACTATTAAAACTAAATCTAGCTAGCCTAATTAATCTCGAACCCTACTATCAAGATTTCTCATGTATTATTTAACTTTGCCTTTTTTTTCTAATATGTAAATGTAATTTGCTCTTAAATAATTTCTATAAATTTAATCCTATCTAATATGCTCTAACTTTCTTTAAATTTGGTGCAATCATTTATTTATATGTATTTATTACTTGATTGTATATATGTTTTAGTTTTTATTAATATGCCAATCTCAAGCAACCTGGAAAACTTAATTTCTAAATCTTTCTCTCTTTTAGTCTTTTAATTAAACCTCCATGGATTAAAGTTATAAACTTTCCTTAGATCATAATGTATGGTTAATTAACTCTTTCCCCGCCTCTTACGAGGCTCCTCGTCGACATCTGACATCACTCTAACTCAGCCAGTTTTTATACGAAAATATTCATTAAACACATATTGAATTCGTTTTTAAAAGTTCTGTAAGATGGTGCCACCTTCCGATTTATTTTACAAGTAAAAAATAAAAAAAAACGCATTTAAACCTAAACAAAGAAGGAACATTATTTGTGATTGGTTCTTAGCATGCTCTCAGCCGAAAAAGACATTCTGATTGGCTGGAAAGAACAAAGAAACTGCCTGATCAAAGAAAATAAAGAAAAACGCTGAGATTTTCATTTCGAATACGATTTAAATTATTATAAAAGAATATTTTGAGAAATTAAAATTATTTTCAGAGAGAATAATAAAAAAACAAAATTATTTTCGAAAAATATTGAAGATTTAAGTAAAAATATTGAAGATGTAGTAAAAAGAAATATTTACTTTTCTATAACGTAAAAGTCGATCTTTTTGTTTATATTATAGCTTTTATGTTGCCGATATTGAATATTTTAGAATAAATAAATAGCAATTTATTTTTGAAAGAACTTTCGTTCTCTTCATAACCTGAAAAATTAATAATATACTTTTTATAAACGTATCTGAGTTGAATTTAATATTATAGGCGAATATGTTTTAACAATAGGCTTTGTCTTCAGTTTGTGAGTTGGCCAATTAAAAGATTTGATTTTTATCTGATACAACCAATAATAAAATTAGCGGTTAAAAGGTTAATACGTTCGCCAGATTGTTTTTACGAATCAACATTTTATGTTGGTTAATTATAAAATTGTTATTTGTTCAACTCCAAATAGAATAAAGTAGTTGTACCTGGGGTAAATCCACCATTTAAGTTAATTAACACTTCGAAATCTTATAAATGTTATTATTCAATTCTGAAAGAATGACCTATTATTTGTTTTCTATAACCGCTAGTCTTAACTTTATTTTTCATATTCTTAAAATCTCAAATGATTAAATATCCTAGTTATTATCAAAATCCACAGTGGGATTGAATTATTGTAAATAGCAGAAAAGGGAGGGGGTCAAATTTTAATGTATATTTTATTAAATGAAATCTCTATACATATATTTTAGCGGCTTAAAGTATTATTTGTCTAAATTATAGCATTAAAACAAAGGGGTTATTTATTTTTAAAGCAGTAAAACTTATTCAATGTTGTTAGTGACATTTATCAGTACTGCGTTACTGACATTCGGCTCATCTTCATGAATATATACATGCTTCCAATCTGGGGGTTGCGACAGGATCGAACCCCCAGATAGATTTCTTCTCATATCCACTTAGTTCGTATAAAAACGCCTCTGGTGGTAATTCCAATACGCCTGGCATACGCTGTGCATATCCACTTATTTCGTATAAAAAGGCCTCTGCACGTTGGTAACATCCACGGCATGCCTATCCACTTTCCTCTAAGCACAGGCCAAGAAGGGGGTCTTAGACTTAGTCTTTCGTCCAGATGCATGACTTTTTCCTGTTAGTTCTTCGCCGATGTCAGTACTGCAAACTTCTTCATATTATTATTTCTTTTGCTTCATGAGATAGTTTTGATGTTATAATATTAAAATTGCGTTCTGCTCAAATATATATATAAATTCTGAATACCATTAGCTTATTAATAATGTTATTTCAATCTTATTATACAATCCCACCATCCTAATTTGTTGTTTCTGTATTTAAGAATATTTGCCTAGGGAAAAATAAAGCACTAATTAAAAGAATTTTCATTAAATATTTTGTCATATAATTAAATATAAGTTTTCAAATGTATTTTATTTATTGTCACGATCACAATGGTGTGAGAATAGTCTTCTTATATATATAATGATGTTAGTCACCATGTTTCAAAACTGTAATACAAAGCATTAATAGCAATCTTGGCATCTTAATACCATACCCATCAAAGATGTGTGTAAATGTATATATACTATTAATTAATAAAGAGCATATGAGAATAGTTTGCATGAATGTCACTAAGTAATTACTGTTTGGTAGACCACTTGCTCATTCATGCACATAATAATGTATGCAATTAATTCATAAGGTATATAAATAATTTATCATTATATTAAACTAATTTTTATTGTCCAACTTGTTTGAATAGTTCGAATTCATTTTTCTCCATTTCCACACGTACAACTATGTATATGAATATTTTAATTTAGTTAATATTGAGTCTCATTGTCTCTGCTCTGCTCATGTGCCAGCATTATATGTTATTCATTAGGTGTTTGATCTGGGGCTTATGGATGGGTTCAAATTTGGATTGGTCCCTGATCTAAATCTCTAGCTTGACTGGGTTTGAAGTACGTTTCACTGAGTTCCAGCTCATGTTAGATGGATAAACATGTTTTGACCGGTAAATTATATATTCTTCCTTCTTAATTCCAACATATATTATTCTACATTTTGCATTCAAATTTAAAGTCTCAGTATTACTTTTCTATTATACAATCAAATCATACGTAAACACGAATAAATATATATATTAAAAGGGCATGGCATCCCTGTTGCCTTTTGCACATACACCCCACTCACTCTGCTTCTCAAACTTTTTCAGCAGAGCTTATGGAAAAAAATACTTATTTTTAACATTTCTTTCCCTACAATATATGTAGGGTGTTTTTGAAATTCCAACGATATTATATTAATCAGATAAAATTATAAAAGGATGGCACCAAACATATAAATGTAGGATTTAAAATTCCCCTGATTTAATAAAGTACATAAAATCATCACTTATGATTTTTTACAAAACTTTTTATAGAGTAGACATATATTTTCAAGATTTGTTTCCAAAACAGGCTATTTTGTATCAAAGAAAAGATTGAAAGAATGCAACAACAAAGAATTTATAATCAATGCTTTTAAATTATTTTTCCCAAAGACAATAAAAAAAACGGTGAAACATTCAAATGTATTAAGTTTTTCTCAACTTTCAATTGTCACTTCTGCCACCTACATAAAAACTACAAAAACATTTAATTTAAAAAATTTTTTTTAAAAAACAAATTATAATTTACACATATATTTTAATAAAAATTATAAAATTACATAAAAAATTAAGTTCTATTTTTTCCACGTTACATATGTTCACAGTAACTATTTCATAAAATACCATTGTATTTTTCTTCTTGTTTTTTATTTAACATATATTTAATTGGGCCTGATCATGTTTAAATAAATAATTATTAATAATTTTCCAGAATATTGTATTTTTTATTACAGATGCTGTTTCTACAAGATTTTTAACAGTTTATTCTCACTTTACATTAACAGATTTACATCTGGGATTTCTGATGAATTGCTTCATTCGCTTTTATTTCTATTTCACTTGTGATTTTATCTATATGATTAAAAAATCTTTCACTACAAATCCACAAGCTTATTTACTTTTAGTCATTAAGTTGTTTCTATCAAAAGCCCTCCAATCCAATCTTAGTTTATGATTAATTTGATTTATTGTTTCCATCTGTTTGCTCTAAGTATTTGTAATTGTTAATTTCTCATTCATTAATACCAATCTTTACTATTTTTGTAAAAAACCGTCATCAACAGTCTTTATTACATTTATATTTGGTTCTATTTTTTTACTCTTATAATTTTTTCTGAAGTTCTGAAATATGGTTTGTAAAAATCTAGATAGCTTAAGTATTTTTCCCATTATTTTTACTTCACTTATTTTTCTACTTTAATCTGAAAAATACTTTTCCTATAGAAATAAAACAATCATCTTATTGTATTATTTTACAAATGTTCATTTTTTTAGTATCACCATGAAGTCTATTCACTGCTGTTCCCAAGTTTTCATCATTGCAGAAATAATTGTAGGGTAAAATGCCTTTTTATTATCCATAAATTCAATGCAAAATGGCAACTTATGCCCACTGGTCTTTTCTATAACTTTTCTTAATATTTGAATGTGATCTACTATGCCAAAAGTAATTTTAAATCCAGCTGGCTCTTTTGATTGTTTTTGAGTCCAAAGTTCTCTACAGGCAACTTATAATGATGTTAGTAAATATAATAAGTATAGAACTGATAAAAAAAACATAAGATCGGTAATTTTTATCTTACTGAAAGATCAGTTATTGCATTCTTCCAATAATGTGGTATAGCATTATTATTTAAGACTCACTAAATAGCTTTGAAAAACAGGCAAAACTCACTATACATATTGCCACTCACTGCAAGCTAGAGTAATCAATGGATGCCAGAAAGATTATGCATAAAATTCCCATCTAGTGCCTACTCATCCAATATCCCCAGACTAGTTTCTGGCTTGTGGCCTTCGTCAGTGAGGAGCCTTGAATCTGAGAGCACTGCACCTAGATCTTAGGATCTAATGCAACTCTCCAGCAGCCATCTTTTATCTCTATTTAACTACAAAAACTGAGAGTTTTAAATTAAAAACACCTTAATATTTTCAATCCAAGCCCATCAGCTTATACAGTCACATAGGTCTGAACTCAGTTCAGTACCCATACATTTTGGTGTTTTTGGTTCTTTAATAACCATAGCCACCACTATCCTATTAGGCAGAATCGGTTTTAAGTCAATAAACATCACATGGACCACCATTTCTTATGCTTGCTTATAACTGTTATTAGGCAAAACTCACTATACATATTGCCACTCACTCTGCAAGCTAGATCCAAGACTCCTCACTGACGAAGGCCTCAAGCCAGAAACTAGTCTGGGAATATTGGATGAGTAGGCACTAGATGGGGCTTTTATGCACAAGGCTTCTGGCATCTATTTATTACTCTAGCTTGCAGTGAGTGGCAATACGTATAGTGAGTTTTACCTGTTTTAATAACAGTTATAAGCAAGCATGGCTTAAATAGCTTTGCCTATAATTTTTCTATTTCTTTCCCATAGTTCCTTTAAAATATCTTATAATTTCACATTTGCTTTTCCATGGTTCATAAATTTAATTGTATGTCTCATCTCTGCATTTAAAATAATCAGCATTCCAAAAAATATTGTTGTAATTGTAGGAACAATTTTAAGTTTTCTTGTTTTTTGTAGGATTCTCTATCACATCTAACTATATTGTTTTTCTTTCTAATATTACTGAAAATACCAAAATTGTGTTGTATACATTTGAAACTTTTCCTTGCAATTTCATAACTATATTTCCTTAGGTATTATTAATTATTTTTTGCAACATTTTATGGAATTCCCAATATTCAATTTTAAACATTTTAATTTTTTATTCTTCATACAATATTTTGTCTTAGATGAAAATTTATAAGTAAAATGTTGCATTTTTATAATAATCATCTTTATAGCAGTTCTTATTAAAATATCAATTATCTTCTTATTGAACTCATTCTAGCACGAACATTAAAGTTTAATAATATTTTTAAATAATTTTAAAATAGAGCTTACATCTAATGGAATATTTTTAAAAATTATAGATATATCAACTGTTAAAACAATCTTTCTTGACATAATTGTATTAAACAATTTAGTATTGACATGCATATTTTCTGTTAGCCAAAATATAATCCAACTCTTTTGACAAATCTTTGTATATTTTCATTTCCATTCTTATACTTTTCACAAGTTTTTTATCTTTCATTTCTGTTTCCATAATATAATTACTCAGCACATTTTCATTTTCAATCATTTTCTAATTCTAATATTGATACTTTTAAAATGTTTGTCCTGATCATCAAAAATATTATGAACATTTATTAAAAATCCTTTACCAATTCAATTATCTAATATTCTAGCACTCTTATATATCATCAATCTTTCAATTATCTTTTCAGTCATTATTTAGAATGAACTTCATCCCATTTGTGCTTTCAATATTTGTTCTATGTAAAATATATATCCATTTTTGAAATCAATAGCTCTTTATCTATTTTTTTAACCTCACAATGACCAAAACATTCCATTTAATAAGAAATTTCTTTTTCCAACTGCATATAGTTAAATAAAAAAACATCACTGAATGGTTGCATAGGTATATAACTTAATGATTCTTAACATCTGCCTTTAACTATGACTTTACAGTTTCTAGAATGTCATAATTTATTTTTGTTTCTCATGACTATAAATATAAAAAAGAATAAATAATGACATATATTCTGCATCACATGATCACCATCTCTTAGTAGGCATTAGATAGGGATTTTATGCACAAACCTTCTGGCATCCATTGATTACTCTGATTGGCACAGGGTGGCACTACAATATAAAGAGTTTTGCCTTTAAAGGAGGGTGGGCTTTTAAATTGTAATATTATCAAAAAGAAGAAGAATGGAGGGGATATAAGAAATAAGCAAAAGATGGTTGATTTAGATATAAGTGTAGATGTGGAGAGGGAATGGTTTTGTAAGATTAGTGGTAAGAAAATTTGTTATAAACGTAATGGAGAAGAAGGAAGCAAAAGAATTTATAAAAGAGTAGTTAGGAAAGAAGAAATTGTTAAAATTGGGTTTTTGAATATGCAAGGTGGTAGGAGACCAGAAAAATGGCTGGAATTGAATAAAGCAATTGAAAATGAAGGGCTTGAGGTATTAGCAGTAGTGGAAACTCATCTAAGAGAAGAAGAAGAACCTAATTTGGAAGAGGTAGTATGGCAGGGTATAAACAGAAAAGAAAAAGAAAAAAGGGGTGGTGGTATAGGTGTTATATCGAAAAAAAAATTAAATACTGATAAATGTCAAGAGCATTTGTGGTTTGAAATAAGGTTGGGTAGACAAGAATGGATGGTGGCTGTAGTGTATATCACCACTGGAGATAGTCAAACTGTAATGGAGTGGAACAATAGTATATATGAATGCCTAGTTAAGGATATACAGAGTTTTAAAGAAAAGGGGAAGAGAATAATGGTTATAGGGGATATGAATGGGCATATTGAAGAAATTGATGATGTAGATAATAAGAATGGTCAGTTTTTGAAGGAATTTTGTCAAAGAGTAAATTTGAGCATTGGGAATTTATCAAATGTATATGATGGACAATACACATGGTCTAGGAATAATGTATTTCACACAATAGATTATGTATTAGTAGAAAAAGAGGGAATGAATAAAATACGAAAAATTAAGGTGTTTGATAATGAAGAGAGAGTGTGTAATAGTGATCATAACTTTATTGTAATAGAAATGGTTAGTAATGTGTTGGAGGATAGAAATAAAGGTAGAAATAATAGTGAAAGATGTGGATGGAGAGTGAATGATAAGAATAAGTTGGAAGAGTATAAAATAAAAGTTGAAGAAACCATGGAGCAGTTGGTTGGGGATGAGTATAAGGACTGGTGTGGTGAAGTAGAAAAAGTGGCAAATAGGGTTTTAGTCGAGAATATGAAGAAGAATAAAAGTAATAAAAAAATGAGTTAGTAAAAGTGTAAAAGAGAGGAAAAAAGCATGCAGAGAATATAAGTGTGCTATTAAGAATAAAGAAAGTGAAAATGATATTAATGCTAAATGGGGAAAGTACTTGGAAAAGAAGAAGCTAGCTAAAATGGATAATTATAGAGAGAGGATGAAGTTAAATAATAAATTGTTGGAGGATATTAATAAAAGTGGAAGAGATGGGAGTAAAAAATTTTGGAATTACATTAAAAGGAGAAATGTAGGGGAAAGAGAGATAGTATTAATAGATGATGAGGGAATAGAATGTAGCTCTAGAGGCGAGCTATAGAAAATCATAAATAGATATGTAATGGATATAGAAAAGATGTTAGATGTGAAGGAATTAGTGATACAAAACATGAAAGCAGTTAGTAGTGGGAATATTAGGTTCACAAAAAATGAATTGAATGAGGCAGGAAAGAGATTGAAAAGTGGAAAGGCGAGAGGTTTAGATGGATGGGCAGCAGAGATGGTAATGAATTTAGGGCATAGAGCAAAAGCAAAGTTATTATCATGTTTTAATAAAATGGCGCAGAAGACAGTTTTTCCAGGTAGTTGGAATAATACAAGAATAAGATTATTATGTAAAGGAAGGGTAAGGATCATAGAAAGTTAAATAATTATAGACCGATAGCGGTAACATCAGTTTTATATAAAGTTTTCGCATATATGGTAGCTGCAAGAGTTGGAAAATGGATAGAAGAAAATAATGTAGTGGGGAAAATGCAAGGAGGTTTTAGGTCAGATAGGTGTATAGGAGATAGTTTGTTTGTAGTTACACAACTTATGGAGATGAGTAGGAATTGAGGTAGATCGTTATATATGAGTTTTATAGATATAGAGAAAGCATATGATAGAGTAAATAGAAATAGATTATGGGTAAGATTAGCCAATTTGGGAATGGATGAAGCTTTAGTAAATATTATTAAGAAATTATATGAAAATAATTATTATACTTACCAATTAGGGGATATAGAATCAGTTAAAGTTAAAAATGGAGTGGGATTAAGGCAAGGATGCCCTATGTCACCGATTTTGTTTTTGTTGTTTTTGAGTGAAATGGAAAAAGCAATAGAAAGACTAGGAAGAGGGGTAGAGATACCATTAATAGGTGGCAAAGGAGTATATACTTTGTCGGGTCTTTTTTTGCAGATGATATCTTTTTATGTGCAGAAAGAAGAGAAGATATGGATATTATGTTGAGGACATGTGCAAGGGTGGGTAAAGAGATTGGGATTAAATTTAGTGAAGAAAAATCAAATATAATGATGGTTAATACTGGGGAAAGAGAGGATGTAGTTTTTTTATTGGGGGATATAAAGTTAAGGGTGGTGGATAGATATAGGTATTTGGGAATCATCTTATGTAATCAGGAAAATTGCTTGGTTGAATGGGAGAAAAAATTGGTAAATGAAGCAAAGAAAAGAAAAGGTTTGGTAAAAAAACTAACAGTATTTTCATATAATAAATATGATGTAGCTAGAATTGTATGGAAGGGAGTGGCAGTAGCAGGGTTAACATATGGTAATGATGCATTATGTGTTAGTAAAAGGATTTTAGATTATTTGGAGAAAGTACAAAGGAAAGTAGGAAGACATGCATTAGATGCAGAGATGTGGACAGCAAAGGAGGCAATTCAAGGAGAAATGGGATGGTCAAGTTTCTATATGAGAGATGCAAAAAGTAAAATGAAAATGTTTGGTAGGTTGCAGTTTATGGATAGTAAAAGAATAGCCAAAATAGTGTTTAATTGGGTTATGAGTAAAGGGCAGGTAACAAGATGGGTGAGAAAGGTAATGCGGTATGCAAAAGATTTGGATAAAGAATTTATATCGGTATACTTGTATAAAAGGTGGGATAATTGTGTTAGGAAGATTGTTGAGTGTTATAGTGGTAAGGAATGGGATAAAAGAATAGAAGCATTAATAAAAAATAGGAAGTTGGAGAGATGGAGAAGTAGTATGGAGGGTAAGAAGAGTTTAAATATATATAGAAGTAAACTGAATATTGGAAGCGAGTTAATTTATGATAATAGTAAGGAAAGTAGTTTATTGTTTAACTACTTCCGGTTTGTCGGCGACGATTGCGCTCGTTAATGTTCGTTTGTTGAAGTTCGTTTTTCTGTTTGAAATTACGGAAAAACTATAAGGACTACGCATGCGCCTATACCATAATTCTCTTCGTCGTTTTTTCCTCTTTTCGTAGGTAGTCGCCATTTTTCTGTAAGTTAAAAAATAAAATTTTTATTAATTTTTTTGCGAATAAGGTCAATTTTTTTAAAAATTTTTTTCACAATTTGTTAGATTAACGGAAACAAAAGTACGCAAAATAAATGAACGGGACATGATGGCCTCTGATACGGATTTTTCCAGCGGTGATGAATTTGTCCCATCTAAGCCCTTTGACTCCGAGGATAGTGTTAGTTGTAGTGATCTTGAAGAATATTTTTCGTCATCAGAAGAAGAAACTCCTTTACCAGCCAAAAAGAAAAAAACTACGAGTGCTTTTCTGGATGATATCAATACACCAGGCCCGTCAACAAGTGTTCCCAACGATATCAATCGGCCAGGCCCTTCATCTAGTAACAGTAATCTGTGTCCGAACGTAACCTGCAAACCTGTGAATGTAGAGAATTTTACTAAAACTCCAGGTTTGAAGTTTTCTATAGTAGGTAAGTATTCAATTTTAGATTTTTTTTTAATGTTATTTGATAAAAAACTTTTATCAACTATTATCGGAGAAACTAATAAATATGCCACTCAAGAAAAATGACTGACTGATTTTTTACTCTGTGATAGGTAGCACATATGAAAGGTAATGTTTTTATTATTGTTTTTTTTTTTGTTGGTTTGTTTTAGCTACCAGCACAATGGATGAATGGTTGACACACTGATTCAAGACTATTTACAATTTATTCCTCTCTAGCAAATTGATTGTATATAATGCAGTAATTTTTTTTTATTCTGTTTTTACTAATTTTTGTTTTACTAACATGGTTTTCATTGTTTTTGTTTTACTAATTTAGTTTTTATTTGTTGTTTTATTAACTTGTTTTTTTACTAACTTCATTTTATACTTTATAGGCATATGACTGCCTGATTGCCTTCCTTATTAGAATTTTGTTTCAGCTTCATTACTGATTACTTTTTCCAATTGGTAAACAAGATCTGGCATGATGAAATATTTTGCATATTTATATTAGCATATATGAACAGGTATGCTTCTCTGGAAGACGTATCTTGGAAGAGGTAGAATATAAACATTTTTTTATATAAATATCTGCCATAGAACCTTTTTAGTAATCATTGTCTGCCTCTTGAAATGAGAAATTTGTAAATTGTTTTCTGTATTGGCAATGATTATTCAGTATGATGATGATGATGTTATAAACAAGGTTGGTTTATCCAAAGTCTAAAATCAAAATAGTGCATCTTGTTTAACAGGCTTTTGAGTTTTCCCATAACCATTAGCAGAACTTTCATGATTCATACATATACACCACTTTTATAATATACATATACCTGTACTATGATGATGATGATGACATTTTATTTTTTATTGTATTTATAATGGTAAGTAATAATTTTCCACTTCCTTCATTATTTTTATATTCTGTTAGAATTTTAATTTTTTTATTTTTTATCTTTTATTAGGGAGAACTCTTTTCTTCCAGGCGCCTTGACAATTTGCAACAGTTGGGGTAGAAGATAAAAATGAAGAACTCTTATAGGAACATTTTCGGACATTGTAAAGCTATGGATTATCTCAGGTAAGACTTATTATATATCTTTAGAAAGATTTTTTTGTGAGGAATACAAAGAAATTATCACTGAAGATGTAATTTGCATTTTAGTTAATGTTAATTTCCAAATTATGAACAAACAATAAAATAATAATTATTTCGGTTGTGAAAATTTCTTTTTTTCCTTATTTTTTATATAGTTATCACTATTTATTTTATGCTTATTGTTTTCCTTAGTTTTTCTAGTTTCTAGCAATGTAATTGTTTTTGCTCTAACATAATTCAAACTGAAGTTATTGTGAAAATTGTGTATCAGGCCAGTATTTTAAAAAGTTCAATATGGCGGCTTGAAGCTGAAGTAGTTAAGGCTCGAACGGGATCTTTAGCAACAAGAGAATATACATGTAAATGGAAAACTATGGGTGATTTAGAGTGCAAATTGTGTAAGGAAGGTATAGAAAATATTAGGCATCTGTTGATTGAATGTAAATGCTTGAAAGCAGAAAGGGTACAGATAATGAAGTTATGGGAGAAAAGGTATGAACAAAGTGACAATACAGAAAGTGAGTTAGTAGTTTTTATGCTGGGTTTGCGAAAAGATAAGGGGGATTTAGATTTAAAGACCATAGAGTTGACAAAGATCATGTTGTGGAAATGGGATGGGGCAGAATATGGGAAGACTTAAGAGTGGGGAATGGAAAATAAAGTGGCTAACAGGTTTATCTGGGCATAGTTGCTGAGATATTCTTGACTTCGTTTAAGGAGAAGCCAAATACATCACATCACATCACCTTGTTTATAGACATATTCTGATTCAAAAAACCTAATCTCATTTAAAAATTATCATTTAAATGAGAAGAAATTATTTTGCATGGTTTTTTTACAGCCTCAAAAAAAAAAAAAATCAAACTCCTTTGTAGCCACTATCAAATTATTAGCTAGTAAAATGATATATAGTATATTCTCTTAGAGGTAAAATGGGAGAGAAAAAATGTAATTTTCAACCAAACAGTAATTAGTAAGTCTGGAGAGTATTTTCTTTTTTATCACTATTTCTGTATAAAGATAAAACATCACATGATCACTATTTCTTATGCTTGCAATACATATAAGAGTTCATTTTAAAATTTAAATTAGCTGAATCTTTAAAAAAAACAATGACGAAAGTTCTTAATTACTTTTTTTTGTTGTTGTTAATTTGTAAAGTTCATAGCTCATGGTAGAAGAGTCCAGGTTTCTGCTTTTAACTCCCGTGACGCCTCCATTGGAAGATAATGTTCTGGAGATGGCAATAGCTGGTTCAAGGTATCACAGTCTTTTCATTTTTTTTTTTTTACATAGAGAGTGTGGTATGTGCGTCCTACCACATCTTTCAAACACAAAACGCTGGAACTGTCAAAAAAAACTGTATTTCCCTTTTTATATTATCCACACAGATTCAATCAACAAAACGTCACTAATCCATCACTTTCGTTAGGGTCCGAGCCAAGGCTTAGTGCTTCCATTGGTCAAGCTAATTTCTCTTTATTTTCTTATCTATCTTTCATCAGATCATTTTAATTATACAAGAGCCCAAGGGCCAGTTTGGTTTTCGATAATTCATAAACAATCATTTCCATTTACAGATTACATTAATTAATACCTGTTTTTATTTTTAAATCTTGTACTTTTTTATAAAAAAAAAAGTACGTTCAAATACTTATTTGTTTTTTTAAAAAGATATTTTTAAAGTTTGGCCTCTGTGCGAATGTATATACGTTTAACAAACATTTTAATTTTAGCGTTTAGTTTTTTACTTTTATTTGCGAACTTTTAAGTTTTTATTTTAAATTAATGTAACGACATATTTATATATCGTTACATATCAATAAACTTCCTCAAAAAACATTTAAAAAAAAAAAAAAGACTTTACTTAGTGTTAGTAATTTCGTTACACAAATTGATTATATATGAAAATTTCAAAAGGACAAAACTTTTTTTTTTAAAAGACAAAACAGTAATTACACACAAATATAATGATTAAAAAAAAATGTTGACTGTTGATTCCTTATTACCAGCTAAATTTCTGCCCCCTCCCTTCCAAGTTTCATTTCTCCTACCATTAACTATTACTTAGGCAAGTTGAACGATTAGATTTTAATTTAACAAGACTTTTTTTAAAAAAAAAATATGATTTAGATTTATTATTACGTTTTATTTATTAGTTTTTATTCCTTGAATTTATCTCTACATATGCGCAATTTTTCTTACTGGCAGCACTTTTTAAACAAAACTTCAAACTGCAACTCCACGTCAATACAACAAATATATTTATACTAATTTCAGAAAAAATATTACGGTCATGATTTATTTTCAAAAGTACTAGTGGTTTATTAAACATCTGGCTATAACTTTACGTTAGTACAAAAATGTACTTATTTCAGAAAAAAATAACAAATGTTATTTGCATGATTCACTTTTAAAATTCTCAGGGCACTCGTGATTTATTAAAGATAGAAAATTTCATCATCATCAATTCCCCTTCTCAGGGTCAATCTCTGAGGTAAGGCCACACTTGGGACGCCAATTATAACGATCCAAAACAATAGTGGAGACAGCAATCTACGTATCTGCAACTACCAGGGCACCATCTAGGCATTTGAATCTAGAAAAATTTATACAGTAGGCAGATACGCGCTGTTAAGATTCCACTTTATTTTATATTTTGGTCATTAGCCCATTGTCACTAGCTCAGTGAGTAGCAGAGATAATAAAATATAAATTTTATATCTTAAATATAAAAGAATAAAAGCCACTGCCAGAAATTAACACATAAAAATATTTATTTACGCACATATAAAATAACATTTAAATTTTGAGGAATAAATTCAACATTTTAGATTTTTCTATTAATCTTTAGTTTTACATTTAAGTAAATTACAACCATGAGTTTAATATTTATTTAGTGAGTCGAGTATGAATAGACTACATAGATCTGCATTTAAAAAGAAAATATTCTTCCCTGATTTAACCTTAGGCAACAAATTTCGCAATCAAACCGGCGCCAATCCATCTGATACATTTATGTATTCAATGTAGTATGAAAATATGACAACACAAAATACTATACTGTCAGGAACATACATCTGAACAGCAAGTAGAATTAGAGAAAAAATTCTCTCTCTACCAACCAGGAATGCTACATCTGTTGGCGAGTAGAACAATAAACATAAAACTCCATAGGAATGGACTGCGGTCCTTTGCCTTCTTACAAACCCATCCATAGGCAAACAGAAGGTGTGTGGCGTATATATATAATCCTGCCCGTAGCGGATCTCATACTACATCTACAATTACACAAATATATCCAATCCATTGAACCAATTCAACTACGAAATGAATAACTTAAGATTACCCTCCCTTAATATAACTTTACAAAACTATATAGCCATTCACCCCCGACTTAAATTTAACATTTAAATACGTTCGCACAGATTATTTTTATACAATTTGTTTTATAATGTCGAGTATAGATCGGCTGCATAGATTCCACAGTCAAAAACATTCCAAATTAAACACAACCGATCAAAATACAAAGTCAATCGATAACGTCAATTGCTGAGAGAATACAGGAGACCCTTTGGTGTTCATCATAAGACACCGCAGTGACATCGTTGACTTATATATTCTAATCGACTGTGAAAACCACAACATAATCAACCGCTAACAAATCTATGCAACGTCTATACCCAACTTAAATGTAATGCATTTAATAATTTCTACAATAAATATTACTACAAATAAAAATCATAAAATGGAAATGATTTTAGCAAAACTTAACTATATAAATTTAATCAATCAATTATTAATTTGAAAATCAAATAAGAGTTTGCCAATTTTCTGTAGAAAGAATTAGCAGTAGTTATTTTGTATTTTATTTGTACATAAACATTCATATTGGCAAGAAAAATAAATGCTTACCTTTGATTTATCAATATTAAATTTAAGACTACAAGATGGATCAGCTTTTTGACGAGATATATGGCTATCATAACTTGGTGTAGGTTCTAAATCCACTCCTTGTTCTTGAGTATCAATTACTTTCGCTTTGCCTGTGATTACCTACAAAATTATTACATACATATTAATTTCTTAATAAGCACTACATATTCATCAAAATTTAAACAAATCTTACAAATTTTAGATTTCCAATATTTATAAAATGTCTTTAACATGTTTCAACATGAATTATATACATTAACATTACACGTTTTCTTTAAGAACACAGCAAGACATGTATACTCACTTATATGTATACATATTTTATTTTATTAATAGTTATGAACATATTCTTAGCCCTAGTCCACTGATCATGGATCCAGCTATTATTTCCAGTGCTCAAATTTTTTATAAACTGAATAATAAACAATTTAATTATTTTATAATATTCTTAGAAAATATGCAAACAATAATTACTGAATATACTAAATAAAAATAAAAATAATAAAGAAATCAAAAATACACTAGATTATCTATTTCAAAAGCTATATAAATATATACATTAATAAAAAAGCAAAACAGTGGAGTTTGCTAAACCTAATTAATTGATACCAGAATATCATATATCATGGGATTGGTTCTTGCAGTTTATATAGAAATACATATATTTAGAAGTAACACACCAGATTCACAACCAAGACAAAACTTCCAGTCCAAAATTATCAATTAACAAAAAAAACTATAAATGTAAAATTTTTTTATAAAATTAAATACAAACAATATAACTATATTTTAAAGTCAATTAAAGTTCTTCTTTAAAACATAAAATTGAAATGTGAACTTATATATCCTAATAAAAAATTTCCGATTAGTGATTTCAGAACTTTAGCTTTCTTGCAATATTAAGTTCGGCAATAAGTCTATGCATATTAGACGGCTTGCCATGCCTGGTATTGTCATGTAATCCAGTTCTTTTCCTAAAACTTGTGAACCTTACTTTGCTGATAATAAAACCCTTCAGAGGAATAGTGCATGTACTTGCTTAACTTTTTCACAAATGACTGCTTCATAGATAAGTTCCTGTTATTTGCTTTTGACTAACCAACAGCATCAAGAAGAGTTTTCATTAATTATAATGTAAACTATTTTGATCAAGCCTAAATATTCTTCCCAATTTGTATAATTTGTAATTCCTTATTTTTGTAAAATGATGTAGAACATTATTTAATTACCATATTCAGAAATGAATTTTTTTCATTTCACAATTGATCCCATTTTCCAATATATTTTTTCTGGCTTATGATTAAAATTAATATTTGCATTGGTATGAAAAGAACTTAAAAAAACAAAACCCAGCAAACCTAATAAACTGCAGAATAAAAACCAAACAAATAAATTCACAAACTGTAATAATGATGTTTGAAGTTTTAATCAAATCTGAAATGCTGTAAAAGTTTTACTCCTGTAGTTACTATTTCAACCAGTAATGTAACATTATTTTTATTTCACTCAATGGTATTCACTGTTTTAGCAATTCCATTCTTAGCATTTAATGTTTCATAATTTTAACATATTTCAATTTTGAATTTTTTTTTATTTCAAGGTCAACATTAATCCGCTTTCAGATTCTAATTTTATATCATACATATTAAGAGAATAGTTTTTAAGAAAAAAAATATATTTTTACTGACCTTTCTTTATGGCATATAATTAAAATTATTATAGTATAGTTTTTAAGAAAATATATATTTTTACCACTAAAAAAAAAAAATTAAAGTGAAAATTAGGTTTTAGATCTCTGCCATTTTTATCAGTCTTTCATTTTGAAACCTTTTTTTAAATTATAATTTTGTTTTGAATTTTTTTTTTAACATCAAACATTAATCAGGTTTTAAATTTTACCTGTACAGCAAATAGCTAAAATTATTATAATATATGCACTTACAATATTTTTTTAAAAAAATATATGCATTTTTATTTCCAGAGATTAAAAAAAAGAAGATAATTAAACTGATAACTAAAGTTTTGGATTAATATAATACAAGAACTTTTGTTTTAATTTTTTTTTTTTTTAATCAATGTAGATCAGCTTTAAAAAAAATTTATAACTAAAAGTATTATAATATATGCACCTAAAGAAATACCTTTAAATAAAAAAAATATATAACATTTTTGCTGCTAGTTCTTGAATTTTTTTTGATAACAACATCAATCCATTTTCAAATTCTGCTTTTATGTCTTATGGCAGAAATTATTACACTATATACACCTAAAAAAATATGTGCAGATAAAACTGCTAGAAATGTAACGAGATAAGTGAATTAAATTTATAATTATTTTACACAAAAAAAAAATGTCATTCTAGTAATCATTGTATGATTTTAAATTTCTTACATAAATCATAATGTAATGAAAAAAAAATAAACCTTCTATATAACAACTCACTATATACATTGAAACAGTAAGATTCGTATTCGAATCTTAAGTTTCACCTTTTTCTGTCGTCTCTCACTGACCGATCTATCCCACCCAAATTTAAACTTTTTGATATCGAATTGTGTGTGTAACAATATTAAAAATGTATAAATATATGTAGAATTCAGCATAAACACGCACACATTTCGATCTCAAATTAAACGCAATAAATAGGGATAAAATAATATCATTTAGATTTCTTTTAGTTATATAATTTTGTATAATTTTAATCATTTATTTTGGATTATAAAGTTAGTATTTATTGCTTTGTTTAAATTTCATTTAATAATAATAATAAAAATATCTGATGTAATATTTAATTAAAAGTTAAAATAATCTTATGTTCCCTTTTTGTTTTTGAAATTTAAAAGCATCGGTCAGTGATAGATAATAGATTAATTAAAGAAAAATTCCCCAAAAATGTAATTAGTAAATGTAAAATGTAAACAATAGAACGGCAGCTTTCTTTAATTAAAAAAACCAACTAAATGCATTGATTATCCTCAGGGCAGATTAAGTAAAACCAACCTAAAATATCTTAACAAAAATGTGTGAAAGATCAAGATAAAAAAAGAGGCCATCTTAGACTTGCTGGAGACATTCACTTAAACTTTAGCTTTGCTCTCGATCACTGAGAGTCTCCAAAAATAATAAAGTAATTTGTTCCTGCCAAGGTATGACCGAGTAAAGCACCTAGATTATTCTCCATCGGGAGATGGCCTA
Organism: Epiperipatus broadwayi; assembly: GCA_028023455.1. Taxonomy (NCBI): domain Eukaryota; kingdom Metazoa; phylum Onychophora; class Udeonychophora; order Euonychophora; family Peripatidae; genus Epiperipatus; species Epiperipatus broadwayi. The sequence goes on along the minus strand of JAQFVV010012429.1, from coordinate 2,472,675 downwards.
TCGGATGCGAACTTTCCACTGCCCGTCATAAATTCACCATGAAGATCTGCTGCCTGAAATGAATGAGAAAGCTGCTGCTGCCATGAAATTAAATGAATATCTAAATACAAGAAAGAATTGCCACTCGTGAACTTTTTGCTGCTAAACTAATGGAATCAGAAAACTTCTTATAAAACAGGTACCTGTCTGTGTTCAAACTCTAGAGTACTCTAATAATATGCTATAGCTCTTCTTCATACTAATTATCTAAATTATAAAATGTAAAAACTACCATTTGTATAACTAAATTGAATAATTAATTTAATATGTAAATTTCTCTAATAATCTAGCTTACCTCACTCTATCTGGGGTGCGTATTTCTAAAATCTACATTTTATCTATATTTATTATTTAATTATTGCATGCTCACAATTGTCTCTATTTTCAAAGTTTAAATCTATGATCGTTTAAAACAATGAATGCGTGTCAAATTTTCATTAATATTTACTTTCTTTAATAACTTAACTTTCATATAAATCGACACGCATTCAATGCTTCATTTATTGTAATGCAGGAGTCTACAACTTCGCAAATGGCTGGCATATTAGTTGTAATCATTCCCAGTTTAGATAGGTTTTGTATATAGTAAATCATCATGAATAATTCCAGAAAATTACATTTCTTTGAGAGTCACCAACGTTCTTTAGTAAATGTTGATAATGTCGGGCCGAATTAGAAATCCATTTAAATCTTATCATAATCGTTTATAAGTATACATGTGTTATGTTTTAGAGATGCGATGATCTATTCCGCCGTAAATATTCCGGATTCTCCAGGGTTGAAATTAACCCCCGTCGTCCTACACAAGCGGACATAATAAATGCTCCCGTAGGATTTGACCTGTCATGCAGCCAGCTGGCAAATTGCGACACGTACCGCTTGTCCCTGGTTATGCTTATGTGACACCTTACTTCGTCGGGCCGCGGCAGAGACCAGCCCGACAGTTTTATAAACTCATTCGCGGCATTGCAGTTTCAATATACTGCCATTCCATATCGCCTTTCTAAAGCGTACGTGTTCCTTTGCTCAATTCTATTATTCTATATATCACTCCGCCTCTGCATTATCTTCGTAATTCACTCTCAAATAAATGTTGCCCTTAGTCATAAAATAAATAGTTTAATTAAATAAATATATGTCCGCCACTCTTAAATCTTACTTTAGACTCTTGCATTGCAAAGGTATAAATTCCCCAAGGCATGCATGCATTAGAAATACTTACTCGAGAATTTTAGGTAGCTAGATTAAGCCTTCAAATAAGTGAATTTCCTTTGTAAACATTACAATATCGGAAATACCGCTACTGAAATCATCAATATAAAATAATGTCTAAATAAATAAATGTATTCTTTAAAATATAATCATGTCGCAAATCCCGCTACTGAAGCTTTAAATCCACAAAATATTATTAGTAAATGTTTGTTTTATTAAAATGTATTAATAAAGAATTTTAAACTATACGTCTGCAATTACGTTTCATTTATTCGATACCCATTCTATCTAATATTTCCTCGATTATGTAAATATGAATGTTTAATTAATATTAGTTTGATTATTGGCTAACTCGAGAATAAAATCATGAATCTCTTGCATCTCCCTGATTACCGTGCCTAAGGAAATATTTACTAATGTCACATCAGATGCGTTGTTTCATGGATTGTATTGTGGAACCAATAAACTATGTTTGAACTCAGTACCACGGGTGGCTTCGCTAATCGATGGTGCTGCTGTTCTGTATGGTGGTCGAATTCTGCACTATATTTACGAGTCACACGTTTTCTGACCGTTACAACATATATATGAATTATCATCGACAACTTTTGAGAAATAGTACTTTCCCATATCTATGGCATTTGGTTCCAAAACTTGTTATGTACAATAGCAAATCTACAATATGCATTAGTACTGCAGATATAATACACATATAAATCTTTTTTTTTTAAAAAAAAAAGTGATATCAACAAAAATAAAAAATAGACCAACTAAAATTATCAATTTAATAATAAAGTTAATATTTTTTTTTTAAAAAAGACAAATGAATTACTGTGTTTCCCTTGTTGAAAGACAACAACAAAAGAACAAGTAGAAATAGCTAAAATTAAAAATCAATCTGTTTATTTTTTTATATAAATTATCAAATTAAAAAGATAAATAATTATATTAATTAGAGTACTGAAAATGATTTATTTCTTTGAAAATCACAAAATCCAACAATGATAATAACAATAAATCTAGAAAAATTTAATATTATCTAATGGTTAAATGTCTGGCTCATCAATAGTCATAGTCATTTCTAATTCCTAATGTTAATAAAAAAAACTTTTCAATTTTACTAAATTTTATCTTCACTTAGAAAAAAAATATTTAATTTAATAAAATTTCTCTTAATCTTTATTTCTTCATGCATTCTTATGCAAACTAATTAAATATTTAATAATCATACATATTTTTAATATAAAAATTTATAAAAAAAACTAAAGCTTTGCTGAAAAAGTACCTTTTAAATATTTGCTTGTTTTACAGATTTCTAATTTTTTTACTTTATTAAATGGTTTTTTGAATCACAAATAACTGAAATTAAATCTCTGCATAAAGGAAGCTATGACTGCGTTTCTTGACAATAAAAAAATTTAAAAAACTAATCTTTTATTATAAATGCAAGGTATAAAATAAGTATATTACTCAAAAAATAATATATTATTAAATACTACAATTATATATATATATAATGTAACCCTGTTGGATACATAGCTGCATTAAAAATAATTAGATAGTTGGCAGCAAATTTCTCAGGTTTAAGTACAGAATTATTTAATTAATAATGGAAAATATTTAATTTTCCCATGCATATTATTTATAATAATAATGGATTTTCAATTAACTAAATATTTTAAGTCCCAAATGATAGTATGAGTCCTCAAATGTTAAATAATGATTTTACTATGTAAATATTTTAATGAATTATAAATGATTATAGAAGTGAGAGAAAATTATAAAAGAATGAAACATGTATTTTTACACTGTCTCTCTCCTAAGTCATTATAATTAATAGTTGTCATTTAAACTATGAAAATATACTAAGAGAAAAATAATTTTCTTTTTTTATAAATTATTTAATAATATTAATTTTACTCTTAAAAAAGAGATAAAGTTTTATTTTTAATAGCATTTTTGAAAAGAAAAAAATAATATTTTAGTATTTTTAGTAAATTTTATTTTTAATTAGTCAAGTTGTTTTTTCCCCCCATTCTTTATCTCTCTTCAATGCAAAAAATTAAATCAGTATAATTAACTATCTTATTTTTCTTTTTGCAAGAAAATTTTTTTAAATTACAAAGAAATACCAAGAATTTTATGATGTTAATTTAAGTTCTTGACTTGTTTTTCAATGTCTATGATTAAGGAGGGAAATAGCTGAACAATTGTATTTATAAAAATTTACCTAATTGGTTGTTATAAGAATAAGGTTAGAGACAGTTGTAATTGCTGTGTATTCAATATTGTTCTAAAAAAAATAATGGGGTGTGAATAGGTCAGAAGACCCAAGTGTTTGATAAGTAGATATTTCTAAATTATTTCTAACTTAGCTGTTGAAGAAAGAGCAATCACGTCTTTATCCAGCTGATAAAGATGTCATTTGTAAGTTATTATTTAGTACAGCAGGAATGTCAACCAAGCTATTGCATAGAATATTGCAAAAGTTTTAATCAAGTTTTAACATACCAGAGTTTAGTCATAAAAATGGTTTCTATAATAACCATGTGCTAAATTCAGCTAAAAGCTGGACATCATCTTCCTCCATGTTCACTGGAATAAAATGCAGACGCTACCTACAAAGCAATCTGCAACCTTGTTTTCAACTAAGAACACGAGTCTCTGTGTGTGTGTCACCTGAAAATTTTAGTGGAAAGAAATGGATAAAACTTGCTATTTTTAACCTGAAAATATTGCACACCAGGAAAAGAACAAATTAATCATGTTCATGTGTATAAGTCTTCAACAAAAAAAAAAAACTCAACTGAAAAAATTGAAAATTATAATAGGGAAGAATTCCAAAGAAGAAAAAAACCTTGATTGAAAACATTTTTTGTACGCATTGTATTTTTATTAATAAAAAAAATTTTTTTATATATATTGAAACAGATACATTGCTTCATATATCCTGAAGTTTCCACTCCAACACATTTTGAAGTGGTTTAATTTAAAATAAAAGCTGATGCAGTTTTGGTAAGTGAAATTTAGGAAGATAAATAATTGACAGTAATTTAAAATCAGTTTTTCACTCACATTATAAAAAGAAAATGTGTGAATTCAAATTCTCTAAAAAAAAAAAAGGAAGAAAAATCAATATATAAAAGCTACAGTTAAAAAACAAATAACATATTTATTTAATGAATCTTTCACATTAAAGAAAAAATTTTGCGGTTTCAAATTAAAATGTTACCGATATATTTTTTTGAGCGAATGTGTTTCAAATTAAGGCACAGAAACGTAATTAGTTTAAGAATGAAAGTGTCACTTTCTTGCCTTAGGCAAAGAAGTTAACACATTTTTGCAAAACATGTTGGTTAGATCAAAGAGTTTATTGAAAATCACCATGGGAAGAATATAAAAGGCAATGGACAATTTGAGGCAATTGGTTGATTGTGGTAGTTACTTCGCAGTAAACTGCATTTTAGTCTTCAGTCATTCGACAAAGAGTTTAGATAATCGGATCAACTAAGTTGGGAGCCGCCGTGGCTATTAATTAAACAAGTATTGCGGTTAGTAAGAGAAACCCCAAAGTACCATAAAAATGCGATATGAAAAAAATTGTTATCAATAAACACTAAAATATCTGGGGCTAGTAAGAAATAGCATGCTCTCCTTCCGACACCATGGAAGAAGTCATGAATATGAAAAAATATGCCTAAGTGACCACAAAAAAATATATAAAACCTTCAGCCCTAAACAAATCCCCTTTTTAATGTGAAGATTTTACCAGCAGTGAAACATCAAACATAAAGACCGTCACGGAGATTTGACAAGGTAAGAAAACTCTAGATAGTTACAGAAATGTGTTTAATTAAGATTTACATAATTGTGTTGTGATGTAATGATATTACTGCAATGGTAAACATATGCTGTTACATTATTTTAAAATTAAAATAATGGGGGAAATAAATCTTAAATAAAAATTGCTTTATTAAAAACATAAAAACGGAAAAATAAATACTTTTTTAACATAAAATGTGATATGTTGGACTATTTCCATCATTTATGAATGAATGTTGAATGTGCAGAAAATTTATACATTCAACATTCACTCATAAATGATGCAAATAGTCCAACATATCACATCTTATAATATACCATCATTATAAACCTATATATTATTGCACAGATGGAAAACTTTAAAAATAAAAGTATTTAAAAGTACTTTTTTGTAGAAAAAAAGTAAAGATCTGAAGATTAATATTTTTTGTTTTAAGTAATATAAAAGAAGATAGCAACAAATGTCAATTAGTGAATGGAAATGATTGAAATATAATTGAATGTAAAGCAAACTAGGCCTTGGGGCATTTATATGATTGTAAGATCAGATAACAGATATAAAAAACTAAAGATTGATCAATGCAACACCAAGCTATGCATGGGCCAGAAAAAAAATCATCCGGACCTTAGGATCAGTGACGTCATGTTCGATGAATTTGAAAATTCAGTGATAAGGGAGGCCTAATACTATAAAAAGAAAAATAACTGATTGGATTATTTTAATCTGACTATTAATCTTCCAGATGTATTGCAGACTCCATGATATAGGAGTCTTGCAATAAAATTAGTTTCCTTTGCATGCACCAGCTGAGGCTTCCTGATGACAGATCTTGACCCAAGTATTGGCAAGCAGCGGTTTCATCTCCAAAGAGAACAATCTACAAAAAATGAGACTTGGGATGAACTTCCATAAAACTTTTATCAATATGAACTTACAGGTCGATCTTTTAAACAATTTTTCAATTAGTAACCTAAAGTATGAACCCTTATCTGACTTAAAAAAATTCTAAGACCATTATTAATTGATTTTTTTTATGTATAAAGAAGTTTGTGAATTATCCATTTCCATTTGCTTTTTATTATTATGTGTTAATTAAATTATTAAAGTTGGATGTAGATGGCTGCAGAGCTGTTAAATTTGGGGTTAGGTCATTAGGGTTAATTTCAGACTATTTGTTTTGTAGTTGAGTCAATAATGGTGGAGGAATATATTGATATTTATATCAATGTAATGTGAAGCATGTTAGCATACAGAGCAATGTGCCCAAATGAATGCATGGCACCCAAGGTGTAGCCATTGCATTGCAATGGGCGTGGAGTACTTCCCATAACATTGACCTCCTTTAGCTCTATGAATAGAAACTATAAGTTGGCAAAGACCACTCTCCTCTATATGAAGCATTTCTTTTTAATGTTTTACATATATGATTCCTTTGCCAAACAGATGCACATTCCTGCACTGGACGAGGATCATTTCTTTTAAATAATATCAAGCGGCAGATGCACATTCCTGTCCGCATGGTTTTATACTAACATTTTCATATTGCATTGGTTGCGTCTGTATATCAGGAAGCTAGCGTGGTATGGCTACGAACTTTTAGCCTGAGGTTAAAGGTTTTGAAGATTTTTATTACGTACTCTATGTAGCCTATCTATACTCAACATTCTAAAATAAAAATATATAAAATATCCATCTGTGCCGATTTACTAAAATAATTTAAATTTAAAATTAATAATAAAATCTAAAGCAATATTAATTTATTCCTCAAAGTTATATGTGCGTAAATAAAAGTTTTGTGATTATTACTGGCAGTGGCTTATTTTATTTTTTTTAATATTAAAAATGTTTTAAGAATATATATTAAATCTCTGCGTCTCCTTGAGCTAGTGGCATGAGCTAACGGTCAATAATCAAATAAAATTAGATCTTAACAAGAAGTATCTGCCTACCTTATAAATTTTCTAGGTTCAAATAGCTTAGTAGCGCCTGTACAGCAGATAGGGTAAAAGCCAATATTCCCCTAACCATTATATTACCTATATTCATTTACTTAGTGATGAAACTCCATTACTGCATGAAAGTTGTTTTGACATTTGAAATATTTAAAGGTATTCACAAAAATGAGGTGAGAAAAGCATTTCGGAAAGGGTAAAGTGAAGCGTGGTTATCATTATTTAAGATAATTAATTTGACAAAATAATAAAATGTTTGTATCAAATTTAGAAACAGATGTCATAATGGGTAAAACCCAATGTTTATATGAAAACAGTTATGAACCAAGATAATTTCTGATTGATAAAATATAATTGCTACTATTGTTATTAGAATGAAGAAGGTAAAACTGAGTTATGCCACTAGAAATAGTGAAACGTAATAATGAATGTATTTCTATTCACTAGGTTTTTTTTTAACTTGATAAAGTGATAAAACTTAATAATGTTGACTCGAAATTAGGCTCTAGGAAAAGGAATATAAAGTAATGTGTCAAATTGTTAAATCACAACCTGCTAATCGAAATATAGAAATTATAATGAAAGAATTAATTTAAAATAGACATACCCCGATATTTGTATACACCGTAAATGCTGAAGGTAACCAAGAAGGAGTTAATATTTTTGTATATATAAATCCGCTTACTAAAAAGGATGTACATTTATATACATGAATCGAATACGTGAATATATTCGGATGTAATTATTGACTCCTAAACAATTGAATGAAAATAATTAATTCAAATAAAAATCAAGCTTATCTAGGAGGATAGTGCAATAGGGAATTAACAGACATATCTACAAATTACATATATATATATTCGCATACAAGGAGAATGTAAGCTTACAGAATGAGAAATTAAATGTGTGGAATGATCAGGAAAGAAACTGTGATGTACACATGGATATGTAAGTCCCTGCTATATGAATACTGGCTGAACAGGATCATTGACCACATGCTGCATGAAATATGAACTTAGCCTTACCATGAAAATATACAGGCACATGTATACACCTATTATACAAATGATGGACACTGTATGAGTGTCATTAATGGAACCAAGCATTAGAGAAGTTCCCAATGGAATGGACTAACTGATTCATAGAAACTGAATTGTCAATGAATTATAAGGAGTTATTATTCAAAGTATTGTTATTTAAATAAATTGCTGTTACATAAAATTAATATATCTTGTCAATTTCATTTCATGTTATCCATTTTTCAGTGTACTCGTTCACAGGAACCAAACATAAATTTCTAGCTGTTATCAGTCTCTTTAATGCTACATCCTCTGATGAGCAGAATATTGTTATAGGGGGTGATATCAGCATTGGGTAATGCCAATCATTCTTTCCTTCCTACAATATGTTCATCAGGAAACAAACCAACCACCAACGGGGTGAAGACCCCAGTCCAGTTAAAATATATTTTATTTTGTAAGAACTGATAAATTCAAATATTTTCATTAAATTAATTTTGTGAAACAATTTTCTCTTCTAAAAACTTAACAAAAGATTAAGCTAAATCCAAGATTGTTATCTTTGATTTTGAAATATTGTTTTTCCAAATCTGTTATTTAAAGAAATAATAATTAAAAATTTATAAATAAAAATCAACTGATCGACTATAATTTTATGAAATATATATTTTTTGATGAAATCAATGCTTAAAATTTCATATTATCATGCCATTTTTTTTATTTATTGTTAATCAATTATTAAATAATTGTTTAATAAAAAAAAAATTTTTACCCTTAATTTCTTTATCCAATTCCTGTTTCATAAATTGCAGTGTTTCATGATAGCTTAGAGTTTTAGGATTTTTTTAACAGGTTGATTCGTTATAGCACAATGTGCGCTAAAGAAAGCTAACTCGTTGAAATTTTCTTTTTAAAATTGCATAAAAACTATAAGCATGATGTCAACAAAAATCTCAGCATTCATTGCTATTTAATTCCATCTTTAAAATGATGTATCACAATATGAAATCACATAAAATTTAAATTTTTTATTATTTTTATTAATAGGTGCATTTAAAATTTTTTTATTTTCTGGTCAGTTTATTAATTTACATGAGGATGATAAGGCATAAAATCATTGACCTTATATATGCTAATCAAATGAATTAAAAATATGCTGATGATTTGCGTGTCAAGGCCTTCAACATGATATAAATGTAATTGCAAAATATTGGTCATAAGTATTAATTTTAATTATTTGATTAAATTTTTTTATTATTTGATAAATGGCATAATTTATGAATTTTTTTGTATTGGTTTAACTGTGTACTATATAAATTACATAATATTAAATCATTTATGCTTTTTATTATACAGTATATAAATTTATATTCAAATAAAAGTGGTTTATGTACAAAGTAATTTTGTGTCTCTGATCCAAGTTTGAGGCAACCTTATTTTATAGACATAATGATTCTCAAAAGGTTTAATAATTTATTAGTATGTTTATATCTTTATTAGTGTGCTTGTGTTTGCTATAGTGTGTTTATATAACAAAAAATGATTTACATATATAGAGCAGTGCAATGTAAATTTTAAAAACTGATAATCAAATCTATAGAAAGGTTGCAGTTGATAAAGCAATCACAAAATTTACTGGGCATAGTACCATGTGAAAATATAAACACTTAAAACGAAGAGATTTCAAATGGTGTGTAGTGGTAGCCTAATGGTTATGCATGTACCACATGGGATTGTATGCAGGGAAAGGATCAAATTCTGATTCTTGCCATGCCTTGATACTCATGCAGTGGAGTCAGTAGTTATGCCACATCTTGCAACACATTATTTTCAAGTCTATATCAAGCAAGTGAACTATATGCAAATAAATTATATCTATGTGAGAACAATAAATATAACAAGATAGCATCACTGGTGTGCATAAAGAATATAAACATCACTGATGTACACAAAAAAATTTAAAATGAAAAGATGAAACTCATTTTATCAGTGATACAGACAGTAACCTACAATTTCTAGTTTGAGACAAGAATCCAATTGCTATGATGACAAATGCATATCCATCTTCTGGAAATGATTTGTTTTGTATCTTTTATTAGGATATTTTTCTTATAGACACCTTTGAAATTTGTTAACTTTTGGGGTACAAGATAAAAATGGAAAATTCTTATGCAACTAGTTTTGGAGATTTTGAAGTTAAACAGGCAAAACTTTCCATACAGTATTGCCACCAGTGCAAACCAGAGTAATCAATGGATGCCAGAAGGCTTGTGAATAAAATCCCCATCTAGTGCCTACTCATCCATTATCTCCAGACTAGTTGAGTGGCAATACTGTATGGAGAGTTTTTCCTGTTGAATATCAGTTATAAGCAAGCATAAAAAAGGGTGATCATGTGATGAGATTCTGAAGCTATGGATTATCTCAGGTAAGAAATATTATATATGGTTTGAAAGATAATTTTGTGAGGAATACAAAATTATCAATGAAGATGTAATTTAAACTTAGTTAATGATAAATTGGAAATTATGAACAAACAATGAAGTAATAATTGTCAGATCTTGAAATTTTTTTTTTTCTTTGTTTTTAAAATGGTTATCACTGTTTGTCTTAGACTTATTGTTTTCCTTAGTTTTTCTAGTTTCTATCAATGTGAAGTTTTTTGCTCCAACATTATTAAAACTGAAGCTATTGTGAAAATTGTGTCTCAAGTAGTTTTTTAAAAATTCAATACCGCACCCTGCAGAATCAACCAGTTAAATGATCCCAATAAAACTATTTACTTATAGTAGATAAACCTAGAAATTATTTAAAGTGATTTATACTGATCTGCTTTATTTATTTATATCTTGCTCACAGTAATAGTTTATAGAATTCTTACTTCCTGAGCTAGATTTGTGCTTAAGTTATATGGGTAGGGTTTTATGCTGCGTTATGGATATTTTGATGGTGATCCTGGTTAGTGCAAAAGGAATATTCTTTAAAATACATGCACTACATTTCATTTTATTCCTTCTTTAAAAATTTACTTTATAGTGGACCAGCACATTAATAGTACTAAGTGGCTAGAACATTGATGATTGGCTGGATGTTGTTTCTAATTTTTATTTTTTTTATTGTATTTTGATGGAGTGGGACCTAAGTATGTGCATCCAATGGCTAAATAATTAGCCTGCTCTATAATGGACTATTTTCAAATACTGTCATAAGATTGACTGTTGATTTATTTTTTGATCATTCATAATCATGAATGATTATTACTTTTGTGTAATGCTAATAAACTTATAGTTAGTTCTGTCTTGATCTCTCATGCTCATTATGTTCATTATCATTCCTTTTATATTTAATATTTAATTTGATTAGTTATATTGAGTTCATGATGATGACAATTTTTCATCAGCCCAGTTTCACCTGTTTCTCCATACTGTTACAATAGTAATCACTTGATATCTCATTGGTTTTGAGTGATAGTGGTTAGATATCAAAATAAATGTGTACACAGATATATGTTAAAAGAGTGCAACATACATATTGAAGCAGTCGATGTCTGATCATCATTGAGCTTCATGCTTCACCATCTACACTAACCTCCTTGCCGTATATAGATGCCATTCACTCACACACTGTAGGCATAATTATCCAAGGAATTAATAAAATTATTTAACAAAGTAAAACAGTAGTGTGCATGATGCATATATATATGAAAGAAGCAATAATTCTAGTAATATTTATTGCTGAAAATTAGATGTTCTTATATAATTATAAATATCTTTTTATGTGTGTATTTAATTAAAGTATGGAATGTAAAAACAAGGTAAAATGGGGAAGGCTCGAAATACGGAAATTATCTTTATCTATAGTCTGACTGTTTTCATTAATTAAAATTATAAATCTTAATTAAAATTCTTTTGTTAGTTGTTTTCAAATCTTTAAAAATATATCAAATGGTATTTGGAGCCTTATCTGTTTTAAAAATATTTTACTAATTAAATGTTTTTTATTTAATCAAAAGATTAGAGATAGCTGTGGGCAACTGAGATTGCATTCTTGGAGGGATTAAAATGTGTATAAAAGGGGCCCATAGAACAAAAGAAATTAGTTTTTAGTTAATGTTCATGTTCAGTCAGTTACTTTCAGTTTACTTTATGAGTTTTTTTTTTTTTTCATATGTCATAGCATCGGCCGGGACGCGAACCCACAACCGTCTGCAACCAACTACTTGCTTGCAAGGCGGCTGCGATGACTTCTCGGCTAACAACGCTCGACAGTTTACTTTGAGTTAGTAATTAAACTTTAAATTAGTTAGTAAATTATTTCAGAACGTTTGAGTTAGTAAATTTCCAGAAAAATTGATTCATCATTCCACTTAAGAAGTCGAAAAGTCAAGCGCTATGAAGTTTGAGTAGAGGAATCTTTCTCTTCTTCTCTCGGAGAACTATCTGCCTGCTGCCGCCATGTTCCATCCATCTGATCGGCCATATATGATGACCCAACTGATTGACTTATTCTACATCTACTTGCTATGCGGAGGTAACCTCATTTAATGTAGAGCTGCCTTAATAAGTAAATCCTTTTGTAATATGTAGTTCAACCTTTGTACTTTAATTCATATATCAATTTATAAGTTTCTATTAATTATTCTCTTAATCTTTCTCTCTCTGTAATCCCTTACTAGTATAATGTAGTTCTCACTATGCCCTTTCATGCTTAATTTATGTTATATAGCTTTGTGCGGCTCAATTAAATATTTAACTTATTTTGTTTAATATATATATATAATTTATTTTAATTAATATGCCAATATCATTCAACTTCGCGAGTCTAATAAGGTTTTATTTTCTTTGTTTAATGGGGAAGGAAGCAGAGGCTTCAGTTAAATTTATTAGAAAGTTTTATTCATTTGTAACAGATATCGCTCGCTAGGTTGAGTTTATATTTAAATCTGTTATTCACGTTTTTTTTTATCTAAAATATTTTATTGTTGATGCATATTTTACTTTATTTGAATTCGTCCTTAAATTTTATTTTAAAAGATCATGAACCTTCACATAATTAATCCATTACTTCTTGCTTTGCCCGGAGGGCTAATTCTATCAGTTAATACGTACATGGGAATCAAAATTAAATGTAAAATTTTGTTAGTTTAATGTCTTAGCTAGAGTTATTTTCCATTATAATTTTCTGAATGATTCTTTATTTAAATATATCATTGCGCAGGAGTCAAACCATTTGCAGGCTTTCGAATATAGTAAATTAAGTTTATTGTACAGGTATGACGCTGCAGGCCGACCTTTTCTTTCTCTTATGGTATGTCCACATATTTTCTTTATTGCTTTGTCATTGGGGACTTCGGAAATCCGAATCTCCCCACCTATTAGTTCTCAAAATCGTTCGTAATCAGGGTACACCCTACTCCCTGTGGAACGCGAGGTTTATAGGGTTTTGATTGTGCAGCAAAAGCTCCATACCGCTTGGCTCTGGGCCTTCAAACCAAACCTCTCCATTCGATACCATGCCGTCGAAATGGCGGACATATCAACCTTCATTGTACCATAAGATCCGTATTTCTCTTATGACATGCTGGCATCATTATTGTTTTAGTTAATGGATTTGTGCCTGTTTGACCTTTCGTTAGGTGTTGGAAATAATGACTCATTCATGAAATGCGCCAACATGCTAATTAATCAGTATATTGATTTTAAAGCTGCTTTCTTTTAAAATGCTTATCGATTCCCATAGATGTAAACCAATTTATATTAAGGATTGTATCACATATTCTCGTAAATGTAGCGCAGTGTTTGTTTCTTATTTATAAGTTCCAAAGACATTTTTCTCACACAATGCCAATAAAAGTATATATAATGATTTTCATAATATAGATAAGTGATTGAGATCGTATATTTGTCTGTTTATCAAATAAATCATTTGCTACTAAACCTATCATGATCTTTTATATTTATTTTAGGCATCCACAACGTTCTGATAGTAAAATTTTATTAAATTGGCATATTAACTCCGCATGAGTTAGAATACACTCCATAAAACTATATTCGTTAAATAATTAATGTAAAGAGGATTTTGTAAAAACAAATCCCAAGTTTTGCAAATGTATAATATCACTCCAAGAGTGAAACAATTTTGTAATATATATATATGCATTTTCTCAATATTTTATTAAATATATATTTCATGTAAATCCTGGTTTGTTTGAATTATTATTTTCTAATTAATATTTAGAATTATTTTCTTTAGCTAATAACTTAGCATTAATAAATATAAACTTTAATAAATGTAATTCCTGGGCTACTCTTATCTCGATCATCATCATCGTTCTGATCTTATGCTTTACCGCTGTGTTTCCGTGCACGGAATTAAAGCAATTGTGCTCTATCATCAGGATTGTTGTTCATTGAGTCAGAGACTCGAAGAATAGGCAAATGGGTTAGAATTCAGGATTGCTCCAGACCTGTGTATCTGGAGCATGATCGGATTTGAGGTACTTTTGCTTAGGATATGAATCTTGTTAAGTGAGCAGACTATTTTGACCGGTACAATATATAAATGTACATTTAAATTGCTCTATAAACAAAAAATTAACATGTAAAAAGCTTTAATGTCTATTTTATTAATTTTTATTTTTTTTATGTACTTGTATTTTTTTTCAATCAGAGATAAAACTATTAATAACAAAAATGCAGATATGAGAGGAGTGCTACAATATTTTTATGTTAAAAACATTTTACTGCACAATTTGAGATAGGCATAAATTTCGAAAAATAAACTCCATCTTATCCTAGTGAATTTTATATCATCAGATACATTTTATCGGCAATCAGCATTTTTATATAAATATCAATTGATATTTATTGGAAAAAGATATGTACATCTGTCTCAAAATTAGCAAAATTTTCTTTGGCCATCTGACAAACTATCTTAGTGGTACACAATATAAAACCACCTGAAGTAATGCCAGTATTACTATGCACCAATTAAGCAGGTATCTAGGGCATCATACAGACATTAATTTGTATAAAACTTGTTTTTGAGAAAGATAATTGACTCTATTACTTATTTACAATCTAAAATAAATTTAAATGTTTCCAATTTTATATCTTTCAGTTTTTCTTCAAACATCTATTACTTATAAACTTGAAAAGGGGGGGGGGTATAATTGGTTCTGCCTAGGGAACAAAATAATCTGGCATCAATCCTGAATTTATCAGCTTCTGTTAGGTTCATTGAAACTTAAAACTATTCCACTGCATACTTTGGTCATTCCAAATTTATGCATATTAAAAATAGTGAGAACACTTTATTTATAGGGTTATTTTCTAGCCATGAAAATTATTTCATTTATATATTATGAAATATTTTAAGTTGTCTTTTCTGTTTTGCATAACTGTCCACAGACGGGTTCTTTTTTTTGTAGATAATTTCATAAGCAGAATTATAAAGTGTTCACATATGATTAACATCCATTTTATAGATAAAAAAACAATTGCATGAATTTCTGAGTTGAGTTTTCTACAGCAACTTTAATTTTGAGCAATATTTTGTTATAATAACACAATTCATAAAATTTTATTCCATAATTGCTATGTTCATTCTTTATGTACTGATTATTTTATTTATACCACAGAACCAAATTTATTTTTATATAGATTTTCTATTCAAGTGACTACCTACATAAAATAATAACTCCAAAAAAAAAAATTAAATCTGAAAAATCTCTATATTCATTCAAGTTTGAAACTCTTACAAAGTATATAAATTAGTTCGTTCAACAATAAATTAAAAAACCCATCTGGATATATATCATCATCATCATCAACCATTATCAATCCACTGCAGGATGAAGGTCTCTCCAAGTTTAATCCATCTTTTCCGATCTTTAGCTTCTCTTTTCCACAACACCCCTGCACATTTTCTTATTTCATCCATCCATCTCACATGTGGTCTCTTTCTGGGTCTTTTACAATCTCTTGGAATCCAGTTTAAAATTTCAATTGTCCATCTATTATCATTTCTTCTAGCAATATGTCCAGACCAACTCCATTTCAATCTTTTAATTTTTTCAATAAGGTCAGTAACACCTGTTTGTTGTCTTACCCATACATTGCGTTTTCGATCTCTTCTTGTTACTCACAACATACATCTCTCCATACTCCTTTGAGTGGTCTGAAGTCTCTGTATTGCTCTTCTATTAAGTGTCCAAGTCTCAGATCCATAAGTAAGAACTGGTAAAACACATTTGTTAAAAACCATTCTTTCAAACACATAGCCATATTTCCTTTTAGTATCAAGTTATTTCTACCAAAAGCACTCCAACCAAGTTTAATTCTAAGATTAATTTCCTCCATTATGTTTCCATCTGTATTAATAATCTGACCTAGGTATTTGTAACTGTTAACTTCTTCTAATTCTTCATAATCAATATTTATTTTCATATTTTGAGCAAATCAATTAAACATTACTTTAGTCTTTTTAACATTTATCTTTAGTCCTACTTTTCTACTTTCATCTGCTAACTCCTGCAACATTTCCTGCAGCTCTGAAGCATTACTTGCAAAAACAACTACATCATCTGCAAAATCTAAATGACTTAAATACTCTCCATTTACTTTCATTCCTTTAGTTTCCCATTTTAATCCACAAATACTTCTTGCAGCACTGCTGTAAAAAGTTCTGGAGATATGGAGTCACCTTGCCTTACACCTTTCTCAATGTTGATTTTTCCAGTATCATTATGTAATCTAATTGTTGCTGTTGCATTTTTATAAATATTTTTTAAAATGTGACAATATCCTGGATCTATACCTTGATGGTCCAATGCTTTAATCACTGAAGAAATGTTTATAGAATCAAATGCCCTTTCATAATCTACAAATCCAAAGCATAACTCATATTCATTTGTCCTTTCTATGACTTCTCTCAATACCTGGATATGATCTATTGTACTAAAACCACTTTTAAATCCAGCTTGTTCTCTTGGTTGGTGGAAATCCAAAGTTCTCTGTAGACGAGTTGTAATTATCTTGGTAAAAATTTTTATATAAAACTGATAAAAGGCTGATAGGTCTGTAATTTCTAATATCTTCTTTATCACCTTTTTTAAATATTAATATTATTACTGCATTCTTCCAATCTTCCGGTACATCTTTATCATTTATACATTTGGTATATAACTTTGCTAAAATTGTTTCTATTTCTTCACATCCTTCTTTTAATATATCAATTATAATTCCGTCATTTCCTGGAGCCTTTCCTTTCTTCATACATTTAATTGCATGTTTCACTTCTTCATTTAAAATTCTGGGCAATTCGGAAGCTGTAATAGATATAGGAGGTACTTGTTCTTTATTACTATATAATTCTTGATAAAAATCTTCTACCAATTTCATGATGTCATCTCTCTTTTTAGTAATAATTCCATCTTTTTTTCTTATTGCAGATATAAATTTCCTACCAATACCAAAATGTTGTTTAACATTCTTGAGACTTTTATTTTCTTCTAAGCTTTCCTTGCTATTTCACAGTTATACTTTCTTATATCATTTTCAACTCTTTTCCGTACCATTTTACAAAATTCGAGATATTCAATTCTTTTTAATACATCATTTTTGTATATCTTCATATTCCTTCTTTTCTTCATAAATTCTCTAGTCTCAGTAGAAATTTTATTAGTCAATTGCTGCTTTTTTCTACCAGCTATCTTTGTTGCAGTTTTTAAAAGTGTATCAGTTATTTTCATATTAATTTCATTCAAATCTGAATCATGTTCAAAATCTCCTAACACTTGAAACCTATTTGTAAGTTCTAATTTAAATTCATTAAAATGTTTCTGAAGATTAGGAATATCAACTGTAAATATTGTTTTTCTCAATAATTTTTGTCTCTCTAGTTTTACATTAACACGTAACTTACACTTTACTAATCGATGATCACTTCCTGTGTTAAATTTATTAAGAACATTACAATCTTGAAATATGTATTTCCTGTTAGTCAAAATATAATCCAATTCTGCTGTACCTTCATTCGGATGCTTCCATGTCCATTTCCTTTTAACATTTTTCTCAAAAAATGAATTCATAATATGAAGTTTTTCTTTTTCTGCAAACTCCACAAGTCTATGTCCTCTCTCATTTCTATTACCATAACCAAAATTACCTACAGCAATTTCATCTTTCATTTGTCTACCAATTCTAGCATTAAAGTCTCCCATAACAATTTTAAAATGTTGTTTACTCTGATCAAAAGCCTTTTGTATATCCATATAAAAATCTTCTACTACTTCATCACTATGAGAACTTGTTGGGGCATAAACCTTAATTATCTGCATTTGGTATCTGCTATTAAGTTGTATAACTAATCTTGCAACTCTGTCCGATACACCATCAATCTCCACAATATTGTTCTTCCACTTTTTATTTATAATGAATCCTACTCCACTTGTATTTCCAATATGTGTGCCTTTATAATAGAGTATATGTCCACTTTTTAAATCAATTGTTTCTTCACCTTTTCTTCTAACTTCACAAAGTCTAATAATGTCCCATTTAATATAAGACAATTCTTCTTCTAATTCTTGCAATCTTCCTTCACTTGAAAGTGATCTGCAGTTGTAAGTACCTAAATAAAAAGTCGTCATCAAATGGCAGCCTGGGTCCACAATCAGGGGATTCTTAGCACCCTCTGCCTTCGGCCACCAACCGCTGCCTTGGTTGGTGACTTTACAGCCTCCTGGGAATAAGGGCCATGCTTTATTTTTGTCTGTCATAATTGTATATATGTATTGGAAAAATATTTATCATTTACACAAACATTCATTCTGCCTTATCAGGCACTGAGAAGAAAGACCATGGTGTTTCTTGATCTTAAACTCAGAGGTAAAAAGCCAATAAACTCACCACGCTGGCTAATGCGTGTTGATGAGCAGCCCATCCATGTTCGTATACTATATGAATAATCACATAGTAATAACAGCTGCAACGACAAGAACGTATGGAGTGGATATATATATATTTATAAAAACATCTAACAATTTTTCAATAATAAAAATATCTACTTTTATTCTAATATTAATTTTAATATTTTGCTATCCATTTAGTTTTATTTATTTCACTACAAGGTATACAAATATTTCTTCATATTGTTTAACTTAACAAGAGACAGAATTATCATATTTGTTTTTGATAATTAAAAAAAAAACCAATAAAATCTATGTAATCATTAATCAGATGACAATCCAAAAAAATAACAAATGCAGATGAATTATAAGGTCTGAAAATTATCTTATGCTAAGTCTATGGAGAATTTTTTTTTAATAAGCGTGATACATGACAGGACTTATAAAAGAAAAATATGATGCATTTAATTTACATTTCATCATATCGCAAAAAGTATTTTTTAAATATAAATAAAATAAATGACAAAATCAAATAAAACAAAAATAATTCCACAGTTTGAACATACTGGAAAATATCAAATTATCTGAACATTAAATATAAATAAGATTTTTATTATAATAATATGATCAAAATTGAAAAAAAATATATTAGAAATTATCTGTAATATCTAACTGACTGTTTATATTCATAATTTTATGTACATATCTACAAATCCAAGATGGAAGAGGGAATAAATATTGCAAATATTAATATTTTAATATTAATATAAAATAAACTTAAAGATTTGTTTAATATAAAATTTACAATTTAAAAAAAAACAACTGTAAATCTAGTTTCAAAACCGAGGCCAAAAAAAACTAAATCAGCGAAAACATAACATCATCCAAGCATTTATTATATACAGAAGACTCCATAAAATTATCTTTGATTAAAAAAAATGCCAAATTCTTAAATTTCTGTAATCTATACTAAATGTATTTTCATTACAAAATAAAAATGATACATGACCACTTCATTGATTTATGAATATAAAAGGTTTACATTTTTAAAAAATGAATTTTCAAGTCTTAATGATTTATTCTTTTTAAAAACAAACTTTTCATTACATTTTTACTTCTTGAAAATATTTCTTATCTTTATTTAGAAAATGTAAAAAAAAAAAAAACTTAAAATATAAATAAACAAAAAAGTATATTTATCTATCATGTATTATGAATAAAAAAAATATCAACAATAACAAAAAAAAAATCAGATAATTTAATCAATTTTAAAAAATAATTTTTATCTTTATTAGTTATACATTAATTAAAACAGGCAAAACTCTCTATATGTATAACCACTCAGTGCAAGCCAGAGTAATAACAACAGTTACAAGCAAGCACAAGAAATGGTGATCATGTGATGTTTATTAGTTATACATTAATTCCTTAACCGCCTCTTACGAGGCATCTCGTCGACATCTGACGTCACTCTAATTCTGCTAGTTTTAATGCTAGAATATTCGTTTGACAGTTATTGATTAGGTTTTTAAAAGTTCTGTAAGATGGTGCCCTCTTCCGAATTATTTTACAAGTAAAAAATCAAAAAAAACGCATTTAAAACTAAACAAAGAAAGAAGTTTGTCGGTGATTGGCTGTCAGCCGGCTCTCAGCCAAAAGACATTCTGATTGGCTGGAAAGAACAAAGAAACCGCCTGATCAAAGAAAATAAAGAAAAACGCTGAGATTTTCATTTCGAATGCAATTTAAGTATTAAAAAAATATAATTTGAGAAATTAAAATAGTTTTTTAATAAAATATACTAAAAAAACAAAATTATTTTCGAAAAATATTGAAGATTTTAGTAAAAATATTTAAGATTTAGCAAAAAGAAATCTTTACTTTTCCATAACGTAAAATTGAAAAAAAGCGTTTGCGTCAGCACTTTTTTGTTTAGACATTCGCTTTAAGTTTGCCGAAATTGAATATATTTTATAATAAATAAATAGCAATTTATTTTTGAAAGAACTTTCGTTCTCTTTCATAACCTGAAAAATTAGTAATATACTTTTTATAATAACCTGAAAAATTAGTAATATACTTTTTATAAACGTATCTGAGTTGAATTTAATATTATAGGCGAATATGTTTTAACAATAGGCTTTGTCTTCAGTTTGTGAGTTGGCCAATTAAAAGATTTGATTTTTACCTCATACAACCAATAATATAATTAGCGGTTAAAGGGTATCCACCACAATCTTCATTTATTCACCCCATTTGGTTACAAATCCTTTGTACATTTATCTAAAATCACAGACATTTTACAATTTTAAAATACATGATATAGTACACTTTTAACATATATATAATTTAATTAAAAATTATATACATTAAGATATTAACAAAAATAATTTAATATGCAGTTATGAAAATTAGTGGGTTAATTAAGTACATTTATAAATCTGAATGCATTTTAAGTAAATCACTCTCTGCAAAAAAAAAAAAAAATTCTTACTATTCATGTGATGAAAATTGGTGATATTGAAATGCATGATACAATAACTACATGTAGTTAAATTCATAAATTTCATGCATATTTGTTTTTATATATTTCTTAGAATATTTTTGTGGTCATAATAGTAGCATATCCATTGTAAATTAGAAAATTAGAATTACATTTGAAATGATTTCAAAATGCAAAATTAATGGTGATAATAATTCTAAAAAACCCGAGAAAAACTGTGAAGTACTCTGTTTTTAGGTTCATATCAATTTCTGCATTTATACAATCACACTTTATTTGCAATAAATATTTTATGTCATTTTTGTTAAGTGGATCCTTTGTTAAATACTTCACATAGATTCAATTCTTTTAAACACAATATATTATTGCATAATATAAGATTATTTTTGTTTATATCCTTCAACTATTAATTTAATCTTTTTTTTTCAGTCTTCATCAATCACAAGATAAGTGCAAACTCTAAATGGGCATAAACTTTTTTATTATTCTGCGAACTGTTTCATTCTTATAGACTATATAGCAGTTTTTGCATTCAATTTTTTTTCTTTCAAAATTAAATCAAATATTTTCATTTTCTCACATAAAGTATTTCATATTTTCTTTTAGACTTGGAAGAAATGATAACATCATTATTTTGTTTTTGAGCTTTTTTAAAAAAAATTCACTGTAGCAATAAACCATTAGTTCAAACAGTGCAAGAGATAAGAAATTCGACAGCTATAATACATAAAATTTATAAATGTTTACTTTTTTTGTTTTTTTAAATCATTGGTTAATGTAGTAGTAGCAATTTCAAAAACTGATAAATTCAAGTAAAACTACCATTGACCAATATATTTTTAAAAAGTAATTTTGTTTCTGTGTACCAGCACTTCTTAAACTTTTTTCATTCGTGAACCCTTTTTATCAAAGAGATTTTTTCGCGACCCCGATATTAAATACAAAATATAGAAATAAATATTCCCATAAATAATTTATTTTTTTGGTAAACAATATACATATGAAAATAAAATTTTAGGATTTGTTTTAAGTATATAAAAATTAATGAAAGAAACTCATGTTTTAATGAGATGGATGTACTTGTTTTTTCCTGCATAACATATTAAATCTTGGTGAATTATTTGATACTGCTGGACGTAAAGCATCTTCAACGTTTTTCAGTGTTGAACAATATTTGGATTTAATATACATTAAAGCTGAAAAAGTCATTTCACATAAGAATGTGGTGCTGAATGGCAGAACATTTAATGCCATTTCAGAAATTGTGGAAATTCAGTCCTAGCTCCATTCCAGAATTCAGTCAAGGATTTTTGTGGAAAGACAAGTTTTAAGTTTGAGTCACTCAATAGCTCAGCAAATTCCTCTTGGGCTTTATATGGCAGGTGATTAATCTCAATAAAGTCAATCAAAAATGATCTTTGAATCCCAAGATATTTTTTCGAAATCTAAATTCGATATAAAATATTTGCAAAACTGTTTCTAGGGTTTTTAAGTGATCTATAATAATTTTTGTAATTAAAGTTTTACAATTATTTTTTTTTCAATTATAACATTGTCGATAGTTGAAAACATTTCCAATGAATCATTTTCCACCCTATTCTTCCAAATGTTGATCTTTTAAATAAAACCTTCAATTCTATCATTCGAAATAAAAAATATTGCTATTTTTTTCCTTGAAGAGACAAGTTAAAATCATTTATCCTCTTAAAAATATCAGACAAATAGCACAGCTTTGATAGCCATAAGTCATTTTGAAAAAGAGCAGCAAGATTAGATTTTTATGCGTTTAAAAATAATTTATTCTTTTAATAACAATAATCTTCTTAAACTTTATCCTCTTGACATCCATCTTACTTTGCATGTAATAATAAATTTTTGTATTCAGAGTCCATGTCTTTACAAAGATTTGAAAATAAACAGCTGCTAAGGGCACGGCTTTTAATAAAGTTTATAATTTTGACAGCATTCTGAAACACATCATTCAATTCCGTTGCTAATTTTTTTGCTGCAAGGATCTCCCGATAGATCAGGCTGTGCGTAAAAATTACATGATTATTATTTTTACCAGTCATTGCTTTTGCACACCATCTGTGCATACTCCAAAGCAATTTTTCCATTCTAAACCTTCAGTTTTAAAAAATTTGACTACTTTATTATATATGTCTTCCCCTCTTGTATGTTCTTCCAAAGAATAACAAAATAACAATTCTTCCTCAATGTACCTGGACATATACTAATAATCGAGTTATTTTTGAAATATCAATTGTTTCGTCCAAGTGAATTATAAATATTGGGCTTTCTTTAAGTCTGATAATAAGTTGCTCAAATTGGTCATTGCTAATTTCAGAAATTCTATTAGTGACGGTCATTTGACAAAGGAATTTTCCGAATTTCATCACCATATTTACTTCCGTGAAGTATTTCTACCATTTTAATAGCAGCAAGTAATATAAGATCTCCAATGGTCTATGGCTTTTTATTTTTAGCAATCAGATATGAAACTTCTTATGATGCGAATAAATATTTTTCATTAACAGTTATAAATTTCTCAAAATATTGTTTTTCTTTATTTGAAGTTTTTAAGTCATTTGAAATATTCTTTGACATAAGAAGGATGCTTGGATTCAAAATGCTTTTTTAATTTTGATGGTTTCACACTCTCCATAGACAAAACATTATTGCAAATTAAACAAAGAGGTTATTCATTACCATCATAGTAGCTGAAAATAAAGCCAAATTGGAGAAATGTCTCATCATATTTTCAAAAAATTTTCTCATCTTAGATGCCTCTTTCTGATTACGAGATCCTGCTTGAAGAGACTTTGTAGCATTGCCATCTGCATCATTACATTTGGTACTCAACTTCAACCATTTATCCATGGGTAAAAAGTATTTTTATTCTAAAATATAAATAAAATAACAGTACTAGCAGAGACACCAAGTGGCAGCCGTATTTTTTGTTTAATTATACAAAGCACATTTATTCCCGTATGTTCTATTTTTTTAATATCCCCGTATGTTTTATTTTAAAACAGGCAAAACTCTCCATACAGTAATGAAATGGTAATCATGTGATGTTTTATTTTTTAATACTTAAAAAATATCAATAAATCAATTATAAATTACCTGTTAATTAAGTTTAAAAAATAGGAATACGTTTTTATTTGTTAATAAATAAATGACAATAAGTTTCAAATAAAGAATAAATTTTTATAATAACTAATAGGATGATAAATTCTGAATAAAAAGTGAGAAAAAAGTATACAAGCATTTTTATATATAAAAAATAACATCTTTCATAATATTTATTCAAATAAATACTAACCTTAGTTGAGTAAAACAGTAAAATACAATATTGTATTGTTCTTGCGATGTGGACACTTGTTGAAATGAAACCGAAATAAATAATTTGACTGGAAATGCATTAATAATTACAGTGGCACCAACCTTATTCTCATCACTGCTGCATATATTTTGATTCTGAAATAACTTATATACTGAAATTGCAATGCGACACCACTAAATAAATAAGTTGAGCGGAAATGCATTAATAATTACAGTGGCACCAACCTTATTCTCATCACTGCTGCATATATTTTGATTCTGAAATAACTTATATACTGAAATTGCAATGCGACACCAGTATTATGATGCATTTAGTGTTATTTTTCAATATGTAAATATAATTTACAACTCAACTTGGCCATCATTACAATTTTATAATTGTGCTGTAAAGAAAATGTAATACATTAAATTACAGATAATGAAGGGATTGTGACTATTTCTTTAAATTCATGTATCTGAATTAAATTTTCGTGACCCCATTTGAAGTTGCGACCCACAGTTTAAGAAACCGTTGGTGTATACTAATAAAAAATTTAATAATTATATTCTAATATGCAAATTTTTAACAAAAAAATTAAAAATGAACTCAGTGAAAAATAAAAAACTATCTCATTTGATAACATTTACCCTGATATGATGGCTTACTTAATTTGTATTTTATAATACTCCGATTTTTGAAGACTTCTAATATAAAAAATTATTCAATTAATGAGAGGAATTAATAAAACTTTTTAAAGAAGCACATTTCAAAACTGAAAAAAAAAAAGTGGCATATCATTTAAGTTTTGCAGTATACAGATTTCATAAAGCAAGCTTTGATATTAGAATATCAAATTCTTAATTTGAGAATAAAAAATTACAATCACAGAAAATTTTTTTGTTTAAAATATCTGAACTGAATATGCAGATAGACTACTATTAAACCAAAATCAGTTTCCAGAAGAGTTTTTTTGAATTTATAAATTTTTTGAATTTCAGCAATAAACTTCTATAATTCTTATTATAAATCCAAACTTTACTGAAAATTTAAACATAAATTTTATTATCTATATTTTTGTGTATTATGTAATGAGTCAAAATAAGACTATAATTTTATCCAGAAAAGTTTTTGAATTAGGCGTTTAGATTAAAGGTAGCCTATTTGTACAAATAATACAAAAATCAGTAAAGTAGATAAAG
Organism: Epiperipatus broadwayi; assembly: GCA_028023455.1. Taxonomy (NCBI): domain Eukaryota; kingdom Metazoa; phylum Onychophora; class Udeonychophora; order Euonychophora; family Peripatidae; genus Epiperipatus; species Epiperipatus broadwayi. The sequence goes on along the minus strand of JAQFVV010012429.1, from coordinate 2,446,697 downwards.
GTTTAAATGATAAAAATAGATTTCAATCAGATTACATTTTGATTCAAAACAGATTTAAAAACAGTATTAGAATTCATATGCATATCACGGAATTATTCCAATTTAGAAAGAATAGAATTGAGATCACTTTTAAACAATAACGAAATGAATAATCAATAAATTGAGGATATTGGAGAAAAAATTTAAATCAGAGTTGTTGGATAAGAAAATATATGAAAATAATAGTAGACTAATAAAGTAATAAATCTAACTAAGAAAATAGAAAACATTAAAGGGCAAATTTTAAAAAGTAGTGAATTATAAAAGAACAAAAAACCCTTACATTAATATGATACTAATTTAATACAGTGGTAGAATGGCTGATTGGAGCTAAAGGCTATAGATTGTGCCTTTAACCACTTCTGATGCTTAAACCTTTTCATTTATTTAATATAATAAAAGAAAAAAAAATGTAAATTCTGTAAAAGAAATATATGAGTAAAGCTTAATAGTGAATACAGATATGATACAGATAAAGCAATGAAGGTAGAAGAGAATGCAGAAAAATATAAAAATTACAAAAATAGGTTTGACTTAATTTATAAAATAAAATAGTTTAGCTGATAAAACAATCACAGAAATGAAATAGTAAAAAAATGGAAAGAATGTATTAGTAATTTATAAAATAAAAATAATAAATCATCTATTTTGATTGAGAAAAAACTCACATAAGAATAAAAGTCTTGTGAAATATTGAAAGATGATATAAAAATTGTAATGGTACAATAAACTGATGAAATTCCAGTTGAATTATTGAAGATTATGAGGGAATAGGCTCGACAGAAGTATATGAGATTTGTAATATAATATATCTCAGGAGAATGATCAGTAATTTTTTTTCAGTTATCATAATTATACTAGAAAAAAAGATTAATAAAAAATGAAAATTTTAGAATAATCAGCTTAATCTCCTTACAACTATGGCAAAAAAGTATGATATATTCCTAGCTGAAGATCTGTTTGAATTTAAGAAAGTGGACAAAAAAAATCATTATTGGACATCTCAAAAAAAAAAAAAAAAATGAAGTAGATTAGACAGATGTTTAGTGAAAAATTTATAGAGGAATCAGAAGATATATGAACGGTTAAACAATTTTTCCACAGTAAATATAAGCAGACACTATTTCATTTTATTTAACATATTAGATAAATGATTAATGATTATTTTGGTAAAATGAAATTGGCAAATGGGTAGGCAAGTTATTAATTGCATCAAATTTGCTGAAGATATGACAGGGATTTATTTTTTTTTTTGCATTTAATATATATTTAGATGAATTATTAAATGAATATAGGATTTTCATAACTGAATTGAGCTTCAATTTTAGTTATTTCAGAATCAAATATATTTGACAATGAAACCTAATATGTAGCATGAAACAGTTTCTGATTATTAATCATTTGATAAAGCATTCAAATTATTAGTGCAATATTTTACTCCAACATTTGAAGATGCAGTCTTATGTCTATTCCCTTTCTTAGTTACATTTACATAACTATGCAACTGATGTTTTATTTTTCATTAAAGTATCATTTTGCATTTGTTTAACTTTTTTAAAGATTTATTATTATTTTTTAAATAATGAATGATATATAGAAATCAGATATTTATGTTAATTTCAATTAAAGCACATCAATTTTGAATGATTTTCATTTTCACATTGGAAATGGAATATTACAAGACCATTTTTTGCATATGTTTGCTAATTGTATTACAAATACTTTGAAAATATAAAAAGTTATATACATAGCTTAGAATGTCATATAATTTTGCAAATCTAAGACATGATTCGTATTGGCAAGTTCAATGTTTTTTTCAAACTTAATACTTCCACCTGCTTTATTTTAAATGTTTAGTGCTTTCTGATCACATGCTGATACAACATAAGGCAATTCACAAATAATTACTAGTCTTAAATCTTTAATAAAATATATATTTTTTTTGTTTACACTTTTAATATATAATTTACTTGAAATAACTCTATATCTATTTTAGAAATAATTCCAAAAAAAATGTTGACCAGAAAGTACAAAATTTAAACCTGTAAACTGTTCTCAAGATTAAACATCACATGATCACCATCTCTTATACTAGCACATAATTGTCATTAAACAAGGCAAAACTCTCCATACAGTAGTGCCACCCTGTGCCAATCAGAGTAATCAATGGATGCCAGAAGATAAAAGGTGGCTGCTGGAGGATTGCATTAGATACTAAGATCTAGATGCAGTGCTCTTAGATCCAAGGCTCCTCACTGACGAAGGCTACAAGCCAAAAACTAGTCTGGGGATATTGGATGAGTAAGCACTAGATAGGGATTTTATGCACAAGCTTTCTGGCATTCATTGATTATTCTGGTTGGCACAGGGTAGCACTACTGTATGGAGAGCTTTGCCTTGTTTAATAACAATTATGTGCTAGTATAAGAGATGGTGATCATGGTGATATTTAGTGGTTTAACACCAATCCTGCCTAATAGGATAGTAGTGGTGGCTATGGTTGTTAAAGAGCCAAAGACCCCAAAATGTATGGGTGCTGAACTGAGTTCAGATTCATATGGCTATATAAGCTATTGAACTTAGATTGAAAATATTATTGTGTTTTCAATTTCATTCTCATAGTTTTGTAGTTAAGTAGAGGTAAAAGGTGGCTGCTGGAGGGTTGCATTAGATCCTAAGATCTAGGTGCAGTGCTCTCAGATCCAAGGCTCCTCACTGATGAAGGCCACAAGCCAGAAACTAGTCTGGGGATATTGGATGAGTAGGCACTAGATAGGAATTTTATGTACAAGCCTTCTGGCATCCATTGATTACTCTGGTTGGCACAGGGTGGCACTACTGTATGGAGTTTTGCTTTGTTCTCAAGATGTTTAAAAGTGATTAAATCTATGAAAAGTATTTCTATACTAATACATTTACCTATCTAAAAATTGTTACCTAATCAATCTTTACTTTAAAAATAACATTATATCACAAAAATCAATTAATCTACAATGTGTCTTCATCAAAATAAATTTACAATGTTTTTTCTAAACTTCTTTTTATATGAAGTGTTTCAATTATGTGAATAATCAATTTTCTGCTTAGTCATCTTTACAAAAATCTAAACAAAAAAAAACCTTCCATTCATAACATATCGGATTATAAATATTCTTCCAGATTTTTTTAAAAAAATGGCAGTATTATGTTGTTGTTTTTTTTCTATAGCAATTTTAAGGAGTTATTTTTTTAAAAAATTACTTTTCCCCCCAATCCTGGGGAAAAAAGACAATGTAGATTTTTATATTAAATTTAATGGATTTAGATGTGTATAATTTCAGTCTTTATATTTATTATATTTTTAATATAGTTATACAACTTTCATTATGCAAAACTATTTTTAGTTATCTCAATAATTTATTAAGTAAGTATAATGATACAATGTATAAATAGGAATAAAAGGTACAAATGTTAATCATAAGATATAAAATGTGTATAACATCTATGCCATGCATTATTTATTTTTACAAAATAATCACTATTAGATAGTTTGTAAAAAAACAGGCCAAATAATATTTTCAATATATTTATATATGATTTCAATATATGTATCTGTATATATTTTTATGTGTATAAATCATTCAAATTCAGATATCATTACTAAAAGAAATATTTAAAAATTATATCAAAAATAATATTTTACTAGAAAAAAAAAAAGACCTACTAAATATACCTAACTCATGGATTGTGTTAGTGGTTAAAAAAGACTCCTGTTTTCATAAAAAATAAAATAAAAAACCTGATATAATGATTAATAGGTACTTCTATAACTTATTTTTGTATATAGATAAATTTTAAATATGATAGCTTTATTGCACCTGCATAAAAAATTCACTATAGTATTGGGGAAAAAAACAGTTAAAGATGTTAATAAAGGTTTAACATTACCATATTTATTGTTACTAAAAAAAAATGCTCATATTTATAAATGATAATAATGAATATATATATATATACGGGAATTGCTGAAATGCAGACATCTTTTGCTGAAAATTATTTATTATCCAAATTAATGTTATTTCTTCTTTGCTATCTAATTCTCTATTGTTCACTCACACGTTAAATCTGGAATTAAAACGTTCACGAAATCTAAGTTAAAATTCTTTGCAAAATCTTAAAAATGGCGAGATATTTAAAATTAAAGTGGCTTTGAATTAATTTTCCTTGAATATCATTAAAATGTAACTCACAAACATTTCAATACTATTATTTTGTGACTGTAAAATAAAGATTTTTATAACAGATGAAACTACACATGAAACGATTAAGTTATTACTTCATGCAAGAAATGCTAAGGATAAAATAAAAGTAGTTTGAAAATATTACTGATAATCATGATGATTGATTAAATGAAAAAATATTTCAATGTACTTGTACAAAAATTAGTATTCACATACGGTGCTTGTCTTATAGATAAAGACACCGTTCGATGGCGCCGTTTTCACGCTAAAACTATAAAATATCACCATTCCCGGGCCATTGATTTTAATCATTTTGATGTGTTTTTTGTAATGCGAAAATAAAAACAAAACAAAATCGTCTTTTTTAACTATTATTTTTTATTAACGTATACAAATAAATGTAAAATAAAATAAATTACAATTTGATTTGTGTTTTTTATTTTGCTTTATTAGAAAAATCAATTTTCTATCGGATATTTTTTTACTGGGGTTACGGCTTTTTTTGTTGTTGTTGTTTAAAAACTCATAATCGGAATAAAAAGTAAAATTTCTTAGTCTTCCTTTTACACTTTTTTAGTCTTCATTTTACCTTTTTTTTTTTTTTTTACAGACAAACAGATATTATCGCTATTTTTTACTTCAAATAGAATGACAACAAAAAGTAAAAGTTGTTAGGGTTAGTTTTAGGGTTAGTGTTCTGCTGTTTGTAATGCTAAAATAAAAAATATCAAAATCGTAACCGTAGTTGGAGAAAAGAAAGTAAAACTTTTTTAAACAACAACAAAGCACATATAAATTCTTCTTTACTTATTAACCATGTTTATAATATATGCTTTTTATGAAATTCACAAAAAAATGTTTAGAATTGTACTTTTCTTACTGGATATTTTTGTGTTACCGCTCTTTTTTACTTCAAAAATATATACACGGTAGAATCTTGTTTGTCTCGTGGAATGTTACGTGTTACCTAATTCCAAATCACTTTACACATATATCTTGTCAACATTTTCCCAATTAAAACTTCAATACAGTACGTTGTAAAAAGTCTGATAATTATTACTTTACAAAATCTGAACATTTCAATACTTTAAAATATAAAAAAAAAAAACAATGAAAACAACATTTCCATACAATTCAAATACACACACCCTCTCACCAAGCCATAACAATTTTATAAACTGTGCGAATTCGGAAAATTTATTTGCTGTGATGCGACATACATGCTGTACTGCAATGTGACATAGCGGTCTGCAATCTGTAGCACAACAAAAAAGTTGTATTATAGAAAACGTGGGTTCGAACATGTCGGCCGCGGAAACGGCATTTTTATGTTTTAGCACGAAAATGGCACCATCGAGCGGCGTCTTTAGCTATAAGACGAGAACCTCACATACTAACAGCATATTAAAAATAAAAAGTGACAAAAGGCTTAAATAGAAAAAAGAGATAACTTAATAAATCAAAAAAGACAAAAATAAACATTAAAAACAATAAAAAAATTTAACATAATGTTTTTATAAGAAAGATGATTTTGCAAAATAACAGAAATTATAAAGAAGATATTTAAAACAAAAAAAATATATATATTTAAGCATACTACACACTCTAGGGGTTAAATTAATTATCAATTTCTATGTTATAGATACATGACTTTGTTTAACAATACATAAACCAGATATTTCAATTTTTAAAAAATATTTCTGATTTCCACAAAATAGATTTTCCTTTTAGGAAAACTTCAAATAGAATCAAAATAAGATCAATGCTGAGGGCAAAAAATATTTATAACAATAATTAAGATTTTAAAACAAAAACGTAATTCTTATTACATAAAGAATTACTATTATTAAAAAAATTTCTATTAGATAAAAAAGATATAGATTTATATATTAATAGAATACAGAAATCATTAAATATTAAAATGTTGTAATTTTAAAGGAAATAGAAAACAAATGAATTTGTGAAATGTATATAAAAAAGGGTTATAATAAAAAAAAATTGAATTTTGTTTAGATGACTGAAAAGAAATAGAAAAAAATAAAGAATGCAAAACATAGAAAATTCATGAAGAATTGACTTTAAAAAAAAGTATGTATATGTATGCAATTTAAACAAAAAGTTAATATTTTCTATTCTATCGTGTCAGCCGCATGATGGTGCTATTTTTAGGTCAATTCCTAGAAATATACCGTTTCAGCGGCCTCACCCAACCTAAGAAGATTCTTTCTACGATAAAACACAGAGTCCTCATGGTGGAGCCGCTCTGGCTTTTTTCTATGCTAAAAGCACAGACAAATGCCTTTATTGGCTGCCGTAATAGGTTGTGTTATTAACTTTATCGTAATGCTAGAATGTTTATTTTCTCTATACTTTCGTGTTAAAAGTGTGTGGATTTTAGCCTGTCGTAATTATTTAAAATTTCATTACAAAGGTTTTTTTTTTCAAGTGCTCTAACATACTGTTACGTTGTAACTTTATTAACAATGTTGTGATGGTTCCATTATGTATGTGTAACCCTCAAAAATTGCTTTAAGGGTGCGGCAGAGCAGTATTTTGATAATCACGTGAAAAGTAACATTTTCGCGAGAATTCCTCCGTGACAAGTTACTTTTTATATATATGCACAAAAAAAACCTGCCCAATGTCTGATTATTAATTACGGTCCAAAAAAAGAAAATTAGTCGGGTATTATTTTTTCATTTACTATTTAAACAAGATTAGTTTTTATAGCTACACACTAACAAAAACAACCCAGTTTCTGATTAATTACTGTCAAAAAAAAAGCAAATTAGTAGGGTTTGATTTTTAAATTTAGTATTTGAATTACGATACTGTTTGCAATTATTTTCTATTAAAGACGTAACTTTTTATATATACACACATAACAAAAAAAAACCTACTTTCTAATTAATTACTATACCAAAAAAAAAAAAAATTATTCAGGTATCACTTTTAAATTTAATATTTAAATAATATTACTTTTGATATCTACACTCTAACAAAAACAATCCAGTTTCTGATTAATTATTGTCAAAAAAAAAGCAAATTAGTCAGGTATCATTTTTAAATGTGGTATTTAAATAACAGTACTTTTTATATAAACACACTAACAAAAAGAACCCACTTTCTGAGTAATTAATGTCAAAAAAAAAAAGGCAAAATAGTCTGGTATCATTTTAAAATTTAGTGTGAATGTAAATTGAAAAATGTAAAATACCATAACTTTTTATAGATACACACAAACAATAACAAACCATTTTATGATTAATTTTTGTTTTTTAAATAGTAATATTATTTACTATTAGTTACTATAATTTTCTATTGCTAAACTAAAGCCGATATTTATATAGAATCACAGGCCCGGCCCAGAATCGTAATGTGTTTTTTATTAGCATCAACGCCATCAAACGGCTGATACGATAGAATAGAAAACTACCTCTTACACTGCAATAAAAATATTACTATTTTGTTTTGTTTTTTGTAGACTATAGTTTGATTATTAGTGTTGTCGTTTTTTTCTGATAATAAATTTTGTCTTTCTATATATGCTTAATTTTATAATTATTTAGGCATATTTAATTGCTTTGCATCTACGCATTTAAGCAATAACAAAAAAAAATTACTTGTTCTATAAATTGGAGATAACTTAAATACCATGACAATTTGATGATCAATTTGCAGATATTAAATCAAATACAGACAAAAAAAATTAGACTAGTAAATATTCAATAATCCCTAGAACTCATGAGTGAAATGAGAAAGGTAGTCATAATAATTTCACATTCTGCGGAGATATAATTTGATGAACATTAAAAGTTGTCAGATGGCAAAAGTAAAGGCAGACAAGTAGGCAGTGGTAGCCATTTTTGTTGCAATCAAATGAGAATATATGGGAGTTCTTCAAGTTAAGATTTAAATGAACATAAATATAAATTATGAGGGGACTAAATAAGATGACGCAAAGATTTTGTTGAAAAGGCAGAAGACAAAAAATCATTTTAATAAAAAAAATACTATTAATAAGACAGGATTCTTTCAAATAGTGGATATGATTAATGACATATAAAAGATATATCAAGCAATGAAAAATAGATCAGCACACACAAAAACAATAGTGGTAGTTACAAAAACTGCCTTAATTTTAAAATTCGCACATGAAAATTAGTAGATACTTTCTCCTAATTCACAATGAAGGAAGATTCCTGTGCCCCAAACATTAATTAAAACCTAAATCATTAGATTTCTGGTTAGAGGGATCATTTAAAAATAAATATAATGTGAATAAGTGTTATCAGTGTTGTTGTTTTTTTTAAACACTATCAGTTCTTCTCTGCATTAAAATTGGACAGTTAAAAGTAAAATGATTAAAAATATAGCTAACAAAATGTTAATGTATAGCAAACAAGATCTATCAGCAGTAATTTCTATTTACTGTTCAATTATTATATAATTTTATCCCAAACAGACTGCAGTCTTGATGCAAACAGTGACCTATTAACAAAAATGTTAAGAATTCCCCCCATTTGTGTCCAACCGCAAGTGTAAGTTTATACAACAATAATCAAATCATCTTAAAATTCTTTAATCTCTTTTAAATAATGATAGACTTTTAAATATATTAAATAACTAAGTTTGCAATTAACATAATGTTTCACTGGAAGAAAAATTAAAAATTTCTCATCAATTTAGTTATTTTTATCTAAATCTCATTTACATCTAATGACTCAATATTATTATTATTCTGATGAAAATGTGTAATTTTCCTGAGCATTAGTTATTAAATAATACTACCTCATGTTAATATTAGTTTCTTTTTCAAATGACCAATCATAACTTAACTCAGTTTATAAGACTTCATAATAGCAAAATTACTACTGGAATGGTTCTCATAACCATTGTAGAATTTAATTCAATCTCAGGTTTCCAATCTAAAGGCATTCTCCTTACTTGAGAATTGAATTAAAAACTAATTTAATGACAAAATCATTCTACTAAATGAACTAATTGCTAACTGAAATGATTGTAGTAAAATAAATTTTGATAAATAAGAGCAATCACAATTTATTGAATGAATAATGACATCTTTCTTAGAAAAAAATCGATTTTTTTAAATTGTCTTATTGATATTTCTAACATGTTCTTATCTTATGTATAAATGTTCAAATAATGTCTATTTTTAATATATTTATTCATCAAAAAAAATATTTTGGCATTATTTTTTTTTACAGTATTAAAAAATTAGTGAAATATAAATCTTATCTTTATATCTCTTTTAATATGTTATATTTATGGCAGCAATCTTAATCTCAATTACTAATAACATGTGCATAAGTATAACCTGTATTTATTAAAAAATCATAGATTGTTGATACTTCAAAAATACATTAATTTTAGATTTTTAGTGATTTAAATTAAAAGTAGATTATAAATACATTAAATTTTAATCAACTTCTATTTGATTTTTCATTTTAATAAATTAGTTTTATGTATATAATTCAGAAGATGGGTAGTTTATAAGATGAATATAAGTCTTTAATTCAACTTATAATGAAAAAAAAAAAAAATGTGATTATTTAAAGTGCAAATATGTTGCAATATTGGTCATGAGAACTAGATCTATTTACTATAAAAGTTTGTCAAGCTAGAAGTCTTAATCCTAACATACTATATAAGAAAACACACTAACAAGCAATAGAATTAAATAAATTGTATAAATGATATTATATTGGCAAGACTAAAAAATCATAAAATAAATATGACAAAATATCTTAAATGCTCATTCTATTACTACACAAACCAAGCACTCCAGACACGACACATTAGTTCTATATAAAAAAAACTCATTCAAAACCCTTTTAACAATTATTTATATTAATGAACAGTTTGATTTGATATCAAACCTAAACATTTTTGATGACAATTTAAATAAATTATTCTAAATGTAAAACCATATTTTTCACCCATCTTTGTTTTTGAATTTCTGGGTAGAAATGTTTTATTTTCTAAGACAATTATAAAAATATTCATGAAATTTAATGTTTTAATAAATTTTCTAATATTACGAAACCATTAAATGTTTTTAATAATAAATAGCAGAATCTTATTTATTTCCCCTATTATTATTTTTTTTTCCAGTGCTCTTTAAATAGAACCATTCTGAAGCCATGCAAAGTAGGTTAATATAAAACTAAATTAATAATTAATAGTCATAAGAATCGTTGATAATAGATATACTTTTCTTAATTACTGATGAATATTAGATTGTTATGAATTTATAAGTAATCATTTCACAATAACAAAAATGTTCTAAAATCAAAAATGGATATAGTGTTTTTCTGAAGGTTTGTGATGATAGCATTATTGGGCTACTTCCATAATCTAATATAAGTATTGAATGTCTTTAATTTTATTTAAATATTCCATGTATTTGGAATATTTAAATTAAGTAAAAATTTGCTAACAACATTCAATACTTATATTAGATGATGGAAATAGTCCAATATATAAATACAAACAAAAATTAATTTAGACAAAGACAGAAATTCATAAAAGTTTGTACATTGCAAATGAAATGATTTGTAATCTGACAATCTAAAGATTCACCTACCAAAAGGGGAAGTATTGACAAATTTCTACTTTAAGTCATTATCTATTAAATTGGTTTAACCTAACTTCAACTTCTAGAAATGTTAACAATTCATAAAATAGCATTATTCTAAGAAATATGTACATTCTTTTATTTCCTCCTTTGTATCGATTATCTTTCAACAATTAGTCTCACTCTCATTTTAAGACATTCTCTCCTTTAAAAATATGGGTTTTTTAAAAAACTGAGTATATTGGGATTTTTTGCTTAGTATTTCTCATCCATATTAAAAGTTTTTTCTTTTACTTTTGCCTACCTTTTTGTTTTACTGTGCAATATCAAAATCAAACTTGAACTTACTATAAAAAGTTGATTTTCTACTTTTGTAGTGAACATTAATTTGAAAAATAGGATGAAATATTGACAATATAACAAGTATTTCATTATATTAGTTTTCCTTAATTGTTTACTTTTTTGAAAAGATTTTGTTATACTGTTACAACATAAATTTCTTTAATGCTATATCATTGTGATGTATAAAAATTAGATCAAATTCTTTCAGTGTGAATATAAAAAAATAATGAAATATTTAACATTATCTGAAGATTCTAGTCAATAAAATTGTAGTCAAAGGCAATTATATTACTTTTCCGAGTATTATGAATCAACAAAGAAATATTCTAATAGACTGCATGGATCTAAAAATTTATAAATATTATTAGGATTTGTAGTCTAATATTATAAAGAATTTATAAAATGAACTTTAACTGAATAAACCATCTGATATAACATTTAATAATTAAAATGGCTAACTTCATCATAATGGCTTCCAAGTGTTTTATAATATTGTGATGTCGCATTGTAACTAGGGTTTCAATAAATGTATAAAACATTTGGTCATCTGCCCAAAATCAGCAAGCCATAACTTATTAAATTAAAAAAAAGAGAGAAACTGATATGGTCAGCTAATTGAAACATTGCTTTCCATTAAACTGGATAATTTATTTCCAAAAATATTAGACCAATCTATATAAAAATTTTTGAAGAAATATTTATCATGCTATCCCAAAAGCCCATAAGTTATACAATTAGATCAAAAACAACAAATACTTTTTTGGTCATATAAGCTATTTATTTAATAGGAGAAAGTCAATTGAAATTTTTATTTATATATCATAGCATTTTCAACTGAACAGCAAATTAAAATCTCCTTTATCCTTAGCATTGCTCTCAAGCATTTGTCTTGCATTTTCAGCTAGTGACATTCACTTGTGCAGAATTTCAAAAAACACTTTGGGCACTCTAAATGTTTAATTTTAGTTTTCAGTTTCCACTTCATATATTTTGACTTTTGAAGTCCTATAACTCTATTTCAAATTGTGCTTCAATAATTTCATTAAATACAAAAAAAAAAATAGAAAAAAATACTTACTTCAAGAGATATGATTAAAAAGTTTTTTTTCCTTTTTACAATTCTCAAATCTAAAACTAAAATTTTGACAATCTATTGAAAAAATAGCAATCTGATAGAAACACTGTTGTTTTTAGATACCTCTTTGATACTTTCTAATATTAAAATAATATGATGTGCCACTTTCTGTACTTTGGAATCAAATTTTGAGTTTAAATGAAACTACATCCCTTTTCTTGCTAAATTCTTATTGAGAAATCTTATCAACATAAAACATAATTTTTTTTAACAAATCAGTAACTTTTACCTTTTTTTTTTAGTATTTATATTTTCCTGTCAAAAATAATTTCATTTTAACATGATAATATTAACAAGCAATTCATCAAAAAATTCAGAAGTGTCAATGATATGGTTTTGTTATTATTTTAATAATCATTTTTATGATTTCTTTTCTATAGTCCAATAAAAATAATTGAATAATATAGCACAATATTACAATGTAAATATTCTAAGATAATTTGATCTCATTGCCCATAATACTATTGCATTCCTAAAGTTCTTCATCATGTAGAATACTGAATTAATATATATGATAATACATAAACTAAATTGTGTTGATAAGCCATTTAAATATATATATATTAAAGTGTACAAATTGAATTTTTTTTTTTTAATTTTAAAATATATTAAACTCTAATATCTGTGCATTTCATCAACACAGAGTTCTCAGATTTTCTTCTTTTTGGAAAAAAAATTTCTGAAATTTTTAGTCAAAAAAAAAAAAGAGTCCTATTTACAGTTATTTTTTTATTGTGAATTTTCTATAATGTAATTTGTAAAATCTTTTTTATACACATGGAAAAAAAAAAAAAGTAAATTAATGTAGAATTTTTACAATAAATTAAGATGAATTTAGATGTGTATAATTTCAATTATTAAAATTATTATTTTTTTTTTATTGAAATCAACTATCTTCATGCAAACACATTGAAATTATCTCCATAATTATATTACATATATTTTTGCTTTCAATGTATATATATATTTATCTGTGCATATGTGCATGTATAATATTCAGATATTATTTTATTTTGGTTTTCATTATCAATATTATTATTAAACACATACTTGAAAACAAATTACACCAACAATATTTCTTGTTAAGAAAAAAAAAATCCTTTAAACAAGTTCTATCTAGATCAAAGTTGAGCAAACTTTTTAATATAAAGTCATTTTGTTTGAATACTCCCCCTCCCCCTCCCCCCCCAATAAGAGCCACAAGGAAAGTGATGAAAAATAGGTTCATGACAAATATGAATTTCTGAATGGTTGTGGATATATTTGAACATTTTAGTAACCAGAAATGTACCTGGCCTATGGAAAGGCCATTGTTTTTGTAAGAGTTTTTTAATTGGTTGCTTTAACAATTTTTTTTTTTTTTTTTTGCTTTGTGTAATTATTTGCTGGCAAATGTACTTACTCAGCCTACTAAAGGAAGGAATTACTTCCTTTGCATAAAATGCTTTGTAAAAAAATTATGGTTTATTAATGGCGGAACAAATAATTATTCTAATAAAGAAATGTTTAACTTGAATATCACATGACTGTTATGGACAAACATTTAGGGATTTTATATACAATATAGAAAAAATAGAATCTGTACACATTCTAGGAAAAATAAATAAAAACAAAGAAAATTACTTTGATAGTTTGATTTATTCACAAATTTCTAATATTGAATAAGATTGAATTCAAAAAACAACTTTATAATATGCATTTTTACTCTCCTAAAATCATCAAAATATTTTTTTACAAATTACAAGAAGAAATGAAAAAATGTGTTTATCATAATAAAAAGAACCAAGAGAATGGAATCAAGCCACAGTTTGCTAACCCCTGATCTAGATCATGGATTCTGTTGGGTATTTGAAAAAATCCCATCTTTATATATAAAAAAAATTATTAATAATGTTAGATACTTTTTATCTTTTTCTTTTTGTAATTAATGATTAATTTTAAAAAATTTTAAATGTTCTAATGTTAAAACGTTACTAAAACATACAATTTATGAATTAAAGTTTTAAAATATTTTAAATTATTGTTGTATCTGTTTGTTGAGAAATAAAAAGCGAGTTTACTAGAGACAATTTACTCCAGAAGTTTTCGCTTATTTTAGTTGAAAGTAAAAATAATTATAATGGAAAATAATTATAATTGAAAACAAGCTGTGGGATTTATTTTTAATTGAAAATAAAAATAACTAATTATAATGGCAATAATTATAATTAAAAACAAGTTGTGGGGATTATTTTTATCAGAGATAAAAATAACTAATTAAAGTTAAGAACAATAAAACGGAGTTGGAAAACACCGATTAAAATTTCGGAATGTAGCAGATAAGACTTAACAAAAGAACTGAGGGATATATAAACTGCTAGAGGAAAACATCGCGCACTTGTCACAGTCTTTGTTAACAGAAGAAGTTGGATACATAAAGCTGTTGAGAGCTATTTGCGGCACAACTGTTTTAAGAGTTGTTCAGCCGAGTTTCATATATTTTAGCTATAATTCTTTGTACTCGTTTATGTTATCGATCGGATTGTAAGTGTTTTTCTACCCCGCTGAAAAACTTAGGGGCAAAGACATTACAATTATTTTTTAATAATTATTAATTTTATTAGTTGTATTGTTCTTTTATGATATGCTAACATTATGAAACAATTTTTTTTTATGATATATCATTATGACAATGTGAAATTTGCACTTTAAAAAAATACATAAAAAATTCAATATGGCGTTGGTTACTCTGACAAAAAAAAAAGTTTAAACATTTCTTTTAATTAGAGATTGCTTATTTCACAATACTTATTGCCTAAAGATAATTGGTAATGGGAAAAACATTTTGAAAAAAAAAAAAAAAAAAGAGGAACCTCTTTGCTCATGTAAAATTAATTAACATTGTTTGTTAAGTTTTAAAACATTTGTTTGATTAAAAGACTTTATTTTATTATTTTTGATAACAAATCAATTATCTTAATTATTCATTTTCTGTGGTTGAAAGTGGCTTAATAATAATAGATTAAAAAGATATAAAAAAACACTTGTCAATTTAAAAATTCAGTTTTAATCAATTCAGAGTAAGTATTGGTTTAATAAAAACGAATAACAGATAATGCTCACAAATCTACAAAGGCAAATTGAATTATTCACTGCCTATTTTTGATAGTGACCAAAGGAGTTCATTAATTAAATTTCATCTCAAAATTGCAAATTTCTAGTAGATAAAACCTACTAAAAAGTATATTTCCAGCACAAGAAAACAGTCAAAAATTTAACAATTTTAAATATTCAAAATATTTAGTTTCTATATTGCCAAAGAAAATTATGTAAACTCATATATAGACAAATTTGAAGATAACCTAAACTCCATAAAATTATTTTCATTTAAAGAATAAAAAATTCACATTAAACCATTAATGAATTTATCATATCACAGAAAACTATTAGAGAATGTTGATACAAGAAAAAACTTTAAGCTTTAAATAATAAAATAGCATACAGATTGTAATGGGAATTTTGCCATATTTTAAACTCTATTTATTGAATTCATCTACTACTTTATATTTTAAAAACTTATATTTATAGATCAATAGTATACAACATTCATATGCTAGGTTATATTTCAAGTAATATTTTAAAATACATATTAACAAGATGTGTTTGAACCCATTACATATTGAATGATAATTTATAACAAGTTAGTTATTTGAATTAGCAAATGAAAAGAGTATTACACTTAAAACATCCTGATTAATTTTTTTGAGTACATGTATTTAGATTCAAACAAATATATATATATAATTAACCAGCTTTATTATCGATTAAATATTTTTGTTATTAAAAAGTCTCAGCTCTTTATTTTTGATTTAATATTCTGACTATGCATGTGATTGATGACACTGTGATTGAATATTGTGAATTTGTGTTTTCATAATCTGATGCGATTGTTTCAATCAAAAGATTTCTAAAAGTTGTGTTGTATATAACAAGTATAGATATGCATACAGGTTTATGGATTGGTTGCTTTAAGCAGAGTATGATGTTAAAATAAATATTTTTTATCTTTGATGTGTGATTATTAGATATTTTAGCCAATGTGATTCTACTATAATAGATTTGATGCACAAAAAGGACTTATCATATATCCAGGGTAATTTTATTGAAACAGATTTGAGGCACAAAAGGGGCTGATCATATATCATCATTTTTCTTTACAACTTAGATCAATACCTAATCTTATTTATCCATTACAAATTTAAGGTACTAGTATCAACGAAGTATAAACAGTATATTTAAATGTTTTTGAGTAGGAACAGCAGCATCCAGCGACCTATACTGTCAATGATACTAGTACCAAATTTAATAACTAGTGTGAAGTTAGTTCCTATACTGTTACAATATATACAACTTTTTATACATATAAATAATTAAGATAATCAATAGTAGTCTTTGTATACATATATATATACACACATGCATTAGTTAAAATCAAACTACTGAAGTCATTAAAAGCAAAATTTAATTTCTAACTTATATTAATTCAAAAAGTTTTCCTTCTATTCATTACACTTGTAAAAAAATAAGTAATCTGTTTATTAAAAACTTTCAAATTCTAATTTGTGATAAATATGCCCATTGGAACTTCACAATATTATTTTTCAAGAAGAGAAAATGAAAAAAAAAAAATGAAAAATGATAAATTCTGGAAACACATTAAAAATTATAAATAACAATTTAATAATTATTTATCTAAATATAAATACAACTCAGCTATCATTATCTAAAACATACATAATCTTAATATCATATCACAATAATTATATATATGGTTTAAAAAATTGGAATTCATATAAATTATACCAATTACATATTTGCAGATCTTTTATACTTATGTTCTGTAACAATTTTAATTTTATAAATAACAAAACAGAAATAAAAAAAATATTTATAATCTTAATTCTAAATTTTATAAATCTTAGTAAAATTTAAAGATATTCCCTACAGAAAAATTTTTTGATTGACATTGGTTTTATACAATCAATTCAAAATATCTTTCTTGAACCAAAGCACATCCACAATTACTGTCAGTGTCATGCATATGCTATACAAGTATCTGAAGAGATATAATTATTGCCTGAATGTTGTCAGTGCTTCATAAGTCCGAGTAAAGTTTACCATGACTTACATTATGTTTTTTTCTTATTTAATAAAATAAGTACTATACTAAAATGAGATCAAAACAATAATAGAAATAATAAATCAGAGCTTTAGACAAAAATGTTACACACTAGTGTTCATCATTTTTGATACTGAAATGAATTTAAAATCTTAAAAAAGAAAAGCATTCATAGTTGTTACTAATAAAACATTCCTTTGATATCAATGTTTTCAAGATCTTAATCCAAGATACAATTATGATTTTTTTTTTTTTTAAATAAAAAAAAAGAACTATGTATGTGAGAAAACATATCAAAATAATGATTGGTCAATAATCAAGAAAATAATGAGCAATGGATCAAAAAAAAAAAAATTTATATGGAATTAGTGATCCCAAAAAGCAGACAAAATATTGAAAAATTAAAATATCTATAAACAATGGACTGCATATATAAAGCTTTTAAGATGTGATATGTTGGACTATTTCCTTCATTTATGAGTGAATGTTGAATGTATAGACAATTTTAAACTTTATTTAAACTTTCCAAATACAAACAACTTGTTAGTAATAACACACAAATAGACAATACAGGTTAGTAATTATTATTCTCCACTCTTCTTCAGGTGTTGCTGGCCTATATGCACAGTGACAATATTCGCTTAGAAGTTGAACTCACACCTTTAGATTCTTGAATACCGAATTTACTAACTGAGCTATTCTATCAAAGGCAATATATAGTAGAAATTTGATATATTTATATATGGGAGTTGGTTCAAATCCTCCAGAGTTCTTCAATTTTTTTTTAATTTTTTTTAGCGAGGCTAATTGTTTTTTATTTTTTCCTAAAAGCAAGATTAATTAGAGGCCATTGTTTTTCTGAAGATTTGTGATGATGGTGTTCTAGCTGTATTTTTATATTGGACTATTTCCATCATCTAATATGTGTGTTGAATGTCTTTAGAAAAAGTTTAATTTAATTTAAATATTCCAAATGCATTCAACTGTTAGTAATATCACAGCAAACATGGCAATAATATGTAATCTTTCTAATAATTGATTGGCATCTTAATACTGTACCCAACAAAGATGTGTGTTAATGTATATATATTATTTAGTTAATAAGAGCATATGAGAATTATCAGCATTAATCCAAATACGTAATTATCTACAATTTGGTAGACCACTTGCTCATTCACGCACATACTAATGTATGCAGTTAATTCATAATGTATATAATTTGTCATTATATTAAACTAATTTTTATTGTCTAACTTGTTTGAGTAGTTCGAATTTCTTTTTTCTCCACTTCCACATGTGCAACTACATATATAAATATTTTAATTTAGTTAATGTTGAGTCTCATTGTCTTCTCTGCTCTGCTAGTGGGTCGGATTAAAAATAAATTCTCATGTGCCATCATTATATGTTATCCATTAGATGTTTGATCTGGGGTTTATGGAGTGGGTTCGAATTCAGGTTGATCCCTGACCTAAATCTTGGGCTTAACTGGGTTTGAAGTACACTTTGTGTGTCCCAGCTCATATTAGATGGATGCTCACATGACAATAGCAAAAAATCCCATAAGCCAACCTAGTGTGACTATACATAGTGTATGGAAACCACTAATCAACTTTGCCCTGAGGAAAAAGTGGAGAAAATCAAGAGGAACCTCATAGATAAATATATGGAAATTACTACATACTATTGCCTTTGGCAGGATGGCTCAGTTGGTTAGAGTGTTACCTTAGATTTCAATAATCAAGAATCAAAGGACCCAGGTTCGAACCCCATGCTAGTGCCGTCATTGGTCAGACCAGCAACACCTGAAGAAAAGGGGAGGGGAAATACCTCTCGCAACATAGTGCATATACTAACCTGTTTGCTGTGACAATACTAACAATTGGTGCATACACTAAGCTGTTTGCTGTGATATTACTAACAGTTGAATGCATTTGGAATATTTAAATAAAATTAAACTTTTCTTAAGACATTCAACACAAATATTAGATGATGGAAATAGTGCAATATAAAAATACAGCTAGAACACCATCATTACAAACCTTCAGAAAAACACTAAGTATTCGGTATGGACTCAATACTATATCAAACTTTAGACATTATGAAAAACTATGTCTAAAGCTGGCCAAAGTAGAAAATCTTTTAACTTTCTTATGTAAATTGGAAGGAATAATTCCTAAAGGTTTGCGACTAAAACCTCCAATTCACTCTCAGAGATCTGAAAAAATTACTCAAGAGAGCAAATGAAGCTCTGTTAAGAGAAAGAATAAATGCTCAAAGGTTTTCTAAGTATCAAACAATGGATTCAATTAATAATGTAGAATGTCTTCTAAAAAATAAACTTACTGAGGATTACTACATGAGAGTTTCTCAAGCAGTAAGAAAATCATATTCTATATTACATAAAAAAATACAAGAATATCAAAAGAAGAAACTTGCTAACCTACGTGGGCATATATCAAGCAATGTAACAGTTTCATCTGTTAAAAATCTAAGTTCTAAACATCTAACAGATACTGAAATTTATGTTCTTGAAAGAGAATTAAACTTTGCCATAATACCATCATATATATCCTTCTTAGATATAATGGCAGCCACAGAGGAAGTCACTCAAAAACTGTCTTTAGAAGCAGCAGCAGAATTACGCTGGAGAATAAAAAGAACACTTGACAAGCAACAAAAATTGAAGTCAAACATATCCTATGGAGAGAGGAAAGTAATTAAATCTCTCAAAGCAGATAAATCTATAACTATTCTCCCTGCTGACAAAGGCAATGCAACAGTTGTAATGGATACAACTGATTATGACAACAAAATACAAGAAATTCTCACAGCAGGCCAATATAGATCCAATACCAAGTACAGAAACAAAATTACAAGCATTACTCAGAAAGCATTGCAAGTACATCACTGATTCAGAAAAGAATAAAATATCATATTTCAGCAAAATTCCTCATCTTTATGGTCTACCTAAAATCCATAAGGATCATGTTTCCTTACGACCTATTGTTAGTTCTAGAGATTCACCTTACCAGAATTTGGCAAGATTTCTTCTCAAAGTTACAAGACACAATCCTTTGTCAGGGATTCTAGACACTTTGTAGAATTAATCAAGAACATGAAAATCAAAAGAACTGACTTACTGATAAGCTTTGATGTGGAAAGTTTATTCACGAATGTACCATGTGAAGAAGCATTGTCTATTGTAAGGAAAAGATTAAATGATAATAGCTTACAAAACAGAACAGTTCTTCCTATTGATAGAATAATAGAACTATTAACATTCTGGGTAAAGGTTTACTATAACGGTCTATAATGAGATATTATTTTATATAGCGCGAATGTTTATTTATGTAATAGTATTAGCGATTAAGCCAATGCACATGCGCTTTAAAGAGATTATATAAATGAATACTCAATTTTCAAGACACAAGATATAGTATTTTAGAAAGAATGGAATGAATCCACCCATTCTTTCAGACCCAAACGTTTATGTATGGGCAAATCTTAAGTGTGTGGAAATAAGAATGTGAGATGTTACACGATCACTTTAAATTACATTTATAACGGTCTATATATGTTTGCCCTCTATTGTTTAAAATTTAAACTAAATTGTTTGAGAATCTTACGTGTATGTTATTATATTACAAATAAATTAAAATTTAATCAAATGTAAAAGATAATAACATAAAAAAAAAACCTTTTTAAAGAATTTGAATATTGGATTAATTACACGACATTAATTAAACGAATTACTTTTAATTTCTTTGAAAGTTAAGAATTTAAACGGTCTACAACTTAAGAATTTAAAATAACTACATTTATAGCGCATGTTGCAAAAAAAAAAGACACCCTATGTGTTCAACGGCGCGAATTACACACACACGTGTACAGTTTTATAGTTGGAAAAATGTCTGCTACATGCTTAGTACCTGATGGTGAAATTTTGAGTCGTCCATCAGGACAACTTCATGCATCCCGAAGGCCAAGACATACACACCCAGAATATTGAAAACATGTGGATGAGAGCAAAGCATAAGCTGAAATTCCAATCTGGCACTAGCAGAGCTTTGTTTTCATCATACCTGTGTGAATTTGCCCTCCAGAGTAGATACAGCAATACCGCTTTTTTTCTCCAATTTCCTAGTGTGTATAGGACATTATGTTTAAAAAGGTAAATGTTTTTTTTTTTATCTTTTACATTTGATTAAATTTTAATTTATTTGTAATATAATAACATACATGTAAGATTCTCAAACAATTTAGTTTAAATTTTAAACAATAGAGGGCAAACATAGATAGACCGTTATCGTAAACCTTTACCACATTCTGTATAAAAACAACTTACTTTCAATATAACACAGAATTCTTCCAACAAAATCAAAAAATGGCTATGGGCTCACCATTATCTCCCCTGATTAGCAATATTTACATGGAAGAACTTGAAACCACAGCCATAAAAACTACTCCATATCCACCAAAAGTTTGGCTTCACTATGTGGATGATACATTTGTTGTATGGCCATATGGTGAAGCATTGCTACAAACTTTCTGGACCCACATCAACAACATAACCCCTTCAATTAAATTCACAATAGAACCAGAACAAGAACAAAAACTGGAATTCTTAGATGTTCTTGTGACAAGACTCCCTCATGACAAAATCAAAACTACAGTTTACCAAAAACATACAGGAAAATACCTAGCCTATACATCTAATCACACCAGAAGCACAAAACATGGGAGTTATACTATCACTGTGGAACAGAGCAAAAGAAGTTCAGAAACTGGCGATTTGGAAAAAAGATCTATATAGAACAAACTTTTATGAAAAATGATTAACCATCAGCTGTTGTTAAGAAAACATCAAATAGACAACAAAAAGAACCATCAAGAGAAAAGATAATTATTGGTACTGTAGTGTACCCATACATTCCAAAAATAGCAGACAAAATAAGAAAAATCTGCAATCAATATAACATCAGAACAGCTTTCCAGAGCCATACTACACTATGAGAAATTCTAACATCTACAAAGCCTAAACTTAAAATGCTGAAAAGAAAAAACTGGATCTATGAAATACCATGTGAATGTGGAAGAATATATATTGGTGAAGCCAGCCCTCCCATTCAAAAGTGCTTGACAGATCATAAACTGATGATTAGAAGAGAGAAAACATGTGTCTACAGTAGCAGACCATGTGTGTACCAATGAACATACGTTTGATTGGGAAAATACAAAAATATTGGATAAAGAAGAAAAGGTACAAAGAAAAAAATTAAAGGAAGTTGCTCACATGACAATGGCAAAAAATCCCATAAGCCAACCTAGTGTGACTATACATAGTGTATGGAAACCACTAATCAACTTTGCTCTGAGGAAAAAGTAGAGAAAATCAGGATGAACCTCATAGATAAGTATATGAAATTACTACATACTGTTGCCTTTGGCAGGATGGCTCAGTTGGTTAGAGCATTACCTTAAAATTCAATAATCAAGAATCTAAGGATCCAGGTTCGAATCCCACGCTACCTGAAGAAGAGGGGAGAAAAATATTTCTAGAAATGTTGTGCATATACTAACCTGTTTGCTGTGATATTACTAACAGTTATACTAACCTGTTGGTTGTGATATTACTAACAGTTGAATGCATTTGGAATATTTAAATAAAATTAAACTTTTCTAAAGACATTCGACACACATATTAGATGATGAGACACGACAACTGTCTTTCTTCCCCTACTAACTGAATTTTAGTTATTAGAATTGTCGTCGAGGGTGCCACCAAGGATTTCTCTCTTGGAACCTGGTCACGTAACTTTACATAAACCTGGTCTTTATTTATTTTCGAACGACGATTCACTGATTATAAACTTTGATTATAATCTCCCAGGGGTTTTCCTTTAAGAACACTAACTAATTATTATAAATAATTCAAGAATTCAAGAATACGTTGGACAAAAAAACTTTTTAATTTCTTTTACTACTATTTATTATTCATAACCTTATAATTCTATCCGATCCAGAAAGAACTGACTTACAATTTCTGATTTTCCCTCTGTTTACTTTCTAATTATGCTTCCCAAATATTTACCATAGATTTACTCGCGCCTACACTAATACTGCGAATTCTAGCAGACGTGTATATAAGACGACTTATAGTATTTTTAATCTTTCCTGAAGTTTATTTTTAAACTCCACTTTCTTTGGTAAATAAATAAATTGCAAAAATCTTACAATGAACGTATAAGTGTCTTTCGTTTTCTTATACTTTCAATTCTTTCCTTATTTTCTACTAACAAAGGAGTAACGCCCCAAGGTTCTCTGTTACTTGGCGACGCACTTTTATACCCCCACCCTGTTGTTACTCTCTAGATCGAATAGATATTAAATAATTTAAAATACAGTTATTCCAATATTTCATAAAAAATATTGAACGAAAATTAACATTAATAGATTACAATATTAAACAAATTTATTTCCCCCCTCTATTGTTGAAACATTCGTAATAAACATAAAAAAAATGAAAATTAAATTAAAGATAAAGTTCTATTACGCTTTACTTAGAGTTCTCATTAATTAAAAGTTTATAATTACCCTGATCGATCAGAGCGGAGTGGCCTGATTTTCATAGGTTTTACATTCCATTGGTCGTGCCTTAGTCCTTGTATATGCGAATTCCATGAGTGTTCCTTTGGTTGTCCGGCTAGCAATATCCGTTTCTTCCATTCCATAACTCTCTCGATAGCTTCATTCAGATGGAGTGGCGGTCAATTCCCCAAAGGGGAAGGTTGTGATAACTTTAGCCGCTATACATTTGACAAGAGTCCGCAAAATTAAATTTTAATAATAATTTTTATTGTTCGAAACACAGCTGCTTTCTTTATTGTCCTTGCTGGTCTCTAAAAGTCAAGTCAACTGATCTAACTCTAAAAGCGATCTTATCTCCCCTCTTTCTTATCTTTTTTTTTTTTAATTAGCGTAATAGCAATTACTAACCAAATATTTTTACTTTGTGAAAGTTTCAACAATAGAGTATAATTACTACCAAGAATCTAATTTTGTTTTCTTTTCCCCACCCTTTTATCTCTCGAATTTTTCTCCCTTTTAATTAAACACTTTTAACATTTTTTTTTTTTTTAATAAATTATATTCAATTTTATTTGTTTATTTCAAAATAAAAGTTCAAAATTTTTACCCTTTCCATTAAATCAAAACCATTTGTTAATTAATTTTTTTTTCATTTTACAAACTATTTAACTTCAAAAATATTTATGACAAATATCAGCTCAATGATGAAAATAGTCCAATATAAAAATACAGCGTTCATACATTGTGTATTGCCACACTGGGTTGACTTATAGGATTATTTACTATTGTCATATGAGTAGCTTCCTTGAATTTTCTTCTATGCATTTTTTCCTCTTTATCCAATATCTTTATATTTTCTCAATTAAACATATGTTCATTAATACATACTTGATCTGCTATGGTAGACACATCTGTTTTTTTCTTTTTAACCATTAGTTTGTACTCTTTCAATCGCTGTTCAACAGGGCACAAACTAATGTTTCAAAGAGAAAAAACAGATGTGTCTACCATAGCAGATAATGTATGTACTAATGACCATATGTTTAATTGGGAAAATACCAAGATATTGGATAAAGAGGAAAAAATGCATAGAAGAAAATTCAAGGAAACTGCTCATATGACAATGGTAAATAATCCTATAAGTCAACCCAGTGTGGCAATACACAATGTATGGAAGCCTCTAATTAAACTTGCTCTTAGAAAAAAAGTAAAAAAAATAATTAGCCTTGCTAAAAAAAAAAATTGAAGCACTCTGGAGGATTTGAACCAACCCACATATATAAATATATCAAATTTCTACTATATGTTGCCTTTGACAGAATAGCTCAGTTAGTAGAGTGTTTGCCTTAAATTCGATATTCAAGAATCTAAAGGTGCGAGTTCAACTTCTAAGCGAATACTGTCACTGTGCATATAGGCCAGCAACACCTGAAGAAGAGTGGAGAGTACTACTACTCGAAACGTTGTGTAATTACTAACCTATATTGTCTATTTGTGTGTTATTACTAACAAGTTGTTTGTATTTGGAAAGTTTAAATAAAGTTTAAAATTTTCTATACATTCAACATTCACTCACAAATGATGGAAATAGTCCAACATATCACATCTTATAATATACCATCATTACAAACCTTCAGACAAATATAAAGCTTTTGTTTTTCATAATTTAAATAGAATATTAATTTATTTTTATATAACGAAAGCTAACACAAAAAATTGTCTAAATAAAAAAACTTTTATTTTTTATAATTTAAGTGAAATATTTATTTTAATACAATTAAAGGGAAACACAACAAATACAATTATTATAAATAATATTTCTGTAGTGTAATATTCACTACACCACTCTCATGCAAGGAAAACACTTGTTTTTACCACTTTTAACATCTTGTGGATTGAAACCAGTCCCTACCTGCATGAGAATGGTGTAGTGAAAATTATCCTACAGAAATATTATTCATTATTCAATAATTTCTAATCTTATGAATGACTAATAAAAATTATTAATATACATTAATTTTAACTTGTTTTTATATTATATAATTTAACAAATTAGTGCCCATACAAATTATTTTTTTCTTATTAATTCCTTTGTTTTTGAAACTCTGAAATTGCAATTTATCTTCTCTTCACATATATACTGTCATCATTTTCAATAATTATCAATCCATTGCAAGATGGTCTCTCCAAATTCAATCCATCTTCTCCAATCTCTAGCCTCTCTTCTCTGCATCACCCTAGCACCCTTACTTATTTTATCCAGCCTTATCTCACGTGGTCTCTTTCTAGGCCTTTTACAATCTCTTGGATCCAGCTATCATCTCTTCTAGCAATATATTTCAATCCAATTCCACTTCAGTCTTTTCATCCTTTCACAATCTCTCACCATTTATTTAGTTTTAGATCTCTTCTTATTATTCCTAACATGCATCTTTCCATACTTCTTTGAGTGATCTGAAATCTCTGTATTGCTCTTCTGTTAAGTGTCCAAGTCTCAGATCCATAAATAAAATGTGGTAAAACACATTTATTAAAAACCTTCCTTTTCAAACACATAGACATATTTCATTTTAATATTAAATTATTTCTACCAAAAGTACTCCAACAAAGTTTAATTCTATGATTAGTTTTATATTATATATAAATAGCAGTAAATAAGTTAATGTTTAGATTTTTGAGGAATTATGTATTTAGAAATGGTCACCACAATTATCGATTACTATTTTATCAGGATTTGAACAAATTTACAAGTAATTTATTATTTACATTCACTTGACTAAGATGTTTTGCACTGTATATATGGCAGAAAATTCGATAATAAAAGTATCATTTTTGTATGCATTTTCACAAATTATAGTCTGATGTAAAAATAATCAAGATATTTATTAGTTGAATTTATTAAATGCAAGTAATATAAAATGAGAACTGTTGAGTTTGAAAATTAAACCTATATTAATATCACTGCTCATAGTGCACACGTTCAAAATGTGGGTTAAAAAATAAAGCAATAGTTATGTGATTAAAAAGCAGCAGATTGCCAATCTATATACTAAATGCTCTTCATTCTCCGAACATTAAAATTTAATGAATATATACGACCCATGCAATTACAAAGAATTATCAAATTGTTGAGCAAAAATTCCTAGTAACATTCCTGATTAAAAAAATGAAGCAGACAAACTGCTGTGCTTTGCCACTTATAAACTTTAATATCAATTGATTTAGTGATCACATAATAATAGAAATATTATTTTATTGTGAATATCTATATAATTAAAAATCCTTCAGTTGATAATTTGGAAATAATAACTAATATGGTTTCTTTTTCTTTCTGAAAAACTGCTATACTTAAATTCTGTTATTACAGTAGATATCAAGAAAATCCATAAAAAAAATAAAAAAGTTCATCTAAAAAAATAAACAACTAGTTCCAGAACTTAAAAAATCGTAAAATTACCATACATATGTACAAAAAATAAAATGACACAAATGTGATTAATAATTGAAAGGTTGGAAAATTGTAACTTACTTATCAGCAAAATTTAAGTTGTACAAATATCTTAATTTTATTTATTATTTCACTTTTTCATTTAAACACCAAAATATTTCAGATTTTTTAACAGCATATATTATACAAAAATTATTCAATGTTCCTGACTGCTTCACAGTGAACATACTAAACTCAGAATGAAATGCTAAATGTTGCTTGCCCATTCAGATTAAAAAAAAAGGCGAATTTTAAAATTTACCTGAATTTGCATAGCAGCTTTAAAGCTAAGATTTTAAAAGACAAATTTATTAGACAATGTTAAATCAAAATAAATCACTTAAAAGGAAAATGATTTTTTCAAAGTTTATATTAAAACAAATTATAAAAAAAAAACTTTTTCTCCCCAAATCATGTTTAAAAAAATGCCAATTTGTGTGTTTTTGCTAAACAGTCTTCATTAAAATTAAAATCAACTGAACATATAATTTTAAATGTCACTATGTTTATCTATTCTTTGTCCAATGTACACCAAATTTAAAAAAGATTAATTATATTTATTATAAAATTTTAATGAATAAAAAACAAAACTATTACAAAATTGTCATAAATTTTCTAATTTCAAAAATATTTCAATCTCTTCTTTCCTAATTTTGTTGAGCTTAAAAATTTATTAATAAATACTCCTTTTCAGTCTTTTCAAAACTTATTTTATTATTAAACCAAATAATGAAAAAAGCAGAAGTAATTCAATATAAACAAAAAATGTTCATTATTTATAAACTGATATTTCAATTATATATTATAATCACTTACAAGGATAACAAATATTTCAAAATATTTAACTGATAGAACTATAAATACACAAATTTTTAAAAAATATATAAACATTTCATTGTACCTACCTGTGTCTCTTAAATTATTAATTATTACAAAAAAAAAAGATTTTATTTTTTATTAATATAATTCTATGGTTCGTCATAATTTTATCTTTAATCTTTTTTTATATAAATATTCACAAAGCATTTATCACTTCCACTCTTAAATTTTAATACCATAAGCAAACAAGTTTAATACCATCCACAAACAAAGAATTAAGTCATTCTATTCTTTAATTTGTAAATATAAGGATAGTAAATTTGTTATTCAATTCATAACTAGAAGGAAATACATCAATTCCAGTTTCGTTTTTATATGTTCATGCTGTATGAATATCTAAATATTAATTTTACTTGCAATTGATTATCAATGTAAAAGTTATTTAAAATGAGATACTGCTTTTATTCTTTACATAGTTAATTATTATTTCACAAATAAAATGCCATCTTCAGATAACTCATATATCAGTTCCATTCCAAAATTTCAACATCATTAAAACTAAATTTAATACCATCTAAACACAAACATTAAATTATCACTTTATTTTTGGTTTAGTTTGCTGAACTAAAATTTATTTATTTCACAGCAGTAACATTTATTTTTAAACGCTTTTATTTAATTTAGAAATTCTATTTGTTTGTTTAGGATAAATTTTGAAATCATTTAACATCAAATGAATTTTTTTTCAAATTTTGTACATTAAAAATCAATGGCAATAATATATGACAATGAAATATTACAGGTTGGCTTTACTATAGATGGCTGGCAGACCAAATTTCAAATATATCAGTTTAATAAGTTTTCAATGATAAGTCAAAGAAGTTGATTTATTTTTTTAATTTAGACTAAAAAGTGTTTAATCAATTAAAATAGAAATAAATTAAATCTTGATTTCTCTTAATTAGAACATTTCCCTTTTTAAAAAAATGTTTTCTTTGTAAACAAAACAATATTGTAAACGATCTTTAATATGTATGATTTTTCTTTCAAATATTAAGCAAACTGTCAGTTTAAATTCTGAATTGGAATAATTGCAAATACTAAAAAATTAAAAATAATATATATAAAAAATTTCTTATAATTACTATGAATTAAAAAGCTAAATAATACTTGTATTCTTGGGATTTTTATTTTTAATTTGAAATGGAAGTGGGAGATTCCGAAATTAAATAATTCAATCACTATTTTTTACAACAAGACATTGAATTCATTTCTGGACACCCCAAACTTATATTTCAAATTAAATATAAAAACCTCAATTATGGTTGGGAAAAAACAATTATTATTTGCTTTTTAATCTATAGTAAATAATTATTTATTATAAAATATTTTTTATACATATTATTTTTGAGTTGTTAAGTATTCTCACAGTAAATAAAAATGTATTATAAACATTTTTATATATATATTTGTAATGTTATAAAAAATGTCCTATAATTATTTATTTCAAGTATCACATACAGAGAGAATCACTGAAAGTGTACTGAACTTAATTGATAAAATAAAGTATTGTCAAAATTTTATACAAACTAACTTCAATATAATTGTAATATGTAATGCATAATTTTATTTTTAAAAAAGCATCACAAACTAATGTAAACTTAATTTTAAAGATTAATGCTTAATAATAAAAAATAAAAAAATTATACCAATTAAAATGTGACTAGAATTTTAAGCTTAATTGTGTATAAAATGCATGTAATGTATATAAAATAAAATAAAAACAGTACAAAGTAATATGAACATAATTTTAAAATTTATTGCATTATTTTATAAAAATATAAACTATACAAACATTTTCAAAATAAAGAAAATTCTGATAAAATTTTATATACTCTAATCTATCCTATATATATATAAAATCATAAGTGATGTAAGTATGTAATGGAAGTAACAATTTTATGTAACATATTACTATATTAGATTATTTTAAACTCATATTGCAATTAATTTTAATTTTTGTTACATGTAAATATAATTTAGGATTGTTTTTAATTTCTTTAAATTAAATGGTCTTCTATAGTTTTTATTACTACGATTGAAAGTTAGGAAAAGCTTAAGATATTTGAATCTTTCAGTTTCCTTTTTCTGTCTTTTAAAAAAATAATTTGAAAGTAATGATAATATATATACTCTTTGTTATTGCATTTGTTCAATCTTTCTTTTCTTTGTCAATAAATAATCTGTTTTACAAATAGAACTTACAAATACATGTCTACCTTCTAAAAAGTTTAGAAAAAATCATTAAGTGACAATTTTATATTAAGTGTTAAACCAAGGTTATTTTAAATCATACATATGTGTTTATTGTCAAACTTTGCTAATTTTATCAAACTTTAATGTAATACTGTTGGAATTTGAAAAACACTTTATATATACATTGGATGGGAAGAAGTGTTAGAAATAAATATTTTTCCATAAGGTCCATTAAAAGAGTGGATTGAGCGAAATAAGCCCTAAGAACCAAACATCTAAAGCAACAGGGGGACCATGCCCCCTAATATAATTTTTTTTTTTTTTTTTAAATTAACACAAAGTAATGTGAAAATGTATTGCATAATTATATATATATAAAGCAATATAACAAAATAAAAATCATATTATTATTTTAAAACTCAAGACATCATTTTATAAAACCAATACAAACTAAAGGAAACAAACGTATAATTTTATAAATAAAAGAAATACATATCCTCAGATCATATTAATGAATGAGAGAAAGTTGAGTGATTGTCTTTGTGAAATGCTATGAATAGGTGTAGATTGTTTCTGTTGTCATATTTTTTTAATATGTAATCTAAACGAGGTTTTTTCTTAATTAATTACAGCTCTAGAGCAAATTTGCAAAAAGACAACTTCTGTATTTAATCTAAATAATAATTATAATAATGGTTTGTTTTCAATAAAAAGTATCAATTTTATCTGGAAAATTGTGTTTGGAAAACAAATTTATGCCGATGGCAGACACTGAAATTGGTGAAAATATGCTATTTTCTTTCTTCTAAATAATAATTCAAATTAGTTTGCTTTGAATGGAAATTGTTGATTTTATTCATACTGAAAATTGTTTTAAAAACTATAATTAGTTATTTTAATAATTTCATCCAAATGTTAGTTGAAACAGTTTCAATTAGAAATGGCAAGTTTAATTTATATTTAAACTAGTTTATTTTAAAAGAAATTGCTTCAAAAATCATAATGGTGAAAAAAAAATTTTTTTTTAATCACAAATTCTAATAATGAAAATGGTTGTTTGAATTTTTTTATTTAGCAATTAACATTTTTAGTATAACTTTGTTGACTTGCTTTTGTAATATAGTACATTTGTGTATATAATATCTATTTTATCTTATAACATTCTTATTTCAAAATTAAAAAACATTCTCTAATAAACATCTTAAAATAATATTAATTCTTTTTCAAAAGCTTAATGAACTTTTTGACCTTAAACATTATTTCTATTAAAAATAAATTTTATTTTATCAATATAATTTTTTCTTTAATTATTTATTCTTCCATTATATCATTTTATATGTAAAATCATTTTAATCTTACAAATGTTATAAGTTTAAAATATAACAACAATAAAAAAAAACTTTATATTGATAAAATAAAATCTGGTTTTAATAGAAATGTTTCTTTATTATGTTTTTGAATCAGGGATTAATTAAAAACACTAAGATGTTTTGTTGGAAAATGCTTTTTATTTTTAAAATTAAGATAAAAAAATAATTACAGGAAACACTTCATAACAGTAAAAATATTTAAGAAAGGATTTTAGAAATCATGAAAAGGTTTGTTAATCAATGATATCTTAAGAAGTAGATATAATAAATAAATGTTTAAATATTTTGTTAAAACTCTTTAATATTTGTGGATTTAGATTAGTATAATTTGAATATGTTTTGTGTTATTTAAATATTTTTTAATTTTAAAAATTATTATAATAATTGAAAATCAGTTTAAGAAAAAATAAAAATATGAAACTTTTTATTCACATTAGATTATTTTTGCTTTTTAAATTGGAAAAACAGAAATAACAGTGTATTAATAAATAATGGGGTTATAACAAAATTCAATCATATTTTCAATTACACCTGGGTCTCGTTTTATGCAGTAGATAGGTTCCTCAGAAAACGCGCACAAAAATAGACTAAACTTACGTTGAAAAATGGGGGATACATACTGGAATTTTTCAAAAATCGCATAAAAGCAAAGCAACAACCTAATTACTTTAAAATTTGCATAAAAAAAAAATAAAAAAATAAAATATGACTAATAAAAAATTTCAAATTTGAAAAAAATTGATACAAGACAAACTTTTTTTACTTTTTTTATTAACTACAGTATTTAATTTTATTCAAAACAATATATTTTTATGTGTAATTTACATTTTTTTCATACATTTACGGTATTTTAATCATTATCGCTATTTGAGACATCAGATTCGTCATGGTGATGTGATGTGAGGTACTGTAGCTTTTCCTTAAACGAAGTCAAGAGAAAATACAACTAAAACATTTTCCAATCGCTGTTGATCCTTTCCATTTCGCTAAGCAATCTAAAATTGAAATTTTTGTTTCCAAAGAAATTCATTTTCTTAGGTGTTTTTTTTCTCTCCGTTAGAATAAACTAAAAGTTTAAAATTAAAATAAGAACTTAGACTTACAATAATAAAAAGACACTGACTCACCACTGTTGGGCAAAATTTAATTAAAACTAACAATTAAAAATTAAATTCTTATTTTTGTCTTTAATTTTTTAATTTTCAATTTCGTTTAAAAATCAAATTTCATTGTTTCACATCACCTTAATTTCAGATCACATTATGTAATTTTTAAATTGCTAATTACAATTAAAAATCAGATTTTAATTGTCAAATTTAATTGTGCCCGCCGCTATTACTCACCTTGCGGACACTAAATGATTAATTGATTATGTACTCTTTTTATGAAAAGCAAAAATAGAACATGATTTAAAATGCAAAAACAACAACATACATAGTATTTTTCACCTATAATGTTTGAACAGATTTACATTATAGTCTTGTAAAATTTAATGTATGTATATATAAAATGGGGAAATTCTGATTTTAAGTGAATTATGAACTTCTTTATTGCATAAAATCTATTACAGTACTATTATAAAGCACTGAAAATATTGAAATTATTAGATTAAAGTCGAACTCCGATAAAGCACTATTACTTTAAATATAACATGAGTGCGCAAAATTTATAATATTTAAAGTTAAATAGCGCATTATCAGAGCTCACTTCTGATCGAATAATTTTTAGCGCATAAAAGAAATCTGTATACAAAGATATTAAGAAGAAACATGAATCGCATAACTTCAAAATCGCATTAAATAAATCCGCATAAAACGAGACCCAGGTGTACTTTAAATGCATCATTTTTAAAATATTCTAAACAGAAATTTGGAATAATTAAAATAAGATTAACCACAACAATGCTTTCTATAAAAAAACATCATGCTGAAGTTTAACAAAAAAAAAAAAACAGAAAATTAAATATTTTATGAACATTAATGTAACAAACCAAAAAAAAATCAACAAGCTTTTCTTATTTACCAAAGTCTATCTGAATATAAGAATCATAAAGATGAATATAAAAATACTAACCAAGCATTATGAATTTAAAAAATCAAACATGAAGTTAGTGGCTATAATTAAAATATAAATTATAAACATAATATATATATAAAAATCATAATAACAAAGAAAAAAAAATATTTTTATAAAACATTTGTTGATAATTATATATCAATTATAGAGTGGAATTGACAAAAATAAATGTATAAATGGTTCATAGATGTTTATTAAAACATCATGACAATGCTAACACATAATATCAATGATAGAAAATTAATTTTGTTTAGAAAAATTTAATGATATGAAAACAACAATTGTCTGATAATAGTTTAGAAGTTAAAAAATATATAAATCTTTGGTGATTCTCAAAATATCAAAAATAAATTTACAATACCCAAATCATTTAAACTGAGACAAAATAGCGTAATCTTTCAGTTATTATCAACAATAAAAATTGTTTAGATGACAGCTATAGAGAATTATTATATGTTAAGTGCATAAATAAAACAAATATTATTCAAAAAATAATGCAAGAGTTTGATATTTTTAGTAAACAGTTCTTAACTATTTTTTTATTTCTTAAGTGTTATGGATTTTTTAAGCCAATCCCAAAAAAATATGATTAAATGATTTATATCTTTACATCTTAAAATATGAATTATTATATATAATATATTAATTTAAATTGGTTGATGGCCTTGCCATAAGTTTGAAAAAAAAAAAACCAATGTTAGAATATTGTAATGGAGATATGATTACAGCATTATCAAAGCTTAAAAAAGTTCATACTGATATAAACTTAGTCTAAACCAGAAGACTCAATAAGATTATGATTATCTTGACAATGAGCATTTACAAATTTGAGGAATTATATTAACTCTAGTAAGAAGATAATGCTATAATAAAAAAAAAATCCAATAGTAACTATCGTATTTTTGAATAAGGCTATCTATATAAACAGCTAAGAGTACAAATCATAATAATAAAAAAAATACAAAAACCATAAATAGTGTGCAATTGATGACATAGTATTTTTATCATCTAAACCATAGGTTTCCAAACTTAATCGGGCCACTGCCCACTTTTCAAGACATAAATTTTGTAACCCCCTCCCTCCAATATGTTTTCCAGGTTTAATCCATTTGATATTTTAGACATAAATAGCAACTAATAATATATTACTGCTTATCCCATAAAATTATTGAAAAAGTAGTGGCCAATATGTGCTTCATCTTGAACACAGTTATTGCTATCAATATTGATGAAACATAGCCCATATGTCAAGATTGTAAAGTGTATGCTCGAATAACATTATGCACAGTTTCATACAATGGTTTAAAAATGAAGATTCAGAATACATATTAAGAGATTGCATTACATTAGTAAAAATCGTATTGTAATAATTAAAACACCATCAAATATATTACAAAATTGTTTAAATACAAAGCAAAAATAAAAATGTGAAATTTCATTCAATGGTATAAATATGAAAATTTGGAATACATATTAGGATATTGTATTACATTAGTAAGAATCTTATTGTAATCATTAAAACACCATCAAATATATTAGAAAATTGTTTATTTCGAACTTATAAAGAAAAAATACCAAATTAATGTGAAAGATGAGCCTGCATTTTTAAAAGTTTGTTAATATCGGGTTCAACTTTCATTAAAAACAGTTGTAAATAAGCATTTATTTTTATATAGCGCTATGTCTATAAATTGTAATACATTAAAGATCAGCCTTTCAAGCTATTATGCATGCGCTTTCTTACGAGTGTTAATAATAAATGAATACTTTCATTCCCAACACAAGATATAGTATTTATGAAAAAATAAAATGAATCCACTTATTCTTTCCAACCCAAATGTTTATATATGGGCAAATCTTAAGTACTGGAAATGAACCACTCATGTTTAGTAAATTCTAGATAATTTCGTTGACGTCATTCATTCAGACATCGTAAACAGTAATTTAAAATGAGTGGTCTATCCTCACGCTTTCATTTCCAGTACTTAAGATTTGCCCATATATAAGCATTTGGGATGGAAAGAATAAGTGGATTCATTTTATTCTTTCATAAAATATATCTTGTGTTGGGAATGAAAGCATTTATTATTAACACGCGTAAGAAAGCGCATGCACAAAAGCTTGAAAGGCTGATCTTTAATGTATTAAAAACAGTTGTAAATTGCCATGCTCAGTTATATACAATCGGTTCCTTTTTTAGATAGTAAATTTGCTACAGCAATAAACCCATGCACCAGTCAAATAAGAAGATGGAAATGCAACTAAAAATTTTTGCACTATTTCCTATAAGCCAGGGTATAGTGTCGGTATTGATTTCAGAAGCTAGAACTCTTGGTATCCATTTTTGAATTTTATTTTTAGTTCTTCATTTGTCGTGGGTTTTAAGAGTTTCACGTCTTAATTTTTACATGTGAGAAAGATCTAGAACCCAATTTGGTGCATTCATGTTTAGAATATCCTTGAATCGCTTATTGAAATCAGCATGGAGAACCTCCAAGTGTTGGCAGTATGTAAATAAATCTTCCCTTTTTTAAGAGACACTGCTGATAAATTTGAAAAGTGACCATATTTCCTCAACTTAAATTCCATTTGAACAGAAGTTTTCCCACAAAAGCAGCAATAACATTTTTTTATTTTAATTAAATTCAATTCACCACCTTGTAATTGTAGATTGGCCGCATTAAATATTTTATAGAGGACTGTCAAATAAGCGATGTCATTTTTCGATGTAATCAGATTGGCCCACAGTCAATTGTCTCTGTGTTTAGAAACTCTAGTACTGAATCAAACAAATTGCAAAATCGATTCAGACAAATTTCTTTTGAAAGCCAACAAATTTCTGTCTGAACCAGCATACAATTGAAATCATCATTTCACTACAAAGTTGGCTAAATAATCTGTTACTCAATGAATTGTTGCTTATCTTGTTGACTGCTCTAATAATGTAATGGAGTGATGTATGCAGGCATTCACTTAAATTCTTTGCAACCAAATGTTGACAATGAAGAACACAATGTATAGCAAGTACATTTGGTACTGCTTGTTTTAAATGTGCTATGAAGTTCTTGTAGCATCCTGTCATTGCTGGAGTGCTATCAGTAGCAGCAGATAAAATATTACAAATAGAAATATCTTTCTCTTGAAAAAAGTTGTTCATGATACTAAATATGGAATCTCCCTTTGAATCCACTTCAAAATTTTTAGCAAATAATAATTCTTGACAAACTTTTTCTTCTTTTACGAATCATACATATGATAAGGTGGCACTTCATTATTTGGGAGAGTGGATTCATAGAGTTGAATGGAAAATTGGCAGGTCTTCAAATAATCGCACGATTTTTCAACGTCTTTAGCTATTTCATCGATTCTTCTTTGCACTGAATTATTGCTCAAAGGAATTTTTCTGATGATATCTGATGTTGGCTTATGAAGCACAATGTTTATTACTTCTTTTACTGCTGGCAAAATTACTTCCTCACCAATTGTGTGTGCTTTTCCTGTTTTTGCCATTAACAATGAAATATTATAAGAACCTTGTAACCTATCATTATCTTGTTTAGTGGACGCAAAAAGTTTTGATATAGTTCAACATTTAAAATTTTTTTTTCTAGTATTTGAAAATAGGACAGATCTTTATCCTCTTTGTCAGCATGCATTTTAGTCAAATGCTCTTGTAGCTTAGGTTTCATTCTTCATTTGAAAATACTTTGTGCAAATCAAGCACATAGCTAAGAATTGGGTTGCAGGAGACTGAATAAAGCCATATTTCAAATACTCAATAGTGTACTGTTGATATTTCTTCTTAGATTCAGATATAATGAAATAATAAAATGTGCAACAATGTTCACAAAATAAAAGATTTAATTTATACTTTGTATGATTCCACTTACTTTTGCCTGATGATTGTTGGCAAAGCACACAAAAAATAATGAAACTTATTCCTAAACCAGATATGTATAGATTTGAAATCAAGCCTGAATCAACTTGCAAGTATTGACTTGTTTGTGACACTGAAAGCACCCATATTCCTATCGAAACATGCTGAATTGCATGAATTATCTATGTAATAGTTAGCCGACATACTACTAGTTAAGATTCGTCTGCTGTGCGGATAGACTAAAGTCTGTATGACACAATCAATTTTTACAATAGCAAAAAATGAATAAATTTTTTAAGTATATAAAAAATTAAAGTTAAAATATCCTGTATGACATGTTTAATTTTTTATTTTGCATGCAAAAACATTTTGTTCATCTGACCACGACATTATCCGAATAATTATAAATAATAATTAATAAATAAAATAATTACATCAGATATAAACATAACCACAGAAAACAGTTTAAGTTTCAAATATTTGCTTTGTCTTTTCTCTCTAGTTAGCAATATAAGTTGGTATTAAGCAGGCTAATTCAAATTTATAATTTT
Organism: Epiperipatus broadwayi; assembly: GCA_028023455.1. Lineage (NCBI taxonomy): Eukaryota > Metazoa > Onychophora > Udeonychophora > Euonychophora > Peripatidae > Epiperipatus > Epiperipatus broadwayi. The sequence goes on along the minus strand of JAQFVV010012429.1, from coordinate 2,408,178 downwards.
GATTTCTTTCTTGCCATTATTATTTTTATTTGTAATATTAAATTATAAAAAATCAATTAGAAAAGTGATTATATTTTATATACATTTTGGAATAAAATATAATGAATATATTTGCTATTGAAACATAGCCAATATACATATATACATATGCTCTATTTTCTCATTAACATAAAAAATTGACATCTATTTTTCTCAAACATGATCAATTTTCAAATGATTAAATAATTGAAATAGAAAAGTGATGAAAAAATTGATGTGTAAGATGGGCATAAGGTGAATTAAAATGCAGAATTTAAATTTTAAATGATTATCCAATCACAAAATCATGAAAACAATTAATTTTTAAATATATATTATTAATTTCTTCTATAAGGAGCCACTAAGACTCATAGATTGCCTGAAAGCCCCCCAAATGCTTCTGAACCCACTATCGTCCCCCTAGAAGGCTTCAGTGCTCGCTGGGAACCATAGATCTAAACTAATAAATGAAATAAACAAATACCACTACCAATTTCTTAATGCATGCATACTTTAAATATTTCTATAAAGTATCAAAAATAAAAAGATGGACTTCTCTATAAATTTATTTCCTCTCTCCCAATACACTTAAATAAATAAAAATATGAATCACATCTACTATATGTATACTTGAATAAAGATAGCTATCTTTATCAAGCATTGTCAAATTTATTTAGATATAATTCATAAGTTAAAAATAGAATTTCTAAAAATTCTTATAGAATATAAAATCATTAAGAGAATTTGGACTGATACTATTTCTTTAATAAAAGAATTGTTAGATTACTTTGGTAGCAAGAATTAGACATCTGCATTATTATTAATTAACTATTTATGCACAATGAAAACTATTTTAAAGCACATGTATTATGCTTAATTTGAACAATAATTATTTTGAACATAAACAAATAAATTGATATCAATTTAGCTTTTAAATGAATCAGCCTCCTTTCGATTCTAACAGTTTCTCAATAAATCACTTCTAATAAATAAAAAAAAGAATATGTAAAATAAACTTACTTTATATATAAGCAGCTTCATATGCTTAACACTTGCATATTGGATGCAAACATCAGCATGTTTAAAAAGATGAACTCCTTTGGTTGGATTACCTAATGAGTCAGTAGTTCGAACACAAGTATTTACTCTAGCACCATAAGTAGTAATTTGATTTAAATTTTCTTTTGTTACTGTTTGAAAACAAAATAACTCTTCTATTTCTTTACAATTATACAAATTTTTCAAACATCTACGCTTTTCTTGGAAACGCTCTTCCAAATATGGATTACTAATCAGCTCAGTACTTTTAAGATTCCAATTAAGATTAAATGACTGATTTAGAAAAGAGTTTTTAATGGCAGATAATACTTCTGCTTCATCTCGACTTCCTTTGGCAACTTCACGTAAGTATCCTGTGGGAAAAAAATATTTACGCAAATTATGCATCCCTTTAAAAAAATAAATAAATGAGGATTACTAATTAAAACTAAATACTTTAATTAAATGACTAGGTTACAAGCTTTAATATAAATTACTTAAACAAACTTGAGAATACAAAATTATTTTATATCTATCAATTTTAAAATATAAATGAACTTTATATCAGTCTAAATATTACTTGATTATTAGTTTACTTTCATGCAGTGAACAATAGTGACTTCAAGCACATGTCTGACAAAATCAATGTTTTTGTTACCTATATTACATCGATTGCTTGCAAGATTATCAAGTAACAATCGAGTATACTAATAGTAAGATGAATATAACAATTTTATTCAATTAACTAAACTGAGATTTCAACCTTTTTTATTTTCATTTTCATAAGGAATTATTCCAGGAACTCATGATTGCTACTTTTATCACTAAAATTACTCAGAACAATACTTAAATACTGGCTATGAGTAAAATTATGAATATTTTTAATTTATAATTATAATTCATGCATACTTTTCTTTGGAAAAAACTCATCAATATAAAGTTCATTTTAAAAAACATTTCTTTTTTTTTTTAAAAAAAAAAAAACATAACATATTATTATAAAACAAATACTAAAATTAAAAAATTTTGTTTCAAAAAGTAAAAACCTTTAATCTCTTTTTGGACTTTGGGAATAGAATATTTAGATGATTTGCCCTCACTTGTATTTGATTTTGAATTTGCTGGTGGTGTTTCATGATTGGCTGAAACAGCCATGGAAAACCTAATAAAGATAAAATAGTTTCCGTTACTAAAAATAAATCAAACTAATTATAAAAAAAAACTCTATAAAACATATATATCATTATAAGCAAATGACCTTTCATATAAATTTATCAACTTATTTACATATTAATATCTTTAAAACAGATAGATTCATACAATACATGATTTGATTTTAAATAAAAAACAAATATTGAAGCAGTTCCATTGAATCTACCAGCCATTATCAGGTTAAATAATAAAGCATGGCATATTAATTTTCAACCAGGCCTCTAATCATGCAAATTTAAAAAAAAAAAATCATCTTAAAAATTATATATTTATAATAAAAATTAAAACTACAATATTGTATCAGAATGTTAAAATTATTATATTATATAAAGTTTTAAAAAAAAAATCAGTTTAATTTTACTTAGTTTATTACCTAATAAAAGGTGATTTAAATTATACTGTACATTTTGATCATTAAATTATACTATACCTTGTAACTATTTTATAAAAGCTGAACATTCAGGGATCATAAGATTCTTTACTGTACTTGTAGCATTTACTTTTATTAACTTTTAGAATATGACCTATATATATTGTTATAATAAAATTGAGTTCAAACTACAGACAAAATTTATTTACATTTCAAAAAAAAAAAAAATTTCAGCTTCCAAATACATAAAAATAAATATTTTTATAATTAAAATTGCTTTTCTCTTTAATTTTAGCTTTAAAAAACTATTAATCATAATGCAGTCCAAATCATTTCATTTTCTTTACATTAAACAAATAAGCTGCTTAACTGTTTATTAAATAATTTCTAATTTATTTTAAAATAAAAAATTGTTTGATAATTGCATTATTTGTTAATATATTATTTTCCTTTATGAAAAAATATAGATATTTCTTAAGAATTATTTAAAAATTAATTCTTGAGAATAGAATTATACAAACTCATCAATTTTGTCCATCTCTATATTAAAAAGCATGGAATATGAAATATAGAATTTAGAAGTTGAAGTTGAGATATGAGATCTAAAGCTGTAAAAGAGGGTGGTAAATAAAGCATTGTGTAACAGTAGTAAAGTGCATGGATGATTTAGTATTATATATGAAATATTACCATTATTTTTAATTTGTAAAAAAAAAAAATCAAATATTTAATTTATCTTTCTATATTCAGAACGTTTTAGCAATCTATAAATAATAATAAAAAGCAATTTGTTTTAATATCTTTACTGACCAAATGCACTTATTCGTTTTGATGTTAATCAAAAAATTCTCTTCTTTTACTTTAACAATTATGTAATAGCTAAACAGCATTAAGCTGTTGCACATGCGCTTTGCAGATTTTTAACTATAAATGACTGAATACAAACACTTCAAACACATGATAAAGTCTTTGAGAAAAGATAGAATGGCCATCTATCTTTCCGATCTTTTCCCAAAGACTTTATCATGTGTTTGAAGTGTTTGTATTCAGTCATTTATAGTTAAAAATCTGCAAAGCCCATGTGCAACAGCTTAATGCTGTTTAGCTATTACAGTTTATAAAACTTCGCGCTATATAAAATAATTGATTTATTTAACAATTATGTTAAATTCAGTATTTAATATCCAACACTAAACCAAGCAAAAAAATTTCATATCATCTTCCATTTACAGCATTTTTAATATTTATAAGTTTAGTTAAATTCAATATAGCGGATAAAATATAATTAATGTGACCATTTATGAAGTATACTTTTTATAGACTCTGCAAAAATCAAATTTATTCAAATATCACAATATTCCAAATACAATTTTTATTTGGAAAAGAAAAAAAAGCACTTTCATTATAGTCTTGGAATACGAGACCATTTTTAATAGGAAAGTTGAGACTTCTTACAGTCAAACATTTCATATATGTATATATTTTCTCAATACTTCTATCTAAGCAATCTTTATGTTTCCATACATTAAAATTTTCATGTGGTTTTTTATGTTAACATATTTTAATTTTTCTATTTTATCTTTACTTTGTGCAGATAATTTGGTTGAAAATATTTATTTACAATGTATAAACTGCAAACTATTTTCTAACAATTTTTTCACTATTTGCCTCAAACTCTAATAACTTTTCAAAATCTTATTGTTTTGTTGTTGCATGAATAACATCGACATTAGATCAAGACATTTTTTAAAAACTAATTTCCCTATCTGATGAAAGATTTGAAAGCTATAAAAATATATTATTTGGATTAAATTTTGACTTATGACTGCAAAAGTATTTTTTTTTTTTCCAATTTTAGAAATATTTGTACTTTTAATATTATGCTTATTTGGTTCTATAATTAAAATATTTGTATTTTTTGTTCTATGTTAAATGTCAATTTGATTTATGTTTATATGAATATTTCATAAATGCACTTTTTTACTTTGTTTCTTCATTTTTTGCATAAGCAGATGCATATTGATACATCATTTTTCTGAGATAAAATTTATTATTAACTACTATAAAATTTTAATTAAATTTTAAAATGACTACAAATAATGCCAAAATAAAACTAAATTTATAAATGTTTTAATATAATCTCAGGAAAAATGGGAGATGCAAGTCTTTTTTTTTTTGTAATTATTTATTATAAGAAAGTAATTTTAAATAATTTAAAAATTAAGCCAATTCTTTCTTGGTTTTTAGTCAAATTAGTAACTTTTCTATAATATTAATGCTAATTTTGATACAGTCTTGACCAGTATCATTTCAAGTATGATTTGATTCAACATTGAAAAGAATCTTTCTACAGGTACATTTAAACACTTTAATCCATAATATATGTGTGTGTGCTTTGTGCACAGATAATGAAGCTGGTAACAGTAAATAAAATAAATAATATTATACAATTATTAAAGCTCAGCGCTTTCAGGGGATCATACTCCCATATTTATAACTACTAGAATTTTGTTAAGAACTGTACCAATGTTAATGTATGTAAATTAATGTAAAGTGGCTACAGAGACCATTTTCGAAAAAAAGAAAAGCAGGCCTCTCTTCTATTGATTGATATAGGATCACTTGCTATGTAGCATGCTTCCCTGGCCTTGCATTTGATGTCATTTCTCTCAGAGCAGACAACACTGGCAGTGGTTAATTGGAAACTATGGCCAGTGGCTCTTTCGTGTTCAGCAGATTGAATTAACTTCACATTTAGTTTTGGTCTTATTATACAGGTATGTATGCTGTACTACTCTGGTTGCAATGTTGGTCCTCGTTTCTCCGTAGTTTGATGCTAGGCAATTTCTTTGGGGGCAAATGATCTTGTATATGACTTGAGAAGTAAGTTTCAGGTTTGATCCCATCTTTGGTATTGTTGACAAGTCTATTGGTGTTGGGAGACAAATGAAAAGTGACTTCAAAGTCACAAGAAAGTTTGTTAATAAGACTTTTAGCTATTGAATGGTCTCTGTAGCCACTTTACATTAATTTACATACATTTGCATTAACATTGGTACAGTTCTTAACAAAATTCTAGTAGCTATGAATATGGGAATACGAATCCTCCCGAAAGCGCTCAGTTTTAATAATTGTATATTATTATTTATTTTATTTACTGTTATCAGCTTCATTATCTGTGAGCAAAGCACATATATATAATATGGATTTTATATGCTAATGAAGTAAAGCTTTAACTATTTAAACACTTTAATGATATAACAACAGCCCATCATAATTAATAAATACACAATATCAATATAGATACCTCTTCACGATTATGAAATGCTAATTTGTGTTAACATTCCAATATTTTTCAAATATTTTTTTAACCTATTTTGAATCCAATTATTTAAAGCTATTTTGAATTTATAGCACAATCAGTACAAAATGAACAATTATTTTAGATTAAATCACTTTCAGATTATTTAACATTTACTATATAAGTACATTAATTAAAACTAGTTGAATTCCTCAAGCCTTTTTTTTATTAGAGAAAAAAAAAGCCAACAAACTGTTTTGTGCTGAAATGTTGAATATAATTTAAATTTCATATTTAATTTTGTCATTTCAGATTTGGACTTTCTGACTTTATTTTTGAAATTACACTTACATTATACTGACAAACAGTTTAACTCCACATTATTGAAAATATTTAATTCAAAATTTACTCCCATGAGACAAAAGATGAAGACTACATAGGCTACTACATATATCTTTGAAATATGTCAGGCCAGCAAATTAAAAAAAAATGTTTTCATTAGCATTTATATAAGTAGTTAAGAAGACAATGTACTAATGCTGGAAAACATTATAGAAATGCTCCATTCAATAAAGAACAAGTATATTTTATTACACAAACCAGCTATGATAAATAAATACTTGATTTTGTAATTTTTTTCTGAAAAGGAAAAACTTATAAAAAAAAATACATTATACAATTTATTTAAAATTTCAATACATTATTCTGCATTCAGTAAACATTGCGATATCTTACACAAACCGGATTAATTGAATGAAATCTAAATCCAAATATGATCATAAAAGCAAACAATTGAAAGAAAAATTACTATTCAGATTTGCTTACACCACCTATAGAAAGAATTATCTTTTAGAACTTCATATTATTCTCCAATTTAGTTAGAGAACAAGAGCTTTACTGTATTAGAAAAAAATTACTTTAAAAGGGTAATCTTCTGTTTGTTGAACAATAAATAATAAGTTACCATTCTTAATCTTTACCATTGCTCTGAAATAATGGACTATACAACATTGTAATACATTAAAACACCAAAAAGATATTTTAATTCCAATGAATCAATTAATGGGGATTTAAACAATACACCATAAAAGACATTGTTTTTAGAATTTTTCTAAATAGTAATTTAAAAGTAATGCGCTACAAATATATAGTGCTAAAAATGATTATTAAGTTAATTCAGTAAGACTTCGATGATAATTTTGCTAAGAATAAATGTGGCATATTTTAATTCTTTTAAACATTTCAGGCTGTATATAATTTTCTTGTCTATTCTACAATCTGACATTGGGACACAGAGGATATATTTGAATGAAAAATAAAATTCAGATAAATAAAAAAAACAATTTATTTTAATTGTATGGCTAATATAATTATATCCTTAGAAGATATTTGGACAAAAAAATTATTATAATATGTGAATATTTGTAAGTGGAACAATGTTAAAAATATTTCCACTTAATATTCTTAAAGATGTTATACCAGGGGTCCCCAACCCTATGCCCGCGGGCACCATGGCACCTGCAGACCATTTTACATGTGCCCAACGCTATCCGAATACGATAAAAATTATTTATCTGATACAAATAAATTTAATTTTTAAAATTTCTTATAAATTATTGTATTATATTGTAATCAAATTGTAGGATATACTATACTTTAATAGCGTAAAAATATAAACGTTAATTATGTTAAAATTTTATTTTTGAAATATTTTTTTGTCCATTATGTGTATTAACAATATCCAACTATAAATTTACATTGAAAAAATAAATGGTGCCCGCCACCTGGCCAATATTATAGAATGTGCTCTTAAATGCAAAAAGGTTGGGGACCCCTGAGTTATACCTTCTAATTCAATAATCAAATTTGCAAAAAAAAAAATTCAAATCTGAACAGTTTTTGGTTTTAATGAAAAAAAATACTGAGGAAAAACAAAATAAGCTTATTTGTACTTTTAAAAAAAAAAACATTTGAATAAGAAATATAATTTTGATGAATAATTAATTCAGAGTTATTTAATAAAAAAAATTCTAATTTAATATCACCTTGTATAATAAAATATATTTCAAAAAATATTATGCACATTATTAAAAAACACTATCACTGATCTTTTATAAAGTAGTTTTCTATCATCATATAACATCCTAGCGATAATGAATCGGATTCCTCAAAGGTTGGTTCTTGGAATATATTATTCAATCATCACAACTGAATATGCAATGATCTTCCTTACTAAAGATCATTCTTTATCCTTTACACTATTTGAAAAAAAAAACTTGATTATTTTAGTTCTTTTAACAATAACATGGCACATACAAATGTTAGATGCTTTTTTTTTTTGATAATTATTATATAACCACACAATAATTTAAAACCATTTTTTGTTCCAAATAGTATAATATAAATATTTCTTTATATTAGCAGAACACTATGCTGTCATGATTAAATCTAAAACAGCAATATAAGAAGCATAAAGCTGAGAAAATGTTCATTATTCAGAGCGATAACTTCATTATTTATGAAAGATTAATTCATTATTCAGAGCGATAGAAAACTTCATTATTTATGAAAGATTAATCTTCTGCTACAAAATTTGCATAATTAAGATAATTTTTTTTTGTTTTTAATCTTGATTTTTATCAATAGTTTACAATATTAAATCCAAAGATCAGCTCAGGTATCAATTCAGAAATGGCTAATTATTGCCAAAATTGTTCTATCATTCCATTTATTAATATTTTCAGATTATGGTTCCACTTCAGAATCAACAGAAGTTTTGTTAAACTAATGTTTCCTGCACTTTATTTGAAATTAATCACTTTCTAGAAAGAAGCAATTTAGATACTTGTTTTGCTTTATTTTTTCCTTACTTTCATCTTCTAACCTGTTAAACCAAAGCCGACTGTAAGAAAACTAGGACATTTATTTTATATTTCTGTAGTATATTATCCTTCAAATTTACTGATGTTTATTACTTTCATGAAAAATTTATTAGCTTCTTGATTAGTATATAAAATGCATCAAGAATTTTGTCAATTTTTATTAAATATCTTTTAAATAAATTCTCAATCCATCAAAAAATTATAAAACTTGTCCAAATAGCTTAGATTTCAATATTACCATATTATCCAATGACAAGTACTTAATTTAAATAATATTTGCAGGGAAAAATTATTTACATTGGACATTTAGTTATTATATTCATTAACTAAATGCAAGGATAACTTCTATATAAGCCATATCCTTTATGTTAAAATCTATAAGCTGTTCATATTTTATCACAAAATTATATTTAATTGTAAAGAGAGAAAAAATATTCAGATATCTCTAGGAAACTGCCAGAAATGACTTACTATATGTATTAAAAAACTTTTAATAGGAATAAATTGATTCAAGGGATTAAAATCATTAAATAAGTCATGATCATTATATTTTAGGGAGGATATCAGAACAAATTAGAGAAGTGGAAAGATTATCACTTCAAGCAAAGGTTTTGGCACTTCAATCCAGTTCTGTTTTTAAAAAGGACACTATACTGCATTAGTAATTCTTTATTTGACATTTATGTATAGTTCTGATGATTTAAGGTTTAAAATTTATGAATATATTTACTATTGTTATTTTATTGCATTTTCTACAGGATAGTTATGAAAAATCTCAAATAGACTGCTTATAAAAAGAAAGAACAAGACCCCTTATTTCTGCTTATTTTCCAAGCCGAATAGTTTGACTTAATGAGAATAAAGAGGACAGTTGAAATTCCATTACATACTTCTCTTTGGTTAATGTTGATCTCTTGCTAAATGTAATCAAATTGTTGGCAGTATTTTTTATTTATTTACAGATAGCAGAAAGTGACATTATTTAAAAAAAAATATTTACTCAAAAAATGGTAAATATGGACTGCAATGAGAACGTAAGATTTCTAAAAGCCTTATATACTACATAAATATTAAAGAAACAAAGAAAGTTGTTAGCAGTGTTGTTTTTTAATAAAATTAGTAATGCCTATAACAGGAAGTAATTGATAGCTATATCAAATTACTGAATTTTGAAAACCTTTACATCTAATCTTGATCATAGCATAAATTCTATTACTTGATAATGCATAAAATATATATTTGGAACTAAGATAATTTTATGTAATAATATTTTTGAATTTAGTCTCAATCACTTTAACAATGTATAAAATTTGTTTAAATGCTTTTTCAAAAAAATAATACTGTATTACAAAACTCTGAACATTTAACATTCAGTGTTAACACGCATAAGCCTTGAATCTAGGAACTTGAATCTGTGCAATAATTATTGCCCTACTAATGAGTGAGCATATTGATATGAAAATGTTGATATTCAATTCTTCCCTATTATGCCATCTACTTTAGATCAGTAACTATTTAACTATTTGGTAGTTTGATACCTCATGCATAACTTCCAGAATTTTAAACTGGTCTCATTATTGTGTTTACACATCATAAAAATATTTTTAATTTACAGAATACAGGTATCTTTTAGATTTTATAGTTAAACAATTCTTTTTTTTTAAGAATCCTATTTGTGAAACTACATGGAATAATTTTCTTCTTAATAGATATATTTAGCAGCGACTTGGTATGGATTTAACATATTTTGAGACGTTTTATGCATATAGGTTGCAAAAATAAGATATCAGGATTTTAATAAACATATTATTAAAAATTATTTAACAAATTGAATGAAAAGAATCTTTAAAAAGTAGAAAAGAATCAATCTATGGAGGAAAAAATATATCGAGGAACTATATTCATAATGTTGGAATAAGTTTTTAAGATAAGATTTGAAGTATGCCTCCTATTGCACAATAAAAAATCTCAATGAATATAGATTATTCCAGCAATAAATATCTCCCTTTATCATAATTTCTGGATTTTCCCTGAGATAGATTTTGCATTTATTAGTTTTGTCATGTAAATGAATAAGCAAATGATTGATTTTTTATAAACTATCCCAATTTTTGCACAATATTGTAAAAAAAAATTTCTGCTTTGATAATTAATTTATCCATAATAATGTTTGATGTATTTTTGTCCCCATAAACCAGTAGTGTTTAATTTTGATTTTTTAATATAATTTGAAAAGTTTATCGTTTGAAAATTTTCACATTCAAACATTAAATAAATAATAACCAACTGATTTATTGCTTGGGAATTTCATAAGAAATTGATCACTGGCTGTAATCCATAGACCTAGAGTTTCAAAGCTTGCCACTGTATAACATACAAAGCACTAAAATTTAAGTAGAGAAATAACTTTAGCAATAGCCAAAATTAAAAGCTGTCATAACAATTTTCTTCAGTAAGTCAGGATGTTTTTTATCTCAAGTTTAAAATCATGAGTCATAATTTGACAAGATCTATTTCTTCCTAAAAGCCTTTTCTACAATTTTTTGAAATAATTTAATTAAAATGCATTTTTGATCATAAATGAATTTAACTATCAAAATTTTTCACTGCCTTTTCAAAATCTCGAATTTTGATGCCATAAATGTTATAACTTTAATGCAAGATTAACTATATAAAATAAATCTCTTCACTTAATTACCAATACCTCCATATTTTCTACAAGTTTTTACACCCTCTTTAGATTTTGTTTGCTGTTTCTTGATATACAAGTTTTACTCAGTCAATAATAATCCAGCACATAACCAGTTTGTTTACTTATGTGTAGCACATTTGAAATTATTATGAAATAACTAGTTTTATAAAAGTATGAGTAAAGTAATTCAGTGAGCATTAAGCAAAAAATTTTCTCAACACTCACATGTGATAAAAAAAAAAAAAAATTCTCTCATTAACAAAGTGCTTAATCCTGCCTTATATAACCAGCTGTGCTTCTTGTTTGCGTCTTTTATCATTTACTAAGCCTAATTTTTTATTTTCAATATATTCCTTGAATTAAACAAAATTCACAAATTAACCAATTTTCATCAAAAAATTAAAAACAAAATCCAAGTAATCTGCATATGATCTGAAAATGCTTTATTAGCAAACAATCCATGGCTTTAATCAAGAAACAGTTAAGTTTCTGGCAACTTTAAATGAATTGTGCCAAGATAAATTTATAATATTACTGTATATTTATTTCCTTTATTTCTTCTCATAATTGATTATTTGAATTTCATTTACTCTTATTATAATTTTGTTAATTATTCAGAATCTTTTGCATTTTTAAAAGATGAATCATCAATAGGAATATTAAAAGACTATTTTATTGTGAATTACTATTTCAACAATAATTGCCTATCTATTTAGATGAGAACATTTTAAAATCTTGCCCTTTCTTTGAAAAACCAATACGAGAATATTGCACTTTCTTTGAAAAACCAATAGGAGAATCTTTTGATTTTGACAATGTCTTTTGATATGATAGAATTATCAACATTCATTTTTCCAAATAGTTGTTAAATGGCCTTATATTTTTTCAGCAAAATTAAGTAGTATAAATTAGTCGAAGTTTTTCTCTTGTCAATAAGAAATGAATGCTATAATTTCTGCTGATATATTTAGATACTGTAAGAAATATGCCCAATTTTGTATGTGTACAGCAAAACGGTCATAAATCGTTACTTTAATAGGCGTTGGTTTAAAAACTTTATAGTATAAAAACCAAGAGATATTCATATGACGCTAAGATTTTATCATGTTAATCTCTTCATGTAACAAATTAGCCAATACTTTCCTCAACAACTTTACAGTTCTAGCAATGCAGATGTTAGTAAATATAATTCCTACAACCAAGTGAAACTTGGTCAATATATAATTTGTTTGCCCAGATTAATAAATTTGAAAATGATCCTTAAATATACATTTCCATCATACAGTTATTTAGTCATATGATGTTGGAGCACCAATTATTGGTCATCCAAAAGACATCCATTATATATATATGTAAACATTTCAAATACATCACAAATCTGATTCTAACTAGTTCAAACTATTTATTCAACATTCATCTAAGTATGGTTTTCCATCTATTGAGTCTAGTATTTCATACTAAACATGTCTTATTATGGAATAATATGAATAATATAGACTTGACTCATCAAGCACAATTACTGCCTTGAGAAAACATATGAAGGATAAAGTCAACTATTTTATAAAGTTTGCAGAATTCCAAAAATTTGGACATAATCAGTCTCGTCATTTACTAGCAAAGTGCTTAAAACTTAACTGAAAATATTTTCCCATTACACATGAAGTAAGAATTTGTTCAAAATATTTCAATTAACATAAGTTAACAATTTTAAAAATGTATAAGAATAAGTATATTACCAACAGAAATAGAAAAAAATGTCAATTCGACTCGGTCAGTATTCTTGAAGAAAATCGAAAAAATGTTAAGTTTTCCAATATATTTGAATAATTAATTTTTTTAGAAATAAAAAAATAAATTATAGAATCCAAAAATAAATCACATGTTAAATAGTTACTAAGTGTGATAAATCCATCAGTCAGTAAATTTTGCAACCAATGATAGCTAGTGGTAGTTAATTCTTGAGGGTTTTTCTTTGTAAACGCATTTAAAATGCGTAAGCTTTATGCATAACAAAAGCGCATTATTTAAAATAATCAATAATCACCATAAAAAATAACGAATATTTTATTAATGTCAAATTCCATTGAAAAATTTCTTAAGAATTAATAAAGTATAAGGAATATTAGTAAAGTATTTCATTTCCAATTTCAAATTAAACCGTAATTTAGATTTATAAAAAAAAAAAAAAACTGAAAAAAAGTAACAGACGAAAGGATAAAATGGAAGGGCGGCAATTAAGTTGAACGACTCCATAGCTTATTTGGTAAAAATAATTTTCTGAGTATACGACTGAATTACTTATTCGAAATAAAACTTATTTTAAGATCTTACATATAAGGTATAAAAATTGCAAGATTTACACAACGATTAACAATAATTTTAAAAAGTAGGATATTTGACAAAACAAAGATTAAATAATGTATAAAATGCGATAACGAGGTAAGATCATCATCTTGGTATGGCGGAAATTAAAAAACAAAAATGTATTAACAAATACATCGATATTTCACCTTTTTTTCGATCACTCTTTTAATTAAAAGAGACGAAAACGATAAGATAAAATTTCGCAGTCAAATGGATTAGCTATCCTTTTTTTTTTTTTGATTTTGTAATTGTCAGCGTCTTCTCCGAGGAATTCCATGATCACTAGCATTTATAAAATTGGAATATTTCTTGGAGCAACTTAGGTAATTTGAGAAGAAATCTATAAAAAAAAAAAATCTCCATATGCATCTTGGATTAATATTAAAATACTGGAAAAGAGAAATGGGCTGCTAAACGGTCATCAAACCTACCTCACAATGGCAGCTAAATGTAAAGTTAATATTAGAGAGAAACGACCAGAGTCTCCATTAGGGTGTTAGTAATGTCACGTGACTTTTTTCGCGGCGTGAGGTTTAATCGTATGTAGTTGTTAATAGTTACGACCAATAGAAAAATGGTATTTTCCTCTAAACAAATAGCATTATTCCTGTGCATGGACTAATTTTTGTGTGCCTAAAAATTATAATAATAACATTAACAAAAAAAAATGTAAAAAGTTTGCATTTTTATAATCCTAAATTGAAAAAGAGTAATATTGAACTCCAATATATGTAAAAAAAATTAAAACTCTTTTCTTTTTTATGTGGGTGGAAGAATATATTTTGTGCGTCAAATGATCCGGTCTCAAATAAAACTGTTTTACAACGGTTAATTTTAGTAGACTTCCGTTATTTTTAAAGTTTGAAGTTGACATATTTACTTCATAAATATCATATTGATGTTCAAATGTATTATACGATTAAGAATTATTTCCTTAAATACGATATAAGACATAGTGATATGGTTTCTACCTCCATTTATTTTTTAATAAAATGGCGGATTTGATCAAGAATCAAAAATAAATGGAAATTTTATTCTCGTATTCCAAAAATAACTAAACTAAAGTCAATTTAAAAATTGGAAAACCACTTTTGTTTAACTAAATATTCTGAAAAAATCAATAAGTAGAGACTAATATTCATACGGATATCAAATTGAAAAGGTGATTTCTAGAAGGTAATTTTAATACATATGTTATCTTTTAAAACTTATAACTTAAATATTTTAAAAAAAAAAAAAATTGGAAGCATTTATGTACCGATAATTCTTTGTACTTTTTTTTTTTTTCAGACTGCGCATGATGGCTTGAAATTTTCTTCCATATTTAGAAAAGCTCGTCTTTAATAAATTAAAAGTTTATATATTTATAGTTGGGAATGCTTACGCCATTAAAATAAAGCAAGTTTATTGACTTTAATGGAAATAAACTCTAGCAAATTATTGCTTATGGTGTAAACAAATTCCATTTAAAAAATAACTGAGATGTTGGCTTATCATTAATCTTCTGAAAAGTGAATATAAAATTGAAAAATTAAGCATTGCACTGCAAAAGAAAAATTCTGATAGAAAAATAGAATAACCATTATACGCGAATTAATAATTATAGAAAAGGCAAGATTGCTGAAATTATCAGATTAGCATCTTTAGATTCAGTATTACTTTTTTAAAAAGTACTTTATAAAGATGTAAAAAAATAAATACGGTTTCTAAGAATACGGATATATAAAGCAGAATAATTTTTTACTCATCTAAATTAGAAAATGACCAGGAAGAAGCACAGACAAATTGAACTTGATTTATTATGTTACGTATAAAAACGGATTTATAAGTCTTTAAAGTTATGAAATGCTGTTAAAGCATTTTCTCATCCATATAGACCTGAAAATATTGCTTTCATATGGCTTTCTATACATAATAATTGTCATATTATTCAAATGATAAATGCTGATGAAAACTTTATTTAAAATAAATGAAAGTACTTAGTGTATATGGAATTTTTAAGAAATTGTGATTGAACAAGATTAAGCAGTATTTACTGGTTATACAACTTTTATTTCATTTCCAAATGAGGTGATCTATGAAGTAAATATAAATGAAGTCTATTGTTTTACTCTCAGTAAGATTTTGAAATAAAGTTTAAATTTTTTTTTGATTAATTAATGATATATAACGTTACAAAAAAACTCATAAACTGAAACTCTATATGACAGTGAGTCTTGTAGTTGCCAACTGAGAATATAGCTACTATAAATTACTACCAATACAGGGTATTCAAAAAATTATAATTATACTAAGCAAGTACTACTAAGTTTGGTTATGCCCTTATATCAAAATAATATTAAACAATGAAACAAGTAAATTCACGTTTATCAAAGATGTTTAATATTTGATCAGAATTGTTAATAAAGATTAAATTTATTGTCTCAGCATTATTTGATATCAGAATTAGAACAATTGATAGGATAAAAAACTTAATAAAATTACACTCAATCAAAAACACAATTTTTGTTATATAATTATTTTTTTTTTGCTAGTGACCAAAAGTGAATCATTAGAAGAGTTTGTTTCAACTTGCTCTATAAATTGGATTATTTGTCTAGATTATTTTTCAAAAAGCAAGTGGAATAAATTTAAATTAAAAAGTAATATATAAATCAACAACAAGCAAATGATTATATTGAGGGAGTGATGAAAACTATTTGTTTCTATCCAAGATTATTATATTTTAATTTACATAATCAGCTTATGAAAAGCATTAGTTTACTATTGGATTAAGAAAATTAGTTAAAACTGTGTGAGTCATATTACTAGTGAAAAGTAAGTCAATTTCTAGTAAGGCAGAATGTTCTTATATACAAACAATCTGCTGATGCAAATCATATGCAAACAGTCTGACAAGAAATAAAAAGCAAAATTAACAAAAGAAAATTGATTTGATATTTGGAATTTAAAAGAGCTTTATTCTGGATTACCAATTTCCCATCATTTCAAAAAATAATTTATCAAGAATTAAAAAAAAATTATAAGCTATAGCAAAGTAATAAGGATTACTAAAGCAATAAAATTCCACTTCTAAGAAAATATTTTATATTTCACTAATTGCTTCAAACAAGAGGCAAGGTAATTTATTGGATCAGTCTCTAATATGTTGTTGAAATATTATCAATGATCTAGTAAACCTCTGCATGAATTTCTAAAAAAAATGTATAAAAACATGGATGCTTGCAAAGCTACCAGTCCAATTTACAAATTAATAATAACATATATAAACTGCCGATATAAATCATTGTTCAATTAGCTTATGCTTTGAAGAATTCAATAGGTCACAAGCAGGTAAAATCCGTTCTGAATCAGCAACATCAATTATACTTGTAATCTCAAATCAGAATTTGTGGAGACTATAGATGTATATTAAACAAAACTTTATATGAATGACATGATCTCAGGTCTATTAGATATTTTTCACATTGCTGGAAAATATTTGAACAAATTGATCTCTGATATGCGAATTGTCAGTTATCTAATAATAAGCAATCATTTACAACATTGGCAAAAGTAACTCACTAAGGATTTAAAGTTAATCAACTGCTCCTAGGATTCCACTGACATTCCAACATGTGGATTAGCTGATGGCTCAAATATTTAACCAACATCTGAATTCCATTAGAGAGTTATTTGAAAAAGTAAAACTATTGGTGTGAAGATCATTTTTGAAAATAAAAATTATAATTCTTAGTTTATAAGATGAAAGCAATTTATGAGATATTTACTTCTAAAAATAAAAATGGCTCCAGTTATTTTTAGACTTTATAAATTGTTATAGGTCCTTTCATCATAAAACAAGCATTTAAACCGTTTTTGGTTGCCAGATAAAAATTTCACTTTAGATCTGTTTATCCAAACAAGATAAAGCTATTATAATATGAAATCAAAATCTTATTACTTCATCAATTGTGCTAACAATATAATACTTAAAAAAACCAATACTTATACATATCACCAACTGGACTTAGTTCTGCTATCTGAATTAAATGAAAGTAAGATCATGCGTATTGCACTTTCCTTAACTGTATTCAAAAATAAAACATCCTTTGATTTATAGAGAAGCACTATCTTTAGTAAAAGATATTTAAAAAAAACTTCATGACTAACTAACTGCAGATAAATTTTATTTTTCATACTGACAATCATTATTGGGCATTCTTCCATAAAACAAAAATTCCAAGTATTGTGACGTATTAATGCCAAAAAATCATTCCTTATGCTGGAGCTCTTACTAGAGTATTCATCATCAATGTGAGAAAAATGTTACTAACTGAAAATTTGTTTAGGATTCAAAAGAAAAATTAAAATGGATATGGATGGTTTGGTCAATTAATCTTGTTGAAATTACCTTGATATGGCTTATAAACTAGTACAGAGTTTAAGGGCATATAATGGCCATCCAGAAATAATCTGGAGAAAAGGTCGAGACAAAAATTTATAGCCATACTATTTTGGCAATGCAAATGCCAGCTAAAATCAGCCATTGATCTACATTTTATTGATTATACAAATTCTTTGCATGCAATTTTTAAATCAATACTTTTTTTTAAATAGCTGGAGATCATCATATCTCCAGATAGCATTTCTCAAACTGTGGGGCATGCCCCTTTAGGGTTGCATTGTAGCTAAGCAGAGGGGGTGTTGAATAAATGAACAAACATCAAATATTTTTTGTTTAAAAAAAGTATAATTAAATTGAAAGCATTAAATTAAAACATTTCTATGGCAAGATTTAATGATTAATATGTGTCTGCTTTAAAGTACACAGCCTGTTCAGGTTTGGTTTTATATTCAAGATAAACACATTGAGCTCCTTTTCTATTTTGAAATTTGTTTCTATATTTAGATTTTAAAGTAGCTACAGCAGAAAACCCAATTTCGCAAAAGGGGTGAAGTGGGAGAAGATGACTACCTGAAACACTTTTGCTTTAATAAGAGAATAATTACAAAACCGTTCAGTCCAGAAATTTTTTATAAGTCTTTATAACAAAATTTGATTTTTCAGTACTAGTCCATTAGCTGGGCATGCCACTTGATGGGGTTATTTGTGTACAAAAATGCTGTGTTAGGTGGCTGTCTACTTTCAACAGCCATGATTATATCTAATACAATAGTTATGCTGTATTAGACATTGCAGGCTGCCTTATAGCATTGCACTGAAATAATATGGCCTGCTCTGTGCTTCGTGAAACACTTTCTGCGAACTGTCTCCTCTGAGAGAGTTTATTTCAACTGTCCCAAAAAATTTTCATTGAAAATCACACAATTTGACTTACCAATAATTATCAGATCGTTCACACCCTTACACCAATCTTAAAGTGCAAAACCTTGGCAAAGGATAAGGCCGAACATGTCTTGGAGGAGATCATGTGTAAAGTAACGTATTCATGATAACCTAGATGAGACAAAATAGTGCAGACCAACAAGCAGCTATTTAGATTGTCGCAGTTGCCGACAACAGAAGCTAATGCAGTGTTGCTTCTGCAGGGAAAGAAAATACTCCTAGATGCAAAGATATGCCAGTGCAGAGGCTCCATGAAAATTTACATCCGCAAAAACAACTCAATTCTGATGTGTATCCTGCTCATACTATCGTAGGTATTCTATTAGAAAGTTGACTTGGTTTGACGGCTCCAGAATACCATTTTTGAAAGCAATATGTTTTATTATTGGAGCCGCGAAAAACTCAATTGAAAGTGTCTGCAACAATGCCATGCTGGAGTGGAACAGTCTACCGGAGCTGTGCCACGAGAGCATGGCATCTTGACCCTGCTGTCAAATCGATAGGCCTGGTTTGGTAGTTGAGGTCAATGCGACTATAGTCGGTGAAAAAACTACCAGGGAATGGTACTTCCTCAGCAGTCGATTTTTTGAGGGATGTGCCACAAGTCTGGTGAATGTTTTGTAGCTTCTTTCAGGCCCTAAATGACCATGTGAAGTCCGGATCGACCATCTCGGACTGTTGGAAGGGTTACAAGACTTGATTTGGAGGCCATAGGATTTCACCATCTGATCCTCAGCCTCAATTTGTTAACCCTACCACAGGCGCTCACACAAAACATCGACCATCTTTGGGGCCTGCTAAAGTGGTGAAACCGAAAACAATGCGGAACTGCCAGGAAATTGCTGGACAATTACCTGGCAGTTTATATGGCACCATTTGCACAAGGACGAAGACCTCTTTCCTGGCTATCATCTCAAAGATATGTGTGACCCATCAGAATCCACAGTAGTAAATTTTGTTGAATTCTTCATTTTAAGTGTAAGCAAAGTTTAAAAGGTCAAAAGTTTGTTTTATTTTTTTTTGGGGGGGGTGTTTGAAAAAAAGTTTCATATAACTTAAACAAAAGTGTCAAAAGACAAAACTTTATTATTGTTTGTAATATGAAAAATTATTCAGGGTCGCGAGAAATGAAATGTACTAAGAACTTTTTTTAAAAAAGAAAAAAAAAGTAAAAACAAATCCATTCAAAAATGCATTTTGGAAAGAAAATTAAACTGAAAATAAAATACATTTAAAAAAGCAATACTAACAAAAAAAAAAAAATGGCCAGCCTGGTAATGTTACATTTGATGGACTAGAACCGATTTTTCTGACCTACATAAGGAAAATCTATCTGTCATTCTTGCAGCAATTGGCTGGCAATTTACTGTCAAATGGATTTATTACTCAAATCTAGACAATTTAATGCCTTCTGCGAAAAAGTATTTGCGGAAATTATTACTCAAGTTCTCTAAATGACCCTTTATTGTCTTTAGCAACACTTTTATGATTCTTCTGGTGTGTAGTTCTGGTTAAATGTACACATCCTGAAAAACATCTGTAAGCAGTTTTGTTGTTCCATAACTATTTTCTTACAAAACTCATTGGTCTTTTTTTATTTGTATTATTCCCCTGAAGTTGAAGATTAAGTGAATTAAATTTTTCGAATATGTCTACTAAATAGGAGAGCATTAAAAATAACTTGTAAAAGTCTTCTGCATGCCTATGCCCCTCTTTGCTTAAGAATATTATTTCATTTCTCAGTTCATAGTCATGCTTTAACACCTTATCACATGACAACCATCTGGATGAAAAAAAACGTTTTATGTTCAGCTCTCGTATCTTCATAAAGAGCAGAAAAATTTCCTTAATTTTAGAGATATGTTTTTTATATAATTAGCTATATCTACTAATGTTGAAACAATATTTACCCCAGGACTTTGTGATTTTGATGCTAAAGCTTTCCCATGAATCATGTAGTGTGTCCAGACTACTGAAGATTCTTTCTACACAAGTGCTTGCAAACTTACCATTTTCCAGAGATGGCTTTAGTTCCATTGGTGCAAATCCCAACTCAATCTTTTCACTGCAAGTTTGTGCCAAGAATGTTATCATTTGTAATTCTGAGCAACTCGATACCATTTGCTCTTCTATAGGTTTTCCCATATAGCAAATCAAATGGAAATCGTTACTGATGTCTGTTGCTTCATCAAGTTGTATAGCAAATACTTTTCCAACTAATCCAGATTTAAGTCATTGGTGAATATCCACAGATATATTCGGCAAATTGTATTGTTTGACAGAGGAATATTCTTAAGTTGTTTAGCATAAATTTCACCAATATTGTTTCTGCAATGTCTAACAGTTTGTAGAATAAGTTGCTCTGCCATAGTATGTGGTTTTTTTACATTTGGCTATTTTATAAGCTATTTTGTATGATGCCAATAAAGCTCCATTGACTGTGAGAATTGAAAATTTGAGCTGTTTTTCGAAAGATCTTAGTTTCTCTGCAAAAAGTTTATGGGGCTTATCAATATATTGTTTGCGCAGAGTTTCTAAATGCCTCTTCAATCATTCGGTCTCATGCTATCCGCAGCCAAGATTTTGAAACAAATCGCAAATTTAAGTTTTTCTTTGCCACTTATTTTGGTGCTTACAAACCCAAAGTTTAAATTCACTTGGGTTATATTTTTATGTTTTTGATTTTATAATAGAATTAAAACTGGTACTAAGCATTTTGATGAAGTACAAAATTTGTCTTTAAGCTTATGTTTGCTTCCAATGAAAAATGTATCAATATTTATAGGGATACATAAATATACAATTTTTTTCTCAGCAGTGGAACTCCATGTGACAAAGTTTTATGTAATAGAGTCACAATGGAATAATTAATAACAAAAGCACTGCTTTTGTAGTTGCTTATTTTCAATTTCGAAAGTTCAAGATCCATCTATATCTGCCACGAACATTTGGGTAAAAGTTAAATTGTATAATATAGTACAACTGCACTACAACTGTAGCATCCTTAGGTTTTCCAAATCAAATTTAAATTTCCATGGATTTGGGTTACTCTTCATCTTTTAATCTTATATTATGCAGGAGTCTCTGAATTATTCATAGTAAAAAAGGGAGTGTGACATACAAAAAATTAAGAACCACTGCCACAGCATCTATTCAAATTTTAAGAAAAGTATTGACAAATAATGGTATGTTCAAGATTTATGTTAGTCAGTGGATTGATATTTTAATTATTGAAGCACACTATATTAAATTTTTAAAGATTGCTTTAAGACATAATTTTCATGACTGCATTTAATCCAAAAATCAAATTCTATTTGTTTCAAAAAATGCAAATATCAAGGAATATAATAAAACAATATACACCTGGGTCTCATTTTATGCTGATTTTTTAATTGCGATTTTGAAATTATGGATTCATGTTTCTTCTAATATCTTATTATGTGGGTTTTCTTTTATGTGATAAAGAAGTTCATATTTCACTATTATAACGATCGAAATGAAAGTGAAGATCGAATCTAACCGCAAAAACAATATCTGCAACTACCAGGGCGCCATCTAGGCATTTGAGCCTAGAAAAATTATAAAGTAGGCAGATACGCGCTGTTAAGATTCCACTTTATTTAAATATTCCGATCGTTAGCCCGAGTCACTAGGTCAGTGGAGTAGCAGAGATAATAAAATCTAAATTTTATATCTTAAATATAAAAGAATAAAAGCCACTGCCAGAGATTAACACATAAAATATTTATTTACGCACATATAAAATATTTAAATTTTGAGAAATAAATTCAACATTTTAGATTTTTCTATTAATCTTTTAATTTTACATTTAACTAAGTTTCAATGAGTTTAATATTTTATTTAGATAGTCAAGTATGAATAGACTACATAGATCTGCATTTGAAAAGAAAATATTCTTCCCTGATTTAATCTTAGGCAACAAATTTCGCAATCAAACTGGCGACAATCCATCTGATACATTCATGTATTCAATGTAGCATGATACGACAACACAAAATACTATACTGTCAGGAATGTACATCTGATCAGTAAGTAGATTAGAGAAGACATTGTCTCTCCACCAACAGGAATGTGACATCTGTTGGCGAGTAGAACAATAAACATAAAACTCCATAGGAATGGACTGCGGTCCTTTGCCGTCTTACAAATCCATCCATAGGCAAACAGAAGGTGTGTGGCGTATATCTATAATCCTGCCCATAGTGGACCTCATACTACATCTACAATTACACAAATATATCCAATCCATTGAACCAATTCAACTACGAAATGAATAACCTAAGATTACCCTCCCTTAATATAACTTTACAAAACCATATAGCCATTCACGCCCGACTTAAATTTAACATTTAAATACGTTCGCACAGATTTGTTTAAAAATGTTGGGTATAGATCGATTACATAGATTCCACGGTCAAAAACATTTCAAAATAAACATAAATGATCAAAATACAAAATTATTGATACCGACAATCGCAGAGGGAAATTTATAAGTAACCCAATAGTATTCACCATAAGATACTTGCGTTGTCACCAATAACTTAAAAGACATC
Organism: Epiperipatus broadwayi; assembly: GCA_028023455.1. Taxonomy (NCBI): domain Eukaryota; kingdom Metazoa; phylum Onychophora; class Udeonychophora; order Euonychophora; family Peripatidae; genus Epiperipatus; species Epiperipatus broadwayi. The sequence continues at coordinate 2,384,398 of JAQFVV010012429.1, read as the reverse complement.
CGAATAAATACATTTTAGATACCATACGGTATCATTATTTATCGAATGTCTATATATTTTGACCAAATATGAAAACCAAAATATAATTAACCGTGAACGAATTCATGCAAGCGTCTATAAACAACTTAAATTTCATGCATTTAAATAATCTTTACAATAAGAAAAAAAAAATGGAAATGATGTTTATCAATCAGAAAACATAAAATTAAACATTATTAATTTGATTTAAAAACTTACAAAAGTCAGATAAGAGTCTGTTTTAACATTTAAGCTGGCTTGTTTATCAATTTATAAAACTTGACGAAAGTTCTTAATTGATTTTAATAATTGTTCATTTCATATAGCTTATGGTAGAAGAGTCCAGGTTCCTGTTTTTAATTCCTGCGACGCCTCCATTGAAAGATAATGTTCTGGAGATGGCAATAGCTGGTTCAAGGTATCACAGTCTTTTCCTTTTTTAAATAGAGAGTGTGGTATGTGCGTCCTACCACAACTCTCAAACACACAACGCTGGAACTCCCGAAAAAACTATTTCCCTTTTTATATTAATCCACACGGATTCAATCAACAAAACGTCACTAATCCATCACTTTCGTTAGGGTCCGAGCCAAGGCTTAGTGCTTCCATTGGTCAAGCTAATTTCTCTTTTCTTCTTATCTATCTTTCATCAGATCATTTTAATTATACAAGAGCCCAAGGCTAGTTTGGTTTTCGATAATTCATAAACAATCTTTTCCATTTACAGATTACAGGAATTAATTAATACCTGTTTTTATTTTTACTTACGTTATTTCTTTTTTAAACTATTTTTATATTTAAATCTTTTTTTATAAAAAAAATACATTCAAATACCTTTTTTTATTTATTTAAAAAAAAATATTTTTAAAGTTTAGCATCTGTGCGAATATATATACGTTTAACAAACATTTTAATTTTAGCGTTTAGTTTTTTTACTTTTATTTGCGAACTTTTAAGTTTTTATTTTAAATTGATGTAACGACATTTATATATCGTTACACTATATTTATTAAATATCAAGAAATTTAAATTATTAATAACTTATTTTGATTTGAAATACTTATTTTTCAAAAGTATAACATTATTTTAGCAGCTAAAGTGAATATGGCGTGAAGCTGTATTTAGAATCTTAGCTTCTACATAAATAACTTACTTATACTTATGAGTAAATAATAATAATAGAATTATATTTACGAGTATAAAAATATTGCAATAAATATTCAAAAATTATAAACTTTTAAAGCATTTTCTTAGATATAACAGAAATAAATATTCTTAGAGATTTTTAAAATAAATAATGAAGTTTTGTAAACTGAAAATAATGTTTCTACCGATAATGTATAATCTTTTTGTTTTGATTGCGATCTCATTTTTTTTAATATAAAAACAAAATGTGAACATTTAAAATTTATTTCAATAGTAAACACAAATATCTATCAAATGAAGACAAAAATTTATTATTTTCTGATAAATATTAATCATAGATTTTATGTTGATGTGTTAGACAAAGAAAAACGTCAGGAAATGCTGAAATCTGAGAGTTTGCTGCAATGAACAACCTCTTAAATTCCAACAAGAGTTAAATTAGTTATATATCTGGATATCGTGAGCTTTATAAACAATTAGTAAAATCATCTCAAAGTTTAGTCACATTACATTGTCAACAGAAAACCATTAACACAGCACAAGTCTGAAAGTGTGCTAATTGTACTTCCTCTTGTGACGAATCTGATTTCTTATCAGTTTACAAATGAACCCCATATTGTCAAATAGCAATAATGATTAAAATATGTATGAAAAAATATAAAATTAAATACTGTAGTTGATAAAAAAAGTTTGTCTTGTATCAATATTTTCAAATATTTGATATTTTTTATTAATCATACTTTATTTCCTTATTTTTTTAGTGTGAATTTTAAAGTAATTTTTTCTGTTACTTTGCTTTTCTGCAATTTCTGAAAATTACAGAACCTATCCCCCTTTTTTCAAGGTAAATTAAGTCTATTTTTGTGAGATTTTTTTAATGCAGGTTTTCTGTGGAACCTATCTACCGCATAAAACGAAACCCAGGTGTATATATAAAACCAATTTTAAACTCTTAATAAATTCTGATTATCGAAATGAGAACAACTTGTTGAAAGATTAAGAAATGAAATATATTTTAAAATTACATTTTTATTAACAGATTCATTACATTCTTCGTAAAATTCTAAAAAAAAAATGCACAAGATTTACCTGTAATAATTCATTACTCCAAAACATCAAAAAGAATTCGGGATTTTTTTTATAAATGATAGCAATAGCTTATAAATCATGAAGATATCTAAGAGAAATATTTCTTCCTTAATTTAAAAAAATATATATTTAATCATTATGGGAAAAAAACTTAATTTGTAGAAATGATTATATCTTTTAAATAGAATTCCACTTAAATAGAAAATTAAATAATTATTACAAACTCACAGCTCACAAATAAGTAAAATGTTAGCCATATAGCAAAAAAATAAACATTTATTTGAACTATCCAAGGCTGCCTTTTTTGATCATTGAATCAAATCCTCTGTCTAGAAAGATCATCATGCAATAATTCACATGTGATGAAACTGAGGTGATGTTTGAGGAAGTGCTTCATTTGTCACATATTACGAAATAAATAGCAAAGCAACTTCTGTAGCATGCCCGATTCACACAACCAAATAAGCCATTGTTTTATTTTTTTATACAACAATTTGTTTTTAGAATGTCATTTAGATTATATTACCTATTGATTACATAATTAAATGAGTGAAAATGTGCATAGCTTGTTTTTTTTTTTGGAAGAAATCTATTAAGTTATTTGATAAAAGACAAAGCTTTTTGATTTTCAGATGTATTGAAACTATATTCATAGAATACATAAAGTTTGCAAATAGCTTTATTCTTGTAAAAAAATTATCACCAAAACTGTCGTGCTATTTTGCAATAAATTCCCAGACCTTGACTGCTATGTCTAGATTCAGCTACATCACATTATATGGACTTATAAAATTGGTCTGTCCTACCTATTATCAGAGGAAATAACTAGACACAAATATAACTAATATTAATATTACAGAATACTTTTTACAATTTTTATTTACAACTATCAATGTATGGCTTATATAAATTGCAGTAAAAATCAGTATGATGTGTTGAATGTCCTTGAACTTATTTGGGCAAATTGCTGTTATATAGTTATTTCTAGTATATAATTGTTTCGAGCCAGTGTATAACCAAACTCTTCATTGATTCTTGTCCCAGATTTTTATATCAGTTCACTCATTTGATTGGTCAAACTTTAGCTAAACCTGATATTTGTTTTTAAATCACGTCTGTTATCACATCTGGTTTAAGTTACATTATTTAATTATCCATCTTGGTATAGTGGAAATTACAGACATTATTCATTAAGTGGATAATCTCTAGTCTAATGAAGAACTAATAAAAAAAATTTTTTTTAATCCTTGTGGAATTTAATTAATTCTTATTTGTTTTTTTTTGTAATTAATTTTTTTTTTTATTTAACCAATATATTCCCACTCTTCATTCCACTTGATCAATTTAAATCTCTGAAGTAACAATAAAATCTCAAAAGTATTTTTTCCCCTCCTAATCTGAAACTGGCTTAAATTCCACTGCTAGTTCACCTTTTATATCTGTCTGGTTATATTTTGTTTAACTGCATCCATTAGGCATTTTGAAATCAATATCTTTTTCTTCAATAAATATGGGGACAATATCATCATATTTTCTGCAGATAATTTGTGTTTATGTTGTTTTGTCAAAACTCATTTGATTTGATACTATTTGTTTAATTATGGCTTGGGTCCATAATTTATCAAAAATTTTTTAACCCAAACATTTTCTCCAATAGCAAACTTGTATGTTTCAGCAGTTGCTTGATTTCTGTGTTTATAAATTTTCACAACTATGAAGTTTTCCACTAAAGTATAACTGCTGTCAATACCTAATTTTACAATTGGAATTATAGGGGAGTGCAGTATATAACACTTCCCATGTCTTTATTTGCCCCATTTCACTTGTTTACTGCCTTAAGCTTTCAATTGCACTTTCTATAGAGATGTGTGAATATGCTTTGTCCCCCATTTGTTTACAAATTTTTTTCATTTGTCTGATATGAACTTAGTCCCATTATCTGAAAGCAAAGTTTAAAGAAGACTGTGGTATGAAATAATTGCCATTTTTCAGTTGTTTCCTCAAAGTTAGTATTTTTTATTGATTGATATTTTGACCAACCATGAATATAAATCCACAATTATTAAAATGTGTCAGTTAAATGAACCTGCAAGGTCTATGTGAATACGCTGCCATGGCTACTGCTTTGGCCATGCATCAACATTTTTAATTGGTGTTTTTGTATGATAGACATCTAATGCATTTCTTAGTGAACTTTTTGATAGTGAGGCTGTTTGGCAACCACACATAGCTACAGGTTAATGCCTTTGTTTATACTAACCATGAGTATCCCTCGTGGAGTAATTTTAAAATTATTTCTCTTCCTTTAATAGGTATTATGGCACAGACTTTACATACTCACTGTCATTCCACAATTCCTTATGAAAAAAAGATGTTTATTTGAACTATCTTTTCGGATTGATTTATTATCCACTGGTATCCATTATCTTTCATCCAACTGGCTATTGTATTACTATTTTAAATTATATTAGTTTCAATTTTTTTACAAGCTCTTTTTGTTTTATCAGGCATGTGGGACAGTGTATCACTAATTTGGTTTTCCTTTTTGTATTCAGCAGCCATAGCCAGATAGTATGCATAACTATCTGAAGTGTGAGGCTAAGATATCCTGAAACTTTATAATTGATGGTCAAGATTCCTAGTAGAGATTTGTGATCTGTTATAATTTTGAAGGATGCTCATATAAATATTGATGAAACTTCAAAAGTCCTAACTATAAGTCCTGTATATTTTTGACTAGCTGCTTTCTACTCAAAACAATTTTCATAATGTGTAGGTAATGTGCCTTTTATCTGTATGTTTTGAATGACTCAATAGTGCACCTACTCCAATCTCATGTATCAGTTGCTAGCATGATTACTAGTTCGCTGTCATAATACACTAGTGATTTGAAATTAGAAGCAGCTTCATATTCATAAGCACTCGTTTCTGCATTCCCCCTCCCCCAATTCCATTATTGATTTTTTTTTTTAATAACTCTTATAAACATCAAACTATGAGCATCTTTTTAAGGAAGTCTCAGAAATTTATAAGATCTATTAAAACTTGTAATTGCTTTAGTTTTGTTTTTTTTTGGCCTTGGGGGGCCTCTGCTATGACTCATCTTTTTAGGGATCAGTGATATATCGTTCATGTATTTTCAAATACATTTTTGTGTTAACTTAGTTATGAATTCCAGTTTTCTACATACTTGAAGCAGACTGCCTTTCTATTGGTCGTCTCAGATGTTACATGAATGTCAAAAAATGGTTTGACATCCTCAAAACAATTATGTGTCTATTTTAAACTGCTGTAGTTATTCTAAACTGAAGCTGTTTACACATTTCCATTACCTTATGGGCTGCTTATGTTACTATATCAGCAGCTTTCTTTGTCACTATTATCTGATAGAAAAATGCATTGAAATCTAATTTCGTAAAATAGCTTCATTTCTGTCATGATGGAAGAATTTCCATAACATTGAAAAGGGGGCATGTTTGTTTATTTGTGCCTTTACAGTACAAACAGATTTGGTTCGGTTATAACTTCCAATGGATTGCTCAATTAAGACTTTTCTATCACCTTTAATATACCCTTTTTAACTTATTTTTTGTTTTCGCTAGACTCTTTGAATGAAAGGGACCTGATGCAGTTTACAAATTATAGGTATTGCCTCCAGAGCTAAATATTGTTTCTGGAATTGCTTTTATTTTACCTGACTTCTCATTCAGTTTAGATAACTTTCTCATCTTTTTTTCAATCAAATTTTTTTAGTTATTGTAATTTTGTAGTCCAATGTATTAAACCATTCTCGTCCTATTAATAGGTTTGTTGCTGTATTGACTGCATAGAATCAGGTGATATATTTTCCCGTTCCTTGTTCTAACTGGTATTTTGACCATTTCTTTTATTTTATAACACTTCCATTTATGTCTTCTGCTTTTAATTCTGATTTTTCAATTGTAAACATTTTTTTATTTTTAGATGTCCAATGGCATTCTCATTTTAATGCAACTCCACTTCCACTATGTACCATGGATATTGGTTCATTGCAGAATTGTACCTGGATTATAAGTTTTTTACATTCACCAAATGTATTTGTATACTTCTATCTATTAGGCTTTTATACATCGCTTCAGGGTGTCCTTTAAAAAACAATTGCTATTCTTGTCTGCTGTAATAACAAAGTTATATTATTTTTATTGTCTTTTTTAATGTTCATACTATTTTTCTTCAGTTTCATTTTATCACTAACTTTTTCTTTATGTTGAAATGAATTCTTTATAGCTTACCTCACTGTTAGCTAGTAATTGTTTGTCTCAAAATATTACTGCTCATCCCCTACAGAAATTGTTTTAAAAGTGCCTTCAAAAAAGTCTCGCAGGCACAAATTTTTGGTACATTGTAAAGAGCTATATGATAATCTTTAATTTTTTTATTTCTAGCTCAAATTGGCAATTTCAGAAAATGGAGTCTGTTTATATAAAGAGGGATGTGGGCTAAAATATTTGACAAACTTATCACCTGATCATAAGGATGATCTTTGGGAATATCAGGTTCATAGAGCCTATTTGCAATCTCCGTTATTTTTTTGTTCTTCAAAGCAGAGTAATGATACTATTATGCTGTGCAATTATTTGTGTAACTGTTGCAAGTCTATTACTGGTATTATACCAAGCTCCACTTAATTTGTGTACACATGTGCCATAAATATACAAAATTCCCCATATGTGGGCCTGTATTTTTTTGGCTCACTAAATATACTGGATATCATGTTGCTGTGTTGTAAATATATCAACTGTATGTGGACCATGTCTTATTTGGCTGTATATTATATCAACTTAGCTGATGATAAACTGATAGTTATATTTCCTTAGCGTTTTACATCATAGTGATACTTAGAGGGAAAGCAACAACTTTTCACTTTAAAAGCATTTTTATAAAATAGTTCTTAATAAACCCTTTTTTCATTGCTGAAAGAATGCCTTAATTTATCCCTCTGGCAACGCTATGAGGATGGGATATAATACCCTCAACTGTTCATCTAAACTATCTTTTCCTGAGCTTGTGACAAACTATTTTTAACTGTTTGGAGTGAGAAAGAAAATAACTAGATTTTTAATATATTTACAGTCATTTTAATTTATTTCTATATAAACATTTATAAATATATACTAGATGAGGGATGTATTCATATCAGAGTAAGCTCATTTAACTTGACTGATTTTAAAGCAAGAGCTGTGATACGCTTACATGAACTATCAAAAATATATAACTACCAATATGTCTGTTATCATAAATATTAGGCAGAGAAAAGAAAGTACATATCAAAATATATGTCAATAATTTAAATATTAAGCAACAAAAACTAAAATATGTTTGAGAGTAACTTTAAATATTAAGCAGTGAATATTAAAAAGTGTGAGATAATCACTTTTGCTCTTAATAAAATGGATTTTATCCAATACTTTCAGAATTATGGAAGTAATATAATTTTCTTCTTTTCCTATGTATTGATTTCTACTTTAACATATACCAATCAAAACTATCAGTTGGGTTTTTTAGAAATAGGATTGTAAAGAGTTCTGATGATGACTGCAGGACAGTTGAAACTGTTAGTTTTGATATAAATAAATAGTATTAAGAAAGTTTTAAATGGTATGATCCTTTCAGAATTTTGATTTTACAACTTTTCAATTAGAATAGATTCAAAATTTTTGGATATTTGATATAATGAACTAACTCTATCATATAAAGTTCAATGCCTTATCTGATTTAGCTCTTGTCCATTATTAATAGGTGTAATTAATATACGTATGCAATATATGCCCATCATAGATAGGTCTACAAAGATTGGTAGAAAGGCAATCACATACTTCATCAGCTGGAGATATATGTAGAAACAATTTTTTAAAATGGCGGAAGTCTATATATATATACGGGTTTTTTAATGGCGAACTAAGAAAAAGTTTTGCCCCCTCATAATGAAACTTTCAACCATTGTGTGTTTTCATATTAGCTTTATCAGGAGCTCACGATTCAGCAGCTTAAACCATTAGAAAATACTGACCTGACTAACTTAATTCTCTTAAATGTAATTAATGTTTCTTAGCTAGTTTAAATGAACCAGGTCTTGATTTTTTTTCTCGCAGGTTTGGTTTTTATTTAACTTCTTTTCTGGGTCTTTTTTTTATTTAACTTTTTTTCTGAACCTTTGTCTGCACATTGAAATTATAGCTCTGTTCAAAAGAGAAAAAGATCCTGACTAGTGTCTGTCACTGTTTATATCCGATGCTAGGCACGGCACAATAACACAACAATCCAGATACTCCTATTGGTTTCTAATTTTTCCTTTTAATACCCAAAATAACATTTCTTTCTCTTCACACAGGAAAAAAACATACGAAAATTTTTTTTTTTTTTATCTTCTAATTATATTCATTCTCACTAACATTTTCTCCAAATTTTAACTTTTTTTTTCTTTATGCACAGAAACACTAGATAAAAAATACTTTTAAATTATCATAATTAAATAAACCTATTTTTGCTCAACAAAGTACATGGATTAGATTAATTAATCCTTTCTCTTTTTTTTTTTTTTTCTAAAAGATATATATATATATACTTAATTGTTTGAAAGAAATAGAACTACAATATTTTTGCTTAACAAAGTACATGAATTAGATTAATTAATCCTTTCTCTCTTTTTTTTTTTTCTAAAAGATATATATATACTTAATTGTTTGAAAGAAATAGAACTACAATATTACAAAAAAAAAAAATATTCTGACATGAATGTGTTTGATTTTAAGTTTCGCATATTGTCTTGCCTCTAAGGTTTGTTTTGATGAGTCACTTCAAATGCATTGAGATTGTAAATTAAGGCACTAGCTGAATGCATTGATCCCACTTTCATAAAGCATAAATTAATTCTACTACTTCTTTAACATTTTATAGTGTGTCAATAGACAAATCTAAATGGGGTCTGGATCTTTTATCTAATGAAATGACAATGATGTGAGCACACATTTCTATTTTTCATTGCCACATTTAATCCTAGTTCTAATTGATCAACAGTTTTATAATAATAAAAAATGTGTGCATCTATTCAAAACTGTTTAGAAGGTCAGATCACTAATTGTCCATCAAGAAAATGAATCTCAATCCAAGATTCTGAAGTGTACAAGAACTAAGAGTTCGATAATTTTTTACGATTTTAAAAATAAAAATTACCATTACTGAAATAACTATTACTGGCTTTAAATACAAAATTTTAATTTATTTAAGTCTGCCATAAAAACAATTTTCTTTCAAACATTTTATTTTTTTAGAAAAGGGAAAATTAATTTTAAAGTAAAATTAAATTCTATTTTATCCCTTCTAAACCTATCTATTAAGTATTTATGCAGATTATAATAGTCTTGGACTAGATTCAAAGTTGAATATGGTTAAAATATCAAATTATAAAATCCCAATCTTTCCTCTCCAATATTTTTAAATATATATTTGCTTTAATTAAGGTCAATACTGCTTTTTAACTGATTTATTTCATGCTATTAACCCATATAGTTCCATAGACAAAAATGATCTCAGATTTACCCAATATTGGAAAATGCTGGATATCAAATACCATGATAGTATGTCAGGTGGTAGCCTAAGGTCAGGATATACTACTATAAACATGGAAAACATTATATATCATGACTCATTCTTTTAAATGGGGGCAATAAGACAAAGTCACTAGCCATTATTTCCCTTGATTTTGTAGGAATAATGGGTTTCACTCACTGCCAAATCTCATTATGGTTCAACACATTTTGTTTTCATGCATTCATGGTCAATGGTGTTTTGCTTTATGGGCACTATAGTGCTCATACAGACAATGTATGTACTTGGATAAATGGATTTCTCATAAATGATGGAATCACCACTCTCCAATCCTTTCCATTCTGCATGTGATATTTTTAATATTAAATCTTCTAACTTCTATTATGATTTATTTATTTATTAGGCCATCATTTTACAAAATTAGTTAATTAGCTTGTAGGCCATCATTTTACAAAATTAGTTAATTAGCTTGTTTTTCTAGAGAATCTGCAATTGGCTTTAACTGGTGTCATTTCAGTGCATGATGCTATAAATCCTGTATAGGTTGATCAATGGCTAATTCTTTAATTGCAATAAAATATTTTCAGCATTCAGGTGTTGTGGAAGTTCTGCACTGGATTGCAGCTAAGAATGATTGCCCCAATATTATCAGATCCTTTAGAATACTGAACAGTATTTAGATAATTGATTCAGAAATTTAAGGCTTTTGTGATATTGTATCACAATTACCTTTGATTCAAGTAGAAACTCAATTTCTGAAATTCCCATACTATAGCTATGGCTTTTTTTTTCAGTGGCATTATAATTAACCTCTGTATCTTTCAACAAATGATTAATAAACTAGGAGACACTATGTAACTCCCAACCTGAAACTATTATTGTCCATTTGAACAAAGAAATGGTTTTAAAAATCAAGGAATAAGAACATTACTCTAGAAAATTATTTAATTCTGTCTAAAACTTTATTCTGCTTTGGAGTCGACTTCCAAGATACTGCTATTAACAATTTCAACAGCAATTCCATATTATCTCCAAATTTTTTATGAAATTTATTAAATGACCTAATCTTAGAAAGACTCAACTTGTTTCTCGGATGACACTAATTTTATCAGGATAGAATTTAATACCTTTACTGCCAATAATATAATCTAAGAACTCAATTTCATCTGTGACCACAGCACTTTTTCTTAAAATTTATTTTTAATTCCCTTTTCTTTCCATTCAGGCAAAAAAATTTATAGATTTTGGTAGTGTTTATCTAAAAACAGTATCAATTCTCTTCAAATATTAATGATGGTCATATTTTGACATTCATATAATCAAAGGCAAAACTCTCCATACAGTAGTGCCACCCTGTGCCAAACAGAGTAATCAATGGATGCCAGAAGGCTTGTGCATAAAATCCCTATCTATTGCCTACTCATCCAATATCCCCAGACTAGTTTCTGGCTTGTGGCCATCATCCGTGAGGAGCCTTGGATATGAGAGCACTGCACCTGCAACCCTCCAGCAGCCACCTTTTAACTCTACTTTACTACAAAACTATGAGAATGAAATTGAAAACACAATATCTTTAATCTAAGCTCAATAGCTTATATAGTCATATGGGTCTGAACTCAATTCAGCACCCATACATTTTGGTGTCTTTGGCTCTTAAACAACCATAGCCACCACTATCCTATTATGCAGGATTACCACCACTAAACATCACATGATCACCATCTCTATACCAGGCTCCTAACTGACGATGGCCACAAGCCAGAAACTAGTCTGGGGATATTGGACGAGTAGGCACTAGTTAGGGATTTTATGCACAAGCCTTCTGGCATCCATTGATTACTCTGTTTGGAACAGGGTGGCACTGCTGTATGGAAAGTTTTGCCTTTGTTTACAACAATTATGTGCTAGTATAGAGATGGTGATCATGTGATGTTTAGTGGTTTAACATTCATATAATGTATGCAAATTCTGTCAACATGTCATCTTCATACGTAAAATCTGGTTTATTTTAGGGAAACTTGATCTAAACTTATTAACAACTCTGTACTACTGTTTATTAGACCGAAGGGCATTCGGTTGAACTGATATGAGTAACCATCATATCTGAATTCAGTTTATTGACAATCTTTATGATGAAGTTTAATCTGCTAATAACTAGAACTTAAAGATAGAGATTTTAATTTCCTTTGAATCTTGTCAACTTGTGGGTGGCAGTGGATATTACCATTAGGTAATGTTATTTTATTTGTTGTACAGCAAAATACAATCTAATTGACCCATCCTTTTTCATGACCACAATGGAATAATTATGTGAAGAGAAACATTTGGATATAGTACCTCAATCCACCGTTTGCTTGTGTTTCATTTATACTGGTGATCTATATGTGTGATTTAGAATTAATCTTATTTGCTGTTCAAATTCTTTAATGATCCCTGGAAAATATAAAAGGACAGTTTTAATTTATACAAAATCAATCACTCTTAATCAATTTTGTTTCATTTATTTTTACCAATGATAATCGGGTGTGGAGTAATTCAATAAAACTGTATAAGTTTGGAGATAAAAATTCTAACATCATTACATAGGATTTGGTCTTCTGCATAATCTTGGGCACAGTTTTATGGGAGAAATTAGACCCCAAAACCTCATCATGGATGAGTCGTTTTTATAAAACAAATACATGAGGTATGATCTTTTCTCCAACTTATAATATAGTCTAAATTTGTTTATTAGCTAATTTTGCTTTGCAACTATTTCCCATAGTCATTTGTAAATATTTTAATGGTAAGGTTTGACTCCAATGTTCCTTAGAAATCAACTGTTGCTATAAACCATCTGAAATTATTGAAACTGGACTGACAGAGTCCAGGAAAGCTTCAAAGGCATTCCTTCAATTTTTTGACTATTGTTTAGCATAACTCCTTTTGGCTTATTTGATTGGTGTCAGAGGATCCTTTTCATTTCCCTGGATTTTACCATCAAGTCTTAGGAAAAGTTTGCAAGTGATGATACTGTAGTCTCTTTTTTAGTACTTCCATTGATTTAATCCCACCACATTTTGTTCATCACTATCAGATTATGTTTAAAGGATTGATGCCTTGCTCTCTTTCTCTTATCCTTGGTATCATTGTTGCTTTTTCTTTTCCTTCTATTAGATTGATGTAAGCTGGATCTCTTGATTTATCTTATTTATTTTGATTTTTCTGACTTGTATCTATAGTATTTTAGGAACCCGGTCACCTGTTCCATTGACTATCAATTGGTGCTAAGCAGCATCTACTCTACAGTAAAAGGCAGATTATAGAAAATTATCCATAGTCTGGCTTTCTGTCATGCCACATATATCAACCTTCCTTAATTTGGCTATCAAATAGAGAATGCTTGACATATGTGACATTATTACTTTCTAGTATTATTCTGGAAGTTCCTTATTAATAATTCCTTATATTTTTGAAATGTATCAGAAGAGTTAAATAATGAATCCCAGCAAGCCTATGCATCACATCAGAAGTGACTGCAAGCTATAGCAAACTTCCTCTCTTCTGCCATCAGATTAAGATTAAAATATCATTTAAAACTGTTGTTCACCAATCAAATCTTTAAATAATTTTTTAAATATTATTCATATTATGATGAATCTTGCTATGGACATCAGTATTAGACTTTGATGGTTCATTCCCCATTGGTTTTACTATATCCAGCTCTTTTGACTTCTGTATAAATTATCATGCTGGTGTTTTCTTGTCTTTCTGTGTGGCTTCTATTTTCTCTAGCCGGTATTTCGCAGCCACCATAATGTATTTGTTTTTGATGCAATAACCTTTTTCTCATTCCTAATACTTTCTTCCTTTTTAATCTTTTTTTTTTTTTTATTCTACCATATTTCTGTTAATTTCCATTTATTATACCTTGCAATTTTACATCGATTTTTTGTTACTTTTCATCCATTCTCAGTTGGCATTTATCCATTTTATATTGCTCTTCATCAATTTTCTGTTGCTCTTTATCCATTTTCTGTTTGTATTCATTAATTTTCCATAGTGATTCATTAAATCTTACAACTATTTTCTGTTGCCATTTCTAAATCTTCTAGAAACATGATTCCTATAAATTTATATATATATATTCTGACTTCAGGTTCCAACTTGAAATATTTTTTCATTTTCTACAATTTCCTTTGCATTATTATTAAATAATATTGAACTATCACTGCCTACCTCTTTCCTACACCTCTTTTATTATCTTAACATCTTCCACTCCATTGCTGAATGTCTGTCATTCCTTTAACTACACTAATTTATTATTTTTTATTTACTTGTAGCCAACGCATGCCATATAAATATTAAACTCCACTATACTTAAGCCAGGCATACGTTGCATGCAAGGAATGATATTCAACGCTTATGCATAGATACAATCATATTCGTCGTTAAAAAATTTTAGTTGTCCATACCTGTTGTTAAACCAACAAAATAATAAATTGATTGTCACTCTTCAAAATAAAAACCAAAAAAATGTTTTATATTTAATTATATTTTTAATATGTTATAACTGAGTTTAGATGTGATGCAATGTGGCTGCTTCTTTATCAAAGTCAGGAATCTCCCAGCCATTATGCTTAGACAAACCTGATAGCCACTTTCCATTCTCCACCCTAACTTTTTCCATATTTTTCTCTATGCTGCTCCATTCCATTTCCACAACAATATCTTTGTTCACTCTATGGCCTTTATTTTTAGATCCCTCATCTTTTTCCAAACCTAGCATAAAAACCAAGAAACCATCTTCTGTATAATCACTTTGTTTATATTATTATCCCATAACTTTATTATTTGTATCCTTTCTGCTTATAAGCATTTACATTCAATTAGCAGGTATCTAATATTTTCCATGCCTTCCTTATAACTTGCAGACTAAATCACCCACATTTCTCCATTTATATGTATATTACCTGTTTGCTGGCAATCCTGTTTGAGCCTTATACATTAAACTATTTTCCTTGCCATTATCGTAAATTAACCTGCACCCAATATTCTGTTTACTTCTACATATGTTTAAACTCTTTGTACTCTCCTACAAGTTCTCCTACTCCCTATTTTTTTATTAATGCATCTACTCTTCTATCCCATTCTTTGTCACTATAACACTCAACAATCCTAACACAACCATCCCACCTTTTATACAAGTATACTGACATATAAAGTCTTTATATTTCTCACCCAAATTAAATACTGTTTTGGCTATTCTCTTATTATCCATAAATTATAATCGACTGAACGTTTTTGTACTGAACGTTTTTGTTATGCATTTTTGCATCTCTCGTATCAAAACTTGACTATCCCATTTCTCCTTCAATTGTCTCCTTTGCTGTCTACACATCTGCATCTAATGCATGTCTTCCTACTTTGTACTTTTTCCAAGTAATCTAACACACAATGCATCATTACCATAATGTTAACCCAGCTACTGCCACTCCCCTATCATTCTTGCCACATCATATTTATTATATGAAAATACTATTAATTTTTTTATCACTCCCTTTTTTTTCCTTGTTTCATTTATCAATTTTGTTCTCTCATTCATCCAAGCAATTTCTCTGAATACTTAAGATGATGCCAGATAGTTATACCTATTCACCACATTTAACTTTATATACCCCAATAAAAATTCTTTCTCTTACCTATTCACCACATTTAACTTTATATACCTCAATAAAAAAATTTTCTCTTCTCTTTCTTCAGCATTTATCATCATTACTTTTGCTTTTTCTTCACTAAATTTAATCCCCATCCTTGTGTACATCTTCAGCATAACTTCCATATCTTGCCTACTTTCTGCGCACAAGAAAATATCACAAATAAAAGACTGATAATGTATACACTCCATTGTCACCTAATCTTTCTATTGATTCTTCATTTTTCTCAAATATAAAAAAAATGTGACATAGGGCATCTTTGCCTTAGTTCCACCCCATTTTTAACTCTGATTCTATATTTTCTAATTGATACATATTACAATCTCTTAACATGATTCACTAAAGCTCCATTCATTCCCAAATTTACTAAACTTATCCATAATCTATTTCTATTTACTCTATCATATGCCTTCTTCATATCTGTAATGATCATATATATAACTGTCTATCTGTATTCCTACTCATATCTTAAGTTGTGTGACTACAAATAAACTATCTCCTACATGCCTATCCATTCTAAAATCTGCTTGCATTTCTCTCACTGTATTATTATCTTTCATCCATTTTGCCACCCTTTCAGCCACCAATTGTGCAAAAACTTTATATAACACTGACATTACTGCTATCAGTCTACAATTGTTTATCTTTCTATTATCCATATTTTAGTTATCTGGAAAATCTGTCTTCTGTGCCATCTTATTTAAAACATGATAATAGATTTAAATTTTGCTCTGGTTCCCAAATTCATCATCATCTCTGCTGCCCATTCATCCAAACTCTTGACTTTTCAACTTCTTCCCAGTCTCATTCAATTCATTTTCTGTAAAACTAATATTTCCATTACTATGTACTTAGATGTTTATTATCACTCTCCCTTTCACATCTAACATCTTTTCTATATCCATTACATACTTATTTAGGATAATGTCTAATTCTTCTCTAGTTACTGCATTCTTTTTTCTAATCATTTAATAATACTATTTCTCTATTCCCTACATTCCTCCTTTTAATATATTTCCCAAATTTTTTACTTCCATCTCTTCCACTTTTATTAATATCCTCCAATAATTTACTATTTAACTTTCATTTTCTCTCTATAATTATCTATTTTAGCCAACTTTTTTATTTAAATAGTTTTCTCATTTAATATTAACATCTTTTTCACTTTCTTTGTTGTTAATAAAACATTTATATTCTCTACTAATATTAACATCTTTTTCACTTTCTTTGTTGTTAATAAAACATTTATATTCTCTACATGTCTTTTCTCTCTCTTTCACACTTTTACTAATTCTCACTTTTCTATTACTTTTATTCTTTTGAATATTCTCACCTAAAACTCTACTAACCACTTTTTCTATTTCACCACACTAGTCCTTATATTCACCCCAACAAATTCTTCCATGATTTCTTCTACTTTTATTTTATATTTTAACTTATTCTTATCATTCACTCTGCACTCACATTTTTAACTATCCTTTATACTTTTATTATTTTCCATAACATTACTAACCATTTCTGTTAGAAAGAAAATATGATCGCTATTACATTCTCTTCATTATTGAATACTTTAATTTTCTATAATTTGTTCATTCCCTCTTTCTCTACAAATATATAATCTATTGTGTTATGCATATTATTTCTAGACTGTGTGTATTGCCCCTTATAAATATTTGATAAATTTCCATTGTTCAAATTCATTCTGACAAAAAAAATGTCAAAAGCTGTCCATTCTTGTTATTCACATCAAAAATTTTTTAAATATAGCCATTCATATTCCTTATAACCATTATTTTCTTCCCTTTTTTTTTTTAAATTCTCTATATCTTTAACTAGGCATTCATATATGTTTCTGTTCCACTCCATTATATTTTGATTATCTTCAGTGTCCATATACATATAGCTACCATCCATTTCTTGTCTTCCTAATGTTACTCGAACCACAAATGTTCTTGATCCTTTATACTATTTGAATATTTTTTGATATAACTCATGTACCACCACTGCTTTTTTCTATTTATACTCTGCCATACCAAATGTTCTTGATCCTTTATACTATTTGAATATTTTTTGACATAACTCCTGTACCACCACTGCTTTTTTCTATTTATACTCTGCCATACCAAATTTTCTAGTGTAGGTTCTTAGAGGTGTTTCCAATACTGCTAATACCTCAAACTCTTTGTTTTTAATTGCTTTGGTTTAATTCTAACCACTTTTTTGGTCTCCTACCACATTGCATGTTCAAATATTCAATTTTTGCAATTTCATTTCTAACTACCCTTTTGTAAATTCTTTTGACTTTCTTCTCTTGTATTTAGTTTGATTATCATTAGTTTTATAGACCCATTCTCTCTCCACATCTACATTTACATGTGAATCTGCTACTCTTTGTTTACTTTGATAATACTGTAGTTTAAAACCCAACCCCCTCCCTCTTGATAATTTTTCCAAACCAATATTTTTTTATAAGCCAAATGCCCCTAATGCTTCACTTCTGAGTTTTGCTAAGTGCAGTTCATCTTTACTGTATAACTCTCTCTTACTAATAAAAAAAATCCCACACATCCACAAAAATAACATTTTCTCGCATAAATTTTTTCAATTTAATTTTAGAACATACCCTATCTAATATATACCTATTGTTGAATCTTTGTATTAATCCAACTACTCCTATTCTTCCTTTAACCCTATTCAAACTACTCTCTTCAATGACTGACAAATTATTTGTCCCTACCATAACAAACATTCCTACTTCCCTGTTTTTTTTACTTTATCTGTAACATCCCTAATTCTAATTCTAGGCAAACATGCTCTTACATATCTATTTCTATTTTCTCTTGCAATTACATCTCCACATCCACTAATTAGTGAGTCCCCTATCAAGACTCGCTCATAGTTTACCTACTTCTGTAACATTCTTTCACCTTCTGGACTTTATCTACTTATCATTTCTATTCATTAATTTCTTGATCTGCTCACACTTCATGTCTAACACTTTTAATTTTACTTCTAGATCCTTTACATTTTCCTCTCTTACTCTTTACCTAATTATTCCCATTGCACTACTTATTTTGTTATCCATATCTTATCACTCCATTAAATATATACTCCCTTCTATTGTCCTTATTGATATTTTACTTCATTTCTCCTAACTTTCTATGTGGTGCAATGTGGCTGCTTTTTATCGAAGTCAAGAATCTCCGCCACTGTGCCCAGAGAAACCTGTTAGCCATATTCCCTTTTCATTTCCCATCCTATTTGTCCCATATTATTCTCTATTCTGCTCTATCCCATTTTCCATATTATCTTTGTTCACCCTAGGGCCTTAATTTCTAGATCCTTTTTCTAAACTCAGTATAAAAAGCAACAATCCACTTTCTGTATAATCACTTTTTTTAATATTCTCCCACAACTTCATTATTTGTATTCTTTCTGCATGTAAGCATTTACATTCAACTAGCAGATGCCTAATATTTTCCATGCCTTCCTTACATAACTTGCAGACTATATCAATCACATTTCTCCATTTATATGTATATTCCCTTGTTGCTAACAATTCTGTTCGAGCCATAAACAGTAAACTACTTTTTTTCTATTATCGTAAATTAGCTCACACCCAATATTCTCTTCTATATATATATTTAAACTCTTTTTACTCTCCATACTAGTTTAACTATCTATTTTTTATTAATGCATATACTCTTCTTTCCCATTCTTTGCCACTACTCAAAAATCCTAACACAATCATCCCACCTTTTGTACCATTATATTGACAAAATGCTTATCCAAATCTTCGGCATGCCATACTATCTTTCTCATCCACTTTGTTGCCTGTCCTTTATTCTCAAACCAATTAAATACTCTTGGCTACTCTCTTACTATCCATAAACTGTAATCTACTGAATACCAATTTTTTTTTCCCGCATCCTTCATAAAAATTTGACTTTTCCATTTCTCCGTGAATTGCCTTCTTTGTTATCTACACATCTGCATCTAATGCAATGTCTTCCTACTTCTTTTTGTCCTTTTTCTAAGTAATCTAACACCCCTTTTGTAACACATCATTGATATATAAGTTAACCCTGTTACTGTCACTCCTTTCCATACAATTCTACATCAAGTCAAATGTCACATGAACTTAATTTAATAAAGCTTGTAATTACAAATGTTATATATAGAAATTGCAAAATAAGCTCTTAACAAGCTTTCAGAATATCCTCAACCCCACACCAGTTTCTGCTTCTGGCATCATCAGTATTTTTAATCTAATCCTGATTATCCTGGCACTTCACTGACAATGCCAGAAGCAGAAACCGGTCTGGGGTTGAGAATATTCTCAAAGCTTGTTAAGAGCTTATTTTGCAAGCTCTATATATATATCATATTTATTATATGAAAATACTGTTAATTTTTTTATCAGTCCTATTCTTTGCTTCATTTATCATTTTTTTCTCTCATTCATCCAATCAATTTCTCTGATTACTTAAGACAATTCCCAAATAGTTATATCTATTCACCTCATCCAACTTTATATCCTCCCAATAAAAATTATTTTCCCCAACATTTGTTATCATTACTTTTGATTTTTCTTCACTAAATCTAATTCCCATCTCTTTACTCACCCTTGTGCGTGTCTTCAACATAACTTCCATATCTTCACTACTTTGTGTACAAGAAGATATTAACAAATAAAAGATTTAATAATATATATCCTCTCTTATCATCTATTAATGGTATCTCTACTCCTCTTCCTAGTCTTTCTATTACTCTCTCCATTTCTAATCAAATATAACAAAAACAAAATGCATGACCTAGGGCATCCTTTCCTTAGTCCGACCCCAATTTTAACTCTGTATTTTCTAAATGATATATATAATAATTATTTTCATGCAATCTCTTAATAAAATCCATTAAAATTCCATTCATTCGCAAATTTACTAAACTTACCCATAATCTATTTCTATTTAATCTATCATATGCCTTTTCTACATCCACAAAGACCACATATAACTGTCTATCTGTATTCCTACTCATATCTAAGTTGTGTGACTACGAATAAACTATCTCCTATATGCCTATTCATTCTAAAATCTGCTTGCATATCTCTCACCATATTATTTTCTTCCATCCTTTTTGCCATTCTTCCAACCACCAATTATCAAAAAACTTTATATAACACTGATATTACCATGATTGGTCTATAATTGTTTATCTTTCTAGGGTCCTTACCTTTTCATTTAAATAATAGCCTTACTCTTGTATTATTCCAACTATCTGGAAATTCTGTCTTCTGTGCCACCTTACTAAGACATGATAATAGATTTAATTGTGCTTTAATTCTCAAATTTATCACCATCTCTATTGCCTATCCATTTAAACCTCTTGTCTTTCCACTTTTCAACTCCTTCCTTACTTCATTCAATTCATTATCTGTAAAACTATTTTCATTACTATATACTTTTATGTTTGTTACTACTCTATTCTTCACATCTAACATCTTTTTAAAATTGTCTCTAATTCTTCTCTAGAGATACACTCTTTTTTTAATTATTTAATAATACTATTTCTGTCTTCCCTACACTCCTTGTTTTAATATATTTCCTTTTTTTTTAGTCCTATCTCCTATTTTTATTAATATCCCCCAATAATTTACTATTTAATTTTATTCTCTCTATATAATTATCTATTTCAACCAACTTTTTTTAAAAATAGTTTTCTCATTTAATATTAACATCTTTTTTTTCTTTCTTTGGTTTAATAGTATATTTATATTCTTTGCCTTTTACCTCTCTTTTACTAATGCTCACTTTTCTATTTTATTCTTCTGAATATTCTCACCACAAACCCTACTGGCCACTTTTTCTGCTTCACCACACCAGTCCTTGTATTCATCCCCAACAAACTTTTCCATGATGACTTGTCAATTTCAACTGTGCTACCATCTGGGATATGTCAATATGGGTGTTAGTTAAAGAATAATATTATTTTTTCCTTAACTAAGACACATTTTTTGAGTGATTAGTTATACATTTTTTTACAATCTCTCAATAAAACTGGAAATAAATATTAATACAGTAAATATTATTTATTTACCTCCTACCTTCTTTTTTTTTAGCATACCTGTTGTTAAACATTTTGAATATCACTACTGGTTGCATGTCATATAAATGCAGAACTTTCCCCTATACATGTATCAGGCCAACACTGGTTCACAATATACTGAATATCATGTTGCCATGTTATAAATATATCAACTACATACATGTATGCCACATCTTATTTTGCTATATTTATCAACTTTGATGATGATCTTATCTATAATCAGTTATATTTACTGATCATCTTACATTACATTGATACTTGGAGGTAAAGGCAACAAGCTCTCATGTCAAAGCACTTTTTTGTAGAAAAGTTCTCTAAATATCCCTTTTATTGCTACAAGAATGCCTTTAGGTGTCACTATGGCAACCTTAATGTGAGAATTGTATAGTACAGTGGTGGCGAACCTTTTTACGTATGCGTGCCAAAAATTTCCAAAAAATATTTATTGAATGATTGGCATGCCATACAATCAAAATATAAACAACTTAATTATTGCAGTTTTTTTTTTTAAAGTTTATAAAACAAAATAATAAGTAATAATTAAACAAAATTTTTAAATAAGCTAAATACAAGCGAACATTATTTGTTTAGAAGAGCACAAGTTGAATAAAATGTAATAGAAAAAAATTAATAGTAATAAAAACAAAATTTTGGAAATAAACCTAAAATCAACATAAATAGATATTTAATGAGATTTTTGCTGTTGTACATTGGATGCCAAATGTTTTATATCTGTTTCATATTTTGTCACTTATAATAATGTAAATGCTGAACTAGATTCATCTGTCATTCTATTTCTCGAACTGTCTTTAATTAAATTCGTTTCTGAAAACAATGATTCACATGCTTATGTAAAGAAGAAAATTGATAATATAGCGATCATTAATTTTTTTAAACAAATGTTTCAGGAATAGCATTCCAGGCAATTAATAGTTTCTCTTCAGCATTCTTTTTTCATATATCAAATAAAATTCCATTGTTTCTAACTCATTCCCAAGTCAACAAATTCATGTTTTCATATGGAACTGGATTGAAAAAGGACTGATTGCATTTCCATATCTTTCAAATCAAGTCACTCAAAAATTTTTAACTTGAGTCTATCCATTAATATTATGTCTGGGTATAAAATAAATTTTGATATTTCTGAAAATTGTTTGAATTGTGTAAATCTTAAAGAAAATTTATCAATTATCTATTGAATAACATCACAAAAATCTTGCATCAATTTTACTTGATCTGGTTCCTCATGAGATGATAAATCAGTCAAGAACTTTTTTAGATTTGGAAAATATTTGAAGGTGTATGAAATAGTATCATGGTTAAAAATTTGTAATTTAACTTCAAATGATTTGATCAAATCAAACATGACAATAATTGTCTTTCACCTTGCAGTTTCACAATTAATTCATTTAGATGTGAACACATCAGTAAAAAAACATTAATTTTGAAAATCATTCAACAGCCATTAATTCCTTATATTTTTCATCGGAAAAAAATTAAAAACAGCCTAATTTCTTTTAAACACTCAATGAATATTTAAAGAACTTTTCCTCAACTTAACCATGGACATTGTTGTACATAAATAAACCATAGTATACTGAGTTTATCTCACTTAATGTGTAGATCGATATAAAATTGAATAACTTAATCACAATGGTCATATCATTACCCAGTGGTTTAAAGCTGGACTTCATGCATAAAAGCTGCAGATGTATAATGCACTGAAAAAAGTGAGAAAACTTTTCTTTTCCAGTCATAAGCACCATCTGTAGTAACTGATTTTGAAAACATATTGCAAATATCTATTCATTTTGTTGTTGTTACTAATGAGGTTAAACTGATCAATTCTTCTTTGATATTATTCCCAATACAATAGTGAATAAAAATAGCCAAACGAGCTGACCCATTTATATCTGTACCTTCATAAAGGCAGAGAGAAATTAGACTAGAAGATTTTATATATCTTTTTTGTTGGTAAGTTATGTTGTTAGCCTTTTGCAGGATTCTTTCATTAACTGTATTTCTAGCCAATGGTAAATATTTTATGCTCTGAATAATTTTTGCTTTGTTTTCAAAATCTTCAAAAAGAACTAGTGCACATTTCATCCAAGCTTCTTTCATATATTCTGCATCATTAAAATGTTTTCCATGTTTGACAATTACATTTGAAATATAAAAAAAAATGAACAGCAGTTATATTTGAATGATTTTCGATAAATTTTATTAAAGATGTTGATTGAATATTTATATTTTTAAATGCTTGATATTCTTTTTGTTCAACTTTACTTTTTTCACAGAACGATTTGTGATTGATCTCATAATGCTGTTTTACTGATGATTTTCTCAATACAACTGCTCCATATATAACCACTACCCTGGTGCCTTTGTTAATCGTTCCATACTCATCACCAATTTTGAAATTCTCTACTACTTGATAATTTTTGTTTTTTATTTTCACTAGTCATAACAAACTTATTTAAAAGTAAATTTAAATGAGCTTTAATAATTTTATAAATAAAAGAAAAAAAACGTCATCCGATGGCGCTGATTATGCATTTTGTTTCTTTATTTGTGATTTTGATTCCTTTAAAAAAATGAATGGGATCAACATGTTCAGGTGAAAAAAAATTAGAACAGAAAACCATTTAATTATTTTTACTTTAAATTTTAAAAAAATTTACTTCAAAGAATTATAAAATATTTTACTGAGTTTACTTTCTAGTTTTATTGGAATCATTTGACAGGTTTATAGAAAATGATACCACAGTATCACTTTATTTGACTTAAAATATCAATATTGTACCAAACGAAAGCTTTGGATTCACATATACTGACCACAAGGGCGCCACTAGTCTGAAAATCAGACTATATATATCTATATTCTCTAATTATATATATCAATTAGAGAATATAGAATCAATTAAAGTTAAAAATGGTGTGGGACTAAGGCAAGGATGCCCTATGTCACCTATTTTGTTTGTGTTATATTTGAGTGAAATGGAAAGAGCAATAGGAAGAGGGATAGAGATACCGTTAATAGGTAGTAAGGGAGTATATATTTTGTCAGGTCTTTTTTTTGCGGATGATATATTTTTGTGTGCAGAAAAAAGAGAAGATATGGAAGTTATGTTGAGGACATGTGCAAGGGTGGGTAAAGAGATGGGGATTAAATTTAGTGAAGAAAAATCAAATATAATGATGGTTAATACTGAGGAAAGAGAAGATGTAGAATTTTTATTGGGAGATATTAAGTTAAGTGTGGTGAATAGATATAGTTATTTGGGAATTATTTTAAGTAATCAGAAAAATTATTTGGATGAATGGGAGAAAAAAATTGATAAATGAAGCAAAGAAAAGAAAGGGATTGATAAAGAAATTAACAGTATTTTCATATAATAAATATGATGTAGCTAGAATTATATGGAAAGGAGTTGCAGTAGCAGGGTTAACATATGGTAATGATGCATTATATGTTAGTAAAAAGATATTAGATTATTAGAAAAAGCTCAAAGGGAAGTAGGAAGACATGCATTGGATGCAGAAGTATGGACAGCAAGGGAGGCAATTCAAGGAGAAATGGGATGGTCAAGTTTTCATATGAGAGATGCAAAAAGTAAAATGAAAATGTTTGGTAGATTGCAGTTTATGGATAATAAAAGAATAGCTAAAATAGTATTTAATTGGGTTATGAGTAAAGGGCAGGTAACAAGATGGGTGAGAAAGGTAATGCGGTATGCAAAAGATTTGGATAAAGAATTTATATCAGTATATTTGTACAAAAGATGGGATGATTGTGTTAAGAGGATTATTGAATGTTATAGTAGTAAGGAATGGGATAAAAGAATAAATTTATTAATAAAGACTAGGGAGTTAGAGAGATGGAGAAATAGTATGGAGAGTAAAAAGAGTTTAAATATATATAGAAATAAACATAATATTAGGTGTGAGTTAATATATGATAATAGTAAGGAAAGTAGTTTATTGTTTAAGGCTCAAACAGGATCTTTAGCTACAAAAGAATATACATGTAAATGGAAAAGTATGGGTGATTTATTTTGTAAATTATGTAAGGAAGGAATTGAAAATGTTAGGCATTTGTTAATTGAATGTAAATGTTTGAAAACAGAAAGGGTACATATAATGAAGTTGTGGAAAAATAAATATGAAAAGAGTGATTATATAGAAAGTGAATTATTGGTTTTTATGCTGGGTTTGGGAAAAGATAACAGGGATTTAGATATAAAGGTTATAGAGTTGACAAAAATTATGTTGTGGAAATGGGATAGAGCAGATTATGGGTAAATTTAGAGTGGGGAATGTAAAAGAAAGTGGCTAACAGGTTTATCTGGGCATAATTGCTGAGATATTCTTGACTTCGTTTAAGAAGCCATAATACATCATATCACTAGACATTTATTTTAAGGGTGGACAGGATATACAAACCTGAATGTGCTGGACTAGCTCAATCAAGCAAATGAGATCTTATTTTGTTATACTATAATACACCATATACTCCTTAAATTACACTGTACAATGCAGTTAACATAAGAATTTATTTTATTTCCTTCCTTACAGTAGTAAATAAAAGAAGGAAAAGTATGCTTAATATTTTGGATAATAAATATATAGGAAATATAGAAAATTGTATAAATGGAGTGTATAAAATAGAGTGTAAATCTTGTAGGGAAAGAAATATTAAGAACAGTTATGTGGGTGAAACGAAGAATTCCATTTATACAAGATTGACTCAGCAAAGATATGATAAGAGATCACCTGTTTACTTACATTCATTGGAGACGGCATAAGTTTGAGGAAAGAATTAGAATGATAAATCATACTAAAGAGAGAAGAGAGAAAAATAAAGAAAGCTATATTAATTAGTATTAGGCCATCTCTTAATAAAGATCATGGTTTGAAAATGTTGATTGTGTAGGGATTTCTTATTAATGAATAGGTATGTGTAAATTTTGAGGGGTGGAATAAGATATAGTTTCAGAATAAGTTCATAGAGGGTGTAGGGGTGAAGAGATTAAGGAAGTAGAAAAATTTTTTAATTTTTTGAAATTGTTTCTGTTGTAGGAGAAAGGGTACTGAGATAAAAGGTAAGATTGGTCAAAAGTAAAAATTAAGAGGAAGTAAAATTGTAAAGATATGTTAATATTATTTGTTATTGATTAATGTGTAATATATAAATAATTAAAATAGAAGAAATAAATTAAAAAGTAAATTTAAATGATAAGAATTTGGAAAAATAAACGTTAAAAATAAATAGAAAAAAAAATTTAAATAAAAGAAGTTAATTGAGTATAAGGGTTGTTAAAGAAGGTTTTAGATTATAGAGATATTAAGAATCTATAGTTAAGACAATAGTTGAAGTATTTGGAATGTTGTTTTTATATTTGTATATGTATGTGTGTATATATATATGTTGATATATGTATGAATAGACATTAATTGTATATGTTTAAATGTAGCTCT
This sequence comes from Epiperipatus broadwayi, assembly GCA_028023455.1. Taxonomy (NCBI): domain Eukaryota; kingdom Metazoa; phylum Onychophora; class Udeonychophora; order Euonychophora; family Peripatidae; genus Epiperipatus; species Epiperipatus broadwayi. The sequence goes on along the minus strand of JAQFVV010012429.1, from coordinate 2,357,279 downwards.
GATGATGACTGCTGGACAGTTGAAACTGTAAGGAAGGAAATAAAATAAATATTATGTTAACTGCATTGTATAGTGTAATTTAAGGAGTATATGGTGTATTATAGTATATATAATTAGACAATGCAAATAAGAAGTGGAATAAAATTTGACATTTTGTTCAGAGAATTGGAAAGGTAGCCACAGAAAACAAAATCAGCCAAGTAAAAAGGAATAAATAATTTTATTATGGGTATGATTAAATAAACATTCTAAATAATAATCTTTAAAACACCCTTAAAATGTACTACTCATACATTCATCAAAATTAAACTAAAATATTTTATATGGCTTCGAGAGCGATTTCCTGTGCGTGAAAGAGTGCAAAATACTGGCAGTAGCAGAGAAGTATTGGTAAGTATACAGTGATCTCATGCAAGACAAGGAAGGTTAGCTTCCTGCTTATAACCCATAGTTAGGAAAAGGCTGCATCTCCGTATTTGAGATTTATGTAAGCTTATGTTGAAACCGAAAAAATACGAAGGTAACTTCCAAAACATTAATAAATAAAAAAGTGTTGAAAGTTATTACTTTCAATCAATTGACCTCCCTCACAGTGAGACAGGCTAGGAGCTCATAATCTACTTATTGAAAGTGTTATAACAATCGTATGTGCCCCTAATAAACAAATTGGAAGTTTGAAATAATAAAACTAATGACTATTATATTTCATAATAGTCTATTATAAATAATTACAGTTTCTCGACATAAGTAGAACTAAGAATAAAATGGGTCACGAGCCAGAAGTTAATTAAAATAGTCTGTAATATCCAGACTGCTTTCTATAATAAAAAGGAATGTGAGATTATAAATAAAATTATACTATTTTACTTACTAAGACTTAAATAGGACATCCAGTATAGGTTTGAAACTAGCACTCGTAAAAAAAATCAAACACAGAAACGAATTACATTAAATAAAACTTGAAACACATTTATATTAAAAAAAAAATTAAATTTGAGAGACAATTATTTAAATTGTAAAACGTAAGGTACCTTAATAATTTATTTAAATGCTAGTGCACTATACTTCTTGAATATTATCCATTAATCTGGATTTCCTGACATTAGGCTTAGGCGAGTCAATTAGTGGTTTCTTTGTAGCCGGTTCTTATGGCATTATAGGCAGTTAATGTAGACACAAGGCATCCAAACCTGTCCTGGTGAGAAGCTTAGCACATCATGGTAGAAGAAAATATTCTTGCTGTGGGTTTAGCGTTCATTCTAAACAGAATTGCTGGATCGGCTTTGCTTTCAGAATATGCAGGAATTTATTCTCTCCTAGTTTTGCAGGAATAGTTTGTCTAAGTATCTTCTTAGAATTTGTGCCTGTATCAGAGTTTGTGCAATTCTTTTTTTCCTTGGTGTCTGTATCTCCTTAGCTGGTGCAAGTATCCCAGAGTTATTGAAAGATAATACAATGACCCGATTATGCCTGTTATAGTTGAATCATATCTCATATCTGAACCAATTATAAAACTTTTTCTTTTTATTAGCTTTAGAAACAAAGTCTTATTTATAGTCAATTCATTTGGTTTAATCAGATCAATATAATTTAAAATCAAAGAGCTTTTTTTTTCTGTTTTAAAGATAAAGAAATTTATTTTATAAACGAAGTAAATAATTTTTAAGCAGACTTCTTAATGAAACAACTTAAAAGGAAGGACTGACAGGTGGGGTTTCATAAGAGGATTGGATGAACTATGGTATTTTTTATTTTTTTGAGTTTGTTTTAGAAATTGACTATATAGGTAAAAACAGAAGTAATTATGTTGTAAATTTAATAATTGAAATATTTTATTTTTATATTGTAGAGTATTTCAAAAGACATGCGATTTGAAATTAGTGTATCTTTGCAATGATGAACTACCCATAAATGAAATTTTTATCATTTGAAAAGGTGAGGCATAGAGTTTCAAATGATTAACAATAGGTAACTCTTCCAGTGCAAAAACAGCCACTAGCTTCAATAATTCACAAATAATGATCCCACTACTCAAGGCACTTTCTATTCTGTAGCTCAGCAGGACTAAATTTGTAATTGCAGTGTATTCATGTTTTCACTGGTATTTTAATATCGATCAATTAATGCCAAGAGCATTTATTCTCAGTATCAACATTTGAGAAATCATGCTTTTTATATAAAGGGAAGAGCACAGAATGATTATGTATTTCTGAGGAAAGTTGGAGAAGAATTCAATAGAATTTTTGCATAGCCCTATAAGTCTATTCATCATGACAGCCAAAAACCTGTGATGTATTACACAACTCTGGATGTCTTAAAGTTATACTTAAATGAGACCATACCAATTACAACTAGTATAAGCTCTTCATGCAGAGGGCAAAGAAAAACAAAAGAATTTATTGGCATGATACAGAATATAAAGGTATTTTGTTTTTCAAAAAAATGTTTATGGTTATTTTTTTTCAAAGGAAACACAATTATGGAAAAACTTATCTTGAAATATCGTAGATCTGGCTCTTTTCACAACTTAATGAAGATTCCAATGATATTTTTTATTAAGATAGAGCATAGCCACATTGCCGCCTGCAGGTTTACTGTTTTCTAAATGATACCCTACCTCAATATTGAATAAGTTACATGAATCGCCAAGACTTCATATATATTCTAGAAACCTAAGATCTCTGGACATTTCATCCTGTGACTTTTTCTTAACAGGATATGTCAAAGTCCATGCTTTTATGTATTATTAGTGACTAATTTTGGTGACCTCATAAACATAATTATAGCAATAATGACTTCAGTGAAAGAAATGCATTTGAGAGGTGTTTGGGATAAATTCAACTATTATCTCAATGTTATCCTTACAACAGATGGAGAGCACATAAAGCATTTATAAAATGGTTAGTAAAATATAATCTCATTAAATCATTTGTAACTTTTGCATAATTATATTGTGTTGCCATTATGAAATGTATTACTTTGAAATGGAATCTATCATTTTGAAACACCCTATATATATAATATCTTCATATATTATGAGCATGTTTTGGCTTATAAAAGTTAAGGAAAGTAATTATAAATAATTAAAATGTTTATATATTAATGGATTGATATATTTCATGTCTGTGTATATATATATAATATGGGTGTGTACACCAGTTAAGATCACTTACAATTTATATATATATATATATAAACAGAAGGCAATCAATCCTTTACATATATGTTGTAATGTTATATCCAATCAACATTGTTTTTGTTGAATTTTGGGAGCTCGCGATACAAAACACAAGATTGAGTCTTTGAAAAGAGTGGCTTTCTTATCTTTTGTACCTAAATTCAATTATATAGGCCAATTTTACATATTTTGGAATAAGAGCATGAAGATTTTATATTATTCACTTCCATTTTCTTTAGTATATAAAATTTTAACATTTACGGCTGTATTCTCTATACTTTAAATAATGTTACATATATGGTTTTGTTTTTCAATCTATGAAAAAACAATGCTCTGTATTTATATTTTAGATTGTTATAAAACTTCCCATTTTTTTATTGTTATTATTGATTAGTAAATTTATTAATCATTATTTTAAATTAATACTAGTATAAATTTAATAGTATGTCTGTTCTTCTTTACATATAGTCATCAAAATCATTGACATCCCAAACTAGCTCCATATAAAATAGGATTTGAAATAAGTGTATGTAGATATCTATGTAATTCTCTTTAGAATTATTTAGTTGGTGCTAAAATAATGGTCACTTTTAATATCCAATACTTTATATTTTTTATGATAATGATTATTAGTTTAATGACAAGTATAGTTATGGTACCAGATGGTTCAGAGTAGTGATGATAATCAGCATTGATATAATGATACCATTTGATATATGTTTAGTTTTATAATAATTTTAACACTTAAGTATGTACAAGAAGAAAAATTAATGATAATTTTTCTTTTATAATATTTTGCCTTACGATTGGCATTGGCTTAATGATGATTAGCCTATGATTATATAGTATGTCTCTTAAGTTCAATTACAAAATGTGACTTGATGATTATTTTCTGCTGAAAGAATATTGTTTATCTTTAATTATATTTGATCTGTTGTTCTGTGGATTCTTTGTTCTCTCATTATATTTAATTAAGCAATAGTGATTGCTGATTATTATTGTATAACTTCATGTAATTCCCTTTTGTTTTGCACCATTGCTATATTTATGTCAAATAAATGTAACCATTATGAGGCAGCCACAATACAATCATTTTTTTTAAATTTTAACAATCGGAGTTATGACTAACCCAGACTAAGCTGAGTTTTTTATTCTCTGGTTAATAGTATCAAAATATCTATTTATTAACCAATACTGAATGACTAGATAAATTGGTGGCAGTTGCATAAAAAAATCCTAAACTTATAAACAGAAATAATTTCCAAAGTGTAACAGGTCTAAATTCCAACTTCAAGTTGCATGTGTGTGAATGAGACCATGCTAGAATTATCTAATTTATTAAAGATAGTGGTAAATCAGGAATATAATGTCTTCATCAATAGTAATAAAGGAAATAACATATTACATATATGGTCTGTGCATCAATTCATCTGATTAAACTAGATTAACTTGGGATCTAATCTCTAACAAAGACTAATTGATAGCATTTTCTGTCAAACAATTATAAACAGACTAAATTTGAAAATTGTTAGATTTACTTAGAAATTCTTAGTTAACTGAAACATTTTCCGAGTTCAAACTATGTCATGATCATGACAACCTGGTCCATTAATCACTGCACCACAAAGCATTTTATTTGTTTATTTCATTAAATTGCTTTTATTCTATAAATAAATTTATTTTTATTTTTTGGGGAGGGATGAGGAGATAAAGTTTGGTGTACAACACTGTTTGTTATTTTTGTCTGACATCTTGGTTACTATCATCTGATAATTACACAAATCATATAGTTTAATTTACATTAATATTTACTAGCTATGCCTTTTGATAAATAAAACCATGTCTTCAAATGTTATGATAGACAATAATGAATACTGAACCTTTGCAGAATGTAAATAAATCAGTATCTGTACTAAAGAATATATTGATTATTAATTTAAAAACTATAACCAAAATTATATTTTGAACTTTGCCTTACAAAATAATTCAAATTTTGTACATCTCTTTCAATTTAATTTTAGGTATAATATTAAGATATTTATATATAATGTTAACCCTGTGGAGGTCATGATCAAAAAAATTATATTGTAGATCTGGAAGATATATTCATTACTAGTATTTGCAGATATGTGAAAAATAATTTTAAAACACTGCAAATTTTCATTTATTATATTTATACAGTAAAATTACTATTTTTTAATTTATTTTCAATTGCAATTTAGTAATTATTAATCAAAGAAATAGAAAGAATAGAAATTTTTATTTTCAAATAACAGAAACATGGATGTTGCTAAAAAAATACAACCAAAAAAATGTCCTCACAATACTTACACAAGTATTTTAATAAGTTACTCATTTTGGATGCATAGCAACAACAACACATGGTATAACCAAATATTAGGACTTCACATTAATCACATATAGTTGCACAACTAATCATCTGCATGACATATATATAATATTTAAGATTAATGGTTTATTTATATTTCTTAGATCATCCATGACCATAATCTATCTCCACAGGTTTAACATGTCTTAAATTACAACTTAGTTGCATTCATACAAACAATTTGCGTAAAAGAAAAAAATTCTCATTTATATTTGAACTTTTCTTGTATAAAAATAGAATTTTAATATTTTAAAAAATGATAAAATAATATGATTACACAAATTTATTTAATTATTTCAGATGATTAATAATGATTTTCAATATCATTGGCATTTACCTCAATAAAAACTGATACCAGCCAACTGAGACATTTGTTTACTAAATTCAAAATAATACATCATGTCTATTTTATTTACTTCTTTGGTAAATTTTTTATGGACCATAGCTAATTCCTGAGGTGTAAAAAGTTCTAAAAAACCAAGATTTGAAAGAGTCCGATCAAACTGATTAGAAGTGACAAAACCTGAACGCAGATGATCCAAAGCATGAAAAAAATAAAGCAATGGAGTTTGTTCTCTTCGGACCTGAAATATATATATATATACTAGTTGGAAATACTATTATATACATAATTTTTTTTAAATTTTTTATTATGTAATAAGATATTTAAACATATCAAAACAAATTAGCCAATTTTATGCAATATAATACTATAAACATATTTTAGTATAAACCAACAAGCAAACAAATAAAAAAAACTATAAATAATTAAATAAAAATTATATTAGAAAGTTTTACCATCACCCCCTCCAACACACACACAAAAAATCATCCAAAAGTAATAACATTCAAGAAAAATTGCACATTATCGATATTAAGGATAAGTAATAAATATAAATAATAAAAATTCGATTACTTTCCCAGTCATCTTGAAATATGAATTTTTATATCACAAATAAAATGATACTTTATACACTGATGGAATCATTCTACACACACATGTTCACACAAATTCCTGTAATCTAACAGTGAATAATAAAAAAATAGTGTTGCAATACTAGAACTGACATCTATAAACATCTTTTTAAATTGCTTTCTTTTCATGAAGTTTGGGAAGTTCCGGTTAAAAATTTATTAGGATAAGAATACTCTAATGTTCATATCATTCAAAATAAAATTTTATTGAATCGACAGATATCTGAATGAAACATCTCGTTACTGATAAAAAAAAATCAGCTTTACATTTCAATAATAGTTAATTTCCACAAAAATACTCAAATAAAAAACATTTAAAAAATAATTCAAATATAAAATAATTGTTTTTATTTTTCTTCAAATTCATTCTGTGGTTTTCAAAGAAAAAAAACTATTTAAACTGAATATTTTAATAAATAACTCTTGCAAAACTTCTTTCCTTTATTATTATTATATGAAAGGTGAAATTTTGTTTTTAATTTCCATTCAGAAAGCTTTATCTCCATAAAATCCATATGTGTATACAAAGTAATTTAGTGATAATGCACTAAATTTAACTAGTTAAATACTTGGTATGTTTCTAAGATTTAATATGATTGTATGAGTAAGAGCATCTTGATATCATTCACAAAAGCTTATCCTAAAAAGTTGCTGATAACTGAATTTAAAGAACGCTGGTAAATCACTAGACTTAAACTGACAAAGCACCAATCAGGAAAATATAACCAGATTATTCTAACTTCTCTAAAAAGTAAGAAAGATATACCATGATGTTTAAAGCAGCACACTTGATATACTTTTTCAAGATTCCTTATGTTAAATGATTTTGGCTCTATCACATGACAGAAAATTATTTTATAAATGATGATTTAGCTAAGTAAAAAATACTAATTGACTAACTCTTTTCACAGGATGCATCTTTAATGTAATTTGTTTCTATTGAAAGCATTTCATCAAAATTTAATTCTGTTATTAATTTCTTCTGAACAATTTCAATATATAATTCAAGTAAATAAAATATTTTTTAATTTTTTTTCAGTGTTTGATAATTACATACTTTTATTAAAATAAAATACAATGTTTACACATTTTATTTAAACTGTAACCAATTATGCAATTGAAGCATTATAAAAACTATATTTTATAATATTAGGAATGAAAGCATTAAAACAGCATTATTAATTCATTATTTAATTCAGAAATGTTATGTAATAATCAAATTATGAACTACGATAACACAAATGCATAACTGATGAAAAGGTTCATTTGAAATTAGTTTTGTAAACTTTGCATTGCCATAATAAATAATATTTCTATAGTGTAAATTTCATTACACCATTCTCATGCAAAGTAGGTCTGGTTTCTATCCACTTTTAACACTTTGTGGAGGGATAAAATCATAAGCATATGACCAAAGACATGTAAAAATGATGTATGAGCCCCAAGATATACATTTCACACTGAAACAGCATTCATCAGTTAGCCCAGACCACAATCTCTACCATATATTTTTATCACTGTTCAGTATATATAGATAATAAATTCCTACAGTTTAATTCATCAATGTCAAACTTTGTCCTCATAATTTTGACACAAACCAGTTAATGGAAGTATATCAATAATTTTTATTAGTCATTCATTAGACTAGAGATTACCCAATAATGAATATTTCTGTAGTATAATTTTCACAAGCATTATTCATTATTGGATAATCTCTAGTCTAATGAATGACTAATAAAAATTATTTGTATTACCATAGTTCAGGATTTAACTATTATATAACATATTTTAACTTAATTAAATAGTGAATTAATATGAGTTGGTTTAAATTATTCTCATTCATAATGTTTAAAATATGGATATGTAAATATAGATGTTACAATAAATATGAAACATGTAAAAAGGAATTTTCATTGCATAATGTACAATGCTAAAATAACAAGGATTGATGGGTATGAAAATTCTAAGGTCTTTTATAATTTTGTTCATATTTAAATACAGATATAACAGAAGTTGTTTATTTATTGTTACATTTTTATTTGCCATTGTCAAACTCACTCCACTCACAACTTTGACACCATCCACTTAAGATAAATACAATAATGATTATTACTAATCATTTTCTAAACTAGAATTATATGACATTCTATTAATATCAAGTAAACTTCTATATTATGTTTAAAAAAAATTAAGTTTTATACACCATAACTTTCCCATGAAAATTGTTAAAACACACACACACATATATAATAATTTTAACTGATGTCTGTATTCTTTTAACTTACATATAATATAAACCACACATGGATAATAAAAGAATACTTGAATATAAAATTATATATATAATTTTCAACCATTATCATTCCACTTCCTACACTCTAAAAAGGACATATCTAAAGTCAACCCAATATGCCCTAATTGCAAAAGAACAGAAGAGACATTTAATCATATCACTGAGAACTGTCATGGACTACTAATAACAAAACAATACATCTATAGAAATATTAAAGCAGACTACTACACCATTACATCATTAAAACAAAGTATCCAATCTAAGCATTTTGTGATCATAAGGCTATCCCTTTACATAATAATGACAATATAGTTGGCAAGATACAACAAAATCTTCAACCACCCACATCAAAACAAAGAAATTTTTATTAGCAACAAATTAAAGGAATTTAGAAGGAAAGATCTAATTCTGGTGCCTATTATTAAACTCAAAGATACATGGAGCCTCATAAATGAAGATTGACTTGGAAGATCAAGAAAGTATGAAATAGTACACTGTCATAGTATAGAGCTCAAGAATCAACAGACCAGTCAATAAACATCAATGTATATATAAAGCCTTAATAAATATATTGCGAAATAAAGACATCTTTGAATTTAATTCAATTTCTCTGATCCATAGTTTCTCTTTTTCACATCATTCCAGAAAACTCTTTTTCAGCTCAGCTTTAACCTAATACCAACATCCACATTTCATAGTATGGTCTGAAATCTTTAAATTGTTATTCTTTTATAATACAAGATAATTAAACATTAATTTTTTAAAAAAGCATCCTCATTGAAACAGATGATTTCACTAAAAGCTATCTGTTCAAGTTTAATTCTATAGCTAAGTTCTATTAGTTTTTCGTCTGTATTATTAATTTCACCAAGTTATTTTTAATTATTAACTTCACTATTATCAATCTTCATTTATTTTTATTTATTTTTAAAAAGCCAGTGTTATACTGCTTTGATTCTTTTAATATTTTTCTAATCCCATTTGTTTATTTTCATCTGATCAAGTTTATTTGGCTAATGCTTAAGGACTTGGTTATAATTTTTTTTTCTAGTTTGTCTTTTAACTTTTACATTTTGAATATAAACTTTTATATTGAAAACACCACTTCATAGAAATGAATGAGCAGAGCTAGAGTAATATTGTGGGTAGGGAAAGATAACCAAAACCACTGAAATATTAAAAAAATAAAATAATAATAATTAAATAATAATTTAAATAAAAATATTTAATTATACACGAATTTGAATCCATATGCACACAGATACTATGTAAAATTATTTATGGGTATATAAATAAAGTAAATATGCATAATATTTCTGTAGTGTAATTTTCACTACACGACTCTCACCCAAGCTAGGGACTGGTTTGCATTACAGAAATATTATTCATTATTGGATAATCTCTAGTCTAATAATGACTAATAAAAATTATTAATATGACAAATTTGCGATTTACTCATATATATATAACTACTAGGTTAAACTACTTTCCACTCAGGCTTATGAACACTGTTAACAAAGGGTCAGGGATAATGGATCCAATGTATATAAGATTACTCTTGCCAATATTGATGGTAATATAGAGTGAAATAAATATTTCACCCAGATGAAATATGACATGAATAAATATTAAATTAATAGTCAATTATATAAAGATGGAGGTTAAATCTTACTTTTAATGACCTTGTTTTAGTAATTAAAAATAAATTAATAATTAGGAACACCTACACTCATATATATAAATTTGTTTTAAATAAAGCTTTTTTAAAAAAATTATCCAATTAGCATTCCTAGCTAAATAATTTAGATATTTTAGATAGATTAAAATCAAGTTACATTTAAATTTTTCCGTTTTAAGGTAACTTAAAAAAACTAGCAAATATTTATGAGTCACTAATAGGAAGTAGTGAACAAAAGAGTTGGCTTTCATTAATTAGACAAAGATCTTAAACAGAAAAATGTTAATTAAAGTAGACATTGGGGAGAGGATTCTTTTATTTAATACGTCGTGCTGGTTAAATTTAATTTTGTATATTTTTAGTTTCTTTGTTTTGATTATTCAGTAAAGATTAATTCAAGTATTTTTAAAATTAAATTATAATTGGATGTTTGTTTTTTTAAAAAAAATCTATTATAAAAGGAGTCTTTCGTTTGGAGGATTGCAGACGGAGTCAAGATTGAGAAAACGAAACGTATTTAACCCATGTCATATTAAAAGTTTAACCAGAAATATTTGTAAACACCTACATATTGAAAAATGAATGTATTAAATCAAAATCACATTCATTTAGAATAACATAAAGATAATTTGGAAGATAAAAATAGCTATTTATTAGAAATTTTAGAATCTTAAATAAAATTAAATCTAGTATCAGAATAAATTTTAAGCATTATGCCATAATTATATAAAATTGTTAAGCACAGACTTTCATACGACCCACCACTCTATTTCATAGCACTGATACACTTGAACACATATATGTTGAAAAAGATAAATAATCACCAATACATGTATTTCATGCTAAACCAGCAATCATCAGTTGGTCCAGATTACCATTTCTACACATGTACGCTGCAAGCGCTCAGATATATATTAAGATAGCCAATCTTCATATTTTAATGGACAGGCTTCAATCTACTCCATACTCCAACCGTCTATCCATATTTATGTAAAGATGGTAATCTGGACCAACTGGTGATTGCTGTTTTAGCATGAAATACATATATTGGTGATTATTTATCTTTTCAACATAGGCCTAACTCTAGGATTTAACCAGAAAACGATATTAACATTTCAACAATGAGAGTCTTATAGATTTGCAATGTGGTGCTTTGTGGGACAAGATTGGTAAATTTGGTGTAAAGGATAAAGTGAATCAAAACTAATTTGTAGCTATTTCATGTACATATTTAAATGTTTGTTTAATAAAGTTTATTACTTAAAATATATATATATATATGTTCAAGTGTATCAGTGTTATGAGATAGAGTGGAGAGTGTCGTATAAATTGACACAGATATATAATAAGCATGTGTTTTATTTATAAAATTGTTAAGAAAATTTTTAAGTGTAGTACAATATTAGAAATGTTTATAAAATATTAATCCTATGAATACATAGGTGTTAATTTTATTCAATTACCCATAATGTTGTGTATATATGTGTTGAGAAGAAAATATTTTTTTATGTCTGTATTTTCCTATGTTTGAATTTTATTTTTCTATAAGTCAACCCCCAAACAAAGCAGAGTTATTAAAGCTCTCTATATGTATTGCCACTCAGAGCAAGCCAGACTAATCAATGGATGCCAGAAGGCTTGTGCATAAAATCCCTATCTAGTGCCTACTCATCCAATATCCATTGATTACTCTGGCTTGCACTGAGTGGCAATATGTATAGAGAGTTTTACCTGTTTAAATAACAGTTATGAGCAAGCATAAGAAATAGTGATCATGTGATATAGAGCAGTGGTCTTCAACCTTTTCACACCTGCGGACTGGTAAAAATAAGGATAAGGTTTCATGGACCAGCAGAAGTCTATAGATAAATTTTTTTAAAGATGTAAACAGCTTAGCCTTAGATGAAGTTATATATATATGGAGTTTGTATAATAAATTTTTTTTTTTTTTTAATTTTGAATTTTTTTAGAAAAGTAATAAAAAATTTAATTCTATCCCCCCCCCTCCTTCATAAACATATGTGATAACTAGAAAAACAAATTAATTTATGTATAACTGATTAGATTTTGTTCTGTTTTTTTTTTTTTTAATCAGGTAAAAGTGCGATGAAAAAAATAAATAAAAATTGTTTATATTAATTAAAAGTTTAAAGTCTTATTATTTTGTTATTAAAACTTTCTTGCCAGTCTATCGCGACCAGCAAAAAACTTTTATGACCAGGCCACGGACCGGACCGGTGATTGAAGACCACTGATATAGAGTTATGTGAGGTCTGTTGAAGATATAAATAAAAAATTCAAGTTTATAGGAGTGTTATAATTCACAATCACATAGCTTTGCCATGTATAATGATCCATTTGTGAGTATGTTAGATATTTTACAAGGTATAATTAATGAAATCCTATAGCCTAAGCTTACATCACAGAAAATAATTTCAAGGCAATGGTTTATCATTATGCATGAAAGAAAATATATTTATACTGATCTAAATATCATATTAGTCATAGTATTGAATTAGTTCTAGTTTTCTTTCATGCAACTTGCATTTATTTCTATGTGGGTGTCAAAAATATTTTTTCAGGTGCCATGATAGTACCTCATTTGAGTCAAGTGGCAATGTGTGAATTTCTGGTAGTCTGATTATTTTATAATAAGCCTAATGAAAAAATTATTTAATATTTCTATGTATTTTATTGTTATTTCCAAGATATTCCTATATTTATCTATATGCTTATTTACTTAGTAATCTTACGAATATTAACCAACTATATTATCTGTTGCGTAATGTGTTTTACATACTTATTGGATATTGTAAATATTATACTTTGTGCATGATGCCAAATATATATTGTAGATCATGCTCGAAAGATTAGATTTGATTTAAATTGGGATAAAAACTAAATATAGTCATGCAATGTGAGAAGCAATACTCTAAAGTAAGTTCATTATACTATAGTTTAATGATTTTAAGAGAAAATTAGTAATAAATAATTTACAGGGACTAATTTGAAATTTGTCAAGGATAGTCTGTAACACTATTTAAAAATGAATACCAACCCTGTAGAGATTCAATATTGTAAAATAATTACTATTCCTGAATATAATGAAACAGTCAATCAGAAGTTACAATGGCTTTTATTAAGATACTTTTGAAATATATATAATAATTTTAAGAAAGATCTATCATATATTCAAGCCTTTTGAATTAATTATATTCGTTATTTTTTATAAGTAGAAATCACAGGTACAAGTCTTTTGGCCCAATGATTTATTTACTCAGGATATATATTATATAGCATTTATATATTTCCAAAGGAAAAACTCCTCTTAAAGAACAATTTAGAATGTACTAATCTTGATGGGTCAATGATAAAGAGTTGAAAAACCAAAGGAATAATAATATTTCTAATTATTAATATAGTTAGTTATATATCATGTTAATTTATTATAAGTATTATGTAACCAATCAAAATAAATATATTTTAAAAAATGAAATGTGTTGGACTTAAGAACATTGTTCTCTAAGTTCTGTATAAATTTGGTGGTATTTAATTAGGAAAAGAGGATGTCTCATATGTCATCATCGCACTAATATAATCAACCTCATATATGAAGATTAAATGTTAATCTTTATCATAACACACATATTTTCCAACCCATAACCAGATAAACATAGCACACTTTGTTTATGTTCTAGGCTATGTCTTTCCTTCATGTCTGATCTCTTTAAAAGTAAAATGGTTATTTGCTTATAAGATAAGTAGCAGATCATGACAATATGTAGTATAATGAAATTGAAATTAACTTTGTACAATTAAGCATATCATTATTAAACATATAAATAAATATTAACTATAGCCAGCTTGCAATGTACCATTATTTCCAGTAATATACGAAATTAAAATAATGTAATTTCCTGTGAGCTATATATAAACTAATTATCACTATCAACAAATGAAAAGAATAAAATGATACACAACTCACAGATGATTACAGTTTCTTCCATTTCAATTTCATTAAGCTATGATTAATTACATTTGCAATGATATATTGTAATGGTCAGCATATTAGGTAACATTGAATAATTATAAATTTTACTTTAAGACATATCCTAATCCAGTTCCTCATATCATTTCACCTCTATGAGCACATTTCTTTTAATGCTAGCTGAATCAGGAAGAAATATGAAGCTCCCTGATTATATATTTATAATCAAAACTCTCTCATGTAAGTAGGACCAAAAATTAATATTTGTTAAAAGTCTCACAACAAATCAAGTAAGACAACATATTTATTAACACATAAATCAAATAATATATTTCAATAACTGCACAACTAAAAGGGTAGTTTGACTACTTACATTAGTAGCACCAAAGTTAAAATAAATAAATTGACAAATAAGGTAAATGCTTATAATGCATTATCAGTGTTATTAGATGGAGTGGAGAGTGGTGGGTCATGTGAAAGTCTGTGCTCATACCCTAATATTAAAGCTAAATATCCTAAATTTTTATTGAATTATAAAAATAAAACTTTATGAAACTATATTTAACTTGTTATAGTAATTTTACACCTGCAATTGAATGAATTTCATTGTCATAAATAAGTTTATATCACAACAGTATTGTTTGTTAACTCGACCTTTACAATACTATTATTTAAGCATATCACATGGGCATGGAATACACACAATATCGTCTAATTCATTAATCATTTCATGTATATTCAAATAAAAGTTAGATCTTTAGTAAAGGGCTTAAATATCAATGTCCTAGTATGCACTGAATGCATGCAGAACATCTTGTAATATTATATGTGTTATACACAAGAATATTAAGTTTACTATCAACAATAATATTAAAACCCATTATCCTCTATAACTCATTCAATTCTCTAACAAAGAGGAAAAAATGAGACCTGCATGAGAAACCATTTACAAAAATCATAACATTTAAATTATGATTAGATGGATATGGCTTATCATTACAATGATATGCATCTCATAATAATTCTGTTAATAATTCAGATCCATGCATAAATACACATGTCCATAAAATATCACTATATCAGTACGCACTATAATACATAGTGAGATAATCATCAGATGCCAGACTTCCTCTGTAATGTATAAAATATATTAAGCAAGCATCTCATTATATAGCATAGTAGCAAGAATACCCTATGAACACCTATATACTCAAAGTAGAACAATATAAAAAAACAATTATGAACAAAATCCTATTTTCAAACTTTAAGTTAATTTAAAATATTCATGTCATAATATCAAATATATACATATCTCAATTTCAATATCTCCAAAAATAACAGCTAAATCCATATATTTGAATTATAAAAGTCACATTATTATTTTATAATAAAATTCCAAAAAGTTATAGCAAACATTTAATCATTAAACTTCAGAGAATTATTTTAATTCAGATCATTTTCACTGTCTTATGATCATAATTGTTTATATATTATCACTATTCATCCAATTGCCATATCACGAATATACATAACATTATTAAGAGATTCAAGGTATAATTGTTTATATTTTCCAACTCAAATTCTGATAAATTTCAATAAAAAATAGTTTATTCTTTTAATAGCATTAAACATAAATAAACATAAGTGAAGCTTTAATTATCTAAGCATAAAATAACAATAATCATATACGTAATCTTTCTATACAAAAAAGTATTTGATTCTATAAGCACTTATACAGTGATTAAAACTTTGGATCATCAAGATATAGATACAGAAAACTATATCAAAATGCAACAGCATGGTATTTCCAAGACTTCTGCAGCAGTTTTATAATAAATATTTTGTGGATTAAATTGGGAAGTTATGGAATAAAAATACATGAAGATTATTTAAGTTGTCTACTTTTGTAAATAAAGCAGTTGCTTTTTTTTATTTTTATTTTTGCAAGTAATGCTTCAGAGCTTCGAGAAATATTATAAAAATTATCAGATGAGAGCAGGAAAGTAAGACTAATAGTAAATGTTAAAAAGATTAATGTTTAATAAATTTTCATTAATTAAAAACTTACAATTGATAATCAGGAATT
Source organism: Epiperipatus broadwayi (assembly GCA_028023455.1). NCBI lineage: Eukaryota > Metazoa > Onychophora > Udeonychophora > Euonychophora > Peripatidae > Epiperipatus > Epiperipatus broadwayi. The sequence goes on along the minus strand of JAQFVV010012429.1, from coordinate 2,340,692 downwards.
AGATATAACCAACTATAAATATGTTAGTCATATTATGAATAGAGATGGAAGCATATTAGATTAAATTATAGAATTAAACATTTATGAATGCTTTTGGTAAAATCAACTTAGTATTGAAAGGAAATATTCCCGTTTTTGACGAGCAATTTTTTTAATATCTGTGTTATTATAGATTTGAGGCTTAGATACTTTTAACAGAAGAGTAATATAGAGACTTCAGATCATTTATAAATAGATGTATGTAATAGTAATAAAAAGAGATCAAAAACAAAATATATGGATGAGAAAAGAAAAGATATCATTGATGTCATTGAAAAAGTTAAGAGACTAACATGGAGTTGAATTGGATATTATTGCTAGAAAAAATGTTAACATATGGACAGTTAACATTTTAAACTGAATCCCAAAGAATTGTAAAAGACAAAAAAAGATCGCATATGAAATACATTGATGAAATTAGAAAGTCTGTTGGCATGATAGGCAAAAGAGGGGAAGATATATGTTAAGCAGTGGATTGATAATGATGATTTACATGTATATTAAATTAAAATAATACTATTTTGAAGTTCTCGATGATAATGAAAACTTATCAGGTCAAAAGCAAAAACATTAGATTATTGAAAGTTTTTTAAAGAATTTGGTCCATAGATATAAAAAATGTACTGTTACAATATCAGCTATCCGTTTCTATGGAATTTTTTTTGTCTGTGTCAGAGTCGTTTTAAAGATTTTCAACAATATTCATTCGGTTTTGATCATAAGAAATTCTTTTTCTTATTGATAAGTTCTACTTTATGTTTTCAAAGCCTTTTTTAATTTAATTTTTTAGCTAAAAAAAAAACTTTTGCTGTAATATATATATATACATAATTTTAAATGAATTTTAATTATATTTAAATTATCAAATTAGTTTCCCTTTCCTCCTATGATCTTTTACATATAAATAAATAATTAGCGAAACAAATTAGAAAGATGTGGACAATCATCATTGTTTATTGTAAACTATGATTTGGATTAATGAAATATTTGATCTGCTAACATGCATGGATGTTGTACATTTCAAGGTATGCATATATATTATCAATTATTAATATTACATAATTCTATAAAAACATATAGCATAATTATTCCATACATATATGTATGTTATTATGGAAATAATTATTTTTCATATATGCACTAAAATCGACACACACTCTCCTGTCAATAGTTGTTTTAAAACCATACATGATGCATCTATAGTTGAGCCTATTCTTAAAATAAACTAACAATTATTGATCATGCTTAAATTGAGATCCGAACTTATTATGAGTCTGATTTTCAAATCAGCACATTATTTGCACAAATTCAATTCATATATCACAGGAAAAGAGAAAGTTTCTCATTTTTAACTGCTGTGTCAGTGAATCTTATTAGTTTATATAGAAATAATAAATAATATTTGTAATACTGTGGACGGAATTATTCTTCACAGTGCTAAAAGTAACATGACAGGAGTGTATGTCAATTTCAGCACATATATTATAGATATATAAATTGCTACATTATTAATTATTAGATAGACATAAATATACTGTATAGTAAATATACATAACTTTTTCAATTATAAGTAATTTTAAAATATATCTAAAATTTAAATGACTGTTAATAACATATGAAAAGTATATTTCTCCAATGTGTAATAAAAATTTTATATTGAAATTTTAATTATAACTTTCAATTTTTTAATAACACATTATTCATATAACTGAAAGTATGTTAATTATTTGTGTTGTGTAATTGTTATATATTTTTATAGAATTTTGCAGAATTAATAATTGATGTGTAATATAATATACATAAAAATATTTTATAAAAAAATATTTTTATTTAAATTGAGGAGTAATAATGTATTACCCTCCCCCCTATTATTTTTTCTTTAACTACAATTGTGGTTGTTATAAAAGTGTAAGGCATCCATAAATTAAGTAACTCAATCACTTGATTTAAAAATAACGTTTGAATTAATTAATTAATGGATGCCTCACACTTTTATTTCAAATTAAATAAAAAAATCAAAATTGTGGCTGAAGAAAAAAATATTTTAGTTTTTAGTTAATTATTACTTATCAATTTAAATAAAAACATTTTTTTAAAATATTATATATATTACGTTATTTTTTAGTATTCTGTTATTTTCTAAACAAGTCACTATATTTGTAGCATTTCAAATGAAATTGTCACACATTAAAATTGTTTACAATATTTATTTGCATATGAAGGCATTTTTTAAAAAAGCACATTTTAGTCAAGCAATCAAGACAAATTAAGATTTCATCCTTCATTTCTTCTTAGATTAATTAAATGTAAATGCTTTTTAGTGAATTAGTCATGAAATTTAATTCAATTATATTTTTTTTAAAATATGCCATCTATGTGCATCACTGAAAACCTACTAAATTGATATCAAGATAGTGTGAAATTCAATTGATAAATACTGTTAGGATAAGCAACTGGCTAGAAAATCCTAAAACATTGCATTGATATGTTATACTAGTATATGTAAAAAATTTGAAGAAAATCCATCCAATAGAAGCATGTTAAAAATTACATAAAAAAAAAAAAATTTCTCCATTAAATAAAAGAATTTAAAAATAATATATTCAAAAAAAGAAAAAATGTATTATATAAAAAATTTTAATTGTTTTATTTTAAAAAATGACTATAGAACAGAGATGCCATAGATTGATTAATTAATGGGATTATCAAAATGGAAGACATCTTGAAATATTTCTTAAATAGAAGAAAAACTAATTTGATAATTTAAATATACTAGTTTTAAAAATCTAGTGTTTTTTCCATCAATTTTTTAATAAAATTATAATTTATGTAAAAATACATTTTGGGCAATTTTTAATTAAGACTGACTAAGAAAATATATAATTAATATTCATTTTAAATGAGTATAACTATTCTAATTCCAAAAAAAAAAGAAGAAAAAAGCATGTAAACAATAAAAAGTTAAAGATCAATTTGCAATGTATATATAAATTAATGTTACAACTATAATTATATCTATATTTATCATGAGTTGGTCTAATATTTTCTTTTACTTATTCTATAGCAAACTTTTTTTTTAAATTAACTTCAACATCTTACCCAATTATAGCTCTACATTATATTTAATCCTTAATCATAAATATTGTACTATTTTACAGTATCTTTAAAATAATCTTTATAACTAAATTGGATCTACCTTGCCTGCAAAAATCTTACTTAAGTGTTTTTTTTTAAAGCCTGCTACTATTTCTTTACTTGACAACTGGGCACTAAAATGTTTGGAGAGAGTTGCTACTGTAATGCTATTTATTAATGAAGATTTGATCTTACCACAGTAAATTTCATATCATTCTATCAGCAAGCTGGTTTTGAAGTCTTGCAATCACTTTTTCAAAATATTACAGAACTTCGTTGACTAAAATCTTTTCATTGCCTCTCCATTATATAAACAGGAGATCTATATCTTCTTTTCCAATAATAAATGTATTAAATTCATTCATATTTTCAATTCAATGATTATTCAGATTAATAGTTGCTTAATTTTTTTCCCATTATTAAATGTAAAATATCTGGAATTTTTTAAAACATTAATTAGTAAACTCAGTCTTAAAAATTGCACTCAAAAGATTAAACATTTTGTAGATCATTATTTGAATTGGTAGTATACTATAAATCTAGAAACTGATTAGACAAAGTTACTGTTTTTGCTTTTAATTAGCTCAAAATAAAAATTCTACCATGATCATATCACATTAATGTTTACTTCATGTTATAAAAACAGAAAACAATGCTTAGCTAATACACACTTCATTTTTAACTGTTTTCATTTCAAATGCCTGATTTTCACTGCAACAACAATTGTTTCTCTCATATCATGGTATAGAATGTAATTAACCTTCCATGAATAATCAGCTACTTTTAAACACTGCCCTGATTGAATTAAATGACTTTCAAATCAATAAAACCAATAAAAACATACACTAATACTTCAAAAGTCATTACAATTACTTATAACTGTTCATCTACTACTAGGAAGTGAATTATTCAATTAAATCCTACATTTTTATATTCTACAATATAGTTATTAACTAAATCCAATTTTGAAAAAAAAAAATTAAATAAAAAATATTTTTTTAGTGAATAGTTTAACCATAAAGCAAGAAATTGATGTAATCTTTTTTGACAAAGTAACAAATTTATAGTACAGTTAAACAAGTTACATTTCTAAAAAAAAATCAGTAGAGTTGAAGTTAACATATCCCCACTATATTTTAAAATATAGAGATATCTACGTTACAATTTGCAATCTTTCTATTTTTAAAATTATAAAAATTCTAAACTCAGTATTAATATTTTTTATTAGTCATTTATTAAACTAGAGATTATCCATTTAATGAATAATATTTCTGTAGTAATTTTCATTACAGAAATATTATTCATTAAATCTAAACTGGATATCTCTGTTCAACATGTAATACATTCAGTAGGATAAATGTTTAATTACAAGCAGTCATCAAAATTCTTGTCACACTATTCAAAAGATGATCAAAATATTTCTTCCATTATCTGAAATTTTATAATTACTATATATAAAAGATTCCTATCCATTGATTTAAGAGAATCATATTGTTTTTAGGTCCATGTATAGAATTTATATGTGCCAAATATAATTCTTAAGTGACTACAATCACCAGATGATCATATTTTTCTTTATTTTATTTATACTTTATTAAAATTTATTTTCATAAGAATTATTATTTTAGAAATAGGCATTACAGTTTATATCTTTTTATTTTCTTAGTGGAGAAAACAATCTAATTCAATTAAACTTACCCTGAAAAGTAATTGATTTGTTATTACTAAACAAACATATAAAATATGTAAGCAAAAAAGAAGTTTGAATGTACACATTATAGTAAGTGTTTGGAGAATTGGTTGTTAATTCTTAAAAGTATCACAATTAAGCAGAAGACACAAATCTTTGTTGTTGTTTTTTTTTTATTAAGAGATATTTACTATCATTACATTAGTAACAATGGTCATAAGAGTAACATACAATATTACAAATATTTTACCTTACCAGCCTTAAGGCGGAAGGCCCCCTGATCACCCCACATCCGTTCATCAGTGTCGCTTGTACATTGAAACAGGATATATGCATCCTTTCATTAAGCTGAGAACCAGATGCTTGCTGGTCATGAAAATTGAGCCGCTATTGCGCCTCACTGCATGAGCACCTCCCATGAGCCGAGTGTTCATTCTCTATAACTGGCACCTGGCCGCAGTAGCATGAGGTTCCTGTAGGAAGGGGAACAATGTCCAAAACTGCACACATTCAAATTCTCTTAACATAAAGCTATAATCGCACCCGAGTGAACCACAATGTGAACAGTTCATAATTTTGATTTGAGAGTTGGGACAAATCTTTATTGTTGCCAGATTAACTTATATTTCATTCAATGCATTATTAATAAATAAATAATTTTAAAATTCTAAATACTGCTATAATCCTTAATTATTAATCATTTAAATACATATAGTGAAAAAATAAAATGCTTTGATTATCATCTGCAGGGGAAAATATTACTAGCATTAAATTAAATCATTCTTAAGTATTGTTTTTTATTGCACTGGTGTGCAATCATTTTACACTATAGACCCCTCCTTCAAATGAAAATTTGAAACATGTATTATTTGTTTTTATAATGTCTAAATTATAAATAAGAGTATATAAGGATATTCACATAATAAAACAATAGTAGTTTTATTTAATATGCAAATTTATATTTTCTAATATTTTAGTATTAAGCACATATGATTTGAAATGAAAATTTCGAAACAAATCGTATTCTTACAAGAAATTATGATACATATAAAAACAATTTATTTTCATGTGATTTTTAAAAATTAAATTTTTTCAAAAAAAAATTTATCATTTTCCAAAACTTAAAGAGAATTTATTAAAAATTTTGCAACCCTAAATAATTTTTGAGACCCCTGAGGGTCACGACCCACAGTTTGTGCACCACTGCTCTATTTTTTATAAAACACTCACATTTGTTTCTAAAAAAGAATGCAATATTTCATTTTAATCACGACAATAATAATTTACTCATGCCTTAGAAACATTCGGAACTTTTTTTACTTTCTAATTCAGAATCACAATATGCTCCTTAAGAAATTTGTATGCTACAGTAACATAAAACTGAAAATCTAAATGGCAATTTTGATGTTTAATAATTATTATAAGTAGAATTTGCTTCCAGATATTAAATATTATATTTCCTATTAGTATGTGTTTCTTTGTATCAATTTTCCTGCCTAAGCAAAGTGTTTGTGTTTTTAAATGTGCGAAAATTAAATAACAAAACATTTGCACTAACAGGGTCAATATCATTATTTTCAATAACTTGATTTATAGCTTACAATTCTATTAAATAATGTTTGAATAATTTATTGCTCAAGAGTTCACAAAAGTTTGAACATCTCAAGAGACAGGACCAGGATTCGTGATCCCTGAATTCACAAATCCATTACTTCATCACTGTGTTAAACCACACAGAACACTGCTTCTAATTAATATAAACATTGAAATCTCTCAGAAAAAAATCAGTCTCGATTTTCTGAATGTAATATTATAATATAATAATGGTTTAAATAAAACATACTGCATGAAGTTAGCTACATATAAACCGACAGCTATGTTAGCTTGGTGACAAAGAACTCAAACATACTTAATGAATCTGGATTGTAGATGAACATTATTCTTCACTTCACATATATTGGTAAGTATCATTCAACATATACTAAAGTTTTAAATTTCACTAGAATGTTCTGAATATCTTTCACATTTAATATAATTATACTCAATGCATTTATTATATTAACTAATTATATATATATATGGTCAAGAGGATATAAACAAAAAATATTCCGTTGAACTGAATTCTAATTTTAGGAATACAGGTGAATAGATTTAAACAGGTTAATATTCCAATTAATTAATCCATCCCATTATCATCCTCCAGAAGGCACCATGTTTGAAGTAAAATATGAAGATCCAGAAGTAGGGTTCAAATCTCCTATTCTAGTGCACTTTCATGAATCGACTATAGATTTTCATATTGGAATGTAATATCAGATTGTACCTTCTCTACTACATTAATAATTCATGCCTGTCCTAAATTATGTACTTCTTTTCAGAATCCAAATTAATATCTACTATCTCTTTAGATATTATTATTACTAGGTTGGAGTTTATATAAGCATCCTATTACATTTTTGGCCTTACATAAAAAAACCAAAATATTATTCATTATAATTTATAAAATAAATATTTGTAAAAGAAATACAAATCATTGATAAAAATAAAAAAAAGCAGTTACAATAATACCTGAATTCAAACTTAAGTCACTTTATTCATTAACTATAAAATAGAAATATAATTTTTCTCCATTTTATCAGATTCTAAATTCCATGAATTTAAATGAAATTATTTATCAATCATTTACATACTTGAGCATTTGATTACTTTTTATTATTATTATAAGTATCTTTATATATTGTGTGTAACAAGTTAATGATGTGAAATAATTTAAGATAGAAAATAGATGAAATTTACATTCAAGTATAGGAACCAGTACTTAAAAAAAAATATTTCAAAAAGGAAAGCCAAAATATCTTTGTTTAAAATCAATAAATCAAAGATATTTCTTTACAGAGCACAGCAATATTTTATATAGAGTTTTAAAAAGATTTACAGATGTGTGGAGCAATTTTAATGTAAGAATTACTTTCTGACAAATGTGTTTACTACTAGAATGATTGATATTGCATATCCATAGATCTGATTCTCAATGCATAAGTTATATTATTCCTCAATTACTCTTCACTTTAGGCATGACAATCAATTTATTAAATTTAACTTCAAATACATACATATAGCAACAAACATGTGTGAAAATATCAACTACTTCAAATATGACAACCTAATGATTTGACTTTTAAAACTCATAATATAAATAATCCTTAAAGAATTATAAGCTCTTCAGTTATCCTGGCCCAGGGAGTGATCAGACATATTCTTATTAAAAGTGACAACTTCTTAAAACCATAAAACATATATATGATATATAAAGAAATAAAAACTCAATGTTACACTCTTGATTTCTATCTCACATTCTATGTATATTGACTTATCACATCTGTACAAATATTAAAAATCCCAGGTCTAAATTACATTGTATTATAACAAAGCAACTTTCAGCAGTTTAAAAATTAATTTTTAATAACTTTAATAATTAAAAATTTTCTTTTCATTACTGGTATAAAAGATATTTATTGCATATATTTTGAAAGTTATCTTTGAAATGCACATTTATATAGTATTATTGTCAAATGGTATAGAGATCAAACTTTTGTTAGTTGATTTCCATAGCCCTCAATAAAATACAATGTCCCTGTTATTATAAGATGCAAATATTTACTAGATATAAATTTCACTAGTAAGTAACTTGTTCAAACTTATGGATTTTAAATTTGAATTAGGGTGCTACCACTATTCATAGATTATAAAAATAATGGTGATAATGGGTTATAATGCATTACAACCATAATTATTTAACAAAATTATAATAAAACTTGGCAATTTTTTAATACTATATATTTATAAATGTATTGATAGATAAACAATCATATAGTTATTATTTAGAAGATCATGTGATGACTGAGAAACCAAATAACAATTTGAACACAACAGTTCATTTCAATTAATTAAACTGAAATATCTTTTTTTTCTTTTTATTCAGCTAAAATTAATGCTGGAAACATTAGCTCTTGCATAAGACAAAAATACAATCAGTTGTTCAGGAATTTGTAGAAACCAAGAGTAGATTGTGCATAAGTTATAATCAATTGGTCAAGCAGATGTTTTACTTTTCTCATTTAATCCAGAAATTTTTAATTTCCATACCTGATTTGAAAAGACCTCTTACCCTTGACTGAGAAACCTTTCGGTCTCACTCTTGATCCATAGATCTTTTACTCTTATACTTGATCCAGAATCTTTATAACTCAAATTTGATCCAAAAATCTTTACCTCTAACATTTGATCCAAAATCTTTAATGCTCGTACTTAATTCAGAAACGTTAAACTCTCAAACTTGATCAGAAATTGTTAACTCTCATACTTGATCCAAAAACTTTAACCATCATAGTTGATCGAGAAGTCTTTAACTCCCATACTTGAATCATAAAAGTTTAATTCTCACACTTGACTCAGAATCCTCCAATTCTCAATCCTTTAAATCTGATACTTCATTTAAAAACTTTTAACTCTCAAACCTGTTCCATAATTTTTTTAAACTTTTATTCATGATCTTGAAACCTTTAATTCACCCTTGATTCGAAATTCTTTAACTCTCACATTCGCAATTCTCACAAATGGATCAAAATACCTTTAATTCTTACACTTGATTCAATATCATTAACTTTCTCACTTGATCCAGAACTTTGTAACTTATACATTCCAGAAACTTTTTAATCTTTTTTACTTGATCCACAAACCTTTTCTCTCGCAGTTGATCCAAAAACTTTTAATTCCCAAATCCCTCTAAAACAGCTTTAAAATGTTAATTGGGTGGCATATTAATGTAAATTGTTCATTGAGATTTGTTGCAAGCAATTTAGCTTAGTGTTAATAGCTGTGGGATTCTAAAGCTAGATGTTACTGAATCGATTCCATTTGAAATTGTTTAATCAACTGAATGGAACTGTATATTAACCAGTCCATTTTGGCACTTGAACATCAAAATACCATCCCTCATATGACTCCTCATGCAAATTATATATTTATTATTTACATTCATAAAAGTACACTTTAAAATTGAGATATTATAATAAGGAGAGGGCAAGCAATTTCAAACTACCACTAAATACTAATCAAGTATAATCACTTAGTCTTAATGTTCTTTTGTCTAAAACACACTCAATTTTTCTTTGGATATATAATTTAGCTATACATATATATTTAATGAAGACTATTTTTACAATATATATAATATCAAAAAATGATCCAAATACTTACATAATTATAAGTTGTTCTCTATTTACATGCACTAACTTATTGCTGAAATAACTCTTAAAAAGGGTTTTTAAAAGTAATTGAAACTTTTAGTTTAATTTTAAAGAATAAACGGTATTGAAATAATTAGGATATCGATTTATATAATTTTATGCATACAAAATTAATTTACCCTTTCCTCAAAAAAAAAAAATGCTGTTTTTCAATTTTTTGTTATACCAAAAAAAACTCACTGGAAATTGGATGGGTGAATTTTTTTTCTGATGAAAGGGAAATATTAAGTTTTTACTAAAGTTGAAAAGCACTCTTTTAAAAATTGTCCAAATATTCATAAAGGTGGTTGAAAATATAATAGTGTGTTCAAATAACATTTTTTTATCAGTAAAAAAAACAACAACACTATTTTTGTTTATTAATCTATGAAAAATTCACAAAAACAGGTTTCTAAAATGTAAATTTAAAAAATCTGTAACAGAGATTTAAAATTTTTTTTAATCTTTTACCAATTTTTATTTATAGCAATAAAAAATAATCAAATGACACTTATTTAATAGAATATCAATATTGATTTAAAACTGATTAATATTCTTTAAAAAACTGAACTAAATTAAAAAACATAATCAAATCACTAAATGACAATATAAATATTTATATATATATAAATAATAATAATATTTTAAACTAAATCAGCATTTACAGTTAATATATGTTTAGCAGTATTACATTTTATACTTCTGCAAGCATGCATATTTTTTTAAAAAACGACTATCATCTCTTCTCAGTGAAGAGCAATATTACCATACTTCACCAATTCTGCAGATATGTATTCCTATTAATATATTCGAACTATTAGTCTGAAATAATAAATAATGACAAGACTTTAAATCCCAAGATAACTTTCCTGTCTAAATATAGAACTAACAGTACCAGAAGTTATATATTTTGGTGGTAACATTGCATATAATCATATTACATAGACTTTGATAATTAAAGACAAAATATATTAGACTCTATTAATACTTAGATGAGTGAATGTATATGCCAAGTTATTTTTTACCTTGAACAATTTAACATAGTGTTAAAAGAGCAGATTCAAATCTGGACAATTGCTGGATTGATTCCCCATTTAAAAAAAACCCCGTATGGTTAATAAAGTGGAATTGTTATGCTCAGCACAGTTACATGATCGCAAGACTTCCTGGGCAATAGATCTTGTGGTTATTTTTATTTCAGTAACAATAGTTATAAATAAAATGTAAGAATTACTGTATAATTTGGCCAATTTATTTTAATAACATTGTAGAAATAAAAGTAGCAACTGAATAGCTGTAGTATAAAAGAAATACTCATACAAAAACTAGTATGGGAATCTATTTAGCATTATCATGTAGTAGCATGGTACCAAACAGAATGCAATAAATTGGATTATCACTATTAAATGCAACCTAATTGTGCATTAAAACGATGATATGGATCTTGTTTTAATATACAGTAAATTTAATTCTAATTTATGTTTAAATGGTTAATTAAAAATAATTTATTATACTATTGGATTGTCAATTCTCTGTTGAGTCAATACAACAGTATAATGTGATAAAATAATATCTCTGATCAACTATAGCAATAATTTGCAATCATTTTGCAACTTTGTAATGATTTTACATTTCTTATGACTCAATAAATTTTAGTAAATGCTTAATGTTTACATGTAAATGATAAATAATATTAAAAACCAGAACATTTTCACATTCTCTATTTGCTAATAGTGACAATAAGATATTAGCTATCTTATATATAAAATCCCCAATGTTATCACGTGATATTCAAGATAAACATTAGGGTACTTTTCTATTCTAGCATGTTAGCCACTTGATGGCATTGATGCTAAGCAAAAACACATACATATAATGTTACCTGGCCCACTCCGTTCTTTGTGAAAGAATATAGAGATCGTACAGATTAACGTAATTCATGATAGAATAGAAAACTACCAACATTTCTTTATTAGAAGGAGTATTTATTTGTTCCACAATTAATAAATCATAATATTTTTACAAAGCATTTTATGCAAAGGCAGTAATTCCTTCCTTATATTTAAGAGGCATAATGGACTTCCGCTTCGAGTAATGGCTGGTAGTGCAAGTATCTTTCCTGCTTGATTTACGGGAACGATTGTTTAAAATAAAAAATTAAAATGGGGCGAAAGAATAAAAAGAACGAGAATACCAAAGTAAGTATTTGTGAAGTTAAAGATAAATTTAAAGTCTTAGATACTAATAATCTGGAGGAAAATAAAAATCATAATGAGAAAATGGCGTTTAAGTCTCTGAGAAAAGAAAGTAAATTAAGGAAATATAATAGTGATACTTCTTTAAATAAACGTAGAGAAGAAAATGATAATAATAGTGATAGTATAAATTTAAAAGAACATACAAATAAATCAAGAAAACAATATAGCACTTACGGAAAAAGCAATTATTAGCAAAAAAACTGAAAAAAGCCTAAGTAGTAACGTTGGCCTAGAAAATCCAGAGTGCGTAATACTAAATAATAAAAAAAGGAAAATGGATAGCGATAATAATTTTGACTCAAGTGAAGTTTTGAGCTTACAATCTGATGCAATAAAACAAGCTGGATTGAGATCAAAATTAATTAAAAAGAGAGATGTAGTAGATAATCAAATAAACTCGGTGAATAAAACTCAATTTATTGATGTTAATGATAACTATGCTGATAATATAAGTAGCAAGAAACTTACAACAAAATCTTTCGTGAAATTAAATGAATACTGGAAAAAGATATTTGTAAAGTGTATGTCACCAAGTACATCAATTTTTAGCTTAATTATTCAAACTAATATAATAACAGGGGAACATATACTTGATAAACCAGATATCGATGAATACTTAAAGGCTCTATATTCTCATGAACTCATTAACACGGTCAAATATACTTCTTTTTTTCCCGCTAGAGGGTTCATTTCGATTGAATATTTCAATAAAGAACAAAAAGATAAAGCTGAAAACATAATTAAGCAAATTCAAAATAAAAAAATTTACTACGTTACAAAAGATCCCAATCCATTGGTCTATGGAAGAATACTGCATACACCTCCAAGTTTCAATGTTGAATTTTTTAAAATCCAACTATTGGATTATGCTGAGATAATAAATTTGAAAAGAGAAATGACACCGGGCACAGCCTTCCAAATTCCATCAAACTCGTGGACAGTAGTACTTAAATTAAAGAAAGGGGTAACGAAAGAACAGATACCACATAAAATAACAAAAGATCAAATGCCCATTTCCATAATAATAAAGGGTAGATCACCATTGTGTTTTAAATGTAATCGAGTGGGGCATATTGCAGCAAGCTGTAACACTGCTAACTGCATGAAGTGTAACAAATTTGACCGATTAAATCACCTATGTAATGTATCATCATCAATTAAGACATGGGCTAATATAGTTAGTAACACAGGAGACGAGCATTTATTGTATGAAGAAGAAATTGATAAATTAAAAAATATGGACATATTAGATGAAGTTGAATTGTTACCAGGCCAAAATGATCTATTGCAGGTTGGAAATGTCACAGGTATTGATAGTCTTATAGATTCATTTGATGAGAATAACACAGACTCGCAAATGGAAAATGAAAACGAAGACAGGGTTATGATAACACAATCGGTAGAACTTATCAACCAACAAGTAAATGATAATGAAGATAGTATCAAAACAGAAGAACTTAGCAACAGGCAAATAAATGGTAATGAGGATAGTATCAAAACACTCAAAAGAAATACACATCAAAAGATTAATAAAGTTACAAAAGATAATAATGGTGATAATCAAATAATGTTGAATATTAATTTGGCAGAATTAAACAATGACTCCTATGATAAGAAAGATGATGAATTAAAAACTAAGGGAAAAGATGAGGATGTGGGGTGTAATATGCTAATAAAATGATTATTAAATTATCAAGATATGAAGAATTCACTAAATATAATATCTATGAATGTTAGAGGAATGAATGCAGGTGATAAAGTGATTAAAATTATAGACTACATTGCTTCCCAAAAATATGACATTATAATCTTATCAGAAACAAAGATTAGTAGCAACACACCAATTTGGATTACTGAAAGACTTGCAAAGGCAAATGTGTTTCTGTACAGAATGAATACAAAATCAGCACAGGGAGTTGCATTACTAATAAATATGAGATCAAATATAAGAAACATACAAATAATCATGTTACAAATAAATTTTATAGTGATTTCCTTTACCTTTTGTGATAGGCTTCATTATCTAATTGCAGTATACTCGATTAGTAAAGGTAAAGATATTCCTAAGCTAATTCATGGTATACAACATAAGTTAATGCAGAAGCCGGGCATTGTTGTGGTTGGAGGTGACTTCAATTGCTCCTACCGGGATATTCCTAAAAGTCTGGAAAACAAACTAGAAGCTCTTGCAGTATATCCATTGGAAATGAAATATGGTAAGGATGCCTACACATTTTTTAACAGCAGGTATATGTCACTAATAGATTTGTTCTTTGTGTCAAATGGTAAAGTGAAAGACTCATTCATTGAAACTTCTCTAGTAGGCTTTTCTGATCACCTAAGAATACTATTGGAGATAAAAAATTATGATGCAATAAAAAATAAGGCCTATGTCTTTTCTATTAAAAAGAACATTATGAGTCAGATAAACTTTACAGTTGATCAAATATCTAACATTTTGATAGTATCAAACTACTATACAAGCCAATCAAAGCTACCTCCATGTATTGCATGGAATAAAATGAAAAAAATTATCTCAAGCCTATGCCGTAATAACACAAATAATATGTTAACACAAAACCAAATGAGAAATAGAATTATTGAAATCAATAAAATACTAATTACTATATCTGGCCTCAGAGAAAATAATGATTTAGTGAAGAAGCTACAACTGGAATATAATGATATATATAAAAGAATGCAGGAAGAAACATATACACGAAGAATAAGAAAATTAATCCCAGATCTTAACAAAATAGTGAAGCCAACAATTAACTATGCGAAAATATATATCCCTCACACCAATGGTATCCCATTGATGATGACAGCCGAAGACTCTGTGATATCGGGTGATGAGGTAGATCAATATATGGTTGTGAGATTAAAAGAAATCATGGGCGAACGAAGGATTGAGAGTGAACAATTCTCCATTCAATTAAGGCAAACTATGAATGGTTACATCTCACATCAGGAGATCTTGCTTGAAATAAAGAGATTAAAGTTGCAAACAGTATTAGCAAATGATGAAATCCCAGCATCAGTGTATAAGCAAATTGGTTATCTTCTGATTGGCCCTTTATTAAAATTTTATAATCAAATGTGCTCAAAGATTTTTGATTGGCCATATATTAACAACAGAATAATCTTCAGCATTATAAAAGAAAAGAATGTGAAAATGCCCCACTTTGAAGAACTAAGAAATATAACAATTGAGGATATTGATGCTAAAATCATTGCTAGAATATTACAAAAAAAATTATTTAGAAATGTCAGTAACAAGATATCAACGGCGCATCATGCAGTAAAGGGCAAGAGAGCAGTAAATGCAGCTATTAAAATCCAAGAAGCTATTAAGCATGCCAGGACACATAATCTAACACAGTATTTTGCATTGCAAATTGATTTTAAATCTGCCTTTGACCTCGTGAACTGGTCTTATCTATTTAATACCCTAAAGGAGCTTATAGCGGATGATCCATTCTTATTGAATGCAATAAAAAATTACATTATGAATAATAGAATTTCTTATAAAAATTTCATGAGAAGATCAGAGTTTTTTGCCCCAGATAGAGGAATTCCGCAAGGATCACCTTTGGCAGCACTGTTGTTTGCAATTTATGTAGATCCCATGATAAAAGAAATAGAGACACTAATAAATGGAATTTACCTGCCCCAATTGGGAGTTTCAGTAAAGGTCATGGCATTTATAGATGATATTGTAATAATTTTTGAAAACTGTTATAATATTGATGTTGTAATGAATATAATCAGAAAATTTCAGCAGGCAACTGGAGCATTAATTCAAGTAAATAAATCAGCAGCTTGGCAATTGGCAACAGGCAAAAGAATTCCCAATGAGTTTGTAGCCCTACCTAAGTCCTTCCTTGGCCTTCCATTATATTTACCAAAAACTAAGATGAATGGACTATTAAACAAATTAGTCACAAGGAAAATTGAGGAAAGAATTAATGGTTTTATGCCTTTTAAACTCTATGAAATAACTAAAACCAAAATATTTAATGCAATTGCAATGGGAGTGTTAGGATATTATGGCCCATGGTTAAAATTATATAATAAATCAAACCTAAAGATTATACAGATGGCAAAAAAATTCATATGGGGAAAGAAAACTTATCTCCTCTCTATCTCGCTTTTACAGCTTCCAATAAATAAGGGTGGTCTCAATTTAATTGACCCAAAAGCTTATGTTCAATTTGTTACTGCTAAAGCTTATATGAATGTAGCCAAGGATCAGTCATTTAATCTCCCAAATGGTGACATATTTATTATTAATGGATTGGGAGCTGAAAAAAGATTGTATCTTACTGACATGTTGATGGCATATAAAGACTTGCAAGATGAACTTAATGTAACCACCCTAGATGGTATTAGATATAAAGATTTAAAAAAAGCAAATTACCAAAATGAAAATAATTGGTTGAGTTGTTCAATGAAAAATGTATTAAAAAAATTTCACTCAATATATATACCTCAGACATCAATGAGATTTATTTTTAAGTTAATCAATGGGATTCTACCTACAACTACCTATATTAATAAAAGACTGGGATTGAGTTTGAATGAAACCTGCATTATGTGTAAGAGGCACAATGAAACTTTTATGCACTTATTTGAAGAAAGCTACGCCTTTAGAGAAATTAGAATGAAGGTCTTTCACAGGCCTATAATAAATCTCAAATATCTTATGAAAAAATATGTTATAAACTTTAACCCGCACAATGCGAATGTAATGATCCATACATTGAAATCATTGTGGGCAATAAGATGCTCACTTTTATTTGATAATAAGAAATTCAATTGGTTAAAAAAAATGGATAGAGATTGGGAGAACTACTTCAACTTATGCCTAAAATATTGGCCCCAAAAAACCTTCCAACATGTATGGGGAGGAATTGCTCTCTCCAGATGTGAAATCTGGGAGTAAAACATAAAATAAAGAAGGGTAATGTTGTTAAAGAAAAAGGGTCTAAATCGTAAACAATGAACAGGTAACAGGAGAATTAAGTGAACGTGTTGCAATGTGTATAATGGACAAGTGAAGGATAATACTGTTCCTTTTTTTTTTTTTTTTTGTCTGTACTAAAAATTGATCTTGTAATTATGTAAATATGTTGTGATTTAATAAAGTGTGTTACTTAAAATAAAAATAAAAAAATATTTAAGAGGCATAATTTGATTACGAGTATTTTTTTCAAAGTCAGGAATTCTGCAGAGCAAAAAAAAAATGTTAAAGCAACCAATTAAAAAAAAAACTATTACAAAAATGATGATAGGCTAGATACATTTGTCAGCAAGTAATTCCACAAAGCAAAAAAAAAGTTGTTAAAGCAAAATGACAGCGTTTCCATACACCAGATATATTTGCCAGCAAATAATTCCACAAAGCAAAAAAAAAAAATTATTAAAGCAACCAATTAAAAAAAATTATTACAAAACAATGGCCTTTCCATAGGCCAGGTACATTTCTGATTATATATAACAGTCAAATTCTAAATAATTAAAATTTAAAGTTAACAGATAGAGTTGTAGAAGAATCTTCTGCTACATCTGAGCCTAGTTCTTAAATATCAATAACTATAAATCAAAATAGGCCTGAAGTTATATTAAACAAGTTTAATTTGCTTTACTTGAAAATGTGAAGGATTATCTTATTAAAAGTGATGATTTTATACTCAATACACGCATATATTTTGGACAGAAAGAAATTATAATCAATCCCATTTTAAACTTATGTTACTATGATTATATATGCATGTATTTAAACAACATTTTGATTATTTAAAAGTATCATGTGTAAGTTACAATCATTTTTATATAATTAATAGTACATGCACAAATGTTTAAATCTCATTAAATAAATGCAAATAGCTCAAAACAATATTATGTAATTTAATACATTAAAAAGATGTTAACTTATACTATGATTCAGAGTATTTAAGCACTCTCTATTAGCTGGATGTGAAAATAAAATATTAGATACTACATACAAAAACAGACATTTGAATTGTGACTTATGATAATAAAATGCTCAGATTATTGATGGAATCTCCTTCACCAGCTCTGGCAAATAATAAATATTACTAACCACAAAATAAAATATAGTTGAATCTTATTTTCATTGAGATTTTCTTTGCTTTATTTGAAAAGTGTGAAAGATGAAAAATCCAAGATTATTAAATGGGATTTTTTTATATAATCAATAAGTATACATATAATTATATTCTGGACAACTAAGAATTATAAAAAGTTTCATGTTTTTCAAATCTTATTAACAGATTTTTTTTTCCAAAAAGGAATATCAAAATACACAATCATTAATACATTGACTTTCATCATTAATAACAATTTTCATTATAAAAAACAGAAAAAAATATTAAACAACTGTTAATAACATACACAGAAATAAATTTACAATTCAATCTGTTTTATTAAGATCTTTGCACCAAAAATTATATCAAAAATTTAAGTTGGCATCTTGTAATATTTCTTCTAATATTTTGTATGCATTTCAATTTGTTCAACTTAGGTTTATTATAATCCTATTCTTGAATGACCACCATGTTACATAATGCCCCTTTAAAGTAATCTTTAAAGCTTTTAGCAGTTTATCTCATTTAGACATAGAACCCCAAAATAATTAAAATTGTTTTCAACTTTAGAAAAAAATATTATTGTAGCAGGTTAAACTTAAGAACATGAACTAGTATAAGATTCCATGTATATGTTGCACATGGAACATGTCTAGCAAATTGATTCTAATCTATTTATATGTACTTGATCTCTACAGCAGTTACCTGCCATATTAGCATCATCATTACATCATTGGCCTCTGTAATTCATAATATCTAAACCAGCTAATATAATTTTTTTTCTAAAATTTATTTTGATAATCCATCATCAGTTTTTTCATTAGAGTTAATAAAATCAATAAACATTTAATCATTGTATATTTATCATTTTGTAATTCACATATATCTAATTATTCACAATATTTATTCTCTTCATAATACATCTGGCATACAATCAAATAAAATTGAGAAATATTTTGCATTTTTTATTTGCTGAATAATTTCATTTTGCATTTGTTATCCTATTAAATTGATAATTTCATTTTGGACTTTCCTGAATAAATATGTCATTAATTGTTTTTTGGACTTTGTTTTTTCAATATGTTGAGTAATAATTCAATTATAATAGTCAACAAATTCAATCAAAATTTAAAAAAATTCTACATTTAGGATCCTATTGTATTAGAAGAGTTCTCCATAATGCAAGATTATTTTTATCATAAAATATAAAGTCAGGTATTTTTAAGATTTGATTCCATTTTTAAACTTCTGACTAAATACTCTTTTCTGAATGACTGCTGATTATCTCCTTCTTTCAAAATCTTTCTAATTTACACTTTCTAGATGTTTCTTTCACTACCTATATGCTATCTATTGTATGCTTTAATAATTAAAAAATTCTGGATAATAATCCCTACCCCATGCTCTCTTATCCCATATCCCCAAATGCTTATGGTTTCATCAATGAATTTTGGATCTTAGAACAGTGGGTTTAGACGTTTAGAGTCTAGTACACTTTCCTTCTAGTAGCCATCATTTATCTCTCTATTATAGTGTAAAGATATCAACCCAAACTAAATAATGTTTTCAATCTTAGCCACATTGCTTGTATAATCATATAGATTTGAAACCAGTTGTTTCTATATATTATGATGTCTTTAGTTTTTTAATACTACAAGCATCTCTATTCTGTAGCCAAAATTTGGTTTAAATAAATAAAATACCATGTGGTTCCCACTTACATTTTATTGTTTTAGCAGTATGTATTTTTCTTTCACTATCTCTATGCCACCTACTTTCTTCAATAACTAATAGTTGCCAAATGATAGTGCATGCTAAATCCCTATTCTTACTATCCTGGGTTGTCCTATCCAATATCTCCAAATTAGTTTCAAGCTTATAGCTTTCATCAGTGAGCTTCTTTGAATTTTAGAACAGTATACTTGGAATTTAGGATCTAGAAATTATCATTTATCTCTCTCTCTTATACTATCAAGCTATCAGCTTTAAACTGAAAAATATACATTTTCAATTTTAGCCCAGTTGCTTGTGTATAGTCATATAGATCTGAAAACAGTCGTTTCTATATATAATAGTATCCTTAGTTTTTTAACAATAGACATTTCTATTCTATGATCTGTCTGGAGATACTGGATAAAACAAAGTAAGATAGGGATTTATTAAGCATTATCAAGTTGTATACATCATTTACAGTAGACGGTGTAGAAGTGGTAAAAGCAAAATGTATACTGCTAAAATTGCAATATGTAAGTTGGACTCATGATAGTCACTTTCTAGGTTTTAGACTATTTTCATGATCAGTTAATTTGGGATTTAAATGTTTCCAATTGTTAAACTCGTTTGATAACGGGAAAAAATTTTTTTTGAAAATATAGAACGCAAAATAAACTATTTTTAGATGTATTACACAGACATAATTTCTTTTGACGTTTTTCACTGTTAGGTAAAATTTTAAAGTATTATTTGCTATTAAAAGTTTTATCTTCTGAAATAGAAAATGACAAATAATTTTCTTCAATTTTTTCTGGTCTGGATTTGTGCTACTATGTGACAAATGAATTTATCTGTGATAGCTGGCCATTTAACAGGATATCATACTGTATAATAATCACTTTCTTGCAATAAGCAATCTTTATCTACTTTAATGCTCTCTAGAGATGTAGTTTTATCAATGGTGTCATCTTCATTCCCATTTTTATTATTTTCTCTGGAAAACACACTTTCTTTGCTAATAAAACTTTGGATTTCATCATTCAATATGAAAAGATCATTTGCTTCTTTTGTGCTTGCAGAAGAACATCATTTTTATAACTAGATTAATAAAGTTACAATTCTTTCCAGGCGCTTTTTTTTTTCAAGTTTTTCCAACCAGATTTTTTTATTACTCACTTTAATTTCTTTTAAAAGTTAAAATAAAAATAATTTTAAAAATAAAACAATTTCCACGAAAACATCAAACTTAAAATACACTTTTTTTTTTGGCCTAAAACTACTCCAACTATAAGTGTGTGGGTGTGAAACAGGTTCACTCCATACACAGTCGACTTCATTTATTATGGGGGATGTGTATGAGAAAACCAGACTAAAAAATGTCAAATTTTCTATCGTGTCACCTAACCTAGAAATAGTATTTATATTTCAATTTAATTATAACTAACTTGTGCAAATTTCAGAAAGGCATAAAATTAAAACTTTGAATATAACAAAATATACTACACTACTTATACATATATAAGTTTTAAGAAAAAATATAGTAAACACTGTTGTTTTTGCTATAAATATTTTTTAGCCTAATTTGGATGTATTTTTTCGATCTCGTCTTGATGGCGCCGGCGCGGAGCTTCTCCATTCTGCCGACAGGTGCCAACGTATCACCCATTCCATTCTTGCTGCGCTACTGAACCTTTATAATAGAAAAATAAGTTAATTAATTTTAGTAATATTAACTTGAATGTTAGTAGCAGAAATTTCAATTTAGCTTTTCCTAACCACTATGATATGGTTAAACTCATTTTACAAATATATATTATAAAAAAAAACATTTTATCATTTTGCTATAGACTTTAATTTTTAGCAAGTACAGTAAATACACTACATTGATAACTTACTAGTAAAAATTAATATTCAAAAGCAATTGTGTGAATTATTTAAAACTGGAATAATAAATTGACATATAAAAATGAGACACCCACGCTTACTAGCATTTAAGAATAATTTTTAAATAAAATTTCAAATAAATGAGTAAAATTCATTCAATTTTTTTAAAAAATAAATATATATTAATATACAAAAAACTGCCATCATTTTTTTTTTTTAATTAAAAAAAGTTATAATTAAATAGTTTGTCTGGAGGTCATGAACATTCGTACACGAAAATATTAATTAAATCGAGATCCACGCACCATTAGATTTCAAAGTCCGTCATTTTAACACTGCACTAAATCATGCAAGCTTCCCCCTCTTCCTTTTTTAGAAAATGCAACCACTTATGATCTTATAAAATATAATTAATTAATTAAAATTTACATTTAAAAATTATAACAACATCAGTTATTTATATAATAGTCAAGGCTGTAATTTTCGCCATATTTGTCATTTTTATTTTAAAAAAGCAACAATTTTCAGTATAAATTTAGAGGTAACTCATTAAATCTGTAATTATTAAAAATATCAAAGGTTTGTAAATCTATCAAAACTGCTATCTAAAAAAGACTTTTAGAAAAATGATGTAAAAAAACAAACGATTTTAATTTACATTACAAATTTTTAAAATAAACGAATTTACAGGTTGTGTAATAAAAGCGTCTTTAGAATTAAATAACAAAATTTATATATAAGTAAGATGTAAGATTCATATTAATGCAAAACTAGAGAGACAAAAATTATTAAGAAAAACAATATTTATAGTTGTCATTCTTAATCTTCAGAAACATTCTAATGAATTTAAATTAGAACTTACAAATCGGTTTCAAGTATTAGTAGATTTTGAACATGATTCAGATTTGAACGACATTAATAGGAAAATAACTGATACACTTTTAAAAACTGCAACAAAGATAGCTGGTAAAAAGCAGCAATTGACCAATAAAATTTCTACTGAGACTAGAGAATTTATGAAGAAAAGAAGGAATATGAGGATATACAACAATGATGCATTAAAAAAGATTGAATATCTCGAATTTTGTAAAATGGTGCGGAAAAGAATTGAAAATGATATAAGAAAGTATAATTGTGAACTAGCAAGGAAAGCTGTAGAAGAAAATAAAAGTCTAAAGAGTGTAAAACAACATTTTGATATTGGTAGGAAATTTATATCTGCAATAAGAAAAAAAGATGGTATTATTACTAAAAAGAGAAATGACATTGTGAAATGTGTAAAAGACTTCTATCAAGAATTATATAGTAATAAGGAACAAGTGCCTCCTATACCTATTATATCTTCCAAATTACCCAGAATTTTGAATAAGGAAGTGAGACATGCAATTAAGTTTATGAAGAAAGGGAAGGCTCCAGGTAATGATGAAATTATAATTGACATATTAAAAGAAACAGATGAAGAAATAGAATTTTTTTTTAGCAAAGTTATATACCAAATGTATAAATGATAAAGATGTACCAGATGATTGGAAGAATGCAGTATTAATGTTTAAAAAAGGTGATAAAGAAGATATTAGAAATTACAGACCTATTAACCTTTTATCAGTTTTATACAAAACTTTTACTAAGATAATTACAACTCATCTACAGAAAACACCGGATTTCCACCAACCAAGAGAACAAGCTGGATTTAAAAGTGGTTTTAGAACAGTAGATCATATCCAGGTATTGAGAGAAGTTATAGAAAGGACAAATGAATATGAGTTGCCATTATGCTTAGGATTTGTAGATTATGAAAAGGCATTTGATTCTATAAACATTTCTTCAGTGATTAAAGCATTGGATCATCAAGGTGTAGATCCAGGATAGTCATATTTTAAAGAATATTTATAAAAATACAACACCAACAATTAGATTACATAATGATAGTAGGAAAATCAACATTAAAAAGGGTGTAAGACAGGGTGACTCCATATCTCCAAAACTTTTTACAGCAGTGCTGCAAGAAGTATTTTGTGGATTAAAATGGGAAGCTAAAGGAGTGAAAGTAAATGGAAATTATTTAAGTCATTTAGATTTTGCAGATGATGTAGTTGTTTTTGCAAAAATGCTTTAGGGCTACAGGATATGTTGCAGGAGTTATCAGATGAAAGTAGGACTAAAGATAAATGTTAAAAAGACTAAAGTAATGTTTAATAGATTATTTCAAAATATGAAAATAAAGATTGATTACAATGAGTTAGAAGAAGTTAACAGTTACAAATACCTTGGTCAGATTATTAATACAGATGGAAACAATGGACGAAATTAATCATAGAATTAAACTTGGTTGGAGTGCTTTTGGTAGAAATAACTTGATACTAAAAGGAAATATGCTTATGTGTTTGAAAAGGAAGTTTTTTAATAAATGTATTTTGGCAGTTCTTACTTATGGACCTGCGACTTGGACACTTAATAGAAGAGCAATACAGAGACTTCAGACCACTCAAAGAAGTATGTAGAGATGCATGTTGGGAGTAACAAGAAGAGATCGAAAATGCAATGAATGGGTAAGACAACAAACAGGTGTTACTGACCTCATTGAAAAAATTAAAAGACTGAAGTGGAGTTGGGCTAGACATATTACTAGAAGAGATGATAATAGATGGACAATTGAAATTTTAAACTGGATTACAAGAAATTGTAAAAGACCCAGAAAGAGACCTCATGTGAGATGGATGGATAAAATAAGAAAGTGTGCAGGGGTGATGTGGAGAAGAGAAGCTAAAGATAGGAAAAGATGGATTGAACTTGGAGAGACCTTCATCCTGCAGTGGATTGATAATGGTTGATGATGATGATATATAAGTATTAGAGTTGAGTTGATCAAGAAGCTTGAATGTAGTAATAAAAGCTTGATAGTAATAAAATTACATCAATGAACAAAAAAATACATAAACTCTTATTCAGAATTTCTCAACAGAGAAATAATAATCACAAAGATCGATGAAGTCCAGATGGTGAAGATTTATATTTTTTCATCGCTTCCTTTTGAACTAAAAAAAAAAAACCCTAGATACTCATTTACCAAATAATAAAAATATAGATATCTAGGGTGACCATGTGCAATTTACATGAAAAAAATATCCTAAGATTGTTTGACATATGAAAAAAATCAGATACAAAGCTCAGTTCATAGTCACAACAGGCAAACATGATTGACATCCACTACTTTTTATGTATATAAATAGATTTATTTTCTTGGAAATGGAATTGAGATTTGTATAATATTTCCATTTCATATTTGTTTAAGCAATATAGGGATAGTTGTATAGCGAATACATTACTGGTCTATAATTAAATTATGAAACATCACATGATACTATATGGCAAGTTTTCCTTGTTTTGGTCTATAATTATGAATGGGAATAAAAGAATGAATAAGTTGGTTAGAAAAAATTAGAATTATGGAAAATAAATATATATGTATAAATTAAATAAGTATATTGGAGTTATAATGCGATACTATTAGCAGAAACATTGTTTAGTGCAATAACAGAAACTTCGAATACAAAAAAAAAAAAGAAGTAAAAATTAGATAAGAAATAACTGTAAAATGAAAGTCAGTAATCAGTGAAAAAAAAAAGCAAATGAATCTAAAATATAAAATGTTTTCAGATGAAGAGAATGTTTATTATAGCTAACACAACTTTTAATTGTATGGTTTTATATGTACAGAAACTACAAATTCTATTCAGTAATTTATATCATATTATACGTTAAGTTAATAAGTAAATCTGACAAGGAATAAACAAATTTAACAATGCAACACAAGGAAAAAACATAAAAAATTGATTGAACAATGTCTCTTGCATTATTATAAGATTCAGAAAATCCATATTCTGGAAATCTTTTGAACAGAAAATAACTTTTAGAAAAAAAAACAAACAGAAGTCTACAAACAGATGTAGGGAAAGAAAAGAATTTAACAATAAGCTGTAATCAATTAGACTTTAAATCTATAGCTCCTACTAAAAAAACAAAACAATAATAGCTTATATAAAATCATACTTCTGATACTAATGATCATAGAGAAACTTAATTGTTTTGGACAAAATACTGTTACACAGCATAGATGCAATAAACAGTAGCTCTTTCAGTAGTAGAAAGCAATACAGCAGAGAAATTCTACAAATTTTCATTATGTTTAATCTAGCTTTTCCAATCAAAAATTAAATCAATCATAATGTTTCAGATTACCAAATTTAAAAAGCTAAATAAATTATACCCATGAATAATATCATCAGTGCTAGTTTCCCTAACACTTTTTTTTTTTTTTCAAATTTAGATGTCTTTCATTTTTACAGAATACATTTCAAACTAAACATTTAACAAGTCTCTTCCTAAAATCTAACTTTAATTAACCACAAAATAATGTGCTAATTTGGTAAAAGCTTGTTTAAACATTTCAGTTCTCATTGTAATATCAAATTTTTCGGATCTTATGTTATCAATCTGCTCTTTAATTTCTGTGTCTGCATTTATTGAGCATATTTATTCATTCTAGATCTCTTCTATCAGATTTTTAAATAGTTAAATATCAGTTTATCAATAAATGAATTACTCAAAAATGAGTGCATTGTAGTAAAAGTTTTCAAGGCTAAAAGATGAAATTAAAATAGTTTGGATAACAGTATAAAGAAATTCCCAGCAAAGAGAATTTCTCAAAATGGGCAAAATAATTAAGTCATTGAAGGTCTTTAAAAGGCTCTTATTCAATGAAATAAAAAATTTATCAACATTCATTCATTTTCCCTATTATTTTAATATAAACATATATATAATGACTTGTAAGAGCTTTATTGTGAAATGGCACTACATTTATTTTATGATCTGGGATTGAATTTAGAACATGTGATTTCAGTTTCTAATCAGATTTTTTTTTAAAGCTGATACATTGCTAATCTTGCTTATCGTTCAATACTGGTTGGAAAATGGGCATGTAACTATCAAACTATCTTTACCTAGAAAATCTAGGGTGTGCTCTATGAGTGAATGCTAATCAGAAAGACTTTTGTCCTGCAGTGTTATTTGTATAAAATTATTATAACACTAATAAATAGAAAAGTATATGCATGTATACTAATAAATATTGGAATTACAAAGATGTCATAAGCATATGTTTTATACAAATTAATAAATGTGACTGGAAATATCAGTGTAATTAATAAGTAATAATAGATTCAGTAAAATAATCAGAAATAATAAAATAGACGTATTTGTTTAATAAACTTTATGCATTATGAATATTTGCTGAAAATCAAAATAATTTAATATTTTAAATAGAGATAGTCCTTTAGTTCAAATACTGTTGTCTGTGAGTAAAGGAAATGATGTGAGAAAACTTAATTGGTGCATGAATTGATATATATTTAGTAATAATAAGTGTGATCAGAAATGTGTAATATAATAACTTTATTCATTTTTATTATTATTTATATTTACAAAAATAACTTTTTTTCCCCTCCACAAGCTTCTAATTTGGCATTTCATAGACAGTTGTATTATAAAATACATTTATTTTTTTTAAAAACTTCTGACTGAACCACATTATAATTAATATTCATAGTATCACAGCATTAGCGAGTATAATTGTTACATTCATTCTTTAATGCTATTTATCAATAAACCACCTAAGCCAAAGAGTAATAACACCTATGGTTAATATAATACTAAAGTCATTGAATATATAATTACTGACATAATGTCAGTTATATAATCATACATGCAAGTTGGATTGGCTTCAAAATTTAGAATGATCTTGAGATTCAGGCTATTATCTTGATGATTTAAAATAAAAGCTGGATGCTTGATATGAGATACCTTAGATTCACAAATCCTTATTAATGAAGGCTACAAGTTAGCAATAATCTGTAGATAAAATAGCACTATCATGTGGCATTCATCAATTATTCAAGTTTACAATAGATATATTTGGAGTAAGGAGAACTGTTTTTAAAAGCTATTTAGTATTGTTTGAATATAGACTATATTTGTGCATATTTTTGATAAAACATGGTTTGGTTATCTATCTTATTATATATTTTATTTAATAATATATTTGCTGCACAATTTTAATATTTTTCTCATTTTTCTTTTCAAAATTTGATGTACAATGTACTCAACACATATATACTATAATAATTTCACAAACAGTCACATATTTCTTCTTTTTAAAACTGTTACTTTATTTAAATCAAATTATTATCATGATTTGTTACCAATATTTCAACCATTACATATGGCCATTGTCAAGGATCTTGTAAATAAAAAATATATATGAAATAAAATTTTTATACATTTCAAATGCATAAGATTATATGTACATTAACTATTGCCTTGCATGGTCATTTTTCATTTCAAACTCATCATATATTTATAAAAAAATACACATTTAAATTATAACTTTAAAAACATCATGTACAAATAATATTTAGTACTAATCATTCATGGAGTCATTATCTACATACCAAAGTAAAAAAAAACCTAATCAATAAATTTCATATTTATTCAAGAAACAAATCTGAAAATATAATGAAAAATAAATATTTTCAAAAAGTATTGTGAATGCAGCATAACAAAAGAAATTAAATTAGCATTTGCTGTTATTGTTCATAATAATGTGTTTTTATGATTCAGATGCTATGCTCAAGCTATTGGCAAGCTCCACAGTGGAATGACTTTTAGATATGAAGGCAAAATTGTAAATAACAAATAAATGTGCAATGATTCCTACTACCTTATTTAGGCAGAAAACCAACTATAAAGAAACATAAATGTATCCGTGCTGTAAACAATGACATTTAATAAATTACATTATAATTAGAAATCAGAATATAATTATTTGAGCACTTACAAACACAGATCATTGGACAGAACATACATTGATATGCTTTAAGATTAAAATAATCGTTACATTAAAAATAAATATTATTCCAATCATATTCATAAGAAAATTGATGTTCATTCTTTAAAAGAATTTAATATACAGACTAAATTTCAACAGGTATAAAACACTAAAATTGCTAATTTGGATCTTCAGGACTGTCATATTATTGAAGCATAAAATTCTCTTAGAGAGTATATTTTGAATATATGAAATATATTCTTGGATTCACTAAAAAAAATTGTGACTGTTTTTCTGACAATGATTTTACTAGTAGTAATTTAATTAAAAGAAAACATGGCATTTTCTGTTTGTCAGAATAATAGATTAAATGTGAAACTTAATAATATAGAAATCTGGTTTAAAAATGATTGGTGGATTAAAATTGCAAAGAAGATTCACTAATCATGGTTATATTGAAAGCAACATGTAGACCTGAGAAATGGTGTCACAATCCTATTAAATCCAGAAGTGATACTCTTATATGAAGACAATGATAGTGTGAACAAATATAAGTATTGTTAAATCCGCACTTACAACTGTGCCAATGTTATATCTGCAAGTCATACTGTGCAGTCAGCCAATAACGCCATAAAATTCCCATGCTGTTCTTTTCCAATGAGTGCTCTCCAACGAATCGGTCTGCAACGAAGCTCTCCAACGAATTGGTCTGTAATGAATGCTCTCCAACAAATTGGTCTGCAATGAAGCTCTCCAATGAATTGGTCTGCAACGAAGCTCTCCAATGAATGCTCTCAATATCTCCACTGCGGTCTCTTTCAGCTACACCCGTGAACTACATTTCGACTGGGCGCTGATCATTAACCGCCAGCACTGACACGAGATATCTCTACTTAAATACTGCTTACTCAGTACTGTTTGACTGCTCTCTCCTGCTCTCTATATTACACTGCTAGATGTTACCCAGTCTTCTTATCGCTCTCTGACAACTGCAATGATCAATCAATGCACTGACCAATAAGGTAATGTCTCTTATCTAGAAACATTTGTAATTAGCAAATATTTCTAGGAATTGTCGATCGCCATTACGTCAATGCACTAATTAAATTCCTCAGCTATCAGAGCGCGATCTAAAAACAGCCTTACGAATAAATTCTAGTTTTTTTCTTGAGTGCACAAACATGTCTGCCATTTTACAAAACACTACAATGATAGTGTGAACAAATATAAGTATTATTTTGATAATCTTATGAATAATAATAAAAAAATTCAGATGATGACTTTTAACAATATATCCAATTTATCTAATTTAGATTTGGACGAAGATATTAAACTTAATGAAGTCAAAATAGCTCTTTGTAATTTTAAAAATGGAAAAGTTGCCAATCTTAATGAAATACCTGAAGCAATTTATAATATGGTGGTAATATGTTAGCTTTTAAAGTACTGGAATTTTTTAAGAATATATGGAAATCATAAAATTAGGCCACCCTATCTTAAGAATGTTTTTATTGTTAAAAATTTTTAAAACAAAGGATTTAAACAAGATCACAGTAATTATCATGGAAAGATACTTTCAAGAATTTTGTTGACTAGATTGCTTTCAATTAGAGATAAATTATTACCCGAGACAGTGTGGTTTTAAAAAATTAAGAAGCACTACAGATATAGCTTTTGTTGCCAGGCAAATGCAAGTAAAGTATCAAGAACAAAGAAATTATTTATATATTGCTTTTATTCATTTGGTCAATGCATTTGATTCAATTAATAGACATGTTTATGGTATTGTTTGAAATTAATTGATTGTCCACCAAAATTTATTCATATTATGTAGCTTCTACAAAATGGAATGATATGATTTATTATTGCCATAAGTGGAAAATCTTAGATATTTGAAATGAAACTTATGTTAACAGGGATGTGTAATTAATAGTCTTGGGAATTTTTTATAGACAGCTTAATCAAACAAACATCAAGATACAATATAGGTTTGATGATAGAATTTTTAATATGAATTGATTAAAAATAAAAACAAAAATCTTTTCTTCAAATAGATTTTGGATTTACAGTATGCTGATAATTGTGCTATTTTCGCTAGTTCAAAAGATGTTTTATAGAATGATCTTAATGTTATGAATGCAACATATAAAGACTTTGGTTTATTAGTTAATGTTCAAAAAAACTCAAATTCATTATAAATTACTGTTATAAGAAAAATCTTCAGAAACTTTTAGCTCGAATGATTATCAACTTGAGAATATAAAACAATTTAAATACCTTGGCTGATTTATAAGTAGAAAAATGGGCTTAGATATTGAGTTACAACACAGAATATAGTGTGATGTTGCTTTTAATAAAAGATGGAGTATTTTATCAAAATGAAATAACTACTGCAAATTAGTTATATATATATAGAATTGTTATTTTACCTAATTTATTATATAAAAGTGAAACTTGGATACCCTATCAATGCAATATAAGGATATTAGAAAAGTTTCATTTAAGTATGCTCCATAGAATTTTAATAATACAATAAACATTAAATATGTTCTTTAATCTGCTGGAGGTGATACTGTTATTGAATCCATCATTATAAAATCACATCTTTATTAGAATGAATATATAAAATGAATAAACAATCTAAGACTTCCTAAAAGGGTA
The DNA here is from genome assembly GCA_028023455.1 of Epiperipatus broadwayi. Lineage (NCBI taxonomy): Eukaryota > Metazoa > Onychophora > Udeonychophora > Euonychophora > Peripatidae > Epiperipatus > Epiperipatus broadwayi. Next base: position 2,309,028 of record JAQFVV010012429.1, on the reverse strand, counting down.
TTTTATGGTGCATTTGAGCATGGTTTTCATGGGAGGTAGACTCTGCAGTCAATGTATAGATTAAGACATACTAAAGAAGTGCAATGTCATTTGTTCCAATACACCAAAGAGCTACAATTAAACATGGTGTTGAAATATTTCAGAAAGAAATGTTTTCTGCTGATGAAATTAAAAGACAACATTGCAAAATATCAAGAAAACAGAAAATTGGACCAGCATGTTCTATATTCGGATGTATTTATAGTTCATAGGCAATCATCACAAAACTCATCTCTGAAGTAGATTTCCCCCACTCTCCTTCCTTTTCTTTTGCCATTTCTTATTTTTTTGGAATTGGAATAGTTCATAATCATTTACAAGTGGCTGTTAATTTTATTATTATTTTAAATTTATAATTCTAATGCATCTTTTTTTATATATAAATATAGTATGAATATGAAATGAAAAATAAGTATATCCAATATGAATAGTTAATACACAGAGGCAAAACTTTCCATACAATAGCATCACTCAATGCAAGCTAGAGTAATCAATGGATGCAGGAACATTTGTGCATAAAATTCCTATCTAGTGTCTACTCATTCAATATCCTCATACTGGTTTCTAAACTTGTGGCTTTTGTCAATCAGAAACTTTGGATGTGAGAACACTGTGCCTGAATCTTATGATCTAATTCAACCCTCCAGCAGCCACTTTTTACCTTTTTAGCCAACTATAAAGCTTTGAATCCAAATTAAAAACACAATATTTTCAATTCAACCTCATTTGCTTATATATATATATATATAAATCTGAACTCAGTTCAGCATCCATACATTTTGGTATCTTTGGTTCTTTAATAACCATTGTCACTATAATCTTATTGGAGAGTTTTGCCTAAGTATAAACAGCTTGTGTAAGTATAAAGAATGGTGATCATGCAATGTTTAGTGGCTTAATACCAATCCAAAATGTATGAATGCTGAATTGAGTTCAGATTTATATGACTATACAAGCAAATGAGCTTGAATTGAATATATTGTTTTCATTTTGGACTCAAAGCTTTATAGTTAGCTAAAAAGGTAAAAGGTGGCTTCCGGAAAGTTGCATTAGATTCTAAGAAGTAGATGCAGTGCTATCAGGTCCAAGGTTCTTCACTGATGAAAACCATAAGTTAGAAACTAGTCTAGGGATATTGGATGAGTAGGCACTAGATAGTTTTATGCATAAATCTTCCTTCCTTATCCACCTCTGTGTAAACAGCTTGTATAAGCATAAATAATGTTGATCATGTGGTGAGTAATTAATATATACATATAATGTTATGCATGTGAAATGTATAAGATTTTTATTTCACATAAATCTTTTAGTTGGAAAATCCTTGGCAATGAATATATCTAATAATTGAAGCATTGAGACTGTGGTAATGAACTTTATTCAAATAAAATATTTTTAAAATAAAAAAAAATCATATAAATGTTTATAAAGTTGTAAGAATATATATGTATTAACTACTTTACATAATGAATTACTCTTTCAAAAGTATTATAAAAAATAATCGAATCGTTATTATTCAGGAAGTCATGGGATTTCAGCACCTAAAGTGATAGATGATATTCTATTGAGGAATGTACAATTTTTTGATATTATAAGTGATGCTAGAAAGATTTTATTAACAGGAAATAAGTCAATACTGGCTAATTGTGAAATAATATTAATATTATATTATTACAAACGGAAATAATTATTAATATTACAAATTTCAATAATTTATATTACTGTACTAGCAAAAGATCTGATTAGATAGGCAGTCTTAAATGACTATAGTTGATTATTTTAATTATTTAGATACAGTTAAACAAATTACATTTGATTAATTCACTCTATTATTATTACTAGATGCCACAAAGTTTAAGTTAATTCCTGATAATCAAATGAATTGCATTTCTCCAGAATGAACCATCATTACCCTGATTTCTAAATGACACTATTATTGTGATGATATAGTCTATCTACCTCATTACTGGTTTTCATCTTTTTATACTTTTATATTGAATTAAATTATATACATACTGTGATCAAATTAAGATAATTTCAAAGAGTTATTGGTAGTACAATGAATTTAAGGTATAGTCTGATTATGATGTATTCACTTAATTTTCTTGGAATCCTCAAATTTTCAAAAGCATCAGTACTTTTTCTATTTTTGCGTTTCAATACCCAGTTTTCATGTTCTTAAAGAGTCATGGGGAAATTTCATTAACTTAAATAATTTTAATCTTCCTTTTTAAATATACAGGTTTTCCATTGTAAATCTTTTAGTAAATAACTTGACTGCTAGACTCTTTGCAGTTAATGAGTGATCCAAGAAGGCAAAACTGTTCATTTTAAAAATAATAAAACCTGTTACTTTAATGGCTTTTTAAAATAATAAATAAATAACCAAATAGAGGAAAAATAGTCAAATCCTTGACAAAAAGTGTTACTGAATGTGTTTTTTAATCAAATATTATTAGCACTTTATTAGCTGTTGTTCAAACTACAGCTTAGTTATTAAAAGTTTCATATTTGAAATTATTTATTATATAAACTATCTTGCTTGTCATCATTACTTAATAAGTGATTGTAAAAAGCTAAAAGTCTAAACTATTGTTATTTGATTCTCTGATTATCTTTGAGTTGTTGTTGTTTTTTTTTAAATTTATCCCTGATTATATTAAATTGTACAAAAAACAGAAGTTTTTTAATTTGAAAAGTTAACTCAAATAAACTTAAAATTCTGCAGATAAAATAGGGCAAAAAAAAAAAACTATATTAATACATTTTCTAATGTGAGTTTGATTACAATTCTGGACAATTAGTAGATTATTTAAATTTTGAGTTATCAATCAATTTCTCATTTGTCAAAAAAAAAAAAAAAAAATTAACATCAAGAATTGTTTTTTTACATACTCTATTTAGTTTGTTAAAACTAAAGATATCTGCTGTTAAATAAAACTTAGGAAAAAATCCACAAGTTATGAATAATGAATTGCTAGAGGTTTTTTCATAAAAATAAATCTATATAAATTTCATGACAGCTAAGACTATGACTACACAACATAGCAAGAAGAAAGAACTGCAATTGCTACATTTTTGTTAGATAAAAATGATTATAATACTAATGGTAATAAAAATAGTAATAATAGTTAACTTTTTAATGCCTTTTTATTTTAAGACAGATATGAAAATCAATTAATGATAGAAAAGAAGTTTACAACTTTTTTTAAAATCAGAATTAAATCTTTAAATCTTCATTTTACTAAATATTATATTATATATATATATTTAAGTTATACGTGTGTATTTTCATATTAACACAAATACTAGAGTTTACAAATACATTTTTCTAACACACAGTTGAAAGTTTAAATAAATATTTATAACCGAAACACAGGCTTATTATATACTTGTGTCTATATATGTAATATATAGGGTATATGGACACAGACTTTCACACGACCCATCACTCTCCACTCTATCTCATAACACTGATACACTTGAACACACATATGTCGAAAAGATAAATAATCACCAAGAAAAGATAAATAATCACCAGTATACGTATTTCATGCTAAACCAGCAATCACCAGTTGGTCCAGATTACCATCTCCACACATATATGCTATAAGTGCTATATGTATTAAATGGATTGCACTGTACATGAGGGGGCAGATTGACCTTAGGTCAACATGGGTGTGACAAGAATCTTGTTCTCCGGATGGCCTTTGAGCATTCCATCATCAGATTTTCAATTGGATGGAGGGTTGAAGAGTTGGAGTGTGGAGTAGATTGAAGCCTGTCCATTAAAGTATGAAGATTGGCTATCTTAATATATATCTGAGCATTTATAGCATATATGTGTGGAGATGGTAATTGGACCAACTGATGATTGCTGGTTTAGCATGAAATATGTATATTGGCGATTATTTATCTTTTTGACATATATGTGTTCAAGTGTATCATTGTTATGAGATAGAGTGGAGAGTGATGGGTCGTGTGAAAGTCTGTGTTCATATACCTTATATATTAAATATTTATATTGTTTTAAATATTTTTGTACAATTTTAATAAGTTTAGAATATATGTAAAATTGAAGTAGGTCTGAGTAAATATTATACATGCCTGCTGATACCACATGGCAATTCACTTATTTACATTAATAAATTTATAAAAGTGCTATCATATACTAGCAGTGCATTGAGATAATTGTCAAAAGTGTTTAATAAGCAAGGTTATATAGAGACTTGCTTCTGCAAATACAGTAGTCATTTCACATAAAGATATATTATGCAGGTTAAGATAAGCACACAAATAAAAATTACTGGCCCACAGAGTGAGTCATTACAGTGAGATGATTTATTTTTTCTTGCTGTTAACTAGATAGAATAGTAAAATATCCTGTATTATTTTTTATTTTATGATGAGATCAGTGATCATAAATAATTTAACTCTAATAAGAGGGGCATAACATATATATATATAAGAAATTATTTTTTATCAATATTCAATCTTCCTTTCATTTGTTTCAAACCATAAGTTACTTTTAGTTTAATACTGTTAAGTTCTCTATGATGCACCTTTATTGCTTTAGTTATTAAAATATTCAATGAAATTTATTATTTTTATTATTTCCTATATTTGAATCAATTTATATAATGAAAAAATATTTGCATATATATATATATATGTATTAATATTTTACAAAAATAACAATACAAATTTTATTCTTCTCATTATTTTACTTTATAAAAAAAAACACACACACATTATAAGTATATATCGTATATACATCTTTGTGTGTGTGTGTGTGTGTATGTAAAAGAAAAAAAATTTTGAAAGATGGTAGATGTATAAGTAGATTAAAACATAAAAAATACAAAAATATATATTCAGTATTTTTTTTAATCACAAAAGCTGCATATCATTGTATTTATCTATCTAAATACATTGCAATATATGTATACATACTCATAAGTTTAATAAATATGATTTATGATTTTGTTCTAATATTAAATGAAATAAAGTTGATTAAAAATTTACAAGTATCAGAAGAGGAATGCAAATTAATAAACTGGGCTATCAGTATGCCTGCTTTACAATCACAAATCCCTTCTTGATAATGTCCAAAGTAAAATTCAAGCATTTAGTGCTATTTGACCCAGAAATTTTACAATCAACAATATTTGCAGAAATATAGACTTAGTAAGATATGTAATCAAAAAATTATAAATGCATGTTTTTTTTTTTAATATTCTCAACAATAATCAAAATATAAATACTAAACGAATCTAAAATATTGTTAAAATTGCCTTGATGCTGGTGGTGGATATTTTGAATAATTACTGCCTTAACTATTTAAAGATGAAATTCTATATTTAATAATATAATATATGAATTATAAGCTGATAATGTTTAACACAGTATCATAACAAAAGATAATATGAAATTGTGAGCTTACTATCCATAAGTTTTAGCAACCTTCTCTTCCATTGATAAAGTTCAAAATCATACTTTAATCATGGATGTTTTTCTTTTTATTGTCAGTACAATGATATAGATCTGAGACATCATAATTGCCTGAGCTTTATTTTCTAGTTAAAATATCTATTTATTACCAAATTTATAATGACAGATTAACTATGGACCAATTAGTTGACAAATTCTTTTCCAGATCATAAGTACGATAAGCGAATATATTACATAATACATTTTACGTTTTTATATAAATTCGTACAATAAGCTTATATATTAACACTATATCATAATACATTTTAGTTATTTTTATATAAATTTCTAATGTCCACTCCATACATTCTTGTCATTGGAGCTTTTATTACTATGTGATTATTCATATAGTATAGGAACATGGATGGGCTGCTCACCAACATGCATTAGTCAGCGTGGTAAGTTTATTGACTTTTTACCCTCTGAGTTTAAGATCAAGAAAACCCGTGATCTTTCTTCTCAGTTGCCTGATAAGGCAGAATAAATGCATGTAGAAATGATAAATATTTTTCCAATGGATATATACAATCATGACAGACAAAAAAAATAAATCATGGTCCTTATTCCCAGGAGGCTGTAAAGTCACCAACCAAGGCAGCAGGTGGTGGCCAAAGGTGGAGAGTGCTAAGATTCCCCTGATTGTGGACCCAGGCTGCCATTTGATGATGACTTTTTATTTAGGTACTTACAACTGCAGATCACTTTCAAGTGAAGGAAGATTGCAAAAATTAGAAGAACTGTCTTATATTAAATGGGACATTATTGGACTGGGTGAAGTTAGAAGAAAAGTGAAGAGACAATTGATTTAAAAAGTGGACATGTACTCTACTATAAAGGCACACATATTGGAAATACAAGTGAAGTAGGATTCATTATAAATAAAAAGTGGAAAAACAAGATTGTGGAGATTGATGGTGCATTGGATAGAGTGGCAAGATTAGCTATACAATTTAATAGCAGATACCAAATGCAGATAATTCAGGTTTATGCCCCAACAAGTTCTCATAATGATGAAGTAGTAAAAGATTTGTATATGGTTATATAAAAGGCTTTTGATTAGAGCAAACATTTTAAAATTGTTATGGGAGACTTTAATGCTCAAATTGGTAAACAAATAAAAGATGAAAGTGCTGTAGGTAATTTTGGTTATCATAATAGAAATGAGAGAGAACTTAGACTTGTGGAGTTTGTAAAAAAAGAAAAACTTTATATTATGAATTCTTTTTTTGAGAAAAATGTTAAAAGGAAATGGACATGGAAGCATCCAAATGAAGGTACAGCAGAATTGGATTATATTTTGACTAACAGAAAATACATATTTCAAGATTGTAATGTTCTTAATAAATTTAACATAGGAAGTGATCATCAATTAGTAAGATGTAAGATACATGTTAATGCAAAACTAGAGAGACAAAAATTATTAAGAAAAACAATATTTACAGTTGATATTCCTAATCTTCAGAAACATTCTAATGAATTTAAATTAGAACTTACAAATCAGTTTCAAGTATTAGTAGATTTTGAATATGATTCAGATTTGAATGAAATTAATATGAAAATAACTGATATACTTTTAAAAACTGCAACAATGATAACTGGTAGAAAAAAGAAGCAATTGACCAATAAAATTTCTACTGGCACTAGAAAATTTATGAAGAAAAGAAAGAATATGAAGATATACAAAAATAATGCATTAAAAAGGATTAAATATCTTGAATTTTGTAAAATGATGCAGAAGAGTTGAAAATGATATAAGAAAATATAACTGTAAACTAGCAAGGAAAGCTGTAGAAGAGAATAAAAGTCTCAAGAGTGTAAAACATTTTGTTATTGGTAGAAAATTTATATCTGCAATAAGAAAAAAAAGATGGAATTATTACTAAAAAGAGAGATGACATCATGAAATGGGGATATTTCTATCAAGAATTATATAGTAATAAAGAACAAGTACTTCCTATATCTATTATATCTTCTGAATTTCCCAGAATTTTAAATGAAGAAGTGAGACATGCAATTAAATGTATGAAGAAAGGAAAGGCTCCAGGTAATGATGGAATTATAATTGATATATTAAAAGAAGCAGGTGAAGAAATAGAATTTTTTTTAGCAAAGTTATATACCAAATGTCTAAATGATAAAGATGTACCAGATGATTGGAAGAATGCAGTATTAATATTAATATTTAAAAAAGATGATAAAGAAGATATTAGAAATTACAGACCTATCAGCCTTTTATCAGTTTTATACAAAATTTTTACCAAGATAATTACAATTTGTCTACAGAGAACATTGCATTTCCACCAACCAAGAGAACAAACTGCATTTAAAAGTGGTTTTAGTACAGTAGATCATATCCAGGTATTGAGAGAAGTTATAGAAAGGACAAATGAATTTGAGTTGCCATTATGCTTTGGATTTGTAGATTATGAAAAGGCATTTGATTCTATAAACATTTCTTCAGTGATTAAAGCATTGGATTATCAAGGTATAGATCCAGGGTATTATCATATTTTAAAGAATATAAAAATGCAATAGCAACAATTAGATTACATAATGATACTAGGAAAGTCAACATTGAGAAGGATATAAGACAGGGTGATTCCATATCTCCAAAACTTTTTACAGCAGTGCTGCAATAAGTATTTTATGAATTAAAATGGAAAGCTAAACGAATGAAAGTAAATGGAGATTATTTAAATCATTTAGATTTTGCAGATGATGTAGTTGTTTTTGAAAATAATACTTTAGAACTGCAGGAAATGTTGCAGGAGTTATCAGATGAAAGTAGGACTAAAGATTAATGTTAAAAAGACTAAAGTAATGTTTAATGGATTTTCTCAAAATATGAAAATAATTATGATGAGTTAGAAGAAGTTAACAGTTACAAATACCTTGGTCAGATTATTAATACAGATGGAAACATAATGGATGAAATTAATCATAGAATTAAACTTAGTTGGAGTGTGCTTTTGGTAGAAATAACTTGATACTAAAAGAAAATATGCCTATGTGTTTGAAAAGGAAGATTTTTAATAAATGTGTTTTACCAGTTCTTACTTATGGATCTGAGACTTGGACACTTAATAGAAGAGCAATACAGAGACTTCAGACCACTCAAAGAAGTATGGAGAGATGCATGTTGGGAATAACAAGAAGAGATTGAAAACACAATATATGGGTAAGAGAACAAACAGGTGTTACTGACCTCATTGAAAAAAATCAAAAGAATAAAGTGGAGTTGGGCTGGACATATTGCTAGAAAAGATGATAATAGATGGATAATTGAAATCTTAAGCTGGATTCCAAGAGATTGTAAAAGACCCAGAAAGAGGCCACATGTGGGATGGATAGATGAAATAAGAAAGTGTGCAGGGATGATATGCACAAGAGAAGCTAAAAATCAAGAAGATGGATTGAACTTGGAGAGAACTTCATCCTGCAGTGTATTTATAATGGTTGATAATCATGATATGTAAACAAAATACACTAGAATAACTCTACAAAATTAAAAATGCCTATATAAAATTTAAAAATAATTTCATTGCTATAGTCAGCTTATGGCTTTTCCGTCATCTTGGGTAGCAATAAGTTTAATTTTATATAGGCATTTTTAATTTTGTAGTTATTCTAGGTATGTTGTTTATTATATTTATATCACTTGATATTACATACGTGTGTGTATATATATATATATTACAAAAATGTAATATAGAGAGCATACCAATAACTCGAACAAGCTCTTAATTCATAAATGCAGTAAGGGAAAATATTTTAATTCCCTATCCGAAAATGCACTTATAAATTAAGAGCTTGTTTGAGTTATTGGTACACTCTCTATATGACATATTTGTAAATACAAGCTTATAAATGCAATGTCACACTATATATGATTTGCTTTATTGATTATATTACATAAAAGATCTTATAATGTGGTGGTAGGTTTAGTCCAATGGAGATATTGGTAGACTAAAGAGCTAGCAGTCTAGATTGATTGCAACTAAACCAAAAGTAATAAAATCTCATTATGTTTATGTAAATGAAATTGTTCCATTGAGCATCTCCTTGTAATATTCTAAAATCACATGATTTCCTGTGATTTATGTTTTTTTTTGTTATCTTGAATGCATCTATCAATCTATCATGTCAAAGGCCTAGATTCAAATGCAAGTAGAGTCTAAAATGTTTTTTCAAGTAGCAAAGAATTTTATACAGGACACATAAGACAATAATGATCTTAAGATAATCTGTATTAGTTATGTGATTATTAGTGTACTCATTATAAAAGAAGCCTGATTATAATAGGATATATCTATATTATTTTCTAGTAAAATATTATGCACTTATAAGTGCTGAGCTTTACTCTTTTTATATATGTTAATATGAATGTATCATTTCAAAGCCTTTTATTTAAATTTTACTTTAAAATGTATATATATACCTTCATAAGAACAATTTATAAACTAGTTTTAAAAAATAAAATTACTAAAACTATTTTATATACTTTTATGGCCATTCTTTCCATTCCTTCCAATAAGAGTTTCTCTTCATCTGGAGTCAGTTGGTTCATTTCCTTTGAAAGAGAATGAACTGCCTTGAATTGCACAGGATGTAGTAGAGGATTCTTTTCCAAATGTTTTAGTGTAAATACTGACTCAATATCATCACAAAATTTAAAATAATTTACATAATCAGGATCAATTTCTGATTGATATCTATAATGTGAAAAAATAAACGTTTTTTTTCTTCTTTTAAATGATCCTTAATGTTTAATCAATAAAATTGAATTTAAAAAAAATTAAAAACATATTTATTATTATTATCAAGTGTCATTAAAACAATGTAGACTTCTGTCAATTAGATATAAGCTGAGCAAACTAGTAAATTTTGTGAAAAAGACATAGATTTTTTTCCCCCAAGTGCATGGATAAAAACTAACCTAATTAATTATAGAATACAGTATTAAGCAGTCAATGGATATCTAATTATACTCAGCTAAAATGTAAAATGAAGATGGAAAATCTTTCAATTCTTATTACATAAAATTAGCAAACCTGATTATTGCTTTCTCTTTTACTAATTCCTCTGTGAAATGCAGTTGGAAAAACCCATGCCTTGCAGGATCTAACTTAAAGGCTGCTTTATCTTTGCTTTATTTTTGAGTAATTTACAGTGTTTTTATCATGCTGGAATGAAGATCCAGAGATGATATTGTTACAATCAACATCATCCTACATTCCTATTACACAACATGCAAATTAATTAAAACAGCTTATAGAATGTTTATTAGACTGTATAAAATCACCAAATAATTCAAATTTATCTATGCTTTTACTTTAAAAATATTAGGGTTAAATATTTTTAAATACATGTTGTTTTACAATAAGTTATCCAAATTTTATTATATAAGTAAGTTAGTTTTTGTTTGATGATATATTTAATTATCACAGTATCAGAGAATTATGATAAAATTTATAATCATTTAATGTAATGCAATTAGGAAGTTGTGTGATGTTCAAGCATGTTTGAATGAACATAATAGTTCTATTCAACTGACTAATCTGAGACTTCTATTTAACTTTCCTTAGTGGTGAATTTATGGTGACTGTTTGCTGCAGACTAATAATAGTCTCTTAACACAGCTTAATGTAATATAAGTGGTGCTATATAAGAAATCCAATATAATTTTAATACCAGAAAATAATTAATTAAACTGTAACATTAAAAAAAATGCATATAAAAAAGACTGAAAAATAAACTTCAGTTATTAGGCAAAAAGTAATTATCATAATATGTTTTTTACAAAACAATTAGAATTTTTCTTAACTGATAATAATGGTGAAGTTAATACTGATTTTCAAAATCTAATACCATAATGAAGCCAGATAATAAACTGTCTGTAATAGTTTATCTTATTTTAATTAAGGTAAAAAATTTAATTGAAAACTTTGATAATAAATGTTCAAAAAATCCAAAAAATAATAATAATATAAAAATCTTGTTATTACAATTTTAAAAAAAAAGAGATTTTAATGATACTCCAAATCCTAACAATAAAATAATCTCATCAATCTTTTTCTAACTAATATTTTTACAGCTTACTCATAATTTAATCAGAGAATGATGTTGTGATATTTGAATTGGTCAGAAGAATGATCATAAATAAATGAAGATGATGTTGAGAAAAATGAATTACTTTAATAAGAATAAGTTCAAAAAAAAAATTGTTAATAATATATAAAAAATAGTGAATATCAACAATTGAATGATAATTTTAGAATTTAAACTTGCTTAACACTGTATGAGATATAATAAATATAAAAAAATTAATTAGAGATATCCATACATGAAATACAATATTTAACAGAAACCCAGTTCTAAGATTTGCACATGATAAAAAAAACAACACCTTTTAGCTCAAATAAAGTTTTTTGGAAACACCTTGGTTAATAAAAAATTAATATTCTGCCAAATATATATGTATATATTAGACGTTAAGAATAGTAATTAGAGGGGATTTAAACCCAGACTTTCAAGCGCCCTTCAGTCATCAACTTCAACCTATATAACCCATACACATGATTACATAATGTCAAAAAGATAATTGATCTTCAATATACATATTTCATGCTGAACCAGGACTCATCATCATTATCTCCAACATAAACACTGATTACATATATATGTGTGGGAGATGATCTGGATCAACTGATTAGTGCTGGTTCAGCACAAAATATGTATTTGGAGATCAGTTACCTTTTTCACATGTACGTGGTAATGAGTATGGATTATATAGGTTGAAGTGGATGAGTGAAGGGAGCTTGAAAGTTCTGGGTTCAAATTCCCTCTAATTACATCTAGCTTAAGTATAATACTATACTTGTATGTAAAGATAAGAATATATATAAATTTTGTGAGATGTTAAAAATAAAAATTAGTTTTGAAAATTTTATAAAGACACTGCTTTGAATTTTCAAATATTTAATTTAGTTAGGAAATTATTGCCTAATAAAAAAACTTACTATTTTTTTTTTGTTTGTAAACAAAAGCTGGTAATGGTAGAATTTCTTCTTGTTTATTCATTCTTGGATATGCAAAGTTTTACTCTTAGATGGAGTACTCCAAGCAATACAAATCTAGAATTCAATCTCATTTTTATACTTAAAGATTCAACTACAGTATCCATGAATTAACCATTTATTTAATTATTAGACTATACCGATAGTTTTGTTATTGCTACAACTAGTAGCGCTCATAATAGAAATGCTCTAAATTATCACTAAATCTTGTTGAAGAAAATAATATGTTGCTATCATCTCATTTATTTTTTTAAATATCGAAGTTTTATACAAAAATTAAACAAAATCCAATTTTAATATAAAAAAAAAGAAAGAAATATCACTATTTCTAATTTGAATGATTTAAGAGAAAGACAGATAATTGTAAAAATATGATGAAAATTACAATACTCTACACACATATATATATAAAACATGTTTTGCAGGTTCATCCATGTAAGATTTTAGTTTAAAAATTCCAATGTTTGGCACAAGCCCTCAACTCGGAAATAAAACTAAGATATATATATAATTTGTACTAATCACTTAATAAAATTTAATTGTATTATTTGTATACATATATAATAAATTTAAATGAATAATATTTTATAAATATATTTTATGTATAGTGTATAACTTAATGAAGCATACCTTTAATTAATATGTGTGGCTATCTTCATTTTATGTTTATATTAGATATTTTTTATAAAAACAACTAAAAGATAATATTACACCACTGAAAGCATATACAGAGAAGTTGCTATGCAGACAATATTTAGTTCCAAAGCCCATAGCAAATTACACAGATAGTAGCAATACTATATTTACAATATTATATACTATGCTCTTTTTTTATACATACAGTAATTTTCAATATATATATTATAAAAATCAATGGATCTATGGATATGATAAAAAATTGTTATGAAAATAGTAATTTTAATATTATATATTGTACCGTTTATTTATATGGTACAAATATATTGGCATCCAGTAAGATATTTAAAAGCTAAGAAAAAAAAGAAAAAGTAAATTTAGTGTTCTTACTAAAAAGACGCAATTTAATTTTTCGTTTGTATAATCTATTTTTTAAAAACGTACAATGAAAGTAAAATTTTCGTCCATATTTTTTTTGTATCTAATTAAAAATTAAGGTAAAAATTGGAAAAACAAAAGACATACAAATTACTAATCCAGATAAACTAAAAGAAAAATATTTTAGCTAATTAAAGATGGCAAAGGAGGACTTTGTAACTTTAACTTAAGAGAGAGTGTACAAGATTATTATCTTATATGCTGATAAAAGGACAAAAGGATGCGCAGAAGTTTCAAAAACTGGATCGAGGTATAAAAAGAGGAAAACTTCGATCTAGGTCTTCTCTTTACCTTCTAGTTACGTGTCTGAGAGTTGGAGGTTTCTGCGAGCATAACCTGTGGGCGTAATATACTTCTGCACAGGTACGCCACTTGCTGTACCAAGCTCTCACTCAAGCATGGAAATGGGCCTTGTGAAGACCGCTTTTTGCAATGAAAGGGTCACTACAACCATGCCTTTTCTCCAGCTATAGAACGGAACAATAATGGAAGATGCCGGCAGGAGAGACCAATGGAAATTCTTATGAGCTTGGGATCCCATAAACCTACACCAACTTACTGGTAAGTTAAGAGTAACTTTTCCCGACTGTGACAAAGTTTGCAAACAATTCTTAAAATAAGCTTAAAATAATCCTGATAAAGACTTTAAATTTTATTCTCCAAGAGACTCTTGTTTACCTAAGAACTATAATTGTTGAACTGTTTTTTTTATTAATTGATTCATATCTGGATTAGCGTGTGTGTCAGCTTTCCAATTAGTTCATTCATAATGTTTTTTTTAAATATATTTTAATTTGTTAGAATAAAAATATTTATTTCTAATACCAACTATTCATTGTACGTGATTAATGATTATTAATAAATTTATTAATGTTAATTATTAAGATTTGAAAATATAATTTACCTTTGCCAACGCTGTACTGAAACTCAATCCTCCGGAGTTTTCAGATAAATTCGTCGTAACTAAATAAATAAAAGGGGTTTAGCTAGTGGATTCCGATACAGAATCCTGGCGCCTTTCAAATAAATTAAAAGCTGGCTTACATGATCCCATTATTTTAGTAGTTACATTAGTTAAAGGGATATTGTGTGACCAGGAAAAATAATTGCATCCATTAAATCTTATTGAATTGTCTGATGAAACAAATTTAATAGATAGGACGTAATTTGGTCATCCAGTACGGGTAGTTAACTTGTAAAAAAAAAACCTAATAGAGTAGTGGACATTACAATATATATATACTATATTGCATTAATCATACATTAAAGTATTAAATTAAAACTTTAAAAATGCTAAATCAAAATTGCAAAAGTAAATGTAACCAAGTCATTATATTCATATGTGATCATAGCAATAGATATTCACATCAGCACATAGCATGTATATTATATACACACACATCTTTAAACACATGTAGGCACATATACATACAATCAATAGATTAGAATTATGGGCATTTTTTAAATATTTTCAATAATTAAAAAATAAACAGTTAAAAAAACTTGGGCAGAGAATATGCATGAAAATTTTAATTGAAATTGTATTTATATATTAACAAAATTGATTTGGTTCAAAGGTAACATCTAAAATATTTTGGTGTGCCTAATTTTAAAGTTATTAACATAGAAATTGATATCATTATATTTGTTTTCAAATGATCCTCATTTAGATCCAGTTTTAGAAAAAAATCTTGAAAATAAAAATTGCTGAAAATCTTTTTTAAGATTTTACTATTTTTTAATCTCATTTTTATGTAATGCCTAAATAATTATTGCTAATATAGAATGCTCTTTCTTGTATTATCATGTGCTCTTTTGAAACTCATATGACTCAAAAGATTATGTAAGACTTATTTCTCTGAGAAAAGAGTTATATCTTTTTAGTTGTCTAAAATTATGTATAAAATACAGATATGAATGGTAATGATTAAGTCACTAAGCCAATTACCAATATCCTGTATATGTGTTTGGTAACTATATTGCACAACCAGTGAAATAAAACAATCTAATTGAACAAAAAAATATCTTGAAAGTTACTACAGTAATCTGCACTCTATTTAATAGTTACCTCATTTCTAAACTGTTTGATGTCAACGATAAGCTTGCCAACTTCAGTAAATCTTAAATAAGGTAAAATTAGAATAACTTTTATTGGACAACAAGCTCAACTGATTTCCCAAAATGTCTCATAAACCAAAATGCAAAAAAAAAAAAAAGGCAATTATAACGAGTTCCTAAGAAAAAAATATTAACTCATTATCTTAAATTCTAAATATATAAACACCCAATTAAAAAAATGTTTACACTGAAAAAAGTGTTGTTAATGAGTTAACATTTTACTAGACATATTATTAAAAAGAAGTTCTAACATGTGGGTGAATATTCTATATAAAAACATTTCAGTAGCTTTAAAATTATCAATGAAAAAATTTATATATATATTTTTAGTTTGCTATTTTGCTTCTTACATAGAGATATAATATTTCCTGAATCACAAGTGTGCAAAAAAAAAAAAAAACTAAGCACAATGTAGATTTTAAAATAAATTAAATTAACATAATGTGCATTTAAAAAATTTATTTCTGGTGCACTTTATGATCAATTACAAAGTTTTTTTATAGTTTTTTTTCTTTTTTTTTTTCTATGTCAAATGTGTAGACCGAAGCGAACCCAGGCCAGCTGCTTGGAAGGCAGATATGCTAACCACTAGGCCACCAATGCTTGACAAGGTTTTTGTAGTTGTATTATCTAATCCAGCGTTTCCCAACCTTTTTTGGCTCAAGTACCACTTGGTAGTACATCACGCTAAATTGTACCACTTCATAAAAATGATTGTATTTCATGAAATTTGTTATTGCGAGTGTGTTATTTTATTTGCATTATAAATATTATAGGGTGATCATGTATATTCACATCACATAATGAGACAAATTACATTGAAACACGCCTAAACGTCATGCCAGATTATAAACTCACTGTAACATATTTATATGTATGTGTTTGTTCAAAGTTTCATATTTTTTTCCAAAATAATTTATTAAAGATTACATTAAAGGTTATTTGGTACATATTTTGTTCAAAGTGTTTTCTCGATCCTTCATTTGGTTTTCCCGAATTTGATACCGTTTTCTCTTTTTCGGAGCATCTTGCTATTGGTTGGGCCATGGAGAGGATAAATCCAGCATGTCCCAAGTCATGGTAAAAATAACCTCAGGGGTTATCAGGCTATCTCTTGTTCTTGTTTTCTATATATTGTTCTGCATGAAGTTAATAGGATTAAAATTTTGATGATTAAATACTAGCTTACATCTAGTAATCCACAAAAGATGATCAAGAATTAATGAGAATCTAATTTCTGGGCATGATCCTTTTCTGATACATTCTTTCAAATTAAATAATTTAGATTGATTTGTCTTGATCCGACTCACTATTTATCTACTATTTTGTCATATTTCGTTTATTAATAAATGGTTTTAACACAAAATTATAAAAAACCAATTAATATATTTTCTTATCATAATCAAATATTTTTATAAAATAAATTTAATGAGGTCCTTGTGCTTGTTTCGAACAACATATTTTTTTTTGAAATTTGGTTCAAAAGATGCGAGGTATATACCCTTAAGTCTACAGCTGCATTCAATCTGTTTTGATATTTATTTTTTAAAAAAAATATATGAAAAAAAAGCTCTTCCTACTAATTCCGTATTAGTAAACGGTAATAATAATTTAAGAGCTTTCTCAAAAAGTTGTTCATATTTTTTAATGTTTAACCAAAAATTAATTAGATTGTGTCGTTTGAATTCTACTTGTAAAGTTCTGTCACATGATAATTCTATTAAATTTTTTTTATTCTTTATATAGCTTTTTCTAAATTTTCTGCATAGAAGGGGTTTGAAATCCAATTATCATTTGTGTTTTCGGGTTTTGGAAAATATTTCATGAAAGACCATTTTAATCCTGTTAAATGTGCTATTATATTTTCTCGTATATCTTGAGACAGACTAACCTTATTTTCAAACAAAAAAATATGTAGAGTTTCGAATACTTCCGATTGATTGTTTTCGATACACTGTTTCCAAAAATCTAATTTCTTAATCATACTTTCAATTTTATCATTAACATTAAAGATCGTTATCGACTGTACGTATTAACAACTTTACTGTATAATATTATTAATTAAAATAATTTTTATGAATTATAGAAAAAAACGTTTCTATATTTTTATGATTTAATTTTTTTTTATGTCCGCCATTATTGATTATTTTTCGTGTACCACCAACCAGCAACTCGCGTACCACCAGTGGTACGCGTACCACAGCTTGGGAAACACTGATCTAATCAATAAGTGATTTTTTTTTTTTGCAGAACTGTTTTTTCCCCAATAGTCATGAATTTATTTATTTTACATAAATACAATTAAAACTAAATAAAAATTAAATTTAAAAATGTAATGTATAGTTAACTGCTAAAGTTTTAATAATAAAAATAATTAAATCATTTTATTTATGTTTATGATTAAAGCCATCATTATCTTGAAAATATCACAAACAAATTACAAGATTTATTTAAAATTGAGCAAATGATGTTTTTATCTTATGTTTATTAATCTGTGATCATATAGTTTATTAACTGCAAAATGCATGAAAATCATTTTTTTCTCAAAATAATTTACCAGTACAATTATAATATTAAGATATTTTTTGCTGCAAGTATAATAACATTCATAAGAATTTTAAATTGCTAAAATTAAATGAGTGAATATATTTAAGCTAATGAACACATTTTAAAACTTAAATATTAATGCACTTGGTTACTGTATATAATCAAAATATGCTTTTGGTTACATATTATATTGAATGATATTGACATTTTTTTTTTTTAGCTTTTGTATTCATTAACAATGAAAATCTTCTTTACTTTGAATATTTCAATAATGAAAGCACTAATTGTTTTGCAAGGACACTGGATGAAAATTATATATATATTCATCATATTTTAATTCTATTATCAAAGTATATTATATATTGCATAATGAATAAATTCTGTACCATAGTGTACATTTTTTGCATGATTGTTGCTATTTTATCTGTGGGTGATATAGCTTTAATGAAGTCGCTATCCTGCAATGTTTATCAATCTTACAAAAAGCCACCGTTTTGAGAAATGATAGTTTTTATTAAAGTTTCAAAAAAATTTTTTAAAACTGTTTCAGTTTGAAGAATTTTATAAGACTAAATAATTAAATCAAATCTTTAAAATATATGAGCATATACAAATAAACTTAGTTTGAAGTTTTGGTAAACAATTTTTTTCCTTAAAATATATTATTATCAGTAACGATATAAATGTTCAATTATCAAAAATATGTGAAATTTGAAACTTATCTTACATACACAACTGGATGAATTATGATTATTAAAGTATAGTATATAAATATTTTATTAATAGTCTAAATTTTTTTATTTTTGCTTGCCATTTATAATAATACTGATTAAGTAATTCTTATAGTGAAAATATTCACATTTTTGAAATAAAAATCTTTGCTTTATAGAAGAGATCATTTCCTTGATATTTGACCATACTTATTTTGCTGGAGATTAATATCTGTCATGTGATAAAATGTTTCTGAGTATGAAATAAAATAGCTTTTAGAAACATTATAATTTTATTGTGCTTTCATATATTTAAGATTAAATACTTTTGAGCTGCTTAGAATGATTCATTGCTTCACATGCTTTTGATGGAATGGCAAATCAATTATTTAAAGTATCATACATTGTTTTTTAAGGATTTATTTTAACTTATATGATTAGCTACCTGTAAGATTATCCAATATCTATGTAACATGATTTTATCTTAAATATTATATTTGTGTATTAGTGTTGTCACATAAACTTATATGTTTTATATTTGCATACATATTTACTCTTATTTGAACACAAAATTTATTACACAGTAAAATAACAGTTAAACTTCATAGAACTTTTTTTTTTTAAGGTTATACATTTGTGAAAAAAATTTAGAATATTGAAGTATATTTTTAGTTTTAAAAGAATTTTATTTAGGGAGAATATTGAAGTATATTTTTATATATAATAAATATCCTAAATCATTATATTTTTTTTAGTGGGATTCAAACATAATTACAATTTTATCAATTTTATTTAACAGCATCAAGATGTATTTATATAAAAGTTTGTTATGAAATTGCAGTATTCAAGGTCAAGGTATAAACACACATAATGTATAATGAATATGTAAATAATAATAATTGTATAAATATAACGAATATGTAAAACAATAATAATAATTGTATAAATATAGAATAAAAGTAATAACTGTAATGTATAATAAATATGTAAAATAACTGTATAGTAATTAAGAATAACGATTGTGTAAAATTGCAATGTTGTTAAATCATAGAAAGTTGTATAATAATAGAAAGCCCAGCTGACCTTATAGGGTCAGAAAACTATGTAAAATACCATATATGGTGAGAAACATGAAAATACTGTGTGTATGTGAAAACGTAAGTGAAAACACCATATATGGTTAGGAATGTGAAAGACTCCAGAAGTCTCGAGGGGTATATAAACCCCCATAACCTGATCTAATTGTTCTGAGTTTTAATTATAGTCAGAGACTCCTGCCTCTGTAAGTCCAAAAGCAAGACTAGGCTATTTATATGCAGGTCACCACGACCTTTTATTATTTTATTTCGCCTTATAATAGGCTATGTATATAGTTAAAATTATCCGTATTAAACTATAATCTTACTATCTCAATTCTGCCTTTGTCCATTTATTTACTTGCTGGTCATAAGACACAGATTCTATTCCTGTCGTTACTGTGCCAATTTCTGTGTCCTATGACCAGCAAGTAAATAAATGGACAAAGGCAGAATTGAGATGGTAAGATTATAGTTTAATACGGATAATTTTAACTGTATACATAGCCTATTATAAGGCAAAATAAAATAATAAAAGATCATGGTGACCTGCATATAAATACCCTATTCCTGCTTTTGGACTTACAGAGGCAGGAGTCTCTGACTATAATTAAAACTCAGAACAATTAGATCAGGTTATGGGGGTTTATATACCCCTCGAGACTTCTGGAGTCTTTCACATTCCTAACCATATATGGTGTTTTCACTTACGTTTTCACATACACACAGTATTTTCACGTTTCTCACCATATATGGTATTTTACATAGTTTTCTGACCCTATAAGGTCAGCTGGGCTTTCTATTATTATACAACTTTCTATGATTTAACAACATTGCAATTTTACACAATCGTTATTCTTAATTACTATACAGTTATTTTACATATTTATTATACATTACAGTTATTACTTTTATTCTACATTTATACAATTATTATTATTGTTTTACATATTCGTTATATTTATACAATTATTATTATTTACATATTCATTATACATTATGTGTGTTTATACCTTGACCTTGAATACTGCAGAAATTAAATTGATATTACTTAATAAATAATTTTGTTTAATGTGCTATTTGCATAACTATAGCTGTACAATAATTTGTTTTTCAATAATTGATATTGAATCATATAATTATCTCTACCATCAGTAAATTTTAATTAACTTTTAAGTTTGTTTTATTATATATTTGCTGTGTTTCTATTTGATATCTTCAGCCCAAGAATCTCAATTGCTTAACCTTAGTGATAATAAATTAAGTGTGTGATGATATGATAACAATCAATCCTTAAGCTATCGACCATCTCAACCTGCAATCAAGGTATCCCCCTTTAACAATAAAGGTGGAACCACCTTTATCTAGTCTGATATGTTTGTGTGAGATTAATAATGCAAAGAAGTTTAAATAAACCTCATTAATAGGGCAAATATAACCTATTCTGAAAGCAGACTAATAAATAGTCAATTGTGAACATATTAAAGCCTGTCATAGATAATATGAAACAGATTTGAATCTAGTTCTGGCATATAATTATTATTTATTTTCATGAATAGTATTTATATTACATTACATTATTAAATATATAGATTAGAAATCTCTTGGGATAAATGTTAAGTCATATTTTAATATATTTTGCTATTAAACTACTCTTATATCTCTACATTTCCAATTTTTCATTATCATCTATTCTTAAAATATATAAAACATATTTGTGATACAATTTAATTTAAAAATTACAGTACATATACCAATTAAGATTATCAACAAAAAATAATTTAAGAAATAGAATAATAAAATATGGAAAAAAACATTGGAAATAATAAAATGAGTTAACACTAACATATGTAAAAACTTACTACATCTTATTTATTCTGATTACAAAAATGGATGAAGATGATAAAGCATCACATTATTCTTTTGATGATGTCAAAGTATTATCATTGCTATGATATTTTGGTTTTATAAGAATAACCAAACCATTAAAAGACACAGTCTCTTAAGTCTGTATCCACTTCTAAATATATGCAAACAGCCCATTCTTGCATGAAATCTCTCCTTTCAATAGATTCTGTCTTCTTACAAACTTAAAGGTTTCTGATACAATACAAGGTCATCTATCAGAATGTTTTTTTGCTCAGATCTTCCAGTACAAAATCAAAATCTTTTCAGTTTTATCCAAAAACTTATTTTATAATGTGGATAAAACTTTAGCCATTTCCGGAATACAAGCAATAATAACACATATTTGTTGCTTTGTTTTCATTAATCAATGACTTGTTCTTCCTTCACAAGTGCCAATTTAATAATACTATTTGTTTTCTTTTATAATTAAATTAATAATTTACATTTTATTCCTTAAAAGAGGCACTTAATTTATTTTCTTAAGCTTGGCAGAATTACTGTAATTACTAATTTCATAATTTGAAATCATATCAATGGAATTTTAATTTAAAAAAAAAATAAATTGCAGTGAGTATATGAACGAATGGAGGGGGCATTCTATGATAAGAAAATGATTGCTGATATACAAATAAATATGAACACGTAAAATCTACATTTTAAAAATTAATTTATACATTTTAATGTTTTACTTTTTTTGTTTAATGTAAGAGCGAAGCTATAGATAGTGAAACAATGAATATGACAGGTCCACTGTTTTATAAAAATTACTTAAATAACATTATTGATTTAAATTTGCTACATACACTATAATAGTTTAGAACATTTTCAGAAATATTTGGTCAAAATATTTATACAAGGCATATTCTGATGTGAACATCTTACGTGAGCTTTTACTTTGTTTACGTAATGCCACATTAACTTAAATTTAAAATATTCAAATTTTAAATCAATAGTATATTGGATATATAAGCATAATAATAAAAAAGTAATCAAAGTTGATGTATTACTTCCTGGATTAATTATAATGTACAAGGACTTTTTATTTCATATGAGTAGAAGAATGCATAAATTGTTTAAAAATCTAAAATACAAGGAATAAATCCTTTATGTTGCTTTTGCAAATTAAAAATAAATCCTATATATAATAAAATATCTTTATCTAACAACAAAATGATATAAAATGTCAATTAATTTAATTAATAATTGGATAATGAAAAATGAATGGAGGGTTGTATAATGTGTTATTACAAAAATATTTAAGTGTAATTATAGGCTTGTGTTAATTTTATATAGAGCGGGTAGATGTCACTATGTATGCAATATAGGTTATTTTTGTAATTAAGACATATTGAAAAGAGCAATAATTTAAAATTTGCCGAAAAGAGCTTTTATATATTATTTTTATGTGTTATGATTATATGACTATATTACAGCTATTGTCAAATATCATTTTGTTGTTAGATAAAGATATTTTATTATATTTAGGATTTATTTATAACAGAAATAATTGTATGAACAGTTATAAAACATCAATTAATTTAACTAATAATTGGATAATAAAAAATGAATGGAGGGTTGTATAATATGTGTTATTGAAGTGTAATTATAGGCTTGTGTTAATTTTATATAGAGCCGGTAGATATCACTATGTATGCAATATAGGTTATTTTTGTAATTAAGACACATTGAAAAGGGTAAAAATTTAAAATTTGCCTAAAAGAGCTTTTATGTTATTTTTTTGTGTTATGACTATATTACAGCTATTGTCATATATCATTTTGTTGTTAGATAAAGATATTTTATTATATCTAGGCTTTATTGTTTAAAAACCAAGTTAATATAAATTCCAGTTATTAGATAATTGCAGACATTTTTTTTTCCTATTTTGTAATAACATTGATTTTAATTTTATAAATAATAAAAAATTATTGAAAAAATGTAAAGATGATGGGTTAAATTTTTATAATTTTTTTTAAAAAAAATTGAAGACATTACTTGCTGGAAAAAATGTTTTATTTAGATTTGTTTTGTGCAAATTTAAGCATCAACTTAAAAAATAAATATCTTTCTAGTTACATTTCCACTAAAATATGACTATCTTGCGCACATGTGCAATGAGAAAGGCATTCCTTAAAAGATTTTGTTTTCATCAGCACATGAACAAATAGGGTTTATGGATTTTTACTGACTATTCCCCAAGGTTAAATCTGAATTCAATTAATATATTCAAACAGCAAATGAGATTATTATTTTTATCTTTTAGGAATTTATGAACATGTCTGATTTGTAATTTGAATTATATTTTATTTTATATTAGATTTTTGGAAGCAATAAAATGGCTCATATGCATTAATAATTACAACTCAGGCACAATGCCTACTGGGAATTTTTGTGCTTTGCATAGAACAATAGTAACATTTACCTCTAAGACTAATCCCATTGGTAAAATGACAAAGCTAATTAATTTAATATTTACATGAGAATGGTTTTGCATATGAAAAAATAAGTCATTGAAATTCATATATTACTTCTTAAGTCCTAAGGAATTAGACTAGCTTTATTTTTTACATTTAAATATGTATATTAATTGTTCAAAAAAAGTGTGAATTAAAGATGGACAGTGTTGAATGTTCTAATTAAAAATTATTTCATTTTTTTTAAAAAAAAAAAAAATCATTTTTCAGACTGTTGGATGAATCATATTCATTTATTCCAAAAAAGATTAAAAATAAAGTACAAGTAAATTCAGCAAAATAAATAAATAAAAAATTAAATTCAACTTATCATGGAAGTTAAATGCTAATGGTTGTCATATGAAAAATTAGGCCTAATCACATTTGACATCTTTTTTTAAAATAGCATTTTTTCAGAATATTGCATAAGAAGTATTTATTTTTTTCAAAATAAAATAAAAGTTAATGAGCTATATTAATCTATTCCCAAGTAAGTAATATCAAAATAATTGAATAAATTCAATTATGTTCAGGGGTAGATAATAAAAGTCAATAATATTTAAGAATAAATTATGTGGTTCATGGACATTAATAAATGTTATTTTTATTCTCAGAAAGTGGAACATAACAGTTTTTTGGCCTAGAACTTACAACCACTGGTAAAAACAAAATATTAAATAACCTAAATCTTGTCTGAGATTTGTCTATACTAGAGAAAAACAATCCATTAAAACGAATCTATTATTTCCAAATTATAAAAATGCAGACAGATTCTCACTTTATTTAATATATGTAATAGTTCTTATGATAGTAATATAAAATAATATATATTGTTTACTAAATGGTTTTGCTCTATTCAACCCAAAGACTTTTGGTAATATGATTTAACTTCAAAGATATTCTTTAGAGGTGATTATCTGATAAATTTTCTGCTTTAATATTATCCATAATTTCTTTCTTTAGTCTATTTTTTTATTTCAAATGTTTCAATTTATATTATTTTGGACAATCATTTGATATTCTTATTGTCAAATGATGTGACCTATGACTATTCTTCTTCAATATATTCTTTTTCTGCATCTTATCTATCCATAAATTTCCATCATCTTACAATGACAATTTTTCAGAAAAAAGTAAAATTTCAGTCAACATTTTTTAGAATCTGTCTCAGATACATATGAATCTTCACATTAAATGAAACTTCTAATGAAGTGGGTTTTTTTTAATTTATACTAGAATTTTTTTGTGTATTATTGTAAGGACAATTTTTCAACCATGTGCAATGTAATTATGTTTCACCCTTTTGTGTATCCATTTTATTTTATGATTTTTGTCCCTTTTTTTAAACCGACCTTGATGTTGCTTTTAAGAAACCACTAATTTTTTAAAGAAATTTCATAGTTTTCTAAATTTTTTCCTATAAGTGATATCTTTTATAAAATGAATTATGTGCTAATCTCAGTTTTTAACTTTTTCACAATGTCAGCATTGTGCAAAGGATTTATAATATTTTCCAATAAATGCTAAAGATGAACTACTTAATTCTGTATAGTTTAACACAAAGTTAAATTGATTGATAGACCCAAGATTAAAATTATTTGGACCAATTCTTAGTTGAATAGAATAAAAAATAATTTGATTAGTTAATTGAATTGAATTGTTGTGCTAAGCCTGCCATATGAATGTTTGAACATTGTTAAATCTCCTGAGAAATTAAACCATGTAACTGTGATGTATTTTGACTTCTTACTAAAATGTTTGTTTAATGAGATTCAATGACATTACTTCTTACTATAAACAGAACAAAATAACTTAAAGCTTATCTATATTCATTAAATGAAATGAAAGATTAAAAACCATAATAAAAAAAACCCTGTATTTTGATCCAACTCCCAATCTATAAATAATGTAGCGAATCTGTTTATGATTAAATATAAATAGAAGATATCAGTTTATAAGGTTTTACTATATATAGAAGATATCAGCTTAGATGGTTATGCGGATAATTGATATGTCTTCTACAAACTAAGGTGTTAGGTCACAGGTCAATCAGTATGTCAAAAGCGTAGATTATTTTATGTATATGCTACTATTAATATGCAGTTATAGCAAGAAGTGATAACATCATTTTATATATTTTTTAGATTTATATAATTTAAATATTACTAATAGGAAATTACTGATGTCATATGAGAATTAACTTGTGATTTATATATGTCAGTGAACATCTTTAGATTTAAATTCAGATTATTTTTTTAATAATTCATAAATGATTAATTCTAATATGTCATAGCTATTTGGTCTGCTTAATAACAACTAAAGAATGGATAGTTTACAACTTTTTGATTACTAATGAAATGTCATCAAATTTTATTTGTCCTCTCACTTTTTTATATTTAGGTACATTGAAGATATTTTTCTTATACAGGTTTATATTATACAATCTTTATTCTCACTTTATAGATATAATGATACTTCAAAAGGATTATAAAGAGGCTTATTAGAAAACACATTATTCTAAACTCATGCAAATGATTTGAAAATATAAAAAACAAATATCCAATTTCTTCAAATTTATTATTTAATAAACACCAAAAGTGAGTTATAGGCCAAAAGAGTGACTGTAAAATATAAAACTATATTGTTTAGTTAAGTGCATTTTATTTCTAGAATATATATTTTTAAAAATTATAAATATATTAAAAATAATCACTAAAAATAATTTTTTCCAGTAACAGCAAAAGAAATACAATTCCTAACAAAAAATTATTTTAAAGTTAAAGATATTTACATATTAAACCACTAAACATCACATGACCACCATTTCTTATGCTTGGTCATAACTGTTATTCTGGCTTGCACCGAGTGGCACTACTGTATGGAGAGTTTTGCCTGAGTTAATATTTACATATTAATTTGATAATTGCAAATGCTATCCACAGGTGTTGATGACTTTTCTATTTCAATTCTAAATGTTCAAATACTAAATAATTCATGAATGGAAGATGGCAATGCAAAAATTATTTTATGGTTAAGTATTTTTGTTAAAAGGAGGAATATGCAAGCTTAAAATTAAAAAAAAAATAGGAGGAAAAAAGCATAAAATAATATGAATATAGAGGATAGGCAAAAGCATCTAGATGATAATCAAATGAGCTTAATCAGCTATCAAATGTTTTCCAATACTGTAAAAATAATTGGAATATAGATATTATAATATAATCTTCAATAGCTTCTCTTCCTCTTTCCTTCTTTAAAAAGAGTGGAATGTGGTTATTATATGTTAAATATAGACATTATTTTAACTAATGAAAATAACTGGACCAGAGTTCTGCATAACAACATTGGAATGGATAAATTATTGTCAAGACGGTTTTCTTGTTAGCAAAAAGATATGGAGTTTGTGTATTAATATTTATTTTCCTTTAATTCTTTGCTTTAAAAAAAGGAAGATTATAATTTCTAACATTTTATTACAAACACACAAATATATATAACAAGTTTTTGATCCAGGGGATCACAAAAAATAAATAATACAAACAATATAATGGAATATCATTAAAAATTACAAATAAAAAAAAAATTTTAATATCATAATAATATCATATAAAACCATTAAAACATTACATGAACATGACTTCTTTTCCTTGCATAAGCTATTAAAAAAATAGCAACTCTCTCAATACAATGATGCTACCTAGTACAAGCTATAATAATCAATAAATGCCAGAAGGTATGTGCATTTAAATCCCTATCTAATGACTACTCATCCAATATCCAGACTAGTTTCTAGCTTATGGCATTATTCTCAGACCCAAGTCTTCTCACTAAAGACAGCCATAAGCTAGAAACTAATTTGGGAATATTAGATGACTAGGCACTAGACAGGGATTTAAATGTATATATCTTCTGACATCTATACTTAGTACAATTAATATTAATTAATGTTTAGATAAAAATGTTTTTTTTATTACCCTAATGATCATATTTTCATCATATTGATATTTATTTCTATTCAACTCAGAAATTTAATGTGATTATAAAAAAAAAAAAAAAAAAGAACATGAATGGGATACAGTTTTATTTTGATAATGAAGTTATTAAATAAAATTTTAGATGTAAAAAAAAATTTAAAAAATGTAATAAAATTTTAATAACAAAATTATAAAAATGATTTTGGGATGTTCTAAGATTATTTTGTACTTTATTATTTATAATTAGAATTTATAAAAATTTAATTACTGGGACATGATTCCATAATAAAAAAACTTATGCATATGTGTATTTATATATATACACACACATTATTCTAATTATTATTATTTTAAATTAAAAAAAAAAAAAACATGCTAAAAAAGTATCAATGATTGATGGAGGAAAAAATAACACTGAAAAACAATGGAAAAATTATATTTCTATGATGCTGATTTCAGGACTAAAAATAAAAACAATTCACTCTATGCATAAATAGTAAAAAAGATATATATGCATGCACTGATATTTGTTGAAACACTTTTTTTTATGTTCCTTTATATTTGGAAAAATTTATTGTATTGCTGTTTGAATTACATTATATACTAAAATTAGCAAAATAAATGGGAAAATATTGTAAATGTAAATTACCAGTTACTATTATGTTGTAGAGAATTATTCATTTAGATTTTACACCACTGAATGTCTATAAAATTAAAAAAAAAAGTTCTCTGTGTGAACATTTTTAAATGGTAATATTACACTTGTATTATAATTATCTAATTAGTTCTTTTACTTTATGTAAACGTTTATATATATTGATTATTGGCTGAAGAAGAAATACCTAATTTAAAATTCACAGTTATGATTTCCATGGAAATTATTCTGTAAAAAAATGGGTTGTCTTGATCTACTAAGATATAAAAACACTGAACTAATTACTAATTAGAATCCTAAAATTTTTCATCTCTTTTTTTTTTTAAGCAAAAGGTTGAAAATCATTTTGTTTGTCATTCTAACACAATTTGATCATTAAATATAACATTTTAATTTTCATTGATAAATTAAATCAATAAAAATGTTACCAGAAATAAGCAAATATTTTAAAGAGAAATTCTTTAACTAAAAATTATTTAATTGTTTTTAAATAAAATGCATACAAAATCAAATGAAAAATCAGTAGTCTTGACAAAGTATTAAAAAAAAGAGGGAAAACTCTGATAACTTTAAAAATATTTACAAATGAAGTATGGATTTTACATTTACACTTATTGCATTTTCTACTTCAATTTAATGCTTCCATATCAATGGCTAGAACACCAAAAGACTGCTAACTACGTTTAGTTTTAATGTGGACTATTTTCTTGTCATGTGATGTTTAATTTTAATTCTGTCAAATGACTATGGTCTATTTTGTGTAGTGTGATGTTTAGTTTTAATTTCCTTCCCTCTCCAACAAAATATATTTGTTGTATAGTAAAGCAGTTTTCTGCTTTGAAAAAAAAAATAAAAAATCATAAATAAAGAAATAATGCAATTTTCTCTTTGAATAATTAGCAAGCAATTTATTTCTATTTAGAATCAATTAAAATAATTTATTAGAATAAAAAATAAAATTCTCATTCACCTGATATTACTGTCATTTTTCAAAATCTATTTTTTGTTTTTATGTGAATATATATATATCATGAAAAAGAAACCAATATTCTAAAACTTAGAATACAATATGTAAAGTAGGTAGAAAATTTTTTTTGTACCAGTATTACAATATTTGCTATTTCTTATCTCACTATAATTTTACATCAGAAAATTATCACAAACATTAAAAGAATCATTTTCTTCAAAAAGTATTTCTAAATTCTTATTAATTTAAAATACTTAATTATGCTTTTTAATGTCAATCATTCATATAATTTTTAAAATAAAACAAAGATTTGTAAATGTCCAGGTTTTATTGTCTTTGTTGCATTTTCCAAAGCAAGGATTTAAAACTTAAAATACTTCAAAGTTTTGAATCCAATTCAGAATTTAAATTGTTTACTAATCTCAATTATAAAATAACTGTAATTGCAGAGTATATAAAACATTGATAATTTCAAAAAACATGATATTATGTAACATTTTTTTGCTCTATACTATATCAACTTGCATAATTTTTACAGCCAATTTAGTGATATGGTTAGTTGAAAATAACACTGCTTCACAGTAAAAATATATTAGTGGTTCAGAGGTCAAATCATATTTGAACGCAGTAAGGACTAGTTGAACTTTGATTCAGAAAATAGCCATTCTACCATTATATTATACCAAATTCATGTGATATCTTTTTAACACAATATTAATAAAAACAGGGGGAAATTTGTATCATCATTTTCTAATAAGAATTTTAATAAATGTATTTTTCCATTTGCAGTTTTTACATCTTTATAAAAAAAAAAACTACTATTAGACAATACTTTTTTTAACAAAATACTTTTTTAACAATTTCACTGGACACAAAATCTTAATAAAGAAAAACTAAAAATGTGTTTCAAAATTATATATACCATGGAAAGTATTTGTAAGTATGGTATCCTATTTATTCAACTTACGCATTTTCTAATATAGCCATTTCAGATTCTTGCAGTTCAAAAGTTGCTACATCTAAACCTCGCCTAAACTGAGTTTTTAAAATGCGTCCATGTTTTGGCTTATCAAAATCCATTAAAAAATCTTTTACTCTAATTCTTCGCTCCCACACCTGTAATAATCAATAATACAACATTCATTTTATTTCACATAAAATTAAATCATTTATTTCACATTTCTTGTGATCATTATATAATGGGTATATATAAAAAAAAAAAGTTAAAGATAAATCATGGGCTTAATATTTTTTGTAAAAGGTGAAAACTGCATCATATTATATCCTATTTTTTATTTTTATAGTTAATAAATTGACTCACCTGGACAATCCAAATAATCTGGGATCTTTACCTTCTCACTAATAATAGCTAAATAACTAATTTATTAACCAATTTTGGATGGCTATGGATTACACATTAACTAAAAGTAATTTATTAATATTTACTCATCACATGCTACTCTTACTGTCATAAACAGAAGTTGCAGAATTTCGCATTGCACAAAGGCTTCAAAGTTGAATTCCCATGTTTTAAACACATTGTGCAAATGCTGTGTGTGCTTGTATATATATATGTATGTTAACATCGCTTCCAAAAGACAGGTACAGTATCAAAACAACATGATCATTCCTAATGATAATTTCATATTGTCTGTCATTCTTTTAACACAATTTACTCTAACATCTACATTTTAGAGTTAGATCATCAACTTTAATGAGTTTCTACATCATTAAAATACATATGTAATATATATATATCAACAAACATATATTTCCTCATAAGCTTGCAACCACTAAATATGGGTTTGGCTAACCTGAAGAACTATACCTAAATATCTTTTCATTATTCTTACTATTTTATAATGAAATTTATACAGATTTTCATCTTTTTTCCTCTAACAATCTTCATGAGGTAGGTCTATATATTTTTTTACTTTATTATCTTATTACTATTTTGCTTTATTTATGTTTTTTAACATCTTTAAATAATGATGTTGGTAAAAGTTGTTGCCAGTTATTATAACAATTATACATTACTTCAAAGATTACATAAGAGAAGACAGTTGTAAACTATTCTTATATATTTATAATAAAGTAGTATTGAAAAGTGTGTCTCTCAGCTCTGAAAGCTTCTAAGACATTACTGAAAAGAACTAGATAGTTTACAAATGTTTGGTTTGTGCATTGCAATTAGTTAAAGCCATTTGGATGTCTATTTACCAAAGTCTTCATGTGAGAAATAAAAATCTAAATTTGCAAGATGAAGTTCATTATTGTACCCTGAGATGGGTGAGTTATATGATGTGAGGAAAACTTCAGGTAGTTAAGATGGAAGTGTTACTTGTATGTTGATATTTCAAGATTTGGTACAAGAAGATGAACTGGACTGAGAAATTGAGATCAAGAGAATGTATTATCCATTATTTAGGACAAGAATAGCAAAAAAAAAAAAAACTTTCATTGTTGGGAAAGATACTTCTTGTCATTGATACAATTCTATGAAAAATTGATAAACAAAAATGCAATTGTATGGACTGTAATACAAGTCTATGGGAAAGATTGAAAACTATTACAATCAGACACATTTCATAAAATTATAAGATATACTTTATGAACTATAACTCAATCCAAGCTGAAAATAACAAATAAATGTTGTGGGTTAATATAAATTTTGAAGGAGAAATGATATAGAGAATTACTGATAAAATTAATAATACATTTTTTAAACAGTCAAAGCATTAATTATGCACAGGAAATCACTGAACAGAGTTCATGAAAATCATATTGTTTGCATTCTTTGCGCTTGCTGATGAAAGATTTCAATTTTAATAATGAAAACATGGCAAAAAAAAAAAAATTGTGGAACAGATGATAATTACAAAAGTATAAATTTTGAGTGAAGCTGCAATGTTTTTTATTCAAATCCTAATTCTATCCATTAACATAGCGAATACTTTATAAACTATAAAAACTACTGTTATTGGTCTGGAGCTAGTTTGACAACTTAAAATCTTTTCTTTATATAGTAATAAACTTTTTATAATATTCCATTCAATTGGAATTTTGCCATCTATACATTTATTAAAGTCTATCTTTTCTTCCAATACCATTTAGTCCTTGTTACTATATCCATCTTCTCATTAACTAAGTTCCCTGATGAATATATAACTCATTAAATCACTTAGCACTATCACCCAAAGTTTTTATTACAAACTCAGAATATTTTCTTAAAATTCTTTTCTATCACCATATTTTCTTCTACCTGCATATTACAATATAATTTTTTTTATTTATTTTCATAATGCAATTCCAAAAATGTTTCACAACTGCTTTTTTTGTTTTTTTATCCATTAACTTTTTATTAAATTTGCTTTATTTTCTTCTTAATTCTAGTATTGCTATTTCTCTTGTTCTTCAGCCCCTCTTGTGCCATTTATTTTTGTCTGTATATTTACTAAAATAATTTTTTGGCATTTTTCTAATAAATTCTAAATAAACAACCACTTGAAATCTTCATATCTGTCCATTCTTTATAAATTTTAAATTTACTAGCTTTCACAATTATTTCCAAGATCTACTAAATCCATTTAATTTAGATTCATCTCTTATTTTCCCCATTCCTACTAGCTTTTTTGTAAAGCTTGTATCTAAACTTTCAGATATTATTAATTCTATTAGCAAAAAGTTTTCTTTATTAAACACTGTAATTCGCTGTCTTTCTTAATTCTAATAACATAATCAGCAGTGTACTTTAAATTCTGCCCTTCAATTCATCTCACAAAGAAATCAAGTCATGTCACATGACCTAATTTAACAAGCTTGTATTACAAATGTAATATAAAGAGCTAGCAAATAACCTTACACATCTTTTTCAGTAATTCCCAATTGTTATTCTCCAATATGAACATTTATATCATTTACAATCAAAGTTTTATAATATTCTTTCTGAACAAATCTATATGTCTATATAAACATTTCCAAATATTTTTATATCACCTTTCTTATCTTCCACACTTCTGGTTTTAACAAATTTCAAACCAACTTCAAATTTGAAATTACTAACTGCCTCCTAGTGGCAAACCTAAAAAACAACTTAGACATACAATTTCTAAAAACCAACTTCAAATTTGACTAAACTTTTTATAGTAACCCTGAATAAATATTACATTGCATTCTATCTTCCTGTTCTTATATATTAAAACTAATTTTGGAAAACTTGCTTATTAAGAATTATAATCTATTAAATATTAGTAATTTAATTTTCGCTTTTTCAAATACAATAAATTATATATCACTCTAGTTACTTCATCATTTGAAGACATATCTTTAACTTCTAAGATTTATCACATCAAAAACAGGCAAAACTCTCCATACAGTATTGCCTACTCAGTGCAAGCCAGAGTAATCAATGGCTGCCAGAAGGCTTGTGCATAAAATCCCCATCCAGTGCCTACTCATACAATATGGATGATCATATGATGTTTATTGGCTTAAAACCAATCCCGTCTATTAAGATAGTGGTAACTATGGTTATTAAAAAACTAGACACCAAAATGTATAGATACTGAACTGAGTTCAGACCTATATGACTATATAATCTAATGAGCTTAGATTGAAAATATTGTTTTCAATTTAAGACTCTTAGTTTTGTAGTTAAGCAGAGATAAAAGTTAGCTGCTGGAGGGTTGCATTAGATCCTAAGATCTAGGTGCAGTGCTCTCAGATCCAAGGCTCCTCACTGATAAAGGCCACAAGCCAGAAACTAGTCTGGGATATTGGATAAGTAGACCCTAGATGGGAATTTTATGCACAAGCCTTCTGGCACCCATTTATTACTCTGGCTTGCAGTGATTGGCAATACATATAATGAGTTTTGCCTGTTTTAATAAGTTATAAGCAAGCGTAAGAAGTGGTGATCATGTGATGTTCATAATCACTATTTCTTATGCTTGCTCTTATCTGTTATTAAAACAGGCAAAACTCTATGTATTGCGATTCAGTGCAAGCCAGAGTAATCAATGGATGCGAGAAGGCTTGTGCGTAAAATCCCCATCTAGTGTCTACTCATCCAATATCCCCAGACTAGTTTCTGGCTTGTGGCTTTCATCTGGAATCTGAGAGTACTGCACCTAGATCTTAGAATCTAATGCAACCCTCCAGCAGCCACCTTTTATCTCTACTTAACTACAAAACATTGAGACTTATAGTCATATAGGTCTGAACTCAGTATGGTACCTATATATACATTTTGGTGCCTTAAAATTCTTTAATAACCATAGCCATCACTATCCTATTAGGCAGGATTGGTTTTAAGCCAATAAACATCATATGATCATTTTCTTATGCTTGATCTTATCTGTTATTGAAACAGGCAAATTTCTATATGTATTGCCACTCAGTGCAAGCCAGATAGGCAAAATTCTCTATATGTATTGGTACTCAGTGCAAGCAAGAGTAATCAATGGATGCCAGAAGGCTTGTGCATAAAATCCCCAAGATAAGAGCAAACATAAGAAATAGTGATCATGTGATGTTTATTGGCTTAAAACCAATCCTGCCTAATAGGATAGTGGTGACTATGGCTATTAAAGAACCAAAGACACCAAAATATATAGGTACTGAACTGGGTTGACTTATATGACTATATAAGCTGATGAGCTTGGATTGAAAATATTAAGGTGTGCTCATAGTTTTGTAATTAAGTAGAGATAAAAGGTGGCTTCTGGAGGGTTGCATTAGATCCTAAGATCTAGGTGCAGTGCTCTCAGATCCAAGGCTTCTCACTGACGAAGGCCACAAGTCAGAAACTAGTCTGGGGATATTGGATGAGTAGGCACTAGATGGGGATTTTATGCACAAGCCTTCTGGCATCCATTGATTATTATGGCTTGCACTGAGTAGCAATACGTATAGAGTTTTGCCTGTTTTAATAACATATAAGAGCAAGCAGCATAAGAAATAGTGATCATGTGATGTTCATAGTTAATTTATGATAATGTGATGTTCATAGTTAATTTATGATAACATTATACATCAGAGAGTTTTTGGTGAAACACTGCTATAGTCTTTATTCTAATTTGTACGATTATATTGAAAACAACTCATAGTTAACTTGTGATAACATTGTACATCAGATTTTTTAATCAATAGTTCACAGATCCCTTGGGAATCTGTGGAAATATTTCAGAAGGTCCATGGTGAAACACTGCTATAATCTTTAACCAGTTGACATTTTTTATGTCTTAGCTTTAAATTCTATAAATTTTTCTGGAGTTAAATAAGTAAGGATTTTTGCCAAAGAAATTCCAAGGACTCATTCCTTGGCAGAACGACAATGATGGTGACTGATAATCTAAAAATATATGAGTGACTGATCCAAAATATATATTTTCTGATTCTTTAGTCAAGCAGTGTAAACATTTCATCTCAGCTGTTCTTTAATAATTCTTCTGATGCTAATAGGAAATTCACTATTAAGTCTATAACTCTCTCATGAATTTTAAATTTCAGCAGTTTGTATTCTTCTAGAATTGATTAAATTTATTGTGTTCTTTTTACAAATTTGTATTTGTTTTTCTATATTGTTCCATGGTCATTTTTACAGTGTTATCTTAATTAATTTATCTATAATCTACTTTTCATTATCTCTATACAAAACTGTTTACATATTCTTCCCTTAACTAAATTAATTAAGAGAATTTGCAAAAAGCACATTTGAAAAATATTTTTGAAACATGCCTTTTTTTTCTTGTTAAAATTATTTTTATATAAAGAAATATAAAATTTCTAACTTTATTTCATACTCTTTTGATCACAACTATCAAAATTCTTTTGTTTATAAACATGCAAATAACTGATTGTCACAATATATATGCAAAATGAAAAAACAAATCATTTATTTATATATGCTATTTACTATTTCAACCAGAGGAATGATTTTCACCATAAACTATAGTTAGATTTATATGTATTGTGATAACTGATTTGGATAACAAGGCAAGTAAGAGTGCAGAATTAAAAAAAAAAAAATAGAAGTTAGATTATTTAGACAGAAATCATGACAACTAAAAAGATTTATGGCTCACACGATCTGTATATTTTCATTTATTCAAGTTCAACATCACTGCTGTTCTTTTTTTATAAGTCCATGAGTAGTATATAATGTCAAAGACTGGAGTAGTCATTTTGGTGACCAAATATCAATATAAATACTGTGTTCTGCAACTTTTTTTATCCGTCTTATAATTTCCAGCTTATTTATAAATGTATTTGGTTGCCTCGTGGATTATTATTATAAATAAAATTGCACCTTGTACACTGTACAGCATAGAGCATGAACATATTGGCTCTAACAATCAAAAGCTTACCTCGTGGTAAAGTTCCCTAAGAGGTAATTGATTAAAAGTTCTCTAAGAGGTAACTGATGTCAATGTTTTTATCCATAATATGGGAATCATTGCACAAATGCAATCATAGATTGGGCATGTAAAAAAAATATGAAATTGTTTGTTTTATGGTAAACACAAATCATCATTTTTACACTGACTTTTATATTTGAAAAATTGCAGTAAGAGTAACCACTCAGTCCAGTTTTATCAGAAATTCAAAGTATTTGGGTTCAAATGACCAGAATCTAAATTTACGAGTTTTGTTATTGATGTTGAGAATGGGTTTATCATTATATTGATAATTAAGACACTAGCATATAGATCTCCCAATAGTTATATTTACTTTTTGGGAAAGCAAAAGTAAGCTTCAAGAGATTGACAAAAGTGGAATCTCCGATGTCCTGAAAGAGGAGAAGAACTGCCTTGAGGATAATTTTAAATACAAGTTCTTTATTTTAGAATTTTAGTATAAGATATCAAGGATTCGGAGACTTGCAATACGCTCTATATTTTTCCATAAATCATTTTTACGTAGCCAAATCGAATAACAAATCTTTCGAGAATTTACAAGCAGCGATTAGTAAACAAATTCTTAAGTTATAAAGATCTTCGCTTCTGTCGAATTAAAAATAATTCGATATTTTTGTTGAATGCGATCGAAAATAGATCCAAATTAAGCGAGTCTTTCACTGTACCAGTCGATGTAATTGGGACACTGCGAGTTTTTTATTTATAATTTCTTTCACACTTAAATTCTCGTCAACAGTTTTTGTATTTTTTTGCCAATTGAGAATGAGATTTCATCCTAGTCTCTCTACATATTATTTATAGCAACAAACATAATAGACGGTGTCAGATGTAATACTTATATGCTCTAACCAAATACAGAAGTTGTTAAGAAGAAACGTCGAACGTTAGTTAAGGGCGTGCCATTTCGAAATTTTAAAAATAACGTCAGTTCGTTGCTCTTCAAAGGATTTCGGTAAAGGTTTACTTTAGCGACCACAGCATAAAAATCATGTTCGCCCTCTAGTTTTCAAAATTATAAGTAAATTATTATTCGAAAATCTTACGTATATACTACTATATTACAATTACATTAAAATTTATTAAAATGTAAAAGATAAAAAAAATATTTACCATTTTAAAGAAGTTGAAATAATTGCACTAGTTTAATTAAAATAATTAGTTTAAATTATTTGAAACTTAAGAATTTAAACTATCGGCATTTATAACTTAAGAATTTAAACTATCTCGATGGTTCTCGGCGGAATAGATGACATTGGGGAGCCATTAGTCATCGAAATCGACGAAACATATTATTTCCACAGAAAATACCACAGGGGGACTACATGCTTCTTGATAGAAGTTGCGGATAGAACGGCTGGCTCATTGGAGGCCCTAATCCAGCAGTACATTTTACCAGGGACTCGCATACTTTCAGAAGGCTGGGCTGCGTACAATAATATCAGCAGACTTAGCAATGGGGTGCACATGCATTCCGTTGTCGTCCACCAGGACAACTTCGTGAATCCCGAAGACCAAGACATACATACCCAGAAAATTGAGAATATGTGGAAGAGGGCCAAGCGTAAGCTGAAATTCCAATCTGGTACCAGCAGGGCTTTATTTTCATCGTACCTCCAAGAATTTGCCTTCCGCAGTAGATATAGCACTGCCGCCCTTTTCTCCAACTTCCTGCTATGCATAGGGTATAATTATGCTTAAAAAGGTAAATTATTTTTTATTATTATTATCTTTTACGTTTTAATTAATAAATATTTACTGTAATTGTAATATAAGAGCAGATACGTAAGATTTTAGTTCTAATTGTAAAAACTAGATGGCGAATATGCCCTGGTCGCTAAAGTAAACCTTTACCAGGATTTCTATGTTATGAGTGTGAATGCCGGTTTCTATATTGACAAATTAGTATCTATGGTTGACACGAAAATGTTCATATCCAAAGATCATAGTTTTTCAGCTTTATGCGCTTTTCAGCAATCTGAATAAATTGTCGAGTCCTCTTTCACAATTTGTGTGATCGCTTTCATCAGTTGCCGCAGTTCTACCCTCAATTGCCATAATGAAACAGTCATAGGTCTCCCTACAGAAGATCCCAAACATCTACTATTCCGGAAGTATTCGTCCGGTTTGATTTTTTTTTGCCGAAAAAGCAATTTGTCTATTTCAACGACTTTATTAGGGCCTCCAATTTTACATTAATGTACGTGTATAATAATAAGAAAATTATCAAAATTTTGGAATTACAAATTTATCACTTAAGAAGTTCCCGTATACACGTTATTTGACGAGATCGTAAGATTATAAAAAAAATCAACGGAACGACATTATATGTGAAATGTCACAGTAGGTCTAATACGTAATTACTGTACCGAAATTTCACACGATATAATGTGATGTGATGTACTACATCTTCTTCTTAAACGAAGTCAAGAATCTTTCAGCAATTATACCAAGAGAAACTTGTTAGCTACTTAATTTTACATTTCCCAGTCTAAGTTTTAATATCACTCGTCCTCTAGTGACAATATTAACTCCTAAGATTAAGATTTGTTGTAAATATATTTTGCATTTCAATAATGTGTGTACTTGTGGTATTCTTTTTTATGTTATTGTTATTTGGGAATTTTTATTGGCTTTAGATTGAACTGGTCAAACCATATAAATTTTTGGCAACATTTATGTAATTTAAATTATGCTTTTTCATTTAGCTAAATTTCTAAGTCAGCTCATATTTTTATTAATATTATCTTTTAACCGAATATTATCCTGCAATATCTTTACTTGGGATGACTGTTTCTTCTACCATATGCACTTTTACTAAAATTTATTATATTTTGTGTATTATTTTGGAAAGATATCAATCCTCTTCAGTTCGAGATATATTCATAGAGCAAGGTATCTTTGATGTTGCTCATTCATATCAATAGTCATCTTGACGTAATTGTAGAAATTTTTTTCTACATTCTAGAGTTTCTATTCTCAATATTCCGTTTTCTAATAAATTCCAATTAGCTTTACCGATTTTTTTCAATGAGTCTAGTAGAAGACAACATGCTTATTCTGATCCTAAACTATTTAATACATTTGTATATGGGTGTTCAATTGATTTAAATCTATATTTTAAAAAGCGTTTACAACAATGGTTGCACAATATATGTTAATTTTGTTATATATTTATATTCCTATTTATATTTTTTTCTATATTAACTATTTTATTCTTTTTATTATTCGTTATATGCTGTTGTATTTTTGCATGTGTCTATATGTATTTGCTACATATATATATAGTGGAGAATAAATGTTATTAACGAATATATATATATGTAGAGAGTAATTAATGTAGAAAGAAAAAAGTAATAAACTTTGTATACGAATTTGGAATGTTACTAATTAAACAAAAACTTATTAAAGATAAGTGTTCCAGATTTAGAAACTGATTATTGCAACAAGAGATTTAATTTGCAGATTACTTAAAAAACAATAACAGCTATAATTAATTAGTTCTGAAACATTCCATTAAAAGAAGACCATAAAAGAATGTAAAGAGGAGACATGTAATCTTCTGGGAGTTCGAGACACTCGCATCGTGGGAACTGGTTGTCTAAGATGAGAAATTCAAGGCCGAGTGTCATAGACTACGGAAAACCCAGTGAACTCCACCACAGGTGTAAAAGTGGACCTAGAGATAATTGCAACCTGCATTGGCCTTATTATGTTTTCGTACACCTTACGGTCCAGTATTTGTAAGCTAATGCTAATATTTGTAATAATTAAAATAGATATATATTCATAGTAATTCTTGTTTTAATTAAATTTGTTTCTGCTTGTCTGTCCACCTCGCTTATGACTGCAATAATGGGGGTGTCTGTACGTAGCAGTATTTCTACTTATTGCTATGTCCAGCTATATCAAGATGCACTTCCATGAGTGAACTAATATCTAAATCAAGCACTACCATGAGTGATATTGATCTCTATGCACTACCACGAGTGACTATAATGAAATACGGTTTAATTTGTATAAATGCTTAATATACGATCAATCAAGGAGAGTTAATAATTATACAGTTATTATATCATTGATCCCGAAGGCATAGGCAAAATAATAATGAAGATCGGTAGACCTGTTTAAACCCCTAGCTGATTCTTGAGACGTTTGGGTGCCAGCAGTCCGCACTTGAAGTTACATCAAACGGAAACACTTGCTTAACTGCAATCCATACACACAGGTAGAACTCCAAGAATCAAGTGGTCTGATTCCCCAGAACCGAGCACTGTCATTATTCTTTAATTTCCGGAGATGATTGGCTGAAACTATACATCCAATCAGATTATTCTTACTTGTGTATTTGTCTTTTTGCTACTTATGATTATGTTGTATTTTGTTGTTGAATTTATTAATTTTTATATATAAGTTCTTCACACAAGATTTTTCTTTTTAAATGATTATAACTTAGTTTGTGATTACTTCATAGAATAAATTGAATTGATAATAATAATTATTATTATTAATAACATCCTTAAATGAAATTTTTCTAATACATTTATAGTGTGTCAATGGGAAATCCAAGTTTAATTTCCATACAATAAGTTACATAAAATAATTTAGTTGCAGCAATTATTTCTGTGATGAAATACTCTTATCTTTTAACTTATTAAATACCACAACAGTATATTTGAGTCTGTATTATATCTCAAAATCTAAATCCATCTTTCTATTTATATAGCTACCAAGGTATTTAAACTGATTTACATTTACAAACAGATAACTATCTAAAGCTAAAAGTTGATCAAGATTTTTCATCTTGGCCGATTAAAAACATGAGTTTTTTTAAACATAAATAATTAAATCAAAATGTTTATATGTCCCATTCAAAATATTAAGTACATTCTGTAAATCATCTTTTAAATTGGGAAAAATAGCATAATTATCAGCATATTATAAATCCAGAATTTATGAAGATGAAGATCTTGTTTTCACTTTTAATTGATTCAAATTAAAAAATTCTATCATCAAACCTGTATTGTATCTTGATTGCTCTTTTAGATCATCTATAAACAATTCTAAAGTCCATTATCATAAATATTGAAAACAATATTGGAGCAGGTACACATCCTTGTTTAATACTAGCTTTCATTTCAAATGCCTCAGATCTTCCATCTGAAGTAATAACACTTTTTATTCCATCATGTATAAGTTGTATATTATAAATTTTGATGATCAAATAATTAATTCCAAACAAAGCGCTATAAACCTATCATTAATTGAATCAAATGCCTTAATAAAATCAGTAAAAGTGATATATAAATCATTTCTTTGTTTCAAATATTTTTCATACATTTGCCTAACAATTAAAAACTATGGATATAGTGCTTCTTGATTTTGTAAAATCATTATAAGTCTTTGATAATCATCTATGATCTTAAAAAGAACCTTTGCTCTAGTGAATAATAACAGTATTCCATGATAGTTACTATTTATTCTCTTTGTTTTTTAAAAACTGGAGCTAAAAGTCCTCTTAACATCTGGTGGCATAATTTCATAAGTCCATATATTCCTCAAAACATTCCAATATTTTTAAGGCTAGAATATCAACAAAATATTTTAAAACTTCTTCAGAAATACTTCATCAGGATATGCAGCTTTTTAATTTTACAGAAAGCAGTTTTAACTTTATTAAGCTAGATATCTTTGCCCAATCTAAATGAAGATAAAATTAATATATCATTAAAAATTATTAGCTCAATTGTGAATGCCATTTCTGGATTGTGATATCATTTCTCAGGTCCATATGTTGCTTTCAATATATCTAAAAAAATCTAGAATGACTATTTAATGACTGTCTATATGTCTGCACTTTTAATCCATCAATCATTTTTAAGTTCTCTTGTCAGTTGTTGAACTTCTTGAGCCTTCAGATCTTTATATTATGA
Source organism: Epiperipatus broadwayi (assembly GCA_028023455.1). NCBI lineage: Eukaryota > Metazoa > Onychophora > Udeonychophora > Euonychophora > Peripatidae > Epiperipatus > Epiperipatus broadwayi. The sequence goes on along the minus strand of JAQFVV010012429.1, from coordinate 2,265,596 downwards.
AGTTCCATATTTAATTTATTATTCTATGAAGCAGAAAATGCCATATTTAATAAAATTACTAATAATTAGATTAATATCAAAAAACAGCTGTGTTTCTTCTTTTTAGTGAACCCAAATAAAGCAAAGATGCAAACTGAGAGAAAAAACTAAGGAGATATAAATGATAAATAATATATAAACTTATTACCAGAATAATGATGAAACATATAAAGAATAAAAATAGGAAATAGTGATCATGTTCACAGAAATAAAAAATTGCCACAGCCATATAGATAACACATCTGCAGAAATAAAAAATAGCTAAAGTCAGGTAAACAGCAAAATAGAAAACATATCCACTGAAATAAAAAATAACCACAATCAGATAGATATTATATCTGCAGAAAAAAACAAACAATCTAATGGGCAGTGAAACAGACAATATGTCTGAAGAAAGTTTGAGGAAGGATTGATGGTTTCATTGCAGCAAGATGAAATCACTTATGAAATACAGTAAAGTAACAATGAATAGGATAAAAAGGAGCTGTATCTGCAGAAAGCAATAAAAACTGTGAAGAAGGAAAATCAAAAGGCACTAAATTGAAGGAAGAAGTGAATAGTTTTGTATAATATTTAGGGAAGGTGCAGGTCAAAAACAAAAGTACAAATAGATTTCACAAATTAAGACTAAACAAAAGAAAGCTTAACAGCCCAGGAAAGAACTTTTAACACAAGCGATGATCAGTCTGAGTGAGAAGAGGAAAGAGCAAACTCAGTTCTGTACACAATATAACCATGTGCCTAAAACAGTAAATCAATTTTTTAAAGATTTTTCAGGCTATGCTGGTGAGACTAATAGAATACCTAAATAGTTTAGAAAAGATTTTCAGTTTAAACTCTATAAGAGAGGAAAGTAAGCTTTTAATAGCCTGAATCCATTTGTGGAAGACATTCCAAGTTTGGCGGGATTTACTATATAGCAGGGGTAGTCAAGATATTGACCGTGAAGCTGATGTGAACATTGAAAAATTATAATGTTAAATTCAGAACTGATTTGAATATAAAAAATAATAGTAAAAATTTATAATTTTCATTTAAAAATTAAGTTTAAAGTAACACCTGTTGTTATTGTCGATCTCAAAAATAAACCTAGGTTGGAAGAAGTTGAAAAGAATTAAATTATTTTTGTGTAATACTAGAGCTAAAATTTTTAGAAATATTTAATTGCCATTTTCCCGAGGAGAAATGAAAATAACTTGTCCTGGAGAAAAGGATTTTAATGAAATGATTTTAAAACAAAGAAGTTGTGAATCTTTTTAAAACATTTCATATAGTAATATAATAATTGTAATTTAACTGCTATCTCATTCAAAATACTTATTGGCCAAGTGAATTAAAGTTCTAAATTTTTGATTGGTCAATTACAGAATCAGCAGTAAAAATATCTTTTAAAATTATACTCAGTTTAGCTTTTAAAAAGCAAATTAATAATTTGTCAGATTATTAAGGTAAATAAGTTTTTTCAAAAATAAATTTCTATTTTATAATTGATAAAAATAATCTATAGTTGGACAACATAAAACATACTTTTCTTAACCTATTATAAAATGCAACTTATGTCATTGATTTCTTTCTCAATTTACTTTCATCTAAAAGTAAAAAAAATTTTTACTGAAATCTGAACTATTCTTTTAAAATAATTATATTTTCATACATATTTTATGAAAATAATATGTAAAAAAATACTCCAAAACATATTTTCATTTTGAAAATCAAAACAAAGAACTGTCAAAATTGTTGACAAGCATTCCGTAAAACAACCAAGCAGCATCTTGAAAGGCAGGTCTTATCTCATTGTTATAACTTAATTTAAATATTACTGATTTTTTTAGTTGTAAAATAATTATAAAGAGGGCAGCATCGTATTTTATAAATGGAAAAATATGGGTGATTTATTTTGTAAATTATATAAGGAAGGAATAGAAAATATTAGGCATTTGTTAATTGAATGTAAATGCTTGAAAACAGAAAGTGTACATATATAATGAAGTTACGGAAGAATAAATATGAAAAAAGTGATTATACAGAAAGTGAATTATTAGTTTTTATGCTGGGTTTGGGAAAAGATAAGGGGGATTTAGATATAAAGACTATAGAGTTGACAAAGATTATGTTGTGGAAATGGGATAGAGCAGAATATGGGAAAACTTAGAGTGGAGAATGGAAAATAAAGTGGCTAACAGGTTTATCTGGGCATAATTGCTGAGATATTCTTGACTTCGTGTAAGGAGAAGCCACAGTAAATCACATGATAAAATGACCGTAAAATCACAAAATAATGTAAAAATTAGCGGTTTGAGAGTGAGTTAAAGACACATGAATATTCTCGTGAAGAACAGTTCATTAATAAATATTTTATAAAACAACGTGGATAAATTGTAATACTAGAGGGAGCTGAGGTAATTTAATAGTCATATAAAATGTCTTCACCAGTTCGTATCTTATTGAAAAAAAATTCAGTTCATATCTTCTAAAAGCGTCACCATTATTTCTGAGTACCTAAAAAACCTTTATATATAAAAAAACACCAATTTGTAAGTATATTCTAAAAAAAACAGGACTTCGAAACATTATTTTTTTCTGTTCTGGTTTTCATTCTTGCAAAAAATTTTTTTTTCCTGGTTCAAAGCCCTAAAAAAAATATAGTCGCCCTCAGATACACTTTCATCAAAAAAATGTCCTCAAAGTCTAAAAGTTTGGCCACCCCTATTATATAGTAAGCCACACAATTTTTGAAAAAGTCAAATAAGCTGTATTAAACTGCTACAAGAGAGATTATTAGAAAGGCATTAACCACCAAATATCTCAGGAGAATACACCAGGAGTCAGCAACCTTTTAGTAGTGTGGTGCCGAACTTATGTTACAATGTTATTCCGCATGCCGACATGATTTTACCAATCATTATATTATATACTATCAAAATTGGTTCAGTTATAATGGGCTTCAAAGTTATATATAATATATACTTTTGAAGTCCATTATAACTGGATCTTATATTATTGGTCATTCAATATTTTAAAATACTTAGAATCATGTGAAAAGTACCTTCTTTTAAATTTGTAATTTTTAACATGCTTATTAAAAATTATATTACAAATTACCACTTTTTATCTATACAAAGTATATAATTTAATTAAGAAAAAAATATGAATTCTAATATGATTAGCCATTTTTTATTATTAAAATAAATTAATGTGAGACCTTGCCTTTGTACCTCTGTGCTCAAATGCTCAATATCAGGTATGTAATTGGTCACTTTTAGTTTCACACATGCTTCTGAATGTTAGACAACTTCTTTGTGAACTCAAAATATTTTTCATATGTGAGAAAATTTGTTCACATAAGGAAGTTGAACCAAATGCCGAAAACAGAGCACAAACAGTTTTTTTCAAAGAATTTAATCTTTCAGGTAATGATATCCAACAATTGAGAATGATAGCTGACTTTTATAGATAGTTCCCTTCAAGAGATTTCCACAATTCTACAAATTACAATTCTGATGACTATCAATATCCATCCACTCAAAAAGAGATAAATCAAATGGAGTCATCTTTAAATCAATTAAGTCAGGTTTGATGAGGAAAGAAAGTAATGAGTGTGTGTATTTGGAAGTCTTCACATCGTTTGAAAATTTCTTCTCTCAGAGCTTCAATGACTTTTTGATGTTCATCTTTGTTAACGTTAAATTGGTTTGCATGGGCTTTTACATTTGGAAAGTACTTATAGGTGTTAGTGGAAATATGCCAAAATATATGTAAAATTTTGATGCAAATCCTTTCCAATATTCAAAAGATTCTAGTACTGTTTGACCCTTCCCTTGCAAATGCAAGTTTAACTCATTCAGGTGTTGAGTTATATCAGTCAGAAACATCAATTTGCATAACCAGTCTTCATCATTTATTTCCAGATAATGTTCTTTTTCATCAAGAAACACCTGGATTTCTTTCAGACATGATACAAACCTGTTCAAGACATTATCTCAACTAATCCAATGAACATTGCTGTATAGAGGGAGGTCTATATATGCACTATTCATTTCATGCAAAAGGGATTTAAATTGCCTATGTGTTAATGAAGAATGAGAAACTATGAAATTAATTATTTTAATGACAGTGTCCATTATAGAATTCAAGCATTGTGATGAGATTTTTGCAACTAAATTTTCCTGGTGTATAATGCTGTGGAAACTCAATATTTGATGTTTAATATGATTTTCAAGAAGTATAACAAATCCCTTTTCCTTTCCGACCATTGCATGTTTGTCATTAGTAGTAACACTAAATATTTCATTTATGTTAATTTTTTGATTTCAAAATAATTGAAAAACGCAGTGAAAATATCATGTCTTTTTGTTGTACCAATAAGAGGATTTGAACAACACAATTCTTCATAAATATGGTTATTGTTACAATATCATGCGACTATTGCTAGGCGCGCCACAACATTTACATCAGTGATTTCATCAACAGCAACACTGAATGCAACAGCTTGTAAATTAGTTTTCTGTTTTGTTGTTACATCTTTGTCCATGTCGGTTATTCTTCTTTGAATTGATCTTACAGAAGCTGGTATTTTTCAAATTCAAGACAGTATTGTTTGTTTATTTGGTAGATCATTGAATAAGATTTCAACATTTTTCAAAATGTTTCTTTGATGGAATTGTCCATCTGTGAAAGGTTTGCCTTTCGAAGCCACACAATGAGCAGTTGTATAACTACATTCGGTGGCTTTATTTTGGGTTCCAATTATTTGACTAAAATAAGTAGTTTGTTTCTTAAAGACAGAAACAGCTCTTTTTTATAGCTTCACTTTTCTCATTTGAGTTTTTAAACATGAACACATGCTTAGTTTGATAATGTCTTTGTACATTATAGGTACGACACACAATACTTTCACAGCATAATGTACACACAGCATGATCTTTTTGCTATACAAACCCATATTCATTTGTCCAAGAGTCTTGAAAAGAGCGAATATCATGTTTTTGTCTTTCGTGGAAGATTTTGGGAATCAGTCAGTATGCTACAAGAATCTCTTTTTTAAAAGAAGCCACCAATGAGCATTGATTATTTACCATTTGCGTTGAATGGACTGATTAACTCTAGAAATAATGACTATAGGGGGTTGCGAGCATAGAAGCATTGATGAAAAGAGTGAAATAGAAAAAGAATATTTTTCTCTTGTTTTTTCTCCTGATTAGCATACTCCCTGACAAGTGGATATGTTAAGGCTGTAAACCTAAAAGTAGAACAAATAAAGGAGTTAACAACTTGTACAAAACAGTTGTAATCTAAGGACTGCTAAAACATAATGAACTTTATCAATACGAGATAATAGAAAGGGATTACATTAGTTTTATTCCACGGTAAATAATTAAACTGATGTATCATTAGATAACTGACAACACAGTTGTAATGTTAATAATCCATGGTTTTTTGTATCTTGATTTCATATTATAAATACTTTTTGTTTACTATAGTAATAAAATAACTAAGTTACAAACTTCTACGAGTCCATCCTTATTTATGCAATTTCAGCTGAGTTTTAATTCCCTGAAAACACTGATGCTACAGTCAACAGGATAATGGAGGTCGTATTTTGTAAACAAAAGATAAAAAGCAATTTCGAATAGCTCATATGAACATGACTTTTCCTTCGCAAAATATCCAAGAATTTGAGATTGGAAATCCAGCTGTATGGACCCTATATGTGGAACAATTGGAACGATACATGAGGCTGAATAAAATTGAAGATGATGAAACTAAAGTCTCGATATTACTATTCTTCGCCGGAACAGATGTATCGCAAATTGCCAAGCAATTAGCGGATAATAAAACCCCAGAACGGTTATTGTACACAGTATTAGTGGAAAAACTTACTGCTTATTTTTAGCCTGCAGTTACCAAACCGCATGCCTAAGGTTTAGAATGCGAAAACAGCACTCTCACAAAACCTACTCTGAGTATAATATTGTGTTGCGAACCTTGGCACGAGACTGTTTATTTCCTGATCTTGATGACATGCTCTTAGATCAATTTCTCTATGGCATGATCGACCATAATGTGAGAAAAGTCTTGCTCATTGAAATAGACATTGATTACAACATTGCAATTACTAAATGCATTGCTCATGAGATGATGGTAACAAATGTGATGGAATTCCAAGCTGGAACTAAGGAAGCAAATATTGTTGTAAGTGTATGTAAAATGGAAACAGCGGAAACATCATCATGAACTCCGTGAGAGGATTTTATTTGTTTTTGTTGCAGCATAAAGGGACAAGTAAAAAGAGTTTGCAAATTCAAAAACCAAAAATGCCGTATTTGTGGCATTAAAGGCAACATGGCAAGCATTTGCAGAAAAAATAATAATGGTCGCATGTAAAATTAACCGGAACCACGCACAAAAGGTCAGAAATGAAAAGAATAAAAACTAAGATAAGTGAACTGATTATACTAGATTTAATAATCATGGAAACTAAAGTCACAATGGAGATAGATAGGGGAGCAGGACTATCCATCATGTCTCTAATGGACTGGAACAAAATAAATTCTACACACAAGTCAAAATTAAATCTAGATAAAACAAATGAAATTTCCACAGATGTGAATAGTAATAACATACCAATGTGTGGGAAGGTTTCTGTTCCAGTAAAATTAAATAACAAAAACAAAACTCTTACCTTTGTATATAGTCAAGAGGAACACCAAACCCTTACTAGGCCGATATTGGTTCTGCCCATTAGGCATATCCATCCAGATTATCAAAACGGTAAAACTGGAAAATATAGTGGGTATGCAGTTCCCAAAAATCTTTGAGGAAAATGTGACTGTTTAAAGGATAAGTCCAGTAAATATTGAACTAACTGAAGGTGCACAACAGTAATGTGTAAACCCTGGAAAGTTCCTTTTACACTCAGAACCAAGATTGAAGAGAGTTTAGCAAGTCTCATAAAGGAAGGTGTGTTATCATCCATAGAAGATTCAGTTTGGGCCACTCCAATTGTGGTAGTAGCAATCTGTGGAAATTATAGGGTTACAGTAAACTGTTATTTAAACAAAAGTGCATATCTCGTTCCAAATGTTTCAGAAATACTGGCATCACTTCAGAAAGCTGCTATTTTTGCAAAAATTGACATGAAGTCTCCTTTCCACCAGATCCTAGTCACTGATAAAACAGCCAAAATATTAACCTTGAGTACACATGTCAGACTTTTCAAATGCAAACAAATTACCATTCGGAATTACAACAGCCCCCAATATGTAAAGGACGAAATCCCCTATCTGGACGACTTGTTAATTTATGCTCAGTCAGAGACAGAATTTGAAGGTGTACTTGACGTGTACTTACCGTATATGCTAGACTGGAACGGGTAGCAATTAAAATTAATGTCACCAAAAGCATTTGGTCTACAAGAGAAAAGTTTTTGGGACATATCATTAACCAAAATGATAAATGCCCAAATCTAGGAAAGGTCATGGCCATAAAAAATGCTCCCACACCAAAAAATGTAAAGGACTTGCAAGCTTTCTTGGGATTACTTTGTTTCTTCAAAATTTTCTTGATGGGAAAATCACACAAATTAAAACCCCTGTATATATTACTATGCAAAGGACAAGCTGGAAGTGGCAAGCCGAACAACATATCGCATTCTATACAGCAAAAGATCTATTATCTCCAAAAAAACTATTAGTATACTATCAGAGTGATCAAGAAATTATAGTCTCCTCAGATACTTCCGAGAATGGCATTGAAACTAATCTCTCGCCAAATAAATGGTCATGAATGTCTGATTGCATATGCCTCCCGCACATTGACGTCAGCTGAAACCAACTATAGTCAATTGGACAAAGAAACCCTTGCTATTATTTTTTGCAGTAAAAAAGTTCCACCAGTATATCTATGGCCAGAAGTTCACCATATGTATGGACCATCAGCCATTATTAGGCATATTGGGGGGGGGGAACTCCTGGCTATAGCAGACAAAGAATGTTACGATGGATAAACATTCTTGCAGTCTGCTACAACTTAATGTATAAACCGGGAAAATAAATACCACATGCCGATGCTCTATCACGCCTACCGTTAAAAGCTGATAGGCCACATGAATTTGTGGAGGTAAATCTACTAGAAGTAGTCAAATTGAATGATACCTTAAATAGTACCAAGGTAGCAGAATGGCCCCTTAGAGACCCTGGCTGTCACCAGCTGAAAACATGGATCAAAAAAGGATGGCCTAACCACTACCCAAAAATTCAACATACAGCTATCTGTAATGATTACATCACTAGAGCAGATCGAGTGTTCATACCTATGGAGGGATCCTTACAGGTATTAAAATTACTTCATGCTGGACACCCTGGGATAGTAAGGATGAAGGCCCTATCTCGATCATATGTGTGTTGTTGCCGCATATTGACCAAAAGATGGAAAGAATGGTGAAGCAATGTCATAATTGCCAAAGTGCAGCCAACTTGCCAAATAAGACATTTATTTAGTTCTTGTAAACTCTGGGAATGTGTTCACATTGACCATGCAGGCCGTATAAATGGACACTTGGTTTTAACAGTTGTGGACTTTTACAGCAATTGTTTGAATACCGTTTAGTCAAAATAGATAATGTCAATTCTACCATAAAGGCTCTCCAAGAAATTTTTGCCACACATGGATATCCGGATATGCTGGTATCGGATAATGGAACAGGTTTCACATCTACAAATTTTGAAAATTACTTGTCTGAAAGGGGGATTCAACACGTCCTGACACCTGCCTATCATCCTGCCTCAAATGGATTGGCAGAAAAGGTGGTCCAAAGTTTAAAAAAAGGGAGTTGAAGAAAACAAACTATACAAAAATGGATGAAAGGTTAACGGAGATCATGTTTTTCCAACATTTCCTACCTCAATCAAATAATGAGAAATCACCTGCTGATCTACTTACTATTCAGCAGGATTTGCGGAACACGTATGTCAAAGATCATGCCTTGGGAGGAAAGGACTAAAATGGGTCCAGAGATCTATCCGGATACTCATAAATATTTCCCAAAGTTTAGAAGGGATGATGAAATATGGGCATGAGACATTATAAAGAAGAAGTGGACACCTGAAATTGTTATAAATCCAGTGTCTGGAGTTATTTATAATATAAGATTGAAAAATGGCCTTTCTGTACAGAGACGTAAATCACATAAGGTCAGCAGTTATACCATTAGATGATAACAAGACTTATTGAAACTGGCAATGATAACAAGACTCTTATTGAAACTGCTTGCCAATGGGAATCTTTAACAAAGGAGGACAGGCAAATGCTACCATGAATTCCGCAGGAAAAGTATCTTGTTGAACCAGAGACATTAAGTATGATACAAGGAAGAATAGACTTCACTAGCTCTGCACACAATCAAACAGATCAGAAAAGTGAGAGACCTCCTGTACTCTGAAGCTCATAAGAATGCAGATTACCAATCAAACTAAAAGACTATGTTCTAGAGTGAAGGGAGGTTTGCTGAATGGATTGATTAACTCTAGAAGAGAGGGGGTGGCGAGCATAGAAGCATTGATGAAAAGAGTGAAATAGAAAAAGAACATTTTTCTCTTGTTTTTTCTCCCAATTAGCATACTCCCAGACGAGTGGACATGTTAAGGCTGTAAGCCTAAAAGTAGAACAAATAAAGAAGTTAACAACCTGTACAAAACTGTATCAATATGAGATAATAGAAAGGGATTACATTAGTTTTAGTTCCACGGTGAATAATCAAACTGATGTATCTTCGGATAACTGTTAACACAGTTGTAATGTTAATAATCCACAGTTTTTTGTATCTTAATTTCATATTATAAATGCTTTTTGTTTACTATAGTTAAACCTCTATGAGTCCAACCTTATTTATGCAATTTCAGCTGAGTTTTAACTCCCTGAAAACACTGCACCATTCAACTGTAGAAAATAGCTTTGTAGAATTGATAACATAATAAGCTTTTATTTGAATTATGATCTCATATTTTAATATTATCAGAAATGAAATGTGAATATGTAAAATTTATTTTGCTTGCAATATGTTTTAAATGAAGTCAAGTGTATTATTTTCTGATAAATAATGATTTAATCGTAAAATTCAATGTTGAATGTAAAAACAAAAAAAGACACTACAATTAAAATATATATTTTTACTATTTCAATTCCGAGTGTCATTGATAATCATTGATGTGCCAAGCATGGCACGTGTGCCATAAGTTGCCAACCCCTGCTATACACCATTATTATGAGTCCAGTGGTCAAATTTAGAGCCTTGAGAAGCCAAATTATAGGAATAGTAAGATTTAGTTTATCCATTCATATAGTGGAGATTCTAATTGTGATAGCCAAAAAGAGAATTGAGTGGATTGTGGAGTTGTTTTGATAGTAATAAGTCTGCATGAAAGAAAGAAGAGTTATAACCCAGAGCAAGTTTCATTCAAAAAGGATAATGAGGTATACGTCAATGCAATATAAATTAGCAAAATAAAAAAAGGACCATGACCATGGACTATAAAGAGAAAAGAAGATTAACAGATAGTCCAGAACACACTGGATCATTAAATGAATTGGAAGTGAACCAAATCTAAATACAAATATATGAAATGACCACTAAAACATTATTCATTAGTCAAATAGGGAAGGTCCATTATAGATGAAAGATAAAATTATAATTGTTTTTAATGCTTAGCACTGCTTTCAACTAGACCGGTCATATTCATAGTGCAAAGATAGATATGTGGGAAAATGAATGTGTAGATTAATTAATATGCAAGTGTAAATTTACATATATCACTTGCATAATAATTCAATGCATGGTTTTTTTTATTTATTGCATGGATGTTGTTTGCGATAAACCATGTCTCTTTGCATTTTCTCTTTCAATAATACGCTCAGTGCAAACAATTTTAATGTGAAGTGGATCGAAATTACAATCCAACTTGATCTCTTGCTCTAAAAATACTGATTTTATGTTAGAGTCTGTTTTAGTGTGTTTTTATGTATGTTTGGTAATGTAGTGGGCTGTAGGTGCAAGACTCGCCACAATAAATTGCATTGTAAATGGGTTTGTTGTTGTTAATTTTGAATATTATTTGGAAAGCTTAGTCTGGAGGTAACTTATCTTTGGTGTTATTAAATAATTGATTGATTAGAAGTCATAAAACTAATGTTGAATTCTTCTGAGAAAATTGTTTTTAACTTTTGTGATGCACCCAGTATAAATGAGGCTAATCTCAATCAATTACTTGATAACATTAAAGCTAAGTTATCTCCAGACTAGGCTCTCCAAATGATCTACAAAATTAATTGCAACAAGCCCACTTGCAATGCAATTTATTATGGTGAGTCCTGTGCCAACAGCGCCACTAGATTACTGCAGCACAAATATGTACAAATTAGCTAAAATAGACTCTTAACATAAAATTGGTGTTTTTAGAGCATGAGATCGAGTCCGGTCATAATTGCGATCCACTTTACATTAAAATTGAGAGAAAATACAAAGAAGTGTGGTTTATTGCAAACAATATCCATGTTATAAATAAAAAAACTCATGCATAGCATTATCATGGAAGTGGTATATGTAAATTTACAGACTTGCATATTAATTAATCTACATGTTTGTTCTCCACATACCTGTTTTTATGCTATGAATGTGACCGGCCTTGTTGAAAACAATGCTAAGCAGTAAAAACAATTATAATTTTTAATCCTTTATGTATAGTGGACTTTCCCTATTTATTAAATTACAAACGAATAAGGAAAGAAATAAAACCTATTAAGCTACATATTATTCATCATTATTTTGCAATAATGCCAATTCAACTAAAGCAGAATAAAAAATTGAAGAATGGAAGGTGTTAATCTCCAAAGGATCTTAATAAATCAATGCTTGCTTTGGTATCCTAGTAATATACAGAACGACAACATGCATAAAGAGAATGCAAGTGGCAAAGCTGCTAATTTAATGTCCATTTAGTAGAATAGAGTGCCACAATTGTGTTTCAAGGTTGCCCAAAAATTACAATTATATGGAAAAGTGTTGTCATAGAGATATTGTTAGATTGAGATGGTAGGATTTAGATAATCAAATATACAAGATATCTGAAAAACTTATATAAATAGATCATTCACCTGAATGAAAAAGCCAAATGAAATGTGGAAAAAAAAAAGAAAATGCATAGCCGCATCTTGGCTTAACCATAAGATTACATTTGGATTTGACTTTATGAAAGAAAATGCATAGCCGCATCTTGGCTTAACCATAAGATTACATTTGGATTTGACTTTATGCATAAAACGAAATGCATTCTAGATTGTGGTATCAAATAACTTACAAGAATGAAATTATTAATTTCTTCTCACAGGAGATAGCAACTAGTAACAGGAAATTAATAGCTCATCAAAAATGAATAGCAAGCCAAGTTCAAACATATTCAATAAGATATAGAGATAATTTCTTCTCACAGGAGATAGCAACTAGTAACAGGAAATTACTGCTAAAATCCAAGAGTTATAGCTCATCAAAAATGAATAGCAAGCCAAGTTCAAACATATTCAATAAAATATAAAGATATATTTTCAACCATACCTGGAATTATCAAAGGATACGAGCACATTAAAATAATGGATAACCAATCTTATCATGTCCAGTCATGCCCCATATATCAGCAATACAAGGAGTAGCAAACAACTCGTGCAAATGTTAAGAATGGGAATTATTTCCCAATGCTCATTTTTCTATAACCCAATATGATTTCAAAACTTGTAGCAGTGTATCAAGTATCCCAAACTAATTCTTTAAAAATATTTTTCATGTTCTAAAGTCAATACTTCATGATATTTGGACAGTTTGAGGTCATTATCTTTGATCATGGAACATTTAACATGTCAAACTGAATGGCAGAAGTGGATAAAAAAAAGCCAAGAGATAAAGCATATTTTGACTTCTATACAAAATCAGTCCAAGCCATGCACGTGTGCTTTGAGAGCTAGATCAACTATTCAAAGTTTATATAAATTTCAAACATAGAGAATGGATAAATCAAATCAAGCAGGCAATAAACTATATCAAACAGATGTCCAATGAATCCACCCGGATTTGCTCTTGTCAATCGGTACTATAATAACATGTACCTATCATATGTAAAACAAAATTACCAATAATACGGGAGATACAGATCAAATGAAAATTTTAAATTAGTTCTTGGAAAAAAGAAAAACTAAGAGGGGAAAAAATCCCATCACCCACTCCTATATTTCAAGAAGATGATAGAATAATGATCGGAATTCCCCATTATAAATTGCCAGAACAAACATCTATAAAAAGTTTCAAAACATACACAAGGGCCCTTACATTATTGTTAATAATTATGCTTTAAGCCAATAAACATCACATGATCACCATTACTCTGGCTTGCACTGAATGGCAATACGTATAGAGAGTTTTGCCTGTTTTAATAATAGAAATTATGCTTTCTTGGTAATGGGTGAGAAAAGGAATAAGGCACTTATAAGACTCTTCTCTGAGGATGATTTGATGGTTGCTGATGCTTGAAGGAGTAAAAAAAAAAAATTATGCAAAGAATTCAAAGATTATTGGTGGACTGAATATTATCTGTTGTTGATGAACATATTTGAAGGCATTCGTCTACTGAAGATCATAAAAAGTCATTTGCAAGATAGTCATGTTAGTCCTTGTTTAAATAAGATAGATAAAATGTAAGGACATGGTTTATTCTTCTTCTTTTTTTTGAGTTGCACACCTATTCAAAACAAAAGAACAATCATAAAAAGACATTGTTAATCTTATAGTGTATATTTTCAATCCTGAGATATGAATAAAATTGTGGAAGGCTACATATACTAACATTGTTTACACAATATGACTAATGAACAGACATCTTATTCTTTCGTATCATGACGAAGAGTATTACTAACATAAAGATTATTGTTTAAAAAAACTCATTATATCAGGAACAGAAGTAATGCGCATAAAAGAAAATAAAAGCAGCAAATATAACCTTATCTCTTAGTACCTGCACTATAAAGAGTAAAATATACAACAGACAGACATAGGATGCATCCTAATCATGATCTAAAGATCCAAAATGGATTGTAATTGCTTTAAGGGGAAAAATCAACTTATATGTCTGAAAGAAAATATTGAATTATCATAGCTTGACAATCAGTATTGAAGTATAAGCAAAATCAGATACAATAAAACTGATTAATAAGTATCCTAACTATTTTGTTCTCATTCCATAAGAGAAGCATTGTGCTGACTGTAAATTGGGTCACAAATCAAAAGAGTGTAGGCTAATTTAATAAAAGAAATAAATAGAAGTTAGGCTATTAAAGTAGTATTATATATTTCAATATTATTTCGTATGTTCAAAAAATTAATGAACGATAAAAAATTAAAAAAAAGATTATTCAGTTATAAAATGGAATTGATGTGCACCTAAAATATACGCTGTTTAAAAACAAAGAAAATATTAAAATGTATGTTCTCAAAAGCAGTTTAAATTGAAAAATCAACTCTTATGATTGATGATAGGGGGCCAATTTTTATAGAATACACAGTTTTAGTTGATAGAGATTAGTTTGGTCAGATTAAAAATGTAAATTCAATAAGATACTATTTAAAGCATTTTTTCTGGCTAAAGTAATGGTTTGCCAAAGTATATTATGCACAATAGTATGTATAATGTTTACAGTAATATGGCTTATAGTAAAACAATTGAACTTATGAAAACATTAATTAGTAAAATAGGGTTGGAGTAAATAAAATCTGACAGTAAGTTAAAAGTGTTAAATATATTTTTAAAAACCTACTGGCAGATAACTGGATTAACATCTGAGTAAAGGAAAATGTAGTTTTTGAAGGCATGAGAGACTGGATTAAAGAAAAAAAAGATAATAAAATAAAAATATTAGACTATTATTTCTTGATGAACCAAGGCAGAAAAAAACCTTAGTAGGTTATTTTTAAGACAAGTTACTCAGAAGAAATCAGACAGAAGGAATTGATTTCAGTATTGTATATCAGTTGTTTTATGCAATGAAACAGTTTCCTAGTAAAGTCAGGCAAACTAACTATCAGAGCTGCAAGTATTTATTGATATATTGACATTGAAGTCCTGATAAACCAAGTTTCAAGTTCTAACCGGCTTAACATGTTAGGTTTCTAAAAAGGGTACCTACCATTATTGTCTATTCATCTATCAACTAGAAGAATATGCTCATTTCAGTCTTTGAATAAGGTAAAATAGTCTAAAGTCTGTCATTATCACATTAACTTCATTTAGAAAAGATTTGTCTAACTTCCAAAATGTTATCTGTTTTAAAGAAGATTAGAACTTATAAATTAGCCAGTACTCAAATGATATGGCGAAAACTAAAATAGACAGTATTTAAAATCACAACTCGAGTAATAATCTGGCTTATACTTACTAAATCTGGGGAAAAGCTGTTGATCTCAAAACAAACAAAAAATTCAAATCAATATGTTTATACAGGTGCTTGGATGATGAGATATGTGCACATACAAATAATGCTGATAAGAAATTTTTTTAATTCAGTTATGAAAAAAGGTCTAGAATTTTTTGTTTTCACTTTTTAATTACTATATAAATTTGCAATTTTCTTTTTTTCGATATTGAAATTGCATGGAAAGAGAGAAGTATTTTCATTTCCTTATGGGGGTGAGATAAAATTCTAAAGTTTATTTTAATTTTATATGTTGTTTAAAACATGTAAGTCAGATTCAGGACTTAACAACTAATTAAAAATTAATAATTTTAGAATATAATCTCATGATTATAAGTGGAGAGTAGAAAAATATTTTATGCCAACAGCAAAGGTGACTAATCAGTATACAGATTCTGCATCTCATTCAGGATCAATATTTCGCTAATATTTATATGCTATCTTTAATAAATAAATTGTTGAGTTTAAACTTAACCTATTGTCATTTGAATTTCATTATCACATCCAATAATGTTTAATAATATAATAAATAAACAGGTAAATATACGAAGCATCATATTTAGAGGCTTTGTTTTAAAAAACTAGAGCCCAGGATTATAATAGGGAAAATTAATGGAGGTATTTAAATCTTTATCTCTAGAATAGTCCTATAGGCAAGAAGTCACACTCAATATCATGGCTATCATAATTAGGTCTCAATAAATATAAGATGTCTGTAAAAATTAGATTCTATTACAATATCTTTTTTTTTTTAAATGTGAGTTGATGATAAGGAAGTGCAACCATTACTTTGCAAAGAACTTAGCCAAAGATAATTTACTATTAAGAATACTTGGGATAATCACTATCAAAACTGTAAATTCAAATTTTTATTCTGCATTAACTGATCACATTATAGAACTTTTTAAAAAAGAAACAAAGAAAAAGGTATTAATCATGATGCTAGTTAATTGCTGAGTGTAGGAGTTAAGATTTTTTTTTGTTTTACATTTTAAAATTATCTAGAATACTCATTCACCACTTAATTAATTAATGCATGGTTTGCTAAGTTATAATTTGAAAAAATGTCTAAGTTTCACCATAAGATCCGAAGTATCCATCAAAATTCTTGATTATGTTATATATATTTAATTTTAAAGAAGTAATAAACTATGTTTATAACCACTGTTTTTTAAGTATAAATACAAAATATATGAGAAACCATTGAACATGTTATATATATATTTAATTTTATAGAAGTAATAAAATATATGCTTATAACAATTGTTTTTTAAACCCTTGAGCCTGAAGTGCCCCTGCGAGCCCCTGAACAAAAATTTAGACTTTCAACTGAGTTTGCACGGAATCGGTAAGTAGTACACTTACGATTCTCAGATCATTCAATCCACCATCTTGTTACGGTTAAAATGAGCTATAACTTTTATTTTTACAATAAAATTTGGATTTTTTATGAAAGTTTTTGTAAAATACGATTTTTAATTTTTTTATTTTTCTTTTGTTTTTTAAATTTAATGACCGTAAATATGATTCATGGCCCATTGAACTTGTTTTACAGTGTAATAATTACGTAAGGGCTTTTATAAGCCCTCTTAGTAGAAACAAATTTTTTTGTAAAAAAAAGTTAAAAGTTTAAAAATAAAAAAAAAGATTATATCAAAAACGTATAAGGATTACTATTGGATTTATTTTTAATAATAATGACTTTTGATGCCTTCATAATTGGATTCAAATTTGAAACTGACGCTAACATTTAGACAGGATTCTGTGAGTACTCGTTTTATTATTTTTTTATTATTAATTATTGTTTTCTATGATTAAATATAATTAAAAATAACATATGATATAATACAGGTGAAATAATATAAAAACGTTGGTACTCATCTTTTAGCTAAAGATGCCGCTCTATGGCGCAGTTTTCGCGCCAAAACACAAAAATGCTGTTTCCGTGGCCAACACGTTCGAACCCGCGTTTTCTATAATACAACTTTTTTGTTGTGCTATAGAATGCAGGTCGCTATGTTGTGTCGCAATACAGCATGTATGTCGCATAGCAGCAAATACATTTTCCAAATTCGCACAATTTATAAAATAATTACGGCTTGATGAGAGTTTGTATTTGAATTGTATTGAAATGTTGTTTTCATTGGATTTTTTTTTATTTTAAACTATTGAAATGTTCAGATTTTTTAAAACAATAATTATAAGACTTTTTACAACGTACTGTATTGAACTTTTATTTGGGAAAATGTTAAATATCTATGTTTTTATTGAGTTGCAATTAGGTAACGTGTCAAGTAACGTATTGTTAGTAACATTCCATGAGACAAAGAAGATTCTATCGTCTGTATATTTTTGAAGTAAAAAAAAAGCGGTACGAAAAAAATATCCAGTAAGAAAAGTCCAAATATACAAGTTTTTTTGTAAATTTAATAAAAAGCAAATATTATAAACATGTTTAATAAGTAAAGAAGACATTTGTATGTGTTTGTTGTTTAAAAAAGTTTGAGTTTCTTCTATCCGAGTACGTTTACGATTTTGAATTTTTTTATTTTAGCATTACAAACAAACAGAACACTAAAACTAACCCTAAACCTAACCCTAGATCTAACTGTAACAACTTTTACTTTTATTACGATTATTATTTTTTAGTTAAACAACAACAAAAAAAGCCGTAGCAAAAGTAAAAAAATATCCGATAGAAAATTGATATAAAAAAAGCCGTAACACAAGTAAAAAAATATCCGATAGAAAATTGATAAAAAAAAGCTGTAACACAATTTAAAAAGTATACGATATAAAAAACACGAATCAAATTGTAATTTGTTGATTTTATTTTACATTTATTATTATCATTTAAATTGTATACGTTAATAAAAAATATTTAAAAAAGACGATTTTGTTTTGTTTTTATTTTCGCATTACAAAAAAGCACAGAAAAATTATTAAAAGTAACGGCCCATGAATGTTCATATTTTATAGTTTTAGCATGAAAACAGTGCCATACAACGGCATCTTTAGCTATAAGACAAGCACCAAAATGTTTATTTTAATATTTTTCTGACCTAGTTCTAGAACTCTCTTTTTATAAAAACGATAAAAACTTTTAGATAAAAAGCACATTTGAAAATTGAGAATCTTTTACCTCAATTTGTTTTATGACCTACTTTTTATATAAATATATATATGATATAATACAGGTGAAATAATATAAAAACGTTTTTTTGAATTATTTTTCTCACCTAGTTTATAACTCTTTATTATATATACACATAGAAAACAATATATATACAATAGAATTATATATATATGCAAAAAAGAATATATATACGATAAATTTGATATATACATATAGAAAACAATGTATATATATGATAGAATTTTAGACAATACATTTGAATAATATAAAAACATGCACATCCACACTCATCATATACCGAGACATCCACTCTCATATTTCATCTCCCACACACATATATAATCAGTGCTCATAATAAATTTGTTTTGATATTTATTGATTTTTCTTGTTCATTTTATCTTTGAGAAATTTTTGCTTGATATTTATTTTTTGAGTACATTTTATTTAGTTGAAAAGAATACACATTTTAGGTCACACACCATTCCATTTTTCACTAACATAATATAATAAAAGTAATATATAATAATATTATACTATACTATACATTACTATATAATTTACTAAAATCCTCAACATCTTGTAAATTATTTCTATTATTTTTTTTCCCACTAAAAACCAAACATATTTCTAAAAGATACATGCATGCAAGGATAAACAAACATTTCTAGCATATACTCTGTTATAAAAGTAGAACATGTAGGGCATCTAGTAAAAATGGAACTTACCAATCGCACTGTTTTTGTAATTTTTGCATAGAAAAATTATCTCAGGTAAGACATATTATATATCATTTTTTTCAGCATTTTGAGATGCATGTGATGAAGCTGTCCATGAAATTGTAATTTTAAGTAAATATATTTAAAAATGTAAAAAATCTTTTAATTTTTTTTTTTTTGGTAATGACTATTTTATCAGCTTTATTACATTCTTTCATATTTGCACTTTCTAAAAATGTATATATATTTATATTTATTGTAATTAATTAGAAATTTCATTTAAAATTATATGTTCTGTAATTTTTTTTTGACATTCAAAATGGCCGTTCAGGTCCCTAGGGGGTTTTAAGCATAAAAAAGCCATAAAAAATGTAAAATCAATGAAATATTAAAAGTATAGGAAATTACATCCTAGTTGTAAATAAGAGTGTAAATATAATCATGATAGATTAATAATAAATGCTCAAAGCATGTAGCTTAGCATTTATTTTTCTTTTGCCAAAAATCAAATGTGCATTCAGTTAGTTTATAACTAAGATGACTAAAATATGTAATTAACAATTTAATATTAGATTTACCCAATTATGCAATAATATTCATATGGGCTCAAAACTAATCTTTCAAATTGTATGATTGAATAATATGAAAAAATAAAAAGATTTTGAATGGATGCTGAACAAAACAGCACTTTCTACCAGAGCTAGAAATTGTCAAACTTGCTGACTAATATAGAGACTTTTAACTCAATAAAAATTGAAAATACAGCAATTCAAATTGTTTATTTTGAGATTCGAATTTTTAAATTAGTTTGATAACAATAAAGGATTTAAAATTGGCTGTCGCATGCATAATTTCAAGGTTTTGAATCCCAAGTTCTCATTGATAAATGTAAAAACTAAAAAATGATTTGGAGATTTAAATATATTATCATTTGGTGGAAACTACACTATTAATAATACAGCAATTTTGTAAAGTAAATACTTTTTTTTATATTCTTTCCCCATTTTATTCATGATTTTTAAATAAAAATTTTATTCAGAGTAAAGACAAGTAAAAGTAACCTAATCATTTATCTGAGTAATGTGTTTAATATTTGCTTTATTTTTAAACTATGACATGTGTTTTTATTATCAAGTGTTATAGAATATTTTTCTAGCTTTTATGAGTTTCTATACTAAATAAGATTTTACTAAATAAACTTAAATATGCAGAATATGGTCTGTTATATTTTATTATGCACTTTAGGTTCAAACATAATCAAGAAAATGATGATTTGCAAATGTACAAACAAATAATAAATAATATCTTAAGTATCAAAATATATATTTCGTATATATATTTTTAAATAATATATTTCTAATTTAATTTTTGCACTCTTTTATTTTAATGTAATTTGTTGATTATAAAAAACACTCTATTCTAAAAACATATTTTTAAAATGTTAGCAATTTTCTTTTTGTCTATTAGTCATTGTTTATATAGATGAAATATATTAAATTCAGCAAAACTGGAAATTTCTAAAATCAAGATAAAACTATAAAGTGAATTCTTCAAATTTTTATTAATGCATGAGTTAAGATTTATTTAAGTTTTTTTTTAAATTTTATTTTGCTATATACATATTTAAAAAATAAAGTACCGATAATAAATTTATTTTCATACATTAAAAAAAACCCTCAGTTTAGTAAATATTTTGAGCTTAATTGACATGAACATATGTTTCTATTTTCTTTCATTAAAAAATTATTTTAGTATATGATTTAAGGAAGACATTAATCTGCAAGTTTTTTAATTATATTTCTGGGAAGAAAGTAAAAAAGAGAAAACAGAACTAATTTTAAATAATGTGAATAAAGCTCAGTCATTTGTTTAAATATACTTCTGCAAAGAAAAAAAAATGTATATAATTTTTTTGATATTTAAAATACTTAGTGCAGTATATGGAATTGATTGTAAAAATGTAAATAAACTTCTACTTTTACCACATTTGCTACAAACTAGGATATTTTAAATATATAATGAAAACCCTGTACATATAAAGGGGTCAAATTCAAATGTTTTTGATAATAGAAAAGTAGGCATATATACGAGGAGGGGGGGGGGATAACGAATTGTTCTCGGGTTTGTGTGCTTGTTATAGTATATGTTTCTGCTGTTACATACTTCTTGCAGAAACCCTTCTGCATCAATCTGCTAAATGACATTGCCATGAGAAATCATGAGGCTATGTAGCATATTTTCTTGTAAAGTGCATTTTTTTAATAAAGTTTGAATAATGTGAAATTCTGTTTTCATTTAACGGCAAAAAAAACATTTATAGTAGTTGAAGCAGGTTATAAACAAGCTGATCTCATAAAAACACAAGTTTATGAGTGGTTTAATTGAAATGTTACACACTCCTAAAAATCATGGCAAATGAAGTTCAAAGTCAAAATAAAGCTGATTTTTTTCATGCAAAATGGCATTTTTCTCTCAGATTTAATTCGAAAGGATCAGACATTTTATCTGCAAGTTCTCAAACATTTACATGATGTGGTAAAATGTAAACATCTTATTTTGTGGCAAAGAAAACAGTGCAAGCTCCATCCCAACAAAGTGTCATCTTTCAAAGCCTCAAGGGTGAAAGCACTTTTTAATTAAATTCAGCATGATCCAATTTATCTATCAGCCATTTTTACTCAATTTCACTTCGTGCATTTTTTTTTAATCTCTCATATGAAAATTTTTTTTTTTTTGTAGACTTAGAAGTGATGGGAAAAAACAACAGAGACGTTAAAAAGTATTGCTTTGCAAATATTTTTGGATTGCTTTGAAAAATGAAAAACACGTTTAGACCAGTGTATTGCATCAAATGGATAGTAATTTGAAAGAGATTAAATTTATAACACTTAAAAATAAGTAAACAATTTTTTTATAATAAAATTCCGTTTATTTTTGGATCCCCCCTCGTATATAATAATTTTTAACAGATATAATTGCTGAAAATATTTTAATATGTGGAAATTTCCATTTGTAATTTTATTTATAATAATGCAACATTCAAATTATGTTTAATATATATTAAAATTAATAACTATTATTTACATTTAATGTTTTAAATATCCATGAGGCTTATAATGAGGTCGGGGAAGTGTTAGTTGATTTATTATTATATGCCTTTTTAATCTGAAAAAATATTAATCCATAATAACTAAAAAATCAGGATTGACAGATTAACAGTATTGCATCTATATTTTTCTAATAATTATTAGCAACCTTTATTACAAAATTCATTTATGTGTCAGTATTAATTTGATGTAACTATAAACTTCAAAACACTTTCATAAATAAATAAATATTATAACTAATCATTGTAATTATTGCTTTTAATTTTATTTATAACTTATTAATTTAACATGTTTCATCATAATAGCATTCTAAAGAATACTTTTATATTCTAACAACATACCTTTGTACGGAGTTTAAAAAGAACTTCTTGTAAATTACCAGCTGCTTTGTATTCCAAAAATTTTTGGTAACTTTGTAATTGCCATAATCTTTTATTCAAATTTGGATAATCTGGTATTGCAATTTCTGATGGTTGAACTTCATTCAGAAAGCGATTATAATTAAAACCAGAAGCATCAACAAATACTGCTTCTAAAACTTTCATTTCTTCTGTACATGATAAATTAAGATTTCCTAAGACACTTCGAAAGTTGGGTCTTGTAACATAACCTTTATTAAATCTAAAGTAAATAGCTGTAATAAGAATATTTTATGTGTGTGTATGTTGTGAATATATATATATAAGAGATGACAAGCCATAAAAACTCACTGATGAGTAAATGTTACTGCTTAAATGAATACTCTTTTACCTAATTATCTCAATTTATCTCTCGCATAAAAAACTTAAATTACATAGCATACTTATGCATGGCCATCATATGTATGTTTTCCCTGAATAATTTGATGGTGATAGAGGGGAAGACTATAAAACTCAAGGTCTATGGATCACAACCTAGAGTAATTTGTCAAAAGAGTACTATGATCAAAAATTAACATTTAACCATCAATGGTAGTTGTTTGCCATAATTTGTCATTCCCTTGACATCTCAAATCTAAAACTCCATCATTATATTTTTCATACAAAAAAATAAATTTGTTTTAATTTTGTATCTAGTATGCTTTTTTAAAACATCAAGAGCATTCTTTATTCAATATACCCTGAATTTTATTTTACAATTACTTTTAATTAAATTATATTCTAAAATTGTAACTATATTAAAGTACTAAATATGGAGTAGCTGGATCATGGCCTTCTCATGGTCACTCTGCAAGTAGCATATATTGGTATGCAAACTAATAGTTTCCATATTGAAATCAGACTGATGAATTCCTGGTTCAAGACAACAAATTATGAAATTATACAAATGTGAACTCTTGATATGAAGTATTGTACTATGACAGCCGTATCAGAACTACAGATGACAAAATCTTGGAATGAAAAACAATTACATGATATTGGCAATCATGAAACATCTCAAGTGTCATTTATATTCTCTAATAGAATGATCTTTTCTTCATATAGGAAACAATAATTTACTTCAACTTGTTAACATTGAGGGATATAAAAATCAAAAACATATTTTCTGCAAATTAATTATTCAATATAATCTTGATGGGATTATACTTCAAGAGACTTGTTATTTTTCTAATAATGCATTTCTTAAAATTTCTGAATTTACATTGATTATAAACAATGTATTCTAAACATACTATGATTACTTTTGTTTCAAAACACTTTGTAAAGCAATTGATGATAGTTCAAATAATATTGCGATTATCATTCAGATAATTTTTATGTATGTAATGTTTACAAATTTCTCAATACAAACTGGTCCTACTTCTCTTCCATATCTTCTGTATTTATAGATTTTAATTCTCATATTGGCTTTTGGGGATAATTAGATGAGGATCAAGTAGCTTGTCAACTTTGCGAATTGATGGATTTAAACGATGTATTTATTTTACTAAACTAAATAAGCAAAAATATTTCAGGCAGATGGGGAACAGAAACAACTTCTGATTTATGTTTTGTTCCAATAAAAAAATGGTTTACTATTACCTGTTCAATGACTGATATTGTATCATTTTCACCATAATCAATAGAATTCAAGTCTAATCTTTTTGAAAGACCAGGAGCTTATTCTTAATTCAATGAAGATAGTAAGCTCACTTTTTCAATAATAGACTAAAATGTAATCTTATCTCATGGTTTTAAAAAATAACTTAAATCATAGCCTAACTTATTTTCATAATTTAACTAAAGTTAGGTCAAAATTAATTTCTAGGACTAACCTCCTTGGAAAGCTAGTTATTACTATTTGGGATTGTGATGCAATACTTTACATACTTCCTTAGCACTAATATATTCTGCTAGAGAATAATGTCCTGTTTGGAAAAAAAAATTCCACATTAAACTTCTGGATATTCAATTAAATATTATTATAAGAAATATTATTTGATCCATTCACATCTATTTCTTTACAATAGTTTCCTATTCTTTCACATATTTGCCCACCAGATATTGGAAAATTTGTTTTGCATAAAATGCTGTTAAGCAGATTGGACTTGCCAATAACTCAAGATATAATTTCATCATCTAAGATACTCAAATCAATTTCCCCATAATTGAAGAATTAAAGCATTAAAATTGCAGTTCTTATGATGTTCCAAACAAATTTTGTTTTCCAAATCCAACAATAAAGCAAGATGATGTTTGATTTTCTTAAATGCATTGAAGTCTTAGCAACAGAATCAAACAAAATTCATGGTTGTTGAATTCATCTTCTTCATTAATGATATTTCAGAAAAGTGATCAAACTTAAAATATGAACTACATTGTTAAGGATATAGTGGTAGAATTGAAAGACTTAATAATGTCACTGATGAATCTATCTCCTGGTTGGAATTTTTATAGGTCCCTTTATATTTTGTTAATAATTAGGTTGTCAAAAAAATCCATTTGCTAAATAAATAATAAACATTTGTTATTGTTGTTTTTTAGAAAAATAATTGCAGAAAATTTAATTCTATAGTTTATATGTATCAGAAAAAAAGTGTATTACTGAAGCATGAATACAATTTTTATTTCCAACTTTTTTTACCACAATAGACTTGAAATAATACTCATAAATTTTAAAAAAAATTTAAAATCAGTTATTTACTTCATAGATTAAACTTACAAAGATATAATTAATTTTTTCTTTTCTTTTTAAATAGACTTAACTGATTTTTACTGAGGAAAAAAATTGTAGATGCCTGACTTTTTTTTTCAGTACTTAATATTGACATAAACCATACATATGCACTAAATGCAGATGATAAAAATCTCAAACGTTTGTGATGTTTTTAACCTATCCATATATCCTTAAAAAAA
Source organism: Epiperipatus broadwayi (assembly GCA_028023455.1). Lineage (NCBI taxonomy): Eukaryota > Metazoa > Onychophora > Udeonychophora > Euonychophora > Peripatidae > Epiperipatus > Epiperipatus broadwayi. Next base: position 2,239,780 of record JAQFVV010012429.1, on the reverse strand, counting down.
TGTATGAGATTGTAACAATGAAAAGTTTGTTTTGGAAAATATCGTAAACAATAGAAAGAAGCAAAAAAGTTCAATGTCAATTTATAAAAAACAGACATAGCTGAGAAGATGAATTCATCTAAACTCATCCAAAAAATTTTGTTTTACTTTTGCCAATCTCAAATGAGAAAGACATTTGTTTAAAAAAATCAAAAATAAATGTTATATGCTTTTTTATTAAAAGATGGATATTTTTTTATATTTATTACAGTAGGTAAATGGGGGGAGGGGTTTGAACTTTAATTAATCAATTAGCTGTACTGACTAGACACTTAAGGGTTAGATAATGTGAAAAAATGTCAGTTATATTTTACAAATACACTATTGTTTCCTATATTTTTAAACTAAAATTATTAAAAAACTGTTTCATTAATATTAAGTTTTAATTAATCAATTGAGTCATTTTCATTCATGATTAATTCATTGCAAAATAAAAATTCTCTAAGTTTAAATCCAGTTTCTCGCATCCAAATTTTTTTTTTATCCACATTACTGTAAAAAAACTATCTTATGCATTCATCTCACATATTTGGCTCTTCTAAGATTTTTACATATCTCTTGGTATCCATTTTAAGATGTCCATCTATTGTCTTTTTTTAAAAAAAACATTCAACATAGCTCCATTTTCTGTCTCTTAATTTTCCTTACTTTTGTGATTGGTATGAAATGTCTGCTTGCTCCTTTCATTTAAGTATAAGTATGATTATATTAATATTATGACCAAGATATTTGTAGTTATTAACTTCTATTATCAATTTTTATTTTCTCCTTTTTTAAAAAATTATTTAACATTACTTTAGAATGTTTAGCCTTTTTCCATACTTTCTTGTTTTCATTTGATAGTTCTTGTAATATTTCCTGAATTGTTGAAACATTATTTTCAAAAACAACCATATCATCTGAAAATGACTTAGATAAGTTCTACTTATTTTTATTATTTAGCTTTCCATTTTAATTCACAAAATATTTTCCATAAAATTGTGAATAAAAACTTTTGGATTTTAGAATTGTTTTATCTTATACTCTTATCAATGTTAATCATGTAATTTTTTTTTTTCCATGTGTCATAGCATCGGCCGGGATGCGAACCCACAACCGTCTGCAACCAACTATTTGCTTGCATGGCGGCTGCAATACCTCTCGGCTAACAACGCAAGACTAAATCACTATTATTGCATTTTGATAAACATTTTCCAGAAATTTAATCTAAATGTTTATTAATTATCACAAAAATGCTTATACAATTGTTTTATCTTATACTCTTATCAATGTTAATCATGTAATTTAATCACTATTACTGCATTTTGATAGATATTTTTCAGAAATTTAATCTATATGTTAAATTATCACAAAAATGCTTATATAGTTAAATGTCTTTTTAACAATCTATAAATCTAAACATTATAGCAACTTATACTCATTAGCCTTTTCTAGAATTTCTTATAACACCTAAGATTTGAAATACTATGTCTTGGTTGTTTGTTCAAAGCTGTCTGCAGTCAAATTATAAAGAACTTACTAAAGATTATATATAGAAATAGTGTAAGGCTGATAGATCTGTAATTGCCAATGTAATCTTTTTCATCTTTCTTAAATATCAATGCCAATATCACATTCCACCAATTATCTGATATATCTTCATCATTTAAACATTTGATATACAATTTTTTCAACAATTTCTTTATTACTTCACTTTCTTGTTTTTAAAGATGTCAATATTATGTCCATCAATTATTGAAGCTTTTCTCTTCATAGATTTCATTGCATAGCTTTCTTTTATTTAAAACATTTGAAATTTCAAAAGATGCAGTCATAATTGTAGGTGCTATTTTGCTTTTTTGTGTGTGTTTCATTACTATTACATAGTTCTTAGTAATATTTTTCAAATACTTCAATGATCTTCAGCTGTTTAGTAATAATACCCTAAAGATGGTATTATTGGTATTGATAGAAAAGATGTTTATCGCTGAAACATCTTTACTTCCAATACCAAAATGTCATTTTATATTTTTGATTTCTTCTATAATCTTTTTTGCCACTTTGATATAGTTAGATTTTCTTATATCATAAAATTTTTTCATACCAATTTACAGAATTCCAGATATTCAATTCTTCTAAGTGGATCATTTTTAAATATTTTCATATTACATATTTTTTTCATATATCATCTTATCTTAAACATTTATTGGAAAATTGCTACTTTTTGTACTGTAAGGTCTGTATAGTTGACTTACCGAATTTGTTCAAGTCAGATTTGTCATCAAAGCCTATTAATATTTGAAAATGATTTATGAGTTCAAAATTAAATTCATTGGATTATTTTTAAATTGGAGATATTATCTATTAGTATTGTCTTTTGTAATAGCTTTGGTTTATCTAGTTTTGTATTAACACTACTGTCTATATAAAGAGTTTAGCTATTAATATGGAATATATCTGTTAATGTATTTAAAGATTTAAAAAAATAAATGGATATTGCCAAGAGCAAAAGCTATTAGTTATGCCATGCACAAAGACAAAAATTATATACAAAGACAGTGGTCTGAAAGACAGCATACATTATAAGTTTGCATGACTCTTGAATCTGTTAGTAAACTATAAGTAAATACAAGATGCACAAGCTATAACTATATTATAAACATAAGTCAGGCATAGAGACCTACAATGAGTGCATGGAAGCTAATCATGGCAAGAGCGCGTACTAGTTGGCACAGGAGCAAGCATGGACATGTACTAGCTTAACTGTTACCAGCAGTAGTCTTCAAAGTAGGATTTTCTATATGTATACAAGCCATGAGCAACATCAATGCAAACTCCTGAAGAAACTAATTGCGATTATGTTAGAGTGAATAAACACATAATATGAAGCAAAATATACATAACAGACTTAGTCATTAGCATGTAAAAAATCCTAAAACAGAGTTTAAATATAAAATTTAGTGAGATTTATTGTATGAAGTATACTTTCAATGCTTTTGTGCCATATTCATAGTTATTCTGCTGAGAACATTAAGTCTGTAAATGCTAATTTCTGTCTTTCATAATTGTGAAAGAGAGCATGTCCATAATTGTGATCTGAGCATTGTTAAAATTATGTGCAAAGAAAAAAACAATTGCAAATATAAAATAAGAGGTGTGGTTCATTACACAAAATAAATATGTAATGAACTAAAAATCAAATAGCATTCAAATCAGCAAAAAAATAATGTTCTCAGCAAACTAACCATGAATATAACGTGAAAGCATTGGAAGTATACTTGATACAATAAATGTTACTAATTTTGTATTTAAACTCTTAGTATTTTTTACATTATAATAGTTAGAATAGCAGAGTATCAAAACATAATGCTTGGTCATTAATATTATGAGTGTATATTAATGTTTTGATTATAGGTATTGTTAGTAACAGACAAGGCAGCTGAAATATTGATTAGAACTAACTGGGATCAAGGATCAATAATCAGCCCAAGTACTGAAGATGTAACAATAAATATCAAGGATCAGCAGCTATCTGAGCAGACACATCGGATATTGAACCATATCCAGACCAGAATCGACAACAAATCCCAACATTATTGTATAAACCTAAGGACCTGACCGCAGCAGTTGAGGGAACTAACTGTTCAATTAATGCTTCATATGACTATTGTAACCATAAACATATATAAAATATTAATAAATTGTTAAACATATTTTGGAGTTTGTATTTGTATATTATGATTGTATACTAGGATTTAAATACAACAGACATATCTTAAATTTATTAACTAACAATAGTTTTCTGTGATAAATCTATTAAGCATATTATATTTGTATTTTACTTTTTAATTTAATTTGTTAGATTTTATTTATATTAAATACTTTTTTAAATATAATTAATGAATCTTAAATATCACTATAGTAATTCACAAATCAGATTCCTACAGAATTACTTGTAAACAATGTCCACTTTCTTATTTCAATCTACTGGTCAGACAAAAGATGGAATAAATTAGCATTAGTACATTGTTGTAAATTTGTTAAAAAATTATTCTTTGTTAATCTGACTTTGATTCTTGTAGAAACATATTCAGACTGAGATGCTCCTTGAATAAACTTAAATTCTCTGGCATTATATATTTAATAGTTGTAATTTATTTACAAGTTTATTAAAACTTCTACAATAAACCTTGTAATTGGATACATTGTTAAAATAAGCTTAAAACATTTTTTTGTTTTGTAGATACTGATTGAGGGTGATAATATTTTATATTAAACAAAATAAACAAATATAGTTACAATATGTAATCTATCTTAAGTTTAATCATCTATCTACTGAATAGCATTTTAGCAAGAAAAACAATGAAAAAATAAATCTATAAGAAATTAAATTTAAATAGCCTTTTACATAGCAAAGAAATACAAAAAGTAATTCATGAAAAATTAAGTGGCAGTAATTAAATTATAGAAATTAAAATTGTATTTAGTTAAATTTTTACTGCATATGAGTATTTTAAAAACCTTTATTCTACATACTTTCACTCATTCAATAGCAGTGACTCATAAATAAGTATAGCCATTCTAACTTAACAACAACAACAACAAACTAAATGATAAACATAAAGAATAAAAAGATTTTAAGATTACTGTATACACCAATTTATGAACAAATTAGTTGATTGTGATATATTGTTCTTTTAAATAAAAAAAATCATTAATCTGAAATAGCCAGAAAATGAAAGTATTAGACTAACAATGTATAATCTGTATTATGTCAGTATTCTAAGCTCCATTTTCATTTCTTTGATATTATAAATTTAAAACATAAAAGGAATATTTATTTAATTAGAACTAAATCAAGTTACAAGAATCACGAGATGTTTAGTATGTTTGATTCAATCATTAGTGAATCTCAGTAATGTCTGAAATGTGTTTTTCAATTGTATAAAAAATAATTGCATGAAAAGCTTCTTGGGAATATCAGAAAAGACAGACTGAGTCTTGATCCATGGATTTTTAGTTCTAAAGTTTATCACTACAGCATTGTTCTGAATTGACTAGGAAAAAAATAATTGTCTTATAACATTATAGATTCCCAAGTAATCATCTAATCAAATGTTAACTAAGCTTAACATTATTTTACTTCAGAGACTAAATGAGAATTGTTGTATTTAATATAGCATGTTTGTAGTAGAAAAAATATAATTAGAAAAAAAAAACTTTACCTTTTGTATTATCATATGTAGAACTAAAATATTAGAGAAGATAAATAGGCAAATACCTGGAGTGCTGATTGATTAACAGAAAGGCACAATGTGACCACATTGTGTTGATGCCAACTTATTTCAAATATTTTGAATTTATTTGAAATTTATTTTATTAGTGGGCAAGAAAAATTAATATTCACTATGTTGAGAACTAATCAGCTAAGTTTATTTAATAGAAATAGAGAGAGGTATCAAATGTTTGGCTACCCTAGAATACTTTGGTTAAATGTCTATATTGTAACAGTAAGAATTGTCCCTCCACGTAACAAAATCCACAACACAGGCAAAGTACACTAAAGCTGATCGAATCCGGATGCTGGGATCCAGAATCTGACCATACATTCAATCCTTTCACCTCTGCTCAACGATCTAATACCCTATGGAAGACATTTCTCAATTTACACAGACATTCAATTTAATCTCGGTCCGGCAGTCACTCAGCGTAAAACAAAAGACTCATAAATTAACTAATTTAACACTGATTTGGTCAGATATACACACATATGACTAAGTGATTAATTCAAATATCAATGATTGATTATGAAATTTAATAGAATGACCTAAGTATAGATATAATGATGTATGTGCAAATAAATCTAGAATTGGATAAAAAATGAACTCACGGACAATAAAATTATGAAAACGAGTTATAATTTTAAATATTATTAATTTAATAAAACAATAATAAATAGTAAATCAAAATAGACACAATTATGTAATGGGAACGTGAGAGATTATGCTCGCAGGCATTACATAACTAATGAGATTAATATTACATGTTATCCCATTATAAGTGTTCAATAAGTATAGTGCGGTATTGAAGTTAATGCCTATATTAATATGCCAAATTTCTAGCTCTTTTGTAGTCTGCTAAATCATACGGAACTTTATAGCCAAAGTTATATAACTAACTTAATAGTGCTCCTATGATGTCTATCTATACAAAGTTAAGTCGAGCATATAATTAAGCTCAGAGATACGCAGGTTAGCGTGTTAACCTAGATTAGGGTATACACTGATGCTAGATGAGCATTTAATATAAAGGGAGAGAAAACTGGTTTATTATAGGTTTACCTATATACTCTATGGCACATCAAAATAATAAAGCTAGAAGGTGCAAATGGATCATTATTCACAGGCTTCAGCCCAATGGCTCGGTTGCCCTACAACCGCTCAACTTACTACGAATAGGAACATCAGTAGTTCAGGGAGTCAGATAAGTTATTAATTATGAATAATCTCGGTCCTTGTGCCCTAGTTCTAAAAGTGTGCTTCACCCAAACTAAGTGGATAAGTGTGACCTCCGCCAGCAACTCATCAATAATCATGCAGCAAGCAGATAATTGTACATTGTGTACTTAGTAAGGACATATCTGCAACTTATACATATATAACGCAAATATGTAAAATTAGATTATCGTGCCTTAAAAATAGCATCTATTGCATATCTATACAACCCAGTTCTCAAATTTAGTATTTCAAATATACTATTTAGGGACTAACTTAATTAGTAACCTAGTTTAAGATTATCACCTGCATCTCAACATATATAAATCTAAGGAGGACAAAGCATATTTGCAGGGTAATTACGAATAAAACATTAAAATATGCTTTGAGAATATCTCTGTGGCTAGTTCCTATGATGTACAAGTTACATATATAAATAGTTATAATTCATAACTAGAATTAAGCAAACTACAATTTTAACTAGAGAATGATTGATTATTGTAATATTAATACTCAAAATTAATTAGTAAAATAATAATAATATCTCGAAACAGCGAGTGAAAAAAATAACAATTCAATTATTTAATATATTTATTATAGTGAAGATTTGAAATTATCTTCGCAGATTGATAAGCTAAACTTATACTTATAAATACTTGCAGTTTCGAGTTATTTGGCATATCAAATACATGTAAAATCAAAATGATAAAATTATAGAATAAGTTGAATAGATTAGAAATAGGCTTAAAAGACCGCAGAAAATTATACATTTAGTTTAAAATAGATTATTGGAGATTTACATTTGAACAGAGAATTCAATATCATAAGTTTTACAATCAGACAAGATTTAAACATTAGCATTTAGCAGTTTTCTTTGCAGATTTTAGGAAAGGTGTTTAGGAAAGGTAGATTTAATAAATAGCTACCTTTTAAAAGAAAGAATTGAAAGTCACAGTTTATAAACAGCTCTGAGTGAAAATTTATCAATTTACCTGTCTGTTGTTTTCATTGCAGTTTCTGGGCACTCGAGACGATAATAAGTTGACACTTTTGGCGATGATTTAAAGTTAATGGAGGTTTTTCCACAGGCTGCTTTGCTGGTGTATGGCATTATATTTTATCGGACCAAAGTTCTTTTTCCATTCCCAGTAAAGAGCTGAAGGCGGTGAGTTATGGCTTACTACCCCACCATTTTGAAGATAAACAAACATGGGTTCTATTTACAATTCACTTATTATATATATCTGATCGATTCCTTAGCAACAAAACTTTAAGTATTTATATCTTTCTAACTCTGGCCACCTGTTTATTTTTATAAGCTTGTCCGCATTTATTTATTTTAGAAAAATATATTTAATAGCTACAACTAGTAGAAAAATCCATTTATTTATTTTAGAAAAACATTTTTAATGACAACAACTAATATAGATTTTGTTTTTCTGCTTGTTTCCTCCTGATTATTGTAACAATGCTATAAAATTCTGCAAATTTTGTTATTAACATTTTAGATTTATAAAATCAAGTTCATGCTATTTTATGACTTACGTGACCTACTTCAAAAGTTGTTTACAAAAATTACAAGTTATTTTGGAAAAGTTACTTTGATAATTAGTAGAAAACTAATTTTATTACCATACATACAGAATAACAATGGAAATGGCTTATATACATATGCGATTTCAATAACAACAATAAAATTGGCTAAATAATTTAAATTAAAATATTTCTTAAACTAGAATATTTATAAAATGGATACATATCTGTAATATATACCAATAACATAACAATAAAATTGGCTAAATAATTTAAACTAAAATATTTCTTAAGCTAGAAATATTTATAAAATGAATGCATATCTGTAATATATACGTATACTATTAAATTACAGACTTACCGTTCGCATATATATATATATGATTTTGCATATATAATAATTTAAGGTTGTTTAAATGGGTACTCTGAGAGGGTTTAAACCTGGCATAGATAGATGTGTAGGTAAAATATGTGAAAAAGGCAAGTGGATACAATTGACTGTTTCAATATATTATAGAAAAATGTTTTTACACCAATTCTTAAATAATTTTTGTTATAATAAAATATACAGTAGTGTATATAGACCATGTAAGAATAGTCTAGTTCAATAATACATCATCTTTCTAAATATATTGCTTATATTAATATAACCTTACTTATCAAAATCTTTGAAAACAGGCAGCATATCCAGTCGCCGAGAGTCTACTTGATCTTTAAGAGTTTTCAATGCACATTTAATTTCTATCATTTGATCAGTAGTTGCTCTACTAATATCAGGGGTCTGCTGTTCCATCAATAGATAGGCTTCAGCAGGCATAACTATCCTGGTTGGATCTTTTTCCAAACCCTTTGCATAAAAAACTGTGAAAAAAAAATTAATTAAATTTATAATTATCAAATTTAAACAACTTTTTAAAAAATTAAATATTCAAAATCATTAAAAATATTTTTTGCAAAAGTGAATTAATTGGTGATCATTAATTCATTTTTTATTCTCTATAAATCAAAATATTTTATTAGTCAACTATATATATCATTATTTACATATATAAAAATTATTCTATACTATATTGAACAGCCCACCTTCTGAACATATCTTAAATAATAACAACTAATAATAAAGACTACAGATAATAATCTCATAACTTTACTCTACCTTCCTTCTTATCATTTACTCTACGAAGGTGCTTGGTCCTCAGGTAGTGTAAAATATCATTAGCAGCAATCTACCAATAATATAAACACTCGGCTACTAGATAAATACTAACCAAACAAACATTTTATTTGTTTTAAAGAAAAAACCTTTGGGCGCCAGTTAATTCCATTGTAACCAACGTGTCTATCTGATCAGCCTATCTAGTACCTGAGATCCAGCTAGCTCAATGGATTTTAACAACCTTTTAAGAGAATAACAACTCCGCCCTAGATAATACTTCTATTTTTAAAAAAATAATGTACTGAATGAGAAAACCATTTACATCTTTACACAACAAATCCTTACTTTTAAAATTATAATTTCCCTATCCTTTTACTTTTAAATTAATTATTTCTTATTTAATGATTAAATTTTTCCCTTTCCACTTTATTAAAATATTAATCAAATATTTTAAAAGACAATTTAAATATTTCCTTTTTTATTTAAAAAAAAAACAATCGTTTTGCTTTATAATTTAAAGACGCACACTCTGTTCATTTTAGATGTTTTTTAAAACATTACTATTACATTCAAATATCAGCCTTTCAAGCTAATTGAGCACGCGCCTTTTGAGAGTGTTAAATAAATGAATACTTTCCTCTTCAATCCAAGATATAGTATTTATGCAGGAATAAATATATCTTGGATTGAAGAGGAAAGTATTCATTTATTTAACACTCTCAAAAGGCGCGTGTTCAAATAGCTTGAAAGGCTGATATTTGAATGTAATAGTAATGTATTACAAAACATCTAAAATGAACAGAGTGTGCGTCTTTAAATTATAAAGCAAAACGATTGGTTTTTTTTAAAATAAAAAAGGAAATATTTAAATTGTCTTTTAAAATATTTATGTTTATGTTTTAACACACACAGTTATACAGAGTAATATTTTAATAAAGTGGAAAAGAAAAAATTTAATCATTAAATAAGAAATAATTAATTTAAAAGTAAAAGGATAGGGAAATAAAATATATACAATGTATTAACTTAAATTCACACATAACAACACACAATGTCTTTAAATATATTTAAATATAGAAGCCGATATTGTTTGAATTTTCCAAATATTATTTTAAAAAGTTTAAAGTTTTATTTAGCACAGTTTATTGTTTATCTTTAAAGGAAATCAAGAATGAAAGCATATTAAAACAAAAGTTACCTAAGATTTATGAATTTGGAAATGACGTACACAGCACAATGTAGATTCTTTAAAATTACTCATGACCGGTTAGCGCTAACTTCCAACAAATCTCCTTTGGATCCTGTGATTTTATATAAACTTTCATGGATTTTCCAGCATACACGCACTCCGCTACTTTACTTGCTTTATTCGAACATGGTTCCCTCCGAACTAAGAAAGCTCCAGCTGATTGTACACTGCGATGATTTAACAGTGCATTGTATCGGGAGACATAACAATTTATATAATTGTTATATCTATAGCTTCAAGAAATATTTATTTAAAAATGTAATAATAATGATCGAGAATAATAAATGTTGAAATATTTAAACAGTTTAAACAATGGAAATTTTTTATTAACTTCAGCGTCTATTGTCTCGTGAAATAACTGGTGTTTGCTTAGCTTTGATTGGGCTTCTATTTTTTTTTCTTTAAAACTTTCACACACATTTAATTGTTTTATTGTAAAACAAAACGAAAATTCTTTATTACTTTTTATTACAAATTAATCAAAATAATATTAAATCATTTTTATTTCATAAGATTTTTTTTCTTTTTTAAATAAAAAAAATCTTATCCTCTTTTAAAGCATTTATTATTTATTTTTTCTTTAATAATAAAACCCCCTACCCTACTCTTTAGTTTTAAATCTTTATTCTTTCAACTTTTATTTTTTAAAAAACGAGATTTATAAAATATTAATTAGATAACAATGTACCTCGGTAAATTATCTCCATCCCTTCCCTAAACTAAAATATCATTCTGAGCATTTTAGTTTTCACAATTTAAATTTATAAGTATTATATGGCTTCATTTAATTAAAGTTCGTTTACCTATAATTATTTATTATAATTTCCATCCCATTATATTTTTATTAAGATCGATCAGGAGGCTCTTTTTCCATTTTGTCGCTGATCTATCTAGCATTATTTAAATAATAAAAAAACATTTTCTATTTCAAAACGTATGTACAACCAACCTTCACTCCCCTGTTCTACCTTTACACCTTATATTCGACTATCCTCATTCATTCGGAGTGTCCCTTTTTTTTTCTTTCTTAAGGATTATGCTTCCATGTTATATAATGTCATATAAAAATCACCTTTAATAGTTATGCTAATCTGACTGGCTCTAAAAAAACACACACACTACTATCACATTTTCTAACCTCTCTTTCACTAACTATCACCTATATTATTAATGGCCGACTTTGACCACACCACTTAGAAAACGTCTAACTACAGCTTATGTTCCTACATTTGAAACAACCAGTTTCAAGACATGTTGATGCACCAAATAAACGTCCAACTACAGCTTATGTTGGCCCTACCATTGGCAATGACTATTTTCAGGCCCTGTTAATATGCCAAATAACCGTCCAACTACAACTTACATCGGTCCTACAGATGCGCCAAATAAACGTCCAACTACAACTTATCCTACGTTAATGCGCCAAATGACCATCCAACTACAACTCACATCGGTCCTACCAATGCGCCAAATAAACGTCCAACTACAACTCACGTTGGTCCTACGTTAATTATTCAACATTGATCATTGAAAAAATATGAAGCTATTTTTACTTAAAGGATAAACAAGAATGGAAAAGTATTCAAATCCTAACTACCCAGTAATTGGTAAACCTAATGCTTTCACTTTCATTATGTTTCGAAAAAGATTATCAGAGAGGAATTTGTCCAGCAGTGGGAAATTTAAATGTTGTTTTACCTAAGTTTTATCATTATATATTGTGCCCTTTTTATTAGTACACCCCCCATAATAAAATAAATTGGAAATAAATTTTAAGGTGTAATTCTAAATTTTATAAAGCAACTATATTTATTTATTAAACTAATAAAAATAAAAGTCATTTTAATTGTTGAAGGGTTTGAACTTGGGCTTAGTTCATTTGAAGTAATATAAATGATATAAATCTTGGATAAAATATTTATTTTCAAAGGTATATAAGAGGTAAGGTTGCTTTCTGATCCCTCGTGTCAGCCACGGGATGGCGCTATTTCTAGCTTGAAATATGCTGTTTCCGCAGCCGCACCCAAGCCTTCTTTCTGCAATAAATCCTAGAAAGACTGTTAACTTGGAGTTAAGCCTTCTTTCTATGCTAAAATGTAGAAAGAGTATTAACTCCGAGTTAAGCCTTATTTCTACGAAAAAACCTAGAAAGTGTTAACTCGGCTTAGCGGCTAACGCTGTGGCTTTTTCCTATGCTAAAAGCAGAGGAAAATGCAGTAGTTGTTTGTGTTACGCACTATATTGTAATGCTATGTTATGTATTTTATGTAACAAATCGTACGAGGGTATGTTAAGTTCATCGTGTCAAAATTATTTAAATTTCCATTGGGGCCTTTTTTTTAAAAATATGAATTGATGTACTGTTACCTTTTAACAATTTTAACAGTGTAGTGATTGTTCCTCATAAAGCTGTAAGCCTCCTAAATTCTCTATTAGTGTGGGGTAGCGCAATTTTTTTGACGATCACGCTTTAAGTTACGTTTTAGCAAGTAATTTTCCAACACCAAGAATATGGCTAATTCGAACACAGAAAACTTGAAAAAATGGGACTTGCCAGACACGGCAGCTGGCACTGTAACATTTCTACAGCAGAAAAACATCCTGCTAAAAGAAAAGATATGATTGTGTGGCAAAAATATGCGACTTGAGGTCCATAAACATCTTTTGACTTTCATTTGTCTCATTGTTGCCAAGGGAAATGTTCACTTTGTAAAGGGCAGCTTGTTTGAACGGATTCCAAATAGCCTTCGTCAAATGTAAAATAAAAGTAACTTAAATTTTTATTTAAACATACATCCCTTCTCCCAATAATTGTCGGCAATCAAATGTAAAATAAAAAAAGTAACTAAAAAGTTTATTTAAACATATACAAAAAAAACCCTTCTCCCAATAATTGTTGTCATCGGCAATCAAATGTAAAATAAAAATAATGTAAATTATTCTTTAATCATACAGAAAAACACCCCTCCCACTAATTGTTGTTGGCAATCAAATGTAAACCCAAGTAAGACCATTAATTATTATTTAAACATAACCCAAATTACTATTTGAACATACACCAACAAAGACCCGCTCTTGTCAATAAAAATTAAAAAAAAACAACTATTATTGTCCCATTGTCAAAAATATTATTTAGGAAACCAAAATAATTTATAAACAAAAAAAAGAAAGTAAAAAACATTGTCAATCAAATGTAAAATAAAAGAAGTAACTAAAAAGTTTATTTAAACATATACAAAAAAAACCCTTCTCCAATAATTGTTGTCGGCAATCAAATGTAAAATAAAAGTAATGTAAATTATTAATTTAATCGTACAGAAAAACATCCCTCCCACTAATTGTTGTCGGCAATCAAATGTAAACCAATAAAAGTAAGACCGTAAATTATTTTTTAAACATAACCCAAATTACTATTTGAACATACACACAAAAAAGACCCTCTTGTCAATAAAAATTAAAGAAACAACTATTATTGTCCCATTGTCAAACCACATATTATTTGGGAAACCAAAATAATTTATAAACGAAAGAAAGTAAATAAAATTGGTTGTCAATCAAATGTAAAATAAAAGGTAACGTAAATTATTATTTAATCATACACAAAAACACCCCTCCCACTAATTGTTGTCAGCAATCAAATGTAAACCAATATAAGTAACGTAAATTATTATTTAAAGATACATTTAAAAAAAACCCATGCTCTCTTGAATTTTGTCAATCAAATTTTAAAAAACAGTAATACTATTTAAAAAACCCAAATTACTATTTGAACATACACCACAAAAGACCCTCTTGTCAATAAAAATTAAAAAACAACTATTATTGTCCCAAATAATTTATAAGCGAAAGAATGTAAAATTTGTAAACAAAAAAAAAGTCAATATTAATAGAGAATCACTAGCCCGGGAACGTTATATTAATGTGTTTTTTGTTAGCAACAACACGATCCCATGGCTGACACGATGGATCAGAACACAGAGCTAAATATAACTTAATAATAGTTGTTAATAATTAATTGTTAATAATATTTAAAATAGTAGGGAAGTTCAAATCTAATCTTATAAATAAAAATATGCATTATATAGATAGATAATCATGTATGTGTACATCTTATATTATAAAGTAATGACTATTTCCGGGGAAATCTTAATTTATTCTAAAAAATATATGTTATTAATTTTATGATAAAAGATTTGTAAAATTAATCTCGGATTTAGTCTGTATGAAAATAAAATCAATAATGATCTAAATTGATTTAAAGTAAATTGTATTTTTATTTAGTTCAGAAAAGATATTGTCTTTTTTATTAGTAGTAGTAATAAATATTTTAAACAGATATTTGTTTTAAAAATAGTTAAACTATATGTAACTAGCAAGTAGAAGAATTATCCAATGGGAGAGTGCAAATTGGAATAAATTAACAGCCAGCAGATGTTTTTAAGGAAAAAATTCAGAGGTGAAAAAAATTACAGATCGGAAGAAAAAGTAACTTGATTTGCTTAATTTTTTTTTAAAACTTATTATTTTAAAAAAATAAATGATTATTATCTTCTTAAAAATTTAAAACTATATATGATAAACTTTTGTTAAAATGGAGTAAAAAAGTTAAGTCTAATGGTGAACTCAACAATTTGGTAATTTTCGGAAAATATCTTGGAGTCATTGTATTGAAAAAATATTAGAAGAATGAAAGGAAAAAGTTGTACATTTATGTCAAAGTGTTGTAAAGTAATACATGAACTCAAGGAAATAACTGAGTATTATGTTAATACATGATTTAGTTCTTATGCAAGTTGAAGTACCGATATGTTGTGGTTATCGTAAAAGTTGTAAGATATTAAATTGGAATCGATGAATGAATAAAAAGAAAATTATTCCTGGCAGAGTTAAGTATAAATTTTTAAAGATAATTAAAACTAAATTAGTAATGAATAATGGAAGAAATATTTATACCTATGGAAAACTGTACTTAGTATTAGAGGAGAACATATAAAAGCATATCTTAATGAAAATTTCAATGGTATAAACGATATGAACAGATCATTATTAATTTTAGTATAACTTACATGTATAATAAAATTTAATAATGAATTATATATATGGTAAATGAAGGATTAAAAGTTAGAAGGATGTATGGATATAATACAAGGCAAAATGTAAAATGAATATTTTAAATAAAGATTATATTTATACTTGTAATAAAATCATAGTGGTTTTCTAGGAAAATGAAAGAATTATTTATCAAAACTGTAAATGAAAAAATAAGATAAGTGTAAAAAAATAAATAATTATGGAAGATAGCTAATAAAGAATAAATATGTATGGGAGGAGAAAGAGTTGAGAATATAAAATGAATATTGAAGATAATGTCGGTCTACATTTAAAGAGAAAGTGTAAAATGCTCTATTTTAAATGATAACAATGACAAAGAGTATGTAAGAAATAATGAGAAGACAAGCATAGTGGTGGATTGATGAATATGGATATCATAATAAACACGAGAAGTATCTGAATAACATACAGTATGCAAGTTAAAGATAATCTTTGATTGTCAAAAAAAAAAACCCCAAGAAATTATCAATGATCTGTTTACATTAGAATTGTATAATTTTGTGCTATTTTTATGAGAACAAAAGGAGCAGAAATGGTAGGCATGTTGATGCATAAGTAATCTGAAGCATTTGGAATGATTGGAGTACCATTAAAATTTTAAGTTTTTTTAAGATGAACTTAGATTTTACAAAAAAAAAAAAAAAAAACTTGTAACATAATACTTGTATATAGTTTAATTTTATACTTTAAAATAATCATTATCAATATGGGGGATAAATAAATGTAGAAAAATTGATAATCAATTTGATTTAATTATCTATGTAATTAATTGTTTAATTTTTTTTGTTTTGTTTTATTAAATATCATTAAATAATTAAAATAAATAGATATAAACAATGAACTAGTGAAATATACATATAAAAGTAGTTACCATATGGATGGGTATTATAAGTGTTTGAATATAATATTGAAATGATAAATTGTGATATTTAAATTTTGATCACGTTAACTATAAATAATTTAATATAATTATATAACTAATCCTAGTTTGTAATTCTTTGTAGACTATTATTTATAAGAAATGTATGAAACAAGTATAGATTGGAAATAGGAAGTTAATATCCGAGTTGTTTAGATAAAATGAAGATAAGGATTTCTTATTTTAGGATGGACCAAAGAATGGTCTACTAATCTCTTATCATAAATTGTAGATTGAAATTAGTTCAGGAGGAGATAAGTTGTCATATTTGAGAGTGTACAATATAAAAGTTTCATTTTTGGTATTGAGTTATAGAGTTTGATAATAAGGCCATAGGAAAAGTGAGTATGATATCAGAAAACAAATTAATGATTCCATAATTATCGAATTAATATTGTCTTAGTGTAAGGTTTAAAGAAAGATCAAATGATAAATATTATAAGATATAAAAATAGATAAATATGTAATGTTTCATAATATTACAATAAAATTATTTTATTTAAGAAAGAAAACAATAATCCATATTTGTAAATTTTCTATTGTGAAGTATAATCTGTAAGGAGTAATGAGTGTAAATAAAATCCATAAAAGGAGACTGATTATTTAATAAATACACATGACTTTGTTATATAAGAAATAAAGTTAAATGTAACAACAACCCCATATCTTATGAAAAGGGAGGATTTAATTTTAAATCTAATTATAATTAAGGGGAATAGAAATGTTTAAATTTTTATATATGTTACTATATTATATTGTTGTATAATATATTATTAATATTTTTATTAAATTACTTAGTAATTTAAAAGAATTATTGAAAGATCTTGTAAATAATAATATTAAATTTAATGTTTAAAGTTAAATAAAGTATTTAGAGTTGCATTTCTTTTGTTAGCCATCATCACTACATCATTGTCAGAGAGTATGAATTGTAATATACACAATAACCAAAGCATATAGTTTAAGATTTGAATAGGAAATTAATTCAGTACAACATTTCTTAAAAGGGATCTTAAATTATTGCAATCTGCTTTGATCACATAAGTCACTGATAAAATATATTGCAAATTTATTAAAGTATGTTTATTTATAGTAAATCAGAATATGAATTAGTTATTTAGAATTATAAATTATGATTACAATTTAAATAACAATAATTATTATTAAATATTAGAGAACATAAATATAAAATAGTAGTATAATTTTAATTTTAAATTAAGGTTATAAGTCTTTTCTTAATTAAGACACCTATAGAGTTAAGTAAAATCCCTCTTGATATCCTACAGATGTAAGGAATAGTTAATTTAAAATCAATAATAATCCTGAGATCTCCTTAGTATAATAATATTATTATGGTTATTCTTAATTATAATCCTATAAAATTTAATAGTAAGAGATAAATATACAATAGAATGATAATATTTATTTTATAAAGCGCAGACGGTATTGAAATTAAACTGAGAGATTGCAATCTCTCAAGCGCTTATAACTATCAACAGCTAATCAGATCGTAAACACTGGGACAGAGAATTTAACAAGAAAAGGGTGGTTCCACCCTCTTCTTTACTTGTCTTTCTATATATCCAAGCCAGTCTAAAGTTATAAGCGCTTGAGAGGTTGCAGTCTCTCAGTTTAATTTCAATAGAATGATAGTTTAATCTTATTAATTAATTTGACTTAAGGTTAATAATTTTTTTTTTTTTCTATATTTATTGAACTATTATTGTTAATCATGGAAATATAAGGAGGAGTGTCTTAGTATTCTTATGCCATTTAGCAAATACTTTGGTATTTGTTTAATATTAAAGGGGATATGATCTTGCTAACTGAATAAGTAGGTCCCATGATTGCTGATATTGATTAAATATAATTTAGAAATAATTAAAAGCATGAAATTCTACCTAAATAAAATAATGGTATAAACTAATTAAGAAACTTGTCATGGTTTCTAGGGTCAAGATATATATATATTTCATTTCTTAGTCATTTTTCAAAAATTACATGACTATAATGTAAATAAATTAAAAACTTAATCAATTGATAAGTTATAACTAAATTGAAATAATAGACAACTTATTGATATAAAACTTAATATTATCATCATCAAATCAGTTTTCGTTGTAAATACTTTATACACTCTCTAGTTGTCATCACTCATCTGTGTCTATTATTTATACATGCTTACATTCATTTCTTTACTTATAATTACAATCTATAAATAAAAAATGACTTATACTGTCAATATAATTGCATACATATTGTAACGTTTTTCGTTTTGCTAGGCCCCTATACGCCTCAAATTTATATTTGAGCGTGAGTTGATCAAGCTATATCAAAAGAAAAAGAAAGTTGTATTTCTATTCTAAAAACACAGCTATTTTTCCTGATCAACTTCAGCCTATTAATTGTTACGAATTGTGCTATTGACAAAATCAACTTTTAATTTTATTTACTATGGGCGCCAGAATTCCTAAGAATCCGCTGAAATATGTCGCCAGCACCTCTTGCAAGTTGTAAAACAAAAAAAAATAAAAAGATTTTTATTATATTTTTTTTTTAAGGGGCGGTAATTCTACCGTAATGAGAATTAATGATTTTTACGATTATTAGTCCTGGGCGTATTGAAACATATTGGCAAAGGTAACTTACGTTTAAATCTTATTACACTAAAAATAAATTTAATAATAAAAAATAATAACTATTATTAATAACGCACAAATGAGAATTGATATTAGAAATATTTTTAATTTTGACAAACTAAAATACTTCATGTTGAGTAGCTAATTAATACCTTGGAGAGAACACATTTAATTCAGGTGGGAAATATCCAGAAAATATAAATATCAGTTAAAATAAACAAAAAGTTCTTGGTTAAATAAGAGTCTCTCATATAGAAAAATTAAAGTCACTATCGGGATTCTTTTATACGTATATTTTTACGAGTAGTTTTAAATAGTTAACTTTGTCACAATCAGGATAATTATTCTTACCGGTAAGTTTCATGAATTCAGTAGTAGATAACTATGCATAGTTTTGTGGTTATAATGAGCTCGGCCTTTTGGTTATTGCTTGATCTTGTGGTCCATTTCCCCAGTCGGTCACGAAGGCTTTTCCTGGTGTACATCATTAGGTCCGATGTCTCCAGAAGCTCCGGTTCACTGCGACATGCCGAATTCCTTCAGCGAAGAGCGATCTTGGATATATTAATGTTATCCAAGACCAACTAGAGAAACAAAACGAACAAGACGTTCCTTCAACCGGATCTCTCCTTTTTATATCCAGTTTTCAGGACTTCTGTGCATGCTAGTACCATGCCTTTTTAATCTTATCCAGTCTTTATAAATTTTATGTAATAAAGTCTTTATTTTCTTCAAGTTTTCGGCCATCTTTAATTAATTTGAGTATTTCTACTTTCAGCTTATCTTTTTTTACTTACTTTTGGAATTCTTTTGTTCTCTCCAATTACTGTTATTACTAATCACATAAAAAAAAAATAAGAAGAATAATTCAACCCTCATTGTACGTTTTTTTTTTTTTTAAAAAAAAATTACTCAACAAAATTTTAAATCCACTTTTATCTTTTAGTTTTTTTTTTACCCAATGCCAATATATTTGTAACATATATAAATAAACATTACAATATATATATGTATTACATCATTTTTCTTAATTTTATAGAATCATTGATCATATATATACATTTACCTATGTTTTCTTGTATATATATTTCATAACATTTTCTTTTTTTAAAATTGTTACTATATTTTATTGCCTTTATATTTTTCTCACAATTTATTATATATCCCATTTCTAAATAATGATTATATGGTACAGATTCAGTATCTTTTCCTTTTATTGCTTTGTTATGCTCTTTAACTTTTTTAATTGCACTTTTCCCTGATTGCCCTATATATATCATATTGCTTGTCACATGTAATTATATAAACAATTCTTATTCTATTATTAATACCAATTATTCATTTTTGCATTGCATAACAATTTTCTCAAAGATTTATTATTCCATCTTATATTTACTTCATCATTTGACTTATATTTATTCAATATCATTTATACTTCTGCTAAATATGGAATTGAAATTCACTTTCTAACTTTATTTTCTTATTCTCCCCTTTTATCTAACTTCCATTTCTAGTATTTAAAACTTTTCTAATTAATTTTCCATTATAATCAATTTCAATATAATATGTCTCAATTTCTAATTTCTGTATATATAAATAAAAAAATGCATATATATATATATAAATTAGAAATGGAGAAAGAATATATTAAAACTGGTTACAATGGAAAAATAATTAGAAAATTTTAAATACTAAAAATGGAAGTTATATAAAATGGGAGAATAAGAAAATAAAGTCAGGAAGTGGATTTCAATTCCATATTCAGCAGAATTATATATGATATTGAACAAATATAAGTTAAATGATAAAATAAATATAAGATGGAAGAAAACTAAATGCCTGAGAAAATGGTTATGCAACATAAAAATGAATGATGATATTAACAATAGAATAGGAATTGTTTATATAATTATGTATGACAAATGCAATACATAGGATAATCAGGAAAAAGTGCAATTGAAAGACTTAAAAAGCATAATAGAACAATAAAAAGGAAAGATACTAACTCTGAGTTATGTAATCATTATTTAAAAACAAGACATATAATAAACTGTGAGAAAAATATAAAGGTAATAAAGTATAGTAAAAATTTTAAAGAAAATATGAAACATTATATATACAACAAAGCATAGATAAATATATATGCAATATGGTCAATGGTTCTGTAAAATTGGGAGGGAAATGTTCACTGTTAGATAATTGGAAGCTGTAATATATATATATATACATGTATTGATTAGTATAAACATGAATTGTTTATTTATAGGTAGTAGTTGAGATATGTGGAATAAAACGTGGTAAAGAAAATATTTAAATTAGTTACAGATGTTATGCACAAACAATGGCCAGTAGCAATTCTGAAATGACAGGAAAATATTTTCATATAACATTAAAGTAACAAACAAGTGAAAAATAAAAATAAAAAAAATGGCAAAAATTATTTTAAAAGTAACCAAGTAATACCTTTTTTAACTCATTATCCATTAAAAGAAAAAAGTGGTTATGAAAGAACTAAAATGCATGTGTGAATGTGAAAGTAAAGATTAAACACATATCAAACAATTATATTTATTTGTTTTATTATAATAATAAAATAGTAGTAAAAAAACAAATTCCAAGTAAATTAAAGTAATGATAAACATTTCTAAAAATCATATTAATATTCTATTTTAAAAAAATAAAAAAATATATACATTTATTCATTTCATTTTGTTAAAAAAAAAAGTTCTAAAATAGAATAAATGCTGAGTGAGATATGCTAGTGTTGATATGGCAATTATCATTATATTAGTTTTTGTTGTTTTCTATGATCTAAAAATAGGGAAAAAATATTATTCATTGTTGACGTTTTCTTAAAGATGATTAGTTAGAATGTTGTTGGAAGAAGGAAGAAGTTTTTACCTCACCAGCTAATTACACCAAGGGGAACTAGATGTGTTAGATAGATTTTGTCTTTTCATGTGCTTTGACACATGGAAAAAAAAATTATTGAAGCATTGATTTAGGTCCCATCAAAAAGCCTGGGGAATACAGAAAAAAAAATTTAGAACTATAGGAGAATAAAAAAAAAGATGCACTTTAAAAACATATAAATACTAACATGGTTTTGAATCTTTTTTTAAAATATATTTTGCTAACATAATGCCTTATAAGTATGTAACATTCTGCTAATAATTTTTGGAAAATAGTTAGTATAGTTTAGCTACACTCAATTTTTTGGATTCTAAATTCAAAGAATATTAAAATTACTCCTTACTACCATCCTTTATAAAAAAAAGTTGACATCAAATTAAAAAAAAAATAGGTAGGCAAATAAAAAATATTTTTAATTTTGTGGTAACCTTACATTTATTTAGTAACAAAATATCTATTATTATTAATACTAATATTTCCAAAATTATTACATTAAAAAAATCAAAATATTATAAAAAAATTTTTAATTAAACTTAATCTTCAGATTGTTTTGCAAATCATAATTTTTTAATATCAGACTATATTGCCTAGTTTTAAGTGTAAATTAGGCTTAAACTGGCCTGTAAGGACAATACAAAAACCATTATACAGTATAGTGCAAAATGGTGCATGATTGTAGAGTGCTATAATTCTGGACATTTTTATCTATAACAAAGACCTGACAAAAGCAGCAATCAATATAATGGAGATGTAGTTTTAATTTCTTTTTTTAAATATCAATTCTACATTATCTGAATAATGTATTTATATACAATTTTTCAAAAATAGTTTATCTTTCGCATACTACCTGTAAGTCCATGCATATCATAGGTTGAGATTCACTAACATAGTTTATTTATGGATTTAATTATTCATTTTATGCCTTAAAGAATGCTTAATTATGATAATAATTTAAAATTTACTTTAACTATAAACCATTAGTGTAAATGATAAATTACAAACATATATATATTTCTGAAATAATATTTTCATTTATACTTTTAAGAAAATATAAAAATATAATGAATTTATTATAGAAAATATTAAAAGCTATCTTTATATTTTGATAAATATTAAAGAAAAGGCACAAATATATATATATAATTTTTAAATATCACAGTTTTTTTAAACATAAATATCTATATTAGGAAATTGGTAAATTTTATTTTAATAAGAAATATGATTACTTGTTATCCCTTTGCTAGCTTAAATATTAATCAGGGAGAAGAATTTTATTGCTTATATCAATAGTGCTATATTTTTCTCATATAGAAAAAGTTGAAAACTTTAAAACTTCTATTAGAAATTAAAAATAGATATACTGTTTTGTAGATTCTATATTTGTAAAATATATTAGCCACTGTTTAAAGAAAAGGTATTCTTTTCATAAAATGTGTGTTTATAAATAAGTTTTAAGTGGACAATTAAAAAAAATTTAAAAAAAAAAAAATAAATCTAGCATGAGAGAGGTAGTTTATAATAAAGAATAAATGATTTATTTTTTTATTTATGTATGAGGATTCAAAAAAGAATAATATTATCATTGCTATTGATCTAAAGAAAGTTATTCAAGAATTTTGCTCAAAAAGAAAATATTAATGAGAAATTATTATAAATTTTAAGTTGATATGCATTACTGTTGCACATGCATTATATGTTTTACAGGTATGTGAATAAAATAAGTGATGAATAAATCTCTAGTCACAATTTACTAAAATTATTTTTCTATTCCTTTATTAAAAATTGAAATAATTAAAGAATTATTACAAATAATTTAGATTATATATTAAATTCTATAAAATGTGAAAGAGAATAATTATTAAGGGAAAAACTTCAATACCAACATTAGATTTGTGTGTGATATATATTATTTATTGTTTTATTTATTCAAGAATATTGCTACAGTTTTTTGTTGTCAAATCATTAATAAATTGTATTATTTCATTACCATTCATCTCCTTGATCCATGCTTCTCTTTCACCTTAAATGTTGTTGGGATAAGCTGTCTCATATCAGACCATTATGTAAAAATGATTATTCACGATAGTGGGACATGAAATATTTATGGCCCTGGAAGGAAAAAATATGGCACATGATTAAAAACATAATCCCTATAAATATGGGGTCTTGATAAAAGTAAAAGCCTAGAAAAATATGATAAGCCAATTGATAAGCTACTGTTTTGAACTTACAATTTAATTTGTTGTTGAATTTAGATATATTGGTTAAGAGTTGATAGATTGTATTTTCTGAAGGTTCCATTGTTTAAATAAAAAGTAAAATATTTGTGAGAGTGTTTCTGAATGCATTTGCCATGAAGGGTTAATATGTTTGGATATTTTGACTAACAGAAAATACATATTTCAAGTTTGAAATGTTCTTAATAAATTTAACACAGGAAGTGATCATCGATTAGTAAGATGTATGATACATCTTAATGCAAAACTAGAGACAAAAAATATTAAGAAAAACAATATTTACAGTTGATATTCCTAATCTTCAGAAACATTCTAATGAATTTAAATTAGTACAAATCGGTTTCAAGTATTAGTAGATTTTGAACATGATTCAGATTTGAATGAAATTAATATGAAAATAACTGATACACTTTTAAAAACTGCAACAAAGATAGCTGGTGGAAAAAAGCAGCAATTGACCAATAAATTTTCTAGTGAGTCTAGAGAATTTATGAAGAAAATAAGAAATATGAAGACATACAAAAATGATGCATTAAAAAGGATTGAATATCTCGAATTTTGTAAAATGGTGTAGAAAAGAGTTGAAAAATATATAAGAAAATATAACTGTGAACTAGCAAAGAAAGCTGTAGAAGAGAATAAAAGTCTCAAGAGTGTAAAACAACATTTTGGTATTGGTAGGAAATTTATATCTGCAATAAGAAAAAAAGATGGAATTATTACTAAAAAGAGAGATGACATTATGAAATGGGTAGAAGACTTTTATCAAGAATTATATAGTAATAAAGAACAAGTACCTCCTATATCTATTACATCTTCCGAATTGCCCAGAATTTTAAATGAAGAAATAAGACATGCAATTAAATGTATGAAGAAAGGAAAGGCTCCAGGTAATGATGGAATTATAATTGATATATTAAAAGAAGCATGTGAAGAAATAGAAAATTTTTTGGCAAAGTTATATACCAAATATCTAAATGATAAAGATGTACCAGATGATTGGAAGAATGCAATATTAATATTAATATTTAAAAATGGTGATAAAGAAGATATTAGAAATTACAGACCTATCAGCCTTTTATCAGTTTTATAACCAAGGTAATTACAATTCATCTACAGAGAACATTGGATTTCCACCAACCAAGAGAACAAACTGGATTTAAAAGTGATTTTAGTACAGTAGATCATATCCAGGTATTGAGATAAGTTATAGAAAGGACAAATGAATATGAGTTATGCTTTGGATTTGTAGATTATGAAAGGGCATTTGATTCTATAAACATTTCTTCAGTGTTTAAAGCATTGGACCATCAAGGTATAGATCCAGGATATTGTCACATTTTAAAAAATATTTATAAAAATGCAACAGCAACAATTAGATTACATAATGATACTGCGAAAGTCAACATTGAGAAGGGTGTAAGACAGGGTGACTCTATATCTCCAAAACTTTTTTACAGCAGTGCTACAAGAAGTATTTTGCGGATTAAAATGGGAAGTTAAAGGAGTGAAAGTAAATGATTATTTAAATCATTTAGATTTTGCATATGATGTAATTGTTTTGCAAATAATGCTTTAGAGCTGCAGGAAAGATTGCACGAGTTATCAGATGAAAGTAGGACTAAAGATAAATGTTAAAAAGACAAAAGTAATGTTCATGGATTTTCTCAAAATATGAAAATATTATCAATTATGAAGTCATATATATAAAATGAAAAAAAAAAAATTTTCCTGATATCCTTAGTTGAAATCCAATTGATATGCCATTACAAAATTTTAAAATAGGTGATTTTTATGTGGCCGCCATACATTTAGCTGTGGATGATGAGACGGTTGAAGAGAAGTTAAAAAATCTTGAACTGTTACAACAAAATGATGATGAATATGGATTAATTATCATCTTATGATCCATATTATCAAGCAATTCAAAAGAAAAAAAATCATTATAAATTAAGTGATGGTTTATTAATGTATAAACAATATGATGATAAAAACAATTGGAAAGTTCTTGTACCAAAAATATTGCACAATTGATTATGTACGTTCATTGTTTATATGGTTACTATAAGTCCAACAAAAATAGAGGAATTATTTAAAAGATGTTTTTATTGGTTTAGTTTGTATAATCATGTATTGATGATTTTAAGTACTTGTCAAGTTTGTTCTCAGACTAAAATAGCAAATAAATCATTTGGTGGGACACTTCATGCTATTATACCCAGTGAACCTAATGAGTTATTGGAACCGATTTTTATGGACCATTATCAGCTTTTATACATTGCAAATTTTTAGTTGTCATGTATAATGAGTTTTCAAAATATGTGACCGCATACCTTCTTAGAAAAACAAATATAAAAAACATCATAAAAGTATTACATGAATAGCAAATTTCTATAATTGGTAAACCAAAAGCAATATTAACAGATCATGGTACCCCATTTCAATCCAAGAGATGGAAACAATGGAGAAGCCAACAAACAGGACATATTTTTCATTTATTAGAAATTCTCAGTCTAAACCTTGTGAAAGGATTGAGGGAATTAAACCGATTATTCAGCTTATATGTAAATGCTAATCATGAAGAATGAGTTAAGAAAGTGTCAGAAATTATTAATTATATTAATTGGACTCAAAATGAATCAACTCATTTGACACTATTTCGATTACACTTTAGGAAAAATAATCCAATATTGATTAAGACACCCCTAGACAGTGACAAAGACAGAGAAAATGCACATTTAAAATTAATTCATGTGACAGAAAAAAAAACAAAGAAGTCATAGTAAACCATGTTCATTTATTATAGGTGACCTGGTTTTAATAAGAACTCAACATGTTAGTCAATAAGCCAGACACCAGTACAAAAAGTGGTAGATGTAAATTATGTATTGTATATCGACTGGTGGCGCTGTTTCTGTGTAAAAACACAGAGTAATACCGCTTTCATGGCCGAACCTATGGCTAAAACACGACTGCAATCATAGTGGCCGTTTAGATAGTGGTTAGAAACACGGCCAATTCCTTCCGCATCCGAAGAACTACATCTACTAACAACACTGCGATCATATAGTTAGCAGTTTGCATTGTGGCATCATTTTCTATGCATATTGACAAAATTTGTATTTTTGCTCGAATTTAATATGAGAGGGTGTGCAGTGGAATGATTTCCAACTGTTTCTTTGTTGATGTATATGGTTTTTGGTATTGGCCAACGGACATATTTTTGAGTACTAATAATTATCAGCGGATCAGTGATATTTCCCAAAGCATTTTTTATTTTTTGTTTAAAGATGGAAAGGACTCTGTAACAAGACGATTGCAGGCGTTGGCAAAAAAGTACCGTTTCTGTCGCAACTCGTACGAGAATAATAAAATGGGTAACACATTCTTTCAACTGGGAGACATCCCAAACACAGAAGGTGACGCAGTTGCGTTGGTTTTTAATTCTCATACATGTTTTATAAAAAGATTTTGTTTTTTATCAACAAAAAAACCTTCCACCTTTTTTTTGGACATTATGTGATATGTCAGCTTTATTTAAAAATCTACTTGTCCATACTACATGTTTTATAAAAAGATGTAAATGAAAAGGCTTTTTTTTTTAGAGATCAATCGAAATAGTCAATTATCTTCCCCCCAGAAAAGCATGTTGTTTATTGATTTCGAATAATTCAAAGCTGTCAATCAAACACCACCTCACTTTGCTCAACCCCTACTCTTCAACACTGACATTCTGGGTGTTAATTGACTTACACAAAAGAATCACAAACACAATTCTTTGAATCAATAAATTTACTAACCACATATGACTAGAATTCATAACTGTAAGTATTTCACCTGAACACACTGGCCAATGAACCAACAGTTGACCAAAACATTTTTTTCAAAATAAAACAAGTTGTTAGTGACTTTGGAGACTAACTACTTGGATGGGTGGTCATTTCATTCCATATGGCTTTAAAAAACATCATCTTCTTGAAATCAACTCAGCCAGATCATTTGGGAATATATTGGTGTGCTGTGCCATGTTGTTTGCTGTTCTGCCATTTCACTAGACCCCAAAACCTCTCGATGGTCTGAGTGTGAGCTCGGGGAGCACGAAATTATAACGATGGTTAACTGCCAGATGGTTAAAGCCTGCTGCCTCAAGATCAGTGGTCTTATAACCTTCCCAACAGTCTGAGTAGATGGTAGATCTGGACTTTATTTTGGAAAATGTTTTGGTCAACTGTTGGTTCATTGGCCCAGTGTGTTCAGGAGAAATACTTACAGTTATGAATTCTAGTCGTATGTGATTAATAAATTTATTGATTCAAAGAATCTGTGTTGTGATTATTTTGGGTAAGTCAATTAACAGCCAAAACATCAGTGTTGAAGGGTAGGGGCTTGAGCAAAGTAAGGTGGCATTTGTTGGACTGCTTTGAATTATTCGAAATCAAACAACGCGCTTTTTTGGGGAAGATAATTGACTATTTTGATTGATATATATAAAAAAAAGCCTTTTCATTTATAAACAATAAATCTTTTTATAAAACATGTAGTATAAGTAGATTTTGAAATAAACCCGACATGTCACATAATGTCAACAAAAAAGGAGGGTTTTTTTTTGTTTATATAAAACAAAATCTTTTTATAAAACATGTACGAGAATTTAAAAAAAAAATCACATAATGTAACAAAAAAAAGCCACTTATTAAAAAAAAAAAACCCCTGCAATTTTTAAAAATATAAAAAGAAAGTAACCATTATAATTTAAAATTAAACAAAAAAAAAAAAAGGTTCCATTATAATGTACATTTTTTAGAGAAAAAAATAAAAAAGACGTATGGAAAAGATGGTATATTTGTAAAAAAAAAAAAAAAAACCTAGAGCTGGTATATTTGAAAAAAAAAAAAATCTAGAGGCCCGGTAATGTTATATCGCTATGTTTTTAAAGAGAAACAGCACCACTAGTAGATGTACAGTGTATAATTTACAACTACCCTAATTCTAAACAATTTTTTCATAAACAAAACAAAAAATATTCACATTTCCCAAAGGGTCGAAGACTCTATGCATTATAAGATCCTATTATGCATGTTTTATCTTCTAACATAAAAACATTATCTCTAATCTTTTTTATTATTTTATAATGACTCTCATATAATTGAAAAAAACTTTTTGGGTACTTATAAAATAATAAACAAGATTAGGGATAATGTTTTTATGTTAGAAGGTAAAACAGGCATAATAGGATCTTATAATGCATAGAGTCTTCGACCCTTCGGGAAATGTGAATATTTTTTGTTTTGTTTATGAAAAAATTGTTTAGAATTAGTGTATAAAATGGAATGTATAGTTTGTAGTAGTGATTATAAGAAAATTGAGTTTATATGGTATCAAAATACTGTATTTATTTGAAATAAAGAAAATAAATATTACAGGAATAAATGGCTAAACCAGCATAATATAGTTGACTCATATAGAAAATATTTTCAGTTTA
Organism: Epiperipatus broadwayi; assembly: GCA_028023455.1. Classification (NCBI taxonomy): domain Eukaryota; kingdom Metazoa; phylum Onychophora; class Udeonychophora; order Euonychophora; family Peripatidae; genus Epiperipatus; species Epiperipatus broadwayi. The sequence goes on along the minus strand of JAQFVV010012429.1, from coordinate 2,210,028 downwards.
AACCTAAAAATATAAATAGGAATTATTTATTCCTGAACTTAATTTTATTGGAGGTGAATAAACTAATTGAAATGGTTTATATTGTTAGAATTTTGTGTGATCATCATCAATATTTATTTATTTTTAAAATTGGACAGACTATACTTTCCTCTTTTTTTTTTTTTTGTCTATATTTAGTTTATTTATATTTTTTGTCTATATTTAGTTTATTTATATTTTTAAAATATTAGGGATATTTTATTTCATTTTTATGTACTTGAGTTAAAATTAATAAGATATTAAATGTTAACTCAGTTCTGATTACAGTTTATATTATGTAAATAAAAAAAAAGATCAGAATATTTTTTTAAAAAAAAAACATTATAATTGTTAAATGTAATTAAAAAAATTTTTGTGAAAGGGGGATTAATGAAATAATATGTTCCTTTGAGATGTTTCATTGTTGTGTAGATTAACAAAATGTAAAGAAAAGAAATTGTATTAATTTACAAGTGTGATATCATTGATATGTTTAAAATATCACATCATCATCATCATTATTATTATTTAAAGGCATTATATACACTTTTTATAAATAAAAATTGATTTTATTAAAATATAATTTAGAAAGAAATTCAATTATTGAATTTAAAAATATTAATTGTAAAGAATTGATAATTATTTATTCAAATATACTTTTAAATTAACTATAGATTTATTTATTGTTCTATCAGCAAGTAACCAAGAAAATTTATCAAAAAAACTGTTTGATCATGTGAAGAGAATTGTCATGCTGTTGAATTAAAAAAAACATTGGATCTTAAACTCTCAAAATGAACTTTTATTTCAAGAATTTGGGAACCAAGACTCAAGTGGATAATCTATTCCTTCATATTTTCATCTATCATAAATAGAATTACTTTATAACAGTCAACTGCTGCAGAAACATGATTTTTCTACAACTTATTTAGGCCTACCTACTGTTTATAATCTTCTATAGTTCAAATGAAAGTATCATAATGAAGAAAGAGATCATCTGCTATATCTATAAATTTGCAGAAAGACATTTTTTTTCTATTGGTAAATAAATTAAAATGCTAAAACAGTTTATAAATTTTTATTAAATATTTTGTTTAATTTATAATAGTTTCTCGTATTAATATTACGCCGATATTATTTATAAATTGTCAATTCTTAAATATTGTATCGATCACTATATGTGTAGTTATAAAAGCTGTATTGCAAGTTAATATTTTCAAAACATTTTAAGTGTAGTGTTTAAAAATAATATAGATGTGATAAATGATAGTTTATTTTTTATTTTATAGATGGCACATTTCAATACAGATTATGAAATATATAATCGGTGTTATTTAACGTTTATAATTTAAAATAATGATTGTTTAAATGGTAATACTTATTTTATATATAAAGGGTTTTCATTGATGCTGTATGTATTAGCAACTGAGATATTATTTGATATGTTTAGTTTGATATTGTTGGTTAGTTCCAATTATAAATTTCCTATGGCTTCATTTTTATAATGACTTAATTTTTATGATAAATACTTTGAGCATGGGGCAATGTCATATCTTTATAATATAGTTATAATGATGAATGAGTATTTAAATATTTTATATATGAAGTTTTAAGAATACTTGTTGTTTCTATGCTGTTACTTATAATATTATACTAGAATTAATTTTATATATAATAGCATTTCACTCATTGTTTTTAGTCTTATAGCCCTCAGTGAATAGGTTACTGTGTTACTAGATATTGAAATACGATCAGGGCTTGGTTTTATACTTTGTTGATCATACATGCATTTGATGATTTTGCTATATGAATTTAAATATTGGTGGCTATTGTAATGATATTATTATTTTATTTTTTAAAACAAATTATTTTGTTTGATAATATTTTTTTTTCTTTTATTATTGACTATTACTTGAATTATAAAATATTGATGTGCCAAATTAATAGATGCCCAAATGTAACTCATGCTAGGTAAACCCATTTTTTACTTCAAGATAAAATTTATTATTAGTTGGCAGAATTTCATTTTATAATTCATAACTTCCCAACATTTGTGTGTAATTGTGACTTTGCTAATAAACTTAATTTCTTTCTTTGGTATTTTTTTAAAATAATATTTAATAATATCAAATTACAATTTGTTATAAGAAAGAGGTCTAGATTTATTGAGAGATTATATATAAAGACAGATTTACATGAACTTAGAGTATTAAAATACAATTTTTATTTAAAAATATCATGACTACTATGAACTTATGACCTCTTTAATCAATATTTAAATAATTTTGCTAAAATTTTTGAACTATTATACATATAACTAGATGTTCACAAAACATTGAAATATAACAGGAATTTTTCCATGTAATAGTCTACATAAAATTTATAATAGCGTGTTGAAACCGCCTGAGGGCGTTATTTCTATGATAGCGCATAGAAATATGCCATTTAGGCGGCCTCCGCTATCGAACGTTCTACTTCTAATGCGTAAGCCTAGAAATAGTCCATTGTACGTCGAGGCTGTGTCTATTTCTATGACAATGCACCCAAACATGACGTTTAATCTGCTGCAGAAGCTATCGTGTCAGCTTACAGCTCAGATTTGTGTTACGCATTTTTGATGTGCGATCACATTACACTTTTAGGTACAGTATTGTGTGAGGGTGGCTGAAATTCCGAATGTCAAAACTATTTTAATATTCATTAAGACCTTCTCCCTCTCTATCTCCCATGTTTTATGAATGTCTACTAACAATTATGAGCATAGTCTCATGCTTCCATAGCCCAGATTTCCTGCTCAAAAAATTCGGCAAGTGTAGGTGCAAGTGCGATTTTGATCAAATCACGCTCTAACCACGTTTCTGTGAGCTTAATAAAATGGCTGAAATAGTAAAGTTTCCGAATATCAAAGTTCTCTGACTGCTGGAAAGGTTATCAAACAAAAGAGCTTGAAGCTGCATGCGTGCTGTTGCTGAAGAGCCAAAAAAGTTGGTTTTAATTGCCGTATATATTTGGTTTTTTGTAATTACCATAAAAAGTTTGTCAACCTTCGAGTTGCGTTACCCCGTTTTCTTAAGGATTGTATTCCCCCCTCCCAAAAGTTTGACTTTTTGTTGTGAATGTTATTGTTAAATGGAAATATATTTATTTGTAATTTTTTTAAAAAGAAGTTGATTTCGTAGAATACCAAACCAAAAATAAAAGTAATGACAAGAATAAAAAGTAACTACATTTTAAAATTAATTTTCATTTATGTATTTTTTAAAAAAAATTGATTTGATATTACTTTTAAATGTGATAAACAAACCACCACCTCCACCCTAGCAACATTATATTTATCTTTATGTACAAACAAACCACGCCCTCAGGTGGTTTCAACACGCTATTATAAAACTGCCAAAATTTCAGTTACAATGCAATCAGACAACAAACAATTAAAATTAGCAGTGCATGCTAAACCACGTTTTTGTAATAATAATAGATTTATCTGACCTACATTAAGCCAAAAAAAAAGATGTTTTTATCTTAATACTATGGTTCAGAGGATCAATGGAATCAAATGGTCAATTGTGGATCAATGATATATGATTTTTTTAAAAGTCAGATATTTTTTGTATTTTTTTTTGATAATTGCAGATAATTTTTAAATAAAAATAATAATCATGTGGAAAATTCATTAACATTTAAAAAATTTCATTTGTTGCATTAATTTCTTAAAATAATAAATATATGCATACATAAATTGAAGTAATTGAGTTTTCATTTGCATGCATATATTTGCAAGTTTTTGTTTTTATCAGAGTATTTTTCATTTTAGCTCATTCCAATTACAACCATCCATCAGTTCAGAATTCAGATCAACCTCTCAGACTATGGATAAATTAGAAATATTCATTGCACTTTTTCAGGCATGTTTTTAGAGATACTTAAACTTAATTTCATATATATATTTGTTTATGCAAAGTCTTGGGAAATAATACAAAAAAATTTAAAGGAATTGACTGAAAAAAAAATTTCTACATGGAGGATCAATGCAAAAAAAAAAGGTTGGAAACCTCAATCTAGCTGACATAAGAATTATAAGTCAAACACTGATACTTTATATGTGTTAAAGTTTGGAATAATATCTCTGAATTTTCACAAGCAATCAAGCCTCTCTCATAAAGAATTTAAGTTCCTATTATATTTCAATGTACATATGTATAAATCCATGAAAATCTTTAAGTTAATATACATAACTTTTTGCTGGAGATGCTTGATTGCTTGTGAAAATTTTCTACATATATAAAGTATCTGTTTGACTTATAACTCTTAATTATCAATTAGAGTATTACACTTAAAATGTTTTTCATTTTTGGTTTAATCTGGGTCAGACAAATATTACTGCTATTACTGAATCACATGGTTTCTAATTGCACTGCCAGTTTTAATTGGTTATTACCTGATTACATCATAACTAAAATTTTATCTAGATTATTACAAGGAAAATTTTTTATTTTGTTGGGGGGGATTAAACATTAATTTTAACTTTAAATATATATACATACCAGAATATAAATCATCAGCAAATTTCAGCCATAAAATATTTCCTGGAAGCTTAGGATCTTGATAGTTACAGCAAATGAGTGCAACTTCGTGACTAGAAAGATGTAATTTTCCCAAAGAAGACAGACCAAATGAGCTTAAACTACGAATAAACTGAGGTTTAGTTATTGATCCAGAATTTAAATGGTCAAATTCTTGAAACCATCGATGAACCTATAAAAGTGGAAGATGCATGTATAAATATGTATGTATATTGATCTATAATAACCCCTCCTCCTCTCACTAAAAATTACATATTTGATAGTTTATTTTTAATATGTAAAAAAATTATCTTACTAGATTAATTTTGTAAAAATGAAACAAAAATTTTAATAAGTAGATACATATTTCCAATTTTATCAAAAATAGATATCATTTTTGTTGTTTTTTTTCATATAAGTAATAAAAATATCATATATTACAGCTATTCTAGAAAATATATACTAATGATTATAATTAAAAGCCTTTTTTGGCATTATGCCTTTATCATACGTTAACCTTTAACCTATTTTTGCATACAGAGCAATAAATCAATTTCATTTGATTTTATTCACTTTTTATTTTATTTATTGTTGTTGTTATTTTTATTTCCATTATATTCAGATGATGCTTTGTATGCAATAATAGGTTAACACTTAAAACTGATTGATCATCATAAGAAATCACTTCAAGACAAAACTTCAAAAAACAGAGATCCAGTACAATAGAAGCACTAATCAGTGACAATGCTTCTGATCATGGAATTACGGCCAACACCATTTTAAATATATTAAAATCAATCCCTGACAGAACCCACCCTGGACAACATGCAATACCCAAGTTCCTTATACTGCACCTCAGCCACTACACCATCCCCATCATTCTTAACATGCTGAATGAACTGGCTGGAGGTTGCAAGGTCATTGAAGGACTATATCCGGTCTTGTTAGTCACATTTCTGAAGAAGGATCGACCACCATCGGAGCTTGCAAGTCTTAGATATATTTCTATAATGCCTCTCCTTATAAAAATAATAGTCTATGAGCAAAGATTCGATCCAATATCTAATTATTCCCAGTTTATTTCCTTCACAGTTTGCATGTAGGGGTCGGCCTATGTTTGATGCAGCCTCTATTTTCAAAATGGCAGTTGAACATGTGAGGCATCAGAGAAAATCTAGGCCTATAGCTGTCCAGCTGGACATTCAGGCTGCCTTCAACTTGGTAAGGGTTGATTTACTCATCGGCATATTAAGAACTTTTTCTATTCCTGAAACCCTCTTATCCATCAATGAAAACCTCCTTTGCAACAGTGAGATACTTGTTATGATGGATGGCAGAATCGCACCAGGATTTCGTCCCAACATCTCTATATCTCAGGGATCTCTGCTGAGTACATTATATGATTACTGCATTCATCAACCCATTGGTTCTAAAAATTGAAAGAGATCTCCCTGGGGTGTACATTCCCAGGCTTGTGAAGAAGGTAAAATGCCTGGCATATGTCGATCATATGGTCACCCTCTTCCCATCTATAGATTGCTTACCAATCCTGGAAAACATACTGCATTGGTATTCAGAACAATATCAGCTGTTTTTCAACCCGGACAAGTCTGCGGCCTGGAAATTGTCATCTGGAATGAAAATTCCAGCCCTAGAATTTCTAGCCAGATTGCAGAAGTTACTTGGCTTTCCATTCATGCTTTCTCCTCAGGACATGATAATCCAATTACAAAACATGCTTTCCAAGGGTATAACAGATACTATTAAATCACTCTCTGGCATTTACCTGTCTCTCTATGGTAAGGTCATACTACTCAACCCTTTAATATTCCTGAAAATAAATTTCCTTCCAATCATCCTTCCTACCAACACCTTTATAGCAAAAATTAATATATTCTCTACCTGTGGAGAAAGAAAACTGTCACAATCAGCCTTAGAAAGGCATGCCTATCTAAAAAACTCAATGGACTAAGACTACATACAATCTCTTCTTTTCCAGTTCAGAGAGCACATGCTTGTTATAATTAGAAGAATAATCTCGGAGAAGTCTTATCAATCCCTGGTCACTCCCACTGATACCCCACCACCTCATAGTCGATCCCCACCCTGGACCGATATGGTTGTCAATTTGGTTGTGAGTGCTGGAATTGTGGGGGTGATTGGGAATAAGCTCAAATATTGGGACATTCATCAACTCTTCTGTAAATCCTTCATGATAAACCCAACTATTCTCAAGGTTAACAATGATTACATCATCAAACGCTTCAATCTATGGAAGCTTGAGGCTAAATATTTAGACTTTATACGTACATTCCTTATCAACTAAAGATTTCTTGGTGAATAAGAGGCTTTGACAAAATATACATTGGATGTCAAATGTGCAGTGGTGAAAGTCAAACACTGCAAGCACTTTCTACATGGGTGCAAAACTCTACAACAATATAGATCATTAATCAACTGCTGGATGATATCATATAAGAACAGAATTTTCAATATTCAAGACTATTCAGGCTGGTGTTTTCTAAGCAATAAGACTCTCCATCATGCTGAACTATTCCCTGTGGATCCTTAGGTGCAACATCACGTTTGGTAAAAATTCAGAGAATCTACTTCAGTGATTTGTTAGGTATTACTAAAACATTAAAAGCAAGGGACTGCAAAGTTTCCTTTGCTAAAATCCATGATGATATATGGAAGCTATTAAATATTTCTATATCATAACCATCCACAACAAATTTGTAAAATCATTATTATATAAGAATTATATGGGTTTTTTTTTTCATTAATTTGTCTGTCAAATGTCCCTAATACCAATTATACTGGTCATATCTTGTCACCTAAGTTCCAAATTATAATGTACCTATTTTTTTTTATTGGACGAATAAAGTTCATCACTGAACAAAAAAAAACAACACAAAACTAATGTTTAACATTTGATAAGAGAATAAAATCACGTGCAAAAAAAAGGCTGAAAACTTTATATATATATATAACTCCAATATAACAAATACATCTATTGTGTATCATTAAGCAGATAAATTTATTACAAATAAACAACTAAACATATATTTAAGAGAATACCTCCCAATATTAAAAATAACAATTATAAATAAACAGAAAAAAATGATCTAAACCATTAAAACACCATATGACCACCATTTCTTATACTTAGACAAAACTAATATTTTGCCACTCTTATTCCTCTCATGTGGTCAATTACAATGTATATATGTATTGAAGTGAATATTTTATGGGCATTTATAATAATTAACAAAAATGAAGCAGAGACAAAATAGGGATAGCATATTTAAAGTTGGAAAGAAAGAGATATCAGGGAAACAAATTATTTGATTATAGACTAGTTTTTATTTAAACTTAGTCTAAATTTGAAAACTCAAACATTATATATGTATACACATACAAGACACAGTAAATTATTTTTTAATTACGTGTCTGAATAAGTGTTTGTGAACATTTAAAATTAAAATATGATTTTAAAAAAAAGATTCAAGTTTTATTTTGTTAAAATACCATAATTATATAAAAATATTTTTGTACTGTAATAAATATTTTTTGTTATTGTAATTAATCAAACTAACTTTAAAAAATAATGAGAAAAGCAATAAATTATAATTTAAACAATGGACAGTTCAAATTAAAGAGTAATTCAAATTTTCATTCAAAGCTAACACTCTCTCCTACATCTTCTGTCTTTGTTTAGCGGTTTTCCGAAAAACTTCAAATTTTTTAAATTTATTTAACAGTCAAGTTACGAATAAAAATCAGTATTGTAAAATGGTCCAGATGACATGTTGCTAAATTCACGTGGATGACCATTTATCCTGGACATGATGTAGTTCCTAATTAATTATCTGTTCAAAGCCTGATATGTGATCAAATTTGAGCTGCTATTCCATGAAATATGTGTAATCTAGGTTAGAATTATGCCTGCACATATACATGTTAAATAAAAACCCTCTCTCATAAATTAAGAAACATGACTAAATCTTTTTAAAATGTAAAGTAGCTAAAGAAGTTGAAAAACTTAATATTTCTAAATCTACGAGAAAGGATTCTATAGCATCTAAAATAAGTAAAACAAGAAAACCAAGAAAAAGAAATATATCAGAATGGACTTTATAATATAAAAATAAAACAAATGAAGGGAAACAAAAAAGAATTGATAAATATTAAGATTAACAAAAAAGAATTATAATCAACGATACTAACAAAACTTTTAATATTGAAAAGGATGATTATGTAAAGGACAGTAACATTTGTAATAGTATATTTATGTATTTTATTATTACATTGTATTTACATTTTATAATTTAAAACAATAGTGTCATAATATTTTGTATATCTTAATGTATAGCATTAAATTTATTAAAAAAATGTAGGCCTATTAATCAATGAATATTATTGCATAGTAAACTATTTTTTTTTTTTTTGTTATTTATTAATCTAACCTCCTATCTCTTTTTTCATAAATTCTTACCATTTGAATATTAAATTATATACCATAATGTGAATGAATTGCTTATATTAATATTGTTTGACTAAAATAATAAATTAACTTCATAATAGCTTGTGTGATAAGATTTTATACTCAACCAAATTAGTTATAGTCTAATATAACAATGCGGATGATAATCTCCTCCCATGGATTTCCCAAAAGTTGGGTGGCACCCTGGTTTAAACCAACAAAAATTCTGAATCCACAGATGATCTAAATTCCCTTCAGTTAATTAGAAGTAGTTTAATGGTCTGGAAAAATGGTCATAGTCTATAATATTTTTATAAATATAGCTTGATCTGATCATTATTATAATTTATGATTAGACTAAATTATATTTTCCTCCTATTTTGTATTGTCTTTGAGTTATTTGAATTTAAAGCATTAGATTTTAAAGTTATCTTTATTATTAAACACTAATCATTCAAATCCTCAGGATGATTACAATATACCTTCTAGTAAAAATAGCTAAATAGTCATATTAAATGGTTAGATGGCTTGCCCATGGCCTTGTTATTTAAAAGAAAAATGCTACTCTATTAAAAAAAATCTCCAAGCTTATTTAACCCAGATTCAAACCCAAATCATAATTATGCAATGTGTCTTATTTTAAATATAATCAACAATAACGATCTGTTTAAATGGATACAGAATCTTCGGAACAGCCACCTTGGGATCACTGCAAAATAATATCAGGCTTACAAAAACTCAAATTTTGTAAACATTAATCTTAGAAATTGGATTATCACTGTTTATTTCTACAGCCAACTAAAATATCTCTAAACTTTTGCTGAACATCTTGAGCCACATGATTCAACTGGCATTAAATCAATTTGGTTTCAATGAACAAACATATTTAAATGTGAGAAGATGGACTAGCAATGGATTTCAAAGCAATTCAACATTAAAAATAATGATGACAAAACATAATTCAGAGGAAATAACAACCCAGTTATTATATACATCTCTTTACATGTCTAAAATATTTATCCTAAATTGTAATAATAAAACAAAAATGTATAAACTTTCACCAGCAAAAAACTGACAGTCCACACCCTTCCACTTTTCTTAATAAAAATCTCTACAACTATATATTTATTTATTACTAAAGTATATAATCTTCAGAGAATGAAAAAAAATTTGTAAATTTAAATTAAGTAATAATAACCTGAATGTACAAATTGCTTTAGTAAAAAAAAAGGACAGAAAAATAATAAATTTGTATCTTTTCTCCTTACCCTTATATATATAAATCATTTTTTTTCTACAAATAAATATGTAACTTTGTAACAGGCATACACACCGTTACATTATTTTTTTGTAAAAAATTAGACATTAAAAATAAAAGTTCGCAAATAAAAACTTTTTTTTTTAAGAATTAAAAATTGAAAATTAAAAGTCATCTAAATTTTATATATATAAAATCGCACAGATGAAAAATTATTAAAAGAAAACTTTATAAAAAAAAGAAAAAGTTTTAAAACTAAATTTTCAACAAAAACTTAAAAAGATTTAAAAATAAAAATATATCTTTAAAAAGGTACAAATTTAATTAATTCTATTGTATAAAATGGAAATGATTATTTTAATTAGTCCAAGTGAACTAGCCTTTGGGCATTTCAAAATGTATAATTAAAGGTCAGATAGGAGAGAAAAAACAATGGGAACAGAATGGCCAATAAAAAAAATCCCTCGGGAAATAGACCTCAATGAAAAGACCATCATCGTCATGACGTAATGTCCACTGGACCGAAAGTTTACAATAAAAGGAAAAGTTTGGGGGGGGAAAGGAATAAAGAAAGAGATGTGATAGAGAGAGGTGATGTGTTAAGTCAGAGAGAGTTGAAGGAGAAGCGATTGAAAGACACACTTTCAATTCCTTCAGTTTTTCAAAAAAAAAAAGAAATGACATTGTTTTCCCATATTGCAGACTACAGGCTATCAGGGCCCAGAAATAAAATACCAGCGAAAGTAAAGGACCTCCGGATGAATAAATAAAATGGCCAACAGCATACCAGTCTCCCCAGAACATCAGGACAATTAACACTGGATCCCAAATGGCAAGCAACTGTTTAAGATGAACCTTTTAAAACAATAAGAACTATATAACTAATGAACATTTTCAAAACAGTAAGAACTTTAATTCCAAAACCTTTTCAGTATTTAATAAAAATAGAATCCTATCTGACCAACATAAATTATTATTAATTATTAATAATTAATTTTATTTGATGTAATTTTTTAAAATCATTTCCATTAAGTTATTTTTTTTTTTTGTTCTTTTAAGTTTTTATAGTGATTTTTTTTTTTTGTTAAACAACTTTTAATAAATGTTAAATTTAAGTCGGGCATGAATGGCTGCATAGATTCGTAAAGTTATGTTAGTTTAAGAGAGGGTAAATCTTAGGTTATTTGTTTTAGTAGTTAAATTGGGTTAATTGTTTGGATATATTGGTGTAATTAGTAAATGTAGTATGAAGATCTGCTACGTGCAGGATCACGTGATATGCCACACTAGGGCAAAATAAGGCCCATTCGTACTGACCATCGGAAGCAGATGTATTCCCTGCTCCTTGGATCACCCCTTTAGCCTATGGAATGGGATAGTAAGATGGTAAAAAGGACCGCAATCCCTTCCTATGGAATTTTTTTTTATTGTTCTTCTCGCCAGACAGATGTAACATTCCTGTAATGGATGAGAGACAATTTCTTCTCTATAACCATGCTGTTCAGATGTGCATTCCTGACAGTATGATATTGTGCTGTCGTATTCATGCTGCATTGAATACATCAATATATCAGATAGATTGGCATTGGTTTGACTGCGAACTTTTGACCTAAGGTTAAATCAGGATAGAATATTTTCTTTTCAAATGCAATCTATATAGTCTACTCATATTTGACACTAATAAAATATTAAATTCATCTGTGCGAATGTCTAAAAAAAAAAAAGTTAAATTGTAAATTAAAATCTAAAGTAAAGTTATAATGTTTTATAAAAAAATTAAAGTACACATACTTATGGGTAGTGGCTTCTCTTTATTTTTTTTCAATATTATTAAAATATATTTTAATAAGAAAGTATATATTATCTCTGCTGCTCCGTGAGCTAGTGACTGGGGTTAATGGTCGAAATATAAAATAAAGTGGGATCTTAACTTACGTGTCTGCCTACTATATAAATTTTCTAGGTTCAAATAGCCTGGTGGCACCCTGTACGGCAGATACGAAAAGACCTCGTTTCTCCCCGACCGTTATAGCTTAAATAATCTTCATAACAGAAGTGATTTTAAATTTAATCTAAATATATAATATCCTAGCTGGTTTTCAATATCTTACAGCAGTTATTCCCAACCTGTGATACAAACCACAAAATTTAATGATATGCAAAAAAAAACCCTAACAGATAAAACTCAAAAGTGTCATATGGCAATTTGCATTTGTTTATAAAAATAAGAGTTTAGCATTAACATTTAAAAGAATAAAGTTATAAGTTGTAAAGTTAATGAAATGTTATAATGAAATCAAAACAGGAAAAACTCTCTATATGTATTGCCACTCAGCGCAAGCCAGAGTAACCAATGGATGCCAGAAGGCTTGTACACAAAATCCCCATCTAGTGCCTACTCATCAAATATCCCCAGACTAGTTTCAGGCTTGTGGCCTTCATCAGTGAGGAGCCTTGGATCTGAAAGCACTGCACCTAGATCTTAGGATATTGGATGAGTAGGCACTAGATGGGGATTTTGTGCACAGGCCTTCTGGCATTCATTGATTACTCTGGCTTGCACTAAGTGGCAATACATCTACAGAGTTTTGCCTGTTTGGACAACAGTTATGAGTAAGCATAGGAAACGGTGATCATATGTTTATTGGCTTAAATGTTATAATGACTGACAGAGCAGGTTTCCTTTGTTATTTAATCTAGGAAAAAAAGTATTGTCTCCTCATTTACATGAATTATGAGGAGTTTCTTCCCAAACACTGTTGTACATGTTACTATGGTGCACATGCTTTCATGGGTTCAGCTGTCATTTTCCTCTGTTTTGAGATTCATATATTGTTGTAGTTGCAAATAAATTATTATTTGAAAGCATTGTTCTCATCAATTTCTCATATGACAAACAAGTATTATATTTTAATATTTAGTGTAGAATATATCTTGACCCAGCATTTTTACTGGAGCTTAGCACTTTTGATGGCAATGTATGGTCTCATATTCATAGCCTGTGAAATTACTATTTTCAAGCTTAGTGATTTGTCAATGAATATTTATGAGCTTTAAATACATATAAGCACACGTGTTATGGCAGTTTGTAATGCCAAATGACTCTATACTTAAGATGAGTTTGAAACATTACGATACCTCTTCTAAAATAATGATACACATTTTTATTTCTCATTACTCACATTTTTTCTGATTATATTACATCACTTGATCATTAGCAGCTATAAATGTAAACTAAATCACGAATTTCTCTTTAGTTCCTTCATTAAATATATTTATATTTCTTGGATTGATTTAGCTAATGCTATTGATGCATCATCCCCAAACCACTGTTCAATTACATGCAAACTATATATATATCTGACAAGTAACCTGCCTTGTATTAGAATAGAGCATTATTGCTACCTTACATAGACATTTAATTTGATGATTTTAAAAAAAATCAAACTGGAGTAGTACTAAACTGACAAGTATTTAGGAGATCCCACCATGATAGCATCCACACTTACCTTTCATATGATCATCGCGATTGATACAGCAACCAACTAATGTAATTTATATTTAGCTAGTGGGCTTATAACATTTTGTTTTCATCTCTGGTAACTATATTTCTTTATTATTCATTGAGGTATGTTTTCTTCAGATGCTATGATCTCAAAAATATTAAATTGTCTTCATTTGATGCTTCTCAGATGCTTTTATTCTCTTACACAAACAAATTTGTACTTTATATTTATTGTTATTATATTTATATTTTGTCTAACTCAGCTTTGGCTGATGTCATGGTCTCCCCTGAACCATTTTCATATTTTCCTTAATTCATTTTGTTATTCTTCCTTTGTAGCAAGCTAGTATTGTCTCAGTCTTTCACTGAGCATATTTAAATTTGTTTTATTTGTCATCTTTAGTTTTGTCATCTATTTGGTTTATTTTGCTTATTTTTTTATCTTGAATTATTTTTTTTCTGGCTTTGCCCCTTTCTTTTCCTATACTAGTTGCTAGTATTTGCATATACTCTGATAATCTATCAGAAGTAACTAGTTGCCTTGGGCTTGAATAACTTTGTGATCTCTATATAATTTGTTTTTTTTTTTGACTTTCCAAATAATCTCTTCTATCATTTTCTATCATTTCATAAAATGAAATTTTATGCTTTTTTTTTTTCATACTTCTGTGACATTAAAATAAGCATGTTTTCATTACCTTAATGGTTTGGTAAATTCCTGTTCATAGAATTCAGGTATTCAGACAACTGTTCTATAGTCTTTATGTCAACACTTAAAATCATCTTTTCGATCTGTAAAGGCATATTATGGTACATTATCTAAATAATGTCATTCAGTTATACCACAAGCATCAAGTATTCTCAATTTAGCTACCTGCCATTTGAAAAGTTGGGAGTAGCTTTCATTATCTCGTCCATGAAATTTTTCTTGCACTTCCTACTGCTCTTCTGTCCAGGAAATGTTAAACAGAAATTCACTATAATTTTAAAAAAGATTAGATTCAATAAATAAGGAGTCCCACCAAGTGGTAGACAATTTATTTTATGTTGAAATTGAAATAAGTCTTTAAGCTGTTCAAATATTCATTCAATAGGTAGTTCTCCAGACTGGTCCCCAAATACTCTGATTTTCAAAAATTAATTAACACTGCTGTGTACTTATATTACATACTAGTATGAAAACATTCTCTTTCTTTGGTTATTCTCCATAAGTTCTCATCTGGTCAGTCGATTCATCTATACTATTCATTATATTGGTTCTTTTTTCCATCTCCCCCTAATCTATCTCCATTATTGTCAACTGATGCATAATTACTATTTTTGAACTATTTAATTCGATTTCCATTTCTTCTTGGCATTCTCTTATCTTTTTCCTCACTGCCAGTATATCATCCAACTTTATCTATGTTTTCTTGGATTTTTGCTAGTCCCTTCTTACTTTCCTTTTGATGCTGTATTTGAAATTTCTTTTTTCTCCAATTTTTCAGTTTGCTCATTTGATTCTCCATCTAATAGAATCTTCCTTCTCACTTTTGGACAGTTTTTTTTATTATAACATGATTTTTTGCCTTTATTTGTTCTTTATTCTCCTTATCATTGCTTCTATTCTTTGTTGAATCTCCTTCATAACTTGGTGATTTGCTTTCGTAGTTTGTGATTCTTTTTCGTAGATTCTCTGCCATAGCTTGTTGATTTTCTTTCATAGTTTGTTGATTTTCTTTCATAGCATGTTGATTCTCCTTAAACATTGCTTTGGATCATTTTCAAGAGCATTTCCATATTAAAATTTGACATTGGAATTTCCAGTTCTCTGTCTTAGTGGCTATTACCCCTAACTGCTTCAAATATCTCTGTCTAACCTTCACTCTTATTTTTTCCTTATCAATAACTTGTTTGTATTTTCTTTTCTTTAGCTTTAGATCTAATGAACATTAAATTAAAAGTTATCATTACTCAATATGAATTATTAATTTATCTATAATATTGTATTAATTAATAAAACCAGCCTACCCATCTAACTCTTACTATTACTCTATTTTATAAATGATGAATAATTAATTATATATAAATTACACAGAAGCCAAACTCTCCATGCAGTAGCGCCACCAGCCTTGGATCTGAGAGCTTAGGATTTAATGCAACTCCCTAGTGGCCATCTTTTACCACATTAGCTAACTATAAAGCTTTGAGTCAAAAATGAAAACACAATAATGTTTTCAATTCAAGCTCTTTAGCTTGTATAGTTGTACAGCTCTGAACTCAATTCAGCATCCATACTTTTTGGTGTTTTTGGTTCTTTAAAAACCACAGTCATGAGAATCCTATTGGAAAGGATTGGTTTTAAACCACTAAACATCATATGATCACAATTTCTTATGCTTACAGAAGCTGTTTTACACAGAAGCCAAACTCTCCATATAGTAGTGCCACCAGTGCAAGCCAAAGTAATCAATGGATTCAAGAATGTTAGTGCATAAAACCCCATCTACTGTATGGAGAGCTTGGCTTCTGTGTAAAACAGCTTGTGTAAGCATAAGAAATGGTGGTCAAGTGATGTTTAGTGGTTTAAAACCAATCCTGCCCAATAGGATTATGGTGACTACGATTATTAAAGAACCAAAAACACCAAAAAACATGTATGCTGAATTGAGTTCAGATTCATACAATCATACAAGCTAAAGAGCTTAAATTGAAAACATTATTGTTTTTATTTTGGACTCAAAGCTTTATAGTTAGCTAATGTGGTAAAAAGTGGCTGCTGGAGAGTTGCATTAAATCCTAATATCTATGTGCAGTGCTCTCAGATCCAAAGCTCCTCACTGAAGAAAGCCACTAATCTGGGAATATTGGATGAGTAGGTAATAGATGGGGATTTTATGCACTAACCTTCTTGCATCCATTGATTACTCTGGCTTGCATTAGTGGTGCTACTGTATGGAGAGTTTAGCCTCTGTGAAAAACAGCTTGTGTAAGCATAAGAAATGGTGATCATTTAATGTGTAAGTATATTAGATAAATGACCCACACTTTACACATTATATTTACATAAAAGGAATACATTTCATTAAATCGATGGTTCACTACTATTCTACTTTAGCTATTTGTTTCTATTTCTAATTAATTCCACTTATCCTTTTAGTGCTGATCTTTTATCTTACTCCAACCAATGCTTATTATTTGCCTATTTGTATTTCAATCTTTCTACTATATTGATATAAAATTTATTGAGCTTTATGTTTGGCCGCCATTTACGTAATGATCCTGGCAGCAAGAATATTGTTCATCATTAACACTACCACAATGCACATGACAATAGTTGTATTATACAGCCATTAAAATGCTAAAATAAGGCTTCTTTTGGTGATCACTCCACGTATTGGTGATATTTCCTAATCACCATCCAGCAACTCAATTTCAGAAGATCAACCACTTTCTCTTTTATCCAAAAGCATTTTATCATTATGACTTCTGTTTTCTACTGATAATCTAATTACATGGGGCTTGAATTAAACTAACTTTTTATTCTGGTCACCACTCTCCATTTGAACAAAATGCTTCATGACCTGGCAACACTGTCTCCATGTTCTTATTAACAATCCTGTGCCTACCTCATTCAGAGTACATTTTCTCTGATCACATCTAATTTCTGTAATACATGTTTAGAATGAGGCAAATAGCATTAGCAATTATATTTATTATAATAATAAAAAACCATTCATTTACACTAGAATAACTTACAAACTATATATATTATTACAAATGATTTGATGTATCTACTTTGGAAACCACAGATGGGTAAGTCTGTTTTCCTAATTAATTTCTGATCCCTTCATTTATTTCCAATATATATACATGGATAAAATAAAAATAAAAACTTTAAAAAAAAAACAGCGTATGATTGAAGATTCTGCACAAGTGACATAATAATAATAAGAATAAAATTAGTCAAGGTCTTAATTTTCAAATCAAAGAAATCTTACCACAATATTATTCATAATATGACAATATAATAAGCCTACAATTAAAAGTCTATGACTAAAATAAAAATTGAGTTCTTTCATTTGTCATTTCAGTTTCCTTAGGTCACTTTTCTGGTTTATGTGATTAAAATGTTACGTGATGAGCACATGTCCTTTATGGGCAAGTAATACAGGCAACATTCTTTTATTCAGCCAAGATAGAGAATTCTGGCTGAGGAAAGCTTTATATTTAAGGCTCCAATTAGTGCACTAGGATAAATTCTAGCCATCATATGAGAGCTTTTAATGTATAAAATCTCCCATGTTCACTTCATAATTGCTTCATGTTGAGGAATGCTCTGTTATATCACAATGTATTCACTAGCACTGAAAAGTGTTTTTACATTTCCTTAATCTTGATACAAATATTAATGAGGATGGGTTACATTTGAGAAAAACAACAACTACATCTAAATCTTCTCTCTCTCTCCATATTCTCTTCTGCTTCTCAGATTGATCTCTTTTCTTTCTCCCATTTATATTATGCCATCTAATAAGGACATCCAATGCCATTACTCTTGAATCTTACTTCCTGTAGTTGTTTTGTGATTACATTAATAAAATATTTTAATTCAACCAATATTGTGCTTGCTAAAAAAAAAAACACACTTCTTTTCATTGCACATATTTGATTAATTAGTTTTTAATTAATCCAAGTTAAGTGTTTATCAAATAATTTAATTCAACCATGTCCCAGATTTAAACCATTAACAAATACAATTACTATTATATAGGAAAAATTAACCAATTCATATTAGGCAGAATTTTAACAGAATTTTAAATGACATTAGAATGCTTTTCCCATCCAATTTTGCATAGACTAAAAAAAAAAAATACTTCTATCTTTGTGGAAAAAAAGAAAGAAAATTTATTATCGATTTTTGCAAATCAGTCTAGCCTTGATTTATTTTTGTTCTTTCACTTTTACAATTAAAATAGTCATATTCCTCATCCATTGTACTATAAGTATGTTTAAATTATTTATTTATATCCTCCTCTGAACCAACATTTATGAAGTCTAAGGAATGCATTTAAACAGTAATTTTAAATAATTCTGTTTCTTACTTTCTGTCATATATCTAAGTCTTATATTCTATAAATTATTGGATTAACTTTTCATTCAAAGATAGGGCAACTTGTAATGTAGAATATCTCCATATTTAGGCTGAGTTCAAAACATTACAATATATTTGTGAGCATTAAGAAATACTATACATATAAATAATATAGCAAATAGTATTGTAAATAAAAAACAAGCTACTATCTACTAATTCATTTCATGCAAAAGGATCTTAGAACAAAATATAATAAATATAAGTTTCATTGTAATATTATTTCTGCAGCATAAAATATATAGTATTATTAAACATGAATACAGAAATTAAAGCTGAAAAAATTACTTACTGGCACTCTGTATCGTACTATATAATCTTTTATTCTACTCAAAACATCGTCCACATTTAGCACACGTTCATCCCAAGGTCTAATTTCTTTTCGATTCATTTTAGGATAAAATAAAACTTATCACTAAAAAAAATTGAACTTCAAATTACTTGAAATCTAATAAATTAAAAAATATAATTTGAATTAATTTTATTATTAAAAAATTAGTATATATATAAAAATTTAGTTTAGTGCTCTCTATAGAAAAATTAAATTAAGAGATTGATAGCAATATGTGAAATTGTAAACTACAAAAAACTAAGATCCATTATTAATAATTTCAGAGATTTGCTATTAATAAATTCAAAACCTCATCTTATATTGTTCTATAAAGAGCAATTTTCTAACATTGCATGTAAATGTTTCAACAATGCTTTGATACTGCATATTATTCCTTTTTTAAGAAAAAAAATGTTTTATATTTTATTTAAAACTTTCACATACAACAATAATTTTAAAACAATAATTTGGCTGGCATTTAGCATAATAAAAGTTAGCTTAAATAGCATGTTTTATTCATTTTAACTTAGTAAACTTTTAAATAAGATATGAAGTTGATATTGCATGAAAGTTACTGACAGTAATCTGTTATCTCTATGGATTTTTAGATTTCTTAATAGCACAATCAATGTTTGCAATAAATGATTCCAGCAATCTCACGATTAATCACTCTTTTCTTCTTTATTTTTTTTGACATCCTTTCTAAGCATTATAAATCTTTTCATCATCGAAAAATATATCGAAAGAATACAATTTTAGTTTAGACATTTGTTCTTCAAGTCAAAAAAAAAAATCTGATCAAAGATCCATGTGCTTTTTTTGTCTCTACTGTCCAGATATTATTAAGACTTTGTTAGCTTTATAGTTTTCATTTCGATGTTCTAAGATCAAACAGTGTTTAAACATAAAAGTGGTAGAATATGATAGGTTAAATGGACATGGAAGCATCCAAATAAAGATACAGCAGAATTGGATTATATTTTGACTAACAGAAAATACATATTTCAAGATTGTAATGTTCTTAATAAATTTAACACAGGAAGTGATCACCGATTAGTAAGATGTAAGATACATGTTAATGCAAAACTAGAGAGACAAAAATTATTAAGAAAAACAATATTTACAGTTGATATTCCTAATCTTCAGAAACATTCTAATGAATTTAAATTAGAACTTACAAATCAGTTTCAAGTATTAGTAGATTTTGAACATGATTCATATTTGAATGACATTAATAGGAAAATAAGCGATACACTTTTAAAAACTGCAACAAAGATAGCTGGTAGAAAAAAGCAGCAATTGACCAATAAAATTTCTACTGAGACTAGAGAATTTATGAAGAAAAGAAGGAATATGAGGATATACAACAATGATACATTAAAAAAGATTGAATATCTCGAATTTTGTAAAATGGTGCGGAAAAGAGTTGAAAATGATATAAGAAAGTATAATTGTGAACTAGCAAAGAAAGCTGTAGAAGAGAATAAAAGTCTAAAGAGTGTAAAACAACATTTTGGTATTGGTAGGAAATTTATATCTGCAATAAGAAAAAAAGATGGAATTATTACTAAAAAAAGAGATAACATCATAAAATGTGTAGAAGACTTCTATCAAGAATTATATAGTAATAAAGAACAAGTGCCTCCTATACATATTATATCTTCCGAATTGCTCAGAATTTTGAATAAGGAAGTGAGACGTGCAATTAAATTTATGAAGAAAGGGAAGGCTCCAGGTAATGATGGAATTGTATGTGATATATTAAAAGAAGCAGGTGAAGAAATAGAATTTTTTTTAGCAAAGTTATATACCAAATGTCTAAATGATAAAGATGTACCAGATGATTGAAAGAATGCAGTAATAATATTAATATTTAAAAAAGGTGATAAGATATTAGAAATTACAGACCTATCAGTCTTTTATCAGTTTTATACAAAATTTTAACTAAGATAATTACAACTCGTCTACAGAAAACACTGGATTTCCACCAACCAAGAGAGCAAGCTGGATTTAAAAGTGGTTTTAGTACAGTAGATCATATCCAGGTATTGAGAGAAATTATAGAAAAGACAAATGAATATGAGTTGCCATTATGCTTAGGATTTGTAGACTATGAAAAGGCATTTGATTCTATAAACATTTCTTCAGTGATTAAAGCATTGGATCATCAAGGTGTAGATCCAGGATATTGTCATATTTTGAAAAATATTTATAAAAATGCAACAGCAACAATTAGATTACATAATGATAGTAGAAAAATCAACATTGAAAAGGGTGTAAGACAGGGTGACTCCATATCTCCAAAACTTTTTATAGCAGTGCTGCAAGAAGTATTTTGTGGATTAAAATGGGGAGCTAAAGGAGTGAAAGTAAATGGAGATTATTTAAGTCATTTAGATTTTGCAGATGATGTAGTTGTTTTTGCAAATAATGCTTTAGAGCTACAGGAAATGTTGCAGGAGTTATCAGATGAAAGTAGGACTAAAGATAAATGTTAAAAAGACTAAAGTAATGTTTAATAGATTTTCTCAAAATATGAAAATAAAGATTGATTATGATGAGTTCGAAGAAATTAACAGTGACAAATACTTTGGTCAGATTATTAATACAGATGGAAATATAAAAATTAATCATAGAATTAAACTTGGTTGGAGTGCTTTTGGTAGAAATAACTTGATACTAAAAGGAAATATGCCTATGTGTTTGAAAAGGAAGGTTTTTAATAAATGTGTTTTGCCAGTTCTTACTTATGGATCTGAGACTTGGACACTTAATAGAAGAGCAATACAGAGACTTCAGACCATTCAAAGGAGTATGGAGAGATGTATGTTGGGAGTAACAAGAAGAGATCGAAAACCCAATGTATGGGTAAGACAACAAACAGGTGTTACTGACCTTATTGAAAAAATTAAAAGATTGAAATGGAGTTGGGCTGGACATATTGTAAGAAGAGATGATAACAGATGGACAATTGAAATTTTAAACTGGATTCCAAGAGATTGTAAAAGACCCAGAAAGAGATCACATGTGAGATGGATGGATGAAATAAGAAAGTGTGCAGGGGTGATGTGGAGAAGAGAAGCTAAAGATAGGAAAAGATGGATTGAACTTGGAGACCTTCATCCTGCAGTGGATTGATAATGGTTGATGATGATGAGCTATGAGTATGAAGCCATGGAGCTTTGAAAGCGCTAAGCTTTAAATAAATTATTAATAAATATAACTTCTTTAACGAGCGTTAAAAGTGCATAATTATTGATATTAATCGACTATAAGATTTGTTCTTCAGCCAAAAATCAGTTCAAATATACCTTTCCTTCACTAATCAGCCAACTGTCTAGAACAATGCCATATTTTATAATCATTAACACCATTTTTAGATATTCTACAGATTTAAAAATTAATACAAAGATGCAATCTAAATAACAGTTTAAAAACAATGAACAAAAATAATGAAAGCTCATATTTTCTATTTTAATTGACAGATGATCATTTTAAAACTATTATCAGACATAATAAATAAAATTTGTTATTTTTTGAAAGTAAAAGCTATTTATTTTTATCTCAAAAATGTATTTAGCAATAGATATTTAAATATAATTTGCTTGATTTTCTATATATGCACTATTCATTTATTGCATGCTAAGTTGCTCAGAAAACTGAAGAACATAATAAAAGTATCAGATAATATATTCCACTCAATAGATTAATAAAACTCTCCTCTCCCCTTTTCTCATTCTCTTCTCTCTAGAATTGATCTAGAAATATTTAGAATTTGTATCAAATAGACTTATCATTGTGCTATATGAATTAATTCATTCTGAATATTATTCTACTAGCAATTTAGAACTATGACTCGACTCATACATTGACAGTGCTTTAAATAAAATAGAACCATAATTAATTAATTAATTCTTGCATGATATCATTTAATGGTGATGATCTTTATGCTTTCATTATTCAGGATAAATACTATTTACACTCCACTGATTTATTATAAACACTATCATCTAGCATCTATTAGTTGCTAAAGCTTATACTAGGTGGCATAGAGATGTGAAGACAACACAATCAAATTATTTAATATTATATCAAAGTTAATAGCAATAGTTATTTTTTAATAATTTTCAGACACACTTCTTTTTATTATTCTTAATTTAAAATGAATAAGCATTTTTCATGATATGTAAAAGTTTTCAGACTGTATTCTATTTTTACGTTTTATGATCCTGAAAAATATTTTCAAGACTTTTTACATAGCTAGCTTAATTTTTGAATTCACTTTGGAATGGCATATATTTAATGAACCATACTAATCATATTAAGAAGATATCTAATATGCAGGCTATATATAACTGTACAAACAATGTAATATATATAATTGTATTTTTTATATATATTGAATATACTCACAATAATCTATCTTATTACCTTTCTTTATGAATATTATAAATAAATGCCAACAGCTATATATATAGATAGACGTGTGAGGCTATGTGCTTGTGTAAACTTACATAACCATGGCCCACATGAACCGATTTTTTCCCTCCAACAATGCATTATCAAGCAACTATGAGTAAATAGAAAATGAACAACTTTGTTATCTAACTATGAGTAAATAGAAAATGAACATCTTTGTTATCTAATTTTAAGTAGATTGTAGATAGAAGGAATGATAGATAATGAAGCGAAATAAAGATTTTGTTAAGATGTTTACATAAACTTTATCCAAATCAGCCAATATTAATTTTTTGAAGGAAAAATTATTAAATAATAATAAAGTACCACTTTGGTATTATTCACCCGATGATGTTTCATCCTTACCGATTTTCCTTCCGGCAAACATCTTCGATGATAACATGACAATGTTGTCATGTCAACCAAGACACTGACATGATTAATCCAGTTTTTGGATTTTTTTGACCCGTGAGATTTAAAAACCGAAGAGAGCTTTGGGAAATGTTGTCATTTGTCTGTCTTTTGTAATTTAGCTACTAGTCCACCACAGTGGATACTATTTGTAAGTAATTTTCATTTTTGTTTCTAATAAATAGTGTCATTTTGATGTATATTATTTTGTAAATTTTTCTGCAATTATAAAAAGTACAATTTAGCGATTACATTTGTCCACAAATCACTTGGAGACGTTATCTTAAAGATGTGAAGATCAGACTGATATGGCTTCAGGGTAATACGTCATCAGTTGGAAAATACTAAAGAATCCATAATAAATCTTAAGAATCAGTACTAACTAGTCAAGTATATGTAAATTACACCACAATAGCCTAAACCTTAATGTTACCAGTCATTAATTCACTGTCAAGACAGAACTAACAATAGATAAGAAATGAAAATTCACTTCTAAGTTCTTTAAATTGACTATAAATAGAAGCAATGACAAATAATGGAATATTAATTCTTGCATTTAGGCTATTTAAAGAACTTGAACAAAGATAAGAAATAGATTTATGTATAAACATATATTGAAAAGTCTTATAAATACAATTGTTAGTTCATTCATATGCCTGCTATGAGTACTGGAGTTCAAATCTAAATAAAACTTGAGTTTTTTCAGTTGATTTCACTCAATTGCTATTAGTTCTTGCATTTAGTCTATTTAAGGAACTTAGATAAAGGTAAAAAATACATTATGTATAAGCATATATTGAAAGATCTTATAAATGGAATCGTTAGTTCATGTCTACTAAGAATGCTGGAGTTCAAATCTAAATAGAACTTCAAAGTTTTTTTCAGATAGCTGACAATTATCCATCCTAGATAATCATCTGATTATTGATCATATTCTTATTTAGAGATGAATGAAAAAGGAAGCAAAAAAATTATCAATCAGCAATTGGTTAGCTTAATAAATAATGTTTTCTTTTTATTGTTCTCGGTGGAGGATGAAAATGCCATTGTCTTGTAGTGGGCAATTTAAAACTGGCTTATGAATAATAAATAGGAGTCAATTAATATTAAATATTTAACAAATAAAGCACTAAACATATATTTAAAATAGAATCAGAAAACAGACAAGTTTTCTGTGAGTTATCAATATAATGTAATGGTCAAAATTGTATAATCAGTTATCAAGACCGAAAGATCAAGCAGGGACTCTCAACCAGCAGACACAGACTTACCCTATGCTCCTAGTTCACCCCTACCTAGGCTTCCTAGTCTTAACCACCTAATTAACATCTTTGATGGCATACAGCTTCCCTTCATATCCTTGTTGTCATACAGCACAAAGTAGCCCAGGGTTTCAGGGTTCTTCGTCAACTTGCAACCTTACCATACATTAGCACTCATTAAGCCCTACATAAATTTATTTACCTCATGTTTACTGATATGATTTTGGAATTTGATTAATTTTCTAATGCTACACAGTGAAAGACTATATCAATCATGTACAAAACCATGGATGTGTTTGTTTTGACAAATGAATAACTTCACTGAATCATGTATAATAATTATTTAATAGTTCTGACTCACAATGATGACACAAGTTTAATTAACAATGATAATGTAAGTTTTATTACAGAAACTAAAATAATGGAGAGAGTAGCTTACAAATCATTGGATTAAGATAATCTACTGGCTTTTTTTTTACATAGTATTATGGAAGGTGGCAGTGACTTACGGCAATAGTTTGTGCCCTATTTAATTTGTATTAGAAGCATGAGAAGCTATCAGCCGCAGGGTTGCTGATGAGTGCAGGTAAAGGCAGAGATAAACATGACTTAGACATTGCAGTGCTACCCTATTTGAATACTGTCAATGGCCTAACAAGTGTATGAATGATCGGCTTAGCGATCTAATGGCACCATTCACAACTTAAAGATGGACATCTCTGGCTGCAGGGGTGCTCCTGCTTCTAACCAAGGGCACATACCAATGAAGATGTCGTGCTGAATCTAGGATTTAGGGTGGTGATAAGTCTTCAGCTTCATCACACAACCTAGACCGGGCTAAGATTTGACTAGGGAACCAGGGCATGCAAGGAATAGCCTGCACTTGGCGCCATGACTATATGAAGATGAGTGAACCATGATGAGCAGAAATAACAAATTTAATAATATGACCATTGCAATACATATGAAGGGGTAGAAACACAATACAGAAAGATAAATGATAAATTATTAAGCCTTCCACCTACACTAATAATAAACAGAAACTTATTCTATATAACAAATAAGTATTCCTAGTTAATGACGTATAATTGTCTTACAACTAGAACCTGTTCACAATAACTATTTTAATCATTTTAAACTTGGAAATCTATTAATATAAGATTTAAAGCC
Source organism: Epiperipatus broadwayi (assembly GCA_028023455.1). Taxonomy (NCBI): domain Eukaryota; kingdom Metazoa; phylum Onychophora; class Udeonychophora; order Euonychophora; family Peripatidae; genus Epiperipatus; species Epiperipatus broadwayi. Next base: position 2,183,436 of record JAQFVV010012429.1, on the reverse strand, counting down.
TAGGGAGCATTAATTACCCCTAATATTGACCGATAGTGTGATCCATTGTTTCTTATATTACCTGTACATGTATTGCAGTTTAATTAACATATATATATATTACTGTGTCAATAAGCAATGCAATATATACATCTCAATAACTTTATTAATGTTATTTTTACGCAATGGTATCTTGAATTATAAATATGACTGCTTTAATATTTGTTTTCATTACATAAGATCATTTTTAACAAAATAGAATTATTAACTTTAGCAGTATGTAAAGTAAAACTTAAACAGAATTAAATATATTGTTTTTATTATATATACCTTTCATTATAAACTGATTTCTAGCACCTGGGTTAGGTTATATTTATAGAGCAGCACGATAAAAAAATAATTTATATAGATAATTGAATGGGAATACGCTCACCATCCTTCACCAATTCTTTACATAATTCTAAGAATTGAGAAATAACCTTACTTGATATGATGAGAAAGACTAAGAGTAACCAAAGAAACTAAAGAAAAATCAAATTTAGCTACGTATTGTATGTTAAAATTTTATAGTTTTAGATTTAGTGTCTTCTCGACTCGTTCCCTCCCTTGAGATATTGAAAGCGGAGAAATGTAAACATGTTTACTGATTTGAAATTTAACTTCCTCCATCATTCAAGGTAATATAAATAAAATGCAAAAATAAATTTCTAATTGGCTAAATAATTAAAACCAGTAGATTTAATATCAATGATAAATATTATATACAATTTAATAAGTTAAGACTTGCTGAATAAATATGTTAACAAAACTGAGTTATAGTTAAAAATCTTTGAATAAAAAATTGAAGTATTTTACCAGCAAGGTGATCGTGACTTTTGGGATTTCTATGCAGATGGATATATGGATTCATGGTCTTCAGATTTACATGGTGATGCAATGACCGCGGAGAAGCAGACGCCTGACTACGCACTCATAATGGCAAATACTTTTAACATTTTCTATTTTTTTCTTCATGAATAATGAAAGAATAACTAGCCAAATCTTAAGGAAGATAACTAATTTGAAACTTATGCCAATATAGCAGATCTTAATCAACAATGTTAGCTGAATATCAATATGATCTGGTGCAAATATACGACTTTCTTTTCTTCTTTCTATTATTCTTACTATATTCTAATTAATCATCAAAATTATATACATCTTCTATATATTATATTCCTCTTTTTTTACACAATGCTCCTTTACATGCTTATATACTTAATTTTATGCCTGGGGTCCGCTTTCTAATTCTTAATGGATTTAGTCCTGCTTTGGGTTGTAATTGACATTTCATTAGTTTTATGTGCACCCAAAATGTTTTTCTTGCCATTGTTTTTTACTTTTATTTAACACCTTAAAACGTGTACAGACTCTGAAAGTATTCAACTGTAACTATTACAGCCAATTGTATCTATAGATAGGGAAATACGGTGCTTACTTATTGTTGTAATGGCTTCCTGTCTTCCTCCCATTGTATGAAATATTTTAACATTTTTTACTTAATTGATTCTGCTTTTAACAAGATTTTTTTAAAAAAAAATAACATAGCATGACTTAGAACAATCAGCTTTTAACTTCAAAATGTAAAGTTATACATACACACATGCGCATATTACTAATGTGTGCAGATATTAAGAAATAAATTATATATACAATGGAAGATAGGCTATAATTAAACAAAAAATGAAGAAGCATATATATATGCAAATATGCACTGCTTCAATAAATGCTTTCATTCATTTTCTCTGTTTCATTGATTACAAATTCAAATTAATAATGCCACATTTACATCTGTTTTGCATTTTACCCATAATTCCATAATTTGGAAAAAATCATGGTTTATTAAAACTTGAGGCTCTAGGAATAAATAACTTTATTCTCAGAGGTTTTCTAACAAAACGAAAGTAAGCATACATATTTGTATCTACCTCTCACAGATTTGTTTATTTCCAGTTATATTATATATATACATTTAGTGTTGTGTTTATTTAATATTTACAATTAATTAATTTCTATTTATTATTCATTAAGATTGTCAAAAATGAGATGGTCTTTTACCCTTGTTTGATTCATTATAAGTTTTAATTAATAAAAATCTTTATATCTGGTTTGATCTTCTATCTTTAATTCCAAAATTTGTCAGAAAATCAATCATTATTAAAATCTAAGGCTCTAGTTCTCTTAGAGATTTTTTAACAAAGAGAAAGTGGGCGTATGCATTTATATTAATAGCTAATATTAATTGTCAGTTTTTGTTTATGTTTAGTGCTATTTTATATATGTATTAAATACACAAATTTTGAAACTATAGTCTATAATAAATTAATTTTACCTACTAACACTACAAACTCAGGCCAAATAATTTGATTATTAAAATTTGAAAACTAAATATCAGTCACATATCAAATCAAATAAGAGCAAGGCCAATGCTCCATTATAATACAGTATTTCATTTCACAACAGAAGTTTCAGGTAATACTGGAAGTAAATTTTTTTTACAAATTTCTACATCAACATGATCAGGTATATTAATTAAATTGAACATGCATGATAAATAAGTTTGGGATTCCTCCCTCCCGCTTATTTTTCCATTCAATGTTAAACATTTAATTTGCATTTTTGGAAATCTGATATATATATATTCCTGAAATTTAAATTTTGTTTGCTTTAGGATGTAACTTTTCCCCTTAGCTTTATATATTTTAAAGTTTAGATTTATAATTATTTCAAGAGTTTAAAACTCTTTCTTCAGAAATCTTACTTTATCACACATATATTTAAATAATATATCTTCAATTTGTTGATATAGATATTTGGGATTTTTTTTTTTCATCTTCAGAACTACTTGATATATTTCTCTAATCAAAACACTGTTGAAGTGGGGTACAAGTCACACCCTATTTGCATTGGTATTGAAACAGTAAGATTCGCATTCGAATCTTAAGTTGAAACAGTAAGATTCGCATTCGAATCTTAAGTTTCACCTTTTTCTATCGTCTCTCATTTACCACCCTATCCTACCCAAATTTAAACTTTTTGGTATCAAATTGTGTGTGCAGCAATATTAAAAATGTATAAATATATGTAAAATCCACCATAAACACACACACATTTCGATAACAAATTTAAAGCAATAAATAAAAATAAATGATATAGTTTGTATTTCTCTTTTAATTATATAAAAATATATAATTTTAACAATTTATTTTAAATGATAAAGTTCGTTATTTATTGCTGTGTTTAAGTTTCATATTTAATAGTAATTTTGGAAATTGATTGTAATTTAAGTAAAAATCATTGTACATTCCCCTTTTGTATTTGAAATTTTAAAAGTAGCGGTCGATGAGAGATAATAGATTATTTAAAAGAAAAATTCCCTAAAATCTTTAATTACAAAATGTAAAGGTAAAAATAAACTTGAACAATAGAAATGCAGCTTTCTATATAAATTAAACTTACAAGAATGTATTGATTCTCCTCGGGGTAAATGAGTGGATCCAAATATAAAATCGAACAAAAGTGAAAAGATAAGATCAAAGAAAGGAGGACATTTTGAATTTTCTCAGAACTTTTAGGAAGACTTTAGCTGTGCTCTCGATCAGTTGAGAGTCTCCAAAATCTTAAATTAATTTACCTACCACAGTATGTTCAAGTAGAAAGCGCCCGGACTATTCTCCCCCCGGAGATGGTCGATCGTATGCTGTGAACCTTCACATAGGCCCTCCACAAAGTCAACCAAGAAGATCTGCTGCCCAAACAATTTACTTCTGAAATCATGAACAATTTGCTACTGACTACTGAATCTGAAAACTTCATATAAAACAGGTACCTGTACTTAAGCCCTAGAGTACTTGAAATAATATCACCTATAGCTCACTCTCTATATAACTTTTAACTATAAATTGTAAAACTATAAATTTAATGATTAATTTATTATATAAATTTCATTAATAATCTAGCTTGCCTAATTCTATCTTTCTTGGGTACGTATTTCTAAATTTTACATTTTTATTATCTAATTATAGCATGCTTATAAGATTTCCGACCGGACCTCGCCAAATTTAAATATAGATTTTAATCAAGACGGTTGCCATCTTGTCTAGCAACCTATTAATATATTTCGTTATATACTTCTGTTGGCTGGTCAGCTCGGAAATCTCCATAATTTTCTAAATGCAAATCCATGATTGCTTGAAACAGTGGATGCGTGTCCTGCAAATCCTCATTAATATTTATTTCTATAAATTACTTAATATTTTCATATAAATCGACAAGCATTCAATGCTTCATTTAATGTAATGCAGGGGTCTACTACTTAACAAATGGCTGACATATTAGTTATTAATACTCACCCAGCTTACCTATTGTTTTTATATTGTATTAAGTTTTTAAGTAATATTTCCGTAAATCTCATTTCTTTGAGTCAAAAAATGTTCTTTATTAAATGTTGATGATGTAGGGCCGAGTTATAAAATATATTTAAATCATAACAGAATAGTCTGTAGATTATACATGTGTTACGTTTTAGAGACATGATGACCTATTATAAGCCTTGGATACTCCGGATTCTTTAGGATTTAAATTAATCCCAGTTGTACTACACAAGCGGATAAATAAATGTTCCCATAGGACTTGACGACCGTCGTGCAGCCAGGAAGTAATCATGGCATGAAACACTTGCCCCTAGTTATGCTTACGTGACACCTTATCTCTTTGGGCCTACGGCAAACACCAGCCCATTGTTATAAACTCATCCACGGCTCCGCAGTTTTAATATACTGCCACCCTCATATCACCTTTCTAGACGTACCACGTGTTTTGATTATTAACTTTACTACTCAATATATAACTCCGTCTCTGCATTAGTGACATAACTCACTCTCAAATAAATGTCTGTCCATAGTAATTAGTAAATATCTTCTTTAATTAAATAAATATATGTCCGCTGTTATGATTATTAATTCTAATTTAGACTCTTGCATTGCAAAGATATAAATCCCGAAGGCATGCTCATGAAATACCTGCTCGAGAATTTAGGTAGCTAGATTACATCAGCCAAATCAATATATCTCTTTGTAAAATATAACAGTATCGAAAATACCGCTACTGAGGTTTTAAATATAACAAAATATTATTGGTTAAATGATTTCGTATAAAATATTTAAAATAAATAAATGTATATCTTTGTAAAGTATAACAGTATTGGAAATACCGTTACTGAGATTTTAAATATAATAAATATTATTAATTAGATGATTTAGTATAAAATATTTGGTTGTTTTCTCATCCTTGGTGTTCGCCTTAAGATGTCGCTACTTCTAGGTAAATTCCTAGAAATATACCATTTCACCAGCCTTCACCCAACCAAAGAGGAATTTTTCTACGTTATAAATGCGGAAAAGTCCTCACGTTATGTTGGACGGAGGAGGCGGTGACAGAAGCCAACACAAAGAGACTTCTTTCTATGATAAAACACAGAAAGAGTTCCCGACGGCTGCCGGTTATGGCTTTTTTTTCTATGCTAAAAGCAAAGAGAAAGAAATGCCTTGATTGGCTGCCGTAGTAGTCGATTTTGTTCATCATTTTCTCATAATAGTAGAATATCTATTCTCTCTGTAGTTTCGGGTGAGAGTGTGTGTATTTGAAGCAGTCGTAGTTTTTTAAAATTTGATAAGACGTCTATTTTTTTTAATGTGTTGTAACTTACTTTACTGTTGTAAGTTTAGTAATAATGTCCTGAAGATTCCATTACGAAGGGGTAACCCTCAAAAATTGCTTTTAAGGGTGCGAAAGGGAAAAAAAATTAAAGGATCATGCGAAAAGTACCGTTTTCGCGAGAATTCGTTCGTGACCAGTTACTTTCGCTATATATATATGCACAAACAAAAACAACCCACTGTCTAATTATTAGGAATTACTTGTCCAAAAAATAAAATTAGTCGGGTATTATTATTTTTTTTGTTTTGTTACATTTATTATTTCAAAATAAGATTAGTTTTTATATCTACACACTAACAAAAACAACCCAGTTCCTGATTAATTACTGTCTTTAAAAAAAAAAGCAAATTCAACGGGGTTTGATTTTTTTCAATGGAGTCTTTGAATTACGGTTTGTTTGTTTTTATATATACACAAGATTTACCAAAAAAAAAAAAAGAAACCCACTTTCTGATTAATTACTGTCAAAAGAAACGCAAATTAGTCGGCTATCATTTTTAAATTTAGTATTTCAATAACGGTACCCTTTTTATATAGACAGACTTAACAAAAAACAACCCACTTTCTGATTCATTACTGTCCCCAAAAAAGAAAAAAAGAAAACGGAAATTAGTCGGGTATCATTTTTCAATCGAGTCTTTTAATGACGGTACTTACTAATAGTAGTCGGGTATCAATTCTAAATTGTAGTATATAAATTACGTTACTTTTGATAGATTTAGAATTACGTCTTGCTTTTTTAATAAAATGATTGATTTACTCTTGACCAAAAATACCGTAACTTTAAAAAAAAAGACACACATAAAGTCCAAAAAAAAAAAATGAGAAAAAGCCCCATAACTTTAAAGACACACACAAACTCAAAAACAATCTAAGATTAATAAACATTGACTTATTACGTCTTGCTTTTGAATCAAATTATTGATTTACTCTTGCAAAAAAAATACCGTAACTTTAAAAAGACACACCTAAAGTCCAAAAAAAAAAAAATTCGAAAAAGCCCCGTAACTTTAAAGACACACACACACAAACTCAAAAACAAGATAAGATTAATAAACATTTACTTATTACGTCTTGCTTTTGAATCAAATTATTGATTTACTCTTGCAAAAAAAAAAAAAAATACCGTAACTTTAAAAAGACACACGTAAAGTCAAAAAAAAAAAATTAGAAAAACACCGTAACTTTAAAGACACACACACACAAAGTCAAAAACAAGATAAGATTAATAAACATTTACAAAAATGAAAAAAACTAACATCATATAATAGTATTAGTTAGTAGAATATTTTATTACAAATCTAAGAAATCAGATCTTTTTAGATCAAATCGATCATTTAGGTCCGGCCCGGAATCGTTATATGTATATGTTTTTGATTAGCATCAACGCCATCTTAATGCGAACACCAAGGATGAGAATACAACCAAATATTTTAAATAAATAATTTCAAACTATACATCTGCCGTTACATCTTTATTTATTCGATACCTATTCAATATAATATTTCCTCGATTCTGTAAAATATAAATGTTTAATATTAGTGTTATTATTGGCTAACTCGAAAATAAATTCTTGAATCTCTTGCATCTCCTTGACCACCGTGCCTAAAGAAATATTTACTAATGTAGCATCAGATGCGGTTTCGTAGATTGTATTGTGGAACTGATAAACTATGTTCGAACTCCGTACTACAGGTGGCTTGGCTACCTAGATGATGCTGCAGTTCTATGCGGTGGTCGAATTCTGCACTATGTTAATGAATCATACGATTCTGACCATTACAGTATTTGGCTTTTAAGGTTCTAATAATCCAAATTATTTTACTGGACTTTGTAATGTAAGTAGGTCTAATCAATTTATTACACACTCCTGGTTTACTTTGATGCATTTAATTGATCTATTTATGTAGCTGTAAAAGTGTACATAATTGGTTTAATGGAATTTGTACTTTCTTACTCATAAAATTTAATTTTAATTATTATTTGCTATATTTAAATTTAACTTTTGTTTCAAGGATTTTAATTTTTTTTCATTTCTAAAGTTAATTTTATTATGCCTTTAGGGTTTGGTTTCATATGGGAATTTTCCTCTTAATTTTCTATTTTAATATTAAAAGTTTGATTTGCATTTTTGGGAACTTGATTTATATATTCATTTGCTCTTCAAATTTAAATGTTTTTCATTTGGGATTTACATCCCCCCACCCCCTAGTTTTGTATATTTTTATTATCTATTTGTTTCATAAACTTTTCCATTTTTGTTGCAAATTATTAGTTTTTTCTATTTCAGTAGTAAAAATCTAACATAGTATTATTTCTGTATATATACTATTCTGTTTCAGTTTACAAAACCACTGAAATTTTGGTTGTCATCTGATCCTTCGTGTCAGCTGCCAGAGGCGCGATTTCTAACTGAAAAACACATTAATATATAGTTCCCGGGATAGCGATTCTCTATTAATATTGACTTTTTTTTGGTTTGTTTACAAAGTTTACTTTTTTTCGTTTCTGAATTATTTTTCCCAAATAATATTTTTGACAATGGGATAATAATAGTTTGTTTTTTTTACCAAAGGGTCTTTTTTGGTGTGTGTTCAAATAGTAATTTGTGTTTTTTTTAAAAAAAAAATAATATTACTATTTTTGTAAAATTGGATTGACAAAATTCAAGAGAGAATGGGATTTTATGATGAATCTTTAAATAATAATTTACGTTACTTTGATAGGTTTACATTGATTGCCGAAAACAATTATTGGGAGAAGTGTTGTTTTGTTTTTTTTTTTTTCGCGCGCGTGTTTATGTTTAAATAAAATTTAAAACCTTTAGTTTTATCAGTTTACATTTGATGGACGACCGATTGGACTTCCTTTCATTTATAAATTATGGTTTTGGTTCTACAAATAAATATTTTTGACAATGGGACAATAATAGTTGTTGTTTGTTTAATTTTTATTGACAACAGTGGGTGTTTTTTTGGTGTAGATTCAAATAGTAATTTGGGTTACGTTTAAATAATAAGTTGCGGTCTTACTTTGATCGGTTTACATTTGATTCCTGACACTAATTACTGGGAAGGGTGTTTTGTGTGTACGATTGTAGACAACAATTATTGGGAGAAGGGGTGTAACCGTTTAAAGAATAGTAGTTTACATTACTTTTAGTAGTGGTGTACATTTGATTGCTGACAATAATTAGTGAAAGGGGTGGGTGTTTTTTGGTGATTGGCGACAACAATTATTGGGAGAAAGAGTTTTGCGTTTTGTTTTTGTTCGTGTGTATGTTTAAATCAAAATTTAAGTTACTTTTATCGGTTACCATTTGATTGAAAACCGATTTGACTTTCTTTTTTTTTTTTTTTCGTTTATAAATTATTTGGGTTTTCCCAAATAATATTCGATTTGACAATGGGACAATAATAGTCTAGGTTTCTTTAATTTTGATTGACAAGAGCGAGTCTTTTTCGGTGTACGTTCGAATAGTAATTTGGGTTATGTTTAACTAATAATTTACTGTCTTACTTTGATTGGTTTACATTTGATTGGCCAGGACAATTAGTGGGAGGGTTTTTCTTGTTTTTTTCTATACGATTAAAGAATAATTGATGTTCCTTTTATTTGACCGTTTGATTGCCGACGACAACAATTATTGGGAGAAGAGGGGTTTTTGGGGCTATGTTTAAATAAAAATTTTAGTTACTTCTTTTATTTTACATTTGATTGCCGACGCCAACAATTATCGGGAGAAGAAGGGATGTACGTTTAAATAAAAATTGAAGTTACTTCTTTTATTTTTGACATTTGACGAAGGTCATTTAGAATCCCTCAAACAAGCTTGCCTTTATGAAGTGAACCTTTCCGTCGGCAGATGTTTTTGGACCTCAAATCTGCATATATTTGCCGCACAATCCAATCTTTTCTTTCAGCAGCAGGATGTTTTTTTCTGCTGTAGAAATAGTCCAGCGCTGGCCCGTGTCTGGCAATTCCCATCTTTTAAAGTTTTCTGTTGTGGGAATTAGCCGTACTTTTTGTCTCGGAAAATTTCTCGCTAAAACGTGACTCAAAGCGTGATTTTTAAATTTTTACGCTATTCCACCCTAATCAAAAATTTAGGAGAAATACAAATTTATGAGGAACAATCACGATACTGTTAAAATTGATAAAATGTAACAGTACATCGATTGGTCTTAAAAAAAACAAGGCACCGATGAAAATTTAAATAATTTTGACACGATCAAAATAAACACCCTAGTACGATATTGTTACATCAAATACATAACGCAGCATTACGATATAGTGTGTGACACAAACAACTACGTCATTTTCCTCTGCTTTTAGCATCGGAAAAAGCCACACCGTTAGCCGCTAAGCCGAGTTAACACTCTTTCTAGATTTTATCGTAGAAAGGAGACTTAACGTCCGAGTTAATACTCTACCTTTTAGCGTAGAAAGTAGACTTAACTCCAAGTTAACAATCTTTCTAGGATTTCTTTTAGAAAGAATGCTTAAAGGCTTGGGTGCGGCCGCGGAAATGGCATATTTCTAGAAATTTAGCTAGAAATCGCGCCTCTGGCGGCTGACACGAACGATCAGATGACAAACAAAATTTTTTATTGTTTTTTGTAATTGCTCAAAAACTTAAAAAAGTTTTTCAAAACTCTTCCTTTATATATATATCTGATTTAATTAATATATCTGACATGTAGTTAATGTAAATATTTGGGAATTTTTTTATATCTCCAATACTACTTAATGCATTCCTCAGGTATGAGGAGAAACATTATGCACTGGTAGGTGTTGGTCTTGTTCTTATTTGCAGAGATGTATGACTGATTAAATTTAATAGTCAATTATTTGGCTAGAGGTTGCAATGTTATTAAATGTAATTATCTCTCTGTATATGTATTTAGATGCTAGTTCACATAACAAAATAGAGTTTCTAGATAAATTGAAATAGTACCATAAATCTCCATATTTAAAACAGTATATAAAGTTTGATTTTGAAAGTATTACCAATACAATATTAAATAAGGAGATAACATGTTTTTGATTATTGTTTGGAAAAAGTAATTAAATAAGTTTTAATTATAAATGTTTTTGAAGTATTTTTCTATAATTTTTCAACAGGTGAATTGGTTACATTCTTTTAATTTTATTTTGAGTTAATTAAATGTTCATCAAAAACTTCTCTTTAGCATTAATTAAAGCCAGAAACTTTAGAAAAAAATGAGAGGTAAGTACTGACTTGTTATTTGTTTCTTTTAAAATAAAAAGAAAAAATAGATTAAAATAGTAACTAGTTTAAGATAAGAGTTTTTTTGTTTTGGATTGTTAAGCTGTATGATAGTGTATTAACTAAAAGTAAAAAATTTAGATTGAAAAAAATCCAATAAACAGATAATTAGCATAAATGATGCTATGGTGATGCTGTTTTAGTTTTTCACCAATTGTGAAAATATGAATTAAGATTAAAATTATATTGTTCTTCATGGAGAAAGATGGTCTATAAATAAAATTAGCATGATATAAAGATAAAATTAGACTATAAAATTTGAATTGTCTCTAATATTACAAAGTAGTAAATACTGTTTTAATTATAAAATTTTATATATTAACATGGTACAAAATTATAAACAGATGCATTATGATTTAGAAGAATAGTTATGGACAAGTAAAAGAACAATGAATTAAAATATATGCATTCACAAATTAATGATGATTTCCTTTTAAAAAATTTCAATTCTTATAATGTATAGTAATACATTTTTTATTGATTAATACTGTGCCTTTTTTTATTTTGTTTTGATGAAATTCTGTAAAAAAAAATTATTTTAAAATTATTTATTAATATTTGTATTTTATTAGTTATTAATAGTATATATTAAGCTAATTTTGTTTGCTTGGTAAATTTTTATTAGAGAGAGAAAAGATTAAATCTATTTTAATATTTATGAAACATAAATATTAAGGAGTTATTACCTCATTTATAGATCATCAAACATCAAATTTAATTGTCTGTGTCTATATATGAATTTTAGATAGTTGAATCCAGATTTTCAGTCAAATATATTACATATATTCATCTTAATATGAAAGAGTTTTCATTATTTATAATTTCTAAAAACTAAAATTAAGTTTATGCTATGATTTTTATGTTAAGAAACGTCCAGAAAAAGCAAATTCCTTCCATTAATAATTAAATGTACTCCTGATTTGTTTGTAATAACTATTCTTTTCATCACTGAATTGATCTTCCAATAAAAAACTCTATTTGGATTTTGCATCAATATGTACAAAGTTACAATTACTGCTATTTTAAAAAAATGCCAGAAGTAAAATAATTTATGATAAGCAAGATTATGTGTAACTAGCTTGTTTAACATGTACTATATATTTTATTTGAAGATAAATTTTATATTTTAAAAGATAATTCTGAATAGATATGTTTTTCCACAAGGCATATATACATTTTTTGCAATTTTCTCTTCATAGTAATTTCTTATCATTGTCTGTATGATGAAAAATCTTTTAAGACTCATTTTTTACTTAAGTGATTTCAAGTAAATTTCAAAGTTTTAATACAAATACATTTTTAAAATGTTTAGTTCTGATTCCATATAAGTATAATGTATTTTGATATCTATACTTGAGAAAAAATTTACAAATCCTTGGAATGTATCAAAACACACTATCATATGATTAATTTCATCTTACTTTTAACTTGCTTTTGAAAAGTAGTTATTTCATTATTTTCACTCCAGAACCATTTCTATAAACATAAATAATCAATGAATGCTATATGATATACTACATATACAATTCAAATAAAATGTCCGTTAATTAAAAAAACTATTGTAATAACAATAAAAATAATAAATATAGCAGTAATTAACAATTATATACAGTCTTTCAATCTGCAGAAGTACTTTCAGTTAATTCCTATATCATTGTATTAGATTTTGGATCTTGGATTTACAATGTGAAGCACTAATCCTGCCCTACAATATCCAGCAGGGCTTGAAATATTTTATTACAGTAATGGTTTGAATTTTGGATGATTTGTTTATCTAATTATATAGGGTTGATATTTTTATTAGCTTTTGTTATAACTTAACAAACATCTTTGATCTTTTGGCAAAAGGATGCTTGCTATAACAAGAACAAAATTTAATAGGGCTCATCTATTCTGCACTTAATCTGAATTCAAAAGCAGCTCTCTTTCCATTTGATAGCCATATTTGTGAGCAAGAATTACCAATGAATGCTAGATGAAAATATTATTACCATGAATAGCATAATATAAATAAAATACGGCAATTGATAATTTTCATGCAAAAAAATGATGCTTCTTATTGAAGAATTCTAATAACCAGAAATAAGTGTGGGTATCAGTTTTGCACTATAATTAGATATTTATTTAATAATGAAAATATGAGATTACTCTTGGAAAAAAAAGAGATTACTGTTTACAAATTCTTGGCTTATAACTGTTTTTTAAAGCATCCTTTTCTCCTATTTTTTTTTTTTTTTTCCAAATTACTATTGTATTTTATCATTTTAAACAGACTGAAAGATTTTAAGCTATGTTTCCTTTTTATTACCACTTTTTTTTTTCACACTTATTCTTGAAGATTGAAGAACTCATAAGAATATTTCATTATTGTTTTTTCAAAATGTTTTGTGAGATTATAATTATAGATTAAGATTTTATTGCATAAATTAAAACAAATGTGGGTTAATGGATTAATAGAATATATTCAAGATCTTAAATGGAATAAAACTGTCCTGATTCTGTTTATATTAACAAACAAAAATATCACATGATTTTCCAATAGTGTTTTCTTCATTCTACTCTAGAGCCATCTAATGGAGGTGTGGATATATAAGCACTAATATTTGATGCCCAGTGATTATTCAAATCAACAATAGATGGTTCTAGAATAGGGTAAACAAATAAAAAAAAAGTTGCATTGTTAATTATATGTATGCAGATCAAAATTTATAAAATATATTTACGAATTATAAAAATTTATTTATAAAATACTGTACCTTATGGTGAAATATTAAAGTAAATTACTATAAAAAGAAATAAAATTTAATCTCATTCTTCATGATTTCTTGCTGCATAATAATTTTCTGAAAGAAAAAAAATATATCTAAGTTATTTTAAATAATAATCAATATTAAATAAAATTGATAATAAACAACTTTAAAGAAAATTTATTTAAAACATCAAACTAGTTTTCATTCCTTACATAAATCTTATGAATATGTCTTCTTTTTTATAGTCACAGATAAACTATTGTACAGCAATTCCATTCAATGAACATAAATAAAATTGATAATAAACAACTTTAAAAAAAATTTATTTAAAACATCAAACTAGTTTTCATTCCTTACATGAATCTTATGAATATGTCTTTCTTTTTTATAGTCACAGATAAACTATTGTATAGCAACTCCATTCAATGAACATTATTCAAATTACATTAAAAATAATACATATATATATCTTCAACTTCATGGGTAAAATCCTCTTTCGACTGTGACACTTAATGTATTCAGGGCCAACTATATTCTGGCAGCTGGATAATATAATTTGCTTAAAGAAAATAAACACAAAAAGTTTAACAATAAATTCAAGAGTTCATTTACTTTGAATAATATTGGTAGATAGGATTAATAAATCAACTCGCTCATTGCTAGTTGAACACAAAATCAATCTACATCACATAACAATTCATATCTCTAGAGATAATATATAAATATCTCTTTCCAACTGTTGTTCAATAAGCACCTTACTGCTCACACATATCTCTTGAGATAGTCTAATTAGATTATACTAGAACTCTTCTTTATTGCTAATAGTGTTTTCCCAGTCTGCTTTTTCCTTTTTTCTTCACATTGCTACTTTTGTAGAAACCGTTGACTGAACTAAATAACAGAATACCATTTCAAGTTCTGCAGGCATTTTTTATCAACTTTTCCAATTTGCATAAGGTTAGAGTTTATTAACATACAAATTAGCTTGTTGCTTCTTGCGCTCAGCTAATTTTCTTTTTTGCATATCATTATTATTTCTGGTATGCTCTAACACTACCTATACTGACCAGCCTGTACACACACATAATTTTATTAATAAAAATATATAGACATCCAGTTAATATACAACAATATACTAAAGATTAATAAATAAATGCAAGCTTATCACTATCTAATTTTTCAGTTTACAAATTAAATTTATAGAAAATATTTTAATTACACTTTAAAAATTTTCAATCATCTAATAATAACTATTTTCATTTGGACTTTTAATCATGTTTATACATTCACACTTTTATAGTAGAAAATAGTCATTATGAGATTGGAAACTTCAAAAGTTTAATTAAAATATTATTTGTAAATTTGATCTGTAAACTGAAAAATTAGACAGTAATAGGCTTCTATTTATTTATTAATCTTTATATATATATATTATTTTCAATGTATTATAATTTGAATAATGTCCATTGGATGAGTTGCCATGAATATTTTGTCATGTGATTATCAAATGGAGACATACACTGTTTTGATATAAAAAAAAATTATTTATTTTTAAGTTGTTTATTACAATTTTGTTTAAGACTAAATTTTAAATATAAGATAAAAATGTTGAATATTTTAATTAAGAAATGAATTTAATACATTTTTTTTTCAAAACCTTTATGTGAATCAATAAAATGCCATTAAAATCTTGTGAATTATTGTAGATATAAAGTTGTATAATAAGATTCAAAATAATACTTTTCTTTGGAAGAACAGCTTAAAAACCAGGGATATATATATATGTTGTCTTGATTTGCTTTACAATGGCTAGATGCATTCAATGAAAAATTTTCTTAGAAAAAAAAATTGTACATTAAAAATTTATAATTATAAATGACTTAATTAAATACAAAAATAAATAAAATGTAATAAAATTAAATAGTATAAATATTGATGTTGTTTTGGAAATCATAAGCTTGGTTTGATCAGAGTAATACATCTGGTCGTCGTCCCCCCCCCCCACACACAATTCGAGCGCTACAAGCTGAAATTTAATTGAATGCAATTTCATTTCATTCGGGCTGATTAGTTTGTTAATCAAGTGTTTTTTTTTTGTTTAAACGTTTCATTTACTATTAGAAAAGTAATGTACATTTTTTTCAAAATAAAAAGAAAAGTGTTTTGTTTTGTCCCAGCCAGGAAACGTTATATTAAAACGTTTTTGCACAGAAACAGCACCACCAAACGATGTACAGTGGCTAATTTATTGTTACCATTTTTTCTTTATTGATATATTTTTATTCTATTAGATCAATTATTCTTTTTTGCAGTGAGGCTAATCTATTAATATTAGAAAAGTTTGCAAAACCATAGTGTTATTCCACATCTCAATAAAAATTCACATAAAGATTTACATATAACAATAAGAATATTAAAGAAAAAATATCTTTGATTTTGTAGAACATAAGTATGAAATATCTAAATTTATTAATTAGTATGTTTATATGATGTTTCCAAGACATTTTTAATCTATCATCATTCCAAGATATCTAATAAATTTTATTTGTTCTATTTTTATATACTGATCATTACATATTACATTATTGTCATATAAACACTCATGTGAATACAGATGTATATAAATATTTTTATATTTCATATGAGGAGAGCATATTAACATACTTTGTTTTTTTCTCCATTTATATAAATTCCTCTCTCAAAGCACCAAAAGACAATTTTGTTCAGACTTTCTTGACATTCTTTAATTGCAATATCAATATTGCTATTTATACTCATAATAACAGTATCATCTGTATATTGATCCTTCAATATTAATATTTCCTAGATCATTTATAAAAATCAGAAACAACAATGCACTAAGTATATAACCTTGAGGAACACTATATAATTTTTTTTTGCTCATTACTCAATACATTTGATATTTTTGCAACAACATATCTATCATTTAAATAATTTTTTTTAAAAACTGAGCAATTTTCCTCTAACTCCACAATTTTGTAAACTGTGAATCAATTGCTTGTGCCAATAATGTCAAAGGCTTTAAAAAATTATAGTTACATACTTTTTTATCATTTAATGCATTATTGGTTTTATCTATAAAATTTTCTAATAACATAATTATGTTTCTTCCTTCTATGGATCTATACTGGTTTTCATTAAAAAAATTACTTTTAGTTAAAATTTTTAAAATTATTTTATCAATATATTTTTCTATTATTTTAGCAATTGAAGAAAGAATAGATATAGCTCTATAGTTATCAAAATTATTTTTAGCACTGGATTTATAAACAGGCAAGCATAAGAAATGGTGATCATGTGATGTCAGATTTATAAACTGGTCTTACTATAGATGTTTTTAATAATATAGGAAACACATTACTTTCTATTATTTTATTAATCATATAAATTATAATACCCATCTGATAAAATATCAATATTACTTTTTATGTCTACCATTCTGATTGTATCTATACCTGGACTTATATTATCTCTACATTCTTTTATTATTTCATATAATTTTTCTTCATTTAAATTTGTCATAAATATTGAATTAAATTGACTATTATATGTTTTCAAAATATTATTATCATGATCAATTTGTTTTAGTTTGTTAATTCTTTCTATAAATATATTATTAAAACTATATTCTAGAAGAAAACTATCATTTATATTAAAATATTTTTTTAAACCTTCATCATTTATAGAATTTGATTTCCTTAATATTTCATTTATTTTCTTCCAAGTGTTTTTTATGTCACCTCTATTTTCATTAAAAAAATTATTATAAAACAATCTTTTCTCTGTCCTTATTATATAATTAACTTTATTTCTTAATGCCTTATAGTTAAGAAATAAATAATGATTTTGTTTAGTTTTTTTATATTCTTTCCTAAATTATTTTTTTCTTTTATTAATTTCAATATTTTTTTATTTATCCAATTACTATGAAACTTTTAGTATTTTTTTTAATCAAATGATTTCTTGTGATTTATTGCATACATCTTTAAAAATTTCTACAAGCTTCTCATACATAATATTAATACCATTAATTTTTTTGACTTCATTCCAGTCAGTTTCTTGTAAAAAAAATTTAACTAGTTTATTGTTATATAATATCAATTTATTTTCCAGTAGTTCTGATATTCTACTATGATATGAGATAGAGTGGTGAATGGTGGGTCATGTGAAAGTCTGTACTCATATAGCCTATATATTACATATATTGTATTTTGTTTGAAACAGATATAAATGTAAAATAATGATCGGCAATCTTTTCTTTAATAATAGCAGTTAAAATATTATTTTTCATTAGGCTTGTATTAATATGATCAATTCATGAACAAATTATATTATTCATTATAAATTATTCTCTTGTTTATGTTTTAAAATGACAAAGTACCCCATAAGTAGCTAATGCATCTATATAATCTTCAACAGTTTTAAAATTTTTACATAAATCAATGTTCATATTGTCTATTAGTATTATTATTTCATTGTTAATTAGTCTAAAACATTTTAACCATAATTTTAATTCATCTATAAATATTTTATTCTCACTTCAAAGCTGTTAAAACTAACTTCCAATTTTTTAACAAAAATATTTTTTCTAATAAAAATCAATATACCTCCACAGTTTCTATGATTTATACAATAATTTATAATATTATAAAGATTAATTTCTTCACTTTTTATATTTGTTTCTGTTAATATTAGAAAATCAAATAATAATAATAATAGAGAAATTCTCTTTACTTTTGGAACATGATGACTAAATATTTGACATGTGAAATAAATTATCCTCACACACTGCAAATATACAAGATAGTCTAACTTGAATTTACATACACAATAAGATAAATCAGCAAACATCTTAACATCAATACTTAGGCCGACCAATTTCATTTTTCTTATATTTTATCTATATATTGAAACAGTAAGGTCTGCTTTGCAGATCTTCGTTTCACCTTTTCTCACCTACTTCCTACCCTCATACCTTAGTTTGAACCCCAATCTATCGTAGTGTGTCTGCAATACACTTATATACCGAAAATCCCGCCTAATTTTAAACCACGAGCACAATGCTCGTATTATATATATAACTTATTCCCAAATAAAATAAAATATTATGAATTATGTATTTGTTCACATAATTTACATTTATTAAAAAGTAAGTTATATAAGTCGTAATTGCGCACACACTATGATATCCATTTTAAAACATATCAAAATTATAAATTGTTAAAGTTATTTTGTTTGAATCTATTTACAAATATATTACCGTCGTAATATATTTTGATTTAAAATAAAATTCATTTAGTAAATATTCGTTTAGTAAATAGATTCAAATATTGCAATTTAAAAAGTAAAATCATTTTCTTTAATTTAATAAAAGTTATTCCAAATATTTCTGTTAAAATAAATGAGGGACAATAGTTTAATTAGTAAATGTTGTATAAGTTTATCTAAAAACAGCAGATGTCCACTTAAGGTTTTCTTTAATTAATAAAAGTAATTTTTAACTAAATCTAGTTTGTAATTCGAATGTCGACAGGGAAATTAACAAAAGAAATTAATTAATGTTGAATTCCTTTAGACATTCCAATGATTTAATTACAGCTGATAAGTCCGATATTTTTGTAATGCTCCAGGGCAGTTCTATTGTTAAATTCTACTATAAAAAGGTTTTTCTTTTGTTCTCCAGTTAGTTGGTATTCTAATGTTTCTAAGAGAAATCATTCTGAGTTCTATTCTATTAATTTGTAAATCTTGACATGACAGAGTAGAGTGCAAGAAGGCTATCTCTCTCCGAAATGTTCATATGCTGCCGTAGACCATCGGAAGTTATCACGGGCCCCGGAACTGCTGCTGCCGCTGCCAAAAATATGAACATTCCAGATTTTGCTGCTGAATTATAAAACCTGCCGAACATCTACCTGCAAGTGCGTCTCCAGAGGTAACCTAAATTAACCCAAGAGCTCTTGTGATTCCTAACTAACATGCTATAGCTATTTAAAATTGTTTTCCTTATATTTCACATAACTTCATTACGTATTTCTTTAATGTGTTTAAATATACTCAACATTTTGCTCTATCCTTGGGTTAATATTTTCTATTTATAAAGCTTTCTGTTATTTCATTATGATAATGTGTCAGAATCGTCTTTGACCGAGTGAACTAGTCCCTCTATTGAAAGTAAGATGCCGCTATTAAGGCATATTTTAAATTTATAATTTTCCAATTTATTATCTTGCAAATCACTCGTTCGAGGGCGATTCTTTTCTTTAATATAATATAATCACATAGTTTAAAATCTACATGTTATTGATTTTAATCTAATATAAGAGTATGTGTGAAGTCAATGATTTAAATGTGTCCCCAAATGCATGATTGCGTATATAAATCTATACTTACTTTTCAAACCCGCAAGCATGCATTTTCCTATTTTAATTACCATGTTCTACTTTAATTATAAAGTTCATCATTGACGTCGAGAATGTGCGGACCCTTTTAAATGAATTTCGGGGAATTTGATTGGGCATTTCTCTTAATCCGAGTAAAACCCATTTAGTATGTTTTTATATACACTAGTCTCGTATTGCTGGTACATGAATTGGTTGTTGAGACCGCTTTGTTTTATTTTTCCAAGGATTCTTTACACGGCTAAGGCCGTTCTCTCCACGCTTGCGGTTTCCAGGCAGAGGGTGCCCCAAATGACACCCCTGGGAATTAAACGCAATCGTCACACAGTCGCTAAGTTTCAGCTGTTCGTCAAAATACTTTCCTACGGGTTAGCGGCGAGATGCCCTCCGTAATTATTCCGGATCTCCAATATTGTTTTATTTTATATTTATTTTACAAAGCATCCGTGACTTAAACGTGTCACACCCTCCAACTTTAATAAATTCATTATCAGCAATACTGACCTCCCAATGCAACTCTATTAATATTATTATCAAATAAATGCTTTGATCATATTCCCATTTTTGCTTAGTAAGCTTTAGTCCGTACTATTCTCGAAATCAATAAATATTTTAGAACATTTAATTTCAAATATTATCTTAAACTTGTATAAATTCTCACAGCACCTCGCATATGTTCCTATCTCATCAAGCACATTATCGTAATGCTATTAGCCCGAGGAATAGAATATATCACTTTGCTTTATAACCTTTTGTCATTTACTGAAATATAAATGCCAACAATTATTTAATACGTGTCCCTGTCTCATATAAGCAGACAGTGGCGTTATATATATATTTATATAAATAAATTGTGTGAAATTATTTAAAACTAAATTTGATCTCTTATTTTATTTGATTCCTATCACTGTCTCGGTCTATATATATATATATTTTCTGCACTTTTGTAAATCCATAGACGTTAATTAGCCACCCAAACTTCTTTTAGTATAGAGTCTTTTGTTTCTCCCTGACCACCAGGCACCGGTCAAAGGTTATACTAGTAGTGGCACCAGATGCGTTATCACGTAGATGGCGCTGTGAAATTTGGACTTTAGATTCGAACTTAGTATATCTAGAAGGCAACCCCTCCTAGAATGTTCAGTTTCGTGTCTGGGGTTTGAATTCTGCAGTGTGTTAGCGAGATAGACGATTCTGACCGTTACAATATAAGGTTCTGTTTTAGGCTATGCTTTTTTTTTTTTCCAAAAACTTCATTATCTCTCAACTCACAGTCTTTATAACTGTTATCAATCCATTTTTAATAGATAAGCTAATTAGCATATGTTACCTCATGTATTATATGGTCTGCTAATTTTCTAGAGTGCATGTTTTAGCAAACGTGAAATGATGACAATCTACTGTCTGAACAAAATTACAAATTTTCAGTAAATTTTATATACAATAATAACATATATATGTGCACAGACAGTCCAATATATAACGTAATGGAATACATAATATGGGTTATGTATCTAAAATATTTTCTGATCATTTAGCTGGTCTAAGATACTGTAGTTCAGTTAAAAATATAGGACATTGTAGTTTAGCTATTCTTTAATAGCAACTAGAAGATATGCTACTGATTATGCAACTTTATATTTTTAAACTGCTACTAAATTTACTGAGATAGTTCATTTCAAAGTCAAAGTAAAAATTAATTAAATTTCGTTCTTGTGTTCTTTTTATAAGTTGGTATTTTGAAAACATATGTGCTTTTTAAAAAAGTATGCTTTTCTTTATAGCTGTTTTTCTATTGTTCTAATTCCTTATCAATTAATTTATCTATTGCATGCCATATAATAATCTCTATTGAAAGCTATTTATTCATTCTTCCCTTTTTAATTAATAATAATAAGAGAATTTACTAAAAAAAAAACATTTAAAAATACTTAAAAAATAATATTTTGATTATCTTCTTTTAAAATACAATTGTTTAAGCATACCATTTAAATAAATATAAATTGCATAACTTTATTCCATAATATTTTTGAATCTTCTCATTTTAAAATTATTTTATTTTTATTATATATATAAATGCGCAATCATATTACTAATTTTTCATTATATACATATAATTATTTCATATGTATTGAAACAGTTATGTCTCATGGCATACAACATAGTAGTGTGTGTGTGCACATATATATAAATATTAAAAGTATAAAGCTAAACTAATCAATAAATAATCAAAATTACCCCAAATTCACAACTCAACCAGACTAGCCAAGAAAATAAACTCTAAAACACTACCAATGGTTTCACTGCTACAAGCAGACTTCTCAAGTGTAAAGAACTACAAAATAATTTATTTAAAGTAAACATTACCCACAATTCCACTTATATCCCATACACCCTTAATATTAAAAGAACTTTTAAATAAGTTGTTTCATAATCATAAATTTTTAATAATAAAGATTCTTTAATTCTCTATTTCATTTCTTTCAAAGAAGATAACCTTAGATTCATCAAAATTAAGTGTTTTTTTCGTGGATATATAAAGCAGAATTATGATATTTATTTCTAACCTTACTTTTACATACTTTTATTCTTTCATTTAAGCTCAAACTATTCTGACCTATATATATCTTCTTACAAAAACAAGGGATAATATACACTATTCCAGTCTTTCTATCAAAAATTTCCTTTGTATTATTTACTAAATAATTCTAAGTAATACCCACTTTCCAATCAATTTTCTTATTTCCAAACCTACAATTTTATAAAAAGATGATTTAAATGCCAAAGAAATAAAACCATTTTTTTTTTATCCTTTACATCATTACAAATACTACTATGAATTAAAATACTTTTAACAAATTTATCAGAGTAGCCAGCACTCAAATAATCTTTTCAAAATTGATCTTTTTGAAACAAAGCTACCCCTCTAGAATTATTTAATCACTTATTTCTATAACAAGTTTCTTAAAGCATCTACTTTATGAGATACAGATTGACAGCTATTGAGTTTAATTATAAACCTTAACTATTTATTCTTAACATAATGACTATATACCAAACAATTATTCTTTATATTTCTAATCACCTATACATCTAAAAATTTTAATTTAACAAAGTCTAACCCCCTCCTTCTACCATATATTTGATAAAAGGATCAAAACAATTAAACTCATTTGCCAACTCTTTCAATTTATCATTCTCAATTACAAACAAACAATCATCAACAAATAACTTTAAATATAAACAATGCTTTTTAATAATAATTTCCTCCTCCAAATAATTAATATAAATTGAACAAATTAAGTGAGAAATAATATAACATATTATCTACCCTTTCTTAACCTTATTAAAATTAATATTATAAGTAAATTGCATAAAATCCTCCTGCATAAATTAAATGAGAAATAATATAATCTATTCTACATATTTTACTTATAATGTAATATAAAATAACAATTTGTGTCAATTGTTAATACAGAGTTTAATATAAATAAATAAAATCATAAATAATATTTCCAAGTGCTTTCAACTCTTATGAGTCCTTATCAAGGCAGTGTAAAAAAATTCTATTTTCTCCTAGGTAATTTTTATAAGATTAAGAAAGGGTGAATAATAGGTTACATTATTTCTCCTTTAATTTGTTCAGTTTATATTATTTGGAAACGGAAATTATTATTAAAAAAGATTGTTTATATTTAAAGTTATTTATTAGATATGTGGATGATTGTTTGTTTGTAGTTGTGTATGATAAATTGAAAGAGTTGGTAAATTAGTTTAATTGTTTTGATCATTTTATAAAATATGTGGTAAAAGGAGGAGGTTAGACTTTGTTAAATTAAATTTTTTAGATCTATTGGTGATTAGAAATGTAAAAAATAATTAAACCTCATAGTTATCAATCTGTATCTCATAAAGTAGTTGCTTCAAGAAACAATTGTTATAGAAATAAGAGATTAATAAACCTGATAACTATCAATTTGTATCTCATAAAGTAGTTGCTTTAAGAAATTATTGTTATAAAAATAAGAGATTAAATAATTCTAGTGGAGTAGCTTTGTTTCAAAAAGGTCAATTTTATAAAGATTATTTGAGTGTTGACTACTATGATAAATTTGTTAAAAGTATTTTATTTAATAGTAATAATATTTGTAATGATGTAAAGGATAAAAAAAATGATTTTATTTCTTTGCCATTTAAATTGTCTAATAAAATTATGCAAAAATAGTAATTTTTTTGGAAATAAGAAAATTGATTGGAAAAGAAGTATTACTTTGAATAATTTATTAAATAATACAAAGGAAATTTTTGATAAAAAAGATCGGTACTTTGGTATTAACTATGCTATGACATACTACAAACAGCATACTATTTAATCTTCCGATCTTTAAGATAACATCTCCAAGTGATTTGCGAACAAACTTAATCAATAAAGTTTGCTCACAGATCATGTAGAGAAGTTATCTTAAAAGATCGGAAGATTAGAGTAGTATGCCTCTCGAGGTAGTATGTGATAGCATAGTTAATACCAAAGGAGACATCAAATGTTGCCAAGTTGGCCGTTCCGTGCCCTGAAACAAAAAATGAAATAATAATTAATAATTTATTACGATAAAAAATATCAAAAATGAATATTATAAATAATCATTAAAATTTTTAATGATATTTAATTAATCATTTGGCCCTGAAACAAAGAAATGAAATAATAACTAACAATTTATTCCACTAACGAATGAAATAATAACTAATAATTTACTCCAATAAGAAATGAAATAATAAGTAATAATTTATTACAATAAAATATTATCAAAAATGAATGTTATAAATAATCATTAGAATTTTTAACGGTATTTAACTGATTATTTACATTTAAAAAAAAGGCAATAAATTGTTCTCAAATATTAACTATAAATAACTGCCTTTCTGAGATACTGTAATACTGAAAAAGGAAAAATGGCGGCATTACAAACAATTTTTTTTGCAAAAAAAGATTACAAAACTATATTTTATAAAAAATATAAGAAATAAAATACCAAATGAATTCTACTTACAAATAGCAGTCACTGCAGTGGACTGAATTCTTTTATATGTTGCAAAATAGCAGTCAAGGGGTCATCCTTGAAGCATCGCCTCCACATAAATTCTGTCAAATAAGAATCTAGGTGTTGTCTAACTGTCCCTCTGTGCTTTTTATGCTGCCATTTTACTAAGCCCCACAACCTTTCTATATTTTGAGTGTGAATTCCAATGGGTCTACAAAATTGTGTGTGTGGTTTACTTGCAGGTGATCGTATTCGGCCTCCTTTAATTCTTCGTTTTTATAACCTTTCCAGCAGTCGCTGTAAATTGTAGAACCTTCCTCTACATTTTCTCCAATGACTTGCATCAAAGTGGATGTGGTACTGTGGAATTTTAATATTTTACTTTAACATAAAGTTTAACACATTACAACACACACGTATATCCAATTTCACTGATAAATATAGTGTATTACCCGTGTCTTCCTTATAGTATTTTCTTCTTGGATAACTTTTATGAAACTATAATAATAATGACTTTAAAATATGAGAATAATTAAACAAATTAATTAACTATAGGCTAAAAAAAAATTATAATCCATAGTCATTAAATAAACTTCCAAGAAACTATTCAAGCACACCTTATATATTTTAAATATTTCCAATTGGATAAAAAATTTCATTTTGGCATTTTATAATGTGATAAATTTCCACCAGGATTAATTTCATACATTTAATGCATATAAAGACATAATTAATTTTGAAGACAGAGCTTTTATAGCAGAAATTCACTAATAGTGATTTTCCAAAGCATTCATCAAGTTACCAATTATTTATTCATATTCCTTAAGGTAGTGACACAACAATTAATCCTTTTTAAGGGATAGCTTTCATAAATTGTCTCTAGGTGTATTTATGAAGATATAATGCCAATGAATATAAATCCATTATCTTTTGGATTACTGTATTCACTGTGGTACCAAACAAAAATATTAATCCATAAGTTAAATTAGTTTTCACAGAATATCCAAGGCTTTAAGTTGGTTTTTATCAATATAATATGCAGAGATTTATTACTACATTGTCTCAAACCAATATTATATTAGTCAGCTAGAGTTGAAGTTATTTTCACAAATGTGAGACCAGATTATTCATTAATCCATTGATTTGAATTCATTTTATAATACTCATTTGCTGCTTTAGGTAATTTTCACAAATATAAAATGAAACAATATGTTACTCCATAAATTCCCATGAATTTTATACTGAACAGTAAAAACTTTAAATTGACGTAGCCAATTCGAGTCCAAACAAGTGATTTTAATCTTTACAGAAGAGATGAATAATTATTGCAATGTTATAACAAACTGTAGCATTCTACAAGTAATTTTTTAAAAAATTCAGAGTTGAATCAAAATATTAAAATTTCATTCCTTTAAATGCATTACTGAATGATAAATATTGTTAATAATTTAATTTCTCCATTTAGGACAACATAAAAGAAACATTTGCCCTTAAGAAATAAATATCTAGTAAGTTTCTACTCAGATATGCTATTGGTGAAGGATAACAAAATGGCTAATTCCAGGTTTAAATCCATTGTGATCTTTCAACACACTATAATTAAAGATGACTAAACAAATTTTGACAAGTGGTTGTATTTATAAGTTTGTGCCATGTAATTAGTGATTTCATACCTTTTTTACCCACTATACTTCATTTTTTGGATTTGTACATCAGAAACAGATGAGATTTGAAAATTTCAAGAGTTTAAAGTACCAAATTCAAGACAAAACACTATATTACATTAATTTGTAATAAAATACAATACACAATTATTTATTTCACAAATAAAAAGATGACATATATTAATAAATATTAAACTAAATAATTTTTATTTTATTTATTTTTAAAGTTCTCATTTCTAATTAATAATAATAGATCCATTTATTTAACACTAAGAGTAAACGTATTTAAGCATTTTATAATTATATCTATTCAAATTTACATTTTAAAACACAAATACTCATGCATTCACATACATATTTAGTTATAATATTAAAAGTTATTATCCTTATTAGATGTAATATTGGTTGCTTAGCTATCCAAATAAAAATTACTATTACAGTATATTAATATTTTTTAAGTACTTTTTTTTATTGTTGTTAGTATAGTATTTTTTTATCCTGTATTTTTTCCTTCCAAAATTGTTTTTTTGTGTGTTTATTTACACTTTAAAAAAAATAAATTGAAATGGGTATTTTTGGGAGACTTTTTGGATAATTTTAATAATCAATTCTAATAGGTAGTAAGTAATATGCAAGAAAATATGAATATTACTTCCAATCTTATTTTTTATCACAATAACAGTAATAAACATTAATATTTACTTTATTCAATAAGGCAATATTTTTTTTAGTTTATAGTTATGATTATTGATTTAGACATTAAAATATAGTGTTACATTTTATATGCTTTATTTAATGGTGTTATTGTAAATATATAAAAATACTAAAAGTTAAATAAAAGTAAAAAAAAAAACACGTAAGAATACTTTAGCTTTAAAATTCTCTTATTAATAAAACTTTTGTTATAAAAATAAGTAATCATATACATTTTTATTATATTAATTTGTGTAGTTCACATTTGCTAATTTTTTTTTAAACATATTGTGAAATATTTATCTCATAATAAAAACAATCTACTCTATTATTCTATTTGTCAGATTTTAACTGGAGCTGGGTGAGCTATGTGACACTTTGTTTTAGCATATAACAAGTTAGTGGAATTTTTGAATTCAATGTACTTTGAAACTTTTACATATATAGTTAATTTCATTTGATTATTTACTTTTGTATAACTAAAAAGAACCTTTAATTTCTTTGGTAAGATTTTAAAGAAAGTGAGAAAGAAAAATTCCTAATGTCCAGTAAATACATTCATTTCATTGCAAGTGTTGCTGTAGCGTTAACTTAGTAAACATATGTAGATGAGATACTAACAAGTATATACAAATACATGTAGTAAATTTGCTGGCTTTCACTTTTGAGTTTCAGAATAAGAAAATAATAGTGTTATCTCTTCTCAGAAGGTTGATAATTTCTGATTGAAACAATGACTGGTTTTCGTTGAGAGTAAAAATATGTATTTCTTTGTATGCATTTATTTCTGTTATTTACATTTGTGATGATAAAATATATGGCCCTTATTTTCTAGAGATTATCATGAAAGTTTATCAATGCATCAAATGACAAATGAAGATAGGTAGAAGTTATGAATCCCTAGATTTTGTATTGAGGAAGTTATTCAATGATGACTATATATTTTGACCATTGACTCTATATCATTTTAAAGTGAAAGAAGATTGATTATGCCAGAAAAAAATCACACATTAAATGAGACATTAAAACTTTATAAAACTGTAATTGATAGAGTCAATATTAGTTGATAGTTTTTGCATATTTGGTTCATAGACCAATAAAAAATTCATCACATCAACATTGGGTAGAATTGCAATGAAAACCTGGAAAAGAATTTAGATATTTAAATGTAGGGATATATCTTTACAGTGATTACCATGTGTGGATATGATAATTGGATTCTGAAAAAGTATTGATGTTTTTAAATTGTAGTACTAGTAAAGAATTTTGAAAACTTCTTGAGAAGCAAAATAACTGAAAAAAACAAATAATTGATGAGACAGCTTTGACTTTCATTTGAAGAATACATAAACTAAATACATAATAAGCAACTCTAGAGAAATGCTGTTCATCAAGAATAAATATTGTACCTAATAATAATAATAATGATTATAACATGTATAAAAGCACATTAAATTATAATTACATTGAAATAAAATGTTATTAAGAAAATCATTAATGGAAGTAAAATTATATAATTAAAAAAAAAAAAAAAATTAAAGACAAGAATTTTTAATAATTTGGCTACATATGTTTTTAGCTGGCTTCATGGTTTAATGATTAACTAATTCATTTGTCATGCCACAATCTTGGCTTGAAGTCTACTTAAAATAACTCTTGGAAATATTTTCAGGGTATAAATAGGATTAGGATTTTTTTCAGATAACTAGCTTTAGTAAATCGAACTAGCTACTCAGCATTAATCAGAATAATAGATTTACAGTAATTATTAGCTGGAGAATAAAAGTTTCGGGGTAATTTAGTGTAGTCAATGAGTCTCAACATGCTAACTATAAAAACAAAAATGTAACTCTATAATGCAATGTTGAAAAAAAAATCACACTCTTGCAGGCATTGGGCCCATAGATTAATTCTATCTTTGTTTTTAATTTTTGAAATATACACTCACTTTTATTTCAGTGATATTTATTTATATTTGTAAAAAAAAAATTATTTATATATATATATAAACAATGCATGACACTAACTGAAATCTATATAAAATATTTTAAATGCCCCATAGCTATATTCTTTTAGCCACACTCCTTTAAATAAAGAAAAGCTTGAATTCTGCAATTCAAGCTTTTCTTTATTTAAAGGGGGAGTGTGGTTGAAAAAATATAGCTATGTGGCATTTAAAATATATATATATTGTACTGGTCACTCTATCTTCTTTTGATCACAGAGGGCGCCACCAAGTCAGAATATTTGAGAGATTCTTGACTTCATTTAAGGAGAAGCCACAGTACATCACATCACATCACATGCTTTTTATTAATATGTCCGAGAGACATTACCTACAAGGGTAGTCCAAATGCATTTAGAGATGTTTAGCCGTGCACAAATTTTTGCTAGTTTAAAACATACTTCAAATATGTACTTTTCCAACTCATGCTCCACTTCAGCAGTAATTAAGATATTGTTCAAGTCAGAAGTAACTTCCTTAAACCTATGAAATAAATGATCCATCTTGGCTTGAAATACATTTGATGTGACAGTTATTCCATTAAAAGAGCTTGTTGCATTTAAATATTCTCAAGTGAATACTAATGGTTTCTGCTATCTTATCCATTATAGCAAGTGAAAATTAAATTGATTTTTGCAAAATGAGAGATCGTCTCTAGTGATGCTAATATCTCAAACATACTTGGAACAGGGTAAGCCCTTTTATTAATATATCTATTTAGTGTTATGCAGTAGTCTCCACATAGATCAGGGGTCCCCAACCTTTTTGCACTTAAGAGCACATTCTATAATACCGGCCAGGTTGTGGGCACCATTTATTTTTTCAAACAGGTGGCGGGCACCATTTATTTTTTCAATGTAAATTTATAGTTGGATGTTGTTAATAATACACACAATGTACAAAAAAATATTTATTTCAAAAATAAAATTTTAACATATAATTAATGTTTATATTTTTATGCTGTAAAAGTGTAGTATGCCCTACAATTTGATTACAATATAATACAATAATTTATAAGAAATTTTAAAAATTAAATTTATTTGTATCAGATAAATAATTTTTTATTGTGTTCGGATAGGGTTGGGGACCCCTGACACAGATGAATAGACTTGTTTAGCTTCTTATACATATAACTGTCATAGCTCAAGATGATTCTTCTATAAATATTAAAACATCTTTATTCATTAAATCATTAATATTCTCTCTCATTTTCAAATATAAAGCAAATGGGACTTTATGAGGTTTACACACAATTGGTTGGGCATCTTGTATAAATTCGGGGTCTGTCTTGAACAACTGTGGGTACTTATTACAAATCACTGACTGTCACTGCACTCTTTTAATGATATCAATATGATTTTTCAATGGTCTAAATCAATTTTCTCTTCAATATAAGACTAAAGTCTCCTTTAACTATATAAAGAGATAGAATTTTAACTTTGGAATTAATTTTAATGGGTACTTTAACTATGTCAGCTTTTTCTATTTTATTACCATTTACATGTGTAATTACTATACCAGTTTTCTTTAATATAAATTTATTTTAATGTTTTCCACTAATTTTTGACCAATCATTCTGCAACATAATGGATAATCCAACTCCACCAATCTACTTCTGTATTAATTTTCTGTTCACTGACATTAACATCCAGCAAAATATAGTCATTATCTATGTCACTTATTTTCTACATATTATTTTTACTTTTTATACACTCCCCCTCCCCATTCATTTACTGTCCAAACTTAGCTTGGTTCTAATATCTATGTCTTTCCAATTAATTTACAAACATGACATTTTCCCATTTTTTTATTTACAATTTTTTTCCCACATGATCTTTCTCACTAGATATTTAAAACATGCTTAATATTCTTGTGATTTGTTTACAGTTATAGAGTTTTTATCCCAGGGTGTGATAGCTTTAAATTTCATAGTGTTTCCCAATATACTTTTCTGCGCTGTATATTTTTATTGCATGCTTATAACTTAGGTCTGGCTCATTCAGTAGAATTTTTCTGAATCTATTATCTGCCATTTACTGTCTGCTTACCACTTAACAAATTTATAGATTACAAGAGCAGTATTTATTGGATTATGACACTGGTGTTTATTCTCTATTGATGTGTAAGGTTCTTTTTATTTAACAACAGATATCTCATTTTACTCTTTACTATAATAATATAAAGAAATTTTAAAAAAACATACTGACTGGTTATTTCTTAAGTCATTTATTACTCAGTACTAAAGAGAGATTGAACTTTAATACAGAGATCTTTAGTTTTTAAGCCCATCACTATTACTGTACCAACTATACAAGATTCCATAGAAAGATTTATTAAATGTGCAAAGCCTTACTTTTATAAAAAATATTTTAAAAGTTTAACAGGGGTGATAGTAAATACCACCTTACCAAAATGAATATTAGTGGATTATGGAAATTTAAAAATGATAAGCAAAATATGAATTACAGTGATATTCACTGGAATTTGCAATCAAACAATAAAACTTAGAACCCGGTAGTTTCCCCATTATAATTATTTTTATGAAGTGGAATACAGATAAAACCAATATAGGGTAATGGTCAGATTTTGTACATTCATGCAACAAAATCCAAAGTCCTGGCAAATTATACCAAGGCTGATCTAGATAAGGGTTTGAGCCCTCGAATCTGATCGCACTTCAACTCCTTCACCAACACTCCATGACTTAATACCCTACGAATGACATATACGAGGCTGTACTAGGAATCTTAGTTTGTATGCCAGCAGTAGGAAAGGGTGGGGCAAGAGACTTGGGGGAATATTAACTAAATTACTAATATTTTAAATACACACACCTATGGCTGGCCAGGTAATGCATATATCAATAATTAATACTATGTTGAAGTAGATTTGGAGAAGATTTGGTAATGAATTATGAATAATATACGAGACATTTACGAGTTTTAAAATATTTAATTATAAATATAGTTTTACGTCTGAATATTATGTAAACAAAAAACACTTATTTCTAAGTAAGTTTTGTGGAGAAAAAGATATAAATTAAATATTAAAATCTATAGGCTTAACGTTTTCGAGGATCCATGCCTCATATTCATAGCAATCATAAAATGTATAATAAAATATATGCAAATATTTAAATAAGCTAGTGGTATGTAGCCCATTTCTTGAGATCTCGAAGCAAGTATCTTTTCTGTTGATAGCATGAATGTTTCCATTAATGTAGAATGCTTCTTTTATTTTTCTTTTATGATCGTTTGATTCTGAGAATAAGATTATGGGATTGGCAGGCATGAAGTTGTGTCCGGATTGTTTAGCATGCTCCAAAAATACAGAGGATGTGTTGTTGTTCTTCTGAGCTCTGTTGTATGTGTACAGGTGTTGAGCGAGTCTAGTGTTGATTGTAGCTTTAGTTTCATTGTAATATATACCCCGTCATCGGCCTGAGGGCATGCAATGGAGTACACCACATGTGAGGTGAATGATCGATCAAGGTGGTCTTTAGAGTTGTTAATCTATTAGAATTAGGCGAAGTTCTAAATGCTATGTTAAATTTAATTATAAAATATCAGATAATGAAAATATAAAAGGTATATTGGGTTTATAGACAGGTGTCTTACAGCAATGAGAGAATTTCAAAACAAGTTCTCACCTATTATGCACTTTAATTAAATGAGTTTATAACAATTTTAATCTACGGTTTTTAATTATGCCTTAATTACATTATGCCATCCCTACAAGGTTTGCCAATAGTTAAATCATATGAGAATGATAGCTAATATAACTAACATTTCAATATTTTATGTAACGATCAGTCAATGTGCTCTTTATGCAGATTGCATAATATAAGCTAGGTCGGAGGTTCAGATCAATGCTGAACAAATATTATGGAGGGCGAACTGGCGATTTGTAGTGAAATTTCTGAGACTATGATGCTACATAAAATAAGTAAGAGATGTGGCCCAAATGGGCAGTTACTCATGGGATTCAGTGCCAAGTATTCGGTTCCCATGGACCATACGACTTGCTATCTTAACATAAATGAACATTTAGTTTGGGTGATCGGAGCAGTTTATATAACAATCTGGACCCTCATGTTCCAGTTCTAAAATAAGATAATGGGGTGGCCCTTAAAACCAAAGCCCATTTTAATTACACTATAATAGCAAGGTGTATACTGCAACTATGTGCTTTATAAAGACACATTCGTAATCATTCTAAAATATAAACATTAAAATTAAAGTGCTAAATCAATAGTTTCATTGTAATTTAGCATATTTAAATCATGCTAAAAGAGATTAATTATGAGTGACCTAGTTTACTTAATAATCTGTATAGTTTGTGAGAACTAATTAAGGGGGGGTAAAGCATATTTGGGATTTAAAATTAATTCATTACTTATAATATGCTTTAAAATATCTTTCTCTCATACTTAACTAAACAGATATTTTAATAAGCAAACCTGAATTAAATAATAAGCTAAAACATAGTAGTTTTAATATATATATTGTACCAAGATCACATTCATACATATATCTAATTGTGTCTAAAAAAAATATTAAAATAAAATGCAGTTTGTTTTTGAAACGTAAAATTAAAAGTCAAAGGGTTTTTTGAAATAAAAGTTACAATTAATTAATTAGAAAGGGGGGAGGGGGTTTGCTTTAGAAATGTCAAACTAAAAGTTTTATAAAAAAAAGTAGAGTTTTTTATTATTATTAGTTGAAATATAACTTAAAGTTTAAAAATATGAATCTCTTTTTATTTAAGTTTAAAAAAAAAGTCATCTTAAAAACTAAATAGTGAATTGATCATAAATTATATATGTGCGTAAATGACAAATTAATGTGAGCTTAATAGTAAAATATATATGTGCGATTGTAAATATAATAAATGTATGCGTATTAAATATTTAAAAAAAAATGATATAGAAAATTATCATTAAAAAACACAGTGATGGCTACTAATTAAAAATGTAAAAACAACACGTCTGCATGGCTGCTAATTAAACTATCTCCAAAAACATGTAATTAAAAACTTCTCAAAAGAATACAATTAAAAACAAGGAACTTTGACAACAGATATAGCTGGAGGACATCAAAATGACAACAGGCCTTAAGTATAAATAGTTCAGTTTTTCATTGGACAATCAGTTTAAATTGTGCAGTTGCGATTGAGCAGTTGAGATTACAGTTTAGATTGTGCAGTTGAAATTACAGTTGAGATTGATCAGTTGAGGTTCAGAAAAAAGTCGAGAAAACAGTTGAGTTCTTTAATCGTTCAATCAATCAGTGAATCCAGAATCAAAAATGCAGTGCTAATCGGCGTCGGAATTATACAACTTTCTCTAGCCTGAGTCCAGTGAACATCCAACTTGTCCGGAAAAGGATAATGCTTGCATAACAACTTGAAATCCGCCATCAATATTTAACTATCTCCAAGAATAGTGCAAATGAATAATAATAAAACTCCTCAAGAAAACATCTCAGCCAGCTGGAAATATTCTCACTTAAAGCAGCAATCAGGAAAAAAACAAAATCCTATAAAAATAAAGTTCACAGCAAACAGCAAGAAGCCCACATTCTAAAATCCTAGGTAATAATATTTTTCTTATTCTCATTTCTAAAGTAGCCATCGCATTACTTTGAAGCCTCCCAGAGTCAAATAATAATGAACTCTATAGCATACATAAATGAACTATTGATGTGTGTGTTTTAAATGGCAAATAATATTATTTAATGCTTTGTTATATGATATTCTAGTGTGTGAATTAAAAATGTGCATGATCGTTATACCAGTGTTATGTTAGCTAAATAAGATTTATAAAAGTATTTAAAATTAGTATAATAAATGTTAATTAAAATAAATTGTCTTTTAAACTTCAAGCTTAATGTTGTCAGTCAATTATTTTCCCCACTAATTAAAATAATTTGTTATTGAATTAAAATTTAGTATAGTGTTATTGTAATTTCGATTGAGCTAGTTAAGAGATTTTTCGAGCGCTGGATTATGGGCCTACTGTCCAAACATGTTAGTTCTGAAACTAGCTGGCGCCCAGGGTTTACTCTGAAACAAAGTGTTTGGATAGTAGGGATTTGAATCTAGCAGTCGAGGTGGGCCACGATCTGGAAATGTGGTCGTGTTATGTGTTGCATAACTCGGTCTGATTGTGGGTATTGTTGACAGCTCTGCTATCAATAATATTCTCCACTCTGCTCGGATGAGAGTTCATTCACATAAGATTTATAGTATAAGATTATAAATTTATGATAGATAAGGTTTAAACCCAGTTAAACCCAGCAAGTCGTCAACAGTTCGAACCCGGTACAATATATGAGTAGGTTTTCAGACTGGAGATTTATAAGATGTGCTAATCAGCATTATAAATTAGCTATGTGAGAGCGACTAATCAACTCTCAAAAATTATTATTATTATCAATCTCCACTCTGAATGGCATAACATAAATAGATAAATTAACAAATATATAAAATAGATAGTAGACATGACCACAGATTAGAAAGATAGATAAATAAACGAGCATTATAAGCGCATAAGTATTGATATTATATAATTTATGAGAAGTTTATAAACCAATTTTCATTACAGAAATATGAATAGATTTCAAGAGAGATATATTTTACAAACCGGAATTACGATGAGAAAATTACAACAGAGACTCGAATTTTTAAGTAAATGCAAACAATTTAACATTTTTCCTAACTGCTGCCTAATTAAAATCAACCTATCAATATATAACTATGACAAGATTTTATATAACCTATGTAAACAGCTGCTCAGCTGTATAATAAAAAGTTGCAAGAGTGCGCTAAAGAAAAATAGAAAAAGATGGTGGCACATCTCCACACATATAGCTATACCACAATGGATACAAAATAAATGCGAACGAGAGGAAAGAAAACATGCCATGCGATTTGAATGTAAAATAATGTTCCTCGCAAAGAAACAACATATAAATCTTAATATATTAATCCTTCAGCAGAGGTGAAGAAAATGTTAACAATTGGGCCAAGATTCGTAGGTGGCCTATGGAAGCTTCCTAAACTCAAACTTCTAGCTGATACAGAAGCGAGTTTAATTAATAACACCCACAGAGAGGATATAATCTCTCAAATAACGAAAACCATTAGAAATAAACACATGAGGGCAGAAAATAATGAATGGAGAAATAGTATTGTTAAAACCAGACAATTTTTGGAATCCAACAACTTGAAATGCATAAAAGAAGATAAAGAAAACAGGTTTGTCATTATGAACAATGAAGAATACCACGAGAAAATGTCAAACCAAATTCTGAACTTGAGGTTTGAAGAAGAGGCAAATTTCAACTTGAGACTAAATAGAGATAAATTCATCTCCACAATACTCAGGATTCACAAGGACAAAGGCATGACCAGAGCAGAATATTACCATGTATACCCATCTGCCACCACACCTCCCAGAATGTTTGGAAATGCCAAAGTTCACAAGGAAGGAACACCACTTCGCCTTATGTTAGACTTTGGTGGAGTGCACTACCAAGAAACTGCAAAACTAATTAACCACTGGTTGATTGACACTATAGGATTTGGTGATTATGCTATTGCATCATCATTTGAGTTAGTGGACAAAATACGAGATATACAATAGATCAAGAGTGTGAAATAGCAGCTCTAGATGTGAAAGAGCTATATGGATCAGTGGACAGAAAGCACTCAATAGACATAGTCAAAACAGAATTAATTAATAAACAATGCCCAGATGGTAAATTTAACTTTATTGTGGCTTTTTTGGAATGGATAAATGAAAATATTCACACTATTTTTGAAGGAAAATGATATAAAATGAAGCAGGGATGGCCAATGGGCCTAGCCATTAGTGGCATAATGTCCAGCATCTTCTTAAACTACCATGAGAAACATGTAATACCAATTATACAAGCAGATAACCCCACAATGATATATCTTAGATATGTGGATGACGTGTTTATTGCTGCTAAAAGAAGTACAATCTTAAACATCACCAAAGAATTACAGCTGTTGTCTAAATTCACACTAAATACCACTTGGGAAAATGATCAACCCCATCTAGACATACAAAGAGAAGATAAACAATTAATGTACCGCATGACCATCAAACCCCTTGAAATTAGAGGATACATGAATCAGAGTGCAATAGTTCCCAACTCACATAAATATGCTGGACTGAATTCGTTTCTACATAGAAATGATTACTTATGTAAATGTAATTCAGACAAAAGAGATAACATATTAAAATACATTAAAGAACTAACATCTGTTGGCTACAAATATAGACACATAACTAAAAGAATAGCACAGTTCCAAGCAAAAATAAACCAGCAAGGCAGAATCAGAAATAATAAACCAAGAATAACTATACCTATACATACCCAATATTTCCAAACATCTAACTAAAACATTATCAAAAGAATTTATTATTGGTTTTCGCACTTCAGCCAACACTAATAGACTAATAAACAATTCAAAAGATAAACTTGATCCCAAACTAACATCTCAAGTGGTGTACCAGATACAATGCCCTCAGGCCGGATGCAGAGCCTCATATTATGGGGAAACAAAAGCTACCATTACAAAGAGAGCATCCCAGCACATATATATGTATAAAAGGGCACTGAACAATAAGGAGTCTACATCAGCATTTGTGGAACATGAAAAAGCTACTGGACACAGATTTGAACCCACCAATCCCAGAATAGTGTGTAAAGAGAGTAATGACCATAGGCGCAAAATAAAGGAGGCATATTTCATAAATAATGACAACCAATCAATTAATAGAAAGGACACTTGTTTTGCCATTTCCAAAAGATGGACAAACTAAGTCAAACAATATTTTAAATAATATACCGAAACATCTAATTAACATAAATTTGAATACTCCCCCTCATCACTATCAACCGTTTTATTTTTATTTTGCACAGCTATGATTATGAAACCATAGAGCTTTGAAAGCGCTAAGGTTTAAATAAATTTAATAACATATAACTTCTTTAACGAGCATTATAAGCACATAAGTATTGATAGTTATTATCTTAAGAAAATAATGAATGACAAATATTTATTAAGCAGGCAAGATCTTACGAAGATTATTATTATTAAATTTATAGAATCTACCTTTAAAAGAGTTTACAGATTATTATTAAAATAAAGTTACATTATAACTTACAGACTAAATCAGTTTTCAGTTTATTAAAACATTATTACAGTTAACATTATAAAGGACGGAAAGATTCACCTGGATATATAGATCAGATTCAACAATCAGCTGATTCAATAACAATGTATGACCAACTTACACAAAGTCTATATGTGATGGTACACCTATCTATCGAGCCCCAAAGTTGATGGTGCCAGATATAACGGACGGAATGATTACCACTAGCCCCAAACGTTGCTGACACCAGATATAACAGATGGTATTCTTCATCAACAATCATAAGCTAACCAAGCCCAATGATGGTGTGTCAGATGTAACGGATGGTAAACTAACTTGCAGATTGTAATACAATGCAGATGTAGCAATCTGGTGTGGGATAAGTTAATATGCTCTAATTTATTGCCCCTAATGAAACAATCTGCAGACCTACCAAACTTAGATGGGGAAAAAGTTGCATCTAACTTTATTTGGACTTTGGGTCTTCTGGGAGAATGCTAATGAAAACCTGATGAAATGCTTAACCAATGATTGCACACACTTTAATTGACTAACTATATCCCTATTTAATAATATTAAATGCAATTTAGTTTAGTTCATCCACTTTCCCCCTTTTCAATTCCGTTATGCCTTAATATTCAAGTCCAGAGAGAATATTGCTTTTGATTCCTTTAACAGGTATGAACAGATACACATAGCAACTCTGCACCTATATATAGGTTACAACTAGCATTTATTATATTTTATTACATTAAAGTATTTATATGACAAGAAAAATAGATGTGTGTGCATGCATAATTGTTTATAGACTGTGGAATGTCAGGACAACTCAATAAACCAGAGACCGGAATAATATAAACTCTTAAACATTTATTAACAATAATAAATAACATAAAGTATAATAACAATAGTACTGATAAACAAATAAATAAATAAATAATAATGATCATATGTACATGTGTCACATGTGAACCTCTACCATTTTACTAATTAATGATTCTCCAGATCCAACTCTTATATCCCATGGTAGAAATCCATCTATGTCACTCATTCTTTACAAATCATAATTATATAGAAAAATAAACTTTAGTAATTTAAGATAAATGAGATGCTGGCTAGCTGAATTATATATTTACAGATGTTAACAATCTATTTAACAAGTCCCCCCCCCCATTTATATATATGATAGAGATAGATACTAGTTGATTAGTCAAACATACTGGAAAATTTATACAAGGTTAATCAACAAAATAAAACATATAATATGTATTCTGTATAA
Source organism: Epiperipatus broadwayi (assembly GCA_028023455.1). Classification (NCBI taxonomy): domain Eukaryota; kingdom Metazoa; phylum Onychophora; class Udeonychophora; order Euonychophora; family Peripatidae; genus Epiperipatus; species Epiperipatus broadwayi. The sequence continues at coordinate 2,143,371 of JAQFVV010012429.1, read as the reverse complement.
GTGTTGCAATTTAATCTATGAAAATAAATGTAGAGAATATTACCTTACTATTTATGTGGATAACCTGATGTGAAGCAGGTGGGTTAACCTAAATTTTATTTACAATGAAAATATAAAAATATCAAAGTGAATAATCCCCCCTTTCTTCTTTGCTAATTCTAAAAAAAATGAGGCTTCAGCACCAGAGTGTGAAAATACAACAGATAATTAGAATTAAAAAAAATAAAACAAAAATTTACAATGTAAATTTCTTGATTAAAAAATTGTAATTGGAATAAAGTTCATAAAAATCATCCTAATAGAAGTAGTAGTTGATAGTTAGGCATGTTGTTCTTCAAAAGCAGTTTCACTTAGTAAATCATTTTCCTTAGCAAGGATAGAAAGGTACAATGGTGTCTCCTGTAGTTGTGTATAGTAAACACCTTGATCCTTATTTGATTCACTGTTAAGTATTACAATGCTTGTTTACTTTGGACTGCAGGCGTCTTCTTGTGTGTTTACAATAAAGTAGAAAAATAAATAAATAAATAGAGGTTTAATACAGCTGTGGGAAATAACATGATGCACAATAGCATATTTTGCTTTAGCTCATATTCATACTAAAGTACAATTCAATAAAATTATTTCATTTTTCTTTCTTTTCCAATTTTCAGCAGATTAATTTTCGTTATTCTTTTTGAAAAAATTTAAAATAGTAAAAAAATTACTCCAACAACTTTTAAAACATGCTTTAATTATTACAAAATTTATCAGTTATTCTTACTTCTTATTTCACTTCTTTCCTCTGAATTTGGTAAACTTTTAGTTACAGCATTTGACTTTTAAAAATGTTTATGATTTAAATAAAAGAAAAAGCAAAACTCCATTTTAGTATTCTAAATTTTAGTTTTTACTGCTGTCTATTGTTATAGGTGCTATATTTTTTTTTATAAAAAGAACGATTTTGTAAAAAGTTTCTATTTTTATATAAAACTCTGACAATCTCCTGAAATGCTGAGATTTTAAACTGCCTATTGTTTAAATACATTTAGATTTTTAAATGCCTATTGTTTAAATACATTTCATTTATTACAGATAAAAAAATAAAATAATAAAATCAGTTTTATTTTCACACATGGTGACCTAACTTAACCTCAGGCTATCCCTAAATCAATTGATTATAAATTAATATCCAAAATTTTTTTAAAAATATATATACATCATAGTTTATTAATCAAATAGTTTATATATATATAATATTACTTTCTAAAATATCGATCGTATTAAATTTTATAATAAAATAATCTATTGTGCATTATATGTATATATGTAATAAATAACAAACAAATAATCTTCCCATTATTTTTTTAAAAATTCCAAATAGATTGGGTTCAATAATTAGGCTTGATCTTTTTAGGAATATGTACATTGTAAGCTACCCTTTACAACCTTTAAAAGTTTGTGCACATTATAAATTAGAAGCTATTAAACTTTAAATAATTTGAGTTATTTTAAAGAGCTCTGCAGAAAGAAATTTACCGATCTGAGTCAATTGATGCTGATGTTCTCCATTAGGCTGAATTGCGATGTCTTCTGGCAGGCTGTGGGTCTCAAACTCGTCTCCATTCTGGACCATTTCCGGAAAAGGGAAGGGCAGTGGTTGCTCTCTAGCCCACGATTCTCATGGTAGCAAAATTTAATGAGTGAACCTTCTTGACTAAATTTTGAGTTTTTATAGAATGTCTTTCTTACCCCCTCACAAGTCATTAAGATATTTACGATTTTTAGTTTCCAATTCTTAAATTTTAATGTTGCACATTAATTTTAGCAAAAACAAAAGATCCAGCTGTAATTATTGACAAGCAGGACCGAGTTAACCATTTTTTTCTTTGTTTTTAATATTATTTTTTTAAGACATTTTAAATTTTGTTTCTCAGATTACCATTTAATGAAAAGTAATTCTGAGAAATTTATAACCTTTGATTCTTTTCTTTAAGAAGAGATTTAAGCTGTCAACATTCTAGCATATACATAAGACAGACACCCAGAATTTAAGAATTATATGCAAACACCAACGATTCTTTAAATTAAATAATTTAAAATAATTTTGAAATATAATTTAGAAAATCTGTAATGTTTACTATTATATTACAGTTCTCTTCACATACTCTTACACATACAACGATATTCACAATTTAATGTTACTAATTTTAAAATTATAAATGCATATGCATTATACGCACACAAATATTAATATGATTATTGGATGTGCACACCTATACAAATACGCACACATACATGTAAATATACGCTATTTCATATAAAACAAATTATTGTAAGCTTATATATGTGAACTGGGAGGGTTTGAACTGAGGAAAAAGATACTACTATGATACATAGTAGGTGAAACAGAATGATAGACAAAGAATACTGTTTCAATAGTCAATCACAAAAATATAAAATCTTTTTCTTGAAATGACAAATATCTGTTTTTACTCAGATTTATACAAAAATTAAATAATAAATTATCACTAGATGGCACTGTGTGTGTTGATAATCAATACATAAAGTAAAGAAGTAATGGAGTAGAGATGTGTATCTTATGGTAGGGACTAATAATTTGACAGAACCATCAGAGAGAGTAATGGATGAGTACATAAAATTGATTAGGAATTTGAGTAAGATTAAAGGAAAAGTAAGAATAGTTGGATTATTACTATGATTTGACAAGAGGTATATGTTAGATAGGACATGTTCTATAAATGAGATTGAAAAAAATGTGTGAGAGAAATATGTTATGTTTGAGGATATGAGGGATTTTTTTAAAGGGAAAAGGGAGTTATATAATAAAGATAGATTGCACTTAGGAAAACAAAGAAATGAAGTTTTAGAGAGTCTGATTTATAAACAATATAGTTCGGAAAACTTATAAAGGGGGGTGGGGTTTTAAATTGTGGTGTAATCAGAAAGAAGAATGAATGGGATATAAGAAATAAACAAAGGGTAGGAGATTTAAATATAAATGTGGATGTGAAGAGAGAATGTATATGTAAAATTAATGGTAAGCAAGTTATTTATAAATGTAATGGAAAAGAAAGAGTCAAAAGAATTATAAAGAGTAGTTAGGAAAGAAGAAATTGTTAAAATTGGGTATTTGAATGTGCAAAGTGGTGGTAGGAGATCAGAAAAGTGGCTGGAATTAAACAAAACAATTAAAAATGAAGAGCTTGAGGTATTAGCAGTAGTGGAAACACATCTAAGAGAAGAAGAATCTATTCTGGAAGACTTAGTATGGCAGGGTATAAATAGAAAAGAAAAAAGGGGTGGTGGTATAGAAGTTATGTCAAAAAAATATTTAAATACTGTTAAATGTCAAAAACATTTGTGGTTTGAGATAAGGTTAGGAAGACAAGAATGGATGGTGGCTATAGTGTATTTAGCTACCAGAGATAGTCAATCTATAATGGAGTGAAACAGTAGCATATATGAATGCCTAGTTAGGGATATACAGAGTTTCAAAGAAAAGGAGAAGAGAATAAAGGTTATAGGGAATATGAAATAGGCATGTTGAAGAAATTGATGATGTAGGTAATAAGAATGGACAGCTTTTGAAGAATTTTTATCACAGAGCTAATTTGAGCATTGGAAATTTATCAAATATTTATGAGAGACAATACATTAATCTAGAAATAATATATTTCACACAATAGATTGTGTAGTAGTAGAGAAAGAGGGAATAAATAAAGTACAGAAAATTAAGGTGTTTGATAATGAAGAGAGAGTATGTAATAGTGATCATAATTTCTTTATAATAGAAATGGTTAGTAATGTGATGGAAAATAGAAATAAAAGTAGAAACGCTAGTGAAAGATGTGGATGGAGAGTGAATGATAAGAGTAAGTTAGAAGATTATAAAATAAAATTTGAAGAAACCATGGAAGAGTTGGTTGGGGGTGAGTATAAGGACTGGTGTGGGCAGTAGAGAAAGTGGCTAATAGGGTTTTATGTGGGAATATTCAGAAGAATAAAAGTAATAAAAAAGGGAGAATTAGTAAGAGAGGAAAAAATCATGCAGAGAATATAAGTGTGCTATTAAGAATCAAGAAAGTGAAAAAGATGTTGATGTTAAATGGGGAAAGTACTTAAAAAAAAGAAGTTGGCTAAAATAGATAATTATAGAGAGAATAAAATTGAATAGTAAATTGTTGGAGGATATTAATAAAAGTGAAAAAGATGGGAGTAAAAAAATTTTGAAAATACATTAAAAAAAGGGAATGTAGGAAGAGAGATAGTATTACTGGATGATGAGTGAATAGAGAGTAGCCCTAAAGAAGAATTAGAGATATTAAATAAGTATGTAATGGATTGTAATGAGCACAGACGTTCGTTACATTGTTTTTTTTTTATTTATTAAACATGAAAGTAAATTAAAAAGTTCGCATTTAAAAATTTTCTTTAAGAATTAAAAATTGAAATTAAATATCATCTTAAACTCGTATATATTAAATCGCACAGATAATGAAAAATTATTAAAATAAAACTTTATTAAAGAAAAAGTATTTTAAAACTAAATTTTAAAAAGATTTGGAGATAAAATTATATCTTAATATATCTGATTTGGAAAACAGGTTAATTAATCAGAAATGGAAATGATAAATGTAATTAGTCAAATGTAAACCAGCCTTGGGCATTTAAATGTAAAAACATCGGTCAGATAGGAAAACAAATGAAAACTTTTAGCAAATGAAATAAATCCATTGGGAAATCGGACCTCAACGAAAAGGATCATCACATCGATGACGTAATGTTAAGTCAATCTTTCAAAGTAATATAAAAGGACAAGTTTGGAAATTATTAGTGAGTGATTAATGATTATTACGATGTGACTATATGTATTAGTACGGAGTTGGAGGTGAAGGAATTGAAAGAGGCCCTTTCAATTCCTTCAGCTGTTAAAAAAAAGGGAGTGAAACATCGTTTTCTACATTGAGGACCAACTAAATTAAAAAACCTCCGAATGAATAAATAAAACAACGGCTAAATGTATACCAATATCTTCAGGACGGCGTGGGAATTCCCGTTCAAACTTACTAACGACAGATAAAGATGAAATGTTTAAAACCGTAAGAACTTTACAATTAATGAACATTAAATTAAAAACTTTTCGTATTTAAAATAATTGCATTAGTTTCCTATCTGACTAAAGTAGTTAAAATGTTATTTGATGTATTTTTTATTTATTTGTTTAAAATCATTTCCATTTATTTAATTTTGTTCTTTAAGTTTATTTCTGATTTCTGTTTTCCGACAACTTAAAATATATCAATGTTAAACTTAAGTCGGGCGTGAATGCCTGTATAGATTTGTAAAGTTATATTAGGGGAGGGTAATCTTAGGTTATTTGTGTCGTTGTTAAATTGGGTCAATGGATTGGATATATTGGTGTGATTAGTAGATGTAATATCAGATTCACTATGGGCAGAATCGTTTCATACGCCGCACTCACCCGTTTGCCTATGGAAGGAATTATAAGACGGAGAACGCAGTTCCTTTCTATGGAGTTTTTTTTTTATTGCTCTTCTTGTCAGATAGATGTCATATTCCTATTTGACGAGAGGCAATTTCTTCTTTTAACTTTTTGGTGCTGCCGTATTTCGTATTACATTGAATGCATCGATATATCAGATAAATTGATGCCAGTTTTGGCTGCGAACCTTTAGCCTAAGGTTAAATGGGGATAGAATGTTTTATTTTCAAATGCAAATTTATGTAGTCTATTCATACTCGACCCTAAATAAAAATGCATTAAATTTAAGTTGTTTATAGATGCTTGCATGGATTGGTTATCGGTTAAGTATGTTTTGGGTTTTCATATTTGATCAAAATATATAGACATTCGATAAATAATGATACCTTACGGTGAGTATCTAAAAATGTATTTATTCGGATGTCTTTTAAGTCATTGGTGACAATGCAAGTATCTTATGGTGAATACTATTGGGTTACTTATAAATTTCCCTCTGCAATTGTCAGTATCAATGATTTTATATTTTGATCGTTTATGTTTACTTTGAAATGTTTTTAACCGTGTAATCTATGTAACCGATCTATATGCAACATATTAAAACAAGCTTTTATAATCCCATCTGTGCGAACTTAATTAAAATGTAAACTTATAATATAATAGAAATTAAAATGTAAATTAAAAATCTAAAGTAAAGTTAAAAAAATAATGTTAAATGTTAAAGTGTAAACTGATACTAAAACAATTTTCAATCTTATATATATATGTGCATAAATAAATGTTTGTAGGTTAATTACTGGCAGTGGCTTATTTTATTCTTTTTTATATATATATTCTTATATTATATTATTAAATCTCTGCTATTCCACTGAGCTAGTGACATGGGCTAATGACCGGAATCAAAATTTAAAAAAAAAAAAATTTTTTTTTTGTCTTACGTATCTGCGTACTTTTTAAATTTTTCTAGATTCAACTACCTAGATGGCGCCCCGTAGTGCAGATATGTTAAGTGGCCAATTTCTCCAGATCGTTACAGGATATAGAAAAGATATTAAATGTGAAGAACAGAGTGATAGAAAACATGAAAGCATGTAGTAATGAGAATATTAGGTTTACAGAAAATAATCTGAATGAGGCAGGAAAGAAATTGAAAAGTGGAAAGGCAAGACATTTAGATGGATGGGCAGCAAAGATGGTAATGAATTTATAGGGCAAAAGAAAAATTATTATCATGTTTCAATAAGATGGCACAAAAGATAGATTTTCCGGGTAGTTGGAGTAATATAAGAGTAAGGCTACTATTTAAAGAAAAAGGGTAAGGATTTTAGAAAGTTAAACATTTATAGACAGATAGCGGTAACATTAGTTTTATATAAAATTTTCCTATATATGGTGGCTGGAAGGGTTACAAAATGGATGGAAGAAAATAATATAGTGGGAGAAATGCAAGGAGGTTTTTGATCAGATAGGCATATAGGAAATAGTTTATTTGTAGTGACACAACTTATGGATATGAGTAGGTATACAGGTAGATAATATATATGATTTTTATAAATATAGAGAAGGTGTATGATAGAGTAAATAGAAATAGATTATGGGTAAGTTTAGTAAAATTGGGAATGGATGGAGCTTTAGCAGATATTAAGAAATTATATGAAAATAATTACTATTATGTATCAATTAGGAATATAGAATCAGTTAAAGTTAAAAATGGGGTGGGACTAAGGCAAGAATGCCCTATGTCAACTATTTTGTTTTTGTTGTATTTGAGAGAAATGGAAGGAGAAATAGAAAGATTAAGAAGAGGGATAGAGATACTATTAATAGGTGGTAAGGGAGTATATACATTATCGGGTCTTTTATTTGCAAATGATGTCTTTTTGTTGCAAAAAGAAGCAAAGATATGGAAGTTATGCTGAGGATATGTGCAAGTGTGGGTAAAAAGATGAGGATTAAGTTTAGTGAAGTAAAAAAAAGTAATGATGATTAATACTGGGGAAAGAGAAGACAAAGAATCTTTATTGGGGATATAAAGTTGTGTGGTAAATAGATATAACTATTTGGGAATCGTATTAAGTAATCAGAGAAACTGCTTGGATAAATGGGAGAAAAAAATGATAAATGAAGCAAAGAAAAGAAAGGGATTGATAAAGAAATTAACAGTGTTTTCATATAATAAATATGATGTAGCTAGAATTGTATGGAAGGGAGTGGCTGTAGCAGGATTAACATATGGTAATGATGCAAAGAAAAGAGGGATTGATAAAGAAATTAACAGTGTTTTCATATAATAAATATGACATAGCTAGAATTGTATGGGAGTGGCTGTAGCAGGATTAACATATGGTAACGATGCATTGTGTTAGTAAAGGAATATTAGATTATTTGGAAAAAGTACAAAGAGAAATAGGAAGACATGCATTAGATACAGATGTGTGGATGGCAAAGGAAGCAATTCAAGGAGAAATGGGATGGTCAAGTTTTTATATGAGGGATGCAAAAAACAAAATGAAAGTGTTTGGGATTGCAGTTTACGGATAATAAAAGAATAGCCAAAATAGTATTTAATTGGGTTATGAATAAAGGGCAGGTATCAAGATGGGGGAGAAAGATAATGTAGTATGCATAAGATTTGGACAAAGAATTTATGTCAGTATACTTGTACAAAAAGTGGAATGATTGTGTTAGGAGAATTGTTGAGTGTTAATAGTGGTAAGGAATGGGATAGAAGAATAGATGCATTAATAAAGAATAGGGAGTTGGAGAGATGGAGAACTAGTATGGAGAGTAAAAAGAGTTTAAGTATATATAGAAGTAAATGGAATATTGGGTTTAAGTTGATTTATGATAATAGCAAGGAAAGTAGTTTACTGTTTAAGGCATGAACGGGATCTTTAGCAATAGGGAATTATACACATAAATGGAAAAACATGGATGATTTAGTCTGCAAATTGTGTAAGGAAGGTACAGAAAATATTAGGCATCTGTTAATTGAATGTAAATGCCTGAAAGTAGAAAGGATAAAAATAATAAAGTTGGAGAAGAATAAATATAAGGAAAGTCATTATATAGAAAGTGGTTATTGATTTTTATGCTGGGTTTGGGAAAAGGGGGATTTAGATATAAAAGTGATGGAGTTGACAAAGATTATGTTGTGGAAATGGGATAGAACAAGATATGGGAAAACTTTGGGTGGGGAATAAAAAGGGAAGGTAAAGTGGCTAACAAGTTTCTCTGGGCAAAGTTGCTGAAAGATTTCTAACTCTGTATAAGGAGAAGTCTCAGTGCATCACATCACATGGAGAGACTCAAAAAAGCAAAATGAAAATGTTCAGTAGATTGCAGTTTACGGATAATAAAAGAATAGCCAAAATAGTATTTAAATGGGTTATGAGTAAAGGCCAGACAACAAGATGGGTGAGAAAGGTGATGCAGTATGCAGAAGATTTGGATAAAGAATTTATATCAGTATACTTGTACAAAAGGTGGTATGATTGTGATAGGATTGTCAAGTGTTCTAGTGGTAAGGAATGGGATAGAAGAATAGATGCATTAATAAAGAATAGAGAGATGGAGAACTAGTATGGAGAGTAAAAAGAGTTTAAATATATATAGAAGTAAACAGAACATTGGGTCAGAGTTAATTTATGATAATAGCAAAAAAGGTAATTTATTGTTTAAGGCCCGAACGGGATCTTTAGCAACAATGGAATATACATTTAAATGGAATAAATATGGGTGATTAGTTTGCAAGTGGTGTACGAAAGACATAGAAAATATTAGGCATCTGTTAATTCAATGTAAATGCTTGAAAGCAGAAAGGATACAAATAATGAAGTTATGGAAAAATAAATATAAACAAAATGATTATACAGAAAGTGGGTTATTGGTTTTTATGTTGGGTTTGGGATAAAGGGGATTTAGATATGAAGGCCATGGAGTTGACAAAGATTATGTTGTGAAAATGGGATGGAGCAGATTATGGGAAAACTTAGAGTGGGGAATGAAAAGGGAAGATAAAGTGGCAACAGCTTTCTCTGGACATAGTTCCTGAGAGATTCCTGACTCTGTATAAGGAGAAGTCACAGTGCATCACATCATATGGAAAATTTAATTTACTGTAATCAAAAGTTAATGATGATGATGGAGATAGCAAGAGATCTTAACTATTGTTCAGTCAGTTTAGAAAATAAAACTAGGACAAATGTTAGCTAATATAATTTTAAAATATATTAAGTTTATAATAACAACTTCATAGTTTATTAAAATTACAATAATAATATAAAAAAAAAAATTAAACCGCAGACAAACAAAAGTATGACAGTTTGACCTAAATTTCTAGTGAAGTGTGTATGAGAGAAAAAGTAAATAATAAACATCCAGGAAGATACACTAATCTTCTCATAGAATTTCTTGGAAGAAGCAAATAAATTTACTTCAGCTGACAATTCACAAAGAAAAAGAAAAAAAAATTACAATTTTCCCAACTAAAGATTTTCTAAAATAAAGAAAAAAAATTGTCTTGAAAAAAATCAACAAATCAACGCGAACAAGCACTCTCTAGTACATTGAAACTAGAGACGGCATATGTCTGCAGGACAGCTCATGAATAATCACGTTTAAAATTACCAACGTTGACCCATTTACAAGAAGGGCAAATATAATGTGAAGATATTATAACATACGTAATTTTAAAAAGAAATCAAAATCCCTGGTTTTAGTAAAACCAGAACTATCCAATCAAAAAATCATCAGCCAAATGATGGTGATTTACTAAGCTACTCTACATTAATTTAAAGTGTCTCAAAAGGAGACAGGTAAGTAATAAGAAAATTTTTAATATCTCCCCAGCGTTTATCAAGAATGTAAATTACACAAATGGAAATCTAGATAGCTAATAAAATAAATTTGAAATACATACTCTGCAACATAATAAAAGAATAATTTAAAATTACAAAATATAGCATTCAAACTAAAAAATAATATATTTCACTACAAATAGATAAAAAAATATGTTAACTGATTATGACATATGAGAAATCTATACAAATGTTTACTTTAGATTGAGCATAGGTTTTACTAGAGATTTATGTCCTGGCAAGAATATAAAATGTTACCTTATGGTACAGACCAGTCCAGTGAATACTCATAGTTGGGGGCAGGTAATATTGATTGAAGTCTTCAAATAAATTGTTCTTTAAATGGCGGTGAGTGTGGAGGCAAGCAGTGCAATCAGTCTTAGTTTAGGCTTTCAAGGCATAATTGGAGAGAACAGCTAGGAGTTCAGGAACCATCATAGAGTTGGTTTAGCAGGGCATCCTTGAAGTTTGAATACACATGGCATAGAACTTGGCCATCTGGTAAAGTGAAAACAATCAAACTAACATAGGCTTTTCTAAAAGTTCGGACGAAGGTTTCTTTGACATATAAATAAATAAAGTCTCCTCACAGCGGGTCATGGAAGCGAACATCAATGTATGAGAACTATGGCAAGCCTGATAAATAAGAATCTACGTAAACTAATATAAAATAATCACAAATCAGCCTACAAAAATGAGCTGCATTGTTACTCCAAGAATAATCACGGTCAAGACCCCCTAGAATAATCTTAATCCGAATAAAAATAATAATAATCAGTCCTAAATTTCTGGGCTATTTACATGCCACTTTTATCTCCCACATAATCTTTCTTGTTTTTTTAATTATATCTTAGCCCAAGGGAAATCCCTATCTCAAGCTCAATTTTAATTAATAATTTTGACCAGGATTTATCCTATTTAAAAAAAATAATAATAATACAAAATTAAATCTTTGCTCCTCAAGATAAATTAAAATAGATTATATTTAAGCAACAAGAATACAATTAACTTTCTTTTAATAAAAAAAAAAAAACTTTCCAAAGATAAAACAAAATGTTAGTTTTTTGATGTTTTTATAAAATTAACTTAAAACAAATTTTAAATTACACATTTGAAAACACAAATTTTCGAAAGAAAAATAAATACATATACTATATACTCATAAAAGAATAAATGTCAAAATTTAAAAATGTAAATGTCGCAATGGAACCTTTGAAGAGGATACTATCCGGTTCAATGTATATATTACATATACATATCAAATATGCAAAGCTTAAAGTACATAAAATTAAAACAGAAGTAACAACACCCCTGAAAACTACATAAAAATAATACTTATATGTTAGTAAACTCAAAAAATAGAATGGATCATCTACTTTTTTAAGTTTTAGATCATTACAAGAATTCTGATTTAAATATGGTATAAATAATTCTGAAATTATAAATGAGCATTTACAGAGTAAAAACAATGACATATTTTTAGCAACATCATTTTCAATTATAATTTCATAATTTTTATGCCAGTATTTACGTATTAGACCTGCTGCATGTGTTTGCCATGGCAGAATGACATAGTTGTGATCTTTTAATACAGCATTCTGCCATCGCAAACACTCCTCCCCCACTGGAGAATGATCAGACATTCTATCATCACAAACACAGGCAACAGGTCTAACACGTAAGTACCTTTATGCCATATTTAAATCATGCTAATATATATGTTCCATTTTTTATTTCCAGCAATACCAATAAATGTTTATAACCATTGAAAAGTTTTAAGAATAAACCATGCATTTTATTATTTGCATTTACTGATATATGACTATTATTTATACTTAATTTTAAGAATATTTACATGTACAAACTGATATTTCATTAATATTAAGAGCTTGTTAAACAATAAAACATCATCTTTACCGATTAAATGTTCAATCATAATTTCAAAATTATTTATGCTGTATTTAAAGCAGACTAATACACAAGTTCCATTCTAAATGAATGCTTATAACCACCAAAAACTTAAAGAATAGGTGGTTCATTCTATTATTTGTGTTTAGTGATGTATGCGTGTTATTTATATTTAGCTTATTACTTCTGTTTAAATTTTATATATTATTATAAAATACAAATATAACATTATGATTAATACAAGTCAGTATTTAATGAATTTTAAAATAAGCTTTTTATAAAAATCATAATCCCTTTTCCAGATATAAACCAAGTTCTGTATTGGCTTGGTTTAAGTTTCATTAATATTTATTTTTAAATGGGTATTTGTTTAAACTAAATTTATCACATTAATTTCACAATTCTATAAAATGGAAATGATTATCCAATTGGTCACCAGAAAGATGTTTTTAAGTCAAAATAAAAAAATTGCTTAATTTAAAAGCAAATTAATTTTTTGCTTTTGACTTATAATGATTTTTAAAAATTGTTTCCCAAATTATATGAAAATTAAACTGAAGATCATGTGGCATTAAACCATTAATTGTTTTAAATGGCAATGATGATTTTTAATAAAAGTTCTTGAAACTAAGTAAAGGTTTAGAATAAAAATTCTGTTTTTAAAAATGTATCTATATATATGTAAATTACGAATAGTTGATATGAGCCCCAAAATATAAAAAAAATATTCTTAAGATGAAAAGTGTGTACTATATATTGATTCTAGCTAAGAACAAGAATTAATAAAACTTAATAAAGAGAATAAAATTTAGAAAAGACAATGTTTAAAGTATTAATAATACAAGTTAGATGAAATTTTAGCTAAATATAAAAAACAAGAAATATAATAAGAATAATAACTGATTTTATAATTATTAAAAAAAAAAATTTTGTATCTTCTTGGATAAATAAAAGGATTTATCACAGTTATCATACAGAATTGAAAAGTCTAGAAAAAAATCTTTATGTAAAGGAACATATTTTTAAAAATGAAGATTAAAATTGTTCAAGTTTATGATATTCATTATGACTTTCTATGGATGCAAAAGTTGAACCGTGAAAAAGAACAGATAAAGTATTGATGCTTTTAAACTGTGATTCTGGCAGAAACTTTTGAGAATATAGAGTAACAACAACAACAAAAAAAACTTTATCAAATGAAACTAACTTCTTTTGGAAACACTGATGAAGTGTCATTTGATTTTCTCAGCTTCCTCTATATCTGTATCAGGAGCACTAATTCACATTAATATTCTATTTCAGAACCATCTACTATAAACTTGAGTGATCATGAAACTCACTCACAGTAATGCCAAACATATCCTTGGACTGCTTTCTGACTTAATATTCTTCATTAACGATGATCATAAGAGTGGTTTACATATAATATACTTGCCAAAATCCAATGATGTCTACAATTAGTATATAAGTACAACTCTAATACTAAGAAAGGATAATAGCCAAAAAAAACTATTCTGAATATTTGGCTAGCACTACTATTTACTGATTACTGATTACCCAAGCTTATAGTAGCTAGCTTTAAAGTTAGTAGATGGATAATTACATAAAACCTCTAATGGTCAGGTTAAAACTGTACTATCAAAAAAGAAAAACAAAGACAAGATTATGGTCTTGATAATCACAAAAATAAATGTGTCATTGAGCAGCATATTATAACCCAAATAATCAATAGGTTTTTCTGAAGAAATAGTACTATTATAATTGATAGAAGTCAATATTAAACTTGAAGATTCCTAATATAAATTTTAAAAAAAATAAAAGAAAATTCAAAATACATAAGCAGATATTTTCAACAAGTGAATTAAATAAAGAATCAAATGGTTTTATTATTCTGAGCACTAGAAATTACAGAATTGGCACAATCCATGGATTTTAATTAAGAATCTATCACTCTACCACTGCCTCAACCATAATATAATATAACATTTAATAAACTACACTACTTGCTTAACTTCAAAAGTTTTAAAGTGCAAAGATATGTTTGTATATTTCTACGTTTCAAATTCTATTGAAATTATCCATAATATTAAATATAATTTATACACATGCATATCAGTATAAAATTGTCAATGTATTTTCCTTCTTACTTATTTTTATATTGCTGTATAGTCTTGTATACTTATGAATTGAGAAGCAAAATTTTGACTGGAAAATGTTGAATGTTTGAACAACTTTAAGATCTATATCTAGCTTTTGCTTAATATGAACAATATTTTATATAATTTGCAATTATATATTGGATTTTTTTTCCATCTAATTTTGATGTTCTTCTTCATGAAGTATATTATCAACTTATCTTTCTTTATGCATTGATAAAATTATAAAAAAATCAAATAAAACCACCTTTCTTTTTACTTTTCAATGCTTATAGATTTATTTTAATGTAATACAATAAGCACTGAAAAAATAAAAAGATGTTTTTGTTTGATTTTTTTTATAATTTTAATGATTAAATAATTTTAGAAAAATTCAAATTTCATTTAAACTTTTCAAATACATTCAACTATTTAACATTTTGTTAATAAATATATTTAGATTAGTATATAACATAGCATTATGATTTGTGTTATTCTCCTTTATTTTCCAGATATTGTCGGTCTGACCATTGACAGTACTAGAATGGGAAACGAACCATTATATTAATGAATATTGAATTCAATATAACACTCTAATCGACTAGGTTATTCTATCAGTAACAAACAGTCAAAGAAAATTTTATATTCTACTGACTATTGTATTTGATAGAATACTCCGATTGGTTAGATCACCACTTTAAATTCAGTATTTTCAAATCTAAAAATCGCCGGTTTGAAGAAGAAAATCATATCCACTCGAAACACTGTATACTAACTACTCTGGTGTTATTATCAATAACTGAATGTATTTGAAAAATGTTAATAAACTTTGAATTTTCTATATAAAAAAAGTATTTGTCAAAAATAAATGATAAAAACAGTCCTACATATAATTACAAGTAAAATGTCATTATCACAAATATTTAGACAAATAATAATGTATATAGTACAAATATTAACAATCTATTATAAGTTTTATTTAAATTGAAGTTAATTCCTAACTTTCCTATACCCTGTCCGTCTACCCCCGGTCAATCAAGTCTTCTTATCCTTTCATTTATAAATAGAGGGCGAATGGTTCGGGTAGCTAAAAGTCAGTTTTACCATAATAAGGATACAAAACTGTACCTCGAGCGATGTTTAATTAAAAAAAAACATTAAGTTTTAAATTTTCATTCATTATAGATGGAAATTAAAACAAAAGTTTCAATTTTCAGCAGAAAATTAACAATGAATTCGCTTCACAGGACGGTAACTTTTTTCTTGTAAAAAAATCTTTGTCGATTTATTTTCTGCATTATAAACATTTAAATATATAATTAACAGATATATTATTAATTAACTCACCTAGGTGAAAACTAATGAATTCAAAACAGAATAACAAAAATATTCAACGTTGCCTCGACAACGTTAAATATCAAAACACGTGACTTTATCGCGCTTTTAATTGAATTTAATATTTTAATTTTAAAAATCAAACTAAACAATGCATTGAAATTTAGTTTTGAAATAGGAAAGCGTATTACTTAATTGGAATTACTTTAAAAATTTGTACCAATTATAAACGCTTGACAATACGTCCCGTGAAAACAATATCAGTACATGACCCTTTCCTAGAAACGAAGTCTATGGTTAATAATCTATTAAATTATTCGACTTTTTTCCCATGCATATGTCTGCTTTTAAGTTTACTATTTAAAAAAGGCATTTTATCAAAATTTTTAAATAAGAAATATTTTTAATGTCTAATAAGCAATTACAGTGTGTCGTCACTCCTTTTTTTTTTTTTTGCTGATTTACCAAAATATCAAATATTTTCAAACACTACTAATTCAGAATGAAGATCTCTCCTAGTTTTATCTTTATTTCGGATACTTGGCTTCCTTCGTCCACACTATTCCAGCAAACATTCTTATCTTTTTTTTAGACTAAACTCGCAATTTCTTTTCGATTTCAGTTTCTATTTATAGTCATCTTTTCCAGTTTCTGCCGTGTATTGACTGGTTTGTGAAATAAAGTCACACGTATGTAAATGTGTGTGTCATAACTGGTCAATACAAAAGATAATACAGTCACTCTAGAAATAATGAAATGCAGAATAAGTAAAATTATGTAAAATGCAAGGATAATATGGATATCCTAATTTGCATAAAGACAATGAAATATGTAAATTTGTAAAGTTATTTAAATAAGCGAAATATTTAAACTTTGCGGTTAAATGCTATATAAATATGATTTGTGCCAACGACGCATACACACACAAAGCTGAATTTTTCTAAATTCTTTATATACAAAAATAATACAAAATAAATATGTATAAGTGTGGCTGAGCTTTTAAGGGACACAGCCGTCATAGCCATATTGTAACTGAAAAAAGTGGTTAACTGCAATGCAAATTTACCCATTGACTTTATGTATTCCATTTCTTGAATATATTATAGCACGTGTCTTTTCTATTGATGATATGATTGTCCCTAGCAATAAAGCAAGCCTCTTTCACTTTTCTTTTTAAGTCATATCGTTCTCTGCAAACAATAACAGGGTCCTGTGGTTGGCAATCGTGTCCTGCTTAGCTGCGATGCTGGGCGAAAATTGAGTTACAAGTTGGGTCTGTTCTTGCTTTCTTCAGTTACAATATGGCTATGACTATGAGAACTGTGTCCCTTGAAAGCGCTCAGCCACATTTATACATATTTATTTTGTATTATTTTAATATCCAGTATAAAGAATTTAGAAAAATTCAGCTGTGTATGTGTCGTTAGCGCAAATCATATTTACAAAGTTATTTAATTAAAATGTCTGTAGAAATTTAATGAAGAATAAAGATGCAGTGAAAGCCAGTTAGACAGAGTCAAAGATAGCTGAGTGAAAAGTAAGCTGCTTTCTAAATCCTATATCGGCAAGCAGTGTAATGCTGATAAAATCGCTAATGGAAAACAGAAAGTTATTAGATTGAAATGAAAGTCTTTTAATAAAGTGTAGTAATAGAATCAAAAATTCTATAAAAAAAACTGTTGTGTGCTATTAAGACTGATTTATATTATGAAGTTCAACCAGTAAAACGCTAGTTGAACATACTAATCTATTATTAATTCATATATATATACTGAATAATAAACTCATTGTTAAGTTATCAAAATGCTTTTTTGTGTTTATTTTCAAAGCATAATCAATGAGTATACAGCTACTTAAATTAAGGCCTGATCTCATACATATCAATTGCTGCAGTTGACCTGTTCTAAACCTGTGAATATCAATCATTTGATCACATATATACATAGAAATGCAGAATAGTGTGATAACACCTTTTAATATAAGCAATTCAGGGCATTGGCAGATATAAATGAATCATGTTGGAAAATACATGATAATCTATAATATTAATGATGACAAGCAGAAAGTTGCACACTTCTATGGATATCAGGAAAGGGTATCCTGCAATTAGCAAATTGGTTGTGATTCAAAAGTGGAGTTGCTTCAAAAATTAAATGCGTATTTCAAATCTACAACATCAAAATACATAATACATCTTCATTTTCGTAACAAAATGCAGCCACTAACTGAAAACATATGGGAGTATGATTTGGCACTACAATGTTTAGTGAAGGAATGTGAATTTAAAGATTATCTAGAAGAGATATTATTGCTCTAGTTTTTATGGGACATGAGAGATGTGAAGCTTAGACAAATATTACTTAGCAAATCTATGCTAAGTTACAATACCACTATTGAAAAAGATATAGCATATGAAGTTATTCTAGATCTGCAGAGAAATTTTAAAATGTGGTAGATGAAGTGAAGACAAGTGTATGGGTAAATGCAGTGTAGGCACAGATGACAGAGAAGAATTAATAGTGTGAAAATTTAAAACCTATAAGTACCTTGACTGCAGTTTGACAGTTCATTTGTCAAAGGATTGTACTAACTAATGACAAATGTCTAAAGTGGATTTACCAGCGAATAGTAAATCAAGATGAAGAGTAGTGAAGGACACAAATGTGAAAAGAATCAAGAAAAGCAAGGAATGCCAAACATGTTAAATATTAGAATTTGTAACCAAATCATCAAAATAATAATAGATAGTGGGGCAGATATATTAGTCATGTTATCTAAAAATTGGCTAGTCATTAGTAAAACAGGGAATAATAAGAATGAAATCAAGAAAATTAATTTGGTGGTGACAGATATAAACAGAGATTTATTTAATAACAAAGGAATGGTAGTAATATCTGTAACAGTAAATAACCAAAACAAAAACTTATGGTGATAACCAAAAATATTAGCTCTCTAATGGGATGTAACTGGTTTAAGCCTTTAGGAGTTAGGATAAATATAATAAAGAGTGAAATTAGAAGCAGAAATAAGAAGTAAATTTTCTCAGCTTTTTAAGACTAGCCTAGCAGAATTAAAGGTGAAACAATTAAATATAAAGGTAATGGAAAATGCACAGCAAATCATTTGTGGATTGAGGAAGAATCCATTTCCTCTTAAATCTAAAGTGGACGAAGTACTAAGTGATTTATTAAACAGATGCATCATTACTCTGACAGAAGAATCTGTCTGGACAACACCTGTAGTAGGAGTGGGCAACTGCTGGCCCATGACGATGTTGAATCTGGCCCACACTGTAAATTCCTAAATATAGAAAATCCATACCTGACTACACTCGCTGGAACCTGCAAGCTCTAGGCCTATCACTTACATGTTCATATAATATTAACTTTATCCTAATGCCATGAGGAATATAAAATTTCTAAGTATAAAAATTAATAATTTATCTTAACATGCATAAAATTAATTATAACTTTGAAAATACCAATTTTATATTACAATATAAAAATATGGGAGAAATCACGTTGCAAATAATGTTAATTTGGATTTTAAAAAATACTTCTAGGCAGTATCAGAGTATAATTTCCTAATTATTGTTGTAGCACTAATTGGATGAAGTTCCTTTGGCTTTAACTTCTTATTGAAAAAAATAATATTGATGCATAATATTTTATAAATAAGTTTATGCCTTTTCTAATTATTATAATTTTCAATTTAATATAATTTTTAGCCTGTAAAATGAACCAATTAAAAAAAAAAAATTGATGTCAAATGCTGTATTTAATGATGATTGGACATTCAGATATTTATTTGCAAATATAGAAGATAAAGCTGTTTATTTGATTTGTAATGAAACTATTTCCGTTTTTAAAGAATATAATCTAAAAAGGTATTTCTCAACAAAACATTTCATAAAATATATACTATCTATAATCGATTCCTATTTAAGTTATTAAATATTATATTTACTTTTTTTAAAAATACAGTGATAATTTGGTAATTCAAGTAATATAACATTTCTTAGATTCTGACTTTTTTTTGCTAAATCGATCAATCTATTCCAGCCTGTGCGTTATGATACAAAAATTTTACTTGAACTGCTGATGAAAAAAGTTGCCTACCTCTGACCTATAGTCACCATCTTAAAAACAACAATAAAGGAGCCTATACTACACCAAGCATAAGATAGTGTTAGTTTCTCTGTAGAAAGCATCAAACTTTGCTAAATTAGAACTGCAGTTAGCACTCTACAAAATCTCCGTTACACCTAGGACAGCCAAATTGCTTACAAAAAACACACACATGGAACTGCTTAAATTTAATAAATTACCACACAGTATTTCTATAGCACCTAAGATTTTCCAAGCCAAAGAGGAAAATCGTTTAAGAGGAATAGAAAAAGCTATACCAAATGTAGATGATGGGAAAGTGAAACTCGTGTAAATGGGTGTCTGCTATCTGTGATTAGCTAAATAATTTTGGTGCTAGACCGAGGCAATGCCTGTATTTGGTCAGCAAAATAAATATAATTCCTCAGGCACATTAAAATAGATAATGGCAAATAGCCCAACCTAGATAAAGTTACTACCATAAAAATGCTTGATGCCAAACAAATGCTAAACAGTTTAACTTCATTGAAACTTTCCTTATGTAGTCACCTCTTTATGAACTTTAAAAAAAAAACAAGAAATGGAGAGTTCAATAGGACAAAGCTTTTAGAAAAGTGAAGGAATTGCTAGAATCAGATAAATTACTAAGCCATAACTGTGAACAGCAAGAAGGAATAATTACAACAGACATTTCAAACTTCATTATCTGTGATTTTGCATAATATATATGAAAATGTTTGTCTCATTGCATATGCCTTCAGAACACTTTCCATGGCTGAGAAAAACTATAGCCAATTGGTCAAGGAGGTTCTAGCAAATTATATTTGCAGTAAAGAAATTTCACCAATCTGTTATGGCTGCCATTCAAAATTTACATAAACCCTAGGCCTCTATTGGGATATTTAGATTAAATAAAAAGACTCCAGATCATGCTAATTAATATATGTTGAGATGGATAAATATTCTGACTTCATAGGATTTTGAAATACTATATAGACTAGAAAACCAGACCCAACATGTGGATGTGGTTTTGAGAACTCCTGATAAAAGTACACCAAAGTCACATATTAGTGAGGTAAACCATATGGTTGTAATAAAAGCTAGAGTAATGAACAGCAAGGTTGTACTGAATGTACAAGAAATGATGAAAGTTACCAATTTGTAATAAATTGGATTAAATGTGGATGGCCAAAGAAGTCTTGAAGCTATGTAGTGCTAAAAATTTGGAACTTTTAGGAGTTTGTCCATGTGTCACAAGTGTACTTTGATGACAAACTGAACATTTATTCCAATCAAGGGGAGGAAATGTGTACTATAGCTGGATTGTATGTATGAAGTAATTAGTTTGTTCGTACATTTGGTGACTGGATTTGAATCATGTAAGAAAATGTCAGGCCTATTAAGAAACAGTAAGGTTTCTGGATAAAGCATACCAATTTAAAAACTACAAAAAGTATGGGAAAGAGTCCACCTAGATCATACTGAATCTTTACATGGACACATTCTATTAGCCATTGATTTATGCTCTAAATGGCCAAATACTGAATGATAAAAAGCACCAACATAGAAAATGTGATAAAAATTTTAAGTAGCTTTTTGCTATGCACAAGTATCCTGAAACTATAGTAATGGACAAGAGTGCAAGATTCTTTTCAATACAACTAAGGCTTATTTCTTCCTGTGAAGGGGTGGTGACATGTTCTAACACCTCCATACCACCCAAATCAAACAGAATGGCAAAAAAAGGCCATTCAGCATAATAAATGCATGCTGTATAGAATGAAGTATGCTGATATCCATGAAGTTCTAACAATGGTAATGTTTTACCAGCACTTCACACTGAGTTCAGTTACAAAAAATACTCTATCAGAATTACTTATGAAGCACTGTGTAAGGATGCATATGTCTGTATTAATTCTAGACAAGATTAAAAGAAAGGATGTAAAAAGTGAAAACAGAATTTAATATAGGATTGGATAAGGGATATCTTAAGAAAAAAATGGATACCTGAAATTATATCCAGGATACTATCTACCCAAATGAGATTAAATTGGAGGATAATATAGTAAAATGGCACATTAATCATATTAAAAAAAATGTTTGAGCTGATAGAAGCTATAAATAAAAATACTGATTTGTTTACTACTTGTATTGAAGATTTTTTAATGGAAAATGATAATGCTAAAATGGATATATTTACTATCAGCAAAATAAGTTTAAAAGAAAATTCATTTCAAGATACACTTATAGAGCTAAACAATGATTTACAGTTGGGACAAAAAGAAGACATAACTGAACAGAAGGGGAAGGGTCAATGAGACCTGCCAGAGAAAGTTGTATACTAAACAAGTTATAAGATTATTTCTTGTGAAAGGGACTTATTTCTAGAATAAAAGAGAGATATTTCAGTGTATTGACAAATTTATGAAATAAACTATATGTCATAATCAGTCAATACAAAAGATAGTGTAGTCACTAGAAATAATGAAATGCAGAATAAGTAAAATAATGCAAAGTGCAAATAACCTTATACTAAATGCATGAGAACAATAATGAACTATTTATACAAATTAGCAGAGTTATTAAAAATGTCTGCAGAACTTTAATGAAGAAATATGCAGTCAAAGTCAGTTAGACTAAGTCAGAAATAATTGAGTGAGCAGTAAGGTGCTTGCTAAACCTGATTTCAGTGATAAGTATAATGTTGATAGTGGAAAACTAATGCAGAAAGTTATTAGATTGAAATGAAGAACTTTTAATAAAGTGTAGCAATACATTCAAACTCTATAAAGAACTGTCTGTATGCTATTAAGACATATTATAGAGTTCAACCAGCAAGTCGCTAGTTAAACATGCTAAGTTTGGTGCTCTTATTACTAATTCATATATATATTCTGAGTAATAAACTCGTTATCAAAACCGTTTTGTGTATTTATTTTTAAAATATTATGAATGAATATATGGCTGTTTAGATTAAAGACTGCCCTTAAATATTAGCTTCTTAACAGCTTTTATCAGCAACTTAAATTTTTTGAATGATGTTTACGATTGTTTTACTTTATTACTTCAATAAATAGATTGCAGTCTCTGTATTTCTCGTCTATTAAATCTCACACCCTTAAGTAGACAGTGATAAACTCATTTTTTAAAACTTCTTTTTAAACATAGAAATATATTTCATTTCATTAGTTGTTTTTATTAAAAGTACACCAATCTGATAAAATGAAATCATTCGATTTATGTTTCTTTGAACTTATAGAATTAAATAATTCTAGTTATGCTTCTTTGTATTGATAATTTAATCAAGGAATTTATAGTTGTTAAGTTCTTCTTCTAATAATAATTATTATCAAAATTTATTTTGATGTCGCTTATACTTCCTAATATTTATCTTTATTTCTATTTTATTGTTTTTATTTAACAGTCTTGCACTATTTCTTGCAGTTCTGAATAATTATGTGCAAAAAAAAAAAAAAAACCATTTATAAAATTTAAATGATCTAAGTATTTTTTATTTCTTTTTGCTCTCTGTGCTTTCTATTTTAATGTAAAATACTTCTTTTAAAACAGTCCTAGAAAATTTTAAAAAGGTAAAAATTATTCTGGCCATACATACTTACTAATATTAATATTCTTAGTGTCACTACATAATTCAATCCCTATTGTTAAAATTTGATGTCAGAATTTGACAACTTTCTAATGTGTTGAATACCTTTATATAATCTACAAATCTAATATAATGTGGCAATTCATATTTATTGATCTTTTCTATAACTTTTAATATTTGAATACGATTCCTGTATTATATAAAGCCATTTTAAAATCTAGTTTGTTCTTTTGATTGATTTAAATACATGATTATATGATAAAGTTGAAAATATGTATATTTACTGGTTATTATGCATACTTACCAACAAGCATGGTAAATTTGATAAATAATCATATTATATTTGATCAATTTATGATTGTTAGCAATCATAAAATTTTAATATGTGAAAAGAATTATGATTCATAGAAAAAACAGTTTTACTGTTAATATATTTGGGGTAATTCTATAAAAATAATTATTTATTTTAAATGTAAAACTATGATTAAAAAGATTATTTAATATTTTTTATATAATTTTTAATGTTTATTATAATATCAATTTTTTTATATAATTTTTAATGTTTATTATAATATCAATTTAAAATAGTAATTAATATTTTATTCGCAACCAAAATGTGGGATGGCAGAAACAAAAATAGTTACCAAAACAAAATGGAAAATATTTATAAATTACTGATAAGTATTAAAAATTGATCAGATATAATTATTATTTATCAAATTTGTCATGTGTGTTAGTATACATATTTTCCAATTTATCATATGATAATGTATATATGTTCTTTTAAATTGATATTTCTGACAATGTGACTATGACAATGTTTGTTGAGACAAGAAGATAGATAATAATAATCAAATGCATCTGCAAAACAATCAATATTATTTTTTACAAAAATTCACATATGCCATTTTCTTTACAATTCATAGCAAAATAATAATCTACATAGCTATTCCAAAGTAAACAAATCTTCCTAAAAATAAAAGGCTGATATTTAAAATATCTTGCAATATAATATCCATTGAAGAATCTCTGTAAGTTCTTATATTTGTACAGTGTAAAAAACACAAAACAGAAATTCAACAAAAGAAAAAAGATATATTATTTTTCTTCAAGAAGAACATAAAAGAAAACATGTTAAAGTGTAATTGTTCTTTTAATTTTAGATTTTTTAATACATAAACTAAATTCTAAAGTACAGATGAATTTAATAATATATTTTAATGAATTTGCTGTAGCTCAAAGGATTAAAGTTTTGAGAAAATCCTCACACAAGTGCTCATCAGTATAATAGATGTTTAAATTAGCATATGAAGGATATTTTTAATAACCATTTTCAATTTTATATTTTTCATGTATTATCAAAAGCATCAGAATAAAAATAAACAAATATGATTAATATATAGATGTTATGATATGAATTCAACATTTAAGAAATCTGAATTAAAAGTAAACTTGATTATGCATAATTAAGAATACATCAGGTTACTGATAGTTCTTTACTCATACATAGATAGTCATTTCAGAGTCATCATAATCACTAAGAATTTCTATATGTAGTATCATTACATGATGATTAATTTTAACGAGTGAATCAGTTATCAAATATTACTCAAACATATCACTCTGGTTCTCCACATAAGAATCATTTGAGAGTGATCTGCATGAAAATATCACAATATAACACACCAATTGATACTATCCAGAAACAAGGCACACATATCTGGACCTGTCAGAAATATAATACACAGTAAACAAAAACTGTTAAATGATGCTGACCTGTATTAAATATAAGGGAAGTATTGGTAGATATATAAGGTATTTTAATTTTTTGTCCTCAAATTTCAATTGAAGAGAAATTTGCGGAAATATGCTAACTACTATCAAAGAATTATTTAAGTATAAAAGATTTGATTTTGATATAATTAGTTCCAAATAGTTCCCAATTTACAACAAAGATTCTTCTAAAAAAAATGAAAAAAGCTACTCCATATTTTGATGATATAGGTATCTTCCTATTATTATCCAATATATTGAATATAAAAATTGAAAAAATATCATTATTAAATAATGTTGCCTTTATTTACTATTATTTGAATATTTTTATCACGAGTCTGAAAGAAATATGCAAATTATTTCTTTTACACATTTCAACTGAATCACTTGCTTTGATTAGGCCAAATAATTTTATAAGTCAGATTTTTTTTTAACATATTATACCATGTTTGCCACAAGAAAAGCCCAATTAAGATTATTAATAGTCAGAAAATTCATAAATATATTAGTTCAATTAATAACAATGCTCAATTCCACCAACTGGAAAAGAAAATATAAAAAATTAATTTAAATTAAATGAGTTGAACGTGGACATGAAATCTCAGAATTTGATATCTTGTTAAAGCAGGAAAAAAGTTATAAAATTTAAATCCTGATAATTGGACTGAAAATGATAAAGTAATAAGAAAAGTTATTTGCAATATACAGTGATACAGCTAGAATGTTTGGTCCATATGCAAAATTTCAAAAAAAGTTAAAGATTTCTAAGAAAAAAAAAATCCGAAGGTTCAGATGCACTGACTTGGTTTGCTTTAAAATAGTTATATCATCTACTGTATGAAAAGTTGTGTGAAAAATGCCAGAGATAAGTAGAACATGAATATAACATTCTATTGCATGAACAAAAATCATTCAATACTAAATAATGATAAAAAGAATAATGACATATATCAATGAAAACAGCTGCCTCATTGCAAAATGATTAAGAGGGCAAAGTAATGATTAAAGAAAATAAAAATAGATTTATCTAAAGTAGGAAAAAGATATTAGTCAAGAAGAAAATTTAAAGAAGCTACACATTATGAAAATAAAAAATATTCATAAGTTAACCTAGTATGATAATTCATACTGTTTGGAAATCTCATTAATCATGCCTGTAAGAAAAAAATAGAGAATTCAGAAGATCTTAATAAATAACTATATAAATTTCTTCTATTGTTTTTCCTAGAATAGTGTAATTGGTTAGAAAATTATCTTAAATACAGTGCTACAAATGTAAGGGTCCAGGTCTGATTGCCATGCCAGTACTGGTCCGGCTAGCAGCACATTTAAAAAAGAATATCAATCAAAATGTTATGCTATATGTTAAACTGTGTACTATTTATTACTTGTTAATAAACTGCCTTTGAAAAGTTTATTTTTTTCCAAAACATATTTAGCTATTAATTCTAGATAATGGCAAATAGTCCAACCTACAATACAAATGTATAAATAATCTTATAGTTGCTACCTTCAAAGGTTATATGACATTCAAGAACTCAAATGGCAGACTGAGTGCAATAATCACATTTATTTGAGAAAACTTTTTTTTTTTTTATACTTTACTAGGCCGAGAAACAATCCGAACCCTTACTTTTACACATCTTGCTCTACACTGTTCTAAAATATACAATATTTTTTAAAAAGTAATCCAAATCTAAAATGTTTGATTAATGATTTGTTTCCAATTTTACTAATCAATGTTAATTTGATGTGTGATGTATTTTTTGTTGATGAATGATTTAAATATATAAAAGCTTTCCATGACTTCTATGTCTTTATCATCAATTTTAAAATCAGTTGTCTGTATTTTCATCTTCATCATATTTCCCCATAATATCTCCTTTTTAGACTGTTATTGTTTTACTAATCCTGAATTCATATTTGTCTTTGTTGAATGTGACTTTAATCAGTGCATATTCAATAAAATAATTCATGTAGGTGATGCAACCTCTTCTAATCTCTTTGATAGTAAGAAACTAATCTATTTCATTACAAATTGTTTTAAGTATAACTTCTACTCCAATATTAATTCTTTATAAATAAAAAAAAAAGAAGTGCTTGTGCATTCATTTTTCTAACAACATTCTGTAATTTAATTCTGATATACCTTTACCTTTCTAATTGTATAGCATCATCTAATCTCTGTTTTTTTTTTTTACTTTTTCTGGAAATGTGACAGATGTTTTTAGTATAAGACTTTAATCTATATTAAGTGACTATCAATTTAATCTTATTTGAATATTGATTTCTGTTGCTTTAGCTATAATTTATCTAAAGTATTGATATATTTCAGGAAGTCTATTTGAGATGGAATCTTTCTTTTGATATTACGAATTTTGTGAAAGTTTTTTGTTGTCCAATCTTGTTTCTATTTTTAATATACTGTATTTGCAAATGTTGATATAATGTGACTTCTTGTCTTTCATGAATAATTTTAGAATTTTCTAGTGTGTTACCTCGAAATATTTTTATTCTTTGTAATTTTAGCTTTTTTTTTTTTTTTTAAAGTTTTTAATTATCGTGGTATCTTTTTTTTTTTTTTGACTTTTTATTCCCTCTTCATTTTTGCCAAAGATTTTTTATTTTTTTTCCTCCGTTTATTTTTGTCTGATTTGTCATAAATTAATTAAATTTAAAACTTCCAATCATTTTCTGATGTTTACATATATACATAAGCAATAGCAATAATGTTATATTAAAAGCAATACTTATATTCTTTAGATAATATCTAGAATATTGAATAAGATTTTTTTTTTTTAGCTTCATTTAAAATTTACATATGAATAGTTCAAAAACTGTATTACAGTCTGCTCCTGATCATGTTTTTATAATTAAAATTGAAGTTTCCCCCATCTTGTGACAAGAATATAATCTAACTTATTTCTATGAACTCCATTTAATGATGGTTATATATGTTGTTGGCACTCTAGATGTTTGAAAAATGTTTATCAATAAAAAAACATCTATGGATTATAAAAATATGTTAATTACTCATCTAGACAATATTGACATCCATCTTATATGTAAGTTGTGAACAATTATGCTTGCACCTAATCACATAACTTTTTTCTTTTTTTTCACTTGTTATAATTATTATGTATTAAATTTGTTATTATAATAATGTTAGATAATTGTCTACAAAATTGAATTGATATTAGTCAATCATTCACAAGATTATATCTAATAATTATTTCTGATAAGAAAAGCCTTACCATTTTTTATTTTGCTGCATACTGCTTGAATAAAAGATAGTATGCTCTATCTACCACTGCCCCATTCCACCCCAGCCAATTCATTGTGCTTTATCATTTCCCAAACCATCAATATGTAGTATATTTTCATCATTATTATATACAGTTTTATAATTCATATTCCAAGTTTCTATGACGATTTCCTCACTGTAGATTCAATTTTTTCTTGTTTTATAGTGTCAATCACATAATATAGACTCATTATACAGGTCATCTGAAATATCAATCACTTTCCCTAAATAATGTTTTGAATTCCTCCAGCATCTTACAGAAATTAAGTTCAGATGCAAACTCATTAAAATGTATAGACTATCCAAGATTTGATTAAAGTTGTTGAAAAAAATAGTTTAATGAAATGAATTCTAAATTATTCTACCTCTGCGCCATTTATGATTATTTTAAATAATCAGTGAACTATCTGTTGATTTGAAATTTTTTTCTACATTTTTTTTAAAATCAGTTCGTCTTTTAAAAAAGTATTTTAATAATTTCAAACTACACATTTACGTATAAACTAAAGTATGATACATACACTACATTTTTATTACTTCATTTACGAGCAGTTTTCAAATTGGAAATAAAAAGTTTTTTATTGTAGTCGTCGAGTATTAAGGAAAGTATAAAAGGTCAGTGTGGCATAGATGGGGGGGGGGGGGCGAAGGTGATTTATTCAATTGATTAGAGTATTTTTATTTATTTTAAGAAATCACGTACCAAGAGAGTGACAATGCTTATCCGAATGTATTATAATTGCAGAAATTATGAATTAGTAAAATATCATTAAATTAGATATTTATTGGGTTTTTTTTGGGTGGGGGTGAATATTACGCAAATGTATGCGGAAAAAAACCAAGTTGAAATAAATCTAAACTTTAAAAAAAAAAACGTTCTTAATTGTATAAACGCCTGAACCACAAAACGTAAGAATCGTTTTAATTAACAGGTTTGATAATTAGTATTTACACAGTATAAGTGCATGTGATGATTTTTTAAAATTACTTCTATACCATATAGTAACATATCAGCAAGATAAGTGTTGTAAACTGTTTTAATTGGACAATATTATGTAACTTAAGACAATTAATATGAAACATTGGTTTACAGTTTAATGCAGTTATATAATGATAGATTTTAGAGCCGAGAGTTCCTGAAATGAGATTCAATCTGTCATTCCAAGCCTTTAAATGTACGACTTCCCAAATAGCTACCTATTCAATTATTACCTTTGTATTATATACCGATATATTTCAGTTACACGTAGTATTATTTATTAGCATCTTTTGAATGCTTGTAGATCAGTTTATTATTATAATTGATGTTGTTTCTTCATTATTTTGTAGGAAGTCGATTAATATGTAGAATTAATATACAGTATATCCTTATAATGCACTGATAATTATTTTTAAATATGACACGTCAAAATCATTAAAACAATTATTTGTCTGTATTTAATTGAAGGCTATGGTGCTAGGAATAGCCATTCGATGTCAGAAAATGAAGAACCACTGTCATTTTGCAAAAAAAAATTATCGCATTCATTTGGTTTATACTGAAGATGATTAGAAAATTGAAATACTAAATTAAGTAGTAACATAAAATCTGGTATAACAAGATATGAGGTTCGTGTTGCTTACAATATTTGATTAAATTTATTGGTTTTACCATGTGTGGCACAGTTGCCAGCTTTGTGTGTTAAGGCTATGTAACTAAGTCTGGCCCACTTAAAGCAAAAAAGCTTACAATTGCAAATGCTGATAGGAATTAATTACATAATTTTATGTGATAAGTGATTATTTCATTTTAATAAAATTATTTCATTTACTGATGTAATTTTCAAACAGAATATTGTGTACTAGCTTTCTGAAAACATTTAACAAGTTTTTTGAAAAACGTATTGACAAGACATCATCTTTGATATCTGTTTGAGTAAGAGTGGTAGAACTGTATTCCATGGGTCATATGTAGATCAAAATGATGATTTGTGCAGCCTAAGATTCAAGATCATTTAAGATTTTATTTCTTTTAACTTTATTACAAAAATGTAATTATGTAAATTTTGGTAAATAAACTTCATAAAATACATGACTAACAAGTTATCATGAGTTGTAAGTTTTGCCAATTAATCATTTCAAAAACAATGAATTTTATGAAAAATTGTTTCAGCCAAAAATGTCTTAAATTTTAAATCTGAACATTTTTTGGCAAATTTTTTTTTTTATATTATATTAGTTTTTGAATCATCAATAGTCTGGGAGTGCACAATTTTCACATAAATATTTTATTTTTAATAGTTGCTTACATCCTAAAAATGACCACTTCTCAAAAGCAGATTTATGAAATTTCTAAGTATTTTTTTATTTTAATACTATGTTTCCCCAAAAGTGAGAACAAGTCATATTTTAATTTTTGCTCCAAAAGACAACATACGCTTATTTTCAGGAGATGACACTTTTGCATATACAAAAATATACATTTATTCAAGTACAAAAATCTATATTTATTAAAATACAAAAATATACATTTATTCAATATTATTAATTTCAACAGCTCTTGAATAATTTTACTACTGCTTGAATATGTCATGCTTAAGATTATAATCATATCACAGAAGATTCTCTTTATATACAAGAATATTAAAAGTTATCTCCATGCTGTTGAAATTAGTAACATTTAATTTAAAATAATATATGAAGCATTAAGCTGGCTTGATTAACTTGTGAATTAATATCACTTGCTAGTAATAAGTTTCAGCCTTTTCGGATATCAATGTTGATTTATTTACAATACATAAGGTTGGACATCAGATCAAAGAGGAATTCTTATATCAGACTGAATGAAAGCATATTGATAAATGAAAAGAAAAATTATATTTGCAAGTTTATTAAGATAATTAGCTATGAGTCTGCCTGCAAAATATTTTTGAGTAACATTTATGCAAGTACAAAAATCAACATTTATTTATAAATTCATTACTTTATAATTCAATACATCCATCATGTGTTTCAATGGATTAATGAAATCCATTCACCTAGTTGACAATCTTAACTATGTCTTTTATTTTGGGGTAGGGTTTATATTATTAACATACCAAAAAATCATGCCAGGGCTTATTTTCTGATTAGATCTTATTTTCAGTGAAACATAGTATTTAATGTAAACAACTTATTTCTTTTCAATAAATGTGTGGTGATTTTTCATCACTGCTTATTGTGAATTCTGGGTACTACTCTCTAAGTTGAATTCTTTTGTTAATTATGTTTCTAATGCAATTGTAAATATTTTATTTAATAAATATAGAAGTTGTATTTCATTTCAGAAATGAGTGGTTCAATATAAATCAGATTCCCAAGAGTAATATTTATCATATTTAATTGTTTCCCACCAGTAAACTTGATTATTCCTAGTTTGATGGTTTGTAGTCACTAGCTTTGGGCATGTTGTACTAAATTTTAATGTGATTAATGAATTCAAAAATATTTTCTTATTAAGAATTTAACTGGATACTTCTTACAATCAATACATTTGCTGAAATATTTATGTAATCCATTGCTAAGAATGGGCCATCGTATAGAGTATTGAGCAAAGACTTTTTTCAGGACAGTGGTTGAATTCCATTTGTATAACTATTTCACTAATAATTTTATGCTGTTAGAAATATTACTATTCAATCATTGATTAAAATACAATTTAATTCAAAACAAGTGGTGGCAATTTGTTCAATAAGTTAGATGCAATTTCATTGCTTGGGAAATAGACCAGTCATTTGTAATAGATGAACAATCATGTGAAGACAGATTTAAATGTAGGTTTTGAGATGATATGACTATTGATCTAAAATAACAAAATTGGGGTATGCATTTAAACTCAATAGCATAATGATTAAATCAATTGCTGAATTAAAAAGCTCTAAAAAAGATGTAATATAGTATCCGTCATTTTTCTTTTATCAGATATTTTAATACTTGATATTTTATACTATGGCTATCCAATTACAGTAATAGTCATGCCCGACAAATATTTTGAATGCTTTGTGTATTACTTATAATAATCTGATAGTGAACTGAAGACTTGCAGGAAAATGTATTGAAGCCTGTAATTTAGTAAAGTTGTAGGTGGCTTTTTTTTTTTGGCAGACTTTCTACACTGATGCAGGCTTCTAATTATATGATATTGTAAGAATAATTTGTCTATGACCTGTTTACATATTTTGATGCTGCTTTTGCAAGATATATTGAGGATTAAACTAGAAGCAAACATAGCTACTTTTGAAAATATTTTTTTGGCTCCATAGTATAAAAGTGGTATGATTTACCTAAAATTAATTACTCAGGCTTACAGCAGATATCTTCACAGTAGGATGAAGACAACTGCTCTTGAAAGAATGAACATTATTTCTACATCAGAACAATATCAGATCGAATGCTGCACACATACATTATTATTGAGTTAAGTGTTGCACAATAATTCCTTGTGTCTTATACTTGAACATATGAGAATTTAAATAAATTATTCATTTTAAAAGTCAGCAAATAAATCTGAGCAAATAATGTTGGATACCTACTGTAAACTGAGACAATACTGCCTCTTCATTATAACTAGCAATCACATAGTCACCTATAAGCACATGTAAAGCTTCAGTGATTTAGGCTATCATTTCATCAGATTCTTAAATGGTGATAAAACTATAGTTATGTTATCTCTTTAGAGGTTGGGCAAAGAAGTGCAGTATATTATAGTAACTTATCTGCTATATAAAGGGATTGTAGTTGCCTAGCTATAGATAAAATATTATTACCCACAATAAATTGCAGTATTTCTGATTTCATTATTGGCAGCATTATTATATAACTTTCATTGTTCATTCATTTTATATATCCAATCCAATGAAGATGCAATTTTACAATAGTGGACACAATAGTATCATATCCTGCAAGCTGAAGAACTTAGTAATTGGTTTTACGATCTTGCCATTATATTTTTAAAATTTAATGGAGCATCCCTAAATGCAACTTCTCTAATGCCTTTTATTGCACTGATAGGTTCATCCAAGTTACACTTCCATACAATAAATTAGGTAAAACAACAGCTTGATATACAGCTAATTTACTTGCAGTAATTATTTCACTATGATGAAATAATCTATCTTTTAACTTATTAAAAGCAGTAGTAGCACAATGCAGTCTGTATTGGATCTCAAGATCCAAGTTTACCCTTTCACTTATAAAACTACCAAGATATTTAAACTAGTTTACATTCTCAAGTTGATAACCATCCAAGCTGAAAATTACTGAGAATATTTTTTCTATCACTGGTTGATAAATAACTGAGTTTTTTAATATTAATTAATAAACTGAGATCTTTATAAGTTGCATTTAAAACATTAAGATTTTGTAAATCATCTTTTGAACAAGGAAAAATAGCATAATCATCAGCATACTGCAAATCCAGAATCCAAGAAAATGAAGTTCTTATTTATTCTTTTAATAGATTTAAATTAGAAATTCCACTATCTAATTTGTATCATATCTTGATCTCTATCTGATTATGCTGCCCTTAAACAATTCCAAAAAACCGCTGTCATGAAAATTGAAAACAAAATTGGAGCAAATACACATATTTTGTTTAGCACCAGTTTCATTTCAATACCTCAGATTTTTTATCTGTAGTAATAACACTTCCTCTCATTCCATCATATAGAAGCTGCATAGTATGAATAAATTTTGGAAGACAACCAACTAATTTTAAACAATGCAATAGACTTGTCATATTAATTGAATGAAATGCCATGACAAAATTAATAATGGCAATATATAAATGATTCCTTTGTACCCAACCCTTTTTTTTTTGCATTTACCTAGCAACAAAAATCATATCTCTACTGCTTCTTGATTTCCTAAAACCATATCAAGTCTCTGGAAACACACATCTATAATAACTGGAAGCACTATATTCAACAAAATTCTTGAAAGTACTCTTGCTGTATTGGATAATAATGACATTCCATGATAATTACCACAATCTTTCTTATTCCCTTTGTTTTAAAAAAATTGGAACAATTAAAGCAGCCTTAAGATCAGATGGCACAACTTCATGGTTCCAGATATTCTTAAAAAAAATTCCAACATTTTTGAAGCTAATATATAATCACCATATTTTAAAGCTTCTCTAGATATTTCATCAGGATCTGCAACCTTTCCATTTTTATCCCTACATAGGGCTGCCTAAACATACAATCTTTGCCAGCCAAAACTTGTCTTTCTTAAATTCAGTTCCAAACTCGTAAGTGATCGTGTTGCCTTAAGCAAAAAACTTTCAGCCTACTAATCCTGTCCCAGTCACTGCTTTCTTAATTCTTGAGCTAAAAAAAAGGAATAATGGAATTAAAAAATTTGTGTATGTAATTAAAGGATGGAAATGTTTCTGCACCAATATACAATCCTATGGTCACAGTTATTATAATTTGTCCAATGACATGAGATATCATGATGACTGGGTCCTTCAATAACTTAAGTGATTGAACAAGAAAAATAGGGAAACAGAAAAAAACTTTATATTGGAAACAGTATCTAACCTTTGATGAATCAATATCCTATCCTACAAGGCAGCAGGAGCTCTTGGGAAGTCACCGTTTACTTGATATTCACAGTTGCCTTTTATATTTAAAGACCACTTCAATTTGTACAATTTAGTTGCACAAATTAAATAAATAAAGAGTAAAAAAATATGAAATGAGTTGTTTGAAGTAATTTAAAAAAAATAAAAAGTTATGGCAGAATATTGAAATCCTATGAGATTGAGGGGTAGCATTTTATATCACCCCTTTCAGTTCAAGATAGATTTTGTTAGTTTACAGAATTGGTCTTTTGCTAGATTTTGTTAGTTTGTACAAGTTTTCTTTTTGAAAATTTACTATTGTTATCACATAAAGCCTTCGCTAGATTTTTTGCATATTTATACAAATATTGAAAATTTATACATGTAATCTTTTTTCTGAAATTACAAATGGAGGAAAAAAATAAAACCATAATCAAATAAGTTATTATCCAAAATAAAGTGAAAACAATTTTCTGTAATTTCATTCAAAACAATACTACATTGGGGAGATGGCTTTTCGTGTCTATAAAGAAATCTAAAGAAAAATAGATAAATGGGTATTAGGTATAATTTTCTTTACAAACAAAGAAAGTTAAAATAATCACTTTGTCTATGTGTTTTCTCAAAATAATACAGGTAGTTTTAAAAGGCTGCATTGACTGAAATATAAAGCTATATTGAGTAAAAACTGATGTAATGTTAAACTTTCAGTCTAGTTTAAGTAATATTTTATTTTAATTAATATTATCATCAAAAATGGAAATTAATGAAGTCTATTTTGCCATTCTTTCATATAAATTACATAATAAAAAAATCATATACAATAGCTATATATGTTAATAATAATTACACATAAATCCTTTTCTGTACATAATCTTGTGCCCTTTTCAAATGTTAAGCATCTATTTTAACAGTAACCAATTATTGGAGATAAAACACAATCTAGTAGTCTATAATGGAAGTAAAATAACAACAATAACAAAATCAGACATCAGTAAAGTAAAGCATTAATAAAAAATCATACTACTCCCGTAAAAATCAAATATATAAAATTCCTTAATAAAATGAAAGATTATAAATATAAATCAGTATAAATTATTGTATCTTTTTTCTTATCAAAAACAATATCTTTTTACGAAAGTTAAAATTCATAAAAACAATTCAATAAGATTGTCATACAATTTTTGATTTTATTTTACAGAAATTTTGTAAATATTTAAATAAATTGGTTAACAGGTATTTTAGAACAAGTAGAATTTTCTGTAAAAATTACAGATAATATATTATAAACTAATTAAACAATGTAAAATTGACTAAAAACTAAAATATTTTTACAATGGATATTGAAAAAATATATCCAAGTATTCCAAGACTTAAAAGTATACAAATAGTAATAAAAAAATTAAATCAATTTATAAATGATATAAACAGAATAAATATTATAGAAGAAGGTTTAACATTAATACACAACAGTTTATATTTTAAATATAAAAATAAATTTTGGAATATACACAAAGAATTGATTAAGAGTTGTACAATTAGCAGCTTAATGTTATCAATATTTATAAATGAATAAGAAACTATTATAATTAAAAAAAAAGAATTACTCAAGAAATAATACATTATTCTAAAAATGTTGATGATATTTTAATTATTGGTAATAAAAGGGCTACGAGTACTATTTATAATAATTTTAATAATAATATGTATAATATTAAATTTAATCTGGACCATCTGATGAGTGCTGGTTTAGCACGAAATATGTATATTGGTGATTATTTATCTTTTCAACATGTGTGTGATCAGGTGGGTCAGCAATATAAGATGGCACTGAGAGTTGTGGGTCATGTGAAAGTCTGAGTTCTAATCCCGCATATATTACATATATAAATGCAGGTGTAAGCCTATACAATGCATTAAAAGTAGCATTGGAAAATAAAATTAAATATTTAGACATTGAAATTCACATAAATAATAATAACAAATTTATATTTAAAACAGACAAATTAAGAAAAATTATTCCTATAGACTCACAACAAGCTTGGACACCAAAGATGACAGTCATTAAAAATTTTAAATATAGAAATGATAAATATAGATTAAAAATGTAGCTGATTTACAAAAGAATCAATTTATTAAATTATATAAAGATTATGAATATAACCCTAAAACTATTAATAATATATGGTAATTAATAAATATACCCACAGAAAAGGTAAGTTTTTTAATATTTAGGTTTATTACTGCCTAGCATGTTTTCAATATATTTACTATATCATATTCACGGTAAATATATTGAAAACATGCCAGGCAGTAAAAAACCTAAATATTAAAAAAACCTACCTTTTCTGTGAGTATATTCATTAATTATCAGATATTATATTGGCTCAGAGAAGAATATACTTTTTAATTCTAATAAATATTAAATAATGACATTTCTATTCTGTGCAAAATGATTATAATGATGTTAGTAACAATAGTTCAAATAATAAATGGATCAAAATTTCATATTATTCCAAAATTTATAATAAATTAATAGTAAACAAAAATTATATTGATAAGCATATAAATATTGGATGATCAAATAGTAAAAGTCTGGATAAATTAATAGGTAATTATTAATTAAAAGGTGATATAAAATACAAAAAAGGAATAGTATATAAAATTGTGACCATGGTAATATGATTTACTTTGGCCACACAGGAAAACAGAGGTAAGAGCCAAAGAGCATAACAATGCGGTTAATAAGTGAGATGATAAATCTGCTTTATACATTCACTGCTTAACATATAGTCATTAAATAGATGCTGAAAAAAATATTTTAACTTTTAAATTACATTAAAGATCAAACTTTACATGAAAATTTTATTCTATTTTATTGTTTTATTTTCATTATGGAACAGTAGACGGTGTTCTATCTGCAATAATTGGTTAACATTAAAATAGATGCTTATCATTTGAAAAGGACACAAAATCATGTGTCAAAAAAAACACGCTTTTTACATATAATTATTATAATTATTGTATATATTTATTATAATTAGTATTATGAATATGGAGCTATTAATAATAGCAGCAAATAATTCATATCTCCATCTCACACAATAAATAAATAAATACAGCTCTCTACTCTAATGGCATCTTTAGTAAGCTTGGGTAATTTCCATTACTAAAACTAGTTTCTGGCTTTTGGCCTTATCATTAAGGCTTGAGATTCAAAGTTTTAAAATAAGTCAGTTATGAATCTAATGCATTAATGACTGGTAATCATTGACTAATCAAGCTTATTACAGAATGGTGCTATAGTGAATAGGTGTCCTTCGTTTGTTATATATCGCAGTAATAATAGTATCAAAAAATTACTGCTTTCTTAAATTTACTTTTAATTAAAATATGTATAAATTGCAGTATCAGTTTTACAATACTCTACAGCTAGCTACATAATCTTAAAAATCAATAAATCCTGGTACCAATCAGATTGAAGATCAAAAAGCCAGAACTATTCTGCATATCTATTAAGCACTTTGATCTGGTATTCATTCTTAACTTGTACTTAGTTCTAGAAGGGATATAAAGTATGATACTGATGTATCCAGTGATAGACTCATTTAAAGTCACAAAAAATGTTCAGTGAAATTTAGAGTTAATTTAAAAACTGTATGATAAATGTTAACAAAAAAATAATATCAATTGAGAATCTAAAGTCAACCCAAAGTTATTTTACTGATACTAATTACCCATGGTTATATAATTAATGAGTATTATTCAAATATATTAATTTTGAAATGAATAAAATATTTTTAAGAGATAATTCTGAAAATGTATAAATATATGTATTGTTATATGAAAAAGCATATATTTAATATAAATTAATTGCATAGTGCTAGCTGAAACTCATATGTAGTAAAATCTCTACTTCCTAACAATAAATAAATTCGAGTTTTACTACCTGTCTTATGAATACAAAGTCTAAAAAGCAGCATAGGTAAGTGGTAACCTCTTGTCTAGATACTGCAAAGATGTTAGACATGCTGAAATTTCAGACTAGTATAAGCAAGAAATGTGAAATTGCATTAGCTCAAATCTTAATAGGTAATAAACAAACATATTTCATGTTATGTATAAAAGCAATATTAATATAATAAACTTTTTACCCAAGTTTGAATTTTAATATACTTAACATCTTT
The DNA here is from genome assembly GCA_028023455.1 of Epiperipatus broadwayi. Classification (NCBI taxonomy): domain Eukaryota; kingdom Metazoa; phylum Onychophora; class Udeonychophora; order Euonychophora; family Peripatidae; genus Epiperipatus; species Epiperipatus broadwayi. The sequence goes on along the minus strand of JAQFVV010012429.1, from coordinate 2,104,071 downwards.
GCTGCATATAGGTAAGATTCTATTTTTTACTTATATTGCTTTATTCAGATTTTGTTTTTAATAAAAGTAGCTGCATTAAATCTATCTATCATTAATAAATACTGATTTTACTATATTTGAATTTCAACCAGCATTATGTAATTGTTACATTAATCTTGTTTTCCATCTTTAACATGAAATGTGTTTGTTTATTAGTGATTAAGATCTAAACTAAAGTAGTTTCATGCTTCTTCTTTACACAAGTCTTAATTTCAATATTATTGGGTTCTGCAACTTACTATCTATAATACAAACCTTCCATTATAATTTAACATTTATTATTCATAATATGCAGTTTTTAGTTGCACTTGCTTCTGAGGTTCTTGCTCACACAACAGATGATTGTTGGGATATGTCCATCTGGCCTGGATTGCTTGTCTGGTGCATTCTTTATCTGGTGTTACTTCAGTTCAGTGACATTGATTTATCTGATGGTGAGTTGACTATCATATACTGTCTTGTCACTACTCTCTCGTACTTGAATTCTGTGATTTTTCTTTTGTGTGTGACATTCTACTATACCTGATAGATGATTTCATCTTTTTCTCTCAAACATTAATTCACTTGGAGATTTTACCATTGCAGTAGAGGAAATTATGTGTTGATGAAAAATACTCTGCTTCATTTTATTTGCCAATCATTTCCTTCAGCTTTTAACAGCACTTTCTTTACCTCCTGAATCTTTCAGTTAGCCAATTACTTTCTACTTGAATCAGAGGAATCATTATGTGTTGTACTCCTTTTTAAATCAACTAACATGAAAACTGTTCCATTGTCAGAGATGATCATCTCTAGAATGCCGAACACTGTAAATGCATGTTGTGTGATATTGATGAGGCTTTGTTTTCTATGTATACTTCTACCATATACGCATCTTAAAGCATTAGAAATTGAGGCTGTGTGGTCAGTGTATTCTTTGCCACAGTCTTATAGTTTCTGGCTAAGCCGCATCTCTAGTTTTGGTGGTTAAATTTAACCTTAATTTACAGTTATGTCATTGCTGGATAAACTTTTGTATAGCCATCTATATTTCTGACCCTAAGCTACCATTTTTATTCTTACTATCCCCAAATGTTTGCTGTTATAACTAAATTATTTTTGCTCTGCACTTAGGTAAGATCCTTATCTTGAATCACATGTAATACATGCATTAATAATTCCTTTTGTTTCTGTCAGGTAGCCTCATGAACTGCTGATAGTCTGGACCTTGACCATTCTTTACAAACCCATTTCTGTAGAAATCTAATTCCTTATAATCCTTCATCCACTTTACAATGTTACAGATATTTATACATTCACTGTTTGCTAAATCTACCATATTTATAGCTAACTTTTTATTTGTAACTTCTGATGCATCTGGTACCCTACTAAGGGCATCCACATGTGGACTACATTTCCCTTAAATGTGAACTAACTTAATGTTATATGCATTAAGGAAATTTATCCATCTTATAATTCTTGGAGATATGTGCAGTTTTACTGAATTAAATATCACTAATAATGTTTTATGATCTGTCTGTAAGATAAATTGTTTACCTTACACATACTGATGGAGCTTTTTAAATCCTACTATTAAAGCTAGAGCATCACAAGCAACATTTCTTTTGTGTTATGTAATACCATATGAAAAACAATATGAAATTGTAGAAAGATTTTTACAGTTTACAAGCCATAAAACAGGATATGATGATAGTAAAAAAAGAGAAATAACATGATATACCATTGTCATATTATCATGCATAGGGCTATGATAATGCAGCCGACATGACAGGAAAATATGAAGGTGCACAAGCAAGAATACTTGAGCAATGCAAAACAGTTTTATTTTCATTATGTGGATGCCACACACTTAATTTGTGTGGAAACAATGCCACAGAATGCATTCCTGAAGCCCTTGGAATTGTACAAACTGTTTACAACTTTAGTTCTAGTCCACAGCCATGGAAAATCTTACAGAAATGCAATGACTGTTCTCTTCACATGTCTAATACATGGTGGTCAGACCATGTTGAAAGTATACAGCCCTTTGTAGCCCACCTGTCAGGCATCATATTAGCATTATGAAAGCTCTTGGGGTTGAACCTAACTGCCAAAGTAAGATGAATGGAGCTTTGCCTTATGTCACATCCTTCGTGTGATAATATCTGTTGTATGGTATAAAATATTAGTTCCAGTTGATATCTGTAACAAGAGTATTTAGTCCAGAAATGCTATGCTTGATGTCGAAATGTCAAACTTAAAAAGCTTGATTGCAAAACTGACAAATCTTTGGAATAACTGGAAAGGTATGTGGAGTGAAGCTAAGCATGTTGCTTGTAATTTGTACATAGAAGTAAAACTCTTCGAAACTCAGGGGAGGGGAGAACAAAATGCAAAAGAAACGTTTCATGATGAAAGTGCTATAGAAGAAGCAGATTTGTCAAAACGAGATGAAATTTGATGAATCCCCGAGAAAGTGGAATATCTATTGAGTAACATTAAAATTTACTTTAATACTAAAATTTACATCTACTAAAATTGTGTAAAACTAGTTACATAATAAAGTGGAAATACATTAAAACATCAGTTAATAATGAGAAAGAACTGAAAAGTAAAATCTGATTAAGTATAAATACAATTGTCAATAACTAACAATTGAATTCTAGAAGGATCTAATGTTTAAAAAAACCTTAATAGTTAATAAAAAAAGCTTACCACCTGGATAAAGATAAAACAGATAGATTACTCCAAAAAACAAACGAGAAAACTGTTTGAACAGGTGAAAAAAAAGAAAGCCCTTTTTTCTCAGTCCCTCGTGTTTTCACAACTGGGTTGCACACCGATGTGAAGCAGCAAAAGGAACCAGTGGGGATTTGTTTCCAGACCCAGGATGAGTAGGGATCAAACAGATTGCCCCAATTTTATTATAATTTACATATGCCTCATGGGCCCACAGAAGACATTTGCCAGAAATTGGGTAAATAGTGATTTTAATTAACTATTAAGTGTATGATTAAGCAAGGAATTAATACTTCCCGGAAAGTGTCAAAGAAAGTGTGTAGAGTGAAAATGAATTTATATGTATTCATATTATAATCTATGTATAGCGTATAACTATATGTGTATCTATATTACTAGAATTATATTGTTCTATATTAAAATTAGTTTAGAAAATTGATCTGCAATGAGATTATTTACTTTGCTGAGAAGGGAAATAAATTTAGAAATCATATTGTTAGTCTTACTCAAGGGATGGTTAAGATTAAGACATAGCAGAAAGCATATTTCAGAAAGTTTGTCTTCTATATAATATTGGATGTTATTAGTGGACTGGATTGTTTGCTTCAATACAGCAGTGAACATTTCCGAGTTTAGCTTCGTCTGAAAATACCCATCAATTTCTCAAGATGAACTAGAAGAAAAATCAGAACTACTAGCAGATCAATATCCTGCTGATATCAGTGAAGATCATGTAATGGAGGCAAGTCATTTGCCATCTGGTCATCAAGTAAATTTTAAAGGGCCAACCAAGTCCATTGGAGCTATTGAATTGCCTGAAAAGATATGCTTTCCAAAAATATATGTCTGCCTCTGTATTCTGTTAACAATTCCTGGCACTGTCGCCTCTGGAAAGCACTAATTCAGCAAACTGAAGCGGATACAAAATAGATCTAAGATTGACTGTCATAGGTACGACTAGTAGATTTGGAAAGACTCAGTATTGCGTCTGATCGTGCAAAAACGATTGATTCACAATTTGGCCAGAAAAAAGGCTAGGAAAGCACCTTTGTTTAGCAGAATATAAATGTCATTACACTCAACTATAACTTACGAGCTTGTAATCAATCTAGAATTCAATTCATTGCTTATGCATATTGTTTATATACTGTGCATTATTGTTTTTATTATCTTTTACAGAAGTACCTGCCTTCTTTTTAATATATTTGCAAATATGTTTGAATGTAATTAATATACTGTATATACAATTATGACATTATCGATTTACGAGTATTGAGGGGGGCCATATTAGTCTTGCTCCAGCACTTAATAATCTTCTCGGCGGCCCTGCTTATAATATGTATTTCTATACTCGTTCGGGTGATTTATATATTAAATCAATAATGATTGTATATTTTTGTAAAACTAATTTTCTTTGCAAAAAAAAAAAAAAAATTGCATGAGAGAAAAACTAAATTAATACTAAAAATGTATAACGAAAAAATATACTGTCATTAGACTGTCTATTTTGGGACTCTTTAGTAGTTTAAAAAACATATCTAAAAATTCAATTTATAATTTTGTTATTTAATTTGAGTAAATTAATAAAAAAAAACTCGCCTAAAAATATCAAATTATTATTAACAAACATTTTAACACAAAGAGAAAATTATCGAGATAGACAATTATATCAGTTAGCCAATAGCAGAATGAGTTGTTAACACGTGATACATCTTTCTTTAATTTCCTTTTTTCCCCCACTGTCTTCACTCTACTATATCATTTCTATTTTAGTTTAGCGGGAATATTATTAAAGGGAATATGGAAGAATCTACTAATCATCAAAACGGTGAAAGTCAAGAAGAGTTTCAAGAAAACTATAATTTTGCCGAAGACTCTGGTTTTACTGGGGAAGGTCAAGTTGAAACGTTACAAGATGGAACCGCTGAAGCCAGTGGTGATGCCCAGGCTGGGGATAAAATCAACGCCAAAGATGATGACGAGAGGTATTCGTAATTGCTGAACTTTAAGAGTCAAATATCTCATTTTCATTATCTTGTTTTAATGTAAACATTTGGTCTTTCTCTAATTTAGTTTTTTTTTTTTTTACAAATTAACAAAAATTTAAAAAAAAAAAAAAAAGTAAAATCTAACATGGCGGAATTCTTAACAAGTACCAGTACATTGAAACACGTGATTAGCTTTTTTTTTTTTTTAAGCTTATTTTAATTAGTTTGGTTAATGCTAAATATGTTTATTTGTTTTTCCTTTTAAAATTTATCAAAAAAATGTCTTCGCTAAATTATTTTTTTTCTTTTACTTTGTCTTATTGTTACTCTAATAAAATTTTGCGCTTCTATCTTTAGAAGCTTTGTGTTAGTCATGACATGAAAACGATGATGCCATGCCAAGCTAAACCGGCTTTGGCTGGTTTGATCGAGCTTTTATTGGATGTTGGTGCTGTAAGTACAGTTTGGATGTACGCATGAGTGGATGTGATCCAGCAAGGTGACGTCATTGAAGTTGATGCTTTGATTCATTATTTTATTTACCAAGTTATATTTAATTGTTTTTAATTGTTAATTTTATTAATTTCTTGTAAAGCACAGTTTTCTCAGTATTTTTTTTTAAAATTTAATTTAATTTTGTTTGTAGTATATTATTTAATGTGAAATGGGCTCGTATCTAATGTATTAATTTATTATCGGGCTCCAATATGAGACTTGCACTTTTTTAAAAACCTGTAATTTAAACAAAGGCACAGTTTCTTTTTTCCATTTTAAAACTTTGTTCAATTTTTGTTTTAAAGTATAAAAGTAATATTCAATTGTAATTTTTACATTAATTACGCGATTTCTAAGTTGGATTTATTCATAATTTTTTAAAAGTATCTTTAGTGAAATTTAGGCCATTAGTTTTTAGTTAGATTATATATTTAAGCATGTCGCATCTACCTGAGATAGTCCATGGCCTTTGTAGGTCGATATTGAATTCAGCTGAAGTTATCGGCAGGATTCCAAGCATGAAGGTGAGAATTTTGAAAAAACCAAATACATTATTACAAAGCTTTTATATATATATATATATTTTGTAAAAATAATGAAAAAAGCTTTTAATTCATTAATTTTAGTTCAAGTTAAAGCATGATTTAATTGTTAAAAAGTTTTCAAATTTAGTTGCTTGTAATTTTTGCCTAAATTATTATTTATTCATGCTTTGCTGAAAAGTGTACTTGGTAACTTGTTTAATTTTATCATTTCTTTTGGTGCTACTTAAATTTTAATCAATATTTTAAAAGTAAATTTTTTTTATTAAATTAGTTTTCTATATCAAACTTTCAGAATAATTTAAACTTTGGATTCTTAAGAGTGACTAGTTCTCCAGTTAAAGTTATTGACATTTTATTATTGTTTCCAATTTTAATTCCAAACTTTAATTTCCAACAGGTAGACCACCGAACCGCAGCCCAGTTGGCACAATGGCATAAGGCTGGGATCTTACTGGTGATTCATTGTGCTTGTTTATAGGCCGTTTTTTTATTTTTATTTTCTTTTTATTAAAAAAGAAAGTTAATTTCTGAGTTATTTGTAACTTTTTCTATTATTTTCCCAGATACAGTTAATTTCTTTACATCTAAAGCAGTCACAATTATTCATAAGTATTCTCTTTAAGGTACAGACTCTAGTGGATCTGCTTGAAACTGTTACTGTTCAGTAACTTTTATTAACGGTTTGTCTAATGGCAGAAAAAATAAATTAATAAAGTAAAAATAAAAAGTAATGTAAAGTAAATATGAGGGCATGTTAGATAATAATGTTTTATTTAACTAATTCTAATAGCAGTTTTTTTTACCCCCTTTCAGAAAACTTTTTGTTGGTGGATTAAGCTGGGAAACGACCCAAAGTAAGTAGTTTAAAATTCATTAGATTTTTTTGGTTTAATTTCTTGATAGATTTTAATATTTTAATTTTTTTTATTTTTAATGACATTTTTTAAAAAATATAAAAATTTAAATATTGTAAATAGCAACAATTAAAATTCGAGCTCTGTGGTGGTTTTATTTTTTTTGAATAAATATAATTTCAAGCAAAATGTTTTTTTCGTTTCTGAAAGCTGCCTAAATAGATGTTTTATATGCAAAAATTATAATGTATGCCACTATTACAATGCGATTTAATCGATGATTAGTCAAATTAGGTTCATTAACAAAAAAGTATTGCAACAATTGGAAGTTCAAGTAGGAAGTAAGTGAAAAATAGAATAAAATTTTTTTTTGGCTCATTTGTTGAAATTTTTGGTGAATGTACATCAGCTATAAATGATAATGAGAGTCGTTCTCATTAAATAAGCTTTAAGAGAAATCACTTATGTAAGCCATCAAGATGTCTATTTTAAAAAAGGCCAAAATTGTTTTTTTTTGCTCTAAAATCTTATAGTATATTTGGGTTTTTGTAACTTGATGTAATGCATGTAGCGAAAATATTTCTTTATAAAAAAAATTAGCATTACTATATAATATTTTATGTTCTTAATATGTTTTAAAAAAAAAAAATCTATGTATATTACTTTAAAAAAAAAAGCCAGTATCTAATAATGTAAAGCAAAATACTCATTAAATCTGTTTTCTGATGTTTTTTAAAATCCTTTTTCAGCCGATTGCAATGGCATCTAAGAATCTTAGCTAAAATTAAAGGGTAAAGGTTTACTTTAGCGACCAGAGCATATTCGCCATCTAGTTTTTAAAATTAGAACTAAAATCTTATGTATCTGCTCCTATATTATAATTACAGTAAATATTTATAATTAACACGTAAAAGATAATGATAAAAAAAAGCATTTAACTTTTTAAGCATAATTATGCCCTATACATACTAGGAAGTTGGAGAAAAAGGCAGCAGTGCTATATCTATCGCGGATGGCAAATCCACATATTCTCAATATTCTGGGTATGTATGTCTTGGTCTTCGGGATTCACGAAGTTGTCCTGATGGACGACAACTGAATGCATGTATACCCCATTGCTGAGTCTGCTGATATTATTGTACGCAGCCCAGCCATCTGAAATTGAGTACCTGGTAAAATGCTCCGCTGGATTAGGGCCTCCAATGTGCCAGCCGTTCTAGCCGCAACTTGTCAAGAAGCACTTCCTTGACACACTTTCAATACCGCCAAAGACCCAATGTCCTCTACGTATAGTCTCCCTGTGGTATTTTCTGTGGAAATAATGTTTCGTTGAAATCGACGACTAATGGCTCCCCATTGTCATCCATTTCGCCGAGAACCATCAGATTTGTGTCTAAATATTTGGCACACTCTTCACTACAAAAATTTTCCCAGTCAATGATTATTTTCTTGCTTACGCCTTTTTTTTTTATTTATTTATAATAAGTGCTATAAATCTAGATAGTTTAAATTGTTAAGTTATAAATGTTGATAGTTTAAATTCTTAAGTTTCAAATAATTTACTATTTATTTTAATTAATCTGTGTAATTATTTCAATTTCTTTACATGGTAAATATTTTTTTTATTTTTTACATTTTAATAAATTTTAATGTAATTGTTATATAATAGCATATACATAAGATTTACGTATAATAATTTTGAAAACTAGAGGGCGAACATGATATTTATGTTGTGGTCGCTAAAGTAAACCTTTACCAATTAAAGTATATCATGTTGATTACAATTATTGAATGTAGATAAAATAATGCATGACATATATTACGAATTGATCTGCAGAAAATTTTTTTAAAATTGTATTAAATGTCACATTTTTTGAAAGAATTGTACGAATTTCTGAAATCATGTTTGTAGAAAATGTGAAAAATTATTATTACTGTATATTTTTCCCCTTACAACAATTGTTTTTACAATTCCAACTTATTACAAATTATTATTTGTAATTACAAATATATTCTAGATTTATTATTTTATGTTGATCTTTAATAATTCATATTCCTAATTCAATATTTTTTCAAATAGGTTAAAACTTTAAAAGAACACTTAGTATTTACAAATCATTTGCATTGAATTAGTTTATCAGGTTATGTACTTGTAACCAAACCACCTATAATGAAGCAGAACTTATCATTTGTTGTGTAGGTTCATTTTTTTTTTTGAAGAAATGTTAGTTGCAAGTCATATTTAAAGTTTTCCCATCATCTATATTTATTTCTCCAGAATGGATTTGAATAACTCTTAATTACTGTACTCAAATTATTATTTTTTTTTTCAAAATGGAAACATTTATTAATTTACAGGAATTTGACATTTTTATTATAAAACATATGTTCCTTTCTTTATTACATTCATTATTTATTAAATGTTAAGTGAATTACATAACTTGTTAATCTGATAGCCATGAAAAGTTGAAGCTCTTATAATGTTAGGGTTAAAAGAGATGTGAAATATTAGTTGTTGGATTAGTAGTATTGTGCCTACGATTTATTCTAACTATTCTACATATTTGAATGCATAATTATGTGTCCAATTAGTATACTGTGTATATATATAATTTGTTTTGAATTTAATAACTTAATACTAATTTTTATTTTGTAGAGGATCTAAAGGATTACTTTGGTACATTTGGTGAGATTGTTGATATTACAATAAAAACTGATCCTGTTACTGGCCGGTCGAGAGGTTTTGGTTTTGTTTTGTTCACAGATATTGGAGCTGTAGATAAGGTAATTATGTATGCATTTCTTTTTTTATACTGATAAATTTCTTGATTATTATTTATTATTTATTAATTTTATTTAAGGTGATGGCACAACAAACCCATACTTTAAACAGTCGGACAATAGATCCTAAAAGAGCAAAGGCTCGAGGTGGCAAAGAACCTATCAAAAAAATATTTGTTGGTGGCCTTGATCCAGAATTTCCAGAATCAGATCTCAGGGAATATTTCGGAAAATTTGGAAAGGTCTTAATATATTTTAAGTTTTCTAATTTTTGAATAAATGGTCTAGATAAACATTAATATATATTTTGTACATTTAGATTGAAGATATCGAACTTCCATTTGATAAGGTTAAAAACCAAAGGCGAGCATTTTGTTTTATCACATTTGAAACTGAAGAAATTGTTGATGAAATTTGTAAACAAGCAAAACAGACTATTGGTACCAAAGAGGTATGTTTTCTTGGGGTTTTTTTTTTATTCATCTGTAAATATTTTCCTTTGTAATTTTCTTCCTTTCTTTTAGTGTGATGTTAAAAAGGCTACACCAAGAACAGATGCTAAACGAGGTGGTTATGCTGTACAAGCTTATGGATATATTGGCAGGGGAAGAGGACGAGGTTATTTTTTGTTGTTATTGATTGTTATAAATTTTTTGCCCCCAGATTATATTTCAACTGCTCATTATTTTAAAATATTTAGGTAGTTACAATCAGAATCAAAGTTGGGCTCAAAGCAATTATAATTATAATCAAAGTTATGGTTATGGTCAAGGATATGGTCCATACAGTGGTTATGGATATGGACCAGGCTACGATTATTCAAGCTGGTACGATCAGTCTGGTTATGGAAGTGGTTATGGCAGTTATGGTGGTTATAGCGGTTACGGAGGTGTGAATAAAATTGTTAGCTTTCTAAAATTTCTATTTTTTATATATATATATATATTTGAATAACATAATAAGGTTAGAGAAAGGATTTGTACAAGATTCAATTTCAAATTTATGCCAATTTATATATTAAAATCCCTTCCTTTTAAAATCTTTAAAGGGTTATACTAGCGAAGTGGGATAGTTTAAGGTTTACTGGGGATATTTTTTTAATTATAGACAAATTTAAATTTTATATTTATATTTTAAGATATTAATATGCAGTTATTATATCCTCATTATTTAGTTCCTAAACATTCCCAGCTAGGAAAAAATAAGTTATAGAAGAAATAAAATTAGTAAAAAAAAAAAAAAAAAGATTTTTCTTGACATATTCTTTCTCCCCCTTTTAGGTTACGATTACAGTAACTGGGGTTATGGACAAGATCAGCAAGGGGGTATGTTGTCCAATCAACTTTCCCCTAGCTCTTCCAATTAATGTTAGTCATGCTGATTTTAATAATGGTTAATTAAAGTGAATTTTTTAAATCTAATTTTCTTATTACCTCTTTAATTTGTATGGTGTCTCACTACATTACATCTTTTTCATAGGTCAACAGCAAACCAATTACGGCAAGACGCAAAAAAGAGGTGGCCATACTGCAAACTACCATCCATATAACAGGCAGTAAATCTAATAAGTCAAGGCAAAATATACATTATAGATAGGTAATGATATTGTAACTTAAAATTATTGCATGTTAAATTTATCTTTTTATTGATTTAATTTTTTTTTTTTTTTTTACAGATCTTATTGATCTTCTTGTGAGTCCTGTGTATGATAATTTTAAAAGCACCAGACCAAATTGCATAAAATTATCAGTGTTTTATCGTCTTTGGCATTTTTATGTAATTTTTTTTTTTTTTGTCATTAAATATTTGTCCACATAATCAGTTTTTTTATTAGAATTTGCATTTGTTTTGTTTTTTTTTAATTTTATTTAAAAAAGTTGATTTGGTAATTTTAATATTGGTATTGATAGATTTTCATTATCAAGGCAGATTTATAAAAGATGAAATGGTAAGGAAATACTTATATAAAAAAAAGTTCTACATTATTAGCTTTCTCATACTTATATAAAAAAAAGTTCTATATATTTATTTATTAGCTTTCTCATTAAAAGACATAATTTGTTGTAAAGAAAAAAGTCAATACTATTGATCCATAAATTTGACTCTTATAAGATCAATAGCCGTTAAATTCTATTTATGAACACAAATAAGCATAACTCCCCATGGTTTGTCTAAAACTGATGGTGAAACTCCAATAAGATCTAGAAGGGTCAAATTCAACTGGTTTTTGTTGTTGGATATAGGGGGATAAAACTTGAAACTTCATAAAAAGCTTTTTAAATGCTAAAATTATCATTTATAGATTCTTGGTTAAAAATCCCAGAAAAAGAAATTTTGGTTAATTAAACTAGATCTTGTGTAGTGAAACAGTATCTAGTCCAATCATGTGAAAGAATAGCCACTGTAAAGATAAACTTGAATATATATGATACTTCTCATAGTAATATTTTGAGTAACCAGAATTGAAATTTTTTGTCAAAAAGGCACTATATTATACTAGTATAATATACAAGTGCTAATGAAGCAATCTGAAATATTACCGTAACAATTTCAAATGAATGCCGGTCAACTTTCCAAAAAATGGTTATTTTATAGAAATTATTTTAGATGTAAGTTTACATAAATGACAAATACAAGTTTGGCTATAAATCAAGATTACTCCTTAATTGCATGGATATTTATTGTGTTTTAAGTGATTAAAATTTTTTGTTAAGGTGAAAGATTGAACATACTTTAATAATGAATGTGGCACTAGTTTTTGAAAAGAACATCTAAATTTTATATCTTGGTTAAATGCCATTTCTATATAAAGGAACTTTTTCCTGCATTTTCTGGAAGGTCAACCATTAAATAAAGTGACAGAAATCTGAGTCTTGCAGTTGTAAAATTTTGTATCTATTGGCTAGGATCACTATTGGAAAGCAATTTGTCTAGAAATAATTTTGATGGTTTTCTGCATTTAAGAATTTTAGAAACTTTAGATGATTTTTCCAAATAGAATATAAGCTGGGATTAGATCAATAATGATAGCAGCACTTCTTTATTTTGAAAGCAGATTTAAATGTGAATTGTGTCAGCAGCAGCTTTTGCTAAATTCGATCTTTTATATTTTAGCTGACTCTTCATTTGGTAGAATGATTCTGACCAGTAGTCTGTAGAAAGCACTAATATTTGGTTATAACTTTTGGGTCATTGGGGATTTATTTGATTTTATGATTGCTATATTTTTGTTTTTATGCTAAATTCTTGTTGTTATTTATTAATGCATCTGAAACTTTGCCACCCGAAAGGCTTTAGATGCTAATTTTTTTTAGAAAGTGAAAGTATGTTATCTGCTAGTTAAAAGCAACTTCATCAAAATTGCTGATTTTATTGGATTGATATTAAAGGAATAAGATATAATTTTGCTATAGGGATACTTTTTATTAATTTTTCATTAGAAGTTATACGATTTGCAATGCCATTTAGCAGTGACAACAATGATTATAAAAGTGAACAGTCCTGTTGCTAAATTCTTGTTGTTATTTATTAATGCATCTGAAACTTTGCCACCCGAAAGGCTTTAGATGCTAATTTTTTTTAGAAAGTGAAAGTAGGTTATCTGCTAGTTAAAAGCAACTTCATCAAAATTGCTGATTTTATTGGATTGATATTAAAGGAATAAGATATTATAATTTTGCTATAGGGATACTTTTTATTAATTTTTCATTAGAAGTTATACGATTTGCAATGTCATTTAGCAGTGACAACAATGATTATAAAAGTGAACAGTCCTGTTCATTTTTCTAGCATTATTCAATTTTTAAATTTGTCAGCAATTTTCAGATTCTTTGTTAGACAAATATCTCTTCAAAGATTACTGACTTTAAATCTGCTTTCAATATTGGTAACTTATAATTAATATATATCTCAGTGAATTAGAGGAATTTCATTCAAGATAATTCATCCTTCAGTTAGCTTTCTTAACTCTGAGCAAAACTATTGAAATGTGGATTTCAGGAGTAAGATTTTATTCTTATTTATTCAACATCAGTAAAATAACGATAAGCCATTTTTGTTTAAACAAAAATTAATCTGTTCCCATCTCTGAATGAAATGTTTTTTCTTGCTTGATATTAAAAATTGTCAATATGATCATTTGCAAATCCTGAAATATTTCTATGTAAAATGAAAATTTATCAATATATATAGAAAGAGTTGACCAAGTCTTGTTTATATTGAAATTTCTAAATATTGGATAATAATTATTCTAATAGTGCTTGAGATTTTATCTTAAATACAGTATTTATAAAAAGCACATTATTACAATGATATGCACTGGTAGGATTGTTTCTTAAGGTACTATGTAATAGATTATCATTTCAAAATATAAGGATCCTTATCTGTAATCTTGGAATGGCTATTTTTTATAATACTGCCCAAAATACTGTATTTTTCATAATTTGTTGGCTAATATGGATATAATTTTTTGTATACGAATGCATATTGTTGGAGGATTGGCTATGATTCATGATCCTTGAGCTTATCTGCCATTGTATTAAAAGCATGCAGAGCAAAAATAAATGGAATCCTTGGAGGTTTTTAAATTGAATTCTGGAAACGACAGCTGGGCTATAATCTACAAGCCTTTAGAATTCCATAATCTGTTTCTCCTGCACCAAATTGTTCAGGATCTTTATATTTGGAGTTTGCTTAATAGTAATAAGATAATGCAAATTAGAAGTTGAAAAAAAAAAAAACTCCTTTGTTTTATATTCTCATCAAGTATATCAAGTTTATGCCTGATTCATGTGGTAATACTATTAAAATATGCTATTGAGCTTTTATCAGTCCAATTCTTGTTGAATTGATAAAGTGGGTATATCAAAAAACGTATTAACCATTCATTTGATAGGATTAAATTTTTCAAATACTAGTTTTGGTGCTTCAAATAGAAAAAAAAAAATCACAATTTATTTTGCAGCTTTTAATCCATATTCCTAAATTTTATCACTTGCATCTTTTACCCTTTAATTCTAGAAGTTCCACGATCATATTATTCACTTAAGGAATGCATTGTTTCATTTTATTGTAGTTTTTTTTTTTTACGAGAACAATCCTGAAATTTATACAAAATGTGGACAATAGTTTATAACATAATTAGTTTTATAATTTTGCACTGTTGCCAATACAATTGCACATACCTTCCACTTTGTAGCTGTGTGGTATTGCTAGGAATGACAATATTATGAGTGTTGCTGAACGTGTTATCATTAAACAATATTATTTTAGTAATAAAGAACAGCCATATAGTTGGGTCTTTGCAGTTTGAAAACCATAAATTCACGTATGTTGTACACAATACAGTAGACAAATATCTTGATTTGTTTACAATATATTTTTAGAAGTGATGTCAGCAGAATATTTGGAATTTTTATGTACATTACTTTTTATAAAAATAACTATTAAATTTTTGTTTTTAATTTTAAAGCAACCAGCAAAAAAAAAACAACTCAAAATTCCATGTTTCCGATAAAGTCTGATCTTTTATTTATGTTTTCATAAAAAAAATTTCATGCAGAAAGTTTTTCCAGTGGAGATTTTCGGTTCTTTACAAACTGCATGCAGGCCATCGAAATCATGTTACACAGTGATAGTTTAGCTATTTATCAAAATTTCAAGATGATGATGTGCCTGAATTCTAATTCATGACTTGAAAAATGACTTGTCATGGCATCACTCCATACATAGCTTGAATCATTTCAATTGTTTTAGTAGGAGTTTTTCCCCAGTTTGAAACAGAATTTAATATTAACACATTCCATTATGGGTTAAAGTATGAAACGGTTGCATTTCATATTGTAACTTGTGATCCAGATGTGCTAAGGCTTGAAAATTTTGTGATGAATAGCTAAATTATGTTGCTGCCTAACACATTCTATTCTGAGATGATATTTCAGGCATCTCTGAGAGAACACTTAATTTGTTAGTGGGACACACCACCGAAATATTTTACAAGAATTAAGCCAAAAAGCAAATGAGAATTTTAATATATTAGAGCTACTATACAAATTATAGATGTAAGCGTTTTCTGATGACAAATTTGTGATAAGAGTATAGCTATTGTAGAAGTATTCCTAGATCAAGTCTAATTTTGTGGCTGTCGGTTATTAGTGTCAATTGTGATTAGAATAATTGACTTTCCCATTAATGTTTAAAAATCATTGAAAAAAAATATTACCAGTACAGCACAATTATTTTCATGTATAGTATTAAATCAAAATTGTAAATTATAGAATACTCACACTTTAATAAAATTTCTGGTAGAAAAAAATATTTTTAAGTGTACCAAAAGAAATCGGCCACTTGATTTGAAATTTGACAATTGGAACTGATAGTGCTAAGATTATAACTGGAAAAAGTGTCTGACATGTTTCTGTTCATTGCATCAGTCATTGGCTAAATTTTGATGTTTGGACCCTAAAAATTAGTGTTAATTTTATATGCAAAAAGACTTTAATTGTAGTCAGTTTAAATCAGTGGTCTTCAACCTTTTCACACTTGCAGCCCAATAAGAATAAGATTTTGTGGACCGGCAGAAGTTTAGATAAATTTTCTTAAAGATGTAACCTGCTTAGCCTTAGATAAGCATAATTGTTTTAATTGACCAAAACAGCACACTAGTTATTGTGTATTGTAATGATGCTTAAATATTACAGTTTACAAACATCGCGCTATATAAAATAATTGATTTATTTATCATCACATGCTAAACACTTTCTCGAGTTGCCTAGTCATACTGCTACAGAAAACATGCAATAACAATCGTTCTCATTAATGTGCTTGCATTTTACGTTTATTATTTCATTGTTAAAATGTGCAAGAATAAAATGTTATTCACCTGAATGTTGAAAAAGTCAAAAGTTTTGATCTTATTTTATTTATTTATTTGGGGGGGGGGGGGGGACAGACAAAAGATAGACTCCAAAGTTATTTTTTGTTTGTTTTTATTTTTAAAAAATGGTAACAGAAATTGGTTTTAAAAATAAAAGTTTTAGTATTTTAGTGGTATACAAATAAAGCCAAAAAAAATATTGCCTTATAGGCCAAAAAAAAGGGCATATTTTTAAACAAAAAAAAAAAAAGGGGCGTATTTTTAAACAAACAAAAAAAGAAAACGAAACTTTAAAAAGTCAAAAGTTTTGATCTTACTTTATTTTGGGGTGGTGGCAGTGTATTGAGAAATACTTTGTAAAAGTTAGAAACAGAACTTATTTTTTGGTTTTTATTTTTAAAAAAAGGTAATAAAAATTGATTTAAAGCCAAAAAAAAAAAAAATCTCCATAGAAAAAATTTAAGAGATCAAAAAGTCATGTTACATTTTATTGTTTTAACAATGCTGATAAGCAGCCATGATTGGCTATCAAAAGACAACCCCCCCCTCCCACAAACATTGTGATAAATAGAAAAATTAATTTATGTATGATTGATTAGATTTTGTTTTTGTTCTGTGTTTTTTTTTTAATCGGTGATGAAAAAATGAATAAAAATTGTTCATATTAATTAAAAGTTTAAAATATTATTTTGTTATGCTAGTCTAGCTGCGGACCAACAGAAAACTTCTGAAGACCACTGGTTTAAATCAATGATTAATATAGTGATATTGTATTATAATGGTTGAGCGTTAAAAGATATTTAATTCTAAGTAGATATTCATGAATAGATAATAACTTGTGGATGATATTTTAAACAAATATTTGAATAAACTTTTACAAATCTGTAATCAGCTTGTGAATAACTTTAATCTTTCCAAATAAAAAATCAAATAACATGATTTTTCCTATTTTTGTGTTGACAAAGTATGCAAAATACATCTTTAAATTTTCTCAAATATTGACTTGTAGATGGAAACCTTTTATATAATTGACCTGATAATTTTGAAGATAAAAATTGTCATTATTTCATAAGTATTTATATATATAAATTTAATAGAAATAATTTTTTTGAAAACTTCAAAAATGAAACTATCAAATTTTATATGATTGACTGAAAATGAATTGTTGAAATTATAACTATGGCAAGAACAATTTTTATTTTCAATAGGACTTGTTATGCAAAGAAATATATTTCAAAATAAATTGTATATTTAATCAAAAATAATGGATAAACATCATAGTAATTTCTAAAACAACTATTAATAAATGATTATATTGTAACAATTGTACTTTGTCATAATAAATGGGGGGGGGGGTGATTACATCATTGTATGTGGATCTAGTGAAAAAGACATTGCAATAATTTATCTGAAGTTTTGTTTAACAAATAGAATTATATCTTAGAATTGCATGCTTCAATGTATGCAGAGTAATTAATTTTTTTACTAATGTTTTTTATAACATTTATGGTGTTTCAATAAAATTTGCATTAATGGGAAAAAAGATCAACATTAGAATGTATAATGTAAAACATTCAATTTCAGTGAATCACTATGAAAAATGTCTGCATTCATTATGCTCATCTGTCCTAGTTCTTATTCCTTACAAAAATTGTTTAAACATTGGTACTAATTAATGAAAAACAAAATGGGGTTATATCTTATTCAAATTTGAAAAATGTTTACTCCAAACATTAAAATTCTGATGAAACCCAACAGATTCAAAAGTCTCTAAAGTAAATATTTAAACCTTTTTTCTATAATAAATTACAAAAAAAATATTGACATGCATATTATAAATACTCCTCCAACTTTGAAATTATATATAAATTTAAAGCTAGCATAGATAATAAACATTTTAAATAAAAACAAAAATTACTTAAAATTATATTTAATAATGGTTTCCATTTTAGTATAATCTCGTTTTGCTTTTAAAGAGACTGCAAAGAATAAATGTTAAAACAATAGAGTTAAAGGAAATCTGCCCAGAAAACTTTGGGATTACATGATAGGTTTTTTTTGCTAATTACTGCTACCATAATGTTCACAAATGTAAAAACGCGTCTTGCAAAAAAAATTCCCAGCTAATAAAATGTTTTAGGAAATTGTAGTATGTGCAAATTGATCTAGAACAAAAACTTGAATCTTGTCAATGTTTTGCACTACTTGGAAGTTCTTTAGTAAAATACTTTATAATAAAACAAATATAACGAAACTAGTTCTCAAAATTGTAATGCATGAATATGCAAATCCCTATATGATTTTAATGATAGTAATTCTAAAGCACTGTCTTTGCCAAGTTCTACATATTTACTTAGTTTTAAAGAATTTTTGCAATTTTATGGTTATATTTTTTATGCAGATATTACAATATTGTAAATAATGTTTATAATAAACAGTCTTTGCTAAGTTCTACATATTTACTTAGTTGTAAACAATTTTTGCAATTTTGTGGTTATATTTTTTATGCAAATATTACAATATTTATTGTAAATAATGTTTATAATAAAACATTTTGAATGATAATTATATAAAGCACTTTTCCTAGAACTATGAAATACTGCTTATAGCATGTACATTATAAAACTTGCTATTGTGAGTTATAAATCATAAAAGTAGAATAATTTGGTTACGAAAAAGATTGAGAGCAACTTTGTAAATGTATTCAAAATTAAAAAAGTACATGAATTTTAATCATTTAAAAACTCTGCTATATATGATAAAAATCAAGTATAAAAAATACATAGCTTATTTGATGTTTTTAACTTTATACTGATTTCAGAATTGGAATAACCATCTTCATATTGCTGAATCCTTAATTAAAGTTTATAAAGTATTTGAACAATGAGTTTATTGCAACATTTTAGACTTCATTGAAATTTATTTGACCTTATATCGATGGAAGTTCTAGGAATTATTTTGCAGTAATTATTGAATGTCATCCAAACTTCAGTAAACTTTATTTCAAAACCACAGTTCTCACTTTATCATATAAATGTACTTAATATCTCGGAGTTGTTACTGTCATTAATTTTGATGCCATTTTAATAAATACAATTTTTCTAATTCATAGTAACTTCAGAAATGCAAATAGCTGCAATTGTAGCAACTGATCCAATTTGGAAGTTAATTTGAATAGTCAGTTAATCTTGCCACTTTTCCTGATATACCACAAATCACAATAATTGTTCTTTATAGTTAATCATTCCAATTTTTGCTTCCAATATTTATGCCTTCATTGCAAAGTACATGCTCATTTTTTATATTGTCCCTTCCCTTTTGCTTCTAAGTTCACAAAACCCAATATGAATGGTAGCTGGGTCTTTATGCGATTCTTAGCATGTTCCTCTACAGTTTTCTGGGAGCTAGGCCCATAATTTATTTTTGTTTGTCATGGTTGTAAATTTTTTTATTTTTTAAAAAGATAATTCAAACAAATTTAACCTACCTTTAAGAAAATAATGATATTTCAGTTAAAAACCATTAGGCAATTAAGAAGAAAAGCCATGGTATTTATTTATCTTAAACTCTGGGCCAATAAACATCTCGCTGCTCTGTGCATGTTGGTTAATAGTATCCATCTTTAGTTTATAAGAGGAGTGGTTACTAGGAATTTGCTTTGCTCTGTTACTTTAATGCTTTGAAGAAGAATCAAAGCATCTTTCAGTTAACAGTAAATTCCTTTGGAGTCCATTCTATTCAAATATGTGTATATATTTTTCTGTTTTTGTGAATAAAAGTGATTTGGGAATGTCCCCTAATTTAAAATTATATATTTAGAAGACATTTTATGGATATCATTTTCATGTGTTATGGTTTAATTTACTGGGGTTTTGAGATATATAAAGCTAGCATATAAGAAAACAGCATTTAAATATATGCACAACAAAGTTTAATTATAAACAAAGCAAAACTCTTGCCAACCAGAGTAATCGATGAATGCCAGAAGGTTTGTGCATAAAATCCCTATCTAATGCCTACTCATCCAATATCCCCAGACTAGTTTCTGCCTTGTGGCCATCATCAGTGAGGAGCTTTGGATCTGAGAGCACTGCACCAAGATCTTGGGAACCCTCCAGCACCCACCTTTTATCTCTACTTAACTACAAAACTATGAGAATGAAATTGAAAACACACAAATATTTTCAATCTAAGCTCAATAGCTTATATAGTCATATGGGTCTAAACTCAGTTCAGCACCCATACATTTTTGTGTCTTTGGCTCTTTAACAACCATAGCCACCACTATCCTATTAGGCAGGATTGGTGTTAAACCATTAAGCATCACATGATCACTATCTTATAAACTATGTGCTAGTATAAGATAGTGATCATGTGATGCTTAAAAGTTTAATTATATATACATTGGTAACTTTTCTTAGACAAATTGTAATTAAATTATAAGCACTAGGAAAGAAAACAAAAAACTATTCTTTAGAAATGTCAAAAGTTTTAATCTGTGAAGTTTTAAAAGTAATTGTCATATTTTTTAAATTATTTTACATAGAGATATTGCTTTTTTTTTAAAAAAAAAAAAACCCGGAGTCTTAGAACTTTAGCTGAACATGGAATCGTGCAATGAATCAATATCCTTCTTTCTTTGTTCTTCTCGTTTCTATATACAAATACATTTTAGATTAGAAAAAAACAACAACAGCATAGATATAACAACTAATAAATTTGAATAAAAATAATACATAAACCATTTAATGAGTAATAACATACTTTTTATTCAATAAAAGTGAAATTTAAATGAACTTGAAATAATGTATTAGGTAGTTTGAAATAGCTTTTTCCAACATAGTTTGAAATAGTAAATATCAATTTTCTTTGTATATTATTGCTGAAAAATATACGTTATGTTATCCAAGGTAAAATTAATTTATCCGCTATAATATAAAGACTTAATTTTATTAAATTAATATATTCAACTGTGTAGTCGTTAAGTTACAACTAAAGCCAAGCATTACACAATTAGTAATGAATTTATAGAATATTCTATATTTTAACTTATTTAATCGGCCTAAAAGCTTTACTGAAATAGTAAAATTCAAATAATCTATAGCATACTTTATGCAGAATTTCATACCTAGAGATAGCAGTATCTAGAACCTTTATATTTGCTAGTGCACTGCAGCTTTTATATCTTTATTTAACCTCTAATTAATGTGTAAAAGATTTTTACAAGTCTTGCCTACTTTGGTGTAATAGAGTGGAAACTAGAGCTCAAGTCCATGAATCGTGGCCCAGATTTGTCACTTCCAATACTTGAACTTTTGAATACTTTAGCAATAAACTATTTTTTAGAAGACAACATGAATCTAAGAGTATTTATTATTGAAGACAGTAATTAATTAAATATACTATTTGGTTTTGCATGTCTTAATTTGTAAACATTCTAATCAGGCACATGCTTTTAATGAATGCACACATCTTCCCCTATTCCAGAAATAGATATATTGCATTGTATTTGACAAATGCTTTTTATTGTATAAAAAGTTAAAATAGACTAGCAGTCATGTTAATTATTAGGTACAGATGTTGCAGACATTCAAAGGTTACTTAAACTAAAAGTTTATCACTGGCTGTTTGATATTAGCTGCTTGTAGATTAGTGTTATCGGTTTCTTTAATTCTAAAATTGGGACCATGCATTTCTGAGAAATGTGAAGTGCCATTTGCATTTGTGACTATCTTCTTGGTTAACTGTTGATGTCTTGATTATTAATAGTGCATTGATTTCACTCGACTCACTTTTTTAAGCTATTCTATATCCAGATGATCATCTGTAGTAAATCTGGAAATAACTTTGATATTGATTTATTATTGAGAGTATTGTTTCAAGGTAGCTGAAAATAATGCCATACTGTCATTACTTCACTTTTGTTTAAAATGTTAAAATTTTTTCATTAAATAAGGGATAATCCCCCAAACTTTGAAAAATTCAATACATTTTTATGAGATGAATGCCATTATCAATGACTATAGCATCAGGTAGTCTGTAATATGCAAATATTTCTCAACTAAACAATTATTTCTCATTATTAACACTGGCAATAGATGCACCCAGTTATTAAATTATCAATTCTGCATGTTGAAATAAATTCATTTACCAAAACTTAATAACTTGTGGGATGGGTAGGTGATGGATTCTTTACTGGATAACTAAGCTTTACTTTGCCAGTTATCACATCTCTTGATATATTTTTCTAAGATGTGTATTCAACCTGGCCACTATACAAAATTGTGAGCTACATATCATTTCTAAGACATTAGTTCTTCCAATGGCAAGAATTACATATTTGCTCAGATGATACATTCTATTGTCATACATATTTAAATGCTTTTGAAGATACACCAGCTTTGTCAATTCATTTTTGTGAAAGCAATCCAGATAGCAACAATTTCATTAATTATAGATGACTGTATGGCAAATATATTTCATTATAGTCTCTTCTGGATGAGGTTTATACCAATCTAGTAATCCTAATAATAAGATATCTAATCTCTTTGTATTGAATTCAGAGTAAGCATTATATGATGCTAAAATTACACTATCCATCAGCCTTATTACAATTACTGATATTAAAATGAAACCTGGTCTAGGTTCAATTTTGGAAATTTGGTATATCATTACTTTTTTCTAATAACTTTTGTGATTACACTCTGTCTTATTTAGATTATTTTGATTTTTGACAATATTAATTATTTACTAAAACTTATTGAACCATAAGTTAGAGTTGCATTTTCATTTATAGCATTTTTTAACTTTAGATTGACTTCTATTATTTATTTATTTTAGATATGGAGACTTACTGTTCACCTCAATGCTAAGATTATTATTATATAATGAATGACTCCAACAAGATGCTATTAGTTTGATCATGTTCTGCTTTTCTGATGTAAATTATTACTTATCAGTTTTTTTCACTGCCTTTTAAATTTTTTATTATATTTTGATATATTAGTCCATTATTGCTAAAATGATAAACTCTAACTATATGGTCTTTCTATTTGTAGACTGCATAGACTTCCTTAACTGTTTTGCAATTTATTGCCATATTTACTAATTGCTTGCTATAAAACACTGGTGGTAAGTATTTTTGTCTACATATCTTTTAAAAGAAGTATCTTGGGAGTTTTTATAAATGATGGCATGAAATTTGGGTTTCTCGAATTTCTGTGTTCTAAAACTATCTCGTAACTAGACATTAAACCAATAAAGCAGACCATAAAAAAATAATAATAATAATTTTTTAAACCAATAAAAAATAATTTTTTTAAACCAATGAAGCAGACCATAAAAAAAAAAAAAAACATTAATTCAAGTTCATATTTTGGTTCCGTGATGATTTTTCCATTTCATAATGTGTAGACAATTTATCCAGGTTAAGATATCTATCTGAATTCGAAGCTTCAATTAATACATTTATACACATGGCAATCATTTCCAAATGAAAATGTTCAATAGTTCATTAATAATATTTTTTTAAAACAATTTTTTAAAAAAAAACTTAAATAATAAGATTAAGCCAGCATGAAACGAAATAAATTCTTCAGCTGAACACACTTTAATTTATTTATAGGATCCCGAGTTCAAAATTGCATATAATAATAATAATATATATTTCTTTATCTGAATTTCTTTATCCTCTTTTAGGAAAACGCTTCTTTTGAAATATAGTTTTTCTTAAGTACTTTTCCTAATAATATTCCAAGACGTATTTATTTTTAAGATTAATTTTCTTTGCTTACTTTTAAATATGAGAGTAGCAAATTTTTTTACTGTTCAAGACATTTCTCCGTTTATATGCTATATTTAATGCCATAAAGTTATTTTTAAATACTGACAAGTATGACCATTTATAATGGACCCAATAACTATAAATTCATTATTAATCCTTACAAATTGCTTTAAAGTTTTATTTCCTAATCGTGTCCTTTCTTACTGTGTAAATAAGAATTATCCTTTAAAATGTATATATAATCTGTTTGCGTTTAGCTAAACAAATCATTTTCATATATGTCAAGATATAAGTAATAACTTTTTCTTTTTTTCTTTTAAAAAAAAAATCATTCTTTATAGTTTCACTGTAATCGAACGTAGCAGCTTCTTTATAATGTTCTTTTTAACTTTAAAAAAAAAAAATTCTCTTTTTTTTTTATATATACTTTTAATCTAACAGGAAAAATAATTAGCATTTTACTTTCAAAATAGTTGAATACAACCGAACGCTTATCTATGGAAATGATTAATAGTTCGTTCCTTAACCTTACTTCCAAGTACAGAAAAATAAACAAGTTAAAGTCATTTAATATATGAGACACTTTAGTTATCCTAGACATTTTTTTACTATAATTTCTATGCCTCAACTGAAATTCAAATTGTCAGAAAAATGGATTACCTTTCTTTTAGCTTCAGCAATTCATGTTTACAAGACGATTTTTAAATAATTATTTTAAACATACTTTTATTTTTTTTAGAAAATAAAGATTTATAAAATTACTTTTTATTAACAAAATTTTACGATCCAGCACTAGTTGAATCAAAACAAGTTCAGCCCCTGAATGACACCTCGATCTCCGTTTTATCTCACAATTTTTCATCCACCTACAATTCATTTAAAAACCAATAAAAACTATTTTTTATTAAATTTTAATATTCTAACAAACCAGCTGTGGAATCAATCTACTGACATAATCAATATAATTTCCCCATACCACGTGACCTTCAGCTGCAAAGTCAAAATTTTATTATTAACAAATATTGTGCAATAATTTTTTTTAAATGATATTTTATATAACACAATAGTAATAAATATAAAATTTAAAGTTATACCCTTTATTAAACCCATAAATATTTCATTGAAATAATTTTATCCACACATTTGTTTTATTTATTTATTTTAAACAATATTGGAATTAAATTACTTTTTTTTATTATGTTTCCATGTCAATGCATGCACATATTCTCACATATGTCTGGCCTTGGATTAATTGTTTAAAATTATTTTTAAAATTACAACAATAGAATGTTAATGAATATTTAATCTAAATAATTTTTATAACTGGAATGTTAAACTATAAAACTAATAACAAATATTCCTATTTTTTTTTTAATAAAAACTTATCATTTTTTAAAACAAATTTATTACTTAATTATTCCAACTTATTTATAATATCTAATTATTATTCTTTAGACATTAAAATGGATTATACAGGAGTTATTTTAGAATACATTTAATACTATTTATCAATTCACAATTATTTTTTAACATTTGCTTATGTTAAATTATTACCTAACATCCCTTATCAAACCAACTGACACTATTAAAATATTTAGATTATCCTATTTTAATAACTGACTTAGTTAATTTCCATTTTTATCATCATTATTTTTTTTAAATCCGAAATTTTTAAACAAAAGGTTAAGCTAAGATAACCTTGATTACCTCTTGGAACTAAGTGACACTTCAGTTAGGTACAATTTTCTCCCCGTTAGAGAAAAAAAAATATTATAAAAATAACACTAATTATAATTTAAACATATATGCTCTTTTTATTACCAACTAATAATTAATAGCTACGTTTGACAAACATTGTCTCTAACTTGCATTATTAACTAATATACTAGCTTTACAAAATTTAATTTTCTTAGAATAAGGTATCAAATTTCTGGCATTGTAGGTACCTCTCGACTTCAATTCTTTATTCCTTACTTTTTATTATACTAAAACAATACTCCTTACTTAAATTTTCTCTAAAATTTGGCATTCTGTCACATTTAAATTTTGCCCTTGCATTCTTCACCTCTTTTCTTCTAACAAGTTTCTCTCTTTGAAGCATTATCTCACCCTTCTTTAACCTAACTTTTGTCTTTCTATTCTTGATCATTTTATTTCTGGATCTCTTAAAATCAGTATCAGTGATCAACTTTCTGTTTACTTTCTTTAGTTTGACTTTTGCTTTTCCCAGATCTCTCTCTGGGTTAACCTCTTTCTTACGAATATTTATATTAAAATTCTTACTTAACTCATCTCCAAACCTTACTCTAACTTTACCCACTTTTTTATTTACTAATTCCACATGTTCTTTAATTATTTCTACATAAACAATATTTTCCAACATTCCTTTTGCTCTCTTAACCTTAGCTTTTCCTCAATCTCTTTCAGGATCAATCTTTTCCTTAAGAATATTTTCATGAAATATCTTTTTTAATTTATCTTTAAATTTTACATTAACTTTATTAACCAATCCCACATGTTCTTTTGTTATTTCTATATCTACCCTAACTTCTTCTAGATTGTATAACTTCTTTGTTTTCTACCTCAACATCAATTCCTTTCTTAGATTCTCTAACCATTTGCTCATCTACACTACCTTTTCCTACAGATTCTTGATTTTCTTTAGACTGACTCTGCAAAATCAAGTCTACCTCTTCTGACTGATTAAGAGCATTTAGTTCTATCTCCTTGGGATAACTTTGAAAATGTACACTTATCTCTACTGACTGTTTTTGTGATCTCTCTTGTGATTCCCTAATTTTCTCTGCTATTTCTACTCGATGCAATTCTAATTCTTGGTTATATCTTTGTATCTCTAATACTGTTTGCTTCATTTCCTGTATATGTCTTAAAGAATCTGCTTTCATCGCTCTTATGTTTTGCAATGTAATTTGAATATCTGATTTCATTTCTTTTTGTATATCTAAACTCACTTGACCTTGAGAAACAAATTCTGTTCTTTCTAGTGATTTTTGAGAGTTAATTTCAATCTTTTCTGGTGAACTTAATTCAACTTCTGAAGTTTGAACACCTTCATTCATTTTATTATAATGCAATTTTATTTCTCCTAACTCTAGAGCACTATTGTCTAACCCTTGAGAACCTAACTGTCCAATTTCTAAATTCTGACCAGTGTCCTTTAATCTTTCACAACTTAATTCTACTTCTTCTGATTGTTTTTGGGACTTTAATTTTATTTTCACACAATTCTGATCTTTATTCTGTACTTCATCGTTCTCAAAATGTTTATTTCCTTCTATTCCTTTTGTTTCAGCACTAACTACTTTAAGGTCTTGATTAGTTATTCCAACAATTTCCTTATGGCCTTCAGCTTCTCCATACACTAATCTATTTTCTTTATTGGCCTGTTCTACATTTAATGGAGGATTCTCACTAGCAGTATCTATTAATACTTTACTTTCCTCCTGAACCTCTATTAACTTAATTTCTGGTTGTTCTACCTTTACATTTTTATCATCTATTTTAATAACTTCTGAGCTTGCTTCCTCATGTTCATTAGATAGATGACTAGTCTTATTAACTAACTCTACAAATTTAGGTTCTTCCTTTCTTATTATTATTATTAAAAATTGCTTAAGAAATGCCTGCTCTAAAAAATCATCATAAACACATTTTAGCCCAGATAAAAGCGCTGAATCTTATTCTGCAATTCTCTTTGATTGCTAAAACATAGATGGAAAACATGACATCATTGGGCAAGATTGAAATAATGGTATTTGTTGATTAGACACATGCCATGTGATCGTGCGATTTGTGCTAAAACACATAAAAACGCCATTTACGTGGCCGAATGTATTTTCACGGCCATGTGTTACATATATGCAACAGTTCTGTTGTACTACACATTGCAGGCCGCGTTGTTGCATCGCAGTAAATTATTTTGGCAAATTCACACACTTTTTTATGGTGTCGTGTAAAGGTATGTGTCTTACAATTATGTATAAATCGTTAATTGTAAATAAAGTTTAATTTTTTTTTATTGAAATCACATGATTTGACCAAGCAATAATTATCGGAGGGTTTACACACTTCTGTAGTCAAGTTTTAACGTGTAAAACCTTGTCAAAGGGTATGTCTGAACAATACTTTGAAGTAGGTAACATGTCAAATAACGTATTCTCGATAACCTCAACGAGACAAAGAACACGGAGCAGGAAAACCTAGACGTTCGATTCTCGCAATTAACGACCACTTTGTTCAAGCTATATGTCTAATATATTATTGTAGCCATGAATAGCTTGTTTTTTAAATTTATTTATACCAAAAAAAGAAACTGTAATAAATGTAAAATTTGTTGATGCATACATTAATAATTAACACTAGTATTAAGGAATTTAACTAAGATTTGGAAAGGATTACAAATGATACTCAACACATTGTTTATAATTTAATTTATTTTAATTTTTAAATATAGATTAAATAAACATAAGTGCATTGAACGACACACATAGTTGGGTTATAAAGTAAACATATATAAAACAAATATTAGCAAGTAATAGAATAATAACTGAATAAGTTATTATTTAACAAGCGTTTAGTTTTAGAATTTAATTTAAGAAATAAGCAAGTTTTTATTTTTAAAATTTTAATCCCAAGTTTCATTAATTGCTATCTTAAGAAATTTATTGATTTCTAATTATTGTTCAAAGATTGCAATGAATATACTAAATAGGGAATACATAAGCGGGGCCAATGTCTATAAGATCCTAAGGATAAGTTGATTTCGGTTGTTGCTGATTGCTTACAGATGGTTTCCTAAGAATTTACAACTTTTTTTTTTTTTTTTATAAAAACAGACTTTTTTTAAGAGTTTAAGTTTGTAAACATTATATAATATATGTGTGTGAGACTATCCCAGGAATTGAAATTTATATACCAATGCATTTAAATAAAGAGTTTTTAACTGAGAATATTTCAAATTTATATTAATAGTTGTAATGCTTCTTTAAATCTATTGCATTACGGCTTCTCTCGCATATATATGTAAGTGGTTACACACATAATAATGTTCACACAATTTAATTATATCCATTTTATTAATTTTAAATTTATAACTGCATATACATTATACGCATACAGAGATTAATATATATTAAATGTGCACACATATCCGCACATGCATGTAAATATATGCTATTACATATCAAAATAAATTTTTCTGATTATATACATGGACTGTAAGGGTTCGAAATGGTGGAAAAGATACTAACTACAATGGTACATAGTAGGTGAAACGGGATGATGGCTAAATAATACCGTTTCAAGCGGAACCAAAAAAAAAAACCTAATAAGTTTTAAATTTGTTGATGTTGTTTAAAAAAAAAAAAACAAAGTGAAAACAAAAAAAAAAAAAATCGTAATAAGTTTTAAATTTGTTTATGTTATTTAAAAAAAAAAAAAGCGAAACCAAAAAAAAAAGGCTTACTAACTTTAGGATTTATTTTTTTAAAAAAAATAGGAAACCAAAAATACAACCGTAATAAGCGTACTAAGTTTTACATTTAAAAAAAAAAAAAAAAGAACCCCCCAAAAAAAGTGAAACCAAAAAAAAAAAGCTTACTAACTTTAGGATTTATTTTTTAAACAAAAATAGGAAACCAAAAATACAACCATAATAAGCGTACTAAGTTTTACATTTAAAAAACAAAAAGAAATCCCCTCCCCCCAAAAAAAAAAAACGTAATAAGTTGTATATTCGTTGATATTAATAAAAAAAAAAAGACCTTTAAAAACTAAATTCTGTGTTTGATTTTTTTTTGTTCTAAATTTGTTGAGGTTAATAAAAAAAAATATTGAAAAAATACAAAATCTGTATTTGTTTATTTTTTATAAGAAAAAAGAAAGAAAATGTAAAAAAAAAAAAGGCCTGGGAACATTCATATTTTATAGTGTTTGCGTAGCAACAATACCATTACGCGGTGAGTGTGTCCAATCAACTATTACTGAAATAATTCCTATACTGTATGAGAGTTCTGGAAGTTTAAATTAACACAGATGGTTATTTCTAGACCATTAGCAAACAGTGCTGCCAGTTTAATTCATTATCCATTATACCATGTATCAAAAAGAATTTCTCAATATAATTCCTTCAACAATCCTATTAGAATATAAAATTCTGAAATATTCAGCTGTGCAATGTCATTTCATTATCAAATATTAAATGCCAATTTTCTATTTGAACAGACATCATTTATTTACTTTAAAAAATCTGTAGAAAATCTATTTCTAATTAATTTTTTCCCAAGTGGAGTTCATGCCAATTTTCATGTAAATGTTTAATTATTTCTATCATTTGTATAATTTATTTGGATGACCAAGTTTTTTTTCCTTCAGTTAGTGATATGCTTAACCATAATAAAATTTTTCACATATAAAATTTGGTTCACTTTTCTAATGATAAAAAATTGATTTTTGCAATTCTCTTCATGATGTTTGATTACTAGATAAATTATAAATTAGTTTTATTCCCACATTGTGATTTGTACTACCCCCCCCTCCCCGCAACCCAATTAGATACTAAAAATTTATTTTTGGGCTAATAATCCATATCTGTCCATCATTTGCTATGTATTTTTGTTTATAGCAGATTTGTCACACCAATGATAAAATTTTCCGACCATAAAAAATATATACAATTTTGTTAAAATCATATATATAAATATATAATTGTAAAGTTATTTTTTTCAAATAGTAAAGTTGGAAGTTATAAAATTAATAAAGAATTCACAGTTTCATTTTACTTTTAAGTAAATTAACAATGTTATTCAGACTAAAGGCAGTATGGTCCAGATGATCTGTAACATGTCCTAGGTTGTCTTTAGTATTTACATAGGACAGTGCCTCTGACTCATATTAACTTTTTTTTTTGGATAATTCACTCTCATCTCTACCATTTCTGTTTGCCTTCCAATTAGCTTCTGGAATATAAGAGCTTGTTTTTATAATCTGAATACTAAAGCAGATGTTTAGAAAACAACCTACATTTAAAATTTATTATTTAATAAACATTTTTTCAAACGTCTTATCTTTTAAAATATAATTATGATTAAGAGGCGTGTTTTTTTGTTTTTTTTCATGTGTCAAAGCATCGTCCAGGAAGTGAACCCGGGACAACTGCTTGTAAGGCAGCTATGTTAACCACTCGGCCACCTACGCTTGATGTAAGAGGCATAGTTTTAATCATACAAGTCAATGTGTTTCCTCATATATATATATACACATTTCCAATCTTCTCTGCATAACTATAATAAAAAAAAATGTATATTTATGATAGCAAAAAAAGGTAGAAGATAGATTTTTAAAAAAATATCGAGGTTTTCCCTTTGAAGATTGTGTCTGGCTATAAATAACAGAATTTAATTTAAAAATTGGTAGTTAAAAATATATATTTTACATTTTACAACAAGCATTTTCAGCAATATACCATTGAGATTTCTTTATTAACAATAAAAGTTTTCATTAAATTGTATTTAAGTTATTACCCAAATCATATTTATTTACCTTTTACAGGTCATTTGTAAAGAATCAGATTTTTCATAAATTTTTATACTTTTGGTGAAAAAAATGTCCATGTCTCAAAACCAAACAGATTAACTGTATATATACTGAACAGTTATGAAAATGGGAAAAAATCATCTTTTTTACACGTGTAAAAAGTACTATGTAATAAAGTGAAATTTTTACCAAAAACAAATATCCAATGTAGTTAAATTTCTCATGACTAGTATATTTATTTCTCTGAAATAAAGTAAATAGAAATTATTTCCTCATATATATTTAGTTTATAATTTATTAATCTAAGAATCAATTTGTTAATATACATTTGGATTACATAAAAAATTTTGAATAAAAAAATATAGCTAATTCTTTATCATCCTGGATAATAGATAACAATTTTAAACATACAACTTTCCATTTTATATTTTAAAAAAAATCAGGTGACTTTAATTATCACTTGTCTCATAATTGAAGATAAACATGTAATGGCTTACTCTAAGATTATTTGTATTTTATTTATCCGATTTAAATTCATTCATTACTAGCCACTTGTAAATATAGCAATTCTAATTCCAGAATCAAAAGCTATTGAATTTTGTAATGATTATAAATAAATATATTACATTCTTTAGTTTAAATGTTTTGTGATGCATTTTTTTAACTTCTGCAACAGACTAATATTTACAATTTTTTTTTATAAATGATGATTAGGCAAACCTGAAATTACTCGACTTATCTATCTGACTTAAATTCATTAGTCAGTACTCCTGTACAAAAATAACTATTCTAACTCTAGAAAGGAATGGGGGAGAAGAAAAATGAAAAGCAAATTAGTTTATAATAATTATACAAACCAATCAATAATATGCAATATGTCTTGTGTTTTTTTTTTTATCAGCTGCAAATTTACTTTGAAAAATTTCTAAACTTTGACTAATTGTAGATATTCTTTCCATATCTAATGAAATAAATATAACTTTTGTAAATATTACTCCAGAAGTAGATATATATATATATATGTTAAACTTAAATTTGTATAAATAAAAATATTTAGAAATTCAAATTTTGTGTAAATAAAATATTTAGAAATTCAAACTTTAAGTTATAGTATGGAAATAATTAGAACATTGGGAAAGACAATAATACGGTAATTGGAAAAGTGCAGAGATAAAGAGGCATGTTTAGTTAAACGAGAAGCAGAGATTAAAAGGAACTGATAAGAAATCAGGCAGGATTATATAAACTGTGTAGGAGAGGAGCATGGGTCTTTTGCTGTTTTTTCCTATTTGAGATCAGAGCTAATAATTGTATTTTGCTGATCAGAACCTACGAGGGAGAAAAACCCAGGTTATCGGATCTGAAGGTTCAAAAGTCCGACTAGGGAAAATATAACGGATCCTCCTGATCTTTTATTATTTAGTACGCCTTCAGGGCTCTATGTAGGGTTAAGTTAAATTGATGTAAACATTTAATTGACTAAATAAATCTTAATCGTTAGTAAATTTCGTATTGGTTGTTATTTGCAAAACTCAACTAATTCACTTTAGCAATTTATTGTATGTTGTTTGTTCCTGTTGTTTCTCTCACCGGGCGGATACGTTACAAAGTCGGCACAGTCATCAGCTACATACGAACTACGTGTGGAGTGAGAAGATATATATATAAGAGTTTTCGCAATTTCAGCCAAGAATACTAAAGTTGTAAAATGTCGTTAGGGCAAAGCAATATTACAGAGTTTGGGATAAAAAACCCACAGGAATGGCCTTTATATGTCACGCAGTTAGAAAATTTTTTTAAGCTAAACAGCATAACGGAAAATGACAAAAAAGTGGCAGTTCTATTGGGTTTAGCTGGATGAAAAGTTATTGAGATTGTGAATAAATTGGGTGACGGGCCGGTAACGGACCGAGTACATTTTGAAGAATTAATTAAAAAATTAACGGACTATTTTAGTCCAAGGCCCTCTAAACACATGGTCAGATTAGCTCTCAGAAATTGTAGGCAAGCCAAAGAAGAAAAAATAATTATAATATAGCTTTAAGGCAGTTAGCTAAAGATTGCGACTACGGAGATTTCGTGGAACAGGCTTTATTAGACCAGTTATTATGGGGAATGGCAGACGAAAGGCTATGCCAAACATTAACTGAAGCTGATTTGTCTGATGAACAGGCTATTAAAAAGGGAATGGCTTACGAGGCAATAATAGAGCAAGCTTGCGCTTTTAGAAACAAAGCTGAAGAAACCAGTAAAATGGCAATATATAAAATTGATAAAAATTACCAGGAAAGGACTGAAGAAAAGATGTTAATAAAATGTTTCTGCTGTGGAAAAACAGGGCATTTAGCTGCAGTATGTAAAAATCCTTGTAAAAAAGATATATACAAGAAAAATGGACATAGATATGAAGAAACTAATATTAAGAAAATATAATAATGCCTATGCAAGACCAATTTATGGTAAAAGTAAAAATATGTAATAATGAGCTAAATATGAAAGTTGATAGTGGGTCGGATATATCGCTGCTATGTATAAACGATTGGAAAGAAATATCGAAAGCCAACACAGAAGTAAAAATACGGAATGTGGACATCAAAGTAAAAGATGTTAATGGGAATCCTATTAAAATAATGGGAAAAGTAGATGCTCCAGTAGTGTTTAGAGAGAAAGAATTTACATTTCCAGTCTATATAGTTGAGAAAAAAATAAGCCCGTTAATAGGGAGAGAATGGTTTAGACACCTGGGAATACAATTTTCCATTGTAAAAATGATTTCGGCAGAAAAAGAAATGATAAAATTATACCCAGACTTATTTACGCAAGATTTGGGCTTAATTAAAACAAACCCGGTGGAAATTCATTTAGTGGATAATGTAAAAACAATAATGTGCAAGCCACATAAAATCCCTTTTGCGCAAAGGCAAAAGGTAGAAGACAAGTTAAAACATTTAGTAGCAAACGGCATATTAACCCCAGTAGAGGAGGCAGAATGGCCACACTGATTGTGGTAATAACAAAACCAGATGGGGAAGTTAGATTGTGCGGCGATTACCATGTTACAGTTAATAAATATTTGAATAAAGGTGCATGCCCGGTACCTAATGTATGCAAAATAATAGCAAATTTGTCGAAGGCAAAATATTTTGCAAAATTAGACCTAAACTCTGCGGACCATCTGGTTAAAGTTACAGAGAACACAACAAAAATATTAACATTAACCACGCCTTTTGGGTTATATAAATGCAATCATTTGCCGTTTGGAATTACTACAGCGCCAAATATTTTTCAGACAAAGTTAAATATGATATTGCAAGGAATTGAAGGGGTAATGCCATATTATGACGATATATTAACAACTGCGATATCTAATAGAAATTTAAAAAGTAAAGTTTTAAAAGTATGTGATAGGTTGAATAGGGCAGGTGTAAAACTAAAACTAGAAAAATGTGTATGGGAAGCAAAAGAATTGTTTTCTAGGTCATACGATTTCAGATAAAGGAAAGTGCCCTCTGAATGATAAAGTTCGGGCAGTAAGAAATGCAGTAATGTAAAACAGTTGCAAGCATTTCTAGGTCTCGTAAATTTTTTCGAACCTTTCCTGAAAAATAAGGAAATGGTAGCAACTCCGTTATATGAATTACTCCGTAAAGGGCAAACATGGAGCTTGACTGAAACACACGAAAAAACTTTTGAAAAACAAAAAATCTATTAGTATTGGATAAATTGTTAGTGTATTTGATAGCGATCAAGATGTCAGAATTACTACAGATGCATCAGAATGGGGAGTAGGTGCAGTCCTAGCTCATCCGATAGAGAGATGTGAGCGCCCTATGGCATATGCATCCAGAACTTTGTTGAAGGCAGAAAGAAATTATAACCAGATAGATAAAGAGGTGCTGGCAATTATATTTGCGGTGAAGAAATTCCATCAATTTATTTTTGGCCGACAATTCGAGATAATAACTGATCATAAGCCATTGCTGGATATTTTCGGAAAGACTGGGCAACTCTGGAACATTTAAATCCGTATATGTTAAGATGGCATAATATATTGAGATCATATGATTTTATATTGAAATACAAGAAGGGAAAGGAAATTTCCCATGTGGATGCTTTATCGAGGTTACCAGATGACAAGGAGCCAATAGAGAGTGAAATTGAGGTGAATTATATTGATAATATGAACTCTGAGGTTGTAAATAGTGAAACTGTTAAGTGGTAGACAAACGAAGATAAAGGATATCATTTGTTGACAACATGGATTAAGAAAGGTTGGCCCAAATGTAAACCAAATAATTTAGCGATGGGCTTTTGGGTTAACAGAGAAAACCTATCTATATGTAGGGAATGTATAGTGATGGGGGGCAGAATTGATATACTTTCAGTAGGTAGAGATAAGATATTAAGTTTAATTCACCAAGGTCACCCGGGCATAGTCCGTGCGAAAGCTTTAGCGCGTGGTTAGGTCTGGTGGCTTCAAATAAATAATGATATCGAAAAAATCATTAAAAAATGTTCACCATATCAGTCGGAAGGCGCATTGCCAGTTAAACAGTATTTATCTTGGCCGAGCGCAGTTAAACCGTGGGAACGTCTACATATAGACCACGCAGGACCAATTGAAAAATAATGCTCGTTGTGACGGACGCATACTCGAAGTGGATAGAGTATCACCTGGTAAAGAATACAAGTTCACAGGAAACTATAAACTGCTTAAAGACAATATTTTATATACATGGATTTCTGGAAGTGATAATATCGGACAATGCTGCAGGATTTGTAAGCGAAGAGCTGAATAAATTTTTTGATTGTTTTGGAATCAATCATGTGTGTGCACCACCGTATCACCCTGAGTCAAATGAATTAGCGGAGAATGCCGAAGGACAAATAAAAAAATTTATTAAAAATATGAATATACAACAAACTTTATGGGAATTTATGCTGAACCAGCATTCAACACCATCAACAGCGACTGGGAAATCACCAGCAGAATTACTATGTGGATGAAAGTTAAAAATTAAGCTAGATATTTTGCGTTCCACTGCCCAGAAACTCGTGTGCAAAGAAACAGCTTGAAAATTGTTTGGAATAGGTGATCCAGTATGGATAAGAGACGTTATTCGTAAAGTGTGGATAAAAGGAACAATTGAGAAAGTAATATCACAGCAAATATATGAAATTACAGTACATAATGGATTAAAATATAAATGACATGTGAATTACATATGTAAAAGGGAACCGGAAGAGATGCAGATGGATATATTTGAGCAACTACAACCACAGGAAACAAGCAATAACACAGAGCAGGAATTACCAGAAGAGACGCTAGGGGGAGATGAAAAAGAAGAGAGTGATGTTCAACATAAAGCAGAAAAAGGAAATTCGCCTAGACCCATAAGAAATAAAAGAAAGTCTCTCCATTTAAATGATTATGTTTGTACTTCTGGAGTAAGGGGAAGAAGTGTTGTGTCTAACGGTGAAATAAATATAACTTTTGTAAATATTACTCCAGAAGTAGATATATATATATATGTTAAACTTAAATTTGTATAAATAAAAATATTTAGAAATTCAAACTTTGTGTAAATAAAATATTTAGAAATTCAAATTTTAAGTTATAGTATGGAAATAATTAGAACATTGGGAAAGA
Source organism: Epiperipatus broadwayi (assembly GCA_028023455.1). Taxonomy (NCBI): domain Eukaryota; kingdom Metazoa; phylum Onychophora; class Udeonychophora; order Euonychophora; family Peripatidae; genus Epiperipatus; species Epiperipatus broadwayi. The sequence goes on along the minus strand of JAQFVV010012429.1, from coordinate 2,066,790 downwards.
CAATAATACGGTAATTGGAAAAGATAAGTGCAGAGATAAAGAGGCATGTTTAATTAAACGAGAAGCAGAGATTAAAAGGAACTTATAAGAAATCAGGCGGGACTATATAAACTGTATAGGAGAGGAGCATGGGTCTTTTGCTGTTTTTTCCTATTTGAGATTGTATTTTGCTGATCAGAACCTACGAGGGAGAAAAACCCAGATTATCGGATCTGAAGGTTCAAAAGTCCGATTAGGGTAAATATAACAGATCCTCCCGATCTTTTATTATTTAGTACGCCTTCAGGACTCTATGTAGGGTTAAGTTAAATTGATGTAAACATTTAATTTACTAAATAAATCTTAATCGTTAGTAAATTCCGTATTGGTTGTTATTTGCGAAACTCGGCTAATTCACTTTAGCAATTTATTGTATGTTGTTTGTTCCTGTTGTTTCTCTCACGGGGCGGATACATTTCACTTTGACTAATTGTAGATATTCTTTCCATATCTGATGATATAATTTTAGAAATTTTAATTTCATTCAGATATCAGAAATTGCAAAGAAATACTGGCAATGTAAATTTTACAATCTCATTCAAAATAATAATACTTTTAATATAGAGAAGAATATGAATCATGGGAAAAAAATACTATATAATTACAATTATAAACACAAATTAATTTAAAAACATTTTATATAACTTTGAAAATATTCACATTAAATTATGCAATAGAATTGAGAAGCAATTTAATATCTGTCCAAAGATATTCAGAAACATATCTAAACTTATATTAATATTTATTCATGATATTGGTACATTTTTAGTAATTTTAAACTAAATCACTAAACTTTTTCAATATACTGCAGAATTTCCTAAACTGTACTACAAATGTAAAAAAAATCCAAAAGTTTCACTTGAAAAGTTAAAAAGTAATAACCTGGGAATAAATAGCTTATTTTTCTAAAAATTGTGAGATCTATGAATGTCTTCTAAAAATTCAATTTTAAAAAATCACAAATTTTACATGACAAAACATAAAAAAAAAAAAAGACTTTTAAATGTGCATGTCACAATTTTATTTCAATAAGAGATGAATTGCAATATGCAATATTTAAACATTTGTAATAGAGGCAAAAAAAGGTCAATTTATAAAATTTAAAATAATAGTAAAATTTATATCTATTTAAATTTTTAATGAGGAAAAACAGAAAAAAAAATATACAGGGAGTCTTTTCACAATTGATTGGTTCTAGAAAAATTATATGAAATGAAAATCATGACCAACAGAGATCAAATTTCTATAGAAATAGTATCAATAATGTTTAATTAGTTTTTCTTACCAAGGGTCAATAATATGCAATGTACAGAATGCTAATATTTTTACAAAGTTTAAAAATTTTATGAGAAATAATAAATTATGAATTGAAAAAACACAAAGATGCATTAAATTCTCTCCTTTACTTTTAAAAAGATAATTAAATATACAATGGAGGCTTAATAGTATAATTCCAAGCCTCCTCCTTTTACATTATACACTATATAAATAGTTCACATTTTATTGATAAACTCTGATTAGAATATATATTGATTATTATTGAAATGCACATATACTGTAAACATGCACATATGCGTGACTATGTCATGCTTTTTTTATATGTATACTATATATATATAAATTAAGATTATAATAAGAACAAAATTTTTTAAAAATAATATAGTTAATAATAAGTTGAGGGAACACATTTACATATATTTTATTGGTAGGTACTCGCTCATTCATTCATTGAAAAAAAAACACTATCTTATTTTTATTTTTAAATAAAAAGAATAGTGAAATATCTGATTTTCATAGCAATTAAATTTTTTTTTTTTCAATAACTTTCTTCTTTTATAGAAATGTAATAAGTTGTTTCATTATTAAAAAACTGAATCTCTCTAATTGTTTTGATGTTTTTAAGTCATTATTAACTTTAAGCATGTTCTTAAATTTTATAAAACTTTTAGCACTATGCTTAAAAAATATTTTATTATATGAAATACTGCCAATGAAATTCAGGATGGATAATAAAAGAATAATAAAATGATAACATATGCGCTCCAAGGTGGAAAAATTAAATGGCTGCTGGCACACTCTAAAATTTATTTCCAAATTATTATTATTTTTTTTTAATGTGATCATATGTGGCATTCAGAGATAGAGAGATGGTTACTCATGCATTGTAAAATGTATTAATTTTTTTTTGGATAGCATATAATTGAAATTATGTATATTGATTTATCATAGTTCACGACTTCATTGTAATTACTTTTCCTATCCATAATTTTGTTTTTTTTTTTTATTATTTTTTTCATATTTTATTTCATATTTTTTTGAATTGTAGATAACTAAAACTGTGGTTATGGAAACTGCAAATACAAGAAGAATACTGCACATAATATAGATACATATTAAGTATTTTGGACTATAAATTAATTTTTTTAATTATACATAGCTTTATTAGCAAAAATAATTATAATTATAAAACCAAAATATTACTACATATTCTGGTATTTTAATTATAGCCATTTTTTAAATGAAAGTTACTGGCAAAAAAAAACAATTATTTAATGAATATGGATCTTAACAGTCCATTCAATAATTATACAATAATTTAGATAAAAGTAACTACAAAAGCTAAATCAAATAAAATTGATATTTTAAATCCAGTATTATAATGTAAAATATTTTATATTTAAAAAATGATTTAAATTTTATTATTATTGTAAAAGGATTATATATTTTTTTGGAACAAATGGTTATACAATTTTTAAGAAATCAAATAAACAAGTTTAATCCTATCTATAGAGAGCAAAAATGTATACCAGAGATAAAAATAGAACAATAAAAATATTCCAAAATGTTATTCATAGTCTGTAAAAAAGCTTGAATTATCATCATCATCAATCCACTGCGGGATACATGTTTCTCCAAGATTAATTCATCTTCTCCGACCTTTAGCCTCTTCTCCACATCACCCTTATACACTTTCCTACTTCATCCATTCATCTCACATGTGATCTCTTCTAGGTCTTTTACAATCACTTGGAATCCAGTTTAAAATTTCAACTGTCCATCTATTATCATCATCTCTTCAAGTAATGTGTCCAGCCTAACTTCTTTTCAGTGTCTTAATTCTTTCCATGATGTCAGTAACATTAAGTAAAATTTAATTTATGAACTATCATAAATGGCTAAATATAATCTCAAATTGATTATTTTTTGAAAACAATTCCATTTTATTCCATAATTGTAATCAGATCAATTAAATATAAGGTAGAGTATATGTTAAATATAATAATATATATAAAATACAACAATGTTAATTTTTGAAGTGTAAAGTTAGAAATAATACATACATAATTGCTATCTGAAAGGAAACTTGGAGAATTTGTTTAGATTGTAAAAATGACTTTTTATTCAATAATTATAGATAGAAATGCATACTAGAAAAGTGAACCCAAAGAATTTTGGTAGACTAAACAATATTTTAAGTGTTCTAATTGAGAAACATTTTTAAATTAATTGATTTACTGTGTGAATTTATGCCAATTTAACAAAACATTTATTTACAAATGATAAAGTTTAGAAAAAAAAGAGATCAATAGATAAAATCGGCAAGAAGATTTGGAGATCATGATAGAGGATCTTATTTATTAATAAAAGTTCACATTTTCATTATATTATCGACTAAATACTTATCATATGAGTGCATTACTTTTTATACGTCAATGGTTTTCAAATATTTTATACTATAATTATACTTTAAAATCATAATTTAATTATTTTAAACTGTAAAACTAAAAAAATTTAGCTCTATCTAATAAATCAAGAATATAATTAATTCTAAACTATAATCGCTAATTATTACCTTTTGTTTTCGATATTCTTCATAGTCTTCATCATCAGTTGGAAGTTCATGACGACATATAGGACAGGAGTTATTCTACAGAAAATTTATTTAAAAAAATATGTATAACTCACGATACTGATTTATACAATATTCTAATTTTAAAATCCAAAAATTTATGATTATCTAAATTTTTAAAGTTACTGACATATCCAATTTATATAAACAAGAATAATATTTTTGAATGTTGAAGCCATAATTTAAATTATACTTTTTCCCTATAATTTGCAAACATAATACTAAAATTGAATAGTATATAATACTAATTTTGTTCTTTAGGCATTTTTTACTGTTTAATATTTCAAAATATAGATATTCTCTTTCATAGTATTTAAATGTTTACAGAAATATAGCATGATAACTGAATTCATGATAAACTGCAAATTTTCTTCAGAAATAATATTAATATTTTATTTTTATACCCAATAATTCTAATGTTTTTGTATATTGATATATATATATCTCATTTTTCTTAAATATTATTATTTAAAAGTATGAAATATACATAAAAGTATTTATAATATTATATAAAATAATATATAAAATAGCATATTAAAAATAGTAACTTAAAAATAACGGGATTTTGGATTTAGAAGATAAAAATTAAGAAGTTTACATACTTGTAATCTTCTTTCAATACACACAAAAAAAGAATGAATAGATTTAACAAACCAGAAGCAAGAAGAATTATTTTTTTATATAAATTTTCTAGCATAATTTTAAAGATACTTTTTACATTGATTTCTTGTTTAATTAATTTTCAAATTTATATAATATAGTACTTGTTATTTTTGTTAATTGCACTATATTATAAAAATTATTGTACAATAAAATTAAAGTGTAGTTTCTATCAATACTCTCACATAAATAAAAAAAATGCTATTGTGTTTTAAAATCTCTGAATATATTTTTTATTTATTTTGTACGCTTAAATATTTATAATCCTGAAAATTCTTCCAATATATTCTACAATTATTGTAAAGATGCAAATTCTGTTAAGTAAAAAGTACAAGTATGGACTCTATGTATACAAAGCACAAATATAAATGACAGCAATATCCAAAAAAATTGGGGATGAACAGGCAACATAATTTAAAAATAATATTAATATTATAATGAGAAAAGCTTCATATTAATATTTATTGTTCCAATAATAATGTTGATATTTACATTGTAATATATCAAGTTTCAGACATCAACTGCCAAATTATCTGTCCAAGTATTTAGATTACCTTGGAATAAGGAAATGTCATAGATGAGATATGAACCATAATATAAAGAAAGTAAATTTGAATGAGCTCATTGGTTCACTTGACATCCAGTCTTGCTTGATATTATTCTCTGAAAACTCACTGAAACTTTTTAAACATAATCAGGAAAATGGATCCTTATTTAAAATTTAATATGTAAAATTAATAATTTCACACATTACTCTTTGAAATAAGGCTGATCTAAGCAAAATAGAGCCCTAGGAATTATTACCTACGACCTCATAAATACCACTGACTTTTACATAGACTCTTGATTGTCTGTCAATAAATTATTATTAATATTATATATGTTAATAAAATCCCTTTCATTTGTTGTGCTGAATATTTCTAAGTTTTTGTAGTTGATATCATTAATATACCAGTTTTGAAAGTCAAGAATTATTGGAAAAAAAAAAAAAAACTGCTTAAATCAAACCTATATGATCTCTCATCTTATCTGAAAACTTATAAGATTAATTTTCAAGTGAAACAGCTTTAATGAAATTCTGATAACATTAATTTCAAAGACTGTTGCTTACCAATTAAATCACTTTTTTTTTTAATTTTTAGATCTAAATATTTAGCTGATCTCTCAACAGTTGTACTACATATTATCAGTGATAGGATTTTGCACTGGCAATAGAAATATTTTATAATTTTTTTTTAGTTTGGTGATCCTATTGTTAAAATGATATTTGTAATATTTATCCTTTCATAAAACTTGTTATACCCCCTTCATGAAATTTCAGCAACAAATTCATATTTATTATTAGCAAAATAAAAAAAATAAATTATGTTCTAATTAGTATTTATCAATGTTTTATTAATAAAAGTTATGATCAAATATACGTAAAACCAATAAATAAAAAAAATAGCATTGAGATCATATGAAATTGCTGTCTTTAGCAGATACAATACAATGACACAATCATATTCAAATTCACTGTTTACAATTGCAACGAAAGGTCTCGCAAATATTCAGACAATATTCTCTGCATTCTACTGTTTAGTAAGATTTGTATAAACAATTAAATAGAAAAAAAAATAGTGATTGTGTTTTATAAGTTAATGTTTTACTGCTGAAGAATGTGTCAATTGCTTGTATAATCTTACCATCATATTTTCAAAACATCATGAAGCATCTTTAAATAAAATTTTCCAGTGATTTATGTTACACAAATAAAGATTCATAATATAGGTAGAACAATTCATATAAATTAACTATTTGTTGACAAGTATTAGTGGAATAAATTCAATCACCACATATCTGAACAGTCACCAACAAAAAAAAATGTTTTTTTTTACATAAGCAACAACTTATAAATATAAGAAATTATTAATTTATTAACAAATATTAAAAAATAAATGCTACAATAATTTCCATTATGGCAACAAAATATCAAATTGCTTTTCAGAAGAAAATGTATCTAAAATCAATTGACAGAAAGGGATATAAGTAAAATGTGTTACCTTACTTAGCCACAATACAATGCATTTTGGATGAAAGAAATGCTTACAAGGCAGTTCTTTAGCAATTTCTTCATCATATTCCATTAAACAAATAGGACATTTCTGTTCTGAAATTAAATAAAAATACAAATATTATATATTATATTTTCATTAATAACAAAGTGTGAACACTAATATAAATAAAACAACATAAAGATACATGATTTATTATAAAGACATATATAAAATAAGAATTAGATGAAAATATTCATATACATATGTCTATATAAATAAAGATACAAAAAGTTTTTAAATCACCTATTACAGAAAAAGGGCTTCTCTAACAGTCTCTCATAGAGTAGCAGTGAAGAAAAAAACATCAGGTTTTCCATTCTTATTTTATTCTATAGCAGAAAATAACTAAATATCAATTTATTAACAATGATCAGTGGCTATACGCTGACTATATGAAAGAAAAATTCTAAACCTGATTGGAACCCGAAAAAATTGATCAGGCCTAGATTCAAATACAGTTCAAACACTTCTTTATGTCCAAACTGATTTGAAATATATTGATATGTAATTATAGAACTATAAATAATTATAAATGTTCTTACCACTATCTACAATTTTCTTTTCAGGTAAATTTTCAACTATTTCTTTAGAAGCAGGAGGTGGAGGTCGATCAAAAATTCTGCAAGGATTAATATTTTTTATAAAAATAAAATTAAAATATATAATTAAAATAACTACAAATTATTAATAAAGTTTTTGATCTAAAATAATGTATTAAATAACTGATCTTTATTATATTTATACATACACATATATGAATTATAAATAATAAACATTCATTTTTTAAAAAAGTTTTTTGTTTTCTTTTTGTAATCTTATGATTGATATTTTATAATGAACAATTTCATTTTAAAATATAATAAGTAACAAATACAGTAGTTTATTATATCAGTGTCATTTGAGCAGATATTTTAAAATATGTAATGGTACAGATATTTTCAATGTGTTTAAACAGTATGTACTCACACCTATAAATACAATTTTTTAATAAATTAATATTATACACATTTAAAAATAGAATTAAAGAAATAACAAATTCATTAAATATCTATAAATTAATGTCTAATTGTAGTAAACTGTTTTATTTTTTCTTAATCCAAAAACTCTATTTAGTTTATGACCAGTGCTATAATTAATTCATGTTGATGGAAAGGGAAAACAAATCAGTGGGGGGTGGGAGAAATTCTTCAATGTCTTAAATTTTTTTAAAAAAATTACATTAAATTATTAAATGGAAAGAAGAAAAAGTTTAATGAATAAGCTGACTTGTATTTTGAATAAAAAAGTTAAAAAAAGAGGAAGAGGGATTAATCTGTAAAACTGAATTAATGTTTAGATTTTAATTTTTATTGTATAAAATTTTTGTATCTGTACAAGAAACAAACATACACAGCATTTTAAATGCTAATATTGGATTGTTAATAATAAAATAATTTATACAATCAATATAAAGAATGTATTTATTAATATTTAAAACTATAGATAGTAAAAATAATGCTTATGTAAATTTTCAACAAAGTTTGAATGCTTTAAACAAATATGAGGTTTATAATGAAAGGAATTGTACTATTTCTTTTACTTCTAATTTTTTATATAGAATACTATGATCTCCATGACAGAGTTTATATGCAGGACTTTTTAGTAAATGTAAATGCATTCTTTTTGTCTTCTAAAATGTATAAGTGTAAAATAAATTATGAAAAAATTTAAAATAATAATAATTGTAGAAATGTATTATAATCCTTTATTGCAAAATAAAAGTAACTATTAATAAGACCAAGTTGCTATGGAAAACAATTGGAAACAAAAACTGATCATCTGCTTTTAAACAAAAGAAAGAGAATTAGTACTTCTTTGTTATGTTACTTGCCAAGATAGAAGTCAAGAAAATTTTAATGATTATTTGGATATAATGCAATTTCAGGGGTAAAATCTTCAAAGTGCCTAACCCTCTGAACTGTCCATTAATATGGCTTATTATGCAACTGTAAATAAAAGTATCTCTTAGAAATTAACTTTGATTCTGCTGGGCTATTAATTGCTTTCGGATGCTTAAAATATGTGACACTTGATATGTTGTAACTTGCCCTCTAATTAATTGTCAAACGGACACTTCTATGACTGGATTTACAAATTTGAATAATTTTGACACTCTCAATCAAGAAAAAACTTCATGTGAATAAACTATAATTGAAACAAATCATGAAAAATTAAAATATTAAAAATTGCTTGCATACTTTTAAAATATGAGGATTCTTATGGTCATATATGTCGATTCAAAGGTTAAAGAAAGTGAGCTCACTGAAACATAAATAGGTAATTGAATAAACTTTTATAAACAATTTTGTGTGTGAATTATGAATAAACAAAAGATTTTTTCTGTCATTCTTGCTCTCCATACAAATATTTAAAGGTAAATATGATTTGTTATATTATTCTCATTATGTTCGTTAATTAAAATTATTATTGTTATTAATAATTTTGTTTTTATTTCTCATCCAAATTCTAAGTATATTATTTTATTTTGTCATATAATAATATCATAAGTGTGGAGAGGATAATTGTCAGGAAATCTGACTGGATCTGCATAAAGGCTTGTTCTTTATGTGTGTTCAGTCTGGTTACTATCCATGACTATTATAAATTAGTCAATTAAAAATAAAAATTGTCTAGTCACTCTACCATGAACGTGGTAGCCTGTTAAATATTCATAATTCCCCTAGACTAATTTAATTTGTGAATATATATTTAATTACCAATTAGTATTTTGTAAAAAAGGCAATTACCATTACTATATATTTGAATAACAGATAAGTGAAATGACTAATATGAAGATCATAGATATAGAGGAATTACTGTATAATTGGAATCCAAAGAACTCATAATGCAAATTAGTTTTGAAGTAAATGATGGCAATGAATTGTCAAAGAGAATCTGAAATGAACAAACTAAAACTAGGGTTGTACTGATAAGCAAAATGGCCGATTACCGATTAATAGGCCTTGCATTATCGGTCGATTATTAAACACCCAGTGGCCATTTTTTGGGGGGTCTCTCTCACACCAACAGCATAGAGCCATTACGTTGTGGGAGCCTTACAAAATTAGACATTCTTTAGCTAGGTTCTTGATGCAGTGAGAATCAAATGCAAACATTTTTATATAAACTATATTTATACATAATAAAAATATTTGTAAAATTAAGACTATTTAATATTAGTGATTATCTATTTGACATGTGTGTATCAGCAGTATGAGATAGCATGGATAGTTGAGAGTCATGTGAAAGTCAAAACCCCTATATATTACATATTGGAGTGCAGTTATGAAAAAGCCCGTACAGTAGAAAAAAATTCATTTATTAAAATATAGTGTTGTAAGGTCTACCCATCCCTCATATTTGTATTGTAATGGTATACACATGCTGTTATATTATTTTAAAATTAAAATAAAGAGGGAAATAAATCTTAAATGAAAATTGATTTATTAAAAACGGAAAATTAAAATACTTCTTTAACATATATATTATCGCACAGATGGAAAGCTTTAAAAAAAAGTATTTATAAGTACTTTTTTGTAGAAAAAAATAAAGATCTAAAGAAAAATATTTTTGTTTTAAGTAATGTAAAAGAAAAGTGAATGGAAATGATTGAAATATAATTGAATGTAAAGCAAACTAGCCCTTGGGGAACTTATATGATTGTAAGGTCAGATAAGAGATATAAAAAAATTAAAGATTGACCAATGCAAGCACCAAGCTACGCATGGGTCAGAAAGGAAAACATCTGGACCTTAGGATCAATGATGTTATGTTCGATCGATCCATAGGATTTATAAGGGAGGCCTAATACTATAAAAAGAAAAATGGTTGTTTTTTTAATCTATTAATCTTGCAGCTGTATTGTGGACTCCGTGATATAGGGGTCTTGCAATAAAATTAGTTTCCTTTGCATGCATCAGCTGAGGTCCCAATGACAGTTCCTGATCCAAGTATTGGCAAGCAGTTATCTAATCTCCAAAGAGAACAATTTACACAGAATGTGAGACTTAGGATGGACTTCCATAAACCTGCCAAACCAGGAGGATTCATAAAGACTTACTCTGGGAAGTATAAACTTTTTTCAACATGAATTTATAGATCGATCTCTTAAACAAGCTTTTAATACATCAGCTAAACGTAACCTTTAAAGGAACTCTTATCTGACCAAGAATAGGATGCTAGATCAGTTAATCTTTTTTTTTTAATCAATCATTTCCATTTTTCTTTATTTATTTTTGTATTTAATAACTAAATTATTAAAATGTATTAAACTTAAGTTGGGTGTAGATGGCTGCATAGATTCGTTAAAGTTTATGTTAGTTTTAAGGGGGTTAATTTCAGACTATTTGTTTCGTAGTTGAGTCGATGCTGGTAAAGGGATATATGGGAGTTTATATCAATGTAATGTAAAGCATGTTAGCATACAAGGCAATGTGCCCAACTGAATGCATGACCCCAAAAGTGTAGCCATATCGTTGTAATGGACGCAGATGTATTTCCTGCGACATTGATCCTCTTTCACTCTATGGATAGGGACTATAAGACGGCAAGGACCGCTCTGTTTGTACATTCGCGTAACAGAATTCAGAATCCAAGCAAAAGAGACTGAAGCTGACCAGACTAGGATTGTGACATCCCGAGTCCGACCACACTTCAACTCATCAGCCAGTACTCCAAGACTCAAGACCCTACGAATGATCACCTTGAAATTACACGTAGTATACTCCTTTATTCGCGGCCGACATAGGTCAGGGAGAAGCAATGAAACTCATGATTAAAATTTGCTATTATTGATAGCATCTAACGTATAATTAACTTAATGGAGACTTTATTAATGCATAGATTTTATAAATATATAATCAATAATTAGAATTGGTTTGAATAATGAGACCGAGAATGGACCAGGTTAATTTATTAGTTTTATTTTCTCCAATAAATCATAATTTAACCAAGATATATATAATACGTGAAAATGCGCGCACGGTTTTAATGGCTGAAGAGTGTTTAGGTATACTCTTCGTACAGATTCACTTACAAAATATTAAGGCAAAAAATTGTTATACTTAAATAAAATGAATGTAACAGGTGTTCATCTTATAAATTCATGATAGCCATAGATAAATAAATCATCATTGCTTTTGATAAGTTATAATTTAAATACAAATATATATAACAAATTTATATAAGGTGTGAAAATGCACTCAGGCATTTAAATAAATAACTTATCATTACATCATGTCTATAGGGGAACTTATCAGCATATTTGAAATAAACCTTATTTAAAATATTTTACATCTTTTAATATTTTAAATCAACATAATACATTTAATGTTTTAAATCACACCACCCCTATATACATCATAAATATAGGTTGGATTATATATCCACATATGAATTAAAATAATAACTTTATTAATAAATTGACTCTTATCATTTCTTAACATAATAAAAGTATTTTATTAAAATAATACATGATACTAATAATAATACACTAAATTTTATCAATCCTATCTTAATTATAGCGTTCTTTCGTATGTAAATATATAATGCTGTTCAGGCAGCCATGATAGCAAATTGTAGCTTTATTTTACATATTTTACAGTTTAAATGAGGTTCAAATCTAACACAGATGAGTGGGTTAATAGGTTGATGATGAAATGGCAAGGGATTAGGAAGTTCCCATTTCACCCTCCATATGTAGCATTTCTTTTAATGTTTTATACATATGATTCCTTCACCACACAGATGCACATTTCTGTACTGGATGAGGATCATTTCTTTTAAATAATATCACACTGCAGACACACATTCCTGCCAGAGTGGTTTTATGCTAACATCTTCATATTGCATTGGTTGCGTCTGTATATCAGGAAGCGAGCATTGTATTAGCTACAAACTTTTAGCCTGAGGTTAGATGTTTTGAAAAGTTTTAATTGCGTAAATTTATGTAGCTTATCTATGCTCAACATTCTAAAACAAAATTATATAAACTATCCATCTTTGCAGATTTTAACTAAAGTATAAAATAATAATAACAAATTAAAGTAAGATTAATTTATTCCTCAAATTTAAACTTATATATGTGCGACAATTAATGTTTTTGTGTGCTATTACTGGCAGTGGCTTATTTTATTTTAGTATTGAAATACATTTAATAAGTTATATATTAAATCTTTGGGTCTCCTTGAGCTAGTGACATGAGCTAATGGTCAATAATAAAATAAAGTTGGATCTTTCTCAAGGTATATCTGTCTACACTATAAATTTTCTAGGTTCTAATAGCCTACTGGCACCCTGTATGGCAGATAGGGAAAGTGTCTATCCTCCCTACTGTTATAGTATTTAAATGGATTATGTCCTGTACATGAGGGGTCTGAGTGACTTATGGTCTACATGGGCTTTGAGCATTCCATCATCAGATTTTTAATAAAATGGACAGCTGAGGTGTTATGGGCTGGAGTGGATTGAAGCCTATCCATCAAAGTATGACGATTGACTATCTTAATATAAACTGAGTATTGATTGTATATATGTGTGGAGATGATAATCTGGACCAACTGATGAGTGCTGGTTTAGCATACGTTATATTGGTGATAATTTATCTTTTCGACATGTGTGTGTGATCAAGTGTATCAGCAGTATAAGACAGGTGGATAGTTGAGAGACATGTAAAAGTCTGAGTTCAAACCCCTTATATATTTATTAAAAAAGAAAAAACTGTATTAAGCTAGTGTATATGAGCAAATTATATTAATTGCTTTATGTAAACTACTAATGAATAGTATTTAAAACTAAGACATATCAAACCTAGGAGTTTAAAATAAAAGTTTTATGAAATAAAACTGTAGGATGGTTAGATTTTTTTCCACAATTCAAATTAATTAATAAATTAAAAACAGAAATGCACACATCAAAATTTGTTTACTCATGAAGTGCTTATAAATATAAAATAAAGACACATTAAGAGTGAATCTAATTTATCATGCTCATGAAATAGAATTAAAATTTGAAATGAATAGAAATTTGCATTCTCATGATGGGGTTTTTTTTTTCTCTCAGTGATGAAAGCTTTTTTTTTCCATGTGTCAAAGTATCGGCCGGGAAGCGAACCCGGGACAATTGCTTCCATTCGACCACCAATGCTTGAAAAAAAAAAGACACAAAAGGTTTACAAAGAGATAATTACATGGCAAAATGAAATTCAAGTACAAAGGGAATACATATGAAATGGGAAGGAGATATGGAAAGGGTGTGTAGTCCAGGCAAAGAAGTCTTTGATAAGGAGCAATGTTGATAGGCTTGGTTGCCCTGGTGGATTGATAGGAGGATCCATATGTGACATGAATTTTGGAGGAATAGCTATATGTTAAGTCTTTAGAGGTTTCAGGGATGGATGAGTAGATTTCCGAGTTATGCTTAGATGCAACAGACTGATTTGTCTTTTGTAAATACTTTAGTAATTTTAGTTTTTCCTGTTGTACTTGAAATGGCATTATGGTTGGTCATGTTGTTCTTTTTGACTTGCTTTTTACCTTTGATAAAGCAAATCACAGCCTGAAAGAGAGGAAGATCCAGAGAGCAAGGAGATGGAGACTTTGAGATAAGTTCTTTGGTGATGATGTTTTTAGTTAAGTCTTGTTTGAAATTCAGTTTGGATAAAATTTGGATAAATTTTGAAAGTTTTAGTTTATGTAGTTTAGGTCTCTGCACATTTTTCCCGCTAGGGGCAGTGGCCATCTTTAAACCATTTGAAAGAATGAAAAGTAATATGAAGAAAAACAATTTTGAAATGGAAAAAAATAAATATATTGATGTAAAAAAGAAAAAAAACACTGGAAAACTTGTTATTAATAATTTTAGTTGCGTAATGAGAAAATTGAGTGGAATTCTAGGTGGTTAGTTACACCAGAAGAGGGGGGTATCTGAAAAATAAGATGGTTTAAAATAGCCTAAATAACTGGAACAACACACAGACAACTTTAAAAACAAGTTTTGAGTGATAGGAAACTAAGAGTAATATTTAAGAGTCTAAGAGGGAATAAAAACCTTTATGGTCCATGAAGCAGTTGAACCACCCACCAAACGGGGGAAAATGAGGTAGTTAAATGCTGATAAGTACAGGTAGACATAGAGAAATTATGTTAAAAATGCACTAAAACTGAGATTTAATGAATGAAAGAGTACATTAGCAGCAACACCAACTTTTCAGAGCCATTCTGTGTGAGCTGTCAGCAAGATGTGTGATGTTTTAGAAGCAATTTGAGCACATTTCAGAAAATCATAAATGTATCTAAATATATCTGATACAATGAATTTAAATTAAATGAGTCTTGAATATTAGAGTAAGTAATTTTTAATTTCATGAAGTAAAAAGAAACACAAGATGAATGAAGACATAGAGATGATAAAAGTCATTCAGATACTTGTTTCTTAAGCTAATAAGAATGCATATTAAGTATTTGTTGAGCCCATAATATGTTAATTTTCAAATAATATGATAATCTTTATGTAGAGAATAATCTATAATAAAACTTATAATCATTTTTATTATGTTTAAATTTAAAATTCTCAAAACTGAAATTTAATAAATAAATGTAGATAATATGTGAAATGACTTACCTATCAAATTCTAAATTTAATTCTCGAGTATATCCAAACTGCACTAAAAATCTGCAGATTAATTAATATTCTATTAATTATAAAAAAAAACAAAAAATATCTGAAAATAAAATTAAATGCCTATTATAGATACAATGTATAAAAAAGGGATATAAAACAATCTATGAAAAAAGCAACAGGATTATAATTATGTTGTTACTTTATTAAAAGATTGAATATTTTTTGTAATTTATATTCAAATTTCTTTGTTATTACTTCTTTATTAATTAACCAATTTCCTAAATAGTTAACTACACTAAACAGCTCTATATCTTCCTATCCAACTATCATTTTTAATTTCCTCATTACTTTAGGATTATTTATATTCTTTTTATTTCACTTTTTTTTATTTTTACAAATTCTAGAAAATCAGCATCAACATCTTGAAGCTATACCATATTATCAATAAACCTGATAAAATAAACGTCGTTTTTCTAATATAAGATTAACTCCTTATCAAAACATTTAAATTAATGCTAAATAAATCAGAAGATAAACAAGTATCATATCTCACCTTAAAATAATCTGTACTCTTCTGATAGCCGGGCACAGCCGCTTGATGGTGGTTTTTATGCAAAAGCAATCAAATGTAACATTTCCGGGCCGCGAGCAATTTTTCCAACTACATCTTTAAATTTTTTTTCCATTTATTTTTTCTACTATGTCTTTAAATTTTTTTTCCTTACACACAAACACATCTTTACCGCTGATATAGTAAAACTTTGATTTTTAAAACAAATTTTTATTACATTTTATTTCTATTCCTTTTTTTTTTAAAAAAATAAAATTTTGTTCTACTTTTTTTTTTTTTTTAATAAAAACAAAACAAAAATATTTTCTTTTTTTGTTATTGATTTATGTAATAAAATCACAACCTTTTTTTCTTTCGGAAATGGTTTTTTTCTTCCTACTAACAAATTACAATAACAAAAACAATACACAAACACGTCTTTACTGCTGATATAGTAAAACTTTTGTTTTTAAAAACAACTTTTATTACATTTTATTTGTATTACCTTTTTTAATAAAATCTTTTTTTACCTTTTTTTAAAATAAAAACAAACCAAAAATAACTTCTGTCTCAGTGACGACAAACTTTTTTCACCCCCTCCCTTTCACCGAAAAAAAGTCAAATAAGACCAAAACTTGACTTTTTCAACTTTCGGTTTTTTTTTTATTGATGATTTATTTCATAAAATCACAATCTTTTGTTTTGGAAACATGTGTAAATCGAATAGCTTTGCTTGCAGGAGCATGACTGACATCAGAATTGCGAGGTTTTTTGCAAATGTAGTTTCATGTATTTGTCTGAAGGTTTGTAATGATGGTATATTATTAAATGTGATATGTTGGACTATTTCCATCATTTATGAGTTAATGTTGAATGTATTGAAAATTTTAAACTTTATTTAAACTTTCCAAATACAAACATCTTGTTAGTAATAACACACAAATGGACAACACAGGTTAGTAATTACACAATGTTTTAAGTAGTATTATTCTCCATTCTTCTTTAGGTGTTGCTGGCATATATTTGCTTAGAAGTTTAACTTGAACCTTTAGATTCTTGAATATCGAATTTAAGGCAAACGCTCAACCAACTGAGTTATTCTGTCAAAGGCAACATATAGTAGAAATTTGATATATTTATAAATGAGGGTTGGTTCAAATTCTCCCGAGTCCTTCAATTTTTTTTACACAATGTATGGAAGCCTTTAATTAATTTTGCTCTTAGGAAAAATATTAAAAAAAAAACTAATTAGCCTTGCTCATAAAAAAAAATAAAATTGAAGGACTCAGGAAGATTTGAACCAAGCCTCATATATAAATATATCAAATTTCTACTATATGTGCCTTTGATAGAATAGCTCAGTTGGTAGAGTGTTTGCCTTAAATTCAATATTCAAGAATCTAAAAGTGCGAGTTCAACCTCTAAGTGAATATTGTCACTGTGCATATAGGCCAGCAACACCTGAAGAAGAATGGAAAATACTACTACTCGAAACATTGTGTAATTACTAACCTATGTTGTTTATTTGTGTGTTATTTGGAAAGTTTAAAATTTTCAATACATTCAACATTAACTCATAGATGATGGAAATAGTCCAACATAACACATCTAGTAGTTTCATGGACTCACCAGCATACTATGGTGTGACAATTTCTTAGTCAATCAGACTGTGTGATTTAAGTAGAAATGAAATATTTTCCACGTGAGCTCAGTCAAATCGTATTTGGCCCTACTCTTTTCCAATGCTTTGTACATTCCAAGTTGTGTAGGGAAGAATGGGGATTGTGTGATTTAAATAGAAATGAAATTAGTCTGTTATGGAGATTTCAAAAGTTGTGGCCATTTGAAATCCAACCACTCTCAGATGATACAGTAGCCAACTGTGAATTGTGCGAATTTGTATAAAGTGTCACGAACCACAAAACAGCCTATAATATTTCTGTGCAAAGTCCAGCCAAGTAAACAACATTTTTATGTGTTTTCGCACATAAACAACACCATCAAGCAGCCGTGCCTGGCTATCATAAGAGTAATCTTATAAAAAGATATAAATATCTTATGTTTCATAATAATCAGCTTTATTTTCAATCTACAATTTTTTTTTTCAAAATATGTCAAAGCAACTTTTTCATATGGTGAAATAAAAAATATCTGATTAATATGTGTTAAGTTAATCTTAGAAAGGACAACATTAATTAAGTCACTATTAAATTCCTTTCCTTTTTCAACATTAGTACTCAATAACCAAATTATTTTTCTTGTTCTATCTTCTCTGAATCTAAACTATTCTTGAAATAAAATATTTACAATCTACTAAATATATATTATACTCATTACTTTTAATAATAACCCTTAATAGCAGTGGAAATTTAATCAATTGTTATTACAAAAATAAAAAGTATTACATGACTTTTGAATGGATTATTGCTGTTTTAAAATGTTTAGTTTTATCACTTAAGAGTATCAGTCATCTAAATAACTTTCCATGATTCATACAATCCTCTATTTATGCAAACATAATTTAAATAAATTGGAAGGATATACAAAACATAATGATGTGTAGACATTTATAATAAATTAGAACACATAGTTAACATGCTCATAAACAAGAATTTAACTTTATTGTAAAATATCCATCGAACAAGATATATGGACTGTTTCATTTGTATAAGTAAAGGAAGCCTATATTAATTATTTCAAAGACATCTCTTGTAATAAATTAGAATACAGACTTAACATGATCATAAACAAGAACTTAACTTTGCAATGTCTGTACATGTAAATTTTATTAAAGCATAGATGAATATGTATGTACAGATTTAGACATACTGATATTGTTAGAATACTCCAAAAAAGAAATAACTAATTGATATGCAAAAAAAAAGAAATCACTAACTGTAAGAAGCAACAGGCTAATTTGCATGTTAATAAAAAAATTTTAGTTTATGCAAATTAGCAAAGCTGATAAAAAAGCCTACAGAAGAATTAAAGGAAGGAAAAAATAAACAGTGCAAAAATAAGCAGTACAAAAGATATGCAGCAAATGGTGTACTAAATACTGAGTTTAATCTCTTCGCTTGCAAGCGGCCATATTGAATATTTAAAAAATTATTCTAAGACACAAATTTTATCATAACTTTTAAGTTTTATTAATAAAAAATGACATAATATATATTTTCCTTGAAAGATCAAATATCAAAGAATGTAATTAAGCTGAAAAAAATAGTCATTGATATTCAAAATAATAAAAAAAAGAATAAAAGTTAATATTCTAATAATTATTTTCATATTATTTCATAAATTCTAAATTATCATGCATACAACTTAAAATTATATTTTTGTTAGTAGGTTAGTTGGATTCATCATAAAATTTCTAAAAAATTAGTATATAATAACACTTACCTAAGGTAATCCATCACTTGAAAACTTCATAGAATAAAGACATTAGTACCTTTCATTTTTCCTAGTAGCCCTTCAAAATGTATTTCCATACAGGGGTTTGCAATGAATATGTCATCCCTAATAACATCCCTTATAACAAGTAGTTAATATTGATCAATAATTAGTATAATTTGAATATTATAATAAAGAACTTCAATACAGTTTGTAATTTATTAAAAAGTACTACTAAAATAGTCACTATATACAAAATAAAATAATAAAATAAAAAGTGAATGAAATACTAAATTCATTATAGAGTTAAGCTTGAGGTACATAAGTTAGTAGTTTAGAGTCAATGCGATGTAGTATTATTTATCCTATCTTTATAGGTTTTGAGGGCTCATATTGCTTCATGCTACTATGACCATAAATTTAGTAATAGCTTCATCAACTGCCACCTCTCTTTGCATTTGATATGCAGCTTTGAAATTTACATTGCAGTAGTGTATAATCGACCTAAGTTTATATACTGTCAAAATCTTTACTTTTAGCATTTGCATATTTTTATTATTATTAAAATGCAGACAAGACATTATAGAAAAATCTAAATTGGGTCATAATATTTGCAAAATATGTTTATCTTTGTCTCATATCACCTAATTCAAATACTGGACCCAAGCCCACATCATAGCAAAAAATGCAGATAATTCATGATATAAATGTACACAACCATGATCTTTTTTTTTTTTTTATGTTAGTTTCAATAATAATTTTTTCGTATATCTTTTATCAAATATAAATATATAAAAATAAAATAATAATTAAAAAATATGCAGCTTTGAAATTTACACTGCAGTAGTGTATAATCGACCTAAGTTTATATACTGTCAAAATCTTTACTTCTAGCATTTGCATATTTTTATTATTATTAAAATGTAGACAAGACATTATAGAAAAATCTAAATTGAGTCATAATATTTGCAAAATATGTTTATCTTTGTCTCATATCACCTAATTCAAATACTGGACCTAAGCCCACATCATAGCAAAAAATGCAATAATTCATGATATAAATGTACAGAATCACGATCTATTTTTTTTTAATGTTAGTTTAAAATAATAATTTTTTCGTATATTTTTTATCAAATATAAAAATAAAATAATAATTAAAAAATATAGAAAAATAAATACTTACCATTGGGCCCCCCATAACGTTGTTTTCAAAATACATTGGAAAAAAAGTAAAACTTTTTACTGATGTATTTTTTACGGCGAATGCTGTTCCAGTAACTATCAAAAAAATGAGAGAAAGTCACAAAAATTCAATTTACTTGATCACAAAAATTATCATAAAATTTTTATTTTTTATCATAGAAAAATAAGACTTACCTTTCTGAAAACTAGAAAAAAATATGGAAACAAATGTGTAAAAAGCTCATGTGTAGCCTGGGTAGATTTCTGTTAATCTTAACCTGAACTTGGATGTTTATATTTTGAAAATCATTGCCCGCATTATGCGAGCATAAACACGAATTTGGTTTAAGTCACATTCTTGATAATTTCAACACAAAAAATGATAATCAATTAGTGAGATGTAAGATATCTATTGATACAAAGTTAAAGACAAAAATTATTAAGAAAAACAATATTCACTGATAATATAACTAATCTTCAGAAACATTCCAATACATTTAAATTAAAACTTGAAAATTGTTTTAAAATATTAATTGATTTTGAAGATAGTTCAGATATGAATGAACTGCAACAAAGATAGATAGTATAAAAAAGCAGCAATTGACCAGTAAAATTTCTACTGAGATGAGAATTTATAAAGAAAAAAAGGAAATATAAAAATATATAAAAATGTCCCATTAAGAAGGACTAAATATCTAGAATTTTGTAAAATAGTATGAAAAAGAGAAAATAAATGATATAAAAAAATACAATTGTGAATTAGCAAAGAAACCTATAGAAGAGAATAAAAGTATCAAAAGTGTAAGACAACATCTTAGTAATGGTATAAAATTTATTTCTGCAATAGAAAGAAAGGATGAACTAAAATTAAAAGGGAGATAATATTATGAAATGTGTGGAAAAGTTCTATAAAGAATTATATTTCCAAATCTGAATTGTCCAGCATTTTAAATGAAAAAGAGACATGCAATTAAATCTATGAAGAAGATAAAAACTAACTTAATGATAGAATTATAATAAATATATTAAAATAAGTAGGTAAAGAAATACAAAAATTGTTGGCACAGTTATACACCTAAATAACTAAATGTTAAAGACATATAAAATGATTGGAAGAAGGAAGTAATAATATTGATATTTAAAAAAATGGTAAAGTAAATACAAGAAATTACAATCTTATCGATCTTTTATCATTTCTATATAAAATTTTAACAAAATAATTACAACTCGTCTACAGTAAACTTTGGATTTTAACAAACTAAAAAAAAACAACTGGATTTAAAAGTGGTTTCAGCACAATGGATTGTATAGAAATATTGAGAGAAGTAATAAAAAGGACCAATGAATATGAGTTAACATTATGCTTTGGATTTGTAGATTATGAAAAGGTATTTGATTCAATAAGCATTTCTACAGAAATTGCTTTAGCAATGATTGTGATGCCGAGAAGATTAACATTGAGAAGAATGTACAACAGGTTGACACCATATCCCCAAAATGTTTTACAGCAGTTTTATGAGAAATATTTTGTGGATTAATAATGGAGATTATTAAAATCACCTAGATTTAGCAGATGATATAATTGTTTTTGCAAATAATGTTTCAGAATTATCAGATGAAAGTAGAACTAAAGATAACTAGTAAAAAGACTAGTTATGTTCAATGGATATTCTCAAAGAATAAAATAAAAATGAATCAGAAGTGGTTAATAATTACAAATATCATGGTCAGGTTATTAATACAGATGGAGTGGATTTGATAGAAATAACAATATTAAAAGGAAATATGTTTATGTATTTGAAAAGGAAGGTTTTTAAGAAATGTGTTTTAATAGTATCTTACTTATGGATTTGGGAGTTGGACACTTAACAGCAACACAGAAATTTCAGACCAATCAATGAAATATGGAGAGCTATATGATAGGAAAAACAAAACAGGATTGTAAATCAAATATATGGGTAAGAGAACAAGCAGATGTTATTGACATCATTGAAAGAACTAAGAAACTGAAGTGGAGCTGGGCTGAATGTATTGCTAGAAGAGATACTAATATAATAGATGGATAATTGAAACCATAAACTAATTTCCAAGAATTGTAAAAAATGTAGTAAGAGACCATGTGAGATGTATGTGTAAAATATGGAAGTGTTCTGGAATGATGTGGAAAAAGCTAAAGAATGGAGAAACCAGATAACTTGAAGAGACCTTCATAATAAGGTGGATCAATAATAATGATGATACCATATCTTGAATAATTCAGATCACTTTCCAAAGATACAGATCTACATTTAATACTATTTTCCAAGCATTTTAGTGCACCATAGGTTTTTAAATTATTAAAAACTCATTCTTTCTTGCTTCAGTTTTTACTTTTTAAAGCATTTACTCTTAATTCTAAACTGTCAAATTATAATTTTCATCATCATCATTTTCAAGACATTAAAGGGGATTTGAACTGGATAGCTGAAGAAAGCTTGAAAACCTGAGTTTAAATCCCTTTAATTATATCTCAAAGTTTGATATTTACAATATACTAGTATTGATTTAATTCAAACCATTAATGATTCTCTACACAATGAATGTTCAAGTTTAATACAATTTCTCTGATTTCTACTTCTTTTCTCTGTATCACATCAATAAACTTTCTTACTTCATCAATTCATCTCAGCAATTTCTTTCAGTCTCTTAATTCTTTCAATGATGTCAGTAATACCTAATTTGTTTTTTCACCAATATATTTCCATTTTCATTCTCTTCTGTTACTACTAACATACATCTCTCTTTACTTTGTTGAATGGCTTGAAGTCTCTTGTAACGGTCTTTTCTATTAAATGTCCAAGCCTCAGATCCATAAATAAAAACTAGTAAAAAACATATATTAAAAGTATATAGGCATATTTCCTTTTAATATTATGTTATTTCTATTAAAAATACTCCATTCAAGATTAATTCTATGATTAATTTCATCAATTATATTTCCATTTGTATTAATAATCTCATCAAGATATTTGTAGTTTTTAATTTTTTCTTCATGATTATCAATCTTTTTTTTCTTCAGAGAAAAAACAATCTTTCCTATAAAGTTTTAATGTAGTATATCATTTGTTGAAATAAATAAATGAGATAAATCATAAGAAGAAATAGTGAAAATGTACAGAATAAAATAACAAACAACTTTATATATTTCTTTGATCACAAAATCAATCAAGATAAATACTGGAAAATTGTAAATATGAAAATATAGAAGCGAATTAGGAAGTCATTATCACTTATTTCTATAAAACTTTCTTCATCACGGAGAAATTAATCATGATATTACTTTAATGAAATATACAAATTGATATAATATTTCGATTGGATAAAAGTTATTTAAATGTAGTAAAGCAATAAACTTATGTTGTTCAAGATACCAATTCCGTTTTATTTCTACAAACTCACTTTTTCAACAAAATCAAAATAAGCATAAAATCCTAGTTGTTTCTAATATCTTTTCATTTATCTGGAGACCGATAATTTTTCCTGTATTTTATAAAAAATTTAAAAATTCTTAAAATTATTATAAGCATTATATAATTGTGTTAAATATTAAGCAATGTTATATAGAAAGGAATGCTAGCTATGAGGAAGGTTTACTAACAATTGTTGCAAAGGAACGCAACCAATATGGTATGGAAGTAGTGGGAAACGGTTTCCATAAAGATCCGCATGCATGATTAAATGGTACAGAAACTATAAATAATCTGTAGTAGAGAACATAGGAAAGGCAAGTGAACATGGAGCAGTGCAGCACATCAGACTAAATAGACATTACAGAGGCATAGCACAGGCTAACTATGCCATACAAGCTGACTAATAGAAGATTTAGCCTAGATGAGAAGACATGCAGCTGGATATTACCTTGGAGGGTTAGACAAATCCATCTCAAACACTGAAGAGTAGTAAGATAATACACAACATTAAGTCTCTACATTGTATGCGCATACATATATTATGATTTGCAGATGGTGTTCAACCTTAAAATGGTATCTAATAGGATAATGGCAGAAGTGAACAGGAGTGGCCAAAGTACTAAGGAATCCTCGAGAGTCAAGATTACCTATAGAAGAACTAATCATTATATGAAAGTAATACAAATAAGAAACAGCACCATATCAATCAATTCAAAACTGACAGATACATCCTGACTATCATTTATTGTGCGAGTAGAATCTGAGAAGTGACAGTGGAACAAGTGGCATATTTCTGTTCTAACCTTATGATATATATGTATGTTTGACCAATAAGAACTAACCATTATATGGAAATAATACAAATAAGAAACAGCACCATACCAAGCAATCCAGATCTGACAGATGTATCCTGACTATCATTTATTATGTGAGTAGAATCTGCAAAATGATAGTGGGACAAGTGGCATATTCCTGTACTAACTAATAAACACGAGGGCAGAAAACACAAAACTAGCACGACTAGATAAGAACACAAAAAATTAATTGACCTATTCACTTGGGCACAAATACAATGTAAGTTCTACTTCATGTAAATTTCCTTTTTAACAATATATTTCTTTATAAATAGTTTATACAATAAATATTATTATTTGTAACTGCTATGCCCACCAGTGACCTAGTGACAGCTGGAGTGAAATTAGCAAAAATGACACTAAATAATCTCAGGTGGCTTGGCAATTCAATATATAATAACTCTTTAATATAGTAATTGTTCGTATAATGATACCCAGTTCGTGATTTAAATATTATCCATTCTCTAGATACATATAAAGATATATATATATTTACAAATGGATCGAAGGCAGTCGATTCATAAGGATTCTGCGACCTGGTACTGCGATCCCAGGATAAAAGTCCAGAGATAAAGTTCTCCGAGTAGCCAGAGCAGATTCGCATGGCTAACAGAATTTTGCCAGAGGAAGAAACACTTCTCTCACTATGTGGAAATGGCATCCATATATGTATTGGTGGAATTTCCGGATTCCAAATATTATGGCCAGAACTTCCTTATCAAGTTGGCTGTAGTTCCGCTTGGCCTTGAATAAAGAACACAATGCATATGCTATGGGCCATCCGCAACTTGGGCTGGGTGGCATAATACCATTCCCACACCATAATCTGATGCGTCAGTCATCAGGGTTATTTCTATCTAATTTGCTGTTATAATGTACAAGTAACTTTTTGGATGTAAAGAAGGCCTTGTGCATAGAAACGCTTGTTCCTGTGGAGCTTCCCACTGCCATTTCTGATTTCTTTTTTTAACCAAGTCATACAGTGGACTCGCTATGTGTGCCTTACCATCCAGAAAAGTCTCGAAATAATTTACTAGGCCCAGAAATGACTGCAGCTGTTTTACGTTAGGTCTCATAGCTTCTGATACAGCATTGACTTCTTCAGGGAGGGCTTAGTGCCTATGTGTCTAGGAATTTAATTTCTCATGATTTCCAAATACATTTTTTTGTGTTTAGTTTGGCACCAAATTCATTTAGCCTATAGCAGGCTTTGTATAAGCATGTGCTCAACTCATTTTCCAAGCTAGCAGTGACCAAAATTTGTCATCGAAATAAGGAATAATACCTTTGAATCTGCTGAGGAGGGTTTCAATCTTAGCTTGGAAAATATTAGGTGCTGATGCCTTGCCAAATGGGAGTCACTTGCACAATCCTAAGTGAGTCGTGTCAGGGATTCCGCGGCTTTATCGGTGATTGGGATTTGATGGAACGCCACGTTAAGATCTAGTTCAGTGAAGAATTTTGATTTCTGTAGTGACGCTATGATCTCTCTGGAGTTTGGGACAGGGTCCGCGTGTTGGTTTAATGCCTTGTTCATGGAAATGATATCACATCGCCACATAAACATATTTGTCCGTTTGGTTTGGCTACTACCACCAAGGGGGTGGCCCATTCCGCTTGTTCAGTAAGTTGCAGCACACTGTCACTGACCAGATGATTTATTTCTTCAGCTACCTTTCCATTTTGCATGTAAGGAACTTTACACGGTCTACAAATAATAGGAATTGCCTCAGGCAATATTTCCAAAGATACAGGTCTTGTCCTTATTAACCTGGATTCTCAATCGAATAACTTGGGAAAGGTGTGTCTTATTTGTTTTCAATATCAATGTTTTTTATTACTGTGACTTTGATACCCAGTTCGGCAAACCATTCATGGCTGATTTACGTGGGTGTAGACGATGTAGAGAGGCAGGGTGGCTGTTTTCTCACTGTTATTGTTTGTAATTTGTGCTTGAATTAACCCTTTAATTCTAATGTCATTTCCATTTACATTACGAACTTTCAAGTTCGACTATAGCAGCATCAGGGGACAAAAAATGGAACAGGTTTTCCGAAGATTTTTAATATCATTTCAAATTTTTCCAGTTGGTTTGTTTCAGTGTTGTTAATGTTGATCATTTTTTCATGCATAATTTTCCTTTAGTCAAATATGCTCCTGGTACTTTTCTTTTTTTCAGCACATTTTCTCTAAATGGCCGATTTGTTTACAGTTACTGCATCATTGATCTTTGATAAACACTTCATGGCGATGTGGCCTCATTTTCCTCAACAGAAACAATATTGCTTTGACTTTTCTGCATTGTGTTAATTTGTTGAGGTGCACTTTCCTCCGAATTATTAACCTTGTATATTTTATAGGGGTCGCAGTCTGCTAATTTGATCGCTGCAAATTCTTTAGCCTGCATTGCTTTGAGCTCATGAGCTATCCTACACTTGATAGCTTCCTTATAATTAATGTCACCATCTGCCAATAATTGTTGTCTTAGGGTGTCGTTACTGGTCATACCACATGGAAATTGTTCAAGGAAAGCTTCTTCCAAGTATGATTTGTAGATGCAGTTCTTGGCCAATTCCTGCAGGACCATATCATATTCTTGAATAAGCTCATTTTTTCCTTGACTGCAGTTCCTAAAATGGAGTCTGTCAATGTGCCTAGACTCATGATGGTTGAAGTATTCTGCTAATTTCTCTTTGAGCTGCTGAAATATTAATTCGTCCGGGGTTTTCGGTTCAACCAGTCTGTTAGCAATCTGTATAATGCTTTTTCCCATGTAGCACAGTAATGTTGCAGTTTTGGTTTTGTTGTCTTTTATTCTATTAATAATTAGGAGTTTCTAAATTTGTTGGACAAAAAGGGGCCATTCGCTTGCCTCTGTGATGTCAAATTCCAATATTGCCGGCTGCCTTACAATATATATGACTGATCACTTTAACTTTTTCTTGTTTATGAAAAAATGAATAGTTCGCTTACACGAGTTAATTAATAAGTTTACTTCTGCTGTTGCGTAATCTGATAGGATTCTGACTGTCAAGGTATATTAACAATAACTGCACCAGTTGCTATGTCCAGCAGAGACCTAGTTACAGCTGAAATTAGTAAAAATGACACTAAATAATCTCAGGCGGCTCAGCAATTTAATTTATAATAACTCTTTAATATAGTAATTGTTCGTAAAATGATATACAGTTAGTGATTTAAATAATATCCACTTTCTAGATACATACAAATATATATATATATTTGCAAACGGGTCGAAGGCAGTTGATTCATAAGGATTCTTTGACCGGGTACTGCGATGCCAGGAATATTCATAAAAGTCCAGAGATAAAGTTCTCCAAGTGGCCAGATTGGCATGGCTGACAGAATTTTGCCAGAGGAAAAACACTTCTGTTCTTCAAGGGCTTTAACAAGCTAATAATTATTTTCCCTCTTCTGGTTAAGAACACAGCTCCCAGTAACCATATTAATAATCTGATCATTCCTACCTGCATTCAAGTTTAATATATAATAACATTCTAATCTCAAACTATTGAACATCACATGATCACCATTTCTTATGCTTGCTCGTAACTGTTATTAAACAGGCACACTCTCTATACAGTAGTGACACTCAGAGCAAGCCAGAGTAATCAATGGATGCCAGAAGGTTTGTGCATAAAATCCCTATCTAATGCCTACTCATCCAATATCCCCAGACTAGTTTCTGGCCTTCATCAGTGAGGAGCCTTGGATCTGAGAGCACTGCACCTAGATCTTAGGATCTACTGCCCTCCTCCAGCAGCCACCTTTTATCTCTAGTCAACTACAAAACTATGAAATCAAATTGAAAACACAATAATATTTTCAATCTAAGCTCATTAGCTTATACAGTCAAATGGGTCTGAACTCAGTTCAGTACCCATTTCTTTTGGTGTCTTTGGTTCTTTAACAATCCTAGACACCACTATCCTATTAGGCAGGATTGGTATTAAACCACTGAACATCACATAATTCCCATCATGTGACATTCAGTGGTTTAATACCAATCCTGCCTAATAAGATAGTGGTGGCCAGGGTTGTTAAAGAGCCAAAGGAATGGGTACTGAACTGAGTTCAGACCCATATGACTGTATAAGCTAATGAGCTTAGAATGAAAATATTATTGTTTTAAATTTGATTCTCATAGTTTTGTAGTTGAGTAGAGATAAAAGGCGGTTGCTGGAGGGTTGCATTAGATCCGAAGATCTAGGTGCAGTGCTCTCAGATCCAAGACTCTTCACTGACGAAGGCCAGAAGCCAGAAACTAGTCTGGGGATATTGGATGAGTAGGCACTAGATAGGTATTTTATGCACAAGCCTTCTGGCATCCATTGATTACTCTGGCTTGCACTGAGTGGCATTACTGAATGGAGAGTTTTGCTTGCTTAATAACAGTTATGAGCAAGCATAAGAAATGGTGATCATGTGATGTTCAGTGGTTTAATTCCAATCCTACATAATATAGGATAATGGTGGCTATGGTTGTTAAAAAGCCAAAGATACCAAAATGTATGGGTATTGAACTGAGTTCAGACCCATATGACTATATAAGCTAATGAGTTTAGATTGAAAATATTAGTTTTCAATTTGATTCTCATAGTTTTGTAGTTGAATACAGATAAAAAGGTGGCTGCTGGAGGGTTGCATTAGATCCTAAGATCTAGGTGCAGTGCTCTCAGATCCAAGGATCCTCACTGACAAAGGCCACAAAACAGAAACTAGTCTGGGGATATTGGATGAGTAGGCACTAGATAGGGATTTTATGTACAAGCCTTCTGGCATTCATTGATTACTCTGGCTTGCACTGAGTGGCATTACTATACTGAGAGTTTTGCCTGTTTAATAAGTTCTTCATAATTAATTAGTCTTTTTTCTCTGATAGTTCTTATCAGGAATCCAATCAGTATTTGCAATGGCATTTTAATTAAATTTGCCATCGGGCTATTTTTAATATTATATCAGAGTTACTGATCTATTAAAAATAATTTCGCCTAATTAGTTTATAGATTTTTAATATGTCCATTGCGTTTTATACACGTACATACTTTAGTTTAATATTTTCCAGTCCTTTTTCTTTAAATAAAAATACGCGTTTGATTTGAAATTTATATACGCGTATTTAGCAGTAACTAAAATGTGGTTGATGATATAATTATTTATTTAGCGTATGGATTTTAAAAAAATGGTTTAACTATTAACAAAATAACATAAAGGGGCCTATAGAGATCTCGAACAGGAGATAAATTCACTAGTGGTTTCATTAAGCCTTCGGTTCTGCTATTATGGCAATAAATTAGATAGTCATTAATTATGTAGATAATATAACTGTTCCAACAAAATACTAAATGATTATTACTGATATATGTTCATCTAGAATTCAGAAATGCAAATAAGTATATAATTTTGTAAACAATACTTTGATAAGAGAGTTTTATTTGTTTTACTATAGGGAAATGTGCGTAAATTTTTATCAATTTCACTACATTCTACATTTAAAGAATTATTTTAAAGTACAAAATAAATATTAATTCATAATTTTAAAACTAGAACAGCAATTATTCGTATTATACGAAAGCATTAACTACAATTCATGCAATTGTTACTATTAATATATTAAATTATTACTATTAATATAGCAATACAAAAAAATAATCTTTTTATTTTACAAAAATAATAGAAATATTTTTTACCTGGCCATATGAAGAAGATTATTAGGCACTTCTCCTTCACTCAAAGGTTTACAATTATGTTCATCAAAATAGCATGCCATTCTTTTTAAAATAATAAAGAAATATTTTTGTTAATTCTCCACTTAGAATTTTGTATTGTCATATGACAGTTGTCTTTTCAGAATCCTGTTTGTAGACAGTCTTTCGTTAATCGTTGAAAAAAAACGATTCACAAAAATATGATCACGATTGATATTTTGATTTTTAAGTCATAGGATTTTTTTTTTCTCGATTTGCTTTGTCACGAAAAAATAAAACATCTCGTTAGAGGTATAATTAAATTAATAATATTGAATCTACGGGAAACATTGAAAAACTATATTTATTTTGAAATAATACATATTATATATAACTAAGTAAAAAAACAAACAACAACTTTAATTCGATAATGTGCCTTTGAGTAAATTTAAAAGCAGCAGGCAAAAGGTTTTGGGTATTACTATAATAAATCAGTTTTAGAATATTTTTCTATTTGAATTATTGTCAGCCATTTTGTTAACTGCATACTTTTAGGAATTCTCATAATAAACTTAATTTTATGGAAGTACGCGAAACATTGTCTGTTTAAATGATTAACTAAAATGGTCTTTATTTCTGAAATCTATGTATTTTTTTTTCAGCCAATGAAAAAGTTTATTTGCTGAATTATTTCATATAATAAAATGGCGACTATGGAAGCCAATTCTTTTGAAAGAAGTGCTGAAAACGAAATTAATGGACCAGGTAAGAATTTAAGCTATTAAGTTGTTGTTTTTATTTTTAAAAAAAAAAGACTAATAAAGGCTTCAATTAAGAATTGTTAAAGTATCACAGATTTTTTAGATTTGTCTTTATGATTGCACGTATTGTCTATTTGTTACGTATTTTATTGTCTATTTGTTGTTGTTTTTTTTAAAATATCTTGATCTTTTTTGTAATAATAGTTCAAAATTATAACTTCATATATGCAATTCTGTTCCATATTACACAAACTTTTTTTTTGTTTTATCAGCAGAATGAATCTGAATTCAAAATGTCTCAATTGATACTTTCTTTAAGATATTTTTTATTTTGCTAATTTATGATGATACAGAGTTATAGAAAAAGCGTATTCAGTGTGCAATTCTGATTTACTGTTACTTAATGTTTCAAATCTGTATTACATTTTTTACCGGGGTCTATATATAAAAAAACAAAATTTGTTAGAAATTTTTCGGTAACCGGATCAAAACATTAATAAAAATAGGATAGGTTATGTGTAATGAATAACTAGTACTAAAAAAAAAAAAGAACTCTTGCATCGACTGTACAATATTTACTGTTTTTGAAACTAGCATGAGTCGATAGCAGGAACAGATAATTGATTCTTTAAATTATTCCCAACAGACTTCTGACATTGAAAGCTCTTTGCAGTCTTCAAAGTGTCGGATGCTTTGTTTTACCATTTGTACTTGTAGGAGTGTTGGTCAGAACTGATAGTTAATGTTTTTACATCTGGATTATGATTGTTAATGACTGTCCCTATTGAAGGATATTTGTTAACTTTCAACTATTGTGTCTGAGCATTTGGGCAATCACATGCTTTATATTTATTTATACATCATAGAACATATCTTCAGTCTTTTTTTTTTTTTAAAGAATATAGACTTTGTTTTATATAAAGTGTTACAAATGAATTTCTCTAGACAACAAAAAAAATCTAGTATAAATTTACATTTTTACTAATGACTTCCTGAATTTCTTGTACTAAGAACCAGTCCATGTGGATAGGTAGATTTCTTTGGGTGCAAGAAGCTTATCTTTTTTTCGAATAGAATTAAATGTATTTTTATAACTATATGACATCTAAGTAACCATATTACGTGGTTAATAAATATGCATCATCTGATATTGCAGAAATTACCCATTTTAATATTATGAATGATATCAAAGAGTTCTGGATTGGAATTATTGAAATAATTTTGAATTATATATTTTGCTTCTCTTAGTCCCGAGCAAGAAACAAGAATATGATCAAATGTTTCACTATCTTCAGTCTTTCTAGCGTATTCTGCAGCTCTGCTAATTTACTGATGTTTTTAACTGTTGTTAAGATCTAAGTCTTATTTTTGATGTTTTCTGTATATTGATTCTTATTATTAATAATTAAGAAATAACTTTTGTTAGTAAAATATATAAAGTTTAGACAATAGATAATAGATTAAAATAATTCTAATGAGCAGTCATAAATTTAGATTGTGGGACTATTTAATCAATCAATGGTTTAGCTACCCATTTGTAATCTAGATTAACTGATTACTTAGCAGATCTATTGTTTCTTTAATTTTTGTTGAGAGGAAGTAAAATAATATTCTTTACACTTCCACATAAACAAATGTAATATAATGCATATAGCTACTCTTATTGAAATCTCAGATTCATAGGTTTCATTAATCTTTAATAAAATTCTTAAAATCGTCTTTCCTTATAAATATCACATCCCATGAACTTTCTTTTAATCAGGTTCAAACATCGTTTTCCTTAAAAATGAATCCTACTAATTCAAATGCTATCTTGATCACCTCATTTTCCCTAAAACTAATATCTTCCATAAATTCAAAAATTTCTTTCTCTATTAAACTTTAAATTCTTATATTCTGCATTTTATATTATATATTGCAATCTTTTAACTGACAGAAATATTGCAAAACTCTCATTCTATTCCATTTACTTGTATGTTCTTTAGTTTTATGTTTTATGTAGAATGCCAGTTATTGTTATTAAATACATTCTACACAAATAATAGTTTTGTGTGGGCATAATTATAAGGTTTTTTAAAAATCATTTTCAGCCTTCATTATTTTTTTTTTCTTCCTCATATTTGCTCTTCTTTCTTATTTCTCATAATAATTAATTTGAATCTTTCAGTATATTTTTTATATAAGTATATGGAAAAAAAATTTCTACCCATTTTTTTTTCTCACTATATTTTCTACACTTGCTTAATTTGTTAACATTCAAATATCCTATTAAACAACTATTCTAACTTTATTAGTCATTCTTAAATTGAAAATATTTCATAAAACAAAAGACTGGCCCATTTCCTTATTTTTGCTTCAGTAGCCATGAACATGTTTTCATTTAAAGCATTCTGCCTCGCTTTTTATAATTTATCAAACTTTTTTATTTATTTTATTACTTATATACATATCACTACCATATGCTTAGACTTCTAATACAATTTTTTTATTTTACAATATTCTACTCTATATTTGTTATATAAAAATCTAGTTACAATTTTCCTCTATTTTTTTTTTAGTATAAACAATATGATTTTTAAAATTTTCCTCCTTATTGGTATTTCCAAAAATACAATTTATCCACTTTATCAAAATTTATATTTTTACTGGCCTATTCCAAATTTATTGTGTTTTTTATTGAATATCTTTTTCATAGATTTTTATCCACTTAAATTGAATATCCTCTCTCCTTTTTCTAACTTTTCCTCCTATTTATAACACTAAAATCTCAAAACAAATACAAAATTGTATTGGTTTGATCCAAATACAGGTATTTTATAATTAACATTAAATATCAAATATAAATATAAATGGTTTTGGTAATAATGGTCAATTCTCTAGAAATTGTATTTGCTGCTCTCCTATAAATCCTTTTTTTTAAAATTATATTTAAGTCATAAAAATATATATATAATTTTATAATAATTATCATTTCTTTTTTATCAATAAATATACTTTTTCAGCAATCAGAAACACCATTTACAATTTATTATTTAGTTTGGAACTTATTTTTTAATTTGAGTGTTGTATTTAAATAATCACCAATTCTATCTTTTTTAAATATATATCTTGCTTTTTTCCGAAAATGCTTTTACTTTCTTACTATATTTACACTATCAGTCATGTAATTTGTTATATATATATATTTTCATATGTCAAAGCATC
Organism: Epiperipatus broadwayi; assembly: GCA_028023455.1. Lineage (NCBI taxonomy): Eukaryota > Metazoa > Onychophora > Udeonychophora > Euonychophora > Peripatidae > Epiperipatus > Epiperipatus broadwayi. Next base: position 2,032,326 of record JAQFVV010012429.1, on the reverse strand, counting down.
GGCTGGAAAGTGAACCCGGGACAATTGCTTGCAAGGCAACTGTGCTGACCACTCGACCATCAACGCTTGTTATATCTGTTTATCTTCCTTTTAGTATTAAAAACCAATATTATTATGATTTAATTTCTAGTTTTTCCATACCTCTAATTATATTGTTAAAACTTTTCAATAATTCCTTTTCTGTAACTTTACCCATACATTTAATTTCAGTAATCAAGTCTTATTTTATTATTTTTCAATTTTTTTGATGATTCTGATAATTCATTTTGTTATTACAGTTATAAAATTATCATCATTTTCATCAAAAAATGAAATAATTTTTTATATTTTTCTCTATATTATATCTTAATTTTAAAACCTTTTAAAATGTTATTAATCTCAATTTCTGTTTTTGTAAATTCATGATGAATTTTGCATAAGATGAAGGGTACTTGATCTCTTTCTGATTTTTGTATAAAAGTCTGAACACTTATTATTTTTATCAGACATATTAGTATCTTCTATTAGCTTATTATTTATCATTAACCTGCCCTTAGTCATTTTTTTAAGATACTATTAGCTTATTATTTATCATTAACCTGCCCTTAGTCATTTTTTTATTGGTAATCCATTATTTTTTTAATAGCCTTTTCATTTTTTAAATCACAACAACTATGTCTTTTTTTGCTTAATTTTATTATATTTCTTAACAATTCGTTTCTTTAGCTTATTAGTTAATAATTTACCACTTCATTTTAAATCTTGAAATTTTCTTTAGTAAGTAAGCATCTGGATGTTTATGTATTTATATTTTTTCATAATCTCTTCATGTGAGTGCGCAAAATTTTCTTTGATTTTCAACATTTTATTATATATTTTAAAATTACACCATATTTATATTATTATATGTGTCCATTGTTTTTCCTTATCGTATCATATTTTCTTTTATGTATAACATTTAATTCCAATTTAATCATGTAAAATTATAATAACTACAACATGCTTTATTATTATTATTCAATATTCCAAAACTTGTTTAGCAGTATATATTGTTTATAACTGGGTCATGATCATATCTTATTTACTTATTATTCATTTGTAGTATTTCTAATTGTTTAGTTGAAATATAACTAAAAAAATTCAGTTGTTAATATTTATAGAAATATATTGAAGCTCCTTGAACATTGGTTTATTTTATGGGACATAAATTTTTTGACATTTTAACCTTGGTAAATATATTTGTAAATGATGTATCAAAATGGAAAAATGAATAGTTAGATGAGTGGAGAGATATGATGAACAGTTTTTCCTCGAGCTTAAGATCAAATTACTAGTATATGATCAAGTATTGGTTCAACCAGTTCTTTTAGTATTAGTCTGCAACAACTGCCATATTTTCCACCTCCTTATAATATGCCACAGCAGCAGCTGACTTTCATCATCCACATGTCAGTATGGATTATAACCATCTCAACAGGCTTCAATCTCAATACCAATATCACCAGTTGCATTTACCACAGGGAATACACAATGTCCTTTGAAGCTGATCTCATTTACAGCTAAATATTCATCCTGGCTGGGTAGTTTGTATGATTTATGATGATAGGAATATGGGTCATTGCAAAGGCCTGATATTCTAATGCATTGGGATTATGAAGGTTTGACTGAATAAGAATTACTAAACCATTCATAATTCTGTCACCCTACCTTCCATCGAAGGCACAAATTTGCAAGATATGAATTATATTACTGAAGAGCATAATACTGTAATAGAGAAAGTGGGAATTCAGACTAAAAATGATAACAAGGAAATGATCATTTCAGGAGTGGTGTCACGTTATCTTTTGTTCAATCCTATGAAGCCTATCATTACTCAGCCTATATCAAAATATAAAATCACTGTAGGTAAAGTACAATGAAGGCTTTCTCTAGAATATTTAGTGCACCTTTATTAGAAGGCATGTTAAGAAAGGTGAAATCCAAGAATGGTGGAGATTACTTAGAGAAAAATTGGAAGATTGGGCTCAATTTGCCAGCAATAGAAGGAAAGTAGCAATTGTCACTTTACTGATGTCATTAATAGGTGGAGGAACAATGCATTTATTTGGTTCAAAATTTTGGTTACATATATGAAACAGAATTTCCTGCTCATCAAATTGCTGAATATTTATCTCGGCCGCATACAGATCCAAATGATCAATATAGAAAAAAAAGATATGATCTTAGCAACAAAACAAGTGACCAAAGATTTGATGGATCTGTTGAATTAGGATCAATCAACTTTACACAATACTCGTCCTCAGATTGTTTTAGAACTGAACATTCAATGTAGTCTTACCTGCGCTGTAGTGACAGCCATTCAAAACTTGCTCACAGAATGGTTAAAATATTTTTTTAAAAAAATTATCCTTCTACTAATACTACACCTGTATCTAGTGTGCAACAACAATTAGACACAAACTCCAAAAAAAAAAAAAGGAATGAAAGTAAATAACATAAATTTCTAATTCTTTTTTAAACAATAATAAAAAACTGTTGCCAAGTCCAAATTCTTGCTATATAAATCTTCACAGGTGAGATCAAATACAAGGTTGGAATGATTATCTGATATGTTTTAAAAGCACAAAATTTTTGCAAGATGTAAGATAAGCAAGGGATTATCACACACAAACCACTCACATGATATCATAATACTCTTGGGTCTACAATGGAGTTAAAATCTGACAGCCTGGTTAAAAAATATGGAGTAAACATTTTTTTTGTAACAGCTGCATTCATCTTAGCAGCAGCTAGCCACATAAAAAATTGTAAATATATTCTTCTAAATCTTTTAGTTCATCATATTTATTCAGTGAAATATATATAGCACCATTTCAAAAACTTGCAAGATTTTAAAAAACTTCTACAGGGGAACAAAATTTTATTCTAAATCCCAATGAATTACATTCAAATACGATTGGAAATGAAGTTCCAAAAAATTTCTTTGAGTAAATTGTAAGAACAGGAATTTAACAAAAAATGAAATTTTCCTAAGTAAAACTATGCATTAATACTGAGCTATTAGACTTCAACATTATTAACTGCTAAAAACTCCAATGGAAATTGCCTTTCGATCATGTTTTTTTGCTCCCTAGTGCCGTTTTAGCACTGCAGCTATTTCGCATTTTAATGCTCTGGCTAGGCTTTTTCCTGGATTGAATGTTATAGCTGTTGATGCAATTAAACACAGTAATTTAAAGACCAGTTTTATAATCATTGGTATTTTCAATATTTTATTATTTTATAATGGATGGGCAGTAATAAGATTTAACTATTCAGAAAGAAATTTAAATAATTTGGTTCAATTTGTTTTGAATAGTGCAGAACTTGAAAGAATTTCTATTGCCAATGAAATTGATTATCAAGGTCTTTTGTCCACTGTTCCTTCAGATGAAATTGATTTTACTTTGGCTGTCTTGGGTATGTATTTTACTATGCTATTTTCAATCACTAACAAATTCCTCACTGTGGAGAAATTTCTTAGTCTATTCATAGTAATTTGAGAGAAGCAGAAGCTCAACATGAGCATGTTGATTGAGATCAGCAGCTATCTGCTCTTATCATTTATACTAAAATTTTAATTTTCTTTAAAACTTCAGTGATATTTTTTTAATGAAATCATCATGAAAGCTAAATAAACTGGTAAAGTATATATGGTACTTACATAGAATGCCTGCCTGGAAGCTTGCCAGTGTTTTATTTTAAATAATCCATTTCCAGGGGCTTCAACATATGCTCTAAACAATATGGCTGACACCTAAGTTTTTTATAAAATATATTTGTACATATGTATACATGTGCATGTGAAGATTCTTTTTTAGACATTCACATTCTAGAGGATGCTCTAGGCATTTGAAAATGCTTGCTCTTAAATTATATTTTGATCTTCTATCACAGCCTGCAATTGGCTTTTTTAAAAGATAACTATATCCCATTTATTGATTGTCCTGTAACATGTCTGATTGCTGGTATTACAACTCAAATCAGTTTTATGTAAAGTTAGAATTAATAAAACTCCCAGAAAATATAACATACTATGCAAAATTAAATGCTAAAAATTCATTAAAGACTTTAAAATATATATTAATGACAATACTGATAAAACATTTATATATAAATTGCAAATTTTTATTCATTTGTTAAAATTATCCACATTTTTTAGTAAATTATAAATATATATAACACTGTAAAAATAAACACTTTTTTTTTTCTTTTAACTAAAAAACTTTCCAGCGTTATACATGCTGTACTGGCCAAATGCAGCAGGCTGTCTTCATTTTCATTTTTTCTTTGTAGTTTATTTTTGAAGATTGGCAATTAGATTTGGATGAAACATCACATAACAAAAAGCCTTCCTATTAATCTTACCAACTTTTTCTTCATCAACCATAATCTTTGGCATAAGTTAATCTTTTTTTTTGATTATATATTATAGGTTTTTATATTTTTCAATTTTATCTTAATACAGTTTTTTAATTTAATTATATAAGGGGTTTGAAAACAGACTTTCAAGCTCCCTTCAACTATCCAATCTATCTCATACAACCAATACATATGTCCACACACATGCATAAAAGATAAATGATCTCCAATATACATATTTCATGCTGAAACAGCATTCATCAGTTGATCCATTAATCTTGTTTTTCACTTGTTGTACCTACATAAATTTGCTATGAATAAAGCCTGTTTTCTAAATTTTCAAATGTCTCTTTAAATTTCATCTTTTAATCTGATCATTTTTGCCTTTAACAAAAACCAATCCAAAATATCTAGTTATAATTTATATTATAGAAAAATATCAGTTTTTCAATAATACTAATTCCATTCTCTTTTTTTAATCTCCATTATTCCTATTAATACCTTCCCAAAATATTCTTAATTTACTTTATCATTATTTACATTTTTTCCCTTTACTTTTACTGAGAAAAATTTCTAATTTTTTACTCAGATACTGAAACTTTACATTAAATTCCTCCAGTATTTTTCTTTTATATATTCCTTTCATTCTAGTACTATATTATCTCCTTTTTCTGCAACATTCTTCTCATTAGTGTATCTAACAATCCAATCCTAATTCTGATTCTTAACATTCTTCCATTTTAAAACAGGCAAAACTCATTATATATATTGCACACACAGCAAGCTAGAGTAATCAATGGATGCCAGAAGACTTGTGCATAAAATTCCCATCTAGTTCCTACTCATCCAATATCCCCAGACTAGTATGAGTAGACACTAGATGGGGATTCTATGCACAAGCCTTCTGGCATCCATTGATTACTCTAGCTTGCTGTGTGTGGCAGTATATATAGTGAGTATTGCCTGTTTTAACAACAGTTATACACAAGCATAAGAGGTGGTGGTCATGTGATGTTTATTGGCTTAATTCTTCCATTTTGATAAAATTGCTATATCTTCATATTATTTTCAATATGCTCTCCCCTACTCTTCCTAACTTAGTTTATTCCAATTAATCAATCAAATTGTTAAAAAGATGAATTTACACCATATTTATTAAAATATGTTATAAAATAAATTACTTCCCGTAAAATATAAATAAAAAATATTAACTTAAAAATGAAGTTAAAAAAGAGAAGTTATAATTAAATATAATAAAAATAAGCTAAACGTTTTCGAGGATCCATGCCTCATAATCATAGCTTTCTTAAAAATACATATATATTAATTTTGGCTTATATACTATCAATTCTTCTTTCCAATTTATTTCTAAAATTAAAAACATTCAACTTATGAATACATCCACTATGGCTATTATGGATGTGAAAGAATTATATGGATCTATTAATAGAAAATTATCCATTCAAATAGTGCATGAAAAACTTTTGAGGACACATTGCCCTTCTGATAGAGTTAAATTTATTGTTGCTTTTCTTTCTTGGCTTGATTTGCACATTTTTACAATCTTTGAAAACAAGTGGTATACTATGAAAGATGGATGGGCAATGGGCTTACCTGTCAGTGTGGCATTTTATCTAATGTCTATTTAAATGAATTTGAGAGCTCTATAATACCGAAATATTATAATTCCACTCTTGATTTTACATATATTCGGTATGTGGTTGATATATTTATTATTTCCTCTATGGATAATATTTTACATATACGAGAAGAACTTCAAAGTTTATCTAATTTATCACTTAGCATTGTATATGAAAATAACAATAAAGAAATCAAATATCTTGACCTTTCATTATCAAGAAATAATAACTGTATAGATTACAAGATGATAATTAAGCCTTTTGAAATTAGAAGCTGTATTCACCCTAAATCTAACTCACCTGCATCACATAAATTTGCTGGTTTAAATTCTTTCTTATTTAGAAATTTGCATCTTTGTAAATATGAAGCAGACAGAAAAGAAAATCTGAATAATTTTATTAAAGATTTGATGAAAGCAGGTTTTAAACTTTGGTCTATTAAAAATTATATTTCTAAATTCCATAATAAAATAAATAGTGTTGTACCATGTGTTCAACTTCCTAGAATTACTATTCCTTACATTTCCAAAATATCTAACAAATTAACTAAAGCATTATTCAATAAGTTTAAAATTGGATTTAGAACTCCTCCTAATTCTAATAGATTGATCAACAACTCAAAAGATCATATTGATCGTTCATTCACCCCACATGTAGTGTATTCCATTTCATGTCCTCAAGAAAAATGTCTTGCTGTATATTATGGTGAAACTAAAGCTACTGTTAATACTAGGCTTGCTCAACACATGTACACTTACAAGAGAGCTCAGAAGAACAACAATATATCTTCTGTATTTTTGGAGCATTCCATGAAATCTGGACACAATTTTATTCCTTCCAATCCTGTAATTTTATGCACTGAATCAAATGATCATAAGAGGAAAATAAAAGAAGCATTCTATATTAATGGAAATATTAATGCTATAAATAGAAAAGACACTTGCTTTGATATATCGAAGAAATGGTCCACGTAACACGTGCTAATTTTATATATCTTTGTATATATTTTATTATGTATTTTTAAGAAAGCTATGATTATGAGGCATGGATCCTCGAAAACGTTTAGCTTATTTTTATTATATTTATTTATAACTTCTCTTTTTTAACTTCATTTTTAAGTTAATATTTTTTATTTATATTTTACGGGAAGTAATTTATTTTATTACATTATGAATAGAGGTCAAGAAAAGCAGATCTTAAATTGCGGAATTTCTATGAAAATTTTTGAGCAAAGGCTCTCGTTCTTTTATAAATGCAAAGATTATAATATTATACCTAATTGTTGTATTATTAAAATTAATAGAACAATTTTTAATTATTTTAAAATTAAGTACGTACTTCAGAAACAGCTTTTATCATATATCACAAATCAATGTAAAATTATTTTTAAAAAACAAACATTGAGATGGAATAGAATGACTGCAAACTGTGTGATTCCTCAATGGATTCAAGATAAACTTTGTAAAATTGAAAGATTTCATATATTAAAATTTGAACATAAAATAAAATTTTTGGCTTTTAAGCAAAATAGAAATCTTTATATAAATAATACTAACTCTTTTGTTAATAAAACATCGTTTACACCACCATATGAAATTAAAAATTTTTTATCTTTGGGACCTAAATATGTTGGTGGTAGTTGGAGATCTCCTAAACTTGAATTAATTGCAGATGTTGAAGTCAGCCTCATTAATAATCCACAAAGAGATGCTATTATTTCAGATTTATCTAAATTATTAAATATAAATTTGTCTAATACAGAAAGTAAAGTATGGGATAAAGATATTTTAAAAACTAAACAATATTTTATATCTCACAATATTACTTGCCTTAGGGAAGATAAAGGAAACCGTTTTGTTTTGCTAAATAATATAGATTATAAAAATAAAATGTATGATCAAATTAAGATATTAAAACTAATACAAGACGACAACTTTAATATCAAAATAGATAGAGATAAATTTATCATTAATGTGCTTCGAAAATTTAAAGACAAAGGTATTACTAAATCTGAATATTATAAGATTTATCCTTCTTCTACTAGACCTCCCCGAATGTTTGCCAATTCTAAATTACATAAGCCTGGTGAACCTTTAAGATTGATGATGGATTTTGGTGGAGTACATTATTTTGAAGCAGCCAAATTGGTAAATCAATTACTTATAGAATATATTAATTTTGGCTTATATACTATCAATTCTTCTTTCCAATTTATTTCTAAAATTAAAAACATTCAACTTATGAATACATCCACTATGGCTACTATGGATGTGAAAGAATTATATGGATCTATTAATAGAAAATTATCCATTCAAATAGTGCATGAAAAACTTTTGAGGACACATTGCCCTTCTGATAGAGTTAAATTTATTGTTGCTTTTCTTTCTTGGCTTGATTTGCACATTTTTACAATCTTTGAAAACAAGTGGTATACTATGAAAGATGGATGGCCAATGGGCTTACCTGTCAGTGGCATTTTATCTAATGTCTATTTAAATGAATTTGAGAGCTCTATAATACCGAAATATTACAATTCCACTCTTGATTTTACATATATTCGGTATGTGGATGATATATTTATTATTTCCTCTATGGATAATATTTTACATATACGAGAAGAACTTCAAAGTTTATCTAATTTATCACTTAGCATTGTATATGAAAATAACAATAAAGAAATCAAATATCTTGACCTTTCATTATCAAGAAATAATAACTGTATAGATTACAAGATGATAATTAAGCCTTTTGAAATTAGAAGCTGTATTCACCCTAAATCTAACTCACCTGCATCACATAAATTTGCTGGTTTAAATTCTTTCTTATTTAGAAATTTGCATCTTTGTAAATATGAAGCAGACAGAAAAGAAAATCTGAATAATTTTATTAAAGATTTGATGAAAGCAGGTTTTAAACTTTGGTCTATTAAAAATTATATTTCTAAATTCCATAATAAAATAAATAGTGTTGTACCATGTGTTCAACTTCCTAGAATTACTATTCCTTACATTTCCAAAATATCTAACAAATTAACTAAAGCATTATTCAATAAGTTTAAAATTGGATTTAGAACTCCTCCTAATTCTAATAGATTGATCAACAACTCAAAAGATCATATTGATCGTTCATTCACCCCACATGTAGTTTATTCCATTTCATGTCCTCAAGAAAAATGTCTTGCTGTATATTATGGTGAAACTAAAGCTACTGTTAATACTAGGCTTGCTCAACACATGTACACTTACAAGAGAGCTCAGAAGAACAACAATATATCTTCTGTATTTTTGGAGCATTCCATGAAATCTGGACACAATTTTATTCCTTCCAATCCTGTAATTTTATGCACTGAATCAAATGATCATAAGAGGAAAATAAAAGAAGCATTCTATATTAATGGAAATATTAATGCTATAAATAGAAAAGACACTTGCTTTGATATATCGAAGAAATGGTCCACGTAACACGTGCTAATTTTATATATCTTTGTATATATTTTATTATGTATTTTTAAGAAAGCTATGATTATGAGGCATGGATCCTCGAAAACGTTTAGCTTATTTTTATTATATTTATTTATAACTTCTCTTTTTTAACTTTATTTTTAAGTTAATATTTTTTATTTAAAATATGTTATATATTATAAAAAATTTCAATAAATCTATAAATTGATACTATAATCTTCATGCCCTTTATTCCATCTAGAAAATAAATTCTTATTTTTATCTTGTTATTGCAATGTCTTATATAAATTTCTATTATAAATGTATTATTTTTTCATTAATCCAGATTCTAATTGTAGTAAAATATAATCCTATTAATTTTGATCTTGATATTTTTGAAAAATTGTAATTGTAATTTAACTATTAATTATCTGATTTTTTTGTCTTGCATTGGTGGTCGAGAGGTCAGCGCGACTGCCTTGCAGTTGCCTGGGTTACAGGTTTGCGTCCACTTAAAAAAAAAAAAAAATTATCTGAATTCATCCATACCAAATGTTACTCTATTAATTTATATATCCTATATATTTATAAAACTTTTTTATTTCTTCCTATTTCTTCTGTTTTTCAGATTCCTTTTATTTTGTTCACTGTTTTATTCTTAATTTCTCTATTATTTCTTATTCATTCTAAAATGAAACTTATTAATTATTTTTGACATTAATCTTACCTCTTATATATTAGAGATAATTTCATCATTTCTTTTTTATCTTTATTAAAACTGTTTCACATGCTAATAAACAATGTTCAACAATTTCTGTCCTACATTCTTACAAGCTTTATGATAAATTTAAATCTTTCCTCTATTTTTTTAATATGTTTCTTTATCTCTAAACTTCCTGCTGTAAACATAAATATTAAATTATTTCCTCTATTGTTATAAATATTTTCAATTTCAATATTGATCTAGTTTTGATATCGTAATTAATGGGTTTTTTTTTTCACATATATTTTTAATTTCTATTAATATTTTTACCTTTTAATTACTAAATTTTTTATCCTAATTTTTAATATTTTATTTGAATGTTCATGCAATTTTAGATTGATATATTAAAATGTTTTTATGGATGAGTCACTCGAGAATCCTTTCAAACAACTGAAGAATTCTGGCATAACATATGGATTTTTGTAAGGACTCATTGAATTTATTTTTTCCACATTCAATAGTGAAGCCACTTGGATTTGATTTTTCTGGACATTACTGGATTCTCATCAACAGATGTTTATCTTCTTCAGAAATGGAATTTGACATCTTTTGCCTTATATATGTAGTTAATGACTATCAAATTTTAATAAAGGACTTAATTAAACCATTCATGAATCTTTCTCCTGATTCTTAAATTTCTATAAATTCATTTATAATATTTGTTAATTGTTAACTGTATTAAAAAAATAATAATTATTTTGCATATTTTAATAATTGTGTAATCTGCTATCATTTATTTCTTCATATGCATATCTTCCCATTTCTCTTTGTATTTCTTCCAAATTAATTAATTTATATATACAATGCTTGATCAGAAACCCTGATAGCCAAGTTAAATATTCCTTCCCTCCAAAAACATAAATCAGAGTAAACTTATATATCTACCCCCTCCCCCTTATTACTCAATTATTTTTATAAGCTTACAAATGAGATCAACCTTCTCATAGGCATATGGAGAATTAATATATTTATGTTATACAATAATTAACTTTAATTTATAGCAACAGAATAAGTAATAAAAGAAATGATTTAGTGTAGAATTAAAAAAAAAAAAATCACTATTTTTTCTAAATTCATATGGATGAGATAGTAGAATGGAATGAATTAAACAATTATTTTTCCTATGACCCCCCCCGCCCCAAAGGCTTTTTTTTTAATATACAGATGTTTAATGCTAACGCATCAAAAGTTTCATTATCATATTTACCTAAATACTGTACTAAATAATTATTGGGAAAATCATTTCCATAAGTAAGATTATACTCTCTCACAACCATATTAAGAATTAATATTTTGATTTTAAGTAATAATTAAATTTAATCATATAGCTTAATTGCTGTCTACATTAATCACAATGAGAAGAAAACATAATTATAACAACACTATTATAGAACAATACTAATTGATATTTTTTTTAATTGCATATTTTATGGCATGATTTTTAAAAATTTGTATTTAGTTTGTGTTTTTATTTAATTTCTAAATTGTAAAGCACTATTGATGCAGAATGATTTTTTAAAATAAAGCAGCCAAAAGATATAACAAATAATTTCTTAGAAATTAAAAAAAAAAAAAAATTATATCGACAAATAGCATTCTATTGATCGTGGATTATATAAAGCCAGGAATTTAGTTTATTGTCATGCTATAAGGAATTATGCTGCAACTATGAGTCCTTTAATTACTGACTAAATTAAAATAATTAAAAGTAATTCACTTATAGAAATATTCGTGACGTTTGAACAGTCTAGAAATGTCATGAGAATATTGTAGGGATAAGTTGACTTTCTTTTTTTTTTAGGATGGAAATAAGTATGATAAGAATATCATCATCATCATTTTCAACCATTATCAGTCCACTGAATATAACCAATATTTAATATTTAAAAAAATATTCATATAAATATAGTTTAACACTAAATCTTGATGAATTATTTGTATTGACTAATTTATTAAAAACTTTGGTAGTAAGTATTTCATGTTTTCTTTTTGACATTTAATGAAAGGATATTATGAGAATCTGTACAGTAGCAAATTATTTAATATATTTTTAAATAAATAATTGTAATCAACATTAAAATTTATGTTAAATTACATATTTTGACTTTAGTGATATTTAATATTGTAAAATATGAGTTAGTATTTTATTTTTTAATGGAATATATTTTATTTTTGTTACTTTAAAGATAGACTCGATGAAAATGGTTTGGTTGCCAATGATGACCATATTAAGCAGATTACAAGAGATATGTTTGAAAAAACTGCCATTTTTTTACAGGGAGAATTGTCAGGTAAATGGATTACTAGATTTTACTGTTGTTTATATATGTATTTTGAACTATATGTGCTGATGCTTAAAAACTGCCTTCGGTTAATTTATTGTGATGTTTAAATGTTTAATATTTAAGAGAACCGCAGGTAATCATTTCACATGGTAAAATCTAATTGATCTGAAATTTGTTACTAATATAAATAAAGAGCTTTGCACATTTCATTGGGATTGTATCAGATGGCTCTGCAACCAAGTGATTAATGATGTTTGTAAGCTGTAAAAAGATCATCTTGGAGAAATAGATTGCTTAGTTATTTTAATACGATTTAAAGTTGCCAAAGTTACATATAAATTTACTGATTGGTAAGATTTAAATTTTGGTTAATAATAATTTGCCTGTGTGTATAGTTATATATATAACATGAAGGGATTCTTAATATACTAGTTAGCACATCTACGTGCTCTGTTTCTAGCTAAAAAAATTTTGGGATAGCCTATTTAAAACCAATTAGCAATCCACCATCAAATTCATCATCATCATCATCATTTTCAACCATTATCAATGCACTGCAAGATGAAAGTCTCCGAGTTCAATCCATCTTCTCCAATCTTTAGCATCTCTTAATAAAGATCCCAGCACACTTTCTTATTTCATCCACCCATCTCACATGCAGTCTCTTTCTAGGTCTTTTACAATCTCTTGGAATCCAATTTAAGATTTCAACTGTCCATCTATTATCATCTCTTTTAGCAATATATCCAGCCCAACTCCAGTCTTTTAATTTTTTCAGTGAAGTTCTTTTACCCATGTATTTCATTTTCGAATTCTTCTTATTCTCCATACTTATTTGAGTGATCTGAAGTCTCAGTATTGCTCTTCTGTTAAGTGTCCAAGTCTCTGTAAGTAAGAACTAGTAAAACATATTTATTAAAAAGTTTTCAAGCACATAAGCATATTTTCTTTTAAGCACTCCTACCAAGTTTAATTCTATGATTAAATTTATTCATTATGTTTCCATCTGTAGTAATAATCTGACCAAGGTATTTGTAGTTATTAACTTCTTCTACCTCATCATTATCAGTCTTTACTTTCATCTTTTGAGAAAATCTATAGCTCTAAAGCATTATTTACAAAAACAACTACATCATCTGCAAAATCTAGATGATTTAAGATATGGAATCATTCTATCATACACCCTTCTCAATGTTAATCTTATTAATTTCACTATGTAATCTAATTGTTGCTGTTGCATTTTTATAAATATTCTTCAGAATATGATAATATCCTGTGTCTATACCTTGATGATCCAATGCTTCAATCACTGAAGAAATGCTTATAGAATCAAATGCCTTTTCATAATCTACAAATCCAAAGCATAATGGCAACTCATATTCATTGGTTCTTTCTATAACTTCTTTTAATATTTGGACATGATCCACTGTATTAAAATCACTTTTAAATTCAGCTTGTTCTTTTGGTTGGTTGAAATCTAAAGTTCACTATAGATGAGTTCTAATTATCTTGGTAAAAATTATGTATAAAATGATAAAAGACTGATAGGCCTGTAATTTTTAATATCTTTATCATCTTTTTCAAATATTAATACTGCATTCTTTCAATCATCCGCTACGTCTTTATCATTTAGGCATTTGATATATAACTTTGCCAAAAAATTTTTCTATTTCTTCACCTACTTTTTTTAAGATATTGATTATAATTCCATCATTACCTGGAGCTTTTCCCTTCTTCATAAATTTAATTGCCTGTCTCACTTCTTAATTTAAAATCCTGGGTAATTCAGAAGATATTGTTGTAGGAGGTACTTTTCTTTGTTCTTTATTATTATATAAGTCTTGATAGAACTCTTCTACAGATTTCATAATGTCATTTCTCTTTTTAGTAATAGTTCCATCTTTTTTTCTTATTGCAGAAATTTCTTATATCATTATCAATTCTTTTTCATACCATTTTACAAAATTCTAGATATTTAGTCATTCATAATTCATCATTTTTATATATTTTCATATTACTTCTTTTTTATATAAATTCTCTAGTCTCAATAGAAATTTTACTGGTCAATTGCTGCTTTTTCTACTAGCTATCTATGTTGCAGTTTTTAAAAGTTATCTTCCTATTGATTTTGTTTCAATCTGAATTATGTTTAAAATCTGTTAATATTTGAAAACAATTTACAAGTTCAAATTTAAATTCAATGGAATGTTTTTGAAGATTAGGAATATTAACTGTGAATAATGTTTTTTTTTTAATAATTTTTGTCTATAGTTTTCTATTAATATGTAACTTACATCTTACTAATCCATTATCACATCCTGGGTTGAATTTATTAAGAACATTGCAATCTTGAAATACTAGTAATAATAACAAGTCAGATGTCACGTGACTTATATATAGCTTGCACTTACAAATATGTAAAATTAAGAGCGTGCTAATAGCTCTAAACAAGCTTTTTTATTTATTTATGATAAATGCTACTACAAGAGAAGACATTCAAATCATTTTTATCTTGGATTGTCCCCATCCCCAGACCGGTTTCGACCTATGGGTCTCTTCAGTGAGGAGTTGGGACATTAGATTTAAAAAACCAACTCAAGCAAAGCATTTATCTAAAAGTTAATTGTTAGAAGAAGATCTGAAACTTTTAGACATCTACATGTCTTTAAAGTCAGCTCTCCAACTGAAAAAATCATATGGGCCTGAACTTAATTCAGATACTCCATATATTAGTAGGCTTAGCCATTTAATTTAGCCAAAGCCACAACAGCAAAATAATAATAGTAATAATAAGTCAGATGTCACATGACTTATATATAGCTTGCACTTACAAATATGTAAAATTAAGAGCGTGCTAATAGCTCTAAACAATTTTTTATTTTTTTTATTTATGATAAATGCTACTACAAGAGAAGACACTCAAATCATTTTTATCTTGGATTGTCCCCATCCCCAGACCAGTTTCGACCTATGGGTCTCTTTTAATCTTGAAATACATATTTTCTATTAATCAAAATATGATCCAATTCTGTTGTATCTTCACTTGGATGCTTCTATGTCCATTTCTGTTTAACATTTTTTTCAAAAAAGAATTCGTAATATTAAATTTTTCTTTTTCTTCAAAATCCTCAAGTCTATGTCCTCTCTCATTACTATCATTTTTACCAAATTTATCTACAACACTTTAATTTTTAAATTGTTTATCAATTCTATCATTAAAGCCTCCCATAACAATTTTAAAATGTTGTTTGGTCTGATTAAAAGTCCTTTGTACATCCATATAAAAATCGTCTATCACTTCATCACTATGAGAACCTGAATTATCTGAATTTTGTATCTACTATTAAATTAAATAACTAATCTTGCTACTCTGTCTGCTGCACCATCGATCTTCACAATGTTGTTCTTCCATTTTTTATAATGTATCCTACTCCACTTGTACTTCCATTGTTTATGACTTTATAATACAATACATGTCCACTTTTTAAATAAATTGTCTTCTTCTTATGTACGTACGTTCACAGCGTTCAAGCATTCTTCCTTCACTTGAAAATGACCTATAGTTGTAAATATTTAAATAAAAGGTGGTCATGAAATGGCAGCCTGGATCAGCAGTAAGAGGATTCTTAGCATCTTTTGTCACCAAGTGCTGCTGCCTTGACTTGTGACTTTACAGCCACCTGGGAATAAGGGCCATAATTTATTTTTGTCTGTCATGATTATAAATATCTATTAGAAGAAAAAAAATCATTTTTACTCACATTCATTCTGCCTTCTAAAAAACTCAACTGATATTTTAGTTAAAGAGCTGTCAGGCAACTATTATGGTGTTGCTTGAATTTAAACTCAGAGGTAAAAAGCCAATAAACTTACCACACTAACTGATGTGTGTTGGTAAGCAACTCATGCATGTATGTATACTATATCAGGGATGGCCAAACTTTTAGACATTGAGAGGGACTTTTGGTGAAAGTGTATCTGAAGATGACTACATTTTTTTCAGGGTTTCAAACAAGGAAACCGGAAAAAAAAAAAACCATTGTTTTTGCCGGAACGGAAAAAATAATGGTTCAAAGTCCTGGTTTTTTTAGAATGTGCTTACTTACAACTTGATGTGTTTTTTTTTATGAGGGCTTTTTAGACATTCATAAATATTGGTGACTTTTTTAGAAGATATGAACATATTTTACTATAACTACTATTAAATTATTTCATCTCCTTCTAGTATTATAATTTGTTCATGTCGCTTTATAAAATATTTATTAAGTTACAATTGTTAAATTATTCTATAAATAATTATTTTCTATAGCTGGTCTTGAATTTTAAAAAAAAATCAAGAAAATACACAAAATTAAAATTAATCAATCAATATTTTTACCAAAATATAACAAATCCTGAATTTATTTTTTGATTTTTATAAAATTTTTGTTGTTTATATTTTTTTGATTGACTGGTATAGTGTGAGTAAGGAAATTTAAAACACATTTTTTTCTGCTACCATGAAGTCAAAAATTTGCTAGAGAGAGAGAAAAAAAAAAACAACAATAAAAATAATGTTTTACAGAAATCCTCTATTTCTGTGCCTTGGAAAATCCCCATATTTTCTCAGCTAACAGTTTTGACAATAATTAGACATAAAGTTCGTTTGTTGTTTTGATACTTATATTCTTTCCTAGATAGGAAAAAGTCCTGTTTTCTTTTTAAATCTTCTTGAGGATTATTTTCTAGCTAGACAAAGTGTTTTAAAAAGTTCACAACATCTTTGTTTTAAAATCAGTTCATTAAAATCCTTGTTTCTCCAGGACAAGTTATTCCCATTTCTCCTCGGGGAAAACGACAATTAGATATTTCTAAAAATATCAACTCTAGGGTTACACTAAAATAATTTAATTCTTTTCAGCTTCTTCCAACCTGGATTTATTTTTGAGCTCAACAATAACAACAGGTGTTATTTTAAATTTAACTATTTTTAAATGAGAATAATTTTGAATTTTTACTTTTTTTATTTTTTTATTATTTTTTATATTCAAATCAGATCTGAATTTATCACTAATTTGTCAATGTTCATGTCAGCTTTGTGGTCAACTTCCAGAGACCTTACGGTCAACGTCTTGACCACCCCTATACTATATGAATAATCATATAGTAATAATAGTTGTAACAACAAGAATATATGGAGTGGACATTAGGAATTTGCTCAGTCTGGTTCCTTTAAAACCCCCAAGAGGAATTAAAGGCCTTTTTTCAATTAACAGCAAATTCCTTTCTGCATCCATCATCAAATAATTGTTTAGTTAATGAATATTTAGTTATTCTTCAGTAGAGAATAAACCAAGAAATAAAACTACCTAATCCCTCACCATCTAGAATTAACTAGTCTGGGGAATAATTTATCCATCACTATTTCTGTAGAAGGGATAGATAATCAGTTATTATACTAGTATTAAATAATCAAAACTACCCCAAATCCAAAATTCAACGAGACCAGCATAAAAATAATATTAAAACACTACCAAAGGTTTCACTGCTACAAGCAGACTTCTCAAGTGTAAAGAACTCCAAAAACTACACAATATATATAATATTAAACATTACCCACAAATCCATTCACTTCCCATGCACCCTTAATATTAAAAGAACTCTTAAATAAATTAATTGCTTCAGAATAATAAATTTTCAATAATAAAGATTCTTTAATTCTTCTTTTGATTTCATTTCTCTCAAAGAAGGTTACTCTGATAAATTTGTTAAAAGTATTTTATTTATTAGTAATATTTGTAAGGATGTAAAGGTTAAAGAAAAATATGATTTTATTTCTTTGCCATTTAAATTGTCTTCTTATAAAATTGTATGTAGAAATAGTAAATTGTTTGGAAATAAGAAAATTGCTTGGAAAAGGGGTGTTACATTGAATAATTTATTAAATAATACAAAATAAATTTTTGATAGAAAGACTATTCCTGGTGGAAGTGGGGCTAGTTTGGTATCTCGGGTTTTGAGAGCGCGAATTAGGTCCAAGAGTTTTTGATTGACTGAATGTAATCTCTGGTCAAGGTTAATGGCACATAGGAGCAACCAGAGAGCATAGATGAGAAAAATTGATAGTCTAATAGCTGCAAAGTTCCCTGTTTCTATGGATTCTTGGAGATTGAAGATGGTATTCCTGTGTGAGGAAAGACAGGAGTTGATGACATTTCTCATGCCAAGCAGAATAGGACATTTAAGTAGGAAGTAATTGGTGGAGGGTTTCGTTGTCAGTTTTACAGAGCTGGCATATGGGAGAGATCTTGGTGAAACCCCTACGGTTGACCAGAAATTGATATGTGGGGAGTGAAGATTGATTTTGAGGAGGAAATCAAGGAATTTTGCCTCAAGGGACCACCTTTTGAATTTGCGGATTAATTGAGCATTGGTAAGTTTGAGGACTGTAGGGGACACAATGGAGGAATCTGCGGTCTGATTGAAAACCTCCCTATACTTTAGTTTGCTGCTGATGGATGGTATAACAAAGCCAGCCTTTTGTAGGATGTTAGCAATGAGTGAGGTCCATGACCTACGCCTGCCACTGGGAGGAGGAGTGTTGCTGGGTGTGATAATGATATGCACAAGATTGGCAGGGAAGTGACTTAGAAGTGTGAGGATAATGTTGTGAGATCTCTGGATCCAAAGAGTGTCGATGGAGTGCAGGCCCAACCCATTGAAGTTTTTAGGAAAACAAGTTGTTTTTAGGCTGATGGCCACAACCTTTCTATCCCAGAGAGGAAACACTAGAAGATTGAGGAGGGTGACTTTCCCATAAAGGGAGAGGTAGATGCCTGTGATGGCGCTGAGGGTGGATGATATGTTTTGATAAGAGTGTGGTTTGGCATTGAAGATGGAAGTCCCTAGGAGACAGCATGAGGAGGAATCCAAGGAAGTTGTGTGGCTTGGCATTGAAGGTGGAAGAGATTTGTTTACCAGGCTTTTTTAAATTTCTTCTCAAAACAGGATAACTTTGAATTAAAGGAATGACTCTCGGGAAAAAGATTCAATATTCATACTTATGCGGATAATAATTTTTTTTTTTTTAAATTAATCATGAGTTGGGGCTATTCTTCATCTGCCTAAGTAGAATATTCCTCCTTACTTGGTATCATAAAGTAATTGCATATTATTTAAATCTTTGTATTCTAAAAGTTGACAATGTACTTGATCTTCATTTATATACCTGCAAAGATTATTATGAGAGTTGAAATCTTCTATAAATTAGAAGAATTAGGTTAATTTATATTGGGAGGTTTGTAACTATTGTATACATAAAAAGTACTTAGCCAAATGATGATTGCAACATCATTTGAACTATCTTCAATAGAAATTATTTGCTTTACAAAATGGTTTGAAACTAAAGTAACCATATTATTTTTAGAATGCATTTTATCGTTAATCCATATGAATATAGAAATTTTAAGAAGTTATACATTATTAAAAGAATAATAGAATCTTCTAAAATACAATTATATAACATTTGCTGAGTAATTAATTTATAGAGGATTTCTGTTTTTGTTTGATATATCTTTAATGTTAAGTAATTTAAATGTTTTTTAGATGAAGACAAGATCACTACTTGAGATATTCCATGTTTGGTAACATGTAATGATTTTTCATCTCTATAGAGTCTAGGACTCTCACTTCTGTAGTACTGGGACATCTGTTCTCCATAATACCATATTAATAGTTTATTAGGTATTTTTATAATTTGCTGTTTCATAAAATAAAAATCTAATTTCCTTGTGGAGACAATTAGTTTCACATACTAATGCATCCTACTTGTAGAGTGTGTTGGAAAGCTATCATTAATTCTTCTCTCTATTCTGAATAAATAAAGTGTCTTAACAATTTACAAAACATGTTTGCATTTAGATTTAAATATATTAAGTTGTTGTCTTCATTGTATACCGATGTACTTAATTGTTGTTATTGTGTAAAAAAAAGATTGCTTAAAAAACATCATGTTTATTAAATAAGAGACTTTCCATTATGTTAATTGTTAATAGAATGTTTTCCCCAAAGGTAGTTAAAATTCTAGTCTTCACGTAAATGCTTGTTAATTTTATTAGAATCTTGACCATATCTTATTATTTAACAAAGTTTATTAAATTTTGATCTATTATTATAGTGTTCTGTACAAAACTAAGTTCCTGAAATAATAATATATGATTTAATTGTTTTGATTCTTTCTTTCTTTTTTTATATATTTAATTTAATCACCAAATTGAATCCACTTATAATCAGAATAATTACAAATATTAAATTGTAAAAAGTATGTAAATCAAAGTATATAACTGAAGAAGAAAAAAAAATTTTTTTTTCTTCAGATATTATATCTAAACCAGTTATTCCTTTCTCCTAAGCACTAAATAATGGACCAATGCATGTTTGATGGTCCTTGGCTATCATCATAGCAATGGGAAATATAGAAAAGTAATTTTTCACACTGATATCTTGCTTCCTTTTCTCTTTCTTAGATATGAAAAACAGAATTAAGATATTTATTTCTTACCTACTTTATGAACTTTTATTCTTTCCTTTAAGGTTGAATTACTCTGACTTATATATACTTTTTTACAAAAATGAGGAATAATATACACATGAAGTTGCTATTTATTAATAAACTATTAATTTTATTTAACGATAATTGTCTTCTAAATAAAAATAAATAATTGAATCATTTATTGCGTGGATATTCATAAAAAAATCAAAATTTTTGAAGTAGATAATTGGACTGTGTTGCATGTGCCTTGAGCTTCAAAATCTGTCACTCTCTTACTGCATCAAATTATACAAGTTGATATGTATTAAATTATGGAAATGAATAATTGACTTTATAAGCAGTAAGAAGATACTTTTTATGTAAATAACAACATTGGCAATTCATGGATTATAACTATTACAAATTTCACAAACCTGAGGTTCCCTAATTATATTTAATTTTTTTGATTTATTAATTATGATTATATTTCTTGCATCAAAATAAAATCTTTATAAATTTCACTTCTCTAACAGTCTTAATAAGAAGGCTTTGTATATTTTTTCAATTATGTATTTTAATTAGTTTTCCTAATGTTTGAATATACTCTGCACTGCAGCAATATAGATTGATTTTTGTGATATTTGATTAGGTATATCCAGCAGAACATTATTTCAAGCTGTGCAACAGAAAGCAATCCTGAACTAGTACTCCCATATGTTAATTAGAAAATGGTTTAAGTAGAGAAACAAAAAAGGAAATTATAGTAATGGGAGATAGTTATCTCATGTTTGAAGGCTCTCGATATACAACTAAGAAAAAATTTTTTTAGTATTTTTTTTGAGTTCTATGATATAGCTAGATTAAAACTATTTGGATTTGGGAAATTAAAAATTTAATTTTGCTATGAGATGATCATCAATAAAACTTGAAGCATATGAAGTATGTGCTAAAGATTGAAATAGATCATTTACACATTAACATCTTAGAAATTAAAGTAAGTTAAATTGGGATATTCTAAATCAGAATAACTTTCTGTTTTTTAAATAATCCAAAGAAGAAATGTAGGTTTCATTGTCTTAGAAAAGGTATTAGAAGTATTGTCATTGAATATAATTATGAATAATTAATTTATATCAGTTTGATTTTGTGGGCATCCATTTAACATTACAATAATAAAGCCTTAACAATTCGAGCAAATGAACAAGAAATTGCCATTGTATTTTCAAACATCTGAAATTCAAATTAGTCTTGAGTTTTTGAACCAAAGTCAACTTGCATGAATAGTTAGGTAGAATTGAAACAGTTTCAGTAATTACATTTTTGTGCCTTCAGTTGTTCATTAGATATAGGTATTTTATTTCCCCAGGTTAGGAATGTTAATAACACCAACAAATCACCAAACTACCAGCTTAAAACAATATGATAATATATGTGATGTGCTGTGATATGGCTACTCTCTTTATCAAGGTCGGGAATCTCTTAGCACTATGCCCAGAAAAATCTGTTAGCTACCATTCATTTTCTTTCTATTCCTCACTTTCTCTAACCTACTCCATTCCATTTCTATAACATCTTCTTTGTTCACATCTGGACCTTTATATTTAGATTCCTCTTATCTTTTAACAAACTCAGCATAAACAAGGCAAAACTCTCTCCATACAGTAGAGCCACCCTGTGCCAATCAGAGTTTAATAACAATTATGTGCTAGTATGAGATAGTGATCATGTGATGTTTAGTGGTTTAAACTCAGCATAATGACCAAGAACCCACTTCTATATAATCACTTAGTTTATATTTATTCTCCCACAACTATTTGTATCCTTTCTGCTTGAAAGCATTTACATTCAATTAGCAGATGCCTAATATTTTCCATGCCTCTCTTACATAACTTGCAGACTAAATCACCCACATTTTGTGTATATTACCTTGTTGCTAACAATCCTGTTCGAGCTTTAAACAGTAGACTACTTTCCTTGCAATTATAGTAAATTAACTCACACCCAATATTCTGTTTACTTCTATATATATTTAGACTCTTTTTATTCTTCATACTAATTTTCCAGCTCCCTATTTTTTATTAATGCATCTGTTCTTCTATTTCAGTCATCATCCCACTTTTTGCACAAATATACTGACACAAAGTCTTTATCCAAATCTTCTGCATACTGTACTACCTTTCTCACCTATCTTGTTGTCTGTCCTTTATTTGTAAGCCAATTAAATACTATTTTGGCTATTCTTTTATTATCCATAAATTGCAATGTCTTCATATTTCTCTTTGTACTTCTTCTAAATAATCTAACATCCCTTTACTAATACATAATGTATTATCATAAGTTAACCCTGCTATTGCCACTCCCATACAATTCTTGCTACATCATATTTATTATATGAAAACACTATTAAAATCTTTATGAATCCCTTTCTTTTCTTTGCTTCATTTTTCAATTTTTTTTCAAGACAATTCCCAAATAGTTGTATCTATTTACCACATTTAACTTTATATTCCCTAATAAAAATTTATTTATTTTTCCTCAGTATTTATCATCATTACTTTTGATTTTTCTTCACTAAATTTGATCCCCATCTGTTTACTCACTCTTGCACAAGTCTTCAGCACAACTTCCCTACTTTCTGTGCAGTAGAAAATATCATCAGGAAATAAAAGACCTGATAATGTATATACTCCCTTGCTGTCTATTAATAGTATCTACCCCTCTTCCTAGTCTTTCTATTGTATTTTCTACTTCTCTCAAATATAGCAAAAACCAAATAGGTGACATAGGGCATCCTTGCCTTAGTCCCACCGCATTTTTAATTTTAACTAATGCTATATTTCCTAATTGATACGTATAGTAATTATTTTCATACAATCTCTTAATAAGATCCACTAAAGCTCCATTCATTTCCAAATTTATCAAACTTACCCATAATCTATTTCTATTTATTCTATCATATGCCTTCTCTATGTCTATAAAGACCATATATAAGTGCCTACCTGTATTCCTACTCTTATCTATAAGTTGTGTGACTACAAATAAACTATCTTCTATATGCCTATCCATTCTAAAACCGCCTTGCATTTCTCCACTATATTATTTTCTTCCATTCATTTTGCTACCCTTCCAGCCACCATAAAATTATCACTACTGATCTAAAATTGTTTTTTTTTTCTATGGTCCTTACCCTTTCCTTTAAGTAATAGCCTTACTCTTGTATTATTCCAACTATCTGGAAATTGTGTCTTCTGTGCCTTCTTATTAAAACATGATAATAGATTTAATTTTGCTCTACTTCCCAAATTCATCACCCTCTCTGCTGTCAATACATTTAAACCTCTTGCCTTTCCACTTTTCAACTTCTCCCCTGCTTCATTCAATTCATTTTCTGTAAAACTAATATTTCCATTATTATTTGCTGTTATGTTTGTTATCACTCTGTCCTTTATATCTGACATCTTTTCTATATCCATCTGTTCTAGAGCTACATTCTTTCTCCTCCCCATTTAGTAATACTATTTTTCCCCTATATTTTTTCTTTTAATATATTTCCAAAATTTTTTATTTCAATCTCTTCCCCTTTTATTAACATCCTCCAATAATTTAATATTTAATTTCATTCTCTCTTTATAATTATCTATTTTAGCCAACTTCTTTTATTTAAATAGTTTTCCCATTTAATATTAACATCTTTTTCACTTTTTTTGTTTTTAATAGCATATTTATATTCTCTGCATGCTTTTTCCTTCTCTTTTACACTTTTACTAATTCTCACATTTTTATTTCTTTTATTTTTCTGAATATTTTCACCTAAAATCTTATTTGCCATTTTTTCTACTTCACCACACCAATCCTTATATTCATCCCCAACTAACCCTTCCATGATTTCTTCTACTTTTATTTTATATTATTCTAACTTGTTCTTATCATTCACTCTTCATCTACATCTTTCACTATCCTTTCTACTTCTATTATTATTTTCTATCACATCACATTCTCTCTTCATTATTAAACACTTTAATTTTCCGTACTTTATTCATTCCCTCTTTATCTACTAATACATAATCTATTGTGTGAAATATATTATTTCTAGATCATATGTATTAACCCTCATAAATATTTGATAAATTTTCAATGCTTAAATTCAGTCTCTGACAAAAAAAAATTTCAAAAGCTGTCCATTCTTGTTATCCAAGTCATCAATTTCTTCAAGATGCCCATTCATATCCCTTATAACCATTCTTCTTTTTTTTTTTGAAACTCTGTGTATCCTTAAATAGGCACTCCTATATGCTTCTATTCCACTCCATTATAGTTTGATTGTTTCCAGTGGATATATACACTATAGCCACCATATATTCTTGTCTTCCTAATCTTATCTCAAACCACAAATGTTCTTGACACTTTATTTAAATATTATACCACTACCCCCTTTTTCTTTTCTATTTACATCCTGCCATACCAAATTTTTCAGTGTAGGTTCTTCTGCTCTTAGATGTGTTTCCACTACTGCTAATATCTCAAGCCCTTCATTTTTCATTTAATTCCAACCACTTTTTTGATCTCCTACTACACTGCATATTTAAATATCCAATTTTAACAATTTCTTCTTTTCTTACTACCTTTTATAAATTTTTTTGACCTTTTCTTCTCTATTATATTTATACTTAGTTTGTTTACCATTAATTTTACAGATTCATTCCCTCCTCACATCTACATTTATATCTGGATCAGTTACCTTTGATAACTTCTTACATCTTGTCCATTCTTAACCTTCTTTTTGGTAATACTGTAATTTAAAATCCTACCCCCTTTATAAGTTTCCCAAACTATAATATCTTTCATAAATTAAACCTCACAATGTTTCATTTCCTTGTTTTGATAAATACAATCCGTTTTACTGTATAATTCCCTCTTACTTATAAAGAAAACCCACACATTCACAAACATAGTCATATAATTTTTTCAATCTCTTATTTATAGAACATGCCCTTTCTAACACATACCTATTGTTGAATCTTGGTAGTAATCCAAGTACTTCTATTCCTCCTTTAACCTTATTCAAACTACTAATATAAAAATATATACTTTAGTGCCATCTGCGGATTGACTTGGTTTAAAAACTTTTGGATTTTAAGTTTTTAGTTTGACAAAATAGAATTAAAGATGATTGATAGATGCATATCTATATTCTTTCCAACTTTGAATCCCAGATCCCATTGATGAAATTAAAAACTATTATTCAAGTTTACATTAGATGGTATTACTGTGAAGTTGCTCGTGTATTAATATATTATTTTAATATGATAATTTGCTGATTTGTTGTCATTTTATAATATTTTATTCACTTAAGAAAGGAAAAATTTCATTTTTTTTTTCTCGTAATTTAATAATAAATTTTGCTTGACCAAAAATTGAATTGCATCTTTCATTTATTGATTTTCATCAATCTTTTTGTAATTTTATTATATTTCATTGAATATGTCAACTATTTTATCACATTCTACTGATTTATTGAGATCAGCCCGTGATTTTAAGTTTAAAAAAAAAATATTTTTTTTTTCATGTTTGTAATAATAAAATTTATTCACCAATTAACATTTTTGCAATCTATCCAGCATAATTTTTTCACCCAGGATTAAGATTAATTATTTAAAGCTATGTCAGAATACACAAAATAAAATATTAATATTTTGCCATAATAATTAATATCAGATATATTAATTAATATTAAAAATATTCCACTACTAAACTAATAGATATTTCTTAGAATTTTGTCATGTACTGATAACATGGCCTATAGTCATAATGAACTGTCAGAGATCTTCGTAATTGGGCATTCATTATTTGAGTAGTTAAACCACTAAACATCACATGATCGTCATTTCTTATGTTTGCTCATAACTGTTTTTAAAACAGGCAGAACTTTTCATACAGTAGTGCCACTCAGTGCAAGCCAGAGTAATCAATGGGGATATTGTATGAGAAGACACTAGAGAGGAATTTTATGCACAAGCCTTCTGACATCCATTGATTACTCTGACTTGTACTGAGTGGCACTATTGTATGGAGAGTTTTGCCTGTTTTATTTGAGTAGTTATTTATTTCTTAGCATTTCACCATGTGCTGATATACTCAGCAGCATGTCATATAAAAAATGTTTTTTTTCTTTGAGTTTGGTATACACCATGACTTGAAATATTAAATGAAAAGCTGTTTAAGAAAGTTTCTTATGTATTTGCTTTCTTTTAAAAATATTATTTAATATGATTTTATTTGCTCTTAATGATTTTATTAATTAATTTGAAGTTACAGACATATCTCATAGACAGTATATGATTTCAAGTATACAAATATTATTAAAAAAAAAAATTGAAATTATCAACTTAATTTAGTGCAGATTACATCTACATACCATTATAAAGGAAATTTATTTAGAGAATGTTTAATCATTTTTTTGACTAAAGATCCAAAATTACTTGTTAACCATAAACAGTACAACTGTGAGATGTTTGCAATATATTGGTTGACCTACATACCATTATAAAGGAAATTTATTTAGAGAATGTTTAATCATTTTTTCGACTAAAGAACCAAAATTACCTGTTAACCATAAACAGTACAGCTGTGAGTTATTTGCAAATATATTGTTTGATGTTCCATAAGTGTAATCAGAATAATTATATCAAAATTACTTGTTAACCATAAATAGTACAGCTGTGAGATGTTTACAATATATTATTTGATGTTCCATAAGTGTAAACAGAATAATTATATTATATCAAATGATTAGCCATACAAAAATCAAATTATAAGTCCAACATCATATAAAATCACACATATGTGACAGAATAGTAGAAACTACTAAAAAGAAATACAGAAGACAAAATTAAAGTTAGATTTAAATTTAATAGGTGTAGAAATTGACAAGCCTGTTTAAATAAACCCATGAATACAAATATTTTGTATGTCAGAAATTATATTTGTATAAATCAGATCTTTTATTATTTTTGAAACAGCTTTAATTTATGATATAGTAGTTTCATGAGCTATTAATCTAAATTGGAATATATCAGGTAATACGAACAGTTATGGAGAAGAAAGTTGATTGGTTAATGAAGAAAATCATTAAAATGAAGGAAGAAGCGATGAGTCTGACTACTAGTTAGTCGAAATCATGCTATATTAAAGTATTTAATATTTTTGTTTTAAAGTATTAAACAAGTTTTTCTAGTAGTATACATGTTCTATGTATTATTTATTAAAACAGGCAAAACTCACTATACGTATTGCCACTCACTGCAAGCTAGAATAATCAATGAGTTTTACCTGTTTTAATAACAGTTATAAGCAAGCATAGGAAATGGTGATCATATGATGTATTATTTATATTGAATTATTTATAAACTGCAAATTTTTATAAATAAATCTTTGAATTAATCTTTTGATAACAGTTTTATTACATTCCCCATAGAATTACAATTAAAATTATATAATCTTAGGTATGGTATTTTATGTCATCACAAATCTAAAAGCAAACACATTCTAGGAAGATGGGAAATTGAGTTGAGCTGCTAAAGAAAGCAGTTTATATTGAAAAAAATAAATCAGCAAATTAGTTTCATTAAATTCAAGTGAGTCAATGATTATAACATTAACAGATAAATTTATATTTAATGTTTTCAGAAAACATGATAACAAAGTATTTTCTCATTGAGATTATCTTAAAATATAACCTCCAGCAGCTGTCAGTCTATAGGTATTCGCTAATATAAAGCTCTATGAGAATAAGTATTCATTATGATTGATTTTGGCAGAGCTTATTATCACTGTACAGTTATAATTGTTGCAGAATCTATCCACTCTGAACTCTGCTTTGGAAATTTAACAATTAAATTATCATTTAACTTCATTAATAAAATTAAGAATATAAATATCCGTAAAGAATTTGAAATGTCTTTTTTTAATGTGACTGAAATCTATGGATCTGTTAATAGAATTTGGTCTATAAATATGCAGGATCTTTTGAAGTATAGCTTATTTAATGATAAAAGGACTCAATTTATCATGAAAGTTTTATAATGCATCAATGATAATTTGTATGCTTCAATTAGGGATAATACTTTTGTTATGAGTACAAATTTGGTCCATGGGCTTATCTATTAATGGAATCATATGTAGCTTAGCAGTAACTTTCATTGAAAGAGAAGTTTTTATCTTCTTTTAAACACTAATAAAGAAGTTATATACACTAGATGTATAGATGATGACTTTGTTTGTGTTTCCCCTAAGTTTATTCATGAAATGTTTTACAAATTAAAGAAATTTCCTGAAATTAAATGGGTAATGGAAAAATAGGACAATAACCAATCTATTCAATTTCTGGATTTTAAATTGATATGGCAGAATTATATTGCTGATTATTTATTGATTGTAAAACCTCTTAAAAATAAAATTTCAATATAAAATGGCAGGCTTAAAGCCTTTTTGTTTAGGAATTCAAAACTTTGTAAGTTTGAAACCGATAGAAAAAATAATTTAGTGTTATAAAAAAAAATTTAATATTAGACATAAATTTGATAGAACATCTAACTCTAAATTATGAATTGATATGCCTTACATCCATAATATATATACAAAAATAATATCAATTATGCACAAGGACTTTATTACAGGAGGTTCTCAGCTCTCATACATTTTACTTTTGTACAATTCGCTATTTTGTATGAAGATAATAGAAAAAGACACAGCATGTTACAGAACTTTTTATCAAGAAAAGAAAAAGAAGACTACAATTCAACTATTTTTTGATAAATTTATAAAGAAAACACCAGATATTAATCAATAGAGTGTTATTTATGTACATATTAATACAACTCATTAAAAAATAAATATTTTAAAAACACTTTTCGATGTTTTTTTTATATTATTCTACTTTCATACATTTCAGTTTTCGTACACATTTTAGGAATCAATTAGGTACAAAAGTTGAGGACTGCCTGTATTCGTTTTAGATGCCCCTTATCACTATAGAATCAATTTTAAAGATTGAATTAAAGATGATGATATGGTATAGGCTCTAGATTGTCACTTTGGCAATGTCAGATATTATAGAGAGACACATGCAAACTTAAAAGTCTAGAATCACTCAGTATGATCATCTATATAACAGAACTAAATATAAAAGTTCTTATAGTTCTGTGTTTGTAAACCATGAGGAAAAATCTGGTTATGCCTTTAAACCTGTCAACGCTAATCTTATTTGCTTAGAAAGTATTAATAAAAAATGCAAAATAAAGAAGCTTGGCACATAATTAATTCTAAGAACTCTATAAATATAAGAGCCAATAGTATTCCTCTCAACAAACATTAGTCATTTAATTTAATGACATAACCAACCACTAGATCAATTTACACATGTAAATGTTCTAATGTCTATGGTAATATTAGAACTGGTTTGGTGTGTGTTTACACATATGCAGATATGCTAATGCACATTGTAGTCGTGCTATGACAAAGATACACCATGTTAATAAATATTAATTTGTATTTAAAATTTATTACCATAATAGTTGATAATTGTTTACATATTCTGATAAAATATATATGAATTTCTATTTCATGTTTTAACATATATGTATTATGTATAGTTAGACATACTTGCTGATTACTCTACTTATTGTTTTTTATATTCATTAGTAATATAACAAATTTATGTATAAATATTCAAGCAGCTAATATCAATTTATATATATATAATGCTTACACATATATTATACATAGACATTATAAATAAAAAGCAAACTGAATGTATATTTATATGAAATATAATTTTTTTTGTGCTTGTATCTATATATACTTTTTAAATCTGTATACACTTATAAAAAATTATTTTAAAACTGAAAAATATATCATTGTAATAAAATAAAACAAAATTCCTACTTTATTATTTTATTTCTTTTCAAAAGTATTTTGATTTTCTTTCAAAAATCAATAACTTTTTTTCCATTGGAATTGATGGAGAAAATTGAAATAAAATCTACATTTTTCAAAATTTAATATCTCTGGCAATTTTTGTGCTATAACCATAAAATAAGCATCAAAAAAACATTATTTTTCACAATTTTGAATGACATGCTATGTCAGGGGTCCCCAACCTTTTTGCACTTAAGAGTTCATTCTATAATGCTAGCCAGATGGCGGGCACCATTTATTTTTTCAATGTAAATTTGTAGTTGGATATTGTTAATAATACACATAAAATAAAATTTTAACATATAATTAACGTTTATATTTTTACGCTGTAAAAGTATAGTATGTCGTACAATTTGATTACAATATAATACAATAATTTTAATATTTATTTCAAAAATAAAATTTTAACATATAATTAACGTTTATATTTTTATGCTGTAAAAGTATAGTATGTCGTACAATTTGATTACAATATAATACAATAATTTATAAGAAATTTTAAAAATTAAATTTATTTGTATCAGATAAATATTTTTTTATCGTGTTCGGATAGCAGCGGGCACACGTAAAATGGTCTGTGGGTGCCATGGTGCCCGTGGGCATAGGGTTGGGGACCCCTGTGCTATGTGATCACATAGCTCAAGGCATTTGGCAGCAAATTTGAATTGAAGTCGATTCTATTGGAGAGTTTCAAAAAATGAGAAGCAGAAGTGATTTGACATGCGACCTACTTTAGTTGTACTGAAAATAATTTTTATCCCCAAAAAATCTAATCATAAATATTTTGTAATGTTTCACCATAATAATAAAAAAATTTAAATGTATTTAAAATAATAAAAATGTTTAAAAAGCCTTTCTAAGTATCCTTTTTCAAATTGTATTGTTTTTTTTATTTGTAAAAGTTTTAAAAAAATCTTTAAATAGTAATTTAAATTTTCTATAAATTCATCAATTTTCATCCTATTGAAAAAAGAGAAACAGATTATAAAATATTTTAATACAGAATTAAACAATGTGTAACATGATTTTATATTTTTATAGTTTTATGCAAATTGAAATGGTCATGAGTCATGATCAGTCAAAATTCTTAAATGTGAAAATCTTCCTGTGGTTAATTGCTTAGGAGGTCATAATAATATTTAACCCCAAAAGTGGCAGAAAACATCTATTCAATCTGCTACTCCACAAGTATGCTAAACTATGAAGACATGCTCTCATTGTTGAAGACTAATAACCTGAAATTAATTATCAAATTTGGAAAGCAATATTATCTATTATCTACTGATTGAACAAGTTTAGAGTTAGAAAAAAAAATTTCATTTAACTCCAATGTAGTTTTAAATTAACTTTATTAGGTTTACTTTATGCATTGGAGATTATTTACAGGTCTTATTGAAACAAAAGAGATTTCAATTAGAAAAGCAATAAGATCGATTTTTATATAATTGAGCAATAATCAATAATTCCAATATATTATTGATAATTTACATATAAATAATTTATTTTGATAGCTATTACTGAGTTATTCATTTTTCTAGGTAAATAGAATGTATTAATAAAATAGTTTTGATTCATGTTTTATATCTTAATATTGTAATTGTGATATATTAACTGTATAATTCTCAAAAATATTGCAATTGGAATTTTGAACTGTAAAATGTTTTTAGATGAAGAAATATTTTATATATAAAGACTATTATTATTTGAACTCACAAATAACTATCTACAAATCAATACAAGATCTCTTTTTAAAGAATGATTACTATTACTTTTGGTAAGTGTATGTTTTTCTTAGGCTTTTCATATAAAGGATATCAATATTTGGTGTGTCTAATATTTTTTGAAGAATATTTTTACTATTTAAATACTTTTAATTATACTCTGAAATTTATAATTTAGCTACCTCTGAAGACTATCGATTGTTAGAACAGATGAATCGAGTGACTATCACCAAGTATTCTGATATGAAACAGATTGCAGGAAATGTTAGCCAAGCTTTAAGAGATCTCAATGAAAAATGTAAATATTGTTTTCTTTTTTATAATCACCAAATTAGCTTTTTTTTTTAATGTTAGATTAAAAATTCTCAATAGTTTACATATTCATTTACTTATGTTATTGTTTTTAATATCTTAGATAAAAGCTTGCAGCCATTTTTAGAACAGATAGATCAAGTTGAAGAAAGTGTAGCTAAGTTGGAACAAGCTGCTTATAGATTAGATGCATATTCTAAAAAACTTGGTAAGACTTTCAGTACATAAGTGTAATATGAAAAAGTTACCATAAAAACTTTTAAAGTTTAAACTTTTTATAATATTTCATTAAGTACATTTTTTTTTTATTAATTAAGATCATGTATATTATACTAATATGAACAATTTGATTTATTGGAATAAAATAAAAGAATGGCCAAGTATTATTTCAGCTTTAAACTTGTATGATTGCATCATTTAAGTAATAGAACTTAATATATGTATGTCCTCATTATTACAGTTGATAATGATTACAACTTAAATGATTGATAAGTGCTTTTATATAAGTTATATATTATTATTTTGTAATATTATTATAATTTATATTTTTAACAGGTAATTTATTAATTTGCATATATATATAGAATAATGTTTTTTTAGCTATGAAGGTAAAAGATTATAATTACCCTAATTTAAACTTATTAACATACAAGCATCAGCTTTTAAAATCTCAGAATCATTAAGAGTTTCATTATTTATATCTGATTACCTAATGAGAAAATTATAATGGATACTAAACGGTAAAAAAAAAATAAATCCATTTTTAAAAATATAAATAGCAAAAAGTCTTCATATAGATCTCTAAAACAATTAGCGAACATTGAAAGCAATTTATAGTAATTGAACTGATTTGTCTAATGATACTTAATATTGTAATTAAATAAACTATAACACAATAAAACATAATAATATAAAGAGAACATTTTATATTGTACTTTATTGTGTTTAATCATTAAAAACCAGTCAACTTGGACAATTCCAATATCAATAACAATCAACAATTTTAAACTGTTGTTAAGGCAACCTCCTTTTTGTACTTTTAAAAAAAAGTTAAATACAGGTTGAAAATATTAATCTCTCTTTCTATTATTGCTGCTAGTTTCATCTGTACAAAATTATGAGAAGACTCGTCAATTATTTTGTCTACCAGACTTATTACTTTTACCCACATAGATAAAATAGCTTTTAAATAAGTCACTATGGGGCAAAAGTTTATTTAACTGTCCTCGTAAAGGAATTGTGGAGAAAAACAGTAATCACCAGACTTTCCAATTATCAGCAGGTGAAAGTTTGAACTATTTCCATTTTTATTTTATCCTCTAGCTAAAAATAGCTAGATAATAATTTACTGATCAATAGTGAAAGATTAGCATGACTGTTTATGAGCAAGTTGCTTAAAAATTTCCTATTTTGTTAAAAAAAACTTTAACAATTATTCAGCTCTGATTCAAATCAAGGTTATACACATAGCAAACTGATGCTATACTATCGCACTATAAGGTTTTTCGATTTACTTAAATAACTTTAAACAAAATTGTAACTATATATATTAAATAATTTAACATATACACATATTTTAAAATAAAATTAAAAAAAAACAACATTTAAAATAAATCTAGATCAAATATTATCTACTTTTAATGCATACAGTGAAAGTAATAATAAAAAAAAGCTATATTATGCTTTGTTTGGTAATTATTTGTAAATTAATAAACTTAATTGATACAAATATTATGCTTACACTATATCTTTTAATCAGTTTTATTTTTTCTAGGAAAAAAAAAAATTCCTTATTTGCAGTATATACCAATTGAAACTTTAAAAATAGATAATTGAAAACAAAAACATTTATCTCTAAATCAGCTGATATGACTTTGACATTAGTTTTAAAAATAAATTTTGATGAAATAAAAAAAAAAACGAGAAACTAATCAACAAATTCTTATCTATTTTTTTTTTTTTTGTTATTATATAAAAATAGGTATAACATATTGTACATGTTTTCAAATTTTTTGTATATATTAAAATTAATAATTATTTATGTTTAATATTTGTTAAATTGCATAGGAGGGTTTTAAAGATATGGGAGATTTGTAATGGGGTGGGGAAGAATATATTGCTGAATTATTTTTATTCTGGGGAAATGTCTAATTCAGAAAAATTTGGTTATTAGGGCTTCCATGTTAATAGTAATACTCTTTAACAATAATTAGGGATCACTTCACTACACATGCATTGTATAGATTTTAAAACACAGAAAACTCTCCTTTCCAAATACAAAATAAAGTCTTTTGAAAAGGCAGAATGAATCTACTCTACCTTTTTAATCTAAACTTATATGTATAGCAAATCTAAAGCATTTGAGAGCATGAAGGTATTAATTAATCACTTTAATTCCATTTACTATTACCGATTGGTGCTTGTGAAATTTTTACAATTTACATGTCATTATTAGATGTAATTTTAAACATATATAATGAGTTATTTATTTGTATAGCACTGTTTTTAATCTGTAACAATAATTAGGGATCTCTCTACACATGATAAGCAAGCATAAGAAATGGTGATCATGTGATGTTTATTAGTTTAAAATCTATACTACACATGTGTAATGGAGTGATCCATAATTATTGCTAGATTAAAAATAGTGCTATATAAATAAATAACTCGTTATATATGTTTAGTAATACTCTTGTATCTAGTTTAATGAATGTGTTCAGAAGTAGGAAATAGAATACATCTTCAAAAATAAAATTAAAGTCAATCTAAAGTTTAAATGGATTGTGAATAATATAGCTTTTAAAATAAAAGCAAATACTACTTCCACTAATCTAATTTTAGATTTTTATCTAAAGCAAAGAATGTTGAGTTTTCATATTTCTGCATATTATAAGAAATATCTGAAAAAGTCTAAATCATGGAAAAGGTTTTCATTCTACAATTGATAAATGATAAAAATTATAACTGTATCTTAAGTTATTCAAAAGATCATGAGTTTTATGCATCCAAGATGAGGTTCAGCATAGTAATTTCATTACATTTGTCACACTTAGATTTTTTTTAAAACTTATTCTGCTGAGAATTGATCCATGAACTTTTAGCTCTTGAATCAGGCATTTATTATTGCACTAAACTATGTCGGGCAAATGAAAAGGGGTATACTAATTAATTGAGACTGAATTTATAATAATATTAATTATCATGATTTTTATATTTAATAAAAATCATGATAATTAACATTATTAATAACTATTTTCATTATTCACAGTCAATTTATGACTATGAATAATGAAAATAGTTATTACTTAAATCTATGTTTTTCACTTTTTTCTTTAAAATTGACATTTTATATGTAGAGACTTTACCAAACTTTCATAATTCTAAAATTTATAGTTATTGATTTAATAGAAGGCATTATTGTGGAAAGTTGGCTTATAATGTACACCTTAAAAGTAAGGTTTATTAATCAAACTTTTTACTACTAGGTTCCAGTAAGACTTTTCCTATATATCATTTGCTTTTAAGTCTTGGTAAGATGCTGAAATTAACAAATAAAAGTTATATATATATTAACTCAAATTTATATAGTATAGATATTTTCACTGTGCAATATGTAACGTGAATACATACTTAGAGTACAATTTTTAAAAAAATTGTGTGTATTATGATATCAATAAAAATAATTAACAAAAAATAAAAAAAAATAGACAAACTATAAATAATATTTTTCTAATTAATGAAATTAATATTGTATCTTTTTTTATAATATATATAGTTTTAAAAAGATAGAAACCTTTTTTGCTAGTAAATAAAAGACAATAAGGAAAAGAAGCATTCTGATCGCCATAGCGTTTGTATTCTCAGTTTTGTACTCTTACAAATTATCAGTTTTGAATGAAAATAATTTGTATTTATTTACCATGTTGAAATAAAAGTCCAGTTGGAGTTCTAACTTAATTTTTTTCAAAATGTTTTTTTGTGGAGCTATGTAATGCCTGAATATTAAAAATAAATGCCTAATTATCTATAGCATTGCCAGATTTATTTGTGATACTGTAATAAAAATCCAATAATTATATAAAATAAATAAGTCAAAGAAGAAATAAGCAGTAGATTACAAGAGGAATGTATCAAGGAAGAGAAACCTGCCCACATATTAAACATTTATTAAGCACAAAAAAAATTGTGTGAAAAAAATCTAGCTTTTATTATATATATATATGAAACCATGGAAATATATCAATAACAACAAGAGACCCTGATGCGTGTTAAGGATTTATTTGTTGTTGTTTTTTTTGTCTCTACATAGCATGACTAAAAGAAACTCATTATTGTTTGGATAATCTTCAAGTATTATAATTTATACATGAAACCATGATAATATGTAAATAATGGTCAGAGATCTCAATATTAAATGGTCAGTTAATATTTTAAATGTGGAAGAAAAAACAAGCATTGCATATATATTGAGCTCAACAGACAAGTAAAACTAAAGAAAAATTTGGTAAGATTATTTTTAATGACATCATGATAAGTGAATATTTGCAAAAAACTCATTTTATTCTTACATTAAAAATTAATACAATATTTTTTTTAATTCTATATTTAAAGTCACATGATATAAAAAAATGGAAATATTCATTTTAAATATTATAAAAATTGTTATTATTATTAACTTTGGGATTGAAAATCAGTAAAGTTTTGGAAAAATTAAAGATATATACTTGATTGATTTCTCAGATTCATATTAAATAGTTTTTCTTTTTGCCATATATATTTCATTTTACTGATTATGTAAATATAAAAAGTGTTAAATTGATTATATTTTTGTTATTATTGTTGTAAATAAATTGATTGTTATTATTTAAAAGAGCTCATTTCTCATCAATTTTTTATCTGACAATAAAGTATATTTTGATTTAGTATTTTTCACAAAATTACTTTAAACATCTAACTATTAAAATAATAATATAAATGAAGTGTGAATGACAGTCAGTAAATATGACTGGGTTTACATGCATCCATGACTATGATCAAACATGATTAAATTTTAGGCTAAGTGTATATATATATAGTCACTTGCTTGTCATTGATGAGCAAGTGATCATTCTCCTAGAGTAATATAATAATAACTTGTGGTCCTGCATTTCTGTAACAATGTAAATAATATTTTTGTAATTAATAAAGTTAATATTGTATTTTTTTATATAATATATATATTTTTAAAAAGATAGAAGCCTTTTCTGTTAATAAATAAAAGAATATTTTTCTCTATTATATGCTTTTTTATTAAAAAAATGAAATAATCCAACTAAAAAGTAGAAAAAAAACTGAATCTCAGTTAATTTGCTATTCTTGGAAAATATCAGAGTTCTCAAGAATCTCGACTCATTATAAAACAATTGGAAATTGCAGGAATATTGTTTCATAAAAATACTTAAAGCCCTTTAGATTTTTAAGATTTATTTGAGCCTCAAGTGCCTTTTTGAAATAACAATATTCCTGCAATTTCCAATTATTTTAACAAGTCTAGATTCTCAAGATCTCTGACATTGTCCAAGAATGGCAAATTAATTGAGATTAATTTTTTCTCTATTTTTTAGTCAGTTGGTATTATTTATATTTTTCAAAAAAAATTTTTACATATTTTTTTTTAAAAAATAATAAGTAAAATTAAGACACTAAATATCTTTTATTTTTTTAAAAGAAAAAAGATTAAATAGAATTAGCAAATGCTAAATGACTATTCCGCTATCATCTCTTTTTATTAAATATATATACAATACAAATGTTTTTAAAAATTATATTAATTAAAATATTACTCTTTTAAAATAAATAAAATAAAACTTACATATATATTTTTAACTCAAATATATTATATAAGTATAGATATTTTCATTATACATATGTAATGTGAACACATATCTAGAAGACAATTTTGTTTAAAAACTATACAATATGACATCAACAAAAATAAACAAAAAAACAGACTAACTATAAGTATTACTTTTGTAATTAATTAATAAAGTTAATATTGCATCTTTTTAATATAATATATATATATGTAGTTTTAAAGAGATAAAAACCTTTTCTGTTAATAAATAAAATATTTTTCCTTTTTTTTTAAAAAAACAAACAAATAAAATTGATACACGAAATCAGGGATGGAGAATCTCCAGTTCATAGGCCAATTCCAGCCCTTAAAAACTCTCAATCCGGTTCTTGGATGTTTTCAAAACATATAAAATGGATGTATTTTTATATTGGACTATTTCCATCATCTAATATGTGTGTTGAATGGCTTTAGAAAAGTTTTAATTTTTAGTTAAATATTCCAAATGCATTCAACTGTTAGTAATATCACAGCAAACAGGTTAGTATATGCACCAACTGTTAGTAATACCACAGCAAACAAATGTTAATAATATCACAGCAAACAGGTTAGTATATGCACTAACTGTTAGTAATATCACACAAACAGGTTAGTATACCACACGTTTCGAGAGGTATTTTTCTCCCCTCTTCTTCAGGTGTTCTGGCCTGACCAGTGACAGTACTAGCATGGGATTCGAACCTGGGTCCTTAGATTCTTGATTATTGAAATTTAAGGTAACGCTCTAACCAACTGAGCCATCCTGCCAAAGGCAACAGTATGTAGTAATTTCATATACTTATCTATGAGGTTCCTCCTGATTTCTCCACTTTTTCCTCAGAGCAAAGTTGATTAGTGATTTCCATACATTATGTATAGTCACACTAGTTGTTATGATTTTTCATTGTCATGAAGTTTCTACTTAAACATGCATGTAATGCAAATATTGAATTAAGTAAAATAAAATATTTATTTTCACAACTACATTTTGTTATCTCGCTCCAGCCTTCATAATAATTCTTCATTCTATCAGAGGCACAATATTCCAACAAATTTATATTGTGTGGTCAATCTGAATACGGGTTTAATATATGATGCTGAGAATATTTTCTTTGTTTTTATAGTGATTTTTACATACAAATGTATAACTAGCAAAAATAAAACTAATTTTACTTCATTTTATTATTATTATAATTTTTTTTTTCATTAGTTTGGTTATACTCAGTAAGATAAAAAAAATTGACAGAAAATCTCGCATTTTAAAAGAAACAAACTAATGCATATTTTTTTTTTATAGAAAGAAATAGTAAATCATTGTACCCAATATGTCTGGAAAGTATTTCAGTTAATAAAGAATATATTATTATGAGACATTATTTGTCAAAACATTCTGATTACAACAAAATTGTTGGGGAAGAAAGAAATATTAAAATAGAAAATTTGAAAAGAAGTAGCTGACATAATTTTATAAAAAGTAGAAATAAATTAGAAAATTCTGTGAAAGCAAGCTATTTCTAAAAAAAAAAATTCAAAACCATTTTTTGAAGGAGAGTTTATAAAAGATTTGTCATAGCTACTGTAAAATTAGCCTGTCCAGAACATAAAAAGAAATTTGAGAATATAAAGATGTTATGAAGATAGCTACAAGGCGAATGAAAAAGTTGTCATTGTCATTTATTAATAATAATGATGTTACTTTATTTTTAATTCATAAAAAAATTATGTCTACATATAAAAAGGGAAAATAGAAATTGGCCTGCCAGTTTAAAAAGTTGTCCATCTTTAATGATTATAGGTAAATTAATTAAATTTTTGATCAAATATAGCAGGCTAATTTTTAAGACGATAATTTTGTATGGCCCGTAAATGATATTATAAACATCCAAATGGCTTTTGGCAGAAAAAAAGATTCCTCACCCTTGCGCTAAATGGTTTTTATTTTAGAAAAAGCTAAATGACTTTATTCCTCTACCTTCCACTTTTATTAAGTGTCTATACAATACAAATGTTTTTAAAAATTATATTCATTAAAATATCACTTTCTTAAAATAAATAAATAAAACATTTTTATATCTTTTTTCCATTTTTATGATGAAAATCATTGATGAAATGTAATAGATAAATGATATTAAATTTAAACATTCAGCTACTATAATTGTTTGAAAAAGATATGAATTGTCATTTGTGACATTTGATGTTGCTTTTTCAACTATTAGTTTTTATTAATTTCTAATTTATTTTTTTTAATATTTTTTCAAAATGCAGATTAATGAAACATAGTTTTTGAAAATGTTAGATTGAAAGAATGAATGTATTCCAACAAGGCAATTAAAATTTTAAAAAACAATTAATGCTCTTACATTACAAATGTAGATATTGGAAAAATTATGCTAATAAATATATTTAACACATGGGAAGCCTTGTTTTTTTTAATTAACTGTTAATCTTTT
This sequence comes from Epiperipatus broadwayi, assembly GCA_028023455.1. Lineage (NCBI taxonomy): Eukaryota > Metazoa > Onychophora > Udeonychophora > Euonychophora > Peripatidae > Epiperipatus > Epiperipatus broadwayi. The sequence goes on along the minus strand of JAQFVV010012429.1, from coordinate 1,990,979 downwards.
TCTACTTATGCACATAATGTTAGCCTAATTGAAGAGATTCAATTGGATCAAAATGCACATTAGGAGCCATTAATAAATATTTTTTTCAATATCTGCACACTTATATTCAATTTATTAATATGTTTCTAAAAATGTAAGATTGTGAACATGGGTAGAAAAATATAAACAATTAATTAAAAAAAAATAATACTATCATGCATAGTATATAAAAATTTATATATAATTATATTTGATGTTTTATAAATTTAATGTCTATATTTAAGATTAAAAATATATAATTTCTGACTTAATGAAAAGTGATTAGTAGTCATTTATGTATTTATTAAAGGATGGTTATTATAAACATGTTTTCTAAAAATATGCACTTTATATATAAATTGTAAATTCATTTGCATCTGTAAAAAAAACCCATTTATTATGTTTTCTTATTTATAAATAATCAAGGCAAAACTCTCCATACAGTAGTGCCACCCTGTGCCAACCAGAGTAATCAATGAATGCCAGAAGGCTTGTGCATAAAATCCCTATCTAATGCCTACTCATCCAATATCCTCAGACTAGTTTCTGGCTTGTGGCCTTTGTCAGTGAGGAGCTTTGGATCTGAGAGCATTGCACCTAGGTCTTAGGATCTAATGCAACCCTCCAGCAACCACCTTTTATCTCTACTTAACTATAAAACTATGAGAATGAAATTTGAAAACACAAAAATATTTTCACTCTAAGCTCAATAGCTTATATAGTCATATGGGTCTGAACTCAGTTGCTGGAGGGTTGCATTAGATCCTAAGATCTACTTGCAGTGCTCTCAGATCTAAAACTCCTCACTGATGAAGATCACAAGCCAGAAATTAGTCTGGGGATATTGGATGAGTAGGCATTAGATAGGGATTTTATGCACAAGCCTTCTGGCATTTCATTGATTACTCTGGTTGGCACAGGATGGCACTGCTGTATGGAGAGTTTTGCCTTATTTGTGTTAGTATAAGAGATGGTAATCATGTGATGCTTAATGGTTTATAAATAATCATTAACTATAAACTCCCTTTTTATTTTTTTGAATGGAAAAAATATATTATTATGATTACAATACATGTTTTGGCCATTATTAAAATTAATTACAAAAAAATTTACTAAGAGAGCTTGAAAAATTGAAAATGAAAATGATAAATAAATCTAAAATATTATTACTTCTTTCCATTAACTTATTTAAATCCTTTCATTAATCATTGATAGCATATTAAAACAAAAAATTATAAATTTAAAATTATATACACCTTTATACAAATATTCAATACCAACATGAAATAAGCATAACTTAATGTATATATAATTAAGAGAAGAAAACCATTCTCCCTCCGATTATGGATAAGTAGCATTCTATATGTTGAATAAAGAGTCAGTAATGGAATGATTTCATTTATCTTCGAAGCTTTTGATATTTATTAGCTTACCTTTACCAACATTGGGGAAAATTCAGAGTGCTAATTGTCCATAGAATGAGGAGAATGGTTTTCTCTTTTACATTTATTAACTTCTACTAGATTATTGAAAGAGATTCTATCAATTTTTTTATAGTTGATTATTCATCTAATAATTATGAAATGCCATATTTTATCTGGCTGATATATTAATTTCACTCTGAATTTTTACCAATGCTAGCAAAGGTAAGCTTATAAACATCAAAAGCTCCAAAGATAGCTGGAATTCATTCTACAATTGACTAGTCTATAAGAGAGTAGTAGTTTTCTATTCTTAATTACATATATATTAACCCATACACTAAATTCATGATTATTTGTAAATACTTTTATTTGATTATTAAAATAAGGTTATGAAAAGAGATTCTGTTTCCATCCTTGTATAATTATTGATTATTGATCTAATAAATGTTAAATGTTATATTTCATCTGGACCATTCTTAGCAAAAGTAAGTTTATAAACTTCAAAAGCTTCAAAGATATGTGAATTCATTCCATTCTTAACTCTTTGTTCAACATAGGAAATACTATTAGCTTGAGAAAGTGTTTTTCTCCTCTTCATTAAATATTTAAATATATATATATATATACAATGAAATAAACAATAAACTAACAGTAATTCAAATAATTATCAGTTATTTATTAATTAAATTATCAAATCATTATAAAATAAATCTTATCAATTTTATTGTCAATTTAACATTAAAATATTTAAAATTCAAATGTAAAAATGTTAAATATTTAATTTTTTGTTATTAAATCATTATAAATAACTTTCTTATGTAGCTTTATGAAACTTAAATATTTAAATTCAACTTAATTACACTTAAGTTTTTCCTCATGAATATTTAGAGTTGGTTTTAGTTTTTTTGTAGACAATGTTTTATTTATAATTCTTTTTTATTTACTAATGAATTAAAACATGTTTATGTTACAGTTTTTATCCTGTATTTTAATTTTGTGTTATAAATTGCTGGATTTTTATCATAGCAGCAAATGTTGTGATCTAGTTTTTAATTTATTTGTAGTTTCTCTTCTCAGATATCTATTTTCTTGACATGTAATCATATAAAATTATTATTTAGTGTTCTCTTTAAATTTTTTATATAACCAAATTGACAGTTTCAATTATTTTGTTTTCAATATAGATTTTTTTAAAAAATTATTATGGTAATGTATGCATTTTTATTAACTTTTATGCACCATATAATTTCCTTTTTTATTATTATTATTTTAGAGTTCTTTCTTATTACTATTGTAGGCAATATATTTATTAGTTATTCTATAGGAAATCCATTTAAATTAGCTTCTTTTATTATTATATTTACTTCATGTTTTCATCTTTATTTATTTGAAAATAAACTTTTTTATTTTGTTTTTTTAATTGTATTTGTTAAAATATTAATTTTATGCTTTGTATCAATATCTGAATTCTGATTTGTAAGATACCATGAATTTTATTTTGGCTATATCCATAAAATTTATAATGCTATTAATAATTTGTTTTATTTTATTTTTTAAAATCATAAAATTATTTAATACAGCTTTTGTAAAATATTGATTTGCATTTAGCTCTTTCAAAATATGTTTCTCAATTATGTATATAAATTAACCAAATAAACACTACTGAATCACTATTTGATGTGACAAGATAAAATATTTTTAAACGAAATTATATATAAATCAGCCACACAAGCATTACACAATTGCTTTGTTTGGTTCGACAAAGATATATTAATTTCAAAACATAAATTTTTAATGTTTTGTCTTTGTTCAAAATATATTTTTATAGCAATTTCTATGGCCTCAATATGCAATATATTTTTTAAAAATAATATTATAGATATGTGTATTTTTATCAATCAGGGGAACATCTTTTTATATGCTAGTGTTAAACATATATAAATGCTGTTTATAAATTTTTATTATTTTTTAATAAAGTTAAAATATTTATATATTATTGTGCGTAATTTTAACAAACATTTATTTATCCAAAAAAAAAAGAATAATTATTGTATACAATTGCCATACTAGCATTCTTTCTACAAATAAAAAAATTATAAAATTTTATATTTCATTTTTTATTGCCTATTATAATTATAATTCATTATCATTATAAATTACTTAATTCTAATGAATAATACTCCTTTATGTTGTTTATCTTATAATCAATAAAGCATATTATAAATCTTTATTATATTATAATAACAACTTATAAATACATTAACATAATAATTATATATATAAAAGCCTTTTTCGGTAATGTCACTATATACATAATATATGTGTTAGTATTAGTAGGAGGTATTATATTGAAAAGGGTAAAAAAAAATTAGAATTACTGAAAAAAGCTTTTATATATATAATTATTATGTTAATGTATTTATAAGTTGTTATTATAATATAAAGATTTATATTATATTTTATTTATCATTATAAAGTAATCTTTTTTTTTAATGCCATCATTTTTTCTATTTTTTAAATTCAAAAATCCATGTTTTATTTTGAATGCTTAAATTTAAATTTATGTTACAAGATTTCAATTCTAATTACAAATTTATCAACATTTCACTTTCGACTTTTGTAACTCTTCTCTCCAATTCTTGATTAAGTCAACCTGACTCGTAAGATTTCGCGAGTATTAATGTATTATAAGAATTGTGGACTTAATTAGTGAAGTATTTAATAGCTTCGCACTCTTAGATCAAAACACTTCTGCTTCACCTATTTATATATAAAAGTAGGTCGAAGTAAAGAAGGGATTCTCTCTTTTCTTCATAGCGTAAGCATGTGTTTTAAAGACCTACAGAGGTCCCTAGTGACGATTTTTTCAGACGCTCATTGCTAAGGTTTACAGCCTTGTTAAAACTATTACTGAAGTCCTTTTGTAAATGGTTTATTTCATTTTTTTAAAAAAAATGTTTTATTTAAATTTTGTTCTCATTAATATTTTCTAATTTATCACTTTTATTACTTTTATTATTTATATAATATATATATTTTTTAATTATAGAAATTATTTTTTGTTATATTAAAATCATATTGAAAAATTTTAAATTCTATTACATTTGAATTTCAAATATTTTACTGTTAAATTGATAGTAAAATTGTTGTTTATTTAATAATGGTTTGATAATTTAATTAATATATAATAGATGTAAGTATTAAATAATTTATCATTTTATATATACAGTATATATAAATTAGATGGAAGAAAATTTCTTCCATTCGTGCTCTGCATAAATAGCACTTCTTATGAATTACATAGGGTGCTATCCATTTACAGTGCAAGTGGAAGGGTACTTTTCTTCCATCTAATTTACATACATATCTAAAATGCTATGTTATTTAATAATTATATGTATATAAAATAATGTAGTTCACTATCTCAGATTGTTAAAAATAAGATGCTTTATTTGTTCTGGGATATATAATTTGAACTTTTATAAGTAATAACTGATTTAAAAATCTGGTTTTTAAATAAGATCACACTTCAGTTTTAGCACTGTCTGTGAATGTTGGTTTATTTTTTTAAAAAAAGGTAATTTTAAAAATGGGTCATTGCTTATTAGACCATCCCTTCTTTTAAAACATTTACTGATGTTGAGTGTAGTCTATTCTTAGCACATGAGTGGAAGGGTAGTTTTCTTTCATCTAGTTTACATTAATATATAATAGATAATTTTTTGAATTTTATTTATTATTAGTTTTTAATTCTTTATTTATCTGTAGAAGTTATTATATGTAGAAATTGTTATTATTTTGAAAATTGTATTGTTTTAATGGTTTATTGGTATATATTGTTTTTAGATACATATTTTTGAATTTAAAAATTAATGAAAGGATTTAAATATGTTAATGGTTAGAAGTAGTAATGTTTTTGGGTTTATTTATATAATTATTATTTATCATCTTAATTTTTCTAGTTTTTCATGATTTCTTTACAATTTAGAAAGATTATCATTAGATTTTTGGCTTAATTATTAGTTGTAATCATAATAGTAAATTTTTTTCATTCAAAAGGAAATAAAAAATACAGTAATTTATCGTTACTTTTAAACTGATATCAGTGATAATGAGTCTTAGATCAAACTAAAATTTATAATATGACCAATCTGAATATAGAAATCGATTAATTTGTCAGTCTTTATTTATTTTAATATGTTGATTGGTAAAGAAGTAAGTATTCGAGTAAACTTTTTCCATATGCTAATCTGAGTCAAGCATTCTGTTGTATTTAAAGCTGTGTTTTAATGTATTCATCATTAAAATTCATAGTAAATGCTTGAACTTTGTGAGGAAAAAAATTACAATTTTATTCATTATTTGATATTTGGAAAAGAAAATTTTTCAAATACGTAATGATGAATTTTTACTAATCTACATGCAAGATAAGCTATGAGATATGTTATTAACATTTATTGTATTCGGACTTTGCATTATTGATTTTGTATTGCCTAATATTGTGTTTTTAGGAGGGAAAAAACCTCAAAATATTATGAGAGAAATGAAAATAAATAAGGGAAAGCAGAGTAAAAATACTAACAAAAGTTGTTGCTTTAAGTCAAAAGAAGTTCATCTTCTGAACAAAAATTTTGCAATAAATATAAATGTAATTTATACTTGTAATATAATTTAGAAGACAGAAAACTTTACAAAGAGTTTAGTAACATCTTAGTATTTTAAATTGATTTTCAAGCTACATTTAATATTGTTAACTGGTCTTTTATTATTAACACTCTGGAAGAAATGATTCCAAAAATTTTATAATTGCATTTGCAAATTGTTTTACAAGTTGTTTGTCTTTTAAAAAAGAGTATATTTTACATTTTGTGATTTCAGTTTACACAATACTGTTCACCAGCAGATTCTTTTTCTCTCAACACTATTATGTCATCTAATGTAAACTTCAATAATCAATAGATACCAAATATTTTTCAATTTGAGTTGATAGCTTGATAGGATAGTAAAACAAAGTGGTAAAAGATGGCTGCTGGAGGAAAAGTGCACTGATCCCGGATCCAAAGCTCCTCATTGAAGAAAGCCATAACTAAAAACTAGTCTGTGATATTGGATAAGACAGCACTGGATGAGGTTATATTAATCACTACCATCTTGCATCTATTGATTACTAAAGTCTATACAAAATGGCATAACAATGGTAAGAGAAAAAGAATTTGCTATTCACTTTTTTTTTGTACTGATAGTAAGTACATTGCAAGAATATTTTGCTGTATTATTTAGAATGTACATTGATATCCTGTCATAAATACTGACATTGTAGTATAAAGACTGCATATTCTGCAATTTAATTGTATTGTCTATGCAAAAATTGTAGAAAGCTTTTAAGGTACTGTGATTTCTTCACACCTTACTGCATTTCTAGGAATACTATCTAAATTATTCAAAAATTAAAACAAATTATTACAAAATTATTGTCCAAAAGTTTAAAAATTTATACATTTATTTCAACAGAACCACTAGATAATAACTTGATTAAGTTGTTAATATTTCCTTTTTTATCATATTAGTTTAATAGTCTCTTGACATAGATTTTAGGTATAACAGTAGAACAGTCATAAAGATATGCACAAGGATTTTGCCTACATGTCTATAATCAATAGTAGAAATATCTGCCATTTTTGATGAGCTCAGAATATTTCTCTTCATCATTATACAAGATATATATATATAAAGGTGGAACACTTTTTTTTTAGATTTAATTTCAGTATCCTAACTTTTCCAAAATGTACTTATATGTTGAAGCAGTCAATCTATGATTCAGATTGAGCTTTATATGATCCATCGTATAAACTAACCACCCAGCTGGGTTCAAACCTATCATCCCATCCCATTTTTTTGTTTAATATATGTATATTATATATGTATGTGTCAAAACATACGTACAAACATTAAGCAAATTTTTATTTAATATTTTAGAACAAATTATGTATGCACATTGATATATATATATACAATGGGTAAGGATATATAATAGTATATATTAATAATATTATAAACATTTGTATAATATATTTTATTTTTTTCTATATAATTTTTTTTTATTATTTCCAATATAAAAAGGCAGGAAAGATGCATGCAACATGTTGAGGTTTCAGATTTAAACTCACTAATGGAAAATTATTTGTTCCAGTTATCAGTTCAAATCTATTTTGAAAATTAGAAATAGATTTGAATATATTTTCAAGCCTTATCGACTACTTGCATCTTCTATGAACACAAAACAAAAGCATAGTTTTGTCTTATTCCATTACACGAGATAAGCCTATACGGCCATTGCCTCAGGTAAAAAAATTTTTAATAGCGTTCCTGAAATAATCTGGCAGCATATAAATAGAGCCAAAATTAATATCAAAGAAAGAACAGTTTTTTTAAGAACGTGTAGCTAACTTATTCCACGAACCCTTTTCCGATCTTTCCAAGAACGTTTCCTCACCAGATTGCCATCTAGTTGCCACCAATCAATGAACTGCCCCAGATTATAGGAGAAATAATGAGCCCTGAAGAAAAGCTGCCTGCCACTAGATCAAATTAATAATGCCCATGGATTCCAGAGACTGCCGCATACAAGCATGGGACTGTCAATTCGTCGGATCTCCAAATCATATCAATAATTGCCACCATCAAAGACTTTATGCTTTATTAAAGTAGTTCAGATGATTAATATTTAAACTTCTACTCTACTTTGACTAATGTATATATTTTCTAATCTTCTCGGGAATGGCGTGAAGCCATTTATCTGTAGCATAATATAATCTAAACTATGTTAACAATTCTATATAAACTACTTAAACCATTCTGTAATTTTTATTATACTCTATTTATTTTCATACTTTGGTGCAATAAACTTATTAATTATTGTTAGTATTTTCTATGTTATATTTTACTTTTAACTTAAATTAATATGCCAATCAAACCCAACCTCGCGAGTCCATTCTTTAATCTCCATAAAATAAAACCTCTCTTCTTTGTTGGGGTTGGTAGCATCCCAGTCATTTTTTATTAATTGTAAATGCATATGCTCGCCAAGTTGAGTGTTGTTTAAAGAATATATTATACTTATGAAATTTTGATTTATTTATTGGTAAAGCCAAATGAATCAACCAGTTAACTCAATAGGGTGAACTTAATATTTTCTATTAAATGATTTTTTAAATTTAATGTTATTTCGATGATCATATGATCGCCATCTAAATAGTTTTATAATCAGTTGAAGCCACATTCTTATAGATCGATCAGTGTAGAATATACTTCCAACTTAATGAAAGAATGTGAGAATTCTTTGTCAGATATAATGAGGGGGGATATTTTAAATTAGAATTATTTTATGTTATTTTTTTAACTATATATAGGTAATCCCAGCTTAATGCAGGTTTAGGAACTAAGTCATATTATTGCGCTAAATATCCAATTATTACAGACAGTAATTATCTTAACGTCGTTAGGGACATTCTTCTTTTGTTCTCTGTATTATTGGCATAGATCGGTCTTCCAAAGTTCTCAAATGGGATATTCAGAATGTTGAACCATTTTATATACATCTCACTTTCAAGAACAGGTATTCGTGCTATCCAAGAATCTTCGTTTTGTTGTACGGTACACCCTGCATCGGGTGATTCCAGAATAACTGGCCCTTCGCAACATCTGATCTACTTGCTCCTTATTCAAAAACCGCTCTGAATGAATAGTGGATTTTATTTCATGTTTTCTCTTCACTCTTCAAGCATTGTCTCGGATAAAAGAAGGCAATAGAATTCCTAGCTGCCGTCATGCCAATACCACTATTTCTTAAATGTTAAATATATGCCTGTGTGATATCTTTGCGTAATGCTGTGATCGATCTAAACCTGTGCTCTAATCTATGTATGTGAAATCGCCAGCTCTTAAAGATTCTTGCTCGCATTTTCGAGCCTTATTTTTCTATTTTATAAATAAAAATCCCATATTCATAAATAATTCGTAATAATTGTTTAAAGTTAACATTGTAACCACGAGATCAAATCAGTCTCACTGGAAATCGTATAAAATTGATTCAGTTCTTGTTGCAAATGGATGTTCTTATAGTCTGTATATTCCTATCTATAAATGCGATAAATCACACTGATCGCTGCACGACCATCGAGGCATGAGAACGATAATAATAAAAATGTAATTAATCGAGGGACATTACATCAATGTATTAAGTCGGTCATCAGCTACTTCTATATATATTTGTATCAAGAGCGTTAATATGGTTATAGGCTGAAGGGTTTATGACTAGCATAGTCATATTAATCGCATCAGAGTTATCATACCTCCCAATCTGTAAATATATGCATTGAGCCAAAATAAAATGTATTATAATCTTAAGAGCCTGACCCAAATCTGTAAAATTAAATGTTTTGATTGCAGGTGTATGCTCAACCTGCCAATATAATTTATGTATATATATAATCATTTATTATATTATTAAATTGCCTTTTTTTTTTATTACATATCTGTTTCATTCGAATTATTCTGTTCACTTCAGATTCCAATTTACGGATTATGATTTCCAGCATTGCTGGATAGGTTTAAACTCAGGTTCCAATGATAAATTTATTACCTGTTTGTTAGTTTTTCTTGTAACAATGATTATACTAGTAATTCCTATTGACCTTTCACTTAATTCTTGCCATTACGTCATGAATCTTTTATAGTTCTCTTGTTTCTCCACTGTGTTTCTGGGCCAGGGATTGAATAATTCATCGGTATCACCGGAAATGTTGTTAATAATGTTATAGATCTGGGGAATGGGCAAATAGGTTAAAATTAATGATTGCCCCTGACCTGTGCATCTCAGGCATGATTGGGTTTGAGGTACTTTAGCTCAGATTCTAGATCTTGTTGGATGAACATACACTTTTGATCAGTACAATGTTGATAATTTGGTGATCAGTTATTCTGATCTTTGATATGATCTACATGTTAATAATTTCCAGGTTATAGTTTATTGAGATAGTAATCAAAATTTTTTTTTTATTTTTCTTCTTTCTTCAGCACTTTTTATTATTTACAATGTCATTGTAAGATCTTTGTCAGCCAGATATTTTTATAAATATACTTTATGTCCAGGGTGGTTATATTAATTTTATAAAACCAATTGTTATGCTTTTAAGATCAGTTAAATTATTGATCTTTATAGAAAATTGTTGATTGCTCTTCTGTTATATAATCCTTTAAAAGCAGGATATTACTGGGAATGATAAAACTAAATTTTTTAATGTTTTAAAAACTCTTGATAGTATATATAATATTATCTGTTTATATTTTTAGTATAACTGCAGGAAACATTTTTGATAGAATTTGACCTCATCATGCTTTTTCTGTGTGTATTCTTTGGACCTTATAATTGGATTTGCTATTAGTTAGAATTTACAGTTCTAGATTTATTTTTGATAACATATTTTTTTCTTTTTTGTTAACATATTTGTGAATTTCACAGATCCCGTGATTCAAACTTAAGCTATCAATTTTTTTTTTTGTTTCATTAAGTTTATATATTTAAACAAATTATTAAGAAACATTAAACAAATTATTAAGAATTTCAAGGTGGCATCAAATAAATTAAAGGCAATACTAATATTTTATATTCAGAAAAAACATTGAAATATAAATATAATCTTAATGCACAGAAAATGCATTAAGGCTATAATTAATATTTTCTATGTTTTCTCTGAATGTATGATATTTCTAATGTTTAATTAATTACATTTCAATGACAGAATTATCATAATTAATAAAGATATTACTAGATAGAGAAAGGGTTTGAGAATCTCAGCAAACCACATTATTAAATAAAACAAATTATTAAGAATCTCATCAATAAACTATACATTTTAATAAATTATTTAGATCCATAGTATTGAATAAATAAATTAAGAATTTTAGATACTAAAATTCATAATAAAGATAACAAGAATAGAGCTAATTAACACAAGTCCTGCATTATCAATATTTGTGATATGCTGATGGATATTGTTCTGGATCCAATGATAATTGTAATCGAAGAGTATCCTATAGCCTGATTTAAATGTTTCAGGCCTAGGCATTTCATTGTCATTTATTCAATACAGAAGCGTAATAACTATAAAATGTTTTTTTTTAATTCTGTATACTCTAAAGCAGCTTGAATATAACCAAGAGTTGTCTCATCTTAGAAGATACATTTTATAATTATATCCTAACAGTTGTTATTGGAATGAATTTATCATGAATTAGGAATGTTGTTGATTTTGAGAATGGAAAGTTGCTAGGTACCAAGATTAGAAAATCACAAAACATCTGTCAGAGGGCAGGATTTATAATTGTGACCAAAAGTCAAAGGGCTAACAATACAATGATTGACCTGTCATTATTGAAAGTTTGGAGTTAAAATTGAAAATGGTAATGGCAAAATCAATCATATCAGTGTCTTTTTTTAATATTGACATAAAATAATAATAATTGCAGATAGGTTAAAATACAAACATTAAAAAGAATTCATATATTTCATTAAATTAGTGACAAATATCACACTAGTTTTCAATTTATAAATATCACAAAATAATATGAATAATATTGATCACGATTTAATGATTAAACATCAATAATATATTCATTTCATAGTATCAAAATGTTCAAAACAAATTATGCATTTTAATGTGATATTTTAGTTATGTAAATAAAACAATTCTATATAAACATGTTTAATTTTCTTATTAATAGATGTTGGCAATAGTAGCAAAATTCCACTCTTGCAAAAAAATTCTATACATGTATATATAACATTTTGTTGTGTTTGAATGTTTTTTTTTTTTATTTTATTCAAACTTGAAATTCAGATATATTTCAATTTAAGTATTAATTAAAGTTTCAAAATCTTTAAGAACTTGCAAAATAGAGAAATTATTATTTTACATTTATTTACTAATTTTTTTAAAGCAAAATTTTCTTAAGTTTCAATATTTGAAAGAATAGATTATGGATGGATTTTTAGTAGTTCTTATGTAAAGGTTAGTTGACTCTTCTGATATTTGCAGTTATTAATAGTAATAATAGATATGGATAATGATTTAGTTTGCATTAGCACAACCATATAGAGTAATTGTAAAATATTATAGCATTATATCTTTTACATGCGAGTAATCCTGATATTAAAATTCAAAAGTAATATATTTGATCTTATTAAAACTTCAAGATGTATATTTTTATTGTATTTTAAAATATAAAAAAAATAAATTTATCTATTTGGATTTCTTTGCAGCTTGTCAATTTTTCAATTGTATTTCAATTATTTCAAGATATTGAAGCTGGAAATCTGTTCTGCAGATTTGCGCTTCACCTAGTACCGATTATATAAGCACTAGAATGGGTTTGAACCCAAATTATATATAATGGCAGTAGGCAGTAGTATATATAGAGATGTATGAATACACGAACATTTAGTTTCGTCTACACATTCGACTTGCATACGTGCATATGACAATTAATATTTATAAGTTATAAAATTTTGTAATTTTACTAGTTATTTATATGTATGACTAACCAATGTATAATATACACCTGGGTCTCTTTTTATGTGGTAGATAGGTTCCACAGAAAATCTGCATTAAAAAATCGCACAAAAATAGATTTAACTTACCTCGAAAAATGTGGAATACATTCTGTAATTTTCAAAAATCGCATAAAACCAAAGCAACAAGGTAAAATTACTTTAAAATTTGCATAAAAAAAAAAATAAGGAAATAAAGTATGACTAATAAAAAATTTCAAATATTTGAAAAAAATTGATACAAGACAAACTTTTTTATTAACTATTTAATTTTATTTAAAACAATATAATTTTTATTAATAATGCGTTGAATGTGAAAGTATTCCATATATCAATTTATTTAGGCTGAGCGCTTTCAGAGTTTCGTTACTCTATAATCATAGCATTGTAGATTGTCAATGTTGTTATATGCAAATATATGCAAAATTATTTTTTTATATTATCCATTTTCTGGAAATGGCGAAGCAAGTGTCTTTCCTGTTTATAGAATTGGTGTCATTGGTAATAAATTAAGCTCCTTGATTTTTCTCTTGTTGTCATTCCTCTCTGTACACAGTATATCACCTTTGGATTTATTTTACATTTTTTCATACATATATTAATCATTATAGCTATTTAATAATATGCAGGTTCGTTTGTGAACTGGTAAGAAATCAGATTCATCACAAGAGGAAATCCAATTAGTGCCAACTTCAATCTCGTGCTGTGTTAATGGTTTTCTGTCGACAATGTAATTGGTAATTAAACTTTGAGACGATGATTTTACTAATTGTTTATGAAGCTTGCGATATCCAGACTGCTATGTCTAGCTGTTAGAGAATGCACTTCCATGAGTGCAACCGTATACTTATAACACACTTCCATGGGTGTGTTAATAATGATTAATGGTTAAATATTATTTTATACACATATACATGGAGAAACTTTTAAATAGAAAAAAGTTACAAGTAAAAATATTAAAAAATTTTTAAAGATACATTCTTTTTAAGTAGAAATTAAAAGTTCTTAAATATTTTTACTTATAACTTTCTCCATGTATATATGTGTATAAAAGAAAATATAAACATACACTTACATAACACAGACATACAACTATTTAGCTCTCATTGGAATTTAAGAGCTCATTCATAATTCATGTCATTAACAAGAAAATGATTTTCCAATTGATTAGAAGGTTGAAGACTTTCTCGAATCATTTTTGCTGTGAAACAAACAGGTTCCACTTCTGTTTCATTATCTTTTTCTAAATCTTCTATGGTATTTAAATTTATTGCCAAACCTTTTTCCAACAGGCATTTAAAGTATGTAAAATTTAATGCATTTATATAAAACTGGAAAATCCCGATTTTAAGTGAAATATAAACTTTTTTATCGCATAAAAGAAAACTGCATAAAAAGATATTAAGAAGAAACATGAATCGCATAACTTCAAAATCGCATCAAAAAAATCCGCACAAAAAGAGACCCAGGTGTATATCTAATTTATAGTAGTTTGTCATGTTTATAATATTTCGTAATTTTATTACTGATAATTTGTATAAAATTAAGAATCAAACAATGTAATCAGTAGACTTAAAAATTTTGCGGGCCATTGTGTCATTTTAGAAAATGTATGGTATGTTATAAATACCAGAGATTTTTTAATTAAATTTTATTTGACCATTGTTCAGTCTTTTTCATTACCATATATGGAAATGGAGATCAATTTTGAATCTCAACCAAGTGTATGAGTTTGAGACAATGGCCAGTATTCTTTAAATATTTGCTTTGTATATAAATAGCTAAATGTTGGCTATCAATATTATTATTATTGTTGTTCTATTTTGATATCAGAGAGTTCGTACTTCACGCAAGTTTGCGTTGTGAAGTAAATCATGTCAGGGTAAAGGAGAAAACCGTTTGCTTCCCCATATCTCTGGGAAGCTCATCTAACTCACTGTGCTGAAGTCTGGACCATCTAGACCGAATATGTGGACTGTTCAGTGATATGCTTGCTTGAAAATGAATCTTGAATCTCTACCAATGCCTGTTTTCAAAACCAAACCAACTTATGATCATGATCCATCGATTACCTACGTCATGTCCTCAAGCCCAAGTTAACATGTACATTGCAGTCAGCTAATAAACTCTTAATTAATGAATTATTCCAATTCTAAACTATATTGTAAGCTTTTCTTTCGTTTATTTAATTCTTAAAACTGTTATATAAATGTTAATAATGTCTGTATATTTTATTCTAATGCTATATAAGTTCTTATGTTTTGGGTGCGACAATTTAGAATTAATTTTATTTTCTCTTAGTTTGTTATTCTAATTTATTTTGATATGTCAAAAAGGTATACAATCTAGCGAGTGAATTTAAACCCACTGCCAATCGTTTTCTCCTATTAAATTATGGAGATGTAAATTTCTTTTAAAGTTAGTTAGTTATAAACTCACTCGGTTTTATATCAATTATTTTACAATAATTTTACTTTTTAAATGATCGGAAGGTCTTAATGATTGTTTTATTGTTCTCTCTAACTGAAAATTAACCCTCATCTAATCATTGAAATTGTTTTACCAATTTATCTAATTAAATCTCACCAGAAGTGAATTAAATCTGTAATCGATCAGGTGCATGTGTGTAATCTAGAATTTTATTTTGTAAATTAACATAAGTTATTTGTGCAATGATCACTTATAGAAATGTAAGGAGATATTTTAGAAATGTGGGAGAAAGCAATTTATTCCCTTTTAGTTTTAAACTCTGACCCCTTTTGTGCATTTTATTATTCATTAGTTAAGTACTTAGGATGGTTTGTGTTTAAGCATTCCATTACACAGAGAGCATTCTATAATAATCAGATCTTCATTAATTGTTCATGGTCGCATCTCCAATGAATAAGTGTATGGGAAACATATGGATAAACCATCACAACACGCAACTTGTGCCACTATTCTTCAGAGATATGACCTTGGCCATCGTGCAGACATATTCCTTTCATACAATTATGACAAAACCACTCAAGAGTGTCTTAAGTGACCACCTTTCTGTACGTGATTGTAAGTGATAATGTGATACCACCTTTATTATTTTTATTATTGAGTTATTTATAAACCTGCAATGCTCTCTGTCTGTCATAATCGCACGTTCACCATCCATTCAATTTAATTCTCTAGGTCAGATTATGAATTACAGTTTCTTTTAAGTTGAGCTACCTTACTCCCACATATTTGAGCAATCTCTCAAATCTTGCACACTTTAAATCACACATCAACTAATGAAACTCAGTGTGAATCTGTAATATTTTAAATGAGAGTTAAGCTACAATGTATTATTGATTACCTAATTAATTTATTTTATCCTTGATATACTAACCACTTTAACCACCATATATGATTAACTGTACAAACCACTCTGATTTTATATATGTAGTAGGTGCACAAACCAATATTATGTAATAATACAAATATTTTCGTTCTTCTGTAATTCCCTGAATAACCTATTTAAAGAATTCACCAAAATGTGTGATTGCAAATTAACCGTAATCAAATGTGTAATCATTGTATAGACATTTTACACACCTACTTTGTTTTATTTATAATCATAAATTACTATATTTTATCATTTCTCTGCATTCTCGTATTTGTCATTCATTGCCCACCCGAATCTCTAGTATTAATTATTTGATTAAGTTAAATTGTCTCCTAATTGAATGAAAGATTTTATTTAGTATTAATTAAACTCCATTTGATTACCGTTGCCTTGAACAATATTACTGGTCTGATTATTAATACATTAAGCAATACTCTGTACGGTTCTTTAATTGTTATATTTTGTAGTAATTATTAGTTAATTATTTGAATATTATTGATTCCCCAAGTCTCTTTGATCACCCTGTTCTCATTGCCATGTCTGGAGTAAATGAAAGCTTGCTAGTATTCTCAAAAGCATTGCTCATATAGTCAGAGACTTTGGAGCACAGGTAAATAGGTTAGTGTTTAGTATTGTTCCAGACCTGTGTATCTCACGCATGCTAGATTGCTATAGTTTGCTTGGATTCTAGGTCTTGTTGAATGAACACACGATTTTGACCAGTAAAATATAATTAATAATTATTTGTGTGTATGTTTACATACATTTGTGCACATGTGTGTGTGTGGGTATATCATAATCAAATCTTTGTACAATGTATATATTTATTTTTATTTTAGAAGGAAAGTTCAAACAATTGGAAAAACGGTAACAAGATCATGAATATTGGTGTAAAATTTATAACTGAACATTAATTAGTATCAAGATATAATATTAATTTGGATGTCATTGTGTATGTAAATATTTTGGTTGTGCAATCAGAAAATTGTAAATATTGTAAACATTCATTGTAAATTAAAATAATGTCAGATAATCTCAAATACATTCCTTAATAAATTTATTTAAATTCATTAAAATCTTTTTTTTTTAATGTTGAATATTAAAATTGTTATGAATGTATCAACACACAAATGCCTAAACAAAGTACAGGCTTATCTTATAGTTTAAAAAGTTTAGATACATTACATTACTAGCAACAAATATTGAATAAAATTTCAATTCATCATAATTCTATAACTATGCAAAATCCATACAAGTCATTTATTTTCAAAACAATTAAATTCTATAATAGAGTTAATTGTGTACAATAATACAATAAGAAAGTAAATATGATTTAGAAAATTTAATATAATTTTGATATAGTTACAAATTAAAATACTTTAATCATCTGCAACAGGAACAGTATCTTTATAAACAAATATGGCTATTCCAATTCCAAGAGAAAAATGATAAAAAGGCAAAATAATAATGATACATTAAAAATGAGTTTACAATGACTGATTATTAAAAATTTTGAAATGCTGTCTTTTAACTTCTGCAGAAAATCTTACTGAAATATATTCTATTCTTTGCCATATCTTCCTAATGAAACTAATCAGCATTGCACTTCTTTAGGATGTCTTTTGCATAATCTTTATAATGTAAATGAAGTGGGTCTCCTATCCCATAAAAACTATGTTTAACTTTACCATACAATATCTTTTTTTTAGAAGTCTTATATTGTTCATTTGTTTCATGTGTCGAATCCAATAAAGATATAACTTTACAGTAATGGACTTGATAGTATTGCATCCAGCAAATTGAAGAACATTGATAGATCATGATTTTGCCATTGTATTTTTAAAATTTTATGAAGTATCTTTAAATGAAAGTTTTCTAATGCTGTTATGTTGACAGAATATCCAGATGTCACTTTTATACAATAAATTAGGTAAAGTGATAGCTTTATATACAGTTAATTCAGTTATAATGGTTATTTTATTATGATGAAATACAGTCCTTTAGTTAAAAATAGCAACACACTAGTGTCTGTTGCATCTCAACATCTAAATCCACCTTTCTATTTTTCTGCTTTAATATGATGAATTATATATTTTTCTGTTTTTTGATATGGAACAATTTCAGACAATTTTGATATGGAAAAATTTATTATATGCTATTTAGTGAACAAAATAACAAAGTATGTCCCTGTTTTATTGAACTGCTTATAAATAATCTTAAAGGCTACTATCATAAAAATTGAAAACAATGTTGGAGCAAATACACATTTTTATTAATATATCTTGTTTGTTTATTTACACTTAAAATCTTTTGTAAATAAAATTTGCTCTCCACTACATCTGAAAGAAGACAAATAGATAACAAATGAAATAACTTCAATTGATATGTCACACACTCTAAATAAAAATGAGTTGCATATAATTAAACCAAATGACTGGAAAATGGCAATGGTAATATTGATATTTAAGAAAAATTAAAAAAGATATTACATATCTATTTGTATTTATTAGTATGACTTATCTACTAATTGTTGTAGTTAAGATTGTACAAGTCTTCATTTTGAAGTAAATATATATTTATTCATAAGAATCTTCCGTTCATTTGGATTCTCTAATACAGAATAGAAGTTATAAAAAGAATTGATGAATTCAAATTACCATTTTGCATTGGATTTATAAAATTATGAAAAATGCATTCAATTTTATAAGAATTTATGCAATAATTAAAGCTGTGGAAAATCTTCATATAGGTCTGGAACATTTATCAAAATGCAACAGTGATTTTTTGGTTTTTAAAAGCAGCTTTCCAACAATTATTTTGTCAATTAAAGTTAGATCAAAAATTTAAAAAAAAAAGATTTAAGTTATTTATAAAAATTTTGCAGATGATAGTAGTTGTTTTTCAAATAATTCTTAAGACTTTCAGCAAGTGTTATAAGAGCTATCAGATGAAAGCAAAAACATAGATGTAAAAATCAAAGTAAGTAATCTAACTGTTCAATGCATTTTTTTTTTTTTTTTCAAAAAGGAGAAAATAAAGATTGTTAATAATGAATTAGTTAACAATTAGTCAAATTATTTATATAGATGAGGAAATAATGAAATTAAAATTTGATAGAATGCTTTTAGAGGAAATAATATTAAAGTGATCTGAGACATATTCAATAGTGAAATAATACAGAAACTGTGTTTAAGCTATCCAGTAAAATGAGTCTTCCGGGATAAGTAAGAAAAGATCAAAAACAAAACACATGAGCAAGGCAACAAACAGGTATCACTGTCCTCATTGAAACAATTGTAGGTTGAAATGAAGTTGTTCTGGTTATACTGTTAAAAGAAATGACAAAAGATGAGCAAATCAAGATTTTAAATGAGCTATAAAAAGACAAAATATTAAGATAATGAAATTTGCTGAAGTGATGTTGAAACTCAATGGATTGGAAAAACTAAAATAAACTCTGAAAAGGCTTTATGATAGTACTCTTCATATATAAATGCATTTACATATGTGTATTAATATGTAGAAACATAAATGTGTGTGGTTACATTTATATATATATTCGTTTAGACATTTGTGCTAAAATATTTGAAGTTACATAAATATTACTGAAAAAATAAATAAATAAAAAAAAAACTGAAAAAGGATGAATGTGGTAATAGATCATATCATGAATAGGAAGATGAAAGAAAAAAATCAACAGATGATTAATAATTTGACTTTGGAAAGGATATAGAAGTTAAACTACGCTGCTCACCAATCCTTAGCATAAAGAGACAAAATACTATAAAACTGCATTTGCATTTTATTTACAATATATGTACTGCACAAGCCCATTGATATATTTGTAACTATACTGAAGTCAAGCTACCAATGGGATTTATAGTTGGTAAATGAAAGAATGATCTTCAAATGTGAAAATTAATTATAAGCAATACCAAAACGAGTATTTACTGGTTATCATGTGTAATTGGCTTAACAAAGACTAAATCTTATTTTGAAAACAAATTATTTAAAACCATATGGAATGGTATTGGTTAATCAAAAACCAGATACTGTTTCCATTGTATGTAGTCTTTTTCTGTTATCTCTTAGGGCTCTCTAATTGTATGATCATTATGAATTCTTATTTTAACAATTATTTCTGCACTAGCTATAATAATTAGATTGCATTTTGTGCAACCTCATTTCCACAGCAATTTTAACATTTTCAACTGATAATTAATTCATAGCTGTGATTTTTCGTGAGATGGTACAATAAATAATGGATTTAGGATAGGAGTTTGACTTTACAGATGAATGTATGCTTGGAAACATATTTGGGGATTCTCCAGCTTCTCATAAATGTGAAAAGATTAGAAAAGATGTTCTTAAAAGGCTTGTGTTACAAAATTTGGCTAGATTATGATGCATAACTTAATTAAATGGTTGCAATATCAGTAATGGTGGAAAGTATGATATAGTGATGCAATAAAGGTAAGAATTTTTTTTATAAGTATATGTGCATGGAATGTGCTTGACATCAATTCATCAAAATCTGAAAGTGAGAGAGATTTTGTAATTAAAATTTCATGTTATAAGAATGATAAACCTACTGTTAGTGAAAATTGTTTTATGGGGCTATTTAATTGAAGAAGTAGATGACTATAAGTTTTTCATCAAGTGGCAAAGTAAAAACAACAGTGTATAGGAAACCAACACACACTGGCAAATACTTGGCATATACATCCAATCATACAAGAAGCACTAAACAAGGAATTGTACTATCACTATGGAACAGAGCAAAGGAGGTTTGTTCAGAAACCAGTGATTTGGAAAAAGAAAAGATTCACATAGAACAAATGCTTATGAAGAATGGTTATCCACCAGCAGTCATCAGAAAAACCTTCAATAGACAACACAAAGAGACATCAAAAGAGAAAACAGTTATTGGTACGGTAGTGTATCCATATATACCAGGAATGGCGGACAAGTTAAAGAAAATCTGCAGTCAATATAACATTAGAACTGCTTTCCAAAGCCATACCACACTTCAAGGATTGCTTACTTCTATTAAGCCTAAACTGGAAATGCTGAAGAACAAAAACTGCATCTATGAAATACCATGTGAATGTGGAAGGAGATACATTGGTGAGACCTGTCGGCCTGTTGAACAGCGATTGAAGGAGCACAAACTAATGGTTAAAAGAGAAAAAACAGATGTGTCTACCATAGCAGCTCATGTATGTACTAATAACCATATGCTTAAGTGGGAAAGTACAAAGATATTGGATAAAGAGGAAAAAATGCATAGAAGAAAATTCAAGGAAGCTGCTCATATGACAATGGTAAATAATCCTATAAGTCAACCCAGTGTGGCAATACACAATGTATGGAAGCCTCTAATTAATCTTGCTCTTAGGAAAAAATAATAATAATAATAATAGGAAAAAAAAAATTGGAGGACTCAGGAGGATTTGAACCAACCCTTATATAAATATATCAAATTTCTACTATATGTTGCCTTTGATAGAATAGCTTAGTTGATAGAGCGTTTGCCTTAAATTCAATATTCAAGAATCTAAAGGTGCGAGTTCAACTTCTAAGCGAATATTGTCACTGTGCATATAGGCCAGCAACACCTGAAGAAGAGTGGAGAATAATACTACTCGAAATGTGTAATTACTAACCTGTATTGTCTATTTGTGTGCTATTACTAACAAGTTGATGTATTTGGAAAGTTTAAAATTTTTGATACATTCAACATTCACTCATAAATGCTGGAAATAGTCCAACATATCACATCTTATAATATACCATCATTACAAACCTTCAGACATCTTTTCATAATTAGATTGATATATCTAATATTCTGCTATTTGTCTGTAAAATATAAATATATGTGCACACTCACTTTCAAAAAATTACAAATAATAAATATAATTGCCAAATGTGCTGTCTCGTTATGAAATCATTAGTAAATGGAATAACTTCAAATATCAAAGTGAATACATTACATTAATAACAAAAAATGACTTCTAAAACACATGAATGACATTTAATTTCCATACATTAATTTTACACAGATAATGAAACACTTGTCACTAAGTTATAAGTCTTATATCGATTGGAAATGCTATGTTAAGTGAAGTGACAAAAATCTAATATTCTAGTTGTGCTTACTATTATTTTAACCATAAATCATATCAGTATTAAATGTTCAATAAAACATTTTCTGATGATATTCATAAATGAACATATTTGCTCATTGGATGAAATTAGAATGAACTGAACAAGAAAATATCTATATTTATATATAGAGCTCGTAAAATAAGCTCTTAACAAGCTTTGCAAAATATCCCAGACCATTTTCTACAAAGCTTGTTAAGAGCTTATTTTGTGAGCTCTACAAGCTTATTAAATTAAGTCATGTGACATCCTACTTGATTTTTTTTGTAATATTTATCTTGTAGGTGTTATTGGAAGATGATATGCAATTATATATTTTCTTTTGAAAAATGAATATATGGTTATTCAGAAAATGCAACAACAAAGTTCATATAATTTTATTTATGTACTGTTAATTAATGTGCTGGCAAGTGTATTAAAAATTAAGCTATTTCACCTGGAAATAACCCATACAGTAATATTTGATAGGTAATGCTCTTCTCATACATAATTAATCAACCATGAATTCAGCTGTTGATGCTTTTTAAAATTGCAATTTGCTGATTAATAAAATATGGAAGTATTTTTGTTGCCGCAGATGTACTTATGAGTTTGGTGAGATCTAATATTTTGAGACTATGATTCCATGTGATGATGTTAAATAAAGAATTAGATATATACAAAACATTATATATATATAAATTTAGGTGTTAATATTTTTTAAAACAATATGCTAATTCACTTGAAACTATGACATAAATAAGATTAAGTGTAGATAATAATTATTGCTTAAACTTGTTTATTTGTAGCGGTAAGCTTTTTGTATATAGGATTTGATTTTGGTTAATTTAATTCAGTTATTTGTGAATTTTGAAAAAGCATATTTGTTAATAATGATAAAAAGTTTTATTTTTTATTTTGGCAAACAATTTTTGGAAGTATATATAAAAGGAAACATGGTTTGACTTGAAAGCCCATGATCTATATTTCCATAGACATAAGGCTGCAGCTCTTGGTGTACTTCGATTTTAAAATTATCCTTGGCTAAGACAATTATTCTGAATTAGTTATAAAAAATACAACCAACAGAACTAACTAATCCTCCAGCTTATTTAAATTGTAAACTTCAAAATTTATAAGAAGTATTATAAGATAAGAATTTCATCAACTATTCATTGTTTAAAAATCTTATTACATGTGATATATTGGACTATTTCCATCATCTATGAGTGAGTGTTAAATGTATAGAAGACTTGAAACTTTCCAAATTCAAGCAACTTGTTAATAATAACACAGGTTAGTAATTACACGTTTTGAATAGTATTAGTCTCCACTCTTCAGATGTTTCTTGAATATCGAATTTAAGACAAACTCTAACCAACTGAGCTATTTTGTCATAGCCTTTGACAGAATAGCTCACTTGGTTAGAGCATTTGCCTTAAATTCGATATTCAAGAATCTAAAGGTGTGATTTCGACTTCTATGCGAATACTGTCACTGTGCAAATCAGGCCAGCAATACCTGAAGAAGAGTGTAATTATTAACCTGTGTTATTTATTTGTGCATTATTACTAACAAGTTGTTTGTAGGTGGAAAGTTTAAATAAAGTTTAAAATTTTCTATACATTTAACATGCACTCATAGATGATGGAAATAGTCCAACATATCACATTTCTAATATGATTTTTTTTTCATTGTTTAAATTTGTAATATGAGCAATGCTTACACCTAGCTATTATTGCAAAATATACATTAAGAAAAATAGAAGACAAAAAAAAAAATAAACGAATTTATAACTAAATTCAAATATTGAAGTTTTGAACTGATAATGTCGGTTATAAATAGTTCTAAACCATTAAGACTACATAATTTACTTTCCATATTCAACAAACTTCTTTTGTTTTAGAAAACATAGGTAAAATAGATAATTTTCTTTTATAATTTTTTAAAAATAGTTATTAGGAAAATACTAATCTATTATGAAGTTAAACATATCCAAATGTCATTATAATGACAGGTATATTTAATTTTTTCCATTATTAAGTTGTAAATAATAATAATATGAAAAAATATAATTAATTACATCAAGATTAATATTTTTATCATATCAGTGTCTTATATCAAAGTTCTGATAATAATGCTTATATGTAAATAAAAAGTATATATTATTTGTAATTTTAAATAGCTAACTTATGTACCAATTATTGTTATTTTGCTAATTAATGAAATATTGTTTTGGGTAATTTGTGATATTTCTTTTGTTTTCTGTTACAAAATCTTGTGATTCCTAAGGTTTCTAGACTGAATTAATGGGACTAATGTTAAAATGTGTGCACATGTGCACACATATGCATGATTGGTTACCTTCTTATATTCATCAGTCAGCATTATATTATTATGGTATCTTATGAAACACAGTATTGCTTATTATAAAATAAAATTAGTGATAATAATTATAAAAAGTAAATAGGTTACCAATCCCAACATATTTTGGAGTAAACACAAGCATTTCAGTTATATATTGTAAAGAGAAAGTAGCTTTTATACTATTTGATAATGTATCGAAGGAACTACCAAGATTAATTGAATAATCTCATTTATTATAAGTATATTCCAAATGTCCATATTTAAGATTGATGATGATGATCAAGTAAGTGACTATTCTCTTTATAAGTTCTGTTTAAACACAGGCTATACTATCTGGTCATTTTCTGTCATACCTTGATAATGTGCCATGTGTGTCAAAGGAACTACTTAACATTAATTGAATAATTGCACTTCCCAAATGGCCACATTTTGAATTGATGATGACCAAGGAAGTGTCTGTCATTCAACACTGATAGCTTAATTTAGAGGGGTCTCAAGATACCAATTTCCATTTTAGAAGAGCCACCAATAAACAATCCATTCAAGACATCTCTGCTTTATAATCTTAACACCATACCATTTAAATCATCCATAGTCCAGATAATGCTGATGATGTATTTGATTGTCAAACCAATATATAGAGTGAGAGAAAATCAGAATAGCAAATAACTAAATGGTTTATTATTTTAATAATTAAATTATTTAACAACTAATGAAAAAGAAGCAAAGTAATAATAATAAAAATTACACTCACATGGATTAGCATTTTTTCCTATGAAATGCATACACATAAAAAAAAAAATTAAAGGAACAAATAAGAAAGAGCAAAAAAATAAAATAAAATATCAACTAATGATTGACATATTTCTGAGATAAATTCTTATACTGATATACAATATATATTTAAAATGTATAAATCCTTTATGTTGCTTTTGCAAATTAAAAATAAATCCTAGATATGATATAGAATAAAATATCTTCATATAACAATAAAAAAAAAAAAGACAATAGCTGTAATATAATCATAACATATAAAAGCTCTTTTCGGCAAGTTTTAAATTTTGCCCTTTTCAATATGCTTTGTTAACTACAAAAATAACCTATATTGCATACTGAAGCTGTGTATATATATATATACAATGATATATATGCTGGCTTCATCATTCTCTGTGAACTAATTTAAGACCCTAAGTCCAACCACAGTGAATGTATGTTTTTTCTCAAACTTAAAGAATGACCTGCATCAACAGTTATATATTATTTTAAGGGAAATTATTTTAAGAGGGGGGAAAGTTAATGAAATAAAATATAAAAAAATAAGAGAATTTTTTTAAAATTTTTCTTTAATTTTAAAATATGATGGCAGAAAGAGATAAATTTTCATAATTAAACATAACCCATTAAAGAATGCAATTATTTTATGAAAGATTTTAATTAAAAGAAAATAGATAACAGGGAAAAATTTGAAACAATAGGCTATTAATAGAATTTCTAGAATCGGCTGAAAATTATTTTTTTTTAAAAAAAAAAATTCTTTTTTTTTTTTTTAATTCCTGCTTGCTGCCTTTTCATTGTTGCTGTAGATTATTTGCTCTACATGTATTCAAATCCAGAACTTTGTTACTCTACAGAAATGCTGCAGTAGTTTTCTTTGCCTTCACTCTCCCGTCTCTGGGACTGGAGTCGTAAAGATGTGATCCAGCCGAAGAAACAAGAAAATGCCTGACAATGCCTACCCTGTAGTAATTAATTCTTTCTATGGAAATATGAATAAAAAAAAAAAAAAGGAACTGCCATGCAACGTCAGTGAAACTCATCTTGACACACGCACTCTAGTTGCCGGTAATTATCCTCGTATTTGAAATGTGTTTGTCTTTTCTCCAAGTAAATATAGATATATGTTGTTGTTTTTTTTTATTTAAGCATTTTGTAAATTTAAAAAAAAAAAAAATTGTAATTGGTATTGGGCTTAATACATATAATGGCGATGAATCTTCTTAAGTTAGGTGAAAATGCCTCACTAAACTTAGTCGCCATTATACGCTTGTAATTAAGCATTTCATTTTATGCATGTTTTAAAGACAAAAAAAGAAAAGAAACAAAAACGCAGAAAGTGCAAATCCCCCCCCCCCCGATTAATAATGCAGGCATACCCATTAAGTTCTACCACAAGCCAGAAACTAGTCTGGGGATATTGGATGAGTAGGCACTAGATAGGGATTTTATACACAAGCCTTCTGGCATCCATTGATTACTCTGTTTGGCACTACTGTATGGAGAGTTTTGCCTTTGCTTTTATTTAGTTCTAGTTACTTGGTAAAGGACTTGAGATTTAATGATTAAAGATTCGATTTAGTTTTCTTTTGTTAAAAAAAAAAGAGAGGCCCTTACCTATATTTCTTTGCCATATATATTTCTCCTTAATTCAATTCAAAAAAGGTTACAAACATATACAGTATGTGTATTTTTTTTAAGAATGTAATATAACAAAACTTTCGTTTTTCATCTAGCTGTAAAAGAGAGAGTACAGTCGCCCGTATTTATCGATATTAAAGTTACAGAAAAGGATTTGTATTAACTCTGTGGTGGGCTGGCTGAACATTAACTAATTTTTCTAACATGTCCGCCTCTTTGCCCTAGTGATTTAATTGTATTGGAAAATAAAATAATTATTTTATAAGGGATTTTTTTTTTTTTTGGTTGGACTTTCATAATGTTTTGTATATGTTTACCAACTAAGGTTTTTCTTTTACATTTAAAGGTCATTGGACCGTATTTATATTATATTGCATACTGGTGATCTGTGGGCATGTCTCTGCACATTTCAGCACTTTCCTCACCAAGTCTACATAAGCTAACAAACCACCTGGGGATCACAATGAAGATTAATAAAAATTGAATCTCATCTCTTTCATATGTATAGAACTGGACATAAGCAACAAAACTCCATGCCTGAATTCGGATCACACGGTTAGTGAACGAATTCCATTTCTCTAACTCAGTTTAGAGGTGGAGAGCTATCCAGTCTCGTGTTAGCTCTTGGTAGCAATTTGTGTCTCGGGCTCATCATTTCCCACAATTTTCTGTCATCTTAGTATGTAATATTTTATATTTATTTCAAATAAGCTCTTGGTAGCCATTTGTGTCTCAGGCTTATCATTTTCCACAATTTTCTGTCATCTTAGTATATAATATTTTATTGAAGTGCCTAAATCAAGACTGAAAATATCCGTAGGAGGGGTCACTATTGAATTTTTGTTAGTAGCATAGGACGGTATTTTCAATGCTTTTCTAAGAATATGTTAGTTAGTTTGACTGGCTATCTGAATCATGTACTCTCACCATAGTGTTAATTATGTCTGTCTCTCTCTTTCAATCATGTAGCCTGTCCAATGGCTAGAAATGTTCCAAACTTATAATGTGAAGTCACTTTTTAAAGGGTCTTTCTTTCATATCTGGATATAGTTGCAGGGAATTAGCCTGCAGCTCAATTAATCAATTTGTTGTACTCTGCAAATGTAAAATAACAAAGTTTTTCTTTTGTCTTTCATTCACTATTATTAAAACTCTGTAGCATTGTTTTCTTCAGTAAACCTGATCAATATATACATATTCAAATTCCTCCTTAAAGTTTTGTCTCTCCTTGACCACCGGGCATACATTAAGAATAAATTCTAGTGAGGTTTGAGGAGTAAGTCGCTTAGTAGCAATCTGGAGGAGTAGGTAGAGGGAGTTCGAAGAAAACAATGCTATGGAGTTTTAGTAATAGTGAATGAAAGACAAAAGAAAAAATTTATTATTTTACATTTGCAGAGTACAACAAATTGATTAATTGAGCTGCAGGCTAATTCCCTGCAACTATATCCAGATATGAAAGACCCTTTAAAAAATGAGTTCACATTGTAAGTTTGGAACATTTCTAGCCATTGGACAGGTTACATGATTGAAAGAGAGAGACAGACATAATTAACACTATGGTGAGAGTACATGATTCGGATAGCCAGCCAAACTAACTAACATATTCTTAGGAAAGCATTGAAAATACCATCCTATGCTACTAACAAAAATTCAATAATGACCCCTCCTACGGATATTTTCAGTCTTGATTTAGACACTTCAATAATATTCTGCAGAGAAAGTCTTTGAAATAAATATAAAATATTACATACTAAGATGACAGAACATTGTGGGAAATGATGAGCCCCAAGACACAAATGGCTACCAAGAGCTAACACGAGACTGGATAGCTCTCCACCTCTAACCTGAGTTAGAGAAATGGAATTCGTTCGCTAACCGCGTGATCCGAATTCAGGCATGGAGTTTTGTTGCTTATGTCCAGTTCTATATATATGAAAGAGATGAGATCCAATTTTTATTAATCTTCATTGCGATCCCGAGGTGGGTATGTTAGCTTATGAAGACTTGGTGAGGAAAGCACCGAAATGTGCAGAGACATGCCCACAGATCACCCAGTACGCAATATAATATAAATACAATTCAACGACCTTTAAATTTAAAAGAAAAACCTTAGTTGGTAAACATATACAAAACATATAAGTCCAACCAAAAAAAAAAAATCCCTTATAAAATAATTATTTTATTTTCCAATACAATTGAGTCATTAGGGCAAAGGGGCGGACATGTTAGAAAAATTAGTTAATATTAATACAAATCCTTTTCTATAACTTTAATATCGATAAATACGGGCGACTGTACTCTCTCTTTTACAGCTAGATGAAAAACGAAAATTTTGTTATTTTACATTCTAAAAAAATACACATATATGTTTGTAACCTTTTTGAATTGAATTAAGGAGAAATATAAATATATATGGCAAAGAAATATAGGTAAGGGCCTCTCTCTTTTTTTTTTTTTAACAAAAAAAAACTAAATCAAATCTTTAATCATTAAATCTCAAGTCCTATACCAACTAACTAGAACTTAATAGGTAACACTGCATTATTAATCGGGGGGGGGGGGGAATTTACGCTTTCTGCGTTTTTTTTTATTTTTAAAACATATACATAAAATGAAATGCTTAATTACAAGTGTATAATGGCGACTAAGTTTAGTAAGGCATTTTCACCTAACTTAAGAAGATTCATCGCCATTATACGCATTAAGCACAATACCAATTACAATTTTTTTAAAAAAAAAAAAAAATTACAAAATTCTTAAATAAAAAACAACAACAACATATATATAGATTTACTTGGAGAAAAGACAAACACATTTCAAATACGAGGATAGTTACCGGCAACTTGAGTGCATGTGTCAAGATGAGTTCCATTGATGTTGCATGGCAGTTCCTTTTTATTTTTTATTCATATTTCCAAACGCGGGAAAAAAAAAATCTTACATATATACATTATTCAAAAAAAATTTGACTCAAAATCATTAATTTTGACCAAATGAATTATATATATACTCCATAATCTCTTCAGGGGTGGAAATGAGTTACAAGCCCCACGATTTGGGCGTCCAAGTGAGGCTTCGATGTAAACACCTACATACTCTGAGTTATGGATTTTTGTGTGTGTATATAGCAAAAAAATTTATTAAATTTATTTTGTGTCTTTCCTGTTCACTAGTGACTGGCGCCCGAGGATGATTGATCAAGTTATAAGTCATCCTCCTATAAATTTGTCATTAGGGAGCAGAGAAAAGAAATTTAGATTAAAAGAAAAGGGGGGTCTCGTTGATTTATCAAAGTATTTTTATGAATTGGAGTGGTTTAAAATGAGTAAGAAATAAAGATATATATAAAAGTAACGTCAAATTAACCAAAAGTTAAAAGGTTTGAAATTGGTGCAGACGGGTCAAACGGAATTAGGTCATAAAACTATTTAAGTATGTATATATATAAAAAAAAAACAGCTGGAAGAAGAGACTGGGGGTGAGTTAAATTTTTATTAAGTCATCTTTAATATTAAAATATGTGTTATACTTTAGATATATAGACGAAAAAAAAAAAAAGATTTTTTTTTAAAATTTTTCGTATATTTTATTAAAGCTCGAAAAAAGAAGGGATTTTTTTTTAAATAAAAAAAAGAATTTCATATGTTTTATAAAATAAAAAGTAGGGACACGAATTTTTTTTAAATTGATTATATGTTGGACGGGCATCGAGATGGAGTAGGCTTATAGATATATTAGTGAGTTAGGCATAACGTGGGGATGGAAGTGAACGAGTAGTTCTTGAAGGGGGAGAGCAGCAAACAGCCGTATTAAAAGTATAGAAGTTTTAAAAATCAAATATTTATTAGGTGCAAAAAATAAATAAATAAATTTTGAAAGGATTATATAGTATACAGAATGAACAAAGAAACAGAAGCAATGAGCAGTGGGGAAGAGATAGAAGGAATGGAGATGAAAGGGGGAGGTATCGTGTTGAGATCAGGAAGAGAGATTAATGAGTACAACAGCAGTACAGAAGAAATAGAAAGGGAAAATGGTATGAGCCAGGATAGAGATGAGTGTGCACAGAAAACTCTTGATATGCCAGAGAATTCAGTTACCGAAATATCTGAACAGATGCCGGTAGAGGAGATTAAGCAGGAAGGCCAGGATTTTAATTGGTTGCTGAGACAGCTTAGACAGGATGCAGAGAAAATGGATCAGAAAATGGAGGAAAGAGATCAGAAAATGTCACAAAGATTTGAAAACCTTAGCAGAGATATTAGACAAGAGATGGCAGACAGAGATAAAAGACTGGAAGAAATGTGCCAAGGTCTACAGGAATTGTCAACCAGCTGTCAGCAGAAGTCTGAAGAAATTCGGGGAGAAGTTAAAGAAATGTTACATAAAAACCAAGAAGAAAATAGAAAGGAATTTGTTGTGATTAAAGAAGAAGTGAAGGCTTTAGTTGAACAAGTAGAATGTCAAGAAAAGGGTTTGAAAGAAAGGGTCTTTAAAGTAGGGGCAGAATTTAACAGCAAATTGCAAGAGTGTGAAGAAGCCCAAAGGGAGATCAGAGAGGAAATATATGAAATAAAAGAAAACCTGCTACAAAGAAGTCAAGTAACTGACCAAGAAGGAAACATGATCACCACGTGTATTCAAGAAATGAGAAAAGATCTGGCAGAGATGAAAGAAGTAAAAAAAAGTTTAGAAAGTAACTTAACTAGTAATCACCAAGCCAATAACTCTAATAGAACAGAGAGTGTGCAGGTTATTAGTGAGACAGTACATAAAGTTGAGGATCTTAAAGAGGGGGAAAGCGATAAGGAAAGCACTATTATCAAAGGATATGTGCGACAGGCCACCCCAGACAGGAAGAAATCAGATTTAACACAAGAAAGAGGGAATTTGGACACAATCGGATCAATAGTACCATCAGAAAATGCACCCATAGGTCTGGCAAAATTTATCCAAGTTAAATCTTTTAAAGGAGAAGTGGGAGAAAATCCAAAAGCCCATCTAGAAAGTCTCCAAGAACTCTTCCGGTTCCAAAAAGTCTCAACAGCTGACCAAGTAGCCCTTGCTATACATCATTTATATGGATATGCAAAGTCATGGTGGAATTGCTGCACTGAGAAGCCACAAAACTTTGACCAATATTGTTCAGCCATGCATAAAACTTTTTGGAGTGAAGAACGCTAGGAGGGTATATACCACTCGATACTCAGAGAGTCTTATGGATCTGTAGTGAAAGAAACCCATACACAATTTTTTTTAAGGCAGATAGCATCTCTCAGATCTTTAACAGCATTTCCATTCACAGATAACCAAAAGATTAGAATTATCCAACAAAATATGCCTTTTAGAGTACAACAGTTGATGATGGGGTGCCAGATTCGAACGATAGAAGATATGGCAGGATTTCTAACCACCATTGATTTTACTCCAGGACCTAAAGAACCACCAGAAAAGATGCGTCGGATTGAGCCAAGATGTCAAACGATGATGATGAGCGGCCAAACATACCCTAGGTCATCAAGATGGGAGTCGCTTGATCAGACTAGAGCGAAGAGACCATATAGACAGCCAGCATCGTTAAACTACAGGGGACCCCGTTAGTTAGCTCCTCCTACCGGAGTCCCATAGATGAAGCAGGGGATACAGTGAATACAGAGCCTATTGTATCCGTGATAGTCGATGTAGAGGAAACCATACTGGGAAACCCAATAAAACCATGCCCCATAGTGCGTGTCAGTGTTGTTAGTATGGAAATACGTGCATTGTTGGATACAGGCAGCCAGATATCCTTCGTAGCCAAAGAATGGCTGACAGAGGTGAAAAAACGATTACCTGATATGCCGACGCTGCCAATCAAACAAATGGCAATAGTGCTGGCAGATGGCCAAAAGACCAAGACAGAGAGGCAACAAGTTTGGCTGGAATTAGTGTGGGGTCAAACAACTCTTGGCCATACCTTTTTAGTTATGGCTAATTTGATATATGACTTGGTAATAGGAAACGACTTTTTAAGTGAACATAAGTGCCATTTCTCCGGATCGTTACAATGGCGAACCAACTCGGGCCGATCTTTAATAAACCACAAATACCCTGAGCAAATTTTGTCAAAAGGAAATATTTTTATCTGTTTACATAAAGTCGTATACTTTAAATCTGATAAAAGCACTGCCAGAAAGAAATAGCACATATATTAAAAACCAACGGAAAGATATAAAAAATTTTAAAACTAATTTTTGTTAAAAAAAAAAAAAAAGTCAAAAGGTTGCAATAAATATGTTTTTTTTTTTTTGTTGATATATATTATGCTTTAACGTGTATAGGCGCGCACAGCCACGTAAGTTTATGATCAAAATGTGGTACCTTACGGAGAGTACCGTTGGGAATTTACTTCAGTGTAATCCTATTTAAGCATTTTAATCAGTCATAAATAAGTTGGTGGTATGTATAATTGTGCTGCAAATATACACGTATAAATCCATTATCTTTCAAAACGTATTTAGTTCAATGCAACCTTCTTAAATAAATAATTTAAATAACTTGCTTGTCATGCCATATGGAAAAATAAAATGAATAAGAAAAAATAATAGAACTCTTGTGGGGAGGAGGTGAACGTAAATGGTCCTTAGGTAAGCGATAGTAAACATTTTTCTTTTTGTATATAGTCTTTTTGTAAAATTATTAACCGGATGTTTTGTAAATGTCTTCGTCAATCGTGTACCGTAATTACTAACCCTAAGTAAAAATTTTTTTTTTTGATCATTTTTTTTAAGCAACTTTACTGATATGTAACGAGCACAGACGTTCGTTACATTGTTTTTTTTTATATATTTATTAAACATGAAAGTAAATTAAAAAGTTCGCATTTAAAAAGTTTCTTTAAGAATTAAAAATTGAAACTAAATATCATCTTAAACTCATATATATTAAATCGCACAGATTAAAAAAAATTATTAAAATAAAACTGTATTAAAAATAGAAAAGGTATTTTAAAAAACAAAAACTTAAAAAGATTTAGTGATAAAAATATATATTTGATTTGGAAAACAGGTTAATTAATCAGAAATGGAAATGATAAATTTAATTAGTCAAATGTAAACCAGCCTTGGGCATTTAAATGTAAAAACATCGGTTAGATAGGAAAACAATAGAAACTTTTAGCAAATGAAATAAATCCATTGGAAAATCGGACCTCAACGAAAAGGATCATCGCATCGATGAAGTAATGTAAATTTAATCCTCCACATTAATATTAAAAGGACAAATTTGGAAATTATTAATTAGTGAATTATTGATTATTACGATGTGACTATATGTATTAGTACGGAGTTGAGGTGAAGGAATTGACAGACGCACGGTCAATTCTTTCAGCTGTTAAAGAAAAGAGAAATGAACTATCATTTCCTACATTGAGGATCAATTGAACTAAAAAAATCTCCAAATGAATAAATAAAACAACGGCTAAATGGATACCAATCTTTTGAGGACGGCGTGGGAATTCCCGTTCAAACTTACAAACGACTGATAAAGATGAACTGTTTAAAACCGTAAGAACTTAACAATTAATGAACATTAAATTAAAAACTTTTCGTATTTAAAATAATTGCATTAGTTTCCTACCTGACTAAAGTAGTTAAAATGTTATTTGATGTATTTTTTATTTATTTGTGTAAAATCATTTCCATTTATTTAATTTTGTTCTTTAAGTTTATTTATGATTTCTGTTTTCCGATAAATTAAAATATATAAATGTTAAACTTAAGTCGGGCGTGAATGGCTGTATAGATTTGTAAAGTTATATTAGGGGAGGGTAATCTTAGGTTATTTGTTTCGTGGTTAAATTGGGTCAATGGATTGGATATATTGGTGTGATTAGTAGATGTAATATTGATTCGCTACGGGCAGAATCGCTTCATACGCCGCACACTTCCGTTTGCCTATGGAAGGAATTATAAGTCGGATACCGCAGTTCCTTTCTATGGAGTTTTTTGTTTTATTGCTCTTCTTTGCAGATAGATGTAATATTCCTATCTCATAAGAGGCAATTTCTTCTCTTAACCTTTTGTGCTGCCGTATTTTATTACATTGAATACATCGATATATCAGATGAATTGATGCCAGTTTGACTATGAATTTTAGCCTAAGGTTAAATAGGGATAGAATGTTTATTTTCAAAAGCAAATTTATGTGGTCTATTCATACTCGATCCTAAATAAAAATGCATTAAATTTAAGTTGTTTATAGACGCTTGCATGGATTGTTTATTGGTTAACTATGTTTTGCGTTTCATATTTGATCAAAATATATAGACATTCGATAAATAATGATACCTTACAGTGAGTATCTAAAATGTATTTATTCGGATGTCTTTTAAGTTATTGGTGACAATGCAAGTATCTTATGGTGAATACTATTGGGTTACATTGTCAGGCATTTTCTTGTTTCTTCGGCTGGCTCACATCTTTACGACTAAAGTCCCAGAGACGGGAGAGTGAAGGCAAAGAAAACTACTGCAGGATTTCTGTAGAGTAACAAAGTTCTGGATTGGAATACATGTAGAGCAAATAATTTACAGCAACAATGAAAAGGCAGCAAGCAGGAGTTAAAAAAAAAAGAATTTCTTTTTTTTTAAAGAATAATTTCCAGCCGATTCTGGAAATTCTTAATATAAGAGTCCTTAGCAGTCTTGCATTGGTGGTCGAGAGATCAGCGCGACTGCCTTGCACTTGCAGGTAGTTGCCCGGGTTGCGGGTTCGCATCCCGGACGATGCTATGACACTTTAAAAAAAGAGTCCTTAGCAAGAGCTTCAGCAGATTTGAAGAACAAAAGAAAAGTTCTTTATTTGTACCACTTTTTCCCAATTGTGTTTTTAATTAAACTACTTATTAGTAGCCTATTGTTTCAAATTTTTTCCTGTTATCTATTTTCTTTTAATTAAAATCTTTTATAAAATAATTGCATTCTTTAATGGGTTGTGTTTAATTACGAAAATTTATCTTATCTCTTTCTGCCATCATATTTTAAAATTAAAGAAAAATTTAAAAAAAATTCTCTAATTTTTTTATATTTTATTTCATTACCCCCCCCCCTCTTAAAATAATTTCCCTTAATATAATATATAACTGTTGATGCAGGTCATTCTTTAAGTTTGAGAAAAACATACATTCACTGTGGTTGGACTTAGGGTCTTAGTTAGTCCACAGTGAATGGTGAAGCCAGCATATATATCATTGTATATATATATATATGCACAACTTCAATACATAGTGACATCTACTGGCTCTATATAAAATTAACAATGAAATATATTAAAGAAATTAATAGAAGGAAGATATATGAAACTAATTGCATTAATTATAACAAATAATTGTATGAACATTTATAAAACGTTAATTAATTTAACTAATAATTGAATAATGAAAAATGAATGGAGGGTTTTATAATATCTGTTATTATAAAGATATTAAAGCATAAATTATAGGCTTGTGTTAATTTTATATAGAACCAGTAGATGTCATTATATATGCAATATAGGTTATTCTTGTAGTTAACCAAGATATATGAAAAGGGCAAAAATTTAAAAATTGCCAAAAGGAGCTTTTATATGTTATGATTATATTACAGCTATTGTCATATATTATTTTTTTTGTTGTTGTTATATAAAGATATTTTATTCTATATCATATCTAGGATTTATTTTTAATATATATTTATAAAAACAAATTTACAATTCTATAAGCTTACAGATATTTACTGAACCCAAATAACTTTTTGGCTTCAGAATCTTCTTTGAAAGCAAGCTGAATTTTGGTTGATTCAGTGTTTTAATTTCAAATGTAGAATATTCTTTTAAATATATGTTATTATATTTTCTTATAAAATAGACAGTATCACTTCAACTTGCAATATCTTGGCAAACTGTAAAATATAATCAGAACATAACATGTGTTTTTAGTAAAGCAAAGGCTTTCATTATGTTTTTCTTTTAGAGTCACATATAGAAAACAGTTGAGCAGCCACTTAAGATATTTTAGTATGTAGCAGGAAAAGTGAACAGTAGTATGAAAGAATTAATATTGATCATAGATTAACATTGTACTCCAATGTCAAACAATATTGATCATAGATTAACATTGTACTCCAATGTTAAACAATCTTTTTAAGTCTTAGTAGCAAGCATTCAATTTTCTCCTTGTCATTTTTTTTCTTCCTAATTAGCCGACTGTGCAACTTATTCTGATTTCCAATATTCTATCTTTCTAAAACAAATTATTTGTCATCTGATATATAGACTTTCTGTTGCCTTGATTTAATTAATATTGCCACTCAAGCTTAAAATTATTATATTTTATAAATCACAATAAGTTTTTATAAACATTGTGGATTATCTTGCACAATATTTTAATTAAACCTTTTAATTAAATATTACTTCTTAATTAAAGATTTCTTTTTTAATCATTGCACAAAAGAAAATTACAAATATATTTATTTAAGTTAACTTGAAAAAAATAAATTCAAAGCAACTTAACTTTGAAATGATATATCTCTTCAGTGTTACACACCTCATTAATGAGATATGTACCATTAGATACACTTTTCCATTCTCTTTAAAAAAAATGTAAGATTGGTTTTGTAACTCTTATCATTATCTGGAATTTAAACCCAGTCTTATTATGGAAACAAGTCCAAAATCTGATATTAAAAAAATGCTTGATTCACTTTTTTTATACATTACCAAATATGTTTTATAAATTAAAATGAGATATTAAATTAACCTGGGGTAATTTGCAATGAATATTAAATAATGGCACAAGCAATCTAAGTATTTTATTACAAACTAACAATTATGCATATAAAATCTCTATCAAACTTGAATATATCCCTTTTTTGTTGTTTGTACTTTATGCTTGATTAATATTATATGTTAACTCAGGAAAGTAACTGCCTATTAATGCATATAATATATCACATTGAATCTCTATTCTAATTCTCTATAATTTCAAAATATTCTACATTTAAACTTAAACATATACTTTTCTAAAGATAATGTTTATGATTACCATCATCTCATCACAATATCAAATTGGCTTTTCATGGAATACTTAGTTCACTGAACATATTTCAATACATTTCAAATATTATTTTGCTGATTCAGCAATAAATGCTTATTAAAATTAAGAAGTCAAGCGTTGGTGGTCGAGTGGTCAGCACAACCGCTTTACAAGTAGTTGTCTCTGGTTCGCTTCCCAGCCGATGCATTGACACATAGAAAAAAAATAATTAAGAAGCTGAATAAAATATTTTGATAAGCAGTGACTACTATCATTTGTTTGCAGTACTTATTCTATCTTACTTCTGGGCAAAGATCTTAACGTACAAGTTGGAATATTTCAAGAGGATTTGTAAAAAATAAATGTCTTATGCTATTTTATGAATAATGTTTTTGAGAACTATTTACTTTTTTGGAAAAAAAATTAAATGAGAAAACTAGCTTAGTTTTTTTTTTTTTTAATAGTAATTCATAAGATTAAATAAAAACTAATTTATTGTCAATCAATTGCTGGTTATTATATGAAGGGCTCACTATCCATTCATAAAATTTTCACCAAAGTTTTTCACATTAATTTTTGAACTTTTCAAGTTGATATGATTCTATCACACAAAATTAACACCATTTTATATCACTGTTAATAAATATAGATATTAAGCCAATAAACATCACATGACCACCACCTCTTGTGCTTGTGTATGGCAGGACTCACTATATTGTAACGAGCACAGACGTTCGTTTCATTGCTTTTTTTTTTATTTATTAAACATGAAAGTAAATTAAAAAGTTCGCGTTTAAAAATTTTCTTTAAGAATTAAAAATTGAAATTAAATATCATCTTAAACTTGTATATATTAAATCGCACAGATAATGAAAAATTATTAAAATAAAACTTTATTAAAGAAAAAGTATTTTAAAACTAAATTTTAAAAAGATTTGGAGATAAAATTATATTTTTAAAATTATATTTTTAAATTTATCTTTAAATATATCTTTGATTTGGAAAACAGGTTAATTAATCAGAAATGGAAATGATAAATTTAATTAGTCAAATGTAAACCAGCCTTGGGCATTTAAATGTAAAAACATCGGTCAGATAGGAAAACAATAGAAACTTTTAGCAAATGAAATAAATCCATTGGGAAATCGGACCTCAACGAAAAGGATCATCACATCGATGACGTAATGTTAAGTCAATCTTTCAAAGTAATATAAAAGGACAAATTTGGAAATTATTAGTTAGTGATCATGATTATTACGATGTGACAGATAGGTGTTAGTGCGGGGGTGCGGGAGAAGGAATTGAAGAGACACACGATTCAATCCCTTCAGTTTTGCCAAAGAAAGAAAGAGAAATGAACTATCGTTTTCTACATTGAGGACCAACTAAATTAAAAAACCTCTGAATGAATAAATAAAACATCGGCTAAATGCATACCAATATCTTCAGGACGGCGTGGGAATTCCCGTTCAAACTTACTAACGACAGATAAAGATGAACTGTTTAAAACCGTAAGAACTTTACAATTAATGAACATTAAATTAAAAACTTTTCGTATTTAAAATAATTGCATTAGTTTCCTATCTGACTAAAGTAGTTAAAATGTTATTTGATGTATTTTTTATTTATTTGTTTAAAATCATTTCCATTTATTTAATTTTGTTCTTTAAGTTTATTTATAATTTCTGTTTTCCGTTAAGTTAAATTATATAAATGTTAAACTTAAGTCGGGCGTGAATGGCTGTATAGATTTGTAAAGTTATATTAAGGGAGGGTAATCTTAGGTTATTTGTTTCGTGGTTAAATTGGGTCAATGGATTGGATATATTGGTGTGATTAGTAGATGTAATATTGATTCGCTACGGGCAGAATCGCTTCATACGCCGCACACTTCCGTTTGCCTATGGAAGGAATTATAAGTCGGATACCGCAGTTCCTTTCTATGGAGTTTTTTGTTTTATTGCTCTTCTTTGCAGATAGATGTAATATTCCTATCTCATAAGAGGCAATTTCTTCTCTTAACCTTTTGTGCTGCCGTATTTTATTACATTGAATACATCGATATATCAGATGGATTGATGCCAGTTTGACTACGAATTTTAGCCTAAGGTTAAATAGGGATAGAATGTTGATTTTCAAAAGCAAATTTATGTGGTCTATTCATACTCGACCCTAAATAAAAATGCATTAAATTTAAGTTGTTTATAGATGCTTTCATGGATTGTTTATTGGTTAACTATGTTTTGCGTTTCCATATTTGATCAAAATATATAGACATTCGATAAATAATGATACCTTACGGTGAGTATCTAAAATGTATTTATTCGGATGTCTTTTAAGTTATTGGTGACAATGCAAGTATCTAATGGTGAATACTATTGGGTTACGTATAAATTTCCCTCCGCAATTGTCAGTAATCAATAATTTTGTATTTTGATCGTTTATGTTTGAAATGTTTTTGACCGTGAAATCTATGTAACCGATCTATATTCAACATTATAAACAAGCTTTCATAAATTTATCTGTGCGAACTTAATTAAAAATGTAAAATTAGAATATAATAGTAAGTAAATGTGAATTAAAGTCAAAAATCAAAGTTAAAAATGTAGGTTAAATTTTGAAATGTAAACTAATACTAAAATAAGTTTAAATCTTATATATATGCGTAAATAAATTTTTGTATGTTAATTACTGGCAGTGGCTTATTTTATGTATTTTTTTTAATATTGAAATATAATTAGATGAGATATTATTATTTAATCTCTGCTATTCCACTGAGCTAGTGACATGGGCTAACGACTGGATGCAAAAAAAAAAAAAAAAAAATTTTTTTTTTACTTATGTATCTGCCTACTCTATAAATTTTTCTAGGTTCAAATGCCTAGATGGCGCCCTGTAGTGCAGTTTACGTAAGTCA
Source organism: Epiperipatus broadwayi (assembly GCA_028023455.1). Lineage (NCBI taxonomy): Eukaryota > Metazoa > Onychophora > Udeonychophora > Euonychophora > Peripatidae > Epiperipatus > Epiperipatus broadwayi. The sequence continues at coordinate 1,949,676 of JAQFVV010012429.1, read as the reverse complement.
TATTCTCCGGATCATTACAATATATATATATATTGCCACACACAACAAGCTAGAGCAATCAAGAGATCTAGGTGCAGTGCTCTCAGATCCAAGGCTCCTCACTGATGAAGGCCATAATCCAGAAACTAGTCGGGGTATATTGGATGAGTAGGTACTAGATGGGGATTTTTTGCACAAGCCTTCTGGCATCCATTGATTACTCTAGCTTGTTGTGTGTGACAATATATATATATATAGTGAGTTTTGCCTGTTTTAAATATAGATATTAGGAATAAATAAACCATTGCATAAAAATAAGGAAAAACAAAAAGTGAAAGTTTTTCTTTCCATTCCAAAAAATATAAAAATCTTCCATTCAACTACAGTATTAAGTAAGTAATAAGTCTGATGAATAAAACTATCTTCTTTATAAAGAACTATTGGAGAGTCTTTAACTTTGTAGTAGACTTTTATGCATTACACGACCAACAAAATATCACATGACCTTAACTTACATATAATGCTATTTTTTAAATTTTTTTATTCTCCCTACATTTTTGGCATCTTAGATCCAAAAAGTTCAAGTGCATGAACTGTTAAAAAAAATCCAAAGAGCTCCTCATCGATGACTGCCAAACTAGTCTAGAAATATTTGGGTAGGATAATGCTGGTTAGGCATTATTAATCAATAGCATCTCTTGATTACTACAACTTACACAAGATGATGAAAATGTAGGGAGAATAAAAGAATTTGCAATTGACTTTTTATTTTTTGCTTATATGCATGGATTTTATTAACATTTTTTCTGATTTATAAGTTGTTGTTTTTTAGTGTATAGTATTTTGCTATTATACTATTCTATTTCTGAAAACAGTTCCTGACAGAGATATTTTAAATGCTTTCTCTGGCTAAGAATTTATCACAAAGCTTGTTGAGCAATTGGCAATGCTCATTGTTTCTATCTTACAAGCTTAAGAGAATTGGGTCATGTGATCTATGACTTATTTTGACTATGTATAGTCGCTGCCTTAAGTCTTAGGTGATGTTTTATTGCTAAGACTACTAATATATGGTACGGATGAAGATCTCTCAGCCCCATATAGCTATTTGAGTTGGATAGCTGGGTTTGAAGACATGGAGGTGTCTGAAAATTTCAGATTTTCCATTCAATAGATAACTTTTAGATAAATGCTGGCTTTGGCTTGGTATTTTTAGGTCTAGTGTCTGAAGCTATCCTAGCGCCCCTGAGGAGTGCCAAAGAATGAAACCATGGTCAGAGGTTAAGGGAGGGTCCAAATTCTTTCTCTGGCTAAGCATTTATCACAAAACTTGTTGAGCAATTGAAAATTCTCATTGTTTATATCCTACAAGCTTAAGAGAAGTGGGTCATGTGATCTATGACTCTTATTTTGACTAGTTATTTTTTAGTTTGAATTTTTAATAAGTTTATACTTTTAAAATATACACATTTTTCAAACAAAATCTCTCAGAGATAATTAGATTTAAAAGCATTCAGAATTATGCTTCTAAGAGCTCTAGGTGCAGTTAAATTGATGTCAGGATTTTAGATGATACAAATAATTCATCAGCAGACATTCATAAACTTGTACGCCCATACTCATTTAAGAATATAGCTATTATTACTCCATAAAGTGAATATAAAAACAAAGTCAAAAGTAATTTGTGCTATGACTATAACTCCAACAGGGCCAGATAAGAGCCATTTGAACCAATTGCACCCAATTAGGCCCTATACTTGTCAAATTTTGTTTAATCAAAAATTGTATTTAAAAAATATATAATTCATTTCAAAAATTACGATACTCGTTATCTTTGCAATGTCATTAGAATTATGTGTCCACACAGATTTTTAAGCATCACCAGTATTGTAGTTTTTAATATAATTCTTTAATGGCCTGTATATAAGCAGATATACATGATATTCTGGGTACATAATTTTTAGATGGATAGTATTAAATAAAAGTGTGAGAAATTTTTAAATAATGTAAATGCCATAATTATAATTTTACATTGATTACTCGGAAAGGAATATATTTTATTTTAAATTAAACAAATGTTTATGTCAGTATAATTCATAATATTAAAGTTATTGCTTTTTGTAAATATATTTTATTGTATTACAATATTTTTATATTGTAAACAAATATTTTATTATTCATTAAATATGTTTATGCTTTCATTACCATCATCACATCCATTATTCAGAAAATCTAATCTATTAAAGTTGTATTAAATATTATTCTATATGAGAGTACATTTTAAAAGTCACAGTAAACTTTCCTATTCAATTTATTTATCATTTATTTAACCCCTGCATTATTTTATAATAAATATCATGTTGATTTATCTTTATTACAAATGTGCTTAATGATGTAGTAGGTAGCATTAAAGTATCCTTTCTTCCTGATGCATTCTTTTATTTTGCATTATTTTGTACAAGCTCATGTATGAAGATATTAGGATAAGATGTGTTTATAGGTTGTATGAAGATGAGTATTCATATGAGAGCTTCAAAATATTTGAAGAGTGTTTTATTTGCTATCTATATGTTTATCTAAAGTATTCAGATACTTAGATATTTTATATTTGTACTTTTTAATTAATTTCAGTCATAAGATATAAGATTACAGAATCATAAGATAAAGAAAAATATTTAATGTATATGAAATTAAATGGTTATTGCATTTAGTAATATTCAAATGTTTACTATAATAATTATTTTATTGTATCAAGTATAAGCATAAATCTTAAGATGTAGATAACATAAGAACGCAATATGTAGATTTAAATTTAATAAGAACCTGATAATTCAATAAAAACCTGAGATAAGATTTTAATAAGAACCTGAGATTGTATTAGGTGTATTCACATTATATTTTGTCTACAAGAGGACTCCTACTCTGTGGATAGGTTTTTTGGCACACTATTATGGTGGCCTGATATTAGATAGTTGTATTGTCAATGTGGTTGTTCAATTTATATTTTAGTTGTAATTGAATTTTTATTGAAAGTGTCAGCCTAGTAGATTAAATGGTTTACTTATATAGTTACCAATTGGGAGGGGGGAGCTAAAGTATTATAGCCTTATTAATCAGTTAGAAATATAGATTATAACTTGTAACTACCAAGCTTAAAATGGTATGCTTTAGGGTGTGTTTAATGCAGATGTTAATTGTACAATTATTTTAATTAAAACATTGAATAATTTATGTGACTTGTACTGTACAATATTAAAATGTCAATAATAAAATGCTAAGTATTTATTAGTTGTTTTTGCAATGCTATATTTAATTTGAAAAACTATTTATTTATTTATGATGGCAACATATTGTTTTAATGGTGCAATAATATAAGTATTGCTTCCTTTTATTGTTGCATTATTATTTATTTACTTGTCTATAATTTTAAAAGTTATAAAAAAAAAAACAAGATAATTGTATAAAGTAATAATATAAGCTATTTGGTATTTATTGATAATCAGTTATAGCATTATAGATGTGGGATGTTGTTTGGTGGGTAGTATGAGTCATATTGTGATAAAGGTAATATTTTTTGAATGACTTATGATTATGATAATTAAAACAGGCAAAACTCATTATACGTATTGCCACTCACAGCAAGCTAGAGTAATCAATGGATGCCAGAAGGCTTGTGCATAAAATCCCCATCTAGTGCCTACTCATCCAATATCCCCAGACTAGTTTCTGGCTTGTGGCCTTCATTAGTGAGGAGCCTTGTATCTGAGAGCCCTGCACCTAGATCTTAGGATCTTATGCAACCCTCCACTTAACTACAAAATTTATAGTTAAAGTGGAGATAAAAGGTGGCTGCTGGAGGGTTGTATTAGATCCTAAGATCTAGGTGCAGTGCTTTCAGATCCAAGGCTTAAGTGGAGATAAAACATGACTTCTGGAGGGTTGCATTAGATCGTAAGATCTAGATGGAGTGCTCTCAAATCCAAGGCTCCTCACTAATGAAGGCCACAATCCAGAAACTAGTCTGGGGTTATTGGATGAGTAAGCAGTAGATGGGGATTTTATTCACAAGCCTTCTGGCATCCATTGATTACTCAAGCTTGCTGTGAGTGGCAATACATATAGTGATCATGTGATGTTTATTATGATAATTGTTACAGATTAGATTAAAATAACCATTATACGTGAATTTTATTTTTTTCTTTTTTTGTTGATTAAAATGGAGGAAGTTGAGGAAATTCAAGAAATAGGTGAGGCCCAAAGTTTGGTTTATTCTAGTCTTCAAGATCTCTTTTTATTTATGTTACAAATGGATAATCAATCTAAAGAAATGAATGCAGAATTAAGGGGAAAAATTCATAAAATGGTCAATTGATCTAAAGAATTAAATGAAAAAATTGATAATCAATCTAAAGAACAAAAATAATCTCATATCCATTTAGAAGCAGAATTGAGCAAAAAAATTGATGATTAATCTAGAAAATTAGAAAATAAATTAGCAGAGACCCCAAATAAAGTTAGAGTTGAAAGAATGTAAATTTAAGAAAATGGAATTCAAGAGAGAAAGTGCTCAAAAGGAGACAGGGATTTCAATTATAAATTTGAGTTGTTAAGAGTCCAGCTACAAGCAAGTAAAAGAAGATTTGTATAGAAAATTAGAAGAAATTAGAAACCAATTAATCAATTATAAGGTGAAATCTGAAAATAAATTGGAAAACTAGATGCAAAACTTAAGGATAACTCTAAGAAAATAGATAAAATATTAGAATCTCCAAATAGAATGATAGAGGAATTAAATGCAGGATCTGATAATCAGTCTAAGAAGGTAGATAAAATAGAAGAGTATCAGATGTTGGCACAAAATAAAGTTGCAGAGGCCCAAGAAAATATAGAAATTATAAAAGCAGAATTAAAGGACAATGCAGATAAAGTTCACTCATATTTAGTTGAATTAAGAGAATTACCAAAGAATAATTTGGAAGAAATAGAGGGTATAATAGAAAATGTGCAGGAAGAAATATTTGAAGAGTTTAATTGTGAATTTCAGCCACTTGAACTAAATTATAAGTGGGTAGAGAAAAACTTGGATAAAAATTTTGAGCAGAGCAGAAAAGCAAAAGAATTTGAAGATATATTAGAGGCCTAAGTGTAAAATTAAAAGCATTGATAGAGAACAAATAATTATTGAGAAAGATATTATACAATCCCAAATAAGTCAATATCACAGTAAGACAAAATTTGAAGGTATTGGAATAAAGTTGGTGAAATTTTAAATGAATCACAGTTGGAAATTAAAGTACTTAGAAAGGTTCATGTTAAGTTAGGTGATTTTAAGAAAATGTTAGAAGAGATAAAATCATTGATTTAAATGTCATGAATGGATTGAACAAGGTGATGAAGAAAAATTATATATTTTAAATAAATTAAATGATTTTAAATTTAAAACAGGCAAAACTCTTTATATGTATGCTGCACCCAGCAAGCTAGAGTAATCAATGGATGCCAGAAGGCTTGTGCATAAAATTCCCATCTAGTGCCTACTCATCCAATATCCCCAGACTAGTTTCTGGCTTGTGGCCTTCGTCAGTGAGGAGCCTTGGATCTGAGAGCACTGCATCTAGATCTTAGGATCTAATGCAACCCTCCAGCAACCACCTTTTATCTCTGTTTAACTACAAAACTATGAGTCTTAAACTGAAAACACTTTAATGTTTCCAATTCAAGCCCGTCAGCTTATATAGTTATATGGGTCTGAACCCAGTTCAGTTCCCATACATTTTGGTGTCTTTGGTTCTTTAATAACCATAGCCACCAATATCCTATTAGGCAGGATTGGTTTTAAGCCAATAGGATATTGCCTAATAGGATATTGGTGGCTATAGTTATTAAAGAACCAAAGACACCAAAATATATGGGAACTGAACTGGGTTCAGACTTATATAACTATATAAGCTGATGGGCTTGAATTTGAAACATTAAAGTGTTTTCAGTTTAAGACTCATAGTTTTGCAGTTAAATGGAGATAAAAGGTGGTTGCTGAAGGGTTGCATTAGTTCCTAAGATCTAGATGGAGTGCTCTCAGATCCAAGGTTCCTCACTGACGAAGGCCACAAGCCAGAAACTAGTCTGGGGATATTGGATGAGTAGGCACTAGATGGGGATTTTATGCACAAGCCTTCTGGCATCCATTGATTACTCTAGTTTGCTGTGTGTGGCATACATATAGTGAGTTTTGCCTGTTTTAACAACAGTTATACCCAAGCATAAGAGATGGTGGTCATGTGATGTGTTATTTTAAATTTAAATGTAATAATATGTAGAACTTAAATAATCATCATTTACCTAATATCCATTGTACGCCTTTGAAAAGTCTTATTATTAAGATTATGCATAGAAGTAGGATTTATGGTCATACTAGTTCTGACTCTTATTATAAAAATATGTATCATCCAAATATTAAGTATTGTAATGGTAAGAAAAGTAGAGCTGCTTTAACCTAACCTAGAGATGCAGATAGAGGGGGTTCGAACCTCACCTACTCCTCTAGATTGCTACTAAGCGACTTACTCCCCAAACCTCACTAGAATTTAATCTTAATGTATGCCCAGTGGTCAGGGAGAGAAGAGACCACGAAAAGGAATTTTTACATATATAATGATCAGATGTACATACGTATGTTACAAAAGAAAACAATACTAAGTGGTTTTATTTATAGTGAATGAAAGATAACACAAACTTTTATTATTTACATGAAAGATAACACAACAATGTTTTATTAATAGTGTCACAGGCTATTTTCACTGCAACCGGATAGACATATTTGAAAGATCCATTGATCGTAATGATAAGAACAGACAAAATTTTACATTATCATTTCTTTCTTTAAAATATTCCAGCCAATGGAAATGTTATGTAAAAGAAATCAAGAGAGAGAGAGAGAGATGATTCATTAACTCTGTGGTTGGAAAACATAGAAATAAATAGGTGGTCAAACTCAACTAAACACTTTGGACAGGTTTAAATCACCGCCCTACGTATGATTTAAGAAGAATGATAAAGTGACCCCAACAGGAATTTCCAGCTATAATTGAAACATTTCGATGATATTTTGAGAGATTTCCTAATAAATATAAATATATAAGACCATGCACACAGTCAATAGCATATAGTGGGCTGTGAGGCTCGAGACATAACAGTTACCAAGAGGTTAACACAAGACCGGATAGCTCTCCGTCTCTAAACTAGGTTAGAGAGAAAAGTGGAATCCGTTCGCTAAATGCGTGACCCGGATTCAGGATCGGAGTTTTTGTTGCTTATGTCCAGTTACGTACATTTTAGGAACTGAGATCGACATGAGATCCTGAACAATTTATTTATTTTTCAGAAGGTCCAAATGTAGGTATGTTAACCTAAGCAAACTTGGCAAAAGAAGCACTGTAATTTATGCTGAGCGGCCCAGTAGATCACCCGAGGCACGATACCATATAAATACGGTCAACGACCTTTAAATTTAAAAAAGAAACCCTCCGCAAAATATATATCTTAGGAAAGCTCAACTATCACTGAAAATCCGCAGAAAAATAGTAACTTCACCTTTATAAAATTTGAATTAATAAAAAGAACAAGTGGGCGGATATTTTATTTATTTAGTTGAAATTTAACCCATTCACCACTAAGCCAATGCTATTTAATAATTTTTTAATACACATTGTCAAAATGTACTCTCTCTTAGTACTAAAATATAAATGTGAACGTTTTATTTCACGCTCTTTAAAATATAACTTTAAATTTGTAACCCTTCATTGACTAAAATATACTGGTATTTGATAAGGATCTTTCTTTTATATGTATATAAAAAAAACTAAGTTAAAGTTTGGAAAGTTTTATAATAGAATATCTAGCAATTTAAATCTTGATTTTAAAATAGAGTTTTGCACTTTCTATGATTTGCTTCCTTTTCTTTCTAAATAAATATTTATATAAAATAAATAATTTGATTACGGGAGTATAATGGCGGAAAGTTAAACGAAGCATTTTTCAATTAAATTAATAAGAATTACCGCTGCCATTATATGTAAAAACCCTACCACCCATTAAAGTATTTAAAGAAAAAAGAAAGTAATTAATGAAATATAATTTGACAAGACTCGAATACATAGATTAAAAAAAACAGATATATATAGAAAAGCATAAATATACATTGAATTTGCAAATTACAAAGATAATTTATGGGACCGTTACCGGTAACTAGATGTGAGGGTCAAAATGAGTTCATTTGATGTTTCCCCACAGGTCTTCTCGGTTCTTCAAATTTGTTTTTCCATGTTTTTGAGGGCAGATTTTTTTCACGGATACAGGGCAGATACTTTTGTTCTCTGGCTGGCTTACATGATTACGACTCCAACCTCAGGAACAGCTCAGGAGAGCGAAGGCAAAGAAGTTACCCCTGCATTTTTGCAGAGCAACACATTTCTGGATTTTTTTTATTTATATGCTGAAAGAATAGAGTGCAGCTTGAAGTAAGTACAGCAAGCAAGAGTTCGCTATATTGTCCAATCTTTCAGCAAAATTTCTTCCAACAAAATTCTTAAGATTTCTCTCTGACCTTCAGCACAGGTTACCAGCAAGCATCAGACCAAGAACAAAAGAAAAGTTCTTTATTTATACCCTTTTTCCATTATGTTTTTAATCTGCTAATTAGTAGCGAATCATGCCCGTTGTTTCAAATTTTTCCTGTTATCTATTTTTATCTAATTCAGAAAAATGTTTTACTAATTAAATTCCTTTTCCTAATGGATTCTATTTAATTAAGAAAATTTAACTTTCTATATTTTATTTTATTAAATCTTTTTTCTTTAACACAATTTCTTCTTTAATTTAGGCAACTATTTGAGAAAACGATAAATTTAGTTTGAAAAAGAAACATACATTCACTGTGGTTGGACTTAGGGTCTTAGTTAGTCCACAGTGAATGGTGAAGCCAGCATATTTATATATATATGCACAGCTTCAGTATAAACAAGTGGATGATGATGGATATGTCATCTATTAATGGAATTGTCACTACATTTAAAGGGATAGTAAAACAAAGGATTAAGTTGGTGTATTCAATGCTGCTTAAGGCCAGTACCACCTCTGGATCGAATGTAAAGAAATGTTTTCTATATAAGTGTTAATAATGTCAGTGTATTTTTTAAACATTAAAATAGTTATAAGTTAAAAGATAAAAATAACTAATGGTAGGAGTAGAGCTGGAAGATAATGTGGTTTGAAAAACATTTACTTATTAAGTATAAAAAAAAATTGCAGGAAGAGAAGAATAAAACTATAACCTTATATTTAGTGCATAGAGATTAAATATAATAGAAAGTACTTTAAATTTTTTAACTCAAATAAATATAACCCTGTAAGAAATAAACTTCATTATTTTTAAGTTATGTAAAATCTCTATGTACTCTAAATTATTAATAAAGTATCTATGTTAAATATGTTTGAATGATAATTGCTAAAAAAAAAATATCAATTAACTGATTTAATTATTGCTTAAAATCCGAGTTTGACAAGTTAAATTTGGAAAAGTTAGTTTAAAATGTGATATGTTTGAGCTAGTTGTAATAGATAGTTTTATTTTGTTATTTGTCAAAATATGATTTCTTAATTTTTAAAACAATATTTACTAAAATATCAGTTAATTCATGTAATATCTATCTGAAATTAGAATTTAATGTGTTAAACTTAAAGAAAACTAATTTGAGATAGGTTTATCTCAAATGTGTTTTTGTAAGTAAAGTTTAATTTTGCTGCTTTCAAAATATTATTAATTTGCAATAAATTATATAGTTTCCTTAATTGTGTCTTGTGTACATGTGCTTGCAAATATTTGTACGTGTGTTAAAATAGAGAAGTTTAAAAGGAATTGTTTAAAAAAGTTAATTATTTATATTTTATAAATATTTGATTGTTAAATAGTGTAATGATAACCTCTTAACAAATCTTTAAAAAAAAAGTAAAAGTGTTTATTTTAAAGTAAAAGATGTTGTATTAAAATTAAATAAATAATTTTTTAGTTGGTAATTAAATAATGTGGTAGTTGTAACTTTATATGTTAATTGACTATCTAAACATCACGTTTAAAATCTTCTTGAATGTCTTAATTAATAAAAGGTCAGGGTTAAATCTACAAATATGCAATTTGGGTAACAAAAAGTTAAAATTGTTAATCAATTTCAAAAATCCCACCCCAATAGTCTTCCTTAATTGCCTGAATTATGCCGTGTGACAAACTTGTTTTCCTGGTATGCAGGCATACATTTTAATAAATAAATTTCTCAATTAGTTCTCAAATAATTCCTCTTTTCTGTTCAATTTAATTAGTGATTTTAAATACTTATTATTTTATTAGTGAAATACGTAATGTTAAGTTAGAAACTCCAAAGTTTTTCAAGCAAGGCTATTCTGCCAGCACATGCTCTTAAATAACAACTAGCTGAATAATGCAAAAAGCTGTACTGTTATAAAGGAAATTACAGTCTTACAAATATGAAAAGATATTGGAGACCATTAAGCTGTAATGTTATGCATATGTTTATTTTGCCATTTCTATAAACTTTTATTTAATTCTTGAACTTTTATAAAACCAATTAAAATTAGTTACATATCCTTTTTACCATTATTAATGATATAGGCATCTAAATTCTGCTAAATGTCTTACTTTAGAAGAAAAGTAATTTATGCAGACTATTTAGTAACTGAAATACAATTATTATTCTATCAGAAATTCTTAAAATTTGTTGGTAATGTTGGGTACGCCATATTGTGCTGGTAGATGGCACTTCAGCACTTACCAAGAAGCATGCAATCAATAAATTTCTTTCAAAGAAATCACTCAAAATACCTAAATTTTAAAAAAGTACAAACACGATAATATCCTAGCATCATTATAATTAACTCATTCGTAGTTCATATATTTATTTATTGAAAGTATATTTTTATTGCTCTACAAAAGAGATCATTTGCATTTTCATTTTAACATTACTAAAATAATATCTCAGTTTTTTGTGGAATTGTTTGTTACCTGTTTAAAATATTAGCCTTGCTGTTCTTGCTCTTGGCTCATCTCTCCACTTAAAAATTAAAACTGCCGATAATGTTTTGTGAAGAAATTCATGCTATAAAGTATTTGCTTGCTTATTTGTTTTCCTCTATATTAATAAAAACTGTGTTGTGTTCTGCTATATAGAACAATAGAAGGACCCCTCAATTAAAGAGGGTTAATTTCATTTTAAATAATGAAAAAACTTTCCACTCTCAATTTAGTTAATTGGGTAAAATAAGCATAAAGTATATTTGTTATGAAATTGATATATATTTTTTATTATTATAGTTATATGATTTATGAATGTTTAATTATTTTATATGTGACATTATAAGGTATATTTATAATAATATAAAATTTATAATAATATTAAAATTGTTAATCAATTTCAAAAATCCCACCCCAATAGTCTTCCTTAATTGCCTGAATTATGCCGTGTGACAAACTTGTTTTCCTGGTATGCAGGCATACATTTTAATAAATAAATTTCTCAATTAGTTCTCAAATAATCTCTCTTTTCTGTTCAATTTAATTAGTGATTTTAAATACTTATTATTTTATTAGTGAAATAGCATTCTTGCTATTAAAAGGTGTGAAGGTTGCCTTGACAGCAGTTAGAGATATTGGTTGCTATATTTACTGTGAATGTTTAGGTGGTTACTGGTTGGAAACTAATTAAATAATATACATGTCTTAAAGTGATTTGGTAAAAAAAAAAATATCTAGGTAAAAGATTTATTTTTCAATTATAAATTATTAAGTGCTCTTGGAATTTTATTCAGTATAATTAAAATATATTTTACTGTGCACAGGATAAAAACAGCCTTTTTTATATTTGATATGTGTGTGATGAAATGTTTTGGAAATTGGTGTGTGAATGGATATTTGATATTGCTTTGCGATTTATGGTGCATTAATCTGCATATATTTTTGTTCAAGTATATGTGTTATTGTGTACATGGGTATGTGCGCAAATTATCTGTTTATTTATTATTATCAAGTTCATACCTTGTTCAATTATTAATTGATATGCTACTTGGAGACACATAACAATTTCGACATTTTATGTGAATGGTTTCCATGACCATTATATTTGTTAAGCTCCTCCATGAGAAAGAACATGGCTTACTTGCTTTGACACTGCCTGGTTAAGATAATAACAGTTGCCCATTTATCTACTTATCTCCATCCATTTACTTTTCACTTGATATTAGTAGTGTATATTTAATGTGTGAGAACATTTAAGGCACGTCCACCTGTGCAATTTTTTTGCTAGCTCTACTACAATTTGATTTTAGAGATGTTAGATTATTGTTAGTACTGAACTCTTTTATTTCCTTGCCCCTTATATCCATTAATAAACTTAAACTTATAATTATTTTTGCATTATATTCAGCTATCTTTGCAAGGTCATTAGAATTATGTGTCCACACTGATTTTTAAACATCGTGGGTATTGTAGTTTTATTTATAATTCTTTAGTAGCCTGTATATAGGCATATATATCTGATATTCTGTGTACATAATTGTTAGATGGATAATATTAAATAAAAGTGTGAGAAATTTTAAAATAATGTAAATGCCATAATTACAATTTTACTTGATTACTCGAAAAGGAATATATTTTATTTTAAATTAAACAAATGTTTATGTTAGTATAATTCATAGTAATAATATTATTGCTTTTTGTAAATATATTTTATTGTATTACAATATTTTTATATTGTAAACAAATATTTTATTATTCATTAAATATGTTTATGCTTTCATTACCATCATCACATCCATTATTTAGAAAATCTAATCTATTAAAGTTGTATTACATATTATTCTATATGAGAGTACATTTTAAAAGTCACAGTAAACTTTTTTATTCAATTTATTTAATCGCTGCATTATTTTATAATAAATATCATGTTGATTTATCCTTATTACAAATGTGCTTAATAATGTAGTGGGTAGCATTAAAGTACCTTTTCTTCCTGATGCATTCTTTTAATTTTCATTATTTTGTACAAGCTCATGTATGAAGATATTAGGATGTATCTATAGGTTGTACAAAGATGAGTATTCATATGAGAACTTCAAAATATTTGAAGTGTTTTATTTGCTATCTATATGTTTATCTAAAGTATTCAGATACTTAGGTATTTTATATTTGCACTTTTTAATTAATTTCGATCATAAGATATAAGATTACAGAACCATAAGATAAAGATAAAATATTTAATGTATAAGAAATTAAATGGTTATTGCATTTAATAATATTCAAATGTTTAGTACAATAATTATTTTATTGTATCAAGTAGTATAAGCATAAACCCTGAGATGTAGATAATGTAAGAATTCAGTATGTAGGTTCAAATTTGATAAGAACCTGAAATAAGATTTTAATAAGAATGAGAGATCGCATTAGATGTGTCTATAAGAGAACTCATTCTCTGTGATATGTAAAATCCATAGTCATTATGTGCCTTTGTGATCTATTTCCTCATATGTAAGGTTCCAATATATATATATACATTGTTATCAGTTATCTACATTACAACACAGAATTGACTAATTGCACTGCAATGTTCATCAATTCTCTTGCTATGCATAGTTTGCATATAGAAAGTTGTCTGTGCCATGTGTTGTCTTTAAAAAAATTATATTGGTTATATAAATTGTTACCATTTATTTCACTAAATTGTGAATTGAATTATTTATGTATTTGTGAATTATTTCTACAGCAAGGTAACTAATTTTAATATAGTTTAATTATTTTATATGAAGAACAATACAATACAATACAATAAACTTATCTCTTTTTTTTAATAGAATATAGTTGTTCAATTAATTACTCTGATTGGCACGGGTGGCATTACTGTATTGAGAGTTTTGCCATAATACATCATCATCACATCCTGTTTAATAAGTTTAAACTAATATAAAAATATTTATTTTTAATTATTATCTGTCTTTGCAAAGAAATCTTACCATTCTATTTTTTTCATAGAATGTCCAATTCAAAATAAGAAAGAATGTGGGCAGAAAATAGCAAATTGATAGTACCAAATGAAAATTAAGGGAAATAAGAAAAAATACAGATAGATAGCAAAAAGGCACTTTGCATAAGTTTTAAGAATTCATAATGACAGCACAAAATCAAGACATGACCAATCAAGATGATGAAAATATTCATATAAATGAAAATCAAAAAAGATGTTCAGATAGTAAAATGGATATAGATAATAATTATGACGTAGCACATTCATAATGAAGAAAACAGTATCATAGAAGTAATGTGGTGTGACTGAGAATAAAGAAATAATTAATGAATTATTAAATATAAGAGATGCTCCTGCTAGATTTAGTGAAAAAAGAACAACTAAAAATTCTTGTGGATGAATTTCCCTACCAAAATAATAAAATTTGTTTTTCAAAAATTCAACTTAATAGAAAATTTCCAAATGATGAAACCATATATCATCCTTGGATAATATATTCTGATGGAAAAAAAAAGTTTATTAGTAATGTCACTTTTTCCATGAAGATATGATGGTAGCTTTATTTATCTCAGGATTCAAAATTGGCCAAATACTTATATCAGATTGGCAAAACATGAAAAATCAAAGGCTATTTGGTTGCAATGTTAAAATGTACAGAAACTTCAAAAGAGACTTTCAGCTATGGAAGATATAGACAAAGCATAACAGAAATTACTGAATTAAAAACAATTGTGATTATATCAAGTTTTTGGAAGATTATCATCAATGATGCAATTTCTAGCTGAGAATAGTATGGTATTATGAGAATCTGTTTAAAATATAAGTGATTCACATAAAGGACATTTTTAAGGAATTATTGAATAGCTTGGGAAATTTGACCCAATAATTCAAGACCATCATTGACAAATTGCCAATAATCAAGGTCAAGAACATTATTTAAATAAAACAATTCCAAATGAATTAGTGAATTCAAATGAAAGTAAAATCCAGAACCAGATCATAAATCTAATAAAATCAGAAACAACTACCAAAAACAAATATCCTTTACACTCAGATACGTCTCTGGTGATACATGTTTTCAATCATTGGTGTTTATGAATCGTTTATTAAATTTATAAATGTAGAAAGCAATTAATTCTAGAGAAATTTTATATGCTGTGCTGAAGCAAGAAATTAATTCTCTAGAATTAAATGTTACTAATATCAGAAAGCTAGGGTAAGATAATGTTTCAAAAATGAAGGGAAAAATTTCTGGAGTTCAGGCTAGATTTTTAAAGAAAAATTCAAGTGTTTTTTTACACCCTGTGCTTATCATAAATATAATGCTGTTTTGGTAGACACCACTAAAAAACAAAGTTGTCCTGAAGCATTATTTTTTTTGGCATACTTCAATACCTTTATGCTTTATTATCATCTTTCATGGTCAATTCTCCATAAATATGTTAAAGATCTAAATGCCATATTCAAAGTGTTAAGTGATAAGGTATTATTTAGTGAAATCTATGATGGAATTCTTGAAATATCAGATCATCAAGTTAAAAGTAATGCAAAATCACTTGCACAATCAATAAAAGATTACAAATTTATAGTATCCCTCATTTGTTGGTATGATCAATTTTTCCAGATGAATTTTGTTAGTAAGGAATTTCAAAGTAATTGTGTGGATGTTTCTGTAGCACTTTCTTCATTTGAAAAATTATTACGTTGAATGGCCAAATACAGGAATACTAGGTTTGAGGCAAAAACACACAGAAAATTTGGAAATAATTTTCAAAACAAAAACTTAAGAAAAAGACAAATATTTTAGTTATGAAGTTGATAATGAGCCAATTGTTAATCCTGCAGAACTGTTCAAAGTAAACATTTTTAAATGGAATTCTGACTAAAGCAAAATAAACATTACAAACTCAATTGGAATAATTGAAATCATATGAATTTATTTGGATTTTTGAGAAAATTTCAAAAAATGGATTCAGTCAGAAATTGTGCTCACGAATACTAAAAGTACACAAGAAGACTCGTCTATTGATTTTGTAAAAAAGGACTTAGATGGCAATATGTTGGTCATATTTTTATATGTCACTTTTTACAGCAGTTTTGCAAGAAGTATTGTGTGGATTAAAATGGGAAACCAAAGGAATAAAAGTAAATGGCAATTATTTAAATCATCTAGATTTTGCAGATGATATAGTTATTTTTGCAAATAATGCTTTGGAACTTCAGAAAATCCTTGCAAGAATTATCAGATGAATGTAAGAAAGTAGGATTATAGGTAAATGTTAAAAAGGCTAAATTAATGTTCAATAAATTTTCTCAAAATAAGAAAATAAAGTTTGATAATGATGAGTTAGAATAACTTAATAACTACAAATATCTTAATCAGATTATTACTATAGATGGAATCATAATGGATGAAATTAATCATAGAATTAAACATGTTTGGAGTGCTTTTGGTAGAAATAACCATATTAAAAGGAAATATGCCTATGTGTTTGAAAATGAAGGTTTTTAATAAATGTGCTGTCAATTCTTACTTACAGATCTGAGATTTGAACACTTAATTAAATAGCATTACAGAGACATCAGACCATTCAATGAAGTATGGAGAGATGTATATTAGGAATACCAAGAAGAGGTGGAATTGTAGACAGAGCAAACAGGTGTTACTGACATCATTAAAAGACTGAAGTGGAGTTGGGCTGGAAATATTGTTAGAAGAGATAATATATGGACAGTTGAAATCTTAAACTGGAGTCCCAAGAAAATGTAAAATATCTAGAAAGAGCCATGTGAGATGTATGGATGAAATAAGGAAGTGTACTTGGGTGATTCAAATAAGAGAGGCTAGAGATCAGAGATGGATTAAACTTGGAGAGATTTTTATCCTGTTGTGGATCAATAATGGTTAAAAATGATGATAATGATCATGATGTTGGCCAATGAAATGCAAGTTTAAAAATTATTCTTTCATAGAATATTACAGAAAGCCTTCTAAAATATTTCAATTTCTAGCAGAAAATGATAGAGTTCCAACTTGTTCCTAGTCTTTTCATTGCTCTTTGGATATATTTAATCGTATAAGTATTTGCTTATAGAAAAAGGACTTTTCTCAGTTAAAATTAATAAAACATTATTTAAGGTCAACTATGATCCAAGATAGGCTGAACAGTTTAGTGATCCTACCCATTGAAATGGCAGCTAGATTTTTGATTCAATTTTAGAAGAGTTCTCTAAGAAAAAAACTAGAAAATATTTTTAAGCATTGCTTTATATTATTTCACTATAAATGACATATACTTTGTTCAAATTATACTATTTAATTATTAATTTTTTAATATTACAAAATATTTATTTATTTATAAAAGTTAGACCTATATTTTGAAGAGCTTCATAAGAAATATTCAATTGAGTCTCACACTAATTGAACCCAGTCTTGCCATCCAATGCCTTGCATAGTTGAATGCAGTGGTAAGTGTCAGACTCTGGAATGCAGGATCCTCAGCTCTGTTTCAGTGATGGTACTTGAATTTCTTATAAACTTTTGAGCAATAAAGCCATTTTATTGTTTGTTCATTTTATCTTTTAATATGTTATGCAGCAAACATTTCTTTTTTAAAGACTTTATCATCTTATTAAACAAGACAAAACTCTCTCCATACAGTAATGCCACCCTGTGCTAATCAGAGTAATCAATGGATGCCAGAAGGCTTGTGCATAAAATCCCTATCTAATGCCTACTCATCCAATATCTCCACACTAGTTTCTGGTTTGTGGCCATCATCAGTGAGGAGCACTGCACCTAAGATCTAGGTGCAGTGCTCTCAGATCCAAGACTCCTCACTGATGATGGCCACAAGCCAGAAACTAGTGTGGGGATATTGGATGAGTAGGCATTAGATAGGGATTTTATACACAAATCTTCTGGCATCCATTGATTACTCTGATTAGCATAGGGTGGCACTACTGTATGGAGTTTTGCCTTGTTTAATAACAATTATGTGCTAGTATGAGATAGAGATCATGTGATGTTTAGTGGTTAACTTTATCATCTTGTTTACTATAGCTCTCCATTGCATTCTAGTCTTGGTCATATTCTTCTAATGAAAGCAATTGATATTATATTTCATTAGAGTATCTTTGATTTAATTTGTGTAAATCACTCATGAAAATCATGCACAAATTCATTATAAAATATTTATTTTTACAAAATCTATCACTCTTCACACAATAAATTCAGTCAAGATTTACAGATTATTCACCAAACAATTTTTGTTATAGTATTCAATTTTTTTTTTAAATATCTTTACATTACATAGCAGGAGATTCAAATTTCACTTCCATATAATATTTTGGCACAATAAAAAATATATACAAATAATTGAGTTTATCATTGTAATGAAATACTATACACTATTTTAACTAGCTATATCACACCGAGATATGTGTTCTATACCAACATCTAAATCTATTTTTCAATCTAAAAAGCTACCAGATATTTAAACTGATTCACATTCTCAAACTATTAACCATTTAAATCTTGTTGAAGATTTAGTCTCATAAATTAATACTTTACATAAACTACAATCACAATTTACTTAAAAGATGTGACGAGAGGTTTTATTCCTGGAATGGGAAAAATGTCGAAACAATGGAAAATTGATAAGACTAATGGTGTTTCTTAGAAAAAACATTAATTGAAGTCTCAATAGTTTTGTGCTTCATACTTAAAAAAAAAAAAAAGAGTAGTTTTGGTTCATATCAATTAAAAAAGAAAAAAGAAATTCTAAAAAAGAACGAGAAAAATTTTGATCTGCCAAAAATCATTTAGATATTTACTACGTTTTAAAACTTTATACAATTAATTACTTCAGTAGGATCGCTATGACAATTGTATAAACTAATTTTCTGACATTATTTTACACATTTTTATCATTAATATATATATTGAAAGCTATTAATTTAATTAATGATATACGATGAAGTATGTACCAATGTTATGAGTAAAATCAAAAACAGTTGGTAAGTATCTATGTTTATTAATAAAAACAGAATCAACATATTATTCAACACTGACTTTCTTCTAAATTGTTAATTAATTTATAAATATGCGAAGATAATTATTATTGTCAATAGTAGATATAACAGCAAACAGAAAGGTAAGGAAATTTTAGAAATATTAAATCTCACTTTTTATGCTGGGGCTAAATTATTTCTGTGTTTGCTATTAGTATTCGTTAAGTTCTTCGTTTGCTTCTAAATACGAATTATTTTATAAATTCATCATTACATCTCATTTTTTATATATTCACTGTGGTCAATACGCTGAAATAATGCTCTATTCCAACAATAAAATTTTGTTGTTCTCTCCTTTATTTAAACTAACTGTTATTAATTCCCAGTTTTAAATCCGCTTTCCTAAATATAACTTCTTACTGAGACATTAATGTTGTAAATAAGCATACACAAATTATTATTCAAAGTTCGTATTTGTTCAAGATTAGTCAACAAAAAAATATTTTTTTAAAGAGCAATGCGAGTATTATTTTTGCTTATAAAATCACATGAATACTTATCAGATAAACCAATAATAATTATAATCATCATTACATAAAGTATGCTAGAGTAATGCTTTTCCATCAGTTTCCTATAGATGTCGCTGATTTTTGTCATTAGTTTATCGTTGACACAAAGTTTAGGTTGGATGTGTTCGTGAATCTATGCTTGTGAGTATAATTATCTGCAGGTTTTTTTTGTATAAAGCTTCTTTTTTAAAAAAAATCTCATATTAAAGTAATGTTAATTTGAATGAGATAAGTGTAATTACAAGTTTAAGTATATGTTAATTGTGAAAATGCTTCTTTATTTTTATTTGATTTTACCGGCGCTTTTTTGTAAGTAAAGATCCGTATATGTATATAGATTTTTCTGGATATAAGCATTTGCATGTTTTTAAAGTTCGAATCACTTATTACTTGCTCTATAATTGCTTTATTTAATCATTTTTTCAACTCTATCCTGGATTTTTCATATTTAACCTTCGATTTTTTTGTCTAGTTACCTAGTCCATGCGGACGTGCGACTGTTTGCAAATGTTATGGCGTCGAACTATGGAAGGTCAAATTGAGGACATTGCATGTAAAACTTAGAAATTTTTAAAGCTTGTAAATTAAAGGGTTTATTTATTTGAAGCAG
Source organism: Epiperipatus broadwayi (assembly GCA_028023455.1). Lineage (NCBI taxonomy): Eukaryota > Metazoa > Onychophora > Udeonychophora > Euonychophora > Peripatidae > Epiperipatus > Epiperipatus broadwayi. The sequence goes on along the minus strand of JAQFVV010012429.1, from coordinate 1,929,424 downwards.
ACAAACAGAAAAAACATTTATGCAATTTTTTCTAAATTTTATTTTAAAATAACTGAAAAATAATTATACGAATTTGTTTACTATTCCGTCATAACGTTTTATTGACTAGTTGACTTGTAGGTTATGTTATTTGAGAAATCAAATTTTAATTTTGCCTCAAGCAAAAGAAAGTTTAAAGTTGGTTTAAGTTTAATATTAAAAATTCGTGTTAATGTCATTCGATAATAAAATCCCCATTCCGTCTTGAGTGGATGGGCCTTTTTTTTTTTAAAAAAAAAAGTATGTTTAAGAAAATAGAAATGCATTAACTTTTTTTTTTTTACGAAATAAAAAAATTAAGTAAAGGCTTTAAACGTTAAATAATTGAAATACTCTTTAACAAATGATTAGAAAGCTGCATAGCTTAATTATAATTATATATCCGTTCCAGAGCCAGTTTTGGAAATTCTTTATATATTGCGACCTTTTATCACAATCTTACTCCTTCCACAAACGTGATTTTTTTTTTTAATGTACTATTCATAAAATGCATCTTTGTACATTATATGTATATTCGTCTTCTGTTACCTATATATGTGTTTATGTAGAGAATATCTCCCATTTATTATCCATATGAAAACTTGTTGGAAAAAAAAAATCACTATGTACATACAAATGAAAGGTTTATTACCAATTATTTTATATGTATTTAGCGTAGTAATAGAATGATGGATTCAAGATATATAAATTTCTGAATCATTAAACCTGTCACATTTGGTTATTGAATGCTAGGATTTCCTATACAATTATTCTTTTTTACTTTTAACATTACTTTGCAGTAATTTTTCAGTTCACAGTGATGAGTTTTGTTAGTTGGCAATAGAAAACAAGCATGTATTTTCATTTTATTTTATATATGTATAATAGAACAATTATTAGGCAAAAATATTAGTATTAAACAGATTACCAATTATTTATGATGATGGTTGTAACATTATACACTTTTTTTATGACAAGGCAAATAATATTTAGAGTTTTGCTTATACTTGCTAATAGAAATGATTTTATATTGCAGAATTATAGATTTAACAAAAAAAATTTTTTTTTGATCTTCTGTGTTACTATGTTATGAATACTGTATTAGCCTTTTGTATAGTATATATCTTTTTTCATGCTGCTTCAAACTATATTAACCCCTATGTCTTCTCTTATCTTTGTTATAAATTTATAATTGCCATTTTTTTTTTTTTATATAATCTTTTTTTTTTTGCTCTATTCTTTCATACATGCCTTAGTTGTTGTTTTTTAGCATAGTACTTGAAAAATTAAAGTTATGAAATTATAATATCTTCATCTTTTGGGAAGTCTTCAATTGTTAATACATAAATATATTGATAAAACCTATATATTATTTAGTCAGAATGAGTTTGAAAAATGTGATGAAAAATGTGAATTGCCATAGCTAAGTAAATTATCTATTGATGATACTATTTGTGTTATACTGAAATCCATACTTTTTTTTTATCTTTTTTTGACTGTAATTAATAAATTGGGTTTCTATTTTTTTTCAATTAACTATATTGTCTTTTTTTTTTTTGTGATTTGTTTTGATATTTTATTATCTTTATATTAGACAGCCATAATTTAAGATGTTAATGATAGTTGATCACAGCTGTCTAAACAATAAAACATTTAATATTGCCATATGACAGCAATCATGAACTAATTCTGTATTTTATGATGGAAATTTTATGAATAACAGAATGCCTTTCATATGACAGTTGAGATAAACTTAATAGCATTAATAATAACTACTATTATTAGCATTAGCTTTTCAGTCACTGATAATTTGCTGAATATCATATTAGCTTTTATAATTAAGGTTTTTTGTAATTTAATTGTCATTAAGCTATTCATTCTTTTGATAGTGCTTCATATTTTAATATGATTACTTGAATTTTTTTGTAACCTTATCTCCTTAATGAATGCTAATTTTTTTTTACTTTTATGTTATTAAGTTTTCTGATTTGGCATTTTATCTATTTTAAAACAGGCAAAACTCACTATACTTATTGCCACACACAGCAAGCTAGAGTAATCAATGGATGTCAGAAGGCTTGTGCATAAAATCCCCATCTAGTGCCTACTCATCCAATATCCCCAGACTAGCTTCTGGCTTGTGGCCTTTGTCAGTGAGGAGCCTTGGATCTGAGAGCACTGCACCTAGATCTTAGGATCTATTTATTATAAAATACAAAACATCTAATCTGGTATATATAGTCCCAGAAGATTCATTGTCTCATGATCTGCATTCATTTTTATACTTTTCAAATGGGAGAAAAACGTATTTACAAAGTTCAGTAAACTTTATAAATAAATAAATGTAAAAGTCAGTAGATATATTTGTACTCTCATATAGAATGGTTCTAAACCATATGTACATAGGGAAAATGCTCTTTTTATTTTACAAAAAATAAAATTTGAATCGTTTGCCACTTCCTGGGCATAGTAACTTGAATTATTACAACTGTAGATATAATTGTAACTTAATAGTAAAAATTAATGATTAAAGAGATTATGATGTCTCATTAAATGCTAAAAGTAATGAAATCAATGATTAAAAAAAAATCTATTGTTCCTATCAAAATGTACAATGTTTAAATTATTGACATAATGTTTTTAGAATTTTGAAATAATTAATCATATTATTTTGCAGCTGCGATTTCTTGAATTTGATATAAAATCACACAACATCTGAGTATCATAAAAAAAGTGTGAATGAAAAAATGCCAGATAATCAGATTTTTGCTAGTAATAGCAGTTAATTTATTTTGGCAAATAATTATAGAATATATAAAGAAAATTGTTGAAAATATGCTATTCTTGCTTTAAGATTACATTAGCTCTCTTCTCTTGTGTAGAACATTTGAGGACATTAAATTCTTTCTTTTATAAGACTTTATTTTCAAATATTTGTCTTAATATCTAAATAAAATTAATAGCACAGTTTTCATATTTTTTTCCTGATTATATTGTTTTTGCTTTCCTAGTTGAAAATGAACTGAATTGTTGCTATTTTATTTTGTAATTATCTTTTATGTTAATGATTTTAATCAAGTCTCTTAATATTTTAAAATAATTTATAAATTCTAGATAAATTCATTGGAATATTTCTGAAAGTGAAGTTTAAATTGGTAATACAATTTTAGTCATTTTTGTCTTTAGATTTGTTTTAATTCATGTTCCACTTATCTACAATTATTCTTTATGTTGAATCTACTAATTGCATTGTGTTTTCTGTTAGACATAATGTAATCTAATTTTGATGAACTTTCATTGGATGCTTCCATGTCCATTTTCTCTGTTTTTATTAAAAAAAAAAAAAAGAATGTGTAACATTGCTTTTTTTCTTTTTTTTTGTAAATTCAATTAATGTCTCCACTCACTTCGCCTCCAAATTTAAATTTACTCACTGACTTTTTATTCTTTCAAATATTTACAATTTGGAATAATTGTAAAAGTTTTATTTTTAATTAACAAAAAACAATATGTAATCCTTTTAATATGAAGCTAATACAATAATTTGTATTAACAGAAGATTCTAAAGTATAAGCTATCACGAATTTCATGTAGCAGTAATAATAAGACTTATCAAAAACTATTTGTTCTGTTTTTAAAACAAATAGGTGTTTGTGAATGTTAAGTGATAGTAGTAAATAATTTTATCTCATAGCTGTTTTTTTAAAACAAATGTGATATCATGTTGCACTCACACTTATACTGTAATAAAAAATTATCATTAAGTTACAATTTTGAAATAATCCAAAATTTATTATTTAAAATTTTCTTTTCAGTCTTATTTAGTTTATATATATATATAATTATATTATTAGCTGATTTATAGTAATATATATTAAGGCTACAACCTTAAAACTATGCACCTGAAAATGACAGTAGGGATCTCTGCAATCTTTAACACGAAGTTTATTTAAAAGACAAGAGCGGCCACTTGTTGAATTTTAAGAGGAAAGAAAATCCATAGATTTATTTCATTTTAAATGTTTTCAAATGAGATGGCATACTAATACTAAAAATTAATGTTAAAATGATCGAATTCATTCAATTATTATTTCTTTTAATACTGTAAAAAAGTTTAAAATTTAAATTCATTGTCAGACTAAACAGAATCACATTTCAAATTCACTTGCAACAATGACGTGGTTTTGTGTGATCAGTTATTGTTATTTATAACTATAGTTTATTATTGTGAAAACATTTTTTTAATATTAATTTATGCTTCACAGAAATTTATTTTAATAAGACAACAACAACAACAAAAAAATGCAAAATAAAATCAAGATATGTTTTTTTGTTAAATAAAACAAGAAACAAAATTTCAGCATTAATGTGAAAATAAAAAAGTTTTGATTGACTAGTTGAACATGATTGCAATCATGTTAAACATAACAGGTAAAGAAGATAATTTTTAGCTTAGAAGTAATAGCAGTAATTATTATATATTTAAAGTGGAAAAAAGAATATTAACAGTTTATTATTAGATCAGTTTTTTTTTTTAGATAATGGCTTGTTAATTTATTAATAGCAATATTGTTTTTTGCATTTTAGCTTTTTTTATTTTTTTTAAAATATCAGCAATCTTAATTTTATATCATGTGATCATACACACCTTAATTCTGATATTTTTAATAACAGTGAGGTCAATCCAATATTTTTTCCCCAAAAGCATATTTTTAAAAAGAAGAAAAAAAGCATATGGTGTTATATGTAAATAGGAATATTTCGTTTTAGGGCATGATAATATTCGAAGATCTTTATTGCTATATATATATATATATAACAACTGAATGCAATCTGGCATTTGCAAAAAATTGAATATCCTGTTTTAAATCATTATATTCTAATTAAAAAAAAATTTTTTTTTGTTTTGATATTTGGAATCTCATATTTCCAAGATATATTTTCTTTAAATTATGACTTCATTTATTTACTGCAGTTGTATTTATAGAGTAGTATTACAATAAAAATTCTTTTTTTCCAATTTTTTATGTAGTATATAACTTGGTGAAAACAGTTAGTTTTAAATACATATTAACTTTAATTTTGATCATACACAATTTGTGATATTAGCAGTAAATATAAAATATGATAATTAAGATATCTATTTTAAGGTCTACAGCGCAATTGACATTAAATGTGAACATGGATGAAAATTCAATTATTCAGCTTGTTTTCAGATTAATTTTTGTGAAATGATAAATAATGGAAAACTAGTTTTTTACTAATAATTTGAAGAAATGAAAATGTTTTATTTTTTTGGGTCATTTAGTACAGAGATGAATCTAAAAATTAGATTGATTTAGTTATAAAGAAAAATTCCTAATTGCATCTAAGTATGTTATATGTTACATGATATTCTGAATAATTCACACCATTACCTTTTTTGTATATTTATTTAACTGGTCTATTTAAATTTTATAGATAATGATCATGAATTGTCTTAGTTTACTGAGAAATATAATTGATTATTTTTTTACAAAAAGATATTCGTTGATTAAGAAAATAGAAATTGGAAGATATCAAATTTATTATATGAGCATGTAATTACATATGGTGGTTAATCTAATCAGACATAAAATTGAATAAGATGGATGGTAGGGTTATTGCAAGAAATAGACTTTTAAAATTGATTATTGTGTTTAAAATTTTAACTTTTTAATGTGACAATCGATATTGTTGAATTTTTAATAAAAATTGATCAACAATTACTTGCATATATATTTATATAAAACAAGTCATGTAATTATAAGATGGAAATTCTACAATGGATAATCATAAGTAAAATGGTATCATAACAAACTTTTAGACATATGCCAATCATTTTAAAAATTGGAATAAAAAAATTAATGGTTAATTTTTTATTTTTTTATATAAATTTTATCATAATTTAGAAGCATTTAAATAAAAGAATTCTTGATAAAGAAAACATGTATGTATTGTATATATTTGACTTCTTATCAAATTATAAGATTAAAGAAGCAAAAATAACCTTCATCATAATCAATAGGATTTAAACTTGTGTAGGGGTGGGTAGTAACAAAATAGTTAATATGATGAAAAATTTTGATAAGAGAATTATAGTATCTCTATGGCTTTATTGAGAGCTTTGTACGATGTAGTTTTGATTGATATTTAGACGCTAGAATAAATTTTATTGAGAATACAAATGATTGCAAGCTATTACCACCAATGCTTTTATTATTGCTTAGTCATAGAACTATTGCTTAATTGTTCAACTTATCTTTGAAAAGTGAAGTTAACATACTTATTTGAATTGTTAACTTAAAGACAGTAAAAAATAAAAAATTTTTTTTTACCTTTAATCATTTTCACCAAGGTTGCAGTGAATTAAGATATGACATTTTAAATCTACTTTATTAAATTTGAAACAACTTTCTAATTATTAATAAAAGAAATCCACAAAAATTATAAATGAATCATATATAAAACTAAAAATATTAAGATATTTATTAAAAAAAAATTTTTTTTAGGTCTTTTTCAGTTTGAAAACAGTTTGCTAAACTTCTTCAGACATTGTTTTTATTCTATATAAAGCGAAAGTTGTTTATACATATTATTATTTGATTTACAATAATAATAAAAAAACAACATACAGGTGAAATCTGAATTTGAAAAATAAAAAATTTGACTTTAAATAAGATAAAAATTTTAATAAAATACAAAATATTAAAAGTGATAGATAAATGATACACTCATAGCATATCTTATAGATATTGTATATGGTTTATCCATCTCGTTCCTGCAAAAAAAGAAAACTTTAATGTTAATTTGGTTCGTTTTTTTTTTTCATTCATGGCCAATTTATTTCCATTAAACTTGAAGAATAAAATATTTTTATATGGAGTTGTCAAATAAAATTTCTTCAAATCTTGCTTAAATTATTTTATTCATTTTTTTTTGGCAATCTTATTTACTTACTTACTCAGTTATAAATAATTCCTGTCCATATTTCTCCAGAAATTTTTTTTTGAATATCATTGTACATGGTAACAAAGTCATTTCTGTTATTTTTACAAAAATACACATTATTTGACTGAAGATAACATCACATAGACATTGTTTGACAGAAACTTAACAAATGAGCTACCTAATTTGATGTTTAAAATTGTTCTATTTCAAAATTTTTAATCTAGACAGATTACAAACTCGCAAATGATAACAGTTTTATACATTAATTAGTTAATCTTGTTAAATGAAACCAATGAATTTCAAAAGTTAATACTGTATTTATTATATAATAAAGTGAAAAAAAAAGTTTCTTTGCATAAGGAGAAATAAAATACACCTAGACTTTATAATTTATACTTTTTATTTATATGTATAGCGATTGAACAATATTAGCATTTATTTTTGATTTCATTTAACTCTGAAATTGAAATGCATACCAACATAGCATTTTGCTCTTTTATAAATAGAACTGTAAGGAGATGGTAAAGTGTGTTTGTTGAAAACCAGTATCACTATAATGTGCTTTGATAAAGTTTTAGACTTGTCTGAGTTTAAATGAGGTCAGAATGTTAGTCCCTGATTAGATGTAGCATCACTATTTAAAACTACTGAACTATTCAATGTTTTAAAGTTGACAGTCATAAGGACAGTAATTGCATCCAAGCAAGCTCAGATGAATAATGATCAGTATTTATTTCTAATCTACTTTAAATCAATTTTCTTTTGTGAATACTATAACATGTAAATTTTAAGTATCATGATTATAGGAACTAGATAATGGATAGCTGAAAGTTTATTATATAATTAGGCTAATCATTTATTCTTTTCTCAGGTACTAAAAAATGTGTCAGATTGTTGACTTAATAAAACAAGTAGTCTTTCTTTACCTATGAAACATAATGAAATTGTCTTTATTTGGCATCCATATCATGATTATTCTATTGATTGAATTATTACAACTACTGACTCTTAGAACATTTTGAAGATTTCTTCCATGATACAAAAGGTTTTCCCACATATTGTGTACTATCATCTTTAAAAGTAATGTTCTTCTATAGTTCATGTAGTTAAATATTCATTAGACAAAAATGAAAACATGGAACATTATTAAATGATAAATGAAAAGTAAATATTTTATGCTGACATTATTTGCAGAAGTTGAAGAAAGTTAAATATATAATATTTGTTCAAATGTCATGTAATTTCATCCCACATAGAATATAGGCAATTCTTAAGAATTAGTGGTACACATTGTATTTATAATATTACTGTTTCAATTATTTTGTCTGTTTTATAAGTATAACCAAGATAGCTTGTCTATAATAGAAAATGGTATGATATGTTATAATACAAATACATTATAATGATTAAATCCTTATATATATATATGAAATTCATGCATATGATTTGTAATTTTATGTTCATCTTATGTATTTATATGTATAGATCTATGAATTAAAGTCTGTACTCTAAGCCATGAGCATTAGATGATATAGATAAAGCAATAGGTTTGAGTACTTAAAATGCAGAATGATTTATGAAAACAGTATAAACCTGTTTTAAATCAGCATATAGATTCATGAGCGACAATGGTTAGCACATGATTTTTTTTTTTTGTAATAGTAATAATTCTCCATTTTATAATTTCAATAATACTGCACTTTGCATTGCTTTTTCAATAAAGAATTATTAATCTCATTTTTTTTCTAGAAAAGTCAATGTTGTTAACCTTTTTTCTTATATAAGATAAACATTCCATTTCTTTTTGCATAAGCTAAATTTCATGTTAAAGTCTGATTTCATCTGGAAATTATTTGTGCAAGTAAGATTTATGAAATTGGGACTTTGTCTGCAATTTTATACCTAAAAAGTATACAATATGTTTGCAGTTTTTGTCTGAGTTCATTGCTGAGTGTTATTAAAGATCTACATGTAGATAAAATATTGACTTATGCAGTAGTAGAATTTCTGTTTAGAAATTTTTGCTTTCAGTCTAATTATAGAAGATATATGAGATTTTTTTAAGTTTGGGAAAAATTCTTATTGTCTATCAAAACCGTTTTAGCCAGAAATTATTTCTTTTAAATAGTTTTTGTACTACATAGATACAATCATGTGATCATAAATAAATTAAAAATGTTTTGATTGTAGAGTTTAGAAATCATATACCTGTATAGTATCAGGAATGCATTGATCTTAGTTTTACATTTATAAAAATTACCATATCTATGAAATTTTAATAAAATAATTTATTTGTAAAGTATAATAGGGCTTCTATATTCAGCGTGAGTCCATTTTGAAGGAGATGTATAAAAAGTCAAATACTTATGTTTGCTTATCATTCTGAGTTTCAATAGAATTTAATTGTCTATGCCGGTTTGTCTGAATATGATTTTATATTATTCCATGAGGATCATTATTGGAGACTCAATGCATCACATTTTTAAAAAAAAATAAATTTATGATCATATTCAAAAAATAAACTAGCGTTTATTTGCCATTAAGAATATTTTCATATGTAATTATGCATTCTATAGGACTTGTAACTGATCTTTAAGATTTACCTATATTTGAGCATAAGCCATAGGCAATTTTTTGACAATTCAACATATTTATGTCTTTGTAAGAATTAAAAAAATAATAATGCAAAATTGGTTGAGAGCAGTGTGTTCAATATTAAATTTCTAAAAGGATAAATTTTTAATCTGCTAGAAGCCTACTATATTTTTTGTAAATGAATTATAGATGTTTGGTCAAATTATTTTATCAGGAATATAAATGTTCTGTTAGCCAGAATTATAAATAATTAAACAAATTATCAGTAAAGTAATTTACATAAGTATGTATATAAATAAGCATAATCATCAAATGTAAACTAAAGTTTAATGAATTTGCTTACGACTTTAAAATTTCACAATAAAAAATGATAATAGAAATTCATGCTTCCAAACTTTTTTCAGAAACACATTTTTAAAAATGTAAAATAGATATTGTCAATATTCTTTATACTGAAAAGTTACAAGTATGAACCGATTTATTCTATTGGAAAATTTTGATTTTGGATCTAAGTGATTGAAAAATATGGAGAAACTTACATAATTGTTATTTGGGGAAAAAAATTACAAAATATAATTAAACATTTTACTTGTGAAAAATCTAAATAATATAATATCTGACATGAATTTTTGACAGAAATTGCCAATTTTTAAATTTAGTTTTATAAAGGGAAAAAACAAACAGAACACACAAGTTTTTGTAGTATAGTAACTGATTCTTTTTAGTAGTTGTACTTCATTGACTATACTATTTTCTTATTTTGTGATTTAGATTTGTTTGCTATAAAAAAATAGATAAAATAGTTAAAATTGAATTATTGTAATTAATAATGTCAATATATATATATATATATTATTTCAGTGTTTCTAATTATTTTTGAAATTTTTCAAAATAAATACATTCCAGCAATATTATTCATTATTGGATAATCTCTACTCCAATGAATGACTAATAAAAATTATTAAGTATGTTATATTATTTTGATTTAAGCAAAGCAGTCAATGTTTTGTTATAACTTTTCCAAAATTCATAACAGCTTTGTACCAGACTTAGCTATAAGTTAGGTCCTGTATCTTTTTATGGCAGCTAGCATGTGAATGATTGAGGCATTTTTAAAGTAGTGTCTTATTGGAGAGGAATATTGGGTCAATTCTTGAAAAAGAATCATGATATTAATCTTCAAGATTAGTTACTTTTTGTGTCTAAAAGAAATAAAAAAGAAATATTCTTAAGATTTTTATGTAAAATTTATTATTTGTACTATGAGAGTTTTCAAATTATAAAACTTATGTTTGTTTTTTTATTTGATGTATACTTTCACTGAAAATTATACATTTTTTTTGTTTCGTTTTGTAGGAAATGAGTATAGCAGAATTGAAGTTAAAATTAAGTGCATTACAAAGCACTTTGAAAGAAGTCTGTGTAGCACACAAAATGCTTCATGATGAAAATCATCAGGTAATATTTTAATAAGAAATATTTAAAACTTAATATTACAACCATAATTTAAATGCATTGTCCCATATGCACTATGTTTATATGCATGCATGTGTTTGTGTAATTTATTAATTTATATTCTACTTTTGCTATATTAATTAATTGCTTTTCATAGATAATTATAGTCACTCTGTGCCTCACTTTTAACTGTAATGTATATTTTTAAAATGAAATGATTTATATATGTAAACTTTTTTTGACTAATTTAAATTTTATATCGATGAATATCAGTCTTAATTTTTAAAATTTTTATAAATAATATTTAGGTTCAGACTCATTTACAGACAGTGGATAAATATGGAAATGTTAATTATCATTGGATGAAAGATGTAAGCTATTATACAGATAAATCCAATTCAGTTGAAGATATTTTATCAAAATTAGTGACTGCATTAGAATCAGCAGAAAAAAGTGAAATCAATATGAGTAATCAACTTAATGATGCTTTTAATATGTAAGTTTTTTTTTATATCTTTATTTTTTTAAATTAAAAAATAACTACCAGTTGTTATTAATTGCTTATATTTTTGTATGGAAGAGTAATTTTTCAAGATTGAAATAATATTAATAAGGAAATTTAGATATCTTTGTGATATATTAGTTAAAACTTATTTAAATAATGTTAAAATTTAGTATATTGGTAGAAATATGATATTGAAATAAATATTTAAGGACAACTATTATCTAGAAGGAATTCAGTATTGGTTATATTATATTGGCCAATTAATTGCTTTTATTTATTAATGATTATTTTTTATTTTTTTTTTTTTTTTCTAAATTGAAAGAAACATTATTTTCAGTTTTGGAAATTGCTTTTGAAACTTAATTTTCTTTTAGTTTATGAGAGGTTTTTTAAAAAAATGATTAAATCTGCAACCCTTATTTGCTGGAGTATTGCTAAGCCTTAAATTTTAAAAGGTTACTTAACTCTCGAAAGGTGGAAATGAGTACAGAGAGTTTCATAAATCACCGACTCAATCAGTATCAAGAAACTTTTTCAGCAGCTGGATTGTAATAACTTGGTGTTTTTAAATTCTTTTAATAGTAATTACTTTTTCTCAGACAAAGTATTGTTAAACAAGTTCAATTCACATCAAAATATTTAGGGGCCATTATTTGTGATATAATTTTTTGGTGGTATAAGGACATATTTTGATAATTTATCCACAGTTTAGATATTTGTCTGCTTTGCACTTGGTTCTGGTTTTTGATAGGGAAAATATGGGTTGTTTATTTCTACTCAAGCTCAACATAGGAACACAATCATCCTGTGTTTTATCAGCACAGTCTGATTTGAAATTTTCTTAAATTTGAATGTGATTTGTATAGGGAAAGTTCTGATAGATTATTCTGTGGATATTTAATATTCTATTCTTTGAGAGTTTCTTGAAAAATCACTTTTCCTGAAAATTGATATATGTTGTTTTGATCACTGTTCTGAAAATAATAGGGTGTACTTTCTTGAAAATGTTAAATCCATTTGTTGTGCCATTTCTTCCAGGATCTTTTATAGTCCCATTTAGTATCATAAGTAATTGTAAGAAAGTTTTAGTCCAGAAGAAAATCATACAACTCGTCTGATAATAAAGTCTTTCAAAGATATAGGATTTTTTGTTTAAGTAAGATCAATTCATAAATTTCCAGGTTAATCAGAATAATTATAGATGCTTGGCTTATGTGCTGTGTCAAAAAGCAATACACCAGTATTTACTTATTTTTATATTAGTAAGCATTCTGCTGCGTTTTCTGTTTAGTTAGCATATTTTGGATTGTTCAGAACATAATTGATTAAAATTAAATATTTTGTTTAATATTTTGGTTATATGTATTAAGACTTTTTTTTTTTAGTTAATAGATTGTCAATCTCTGAAAAATGGTTAGGATTTTTATTGTTCTCATTTTTGTATCATAATATTAAAATTGATATTTTACATTCCCTTCTTAAAGATAAATGAGCTTTTAGATTTTGAATTTGTGTCTAAATGGCTGTCTTTAATTATTATTATTATTTGTTCACATCTACATTATTTTTAAAAAAAGTTTATAATAATTAAATTCTTTGTTCTAGAATGTTAATTTATAATTCAATAGAACAATTCGTTGCCTTTTACCATAAGGGATAAGAAGCTGAATTCAGTATTGAATCTTACAGTTTTTCTGCATATGTACTTATTACTGCATTTATGTCCACGTATTGAAAACAGTAGTTTTACCAGTTTTTGATACCTAGTTTTAAAAAATTTTTTTAATAATATTGTTGACATTTTACTTCCATTAAGTTGGAAAATTAATTCAATGATCAATAAAGCCATAAAATAGCCAAGTTCACAACAAAGTGGAAAAAACCATCACTCATTGTCAAATAACAATATTTGTTTTATACATAAATAAATAGGCTAAAAGCCCAAGTAGTTTGCAGAAATATTTACAATTTTTTATCACTTTGAATGTTTATTATTCTCATTTTTTTTTTTTTTTATAAAATGAAAAATACATGGAAAACTGTTCAAATATGTAGCTAATTCATTAATAAGTTATACAGCCAATTATATTAGATATTTTAAAAAAATTATATTTTAATTTGTCTAAAAAAATAAATACAAAATGTTTACTTATGTTGATCATTTGTTATGATGAATTTTTTTTAAGCTTAACTATTAACAAAATATCAAAGAAATTTGTAAAGATTTCGACTAAAAGATAGATTCACCAGTGGCTTTATTAAATCCTTTAATTTTGCCACTGCAACTATAGATTCAACAGCCGTTAACTATGTGATCCATAGTCTGTGTTTGACCACATTTACGTAAATGTGATAAATTTTCTTTATGAAGCAGATGAGTACAACAACCATGGGTTGTCCTGTTGCATCTAGGAAGATCAAATCCAGTTGGCTTTATTATATCTAGAAAAAAGAGAGTATCATAAGAATTCCATTTTTATACAATTCTATGGTAGTAGATTCTTGGTTGAATATCTCAAAGGGGAATCTTGATTTGAAACAAATCTTAGATGGGAAATTATATTTTGAATTATTAACAGCTCCAATCTGCTTAACAATTTTTTATAAATTTTTTGTGAAGTAACTTCCTTCTGATATGTGGCGGAGGAATATGTGAAAAACCAGAAAACTATTCCAAAGGAGAGTAGACCTGAAGAATTGAGTATCTAAATTTGATGTAGGATTTTTTCCCCAAACATGGGTACACTATTGAAATAGAAGGAAGGGAAAAAATAAATTCTATTAAAACCATGTATTTTCTTATTAAAGAATATATCTCTTGATATAATTTAAAAAAATGAAATTAATTAATCTAGTAAAATGGCTAAATTATGAAATTAAATATTCGGGCTTCTATAGATTTGTTAAATCAAAAATTTCAAGTCTCTTATGTTTAGACTGAATATTTTCTTAGAATTGTTTATTAGAAAAACAATTGGATAATGAAAATATAGAAAATTGTACCAGGAAAGACTAGGCATTTATAGAGGGCTCTTGTTTAATTTTATTGGTTCGGAAAAGGCATTACTAGCTTTGCTGAGTGGACATGATTATTCTGATCAAAGAGCTAAGTTTGCTATTTGTTTCATTTTTTAAGCAATTAATCATCTGAAATCATGGATATAAAGATTGATTATTGTGTATGAAAGTGTAAATTGTGATCAAGAGAGTGTAAATTGAAATTTGAAAGATTGGAAAAAATTTTTTTAAAAGGCTAGAAAGTTGTTCGTTTGCCATTTTATATATAGAAGTTTAAAAAAAAAAATTATTTTGTTGAGTGCGTGTTAGTATAAGAATATAACAAAGTTGTATGTAAGATTAATTGGTTTTTAGTAAGTTTGCTACTAAAGTTTTTTTTTTTTAAATTGAAGAATAGTGATATATTTTGAAAAAAAAAAAGATAACGTTTTGGAGGCTTAAGATAGGAAAACATGTGGTTATAGTATTGATCGGTTTTAAAAGAAAGTAAAGATTTTATCGTTCGGTGCAAGGGGGTTTGAAGAGTAGGAGAGGAAGTATAAAGTCAAATATAGAATAGGTGACTAGGAAAATAAGGAATATGGATTGCATTTGTATTCCACAATTCATATATAATCAGCAGAAAGAAAGTAGACGTGCTCTGGTAGAGGGTATTGTGTGTGATGAGATTTTTAACTTGAAATGTTTGAATAAGACTAGGAAGAATGTAACAGGTTTATGGTTATGTAAACTGTAAATGTGATGAAGATGATGAGAAAGTGGTTTCTAAGTGTAGGTAGTCTAAAGAGAAAGTCAGAGGAAAGGGAGCAAAAATGTAGTTGAAGATGGGACAGAATATGGTTTTAGTGGAGTGTCAGGAGATATGGGTAGAGAAATTAGTAGGGCGATGGAGATGATTAGCCAAAGAATAAGTAAGATAGAGGAAGAGGTGAAGAATGCAGAAGCAAAATTAAAATTGTTAGAGATGAAGTGTGAGCAGATAAAGGAATTATTGTGTAGGAATGATAAGAAGTAGATAAGGAGATCCAGAAGGTGGTAGAAAATGTTATGGATGGAGCAGAGAAATTAGTCTGTGAGACAGTATTGATAGGAGATTCGCTAATTGGAAAATGTGGGGATAGAAGTAGGTATGTAATAGTTTGTTTGCCTGGAGCTAGAATTAGGGATGTGACAGATAAAGTAAAAAAGTAAGATAGTAGAGATGTGTATGCTATGGTAGGGACTAATAATTTGTCAGAACAATCAGAGATAGTAAATGGATGAGTATATAGAATTAATTAGGAATTTGAGTAAGATTAAAGGAAGATTAGGGATAGTTGGATTAATATTACCAGGATTTGACAAGAGGAATTTGTTAAATAGGGCATGTTCTATTAATGAGAGGGTTGGAAAAAATTGTATGAGAGAAATGATATGTTTGTTGACATGTGGGATTGGTGTATTGGAAAGAAGGAGTTATATAGTAAAGACAGATTGCACTTAAGAAAACAAGGAAGTGAAGTTTTAGGGAGTCTGATTTATAAAGAATATAATTCGGGAAACTTATAAAGGGGGGGGGTTATAAATTGCAGTACTATCAAAAAGAAGAAGAATGGACGGGATGTAAGAAGTAAGCAAAGGGTAGGTGATTTAGATATGACGGAATGGGTCTGTAAAATTAATGGTAAGCAAGTTATTTATAAATGTAATGGAAAAGGTAGGTGATTTAGATATGAGGGAATGGGTCTGTAAAATTAATGGTAAGCAAGTTATTTATAAACGTAATGGAGAAGAAAGAATCAAAAGAATTTATAAAAAAATAGTTAGGAAAGAAGAAATTATTAAAATTGGTTATTTGAATATGCAAGGTGGTAGGAGACCAGAAAAGTGGCTGGAATTAAACAAAGCAATTGAAAATGAAGAACTATTAGCAATAGTGGAAACACATCTAAGAGAAGAACATATTTTTGGAAGATTTGATATGGCAGGGTATAAATAGAAAAGAGAAAGAAAAAAGGGGTGGTGATATAGGTGTTATAACAAAAAAATATTTAAATACTGTTAAATGCCAAGAACATTTGTGGATTGAAATAAGGTTGGGAAGACAAGAAATGGATGGTGGCTATAGTTTATATAGTTGCTGGAGATAGTCAAACTACAATGGGGGGAATAGTAGCATATATGAATGTCTAGTTAATTATTTTAACCATTTGTGGCAATACTTTAAACCACTGCTGATGGTTACCTTTCAAATATATGCGGAATAAGTTCCCCCAATTCTTTCATAACCTGTTCGCATAGATTGGGGGTTACGGCTAGAAGTGAGAACTTGATATATCTGTTCTTGTTGAAGTCAATTTTTCCATTCTTTTGATATGAAAGGAGTCCCATGGTCACTCAAAATCGTCCGAGATTTTGCAACTGAATTGTTTTTCTTTTAGTACAGTTATGGAAGACTTGGCTTCAGCCTTTCATAGGGGATAGGCCTGTACCAATTTCGAAAAAATGTCATAGGTTACTAATATATATTTATATCTATGAAAGGATGGTAGCGGACCATAAAAATCTATGGCTAGTAGCTCGTTCGGGATTTTTATAGCTGGTTTATTTTGCCAACTTGGCGTCAGTCTTTCATAGGGGATAGGCCTGTACCAATTTCGAAAAAATATCATAGGTTACTAATATATATTTATATCTACGAAAGGACGGTAGCGGACCATAATCAATGGCTAGTAGCTCGTTCGGGTTCTTAGCTATTATTGGCGGCGGTGTCCCAGCATAATTTTTTTTAGCTGGTTTATTTTGCCGACATTCATGACACCTCTGTAACGTAGTGACTACCGACCTATACACACTCAGCCAATAATACCATCTCTGTAGTTTACTTGTTTTGAGTGACCCATAATGCTCATATATCCCATGCACATAATTTATTAGATTTTCTTTTAGATTTAGCATTATAAATACTCTTCAACAATCTTTTAATCTGGAACAGCAACAAACCATTTATTATTTTATACCGATATAACTTGTTTTTTTTTGTGTGTTGATTTTTTTTGTTGTCTAACATTTGCTTTATTACAGCCTTGTATCAGCTTCTTAGACTTAGTATCTGAGTTTTCTAAAAACTGGAGTCTCTTCATATCTTTATCAATAGATACCTCAGGGTCAGTCTTAAGGGATATTAATCTAGCTACCTCTAATGTTAAATTTTGACTGTGATCCAAAATCGTATTTCTGCTTAATATATCCAGCACTATATTTTCTTTCCCGGAGCAATGAACTACCCTGTAATTAAATTTCTGTAAGTACAATGCCCATCTTATAAGCCTATCATTGGTTAAGTAACACCTATTTATAAACTCTAAACTTTTATGATCGGTGATAATAATAACCTCAGATCCTAGAAATAAATGCTTAAGTTTATTTAAAACCCAAACTTTTGCCGATGCTTTCCTTTCCATAGTGGTATAATCTTCTCTTCATAATACTGCCCCAAATCCTACACTACTACAGTCAGTTTGTAACATAAAAGGTTTGGCAAAATCAGGATAGGTGAGCGTTACAGTACCTACAAAATTTTCTTTGATCTGATTAAAGGCTTGCTCTTGTTTTTCTGTCCACTTCCCACTTGCTCTCTTTTCTCAGCAGGCACACAAGCTCTTTCATATCTGTAGAAAAATCCTTGTAGAACCTTTGGTAGAAATTACATATACCAAGGAACAATCTAATCTGTTTTCTATTTTTTGGCAGAGGGAATTTAACGATCACTTCTATTTTGTCAGGATGGAGTCTCACCCCTTTGGCACATACAAGATAACCGAGAAATATAATTTCTTCCTGTAGTATATTACTTTTCTTAAGATTTATTGTAATATTCTTTTTGTGACACTCTCGAAGGAACACAACCAAGTTTTCTAAATGTTTCTGAGATGATCTTGATGCTATCACGGCATTGTCCATATAATATAATATAAATTTTTTTACCCTCTGAGAAAGTACCTGGTCTAAACATCGCAATAGCCCTGATTCACTGTTAACTAGTCCAAAAAAACTCGTTGAAACATTTAAGTAAAGTCTTCATAACGGAATGCCATGTATTTTTGATCCTCAATGTGAAGCGACATCTGCCAATAACTTGATATCAAATTGAACGATGAAAAATATTTCTTTCCCTTAAATTCCAGCAGCAAATCTGTAATTCGTGGCGGAACATTCCGATCAGGTAACTGACGAGTATCTAGGCATACTCTCATAGAGCTGTCTTTTTTTTTTATCAATTACTAAAGGGTTTATATACAGTGACTTGTTCTTTTATGATACCCCATTGTTCTATTTGTTGCATTTGTTTCAAACTTCATCTTTATATTTGACAGGAACTGGGTACGACCTACTCTGGAAATGAGTTTCTTCTTTCACCTTTACTCAATGAACATATCCCTTTATAATTCCAGGTTTTATGGCGAATACTTGTTCATTTTGCACAAGTGCCTCTTTAAGTTGACTTTTCCAGCCCCTATTATTACTTCCTAACTCAGTTATTTTAGATTTGATTTCTTTGGATATGTTGTCAATTACCATTTAAGCTACCTTGTTATTACTCTGTCTGCTATATCCACTAAATGGCACCTTTTCATTTCCTATCAGTGTATTCTTTTCGCTATAATTAATTTTCGTCCTGGTTCGTTGCATAAAATCCGACCCCAATATAAGATCTTCTACCATGATAATAATGTATGCTGCTTTTCCTCCCCCCCCTCACTAGTCCTTCCCCGTATATTTGTATAGTGTCTAACTTAATTCTTTTACCATTAGCCATAGTTATTTCAGACTTTCTTAGTGGTAACAACAGTATTTCCCTCTCCTGAGCTCTGATTTGATCTAATATTTTATTTGAGATTATTGAGACTTGACTCCCCGTGTCTAATAGAGCTTGGATCTCTATCCCGTCTTTTTATCGTTCTTATAGGACAAGTTGTTCCACCATCATTTGTATTTTTTCTTCTTCCTCAATGACTACATTTAACAGCTTAGATAGTTGTACTTGTTTCTCTTCTTCCTGTATGCTTTCTTCCTCTAAGAACTTCCAGTATGTCTCCACTCTTTCGCACCTACAGATAGCTAATCTCGTACATTTTTCAGCATATTTTTTTTAAAAATACTTATAATCTGCTGTTCAGAAATAGGATATTCTGTTATCCTTCTCAATTTCAACATTTGCTTTAAAAAAAAAAACTATATCCTATCCCTTCTTTTTTATACCTTTCTAATTCTACCACTCTTCATATCTTTTCTTGTCTCTTTACTTTCCAAAACATATGCATTAATTTATTTTTGTACTGTTTAAAATTGTCTGGTCTTTTCTATATTGTTCTCCACCAATCTTGCCATACCCGCCAAATAATTACTTGCTATAATTATTTTTTCTTTTCCCCTTACCCCGTACATACTAAAACACTCTTCTAAACTTTTCCAAGTGTTCAAATAGAGTCTCTTCTTTATCTCCTTTGAACATTTTTATCTTAATTCTATCTTGCATTTTATCAAAAATATTTTAAATTTACTTCTGAAACTCAAAACCGTCCCCTACTGGGACACTAACTCCCCACTTTAACCACTGAAACTGCCTTACCCCGTTTTTACCCTGATCTCAGGCCGTTTATTTAGTTAATATGCCTTACATGTTGAGATGCCATTTTCTTATCTTTTTTTTTTTCTGTGCCACAACATTTTAACTTAGTCCATAAATTTTCAAAGATTACGCACAATCACTATTGTATTTATTTACGAACAGCAATCACCAAATGTAATTTATAAAATAATTTATATCGGACTTAAATTCTATAAGATGAATATCATACTTAACTAGTTAAATAAAATAAACAGACACTTGATCAATCTTGAAATATTTATTATACTATCTTTCTTCTCATTCCCTCCCCTCGCATTTATTTAATCAAACCATCTCTATCTATTTCTTACTAATCTAGATTTAACAAATCATTCTCGAAGGAACATGCGCCGTACTTTATCCAAATGTAAAGAAAATTACCAATAATTATGGTATATTCAAAGGCGACTTACTATAAGAGTGTGCTTGTTAGCAGCATTCAAAGCCTCTCTTGCAAATGTTAAACCCTATATCTATTCCTTTAGATCGAGTATACAATCTTATGTAAATACACTTAGCAGTATAATAATGATAGGTAAGCAAAGTAAGGTTACTTAATGCTGGTTAATTTAAGTTAGTAGATTATATGTAATTACAAATCTATAAAAAAAAACTTTCTAATGTTGAAACATATATCTGCTTGAAGTGAAAACTTTTCAAAAGTCTATTACGTCATTATATATCTTATGTTAACATGCAAATGTTTCTTGTAATAAAAGAAAAAATCTAGTTACCCTGATCGATTAGTTTATTGGTCCTGAGGGAAAAGTATTTCATCCTATGCTTGACGTTGTTTGTCCTGGCTTTTCACGTTAATCAGTTTCCTCGGCTAGCTCTATATGTCTCTATGCAAGGTTGGCATTTCAAATGGCAGTTCCGGGTGGTAACAGAAAGAGAGGTTACCCAGAGGGGAAAGTTTTGATGAACTCTAGCCACTCAACATATTCTCTACACTTTTTTTTTATTTAATTTTACTTTGTAGGTTTTAAATTGTCGAAGAGTCCGAGCTGAATCAAAACCAACATATCAGTCACTAACTTTGGCAAAATTTCAATTGATTTTAAACAAAAGACATTCCCGTAATTTATAGTTTTTTTTCAATGTTAATTATAATCCTGAGAAAACATTCCAAATTGATGAGCATAATAGATAGTACAAAAATACCTCTGCTATCAAAGTGATGAGCATAATAGATGGTACAAAAATACCTAGAGCTAATTGCAGAAAAATTCTATACTTCCTTTCCCCTTCTATCTTTAAGCATTTCTAAGAATTAGAAATAAAACAAAAGACAAAACTTTTATAAAAAAAAAAACTTACAAGATTTTTTTTTTGTTATCTTGATTAAATTGATTTCAAAACTTTTAACATTCCATTTAAAAAAAAAACAAGTTTTATTATTTATTTTTAGTATAAAAGATATAAGTTTTATTATAAAATAATATATACACAATTTTAGTAATATATATATATATATATATATGCGTATATGTATGAATATGAGCTGGTAGAAAAATACCAGCTCAACATTTACAGTATATAGTATATTATACATTTTTTAATGATTTCTTATAAAGTTATGATTATTTTTCTTATAAATATTTAATGAAATAAAGCAAATTATTACAAAAACAAATGTGGATTTAGGTTTGATGTGAGAAACACCTACAGTCTTTATCTAGATGCTAATTACACCTCATAATAGCCAGTTTTGAAAAAGAAATGAAATTAATTGTTGGAAAAGACTGAGATAGGATTACAGCTATTACAAAGAAGACAAAGATTATTATAACATTTCAGCCACTTTAAAATTAATGATGAAGATATCAATAATCATTTTACATAGACTTACAGTATTTAGAATTGTAATGAGAAAAATTTTGATAAAATGTTAAACTTAGAAACATATTTTAAAAGCAAATGAAATTAATCAAGCTATGATATTTCCGTTATTGTTTAAATGAAAGTTGGATATTGTTTGAAAAAAATACTAAGAGTATATCAATTTCCAAGTACAAATGACTAAGTTAAAATTGTTTTATTTTGATCATATTGTGTCATGATTTAAGTTATTGGATAAGTGCTATGATATTCAAAAACATTGGTGTTAAAAGTAAAAATGACTGATATTCAGATAAATGGACTTAATCATTGCTATAATGAATGTAAAATGATAAGTGATTCTGAAAAAATGTTTTTCATAAAATCACTAGATGATAATTCATTTATTTGATAAATTAATTTTTATAATGTTTTGTTTTGCAGATTTTAATGAACTTTTAATCTTATATAATTATAACATCAATTGATAAAATTTGATAAATTATTAATATTTGAACAGTGTTTCAAGTTATATCTTATCAGTTGATTGCACTTCGGAGTTATTTCATATCCACTTATGTATATAAAAATATATTTTTTTAATACTATAGTTTTTACTGAGTAATAATCATTTAAATATATATATTTATAAAATTTCTCTTTGAAAATGACTAGATAGCAGAGTACTACAGTCAAGCATAATATATGTCATTCATTGGTAATAATTTATCATTTGCTTGCTTCCTGAAACAATTCAATTTTCGATCTTCATTATAAATGTGCATTTACATCATTAAAATGCATTAATTAATCAAAGTTGTTCGTATTTTTATATTTTTTTTTTTATAAATGTTCAAATTTGAGTTAGTTAAGTATACAAGTTAGAAAATTGAAATACTGCCAAATCTCTATGCGCTAGTTATAATACTTATCTGACAGCCAATCAGATGTCATGATAGTATTATAACTAGTGCATAGAGATTTGGCAGTATCTCAATTTATTTCACTTTTCAACTACTGTATTTGTGCTTCGCAAATTAAAAGATTACCTGTAAACAAGTTAGATACTTGCTTTTGATGCAGCTCTATGTTTCTAAGTTGTGGAAGTACATTTAGAAAAGAATAAAATAATGTATCTTTTTTTTATATATAATTTTGAACTTATCTTACTATTGTGATTAAAATTTTTATTTAAATTTTTTCAGTTTTCTTTTATAATTTGTGTTAAATTTATATTTTTTTTATTGTTGTTGCTTTTTAAAATTTATATATATATCATTCAGAATGAGTTTCTCAGATTGGAAGATATTCAGTGCGTCATTAAAGGAGAGCTATTGATTATTATTTATTTTCAATAAGTAATAATAATCTTGATGTATCAGTAAGAAAGTAATTTTGGTGTAGAATGTACATATGATTAATTATTATTAAGAATGAAATACTTGGTAGCTTTTTATAATTGAGACTGAAAACAAAAGTTTAACCAATGTAAATTCTTGCCAAGAATATTTATTTCATCTAAATTTTATATAGAATTTAATAATGGAGAAATTATTATTTGCCAGTAACAATTTTCATAGTTACTATTGAACAAATTTTTTATATAAGTATTATGTATTATATTTCAGAGTCAATTCTATGGAATGTAACCAGAAAAATAAATGTATGGATTCGTTTCACCCTAATACTCAAAATTTAAAATATTTATCTTCAAGACCACTTGCAAATGATCATGCTGAAGAATGTGATGACTCTGAACATAAGTGTGTAGAAGAGTTCAACAGAGATAGTATGGTAAGATTATTCTTGTGTATATAGTTTTATATAAAGTTTCTTTAAATAAATTATTTATTGTGAAATATTATTTTTTGTATTCAGAATAACAGATTTCCTGAAATTCCCAGCAAAAGAAATTTATCAATATGGTTAGCATCAAACTCATTCTCTGAAGGCATGAAAGATAAATATGATGTTACTCCTGCTAAAAAACCTTGTATAGATAAAATTACATCTACTGAATCTTCGTATATTCAACATTGGTTGCGGCAGGTAAAAAATGAGTCAGAAATGCATGATAGCAATGAATTTGTGATGGTGGATTGCAAGTCATCTAGTTCAGATTCTATTATTATGTTATCACCAGCTGAATCTGAATGTTCTCTGACTAAAACTAAATGGCTTTATTCTAAACCAGTAATGTCAACATCTGAAAAATGGTTAAGTCACCAAGATGTTATTTCTACATCACCTTATTTTGCTGATCAGTATTGCATGTCACTGTCTAAAGATCAATCGGAAAAGTGGTTATGCGGAAGCAGTAGAGTGCAGGTAATTTTTTTTAAAAAAAGATCTTTTATAATTTTAAACTATATGTGTGTGTGTGTATATATAAATTTTTGTTTTTTATTATTTAAGAATTAATGGGTATTATTATGTGTATATTTCATCCAAATATATGTGTATGTGTATTTATTAATTTTTATTATTATTCTTTGCAAACTATTATCGGAAGAAAAATGACTACAGTAATAAATTGATAAATTTTTGAAGTTATATAATATGTATTAAATCTTATTACTACCATTAAATACTTGCCAAAAAGTAAGTCTTGCATCAAATCAATCTATTTTATCCAAGTCTTTCATTTCTTTTCAATATTGTTTAAATATTCATAATTAAAAATTCATTTTCTGCTCTATTTATTCTCCAGTGTTTTTTTTAAAACATCTCATAATTTTCTTTTAAGTACATGTTTGTTTATCATAAATTTCTATGTAAATAATCTTTTTTCACTTATTCCTTTCAACTAATTCTTCCAACACTTCTTACACTCTCCTCCAAATCCACATCTCTTTAATTTTATTTTTTTCTAATAATCCATATATTTTTGCTTCACATGCAGTTAATGTTATTACTACAAAATTTTCTTCTTTATTAAAAATTTATCTGGCTATTGCAATGTTTGCATTATCTTCTATGATCCAACTTTTTAAATGCATAGAATTTACTGTCTAATTCTTTTAATATTTTCATCTCATAATTTTTTTCATTGCATTAGTTTTATTAGCATTTTTATCTCAAAAAAAAATAAAGTCCATTTAATAAAATGCTACGAGAATAGTTTGTATCAATAAAATACCATATATTTTTATGTTGCATGCATTAACTTGTATTGGTTTGGAATTAGAGAAAGAATAAGATGTAGTTAAAGTGATATGAACTTTTATTGAGAGGTAAGTGAAAAGAGGAAAAATAATATTTGTTCTATTAGGTCTACATAAAATTTTATTAAATTTATTCTCACTAACCAAAAAATACTGTCACATCTTTGGCAAATAAACTATGAATATAAAATATTCCTGCCATAGGGTTTCTTGATATCTGTAAAAAAAACCATTAAACATTACAAAAATCTTGAAGATTTGTATACAATGTTTTAAATAAATATCTCTTCCGATCTCTATTCTTTCTCAAAAGATCTTGTAAAATAACTATCGTATACCTTTTCAAAATCCATATTGAATACAAAGTCTATAACAAAAGTGCTACACATGAAATGTACTTAATATTTTATTGCTGTTAAATCTTTTTTTATAAATTGGAAAAAAAAATATATTGCAACTATATGTAGTACTCTTAATGGAAGCAAAAAAAATGTGTGTATTTTTTTTTAACAAAGAAAACTACTTTAATAAAAATAAAATGGAAATCAAAAGAAAGAGTCTATCCCAATGTTATTGGCATGAAAATATTGTAAATCGATTTAACGTTGATGATAATTTCATCATGCAATTCAAATCCCATGATTATGTTCCGTTACTTGTAATTATTGTTGGCTAAACATTATGTGAGTATACTACAGTTATCTGTAATTTTTTGATTAATGAGCAATGTTAGTTATAATAAGACATTATTTGTAGATTATAAACTGTGGTTGACATTTTATTCATTTTTTCAAGTACTAAAAACTAATTACTAAAGTATGATTATCTTTATAAATATTAACAAAAAATTTTTTTTTTAACATTGCTCTTTGGTCTGACATTCATAACTTTGAAGAAATTTACTGATTTTGTCACTTTCTAGAAAAATTAGCTTTTTTATAATGAAATGCAAAAGAAATTTGCAGATGTTATCAGTTTCAATAAAAATAAATGTCTTTTTAATGGAATGCTCTTTGGCCAAACATTCATAATTTTGGAAAAAATTGATTTTGTCAAATTATAGTAAAAATAATATAATGATATAAACCTACTGTCTTAAGTAAAATAAATAAAGTCAGTGATCATTTGAATTAAAAATCTTGAAAGCTGTGGAGAAAGAAAAAAAAATGTCTATGAAATTAATTATATAGTATGAAAGCAAATTATTTTTATCACACTGGACAAATTTATATAAATCACAAAGTTTTTATCAATTAGGTAGGAAGTTTATATACATTTAATAGAAATAGCATAACTTACATTCAAGCAATATTCTAATTGTTGTCATATATAATGCAACCCATCCCTATTAATTCCTTCATTTGCATCTGATTCTTTACTGCATGCATCAATATTTGCCACTGAATTGTATTCAAGTAGCAGATGAATTCCCAAAGAAGGAAATCACAGAGAGAATAATTGGATGGTCTAGGCAGATATAAAATGATTGAAAGAAGAAAAAAATGTCTAATACTCATGTTTGCATTATGATATTTTTTTTAACATTATATTTTTATATATTGTAATTTAATTTTTATTTTTGGATCAAAGTTGTAAACGTAGCTTATGCTTATGGTGTAATTTTTAAAAACAATTGCTATAAAAATTGTCCATAAATTTTTGCAATATAATTTTAATACCATCAAAACATCCCATGATGACCATTTCACATGCTGTTAATGAGTACCAAATTCTTCATACAGAAGTGCCACCAAGATGGCTGCTGGAGGGTTGTATTAGATCTTAAGATGTAGATGCAGTGCTCTCAAATCCAAGGCTCCTCACTGATGAAAGCCACAAGTTAGAAACTAGTCTGGAGATGTTAACGAATAGGCACTAAATAGGGATTTTATGCACAAATATTCCTGCATCCATTGATTACGAAGTTGAGAGTTTGATATGTTGAGTGTTATAGTGGTAAGGAATGGGATAAAAGAATAGAAGCATTAATAAAAAAATAGGGAGTTGGAGAGATGGAGAAGAGTTTAAATATATATAGAAGTAAACGGAACATTGGATGCGAGTTAACTTATGATAATAGTAAGGAAAGTAGTTTATTGTTTAAGGCTCAAACGGGATCTTTAGTAACAAGAGAATATACATATAAATGGAAAACTATGGGTGATTTAGTATGCAAATTGTGTAAGGAAGGTATAGAAAATATTAGGCATCTGTTGATTGAATGTAAATGCTTGAAAGCAGAAAGGGTACAGATAATGAAGTTATGGGAGAATAGATATGAACAAAGTGATTATACAGAAAGTGAGTTATTGGTTTTTATACTGGGTTTGTGAAAAGATAAGGGGAATTTAGATATAAAAGCCATAAAGTTGACAAAGGTTATGTTGTGGAAATGGGATGGGGCAGAATAAGAATGGGGAATGGAAAATAAAGTGGCTAACAGGTTTATCTGGGCATAATTGCCGAGCTATTCTTGACTTCGTTTAAGGAGAAGCCAAAATACATCACATCATTACATATAAATATAAGTTTTGTTTTGTTGTTTTTTTTTCTTTTTTCCATAAAAAATTGAATAAGTAATATGTTTAATTTTGCAGAAGAAAATTTACAATAAATTATTTTATATTTAAAGCAAAAAACTAATATCCAACTGAAAGATATGTAAAATATCTTCAAAAACTATCCACACAAGTGCAAAAACGAAGGGGCTATGTGAACAAAAAAAAGAAAAAGTAGTTATTAAACTGCACAAATTATTTATAACTTAAGTAAAAAACAAACATCTGTAGTTTCTCACTTGATAGTTTAATGATAAATGTAAACCATGTCATAGCTTTGTAAAAGCATTTATAATAAGCGGAAATATTGTAATTTATTTTAAAAATTCAATCATGAATCATTCATCAATCAGAACATTTTTGCAATTTGTCAGAAATTTTTCTACATATAGTGAACTATATTGTTTTTAATTTTAATCAGAAGGGAAGTATATTCTATACACATGTGCTGTAATGTTGTTTTTAATACCTCTATGTTGTTTTGTTGAGTACGAAGGATTCTCTCAAATCAAAGCACAAGATAGAGATTTTGAAAACAAAAAAACATTGAGGTATTAAAACATTATAGTACATCTGATTAAAATTGCATACATATATTGCACTAGTAAATTAAATAGAGAATTATATTGTTTTTAGTATATGTCACCTAACTTCAGTTCCAGAATTTGAAACCATATAAGTGAAGTGTAGACCGAAGTGTCTACTTCAAATATGAGAACAATATTCTTGAAGTTAATCAACCCTGAATGAATTTAATTTTTAAAACATGGTTAAAAGTTCTTAAATTTTTTAATTGTATAATAATGTAATTAGTAATGAATTTTATAAAGACACTGCTTTAAAACTAGAATAAAACTAGAACAGTAGCCAAATTAAACACGGACGTTTTTACAGTGAAATTTTATTTTTTTGCTGAAAATCATCATATTTTATCTTTTTTTTTTTTTATTCTCTATCTATAATAGACAATAAACTTTTTTATCCCTCCATAATTTCTGTTAAGTATTTTAAACTAATTATTTTAATTGTTATATGTAATATTAATAGGTTTTTTTTAATGATCATGCATACATATTTTATGCACAAAAAAAGGGAAAGGATGAGGAAGGGGGTGAGATTACAAAAGATATTTAAAATTTTTAGAACATAGAGAATATATTAAAATACTAAAAAACAAGGGAATTTATATATAAAGAGTGATACAAAATATTTATTAAAAAACAATATAATTCTTAGATAAAGTCTCCTAATTAAATAAGATTCATAATATTTTGGAATTCAATTAAAATTTTTATAAAACAAAATAAACTTTTAGCAGAATAATTATTTTATAATAGAATGATAAAGAAAAGAATTTCTTTATAAAGCATAAAATTTATACTTCACATGTTTTTTTTTTCTTTTCTGTTCTGGTTTTTAATATTATAAAAATAGTTCTTTTCATATATTTTTTCATTCTATTTTTTATGGTTTTAAAAAATTAAAATATTGTTTGTATTTATAATTTTTTTTTAGATGTAAAAGATATATGCATATGTAAAACAATCTTATTTTTAAAAAGGTTATATATCATTATCCACTGGTCAATGTATATATGGATAAACACAAACTGAATCATATGGTTAATATTGGTTAAATTTATGGGATTGTGACAGAAAGGATTTTATAAAGCCACTAATGAATTTATTTCTTGGTTGAAATTTACATTCCTTTTATGATATTTTATTACCAATTAAGCTGTCTAAAAAGAAAAAAGTTATTGGTTGAATCTTTGACATTGTGATAAAATATAAAGCTTACTCTAATGAATTTATTACTTGATTGAAATCTGCAGTTTTAAGAAGAAAAAAGCTACATGACAAATAAATGTATCATGAGTGTGAAAATTAAAATAATTTGTTCTAGAAAAATAAGCAAGAATTACATATTTTATGTTAAATTTTCTGCTAAAGGCATTTAAAGCAGGCATGAGAGATAACATTTAATCATTATTTGTTGCATTTTCCATTGCTTTCCACACTCTTAAAAAATGTATTCTAATATCTCAATTTTAGAATTCATCATGTAACTTTTACGATTCCTTTAAATCATTATGATGTGTTGTGCAGATGTAAAAGAAGAGGTATATTTTAATATATATATATTGAAATAAAATAAACAGTTATGAACTTTCTACTGTACTTTTTTCTTTATGTTGCTGATTGGTTGAATCATATTGCATATCATGTGCATTTGGATACAAGATGAGCTTTGATGAATTGTATCTGATGCTGTCAGGAAATATCAATCTTGGAAAGGCCAATATATTGTTATTAGGGGTTGATATATTTGTCAAGAATTGGAGACTGTACTGAAGATTAGTACAAGAGATCTGAACCTTTTATTGTCTCATTGATCATGAGGCATCACTAAGCTCAAAGACAAATCTGTGGCCATACTTTCATATCTTATTCAGCAGTGAATTGCAATTTGACTGGGCACCAAGACTAAGATAACAGTTTGGTGATTGTGGGATGATTGATTTAACTCTATGTACAAAACGAAGTATTGGTATAAAATTTATAGGCAGTTTCATGAAAGTGATCAATATGCAACATAAGTTTGATGGTGGAATATTTAATTTGCATTGATGAAAAGCAAACTTCTTGACTTCTGGATTTATAATATGATTGTGCTATTCTTGCCAATTCAAAAGGTGCTCTATGAATCTACGAAATATACTTAATGTCTTGAATGCAGTGTATGAAGACTCTTGATCTAGTAATTAATAATTTAAAAAATTTCAGTTAGTTTATCAGCCAGTGATAAAAAAAGAAATGTAACTTTTTATATACACACACACAAAACAAATAATGCCATTCTCTGATTAATTACTGTCCCAAAAAGTCAAAGTCTTTGGGTTTTATTTTAAACAAAATTTGTTTGAATTTTTCAATTTTGTGGAAGTTGTAATATAATTTACCCAAACAAGCCAGTCTCTAATTAATTACTGTTCAAAGAAGTCTCTAATGTACTATTATTTTCTATTAGAAAGTAACAATTTTTTATCGACACAAACACACAAAAATCCAGTCTCTGATTAATTAC
Organism: Epiperipatus broadwayi; assembly: GCA_028023455.1. Lineage (NCBI taxonomy): Eukaryota > Metazoa > Onychophora > Udeonychophora > Euonychophora > Peripatidae > Epiperipatus > Epiperipatus broadwayi. Next base: position 1,898,584 of record JAQFVV010012429.1, on the reverse strand, counting down.
TGTCCAGAAAGTTGGCTTACATTTTTATATTTTGTTTGAATTTTTTAATTTTGTGTTAATTGTAATATAATTTACTTTTTTTTCTATTCCAAAAATAAAGTCAATAGTTCTATAGAATCATTGGCCCAGGAATGTTATCTGTGTTTTTGCTTAGCATCAATGCCATCAAGTGGCTGACATGATAGAACAGTACACTACCAAAAAAAATTTAAATAACTTTTATTTTGAATGGTTATCAACTTAAGAATATGAGTAAATTTAAATATCCTAGTAGATTTTTAAAATGCATCACAGATTTCAATATACTATTTTTAATAGATTAAAAGATCATTATTTTGTCATAGTAATATAACTAACTAAATTAGCTTTATATAGTGCAACATTGATTATATTCATTAAGAAATTATAACAGGGTAGAAAAAAGTGTTTGTTGCAAAAATTTTGTAAATCTATACAACAATCTATGTATAACATATTTATGGATCGTTTGTAATCATTGCAAAATTAATTTCTAATATAGTAGTATTTTTTTAAAAATTTTTATCTATCAAATATAATAGCTAATGGCTTTTAATATAGCATTACTAGTATATTATTTGCTTGACAGTACATAAATAAAATTATATGAAATGTGTTGATGTATTTTCTGGAAGACAACTTTGGGGCATTTTCTGTAAATAAATATAGTACAAGATCAATATCAGCTTTCAACAGTATTTACAAGATAATTGTGGTTATTTTTTTTTTAACATCTTAATCGCCAATCCTAATTCAATGAATACATATAAGGTCTTGTTCTATTATTTCCTCACACTAATTGCAAGTTGTGATAAAGTAATTGAGTAGTTGCACATAATCTAAATATAAATAAAGATATTTCAATGTACTATTTAACTTTTTTTTCTAATTGCTTAATCATTGTAAGTTAATAATCATTGTTTTTTATAATCTCTCTAAAACTAATAGATTGCTTTGGAAATTAGAAATTATTCATGTATTTTTAAAAAGGGCCATTTTTTCCCTTTATAATATAGATGTAATCTGTTTGATTAGATTTTTTAATTCATTCCTCTTTCTAATGTAAGAATAATACTCTATAACGAGACAGCCATTTTATAACTAAACCATATTTATTATTTTATTTGAAATTCTTTGTATATGATTTCACTATTAAAACATCACATGACTACTAAAGTAGTTGGTCAAGGGATTAGTTTCAAAGGTCTAGTTCAGGAGTTTGCAAACTGCAGCTTATAAACTACATGTAGTTTTTGGTCCAATATTGTGGCTCATTTTATTATAAGCGTAAACATTTTATTTTCTCTTGTAATTTGTAAATAAATATTTTGATGATTCTAGGAGAGGAAAAACATTAAATTTTTTTAAATTCCATCTTATTATAGAATAGTAATTATATATGATGAATGTTTAAATATTAGAAATTTTGTAGATAAATCAAACCGTCGGAAGTAATTTTTTTGTTTTGTTTGTTATTTTTAAGAGAAATTTTATTTTCTTTAGAATGTATACAGATTCTATTATGTTCTATTCCTAGAATAAATGTTCAAATATATTAACAGCCATTCAGAAAATCATATTTTTCATGAATCTGTTTTTTTTTTTTTTATCTCTTTCCTTGTAGCTCTTTTATGGGGTGGGAAGATTCCTGACTGATGGTAGCCATAAACTAGAAACTAATACAGAGATATTGGATGAGTAGACACTAGATAGAGTTTTAAATGCATAAATCACTAGATAGAGTTTTAAATGTATAAACCTTTTGGCATCTATTAATTCCTATAATTTTATTAGGTGATACTAGTGTATGGAGAAAGTTATTATTGTAGGTAATTTACTGGTAAATGATTGAGAACAAAGGAATATGTGTCAAAATGAAGAATTTTGATGTCTTTTCTGGTTTAACATTAATATTGATATTTTAAAACACAAGATGGTTTGCAGTAATTATTTATAAAAAATTTATAGTGAGTGTTAATAAATATATTCTTATATTGTATCTAAGACAATTTGAATAATGATTACTGAAGTTGTAAAGCATAGAAGATATTGAAAAAATTAGGAGGTTTCTTTAATTGTGTTGAAGAAGTCAAAAAATTAAGGCAGTCTTAATATAAAACAGTACTAATAAATTTTGAAGTTTTTTTTTGCTATGGAAAACTATATAAAATATATTGCTGGGGATAAGGTATTAATCCTTTGTTTATGTTGAAAGAGAACTATAATGGTAACTACTAAATATATAAGTATTGCTTTTAAAAAACCAAATATGTGCTGATAGTGCAGGGGTATAGAGTGACAGACTCTAGTTGAAAATTTTAGAATTGATTCTCAGCTGAGTTACATAATTTTTTTTAAAAAAAGCCAGCTCAAATTAAGTGTAAAATGTCCTTTCTGCCAATAAAGTGCTTGAATGTTATGTGAATTTTTAAACAATTTATCCTTTTTTTAATATTGTTTTTCCACTATTTAAATCTCTATTATTTTTCCCTAATGTTTTTAAGGCATTTAATAATAATATAGCAATATTTAAACAATGATATAGTACTTTTTTATTATGTATTAGAAAAGGGCTATTACTAGTTTCTATTTATTGAAGCCATTTAAGGCTCCCCATTTTTTTGGAATGCAAAATATTTGAAAATTTTTAAGGTTTCTTCTATGATGTTTAACCTGACAACCTTTTCATTTCACAGACTTGTTACAACATTAATCTACTGTCCATGAAATATAGATTATTTCCAATATTAAATGACATTATATGAGCATGACAAATGTACCATTAACGAATAATAACATTGTAATCTCTTGATTAAGATTATAATTGATAAAGAGGATCTGGATCTGATTAATAATGCTTAAACATTTATTAATTTATAGTCAGTGGTACTTTGTTTCATACAATAAATTGACTGGTATCTGTTATTTTATGATGTTGGAAGACTTCGTTAAAAAGCAAGCTTTATAAGTAGATTTGTAAGAAAATAAAATTTGTTTTTCAGGTTAATATATTAATGTAAATACTTGTTCTTAAGCATAAACAAATTAAGACATTGCTTTTGCCTAAATTGGAGGGTTATTGTTAAATCAAAAATTAATTGCTAATAACCAATGTATAGTGGAGTTATATTTGAATAGGTTAGTCTTGACCTGCAATGAATGAAAATTTATATTTTGAAATAGATAAAATGACTATAGAAATTCTATTCAATCTTATGACCTAGATGTCTGATGTGCTTTAAGTTATGACATTTGTTGTACTATGTTGTAGGATCAGACAAAAAATTTGTTCATCTACTCATTATTAGGCAATCCTATAAACATCACATGATCACTATTTCGTATGCTTGCTCTTAACTGTTTATTAAAACAGGCAAAATTCTATCCATATTGCCACTCAGTGCAAGCCAGAATAATCACTGGATGCCAGAAGGCCTGTGCATAAAATCCCCATCTAGTTACTACTCGTCAATATCCCCAGACTAGTTTCTGGCTTGTGGCCATCGTCAGTGAGGAGCCTTAGATCTGAAAGCACTGCATCTAGATCTTAGGATCTAATGCAACCCTCCAGCAGCCATCTTTTTTCTCTACTTAATTACAAAACTATGAGACTTAAATTGAAAACACTATATTTTCAATCCAAGCTCATCAGCTTATATAGTCATATAGGTCTGAACTCAATTCAGTATATATTTTGGTGTCTTTGGTTTTTTAATAACCATTACTATCCTATTAGGCAGGATTGGTTTTATGTCAATAATGAACCAAAGACACCAAAATGTATAGGTACTGAATTGAGTTCAGATTATATGACTATATAAGCTGATGAGCTTGGATTGAAAATATTATAATGCTTTCAATTTAAGTCTCATAGTTTTGTAGTTAAGTAGAAATAAAAGGTTGTTGCTGGAAAATTGCATTAGATCCTAAAATCAAGATGCAGTGCTCTCAGATCTAAGGCTCCTCACTGACGTAAGCCACAAGCCAGAAACTAGTCTGGGGATGGCAATACGGATAGAGAGTTTTGCCTGTTTTAATATTAGGCAATCATATTACTATTTGTGCATTTATGCCATAAAATACTTATTTAATTGTTTGATAGAATCTACATTTGAATTGTATTTTAACATTAACTATTGGAAATCAAATTATCCTGGATACATTCTATAAGTCTAAATTAATTGTTTTATTATCCAGATAAAGCAGTAGAATGCTGAATATTTTATTTATTAATGGTTTTTTAAATTTAATTAATATTATATATGATTTTTAATATCTAAAATTTAAATAACTACAAATTTGATATGATGTATTTTTAATAGGATTAGAAATACATATAACTTGTAAGGGAATCTTGAAAGCATCAAAATAATATGTAGTTATAAATTAATGAGTAACTGAAAATTTAAGATTTAATTTCAAATTTTTTTGGATTATAGTGGCTATATAATATGTGTAATGGTTATTTAACATTTGAAATGCCTGGTATTTCAAATGTTACATATTAAGTCTGTATTCTGCCCATCCCTCTATGTATTTAAATGGATAATGTCCTATATGTGAGGGGCCAGTGTGACTTCAGGTCAACATGGGTATGACAACAATATTGGCATTAGCATGGGATTTGAGAATTCTACTATCGATGGTATGGATAGCTGAAGAATTGGAGGTTGGAGTGGGTTGAAGCCTATCATGAAAGTGTAAGGATTTACTTTCTTAATATGAACTGAGCGCTGATTATATATATGTATGGGAGATGGTAATCTGGACCAAATGATGAGTGCTGGTTTAGCACGAAATACATATATTGATGATTATATTTATCTTTTCTGCATGTGTGTGGTCATGTGTGTCAGTAGTATGAGATAGTGTGGATAGTGAAATGGCTTGAAGGTCTGAATTCAAATCCCCTATATCTGTAATGGTTATTTGTAGATTAGTGTTTGGACTAATATTGAATTTTTGAGGTTATTAATTTTTTTATTGCTTTATTACGATATTTTATTTAATCATTATTTGCTTTTGTTTTATTAGTATTGAATTTAAATTTAGTTGAATGTATGCATTATATAAACTAGTTTTGAAATAAACATCTGCTCTTCAAAAAGGAACAGTGACATGAGAAGGCTTTACTCATCATAGTTTCAACTGTTGAATGATATTTTTAAATGTTTACCACTTTTTTACTCCTTAATTAAAAATAATTTAATACTTAAAAGATTTCTTTATTAGCTGTTTTATTATATTAAAAGTACTTTGTAATAAAAATCACATTAATTTCAAAATAAAATTTGATTGATTTCAGTAAGTTTTATGAACTGTTGATTTTTTTAAAAAAAATATAAATTTGTGACTGTGACAAAATTAAAATGATGTATTTGTGAATTTACTTCTTTCAATATTGAATTTTGTTTTTTTATTTCCAAACATTTTAAATTTTTGTTCAAATTATTTTTTAGCTTATATACAAATTTTTTGTGTACTTCTATTTAATTATTGTCTGAACAATAGTTTTTAGAAGTCCATTATTTATAAAACAAATTTATATTACCTGTTATTATTCTAGGTGCATTCCGTTCTGTAATTGTAACTGTTATTATTATTACATGTTACATTCAAATATCAGCCTTTCATGCTAATTGTGCGTACGCTTTGCGAGTGTTAATAATAAATGAATACTTTCCTCTCATTCCTATGACTCAAACGCTTATATATGAGCAAATCTGAAGTACTGGCAAAGAAAGCGTGGCAATGGAAGTCACTTTAAATTACTATATATGATGTCTGAATGAATGATGTCGGTGAAATTATCTAGAATTTACTAAACGTCATTCCAACTGAAACTTAATAATATGTAAATAAGCATTTATTTTATATAGCATATGTAAACAATTGTATTACATTCAAACATCAGCCTTTCACGCTAATTGTGCATACGCTTTGCGAGTGGTAATAATAAATGAATACTTTCTCACCAATACAAGATATAGTATAATTTCACCGACGTCATTCATTCAGACATCATATATAGTAATTTAAAGTGACTGTTCCATCGTCACGCTTTCTTTGCCAGTACTTCAGATTTGCTCATAAATAAGCGTTTGAGTCGTAGGAATGAGAGGATTCCTTTTATTCCTGCATAATAAATACTATATCTTGTATTGGTGAGAAAGTATTCATTTATTATTAACACTCGCAAAGTGTATGCACAATTAGCGTGAAAGGCTGATATTTGAATGTAATACAATTGTTTACATACGCTATATAAAATAAATGCTTATTTACATATTATTACATGTTTAATTTTTATTCCTTTCAGAATTTTTTAATTAAAAAAAAAACTTTAAATCTTAAATTTGATGTATTAATTGATATTATTAGTATTTTTTTTTCTATTTGATTACAGGATTTAAAAGAAGAATGTTCTCGTAGTTCCAGTAGTTGTTGTAAACATGAAGCTATTGAAATCGAAAATCTAACTCAACTGTGTTGCCTTTCAGATTTGCATTCTGATGTCCAGTCTATATCCAAGTGCTTGCAAGATACTCTGCGAATTGAAGATATGTGTCGTGCAAATGAAATCTGTACATCATTCAGTGAGTGTGTATGTGATGAAAACTGTGCATATTTGTCACCACCCAACAAAAAATCATCTATAGACAAGAAAATATCAGAAGATTTAAGTTGTTGGTTGAAAATAAATCGCACTAATAATGATTTCTTATTACATAAAGAATGGCTACAGAACTCTTCAGATTCATTATCTTCATTGTCACAATTTCCTTTTTTTAATAACCTAACAAAAGATATTTCTCAATGGCTACGTCAAGAGAAGAAATGTGAGTTTTCAAAATCTAATAACTCTAATAGTTCGAAACTTGATGGAAAAAATATATGGTTGAAAGATTTTCCTAAACCAATTAAAAAAGAATTTGTTGCTCCTGTTTGGAATAAAATAATTGCATTTCATGAGAGTTTAGGTTTAAATGCTTGGCTTCGCCAAAATGAAAAATCTAAAAACAATAGTGAAATAACAGATCCCTTTACTGTAAAAATTTCATTAGGGGAAGTATCGGAAAACAAAGATGATCTCCATGTTTCGGAGAAGTGTGATATGAACCAGATGAAATTATTTGGATGCTCTCCTGACAAATCTAGCTGGAAACAGTGGCTAGCTATGAAGCAATAATTTTAGTTTTTATTAATATTAGTTTATATTGGTTGACAAGGGTTTTATTGTTTTAACAATTTTCTATTTTTTTTTTTTTTTGAGTTATAATGATAGAAATTTGCATTTATTGCATAGATATTGAAATTAAAAGACTTTTTTGCTTTTAGTAATTTATTAAAATTATTTAAAAATATAAAACCAATTTAGACCAATGATTGATTGGTTTATCTACTTATTTTGAAACTGAATGATTATTGATGTGAATTCACTGCATTGTTTAATTATAATGAATTGCTTATTTATTTGATATATGAAAATAGAGTGTGTGTGTGAGAGAGAGAGAGAATGTTGGTTGTATACATACATATGAAAATCATTTTATATGTATATACACACAAATTCTGGTACTATATATATAATTGATACACAGTATAATGTACATTTTTATATATAGTGATTATATACATAGATTTATGTAAAAAAATTTGAAAAAAATATGAAGTGTAAAAATTTGTATCGGTTCTTTTTTTAAAAAATAAATATCTATCTAAAAATAATAATTTTGCAGCTGTGTCTGAATTCAGAAATACATGTATTAATATTTTAAATGTAATTTTTTTTTAAAGAGATGCATAATGTAATTAATGTAATTTTCCATGCATTAGATTGAACACACTTTTTTCAGATACTGTAGTTTAATAACTAATAAGTTCATCGTCTTGGTAAATAATTTTATTATTATTATTAAACTTTCTAATATCAAAATATTGTTTGTGTTCCAACTTAAACAGTTATTAGAATTTCAGTAATGATATGGATTGATATTTAATGATTATTAAATGGATGTGTGTAAATATTTTTTTTTTTCTTTTAAGATTTTTTTTTATAGTATGCTTTTTTAAAACTTTTTTTTTTTGTATATCACACACAATTTTGAACCAATGTTTTCGATATTTAATAAAATGACTATTATGTCCGTGCTGGCATATAATTATTATGAGAATTTTTTAAAATAAAAATCATGGGATCTGAAAAATTATTTTATTGTTTTATACTAGTATAATAAATATTAGCTATTGATATATATAAACAGTAATAAAGAACATTTTGTAACATTAACAGTATTTTGTGTGGCTTTTTAGGAATTGATACGTGTACATTCATAGTACATAATCACATCTTTCTATTTTTAAATATAATAAATAAAACGTTTTTGAATACATATATATATAGCCTGAAATTTTTTATTTTTAAATAAAATTCTATGATTTAAACTTTTGATAATATTAAGAAAAGTTGAGTGAATCAGAAAATTCAAAAACATAAAATAAAATAAAAACTTATCAAATTACAATATCAAGATTTTAATTTTAAAAAAAAATGTTTCATTTGTAGAAAAGTTATTTAATTCTATTTTTGAATAAATTAAGCGACTTCTTTCACATCAAGCATTACTGTCAGATATTTTTTTAAAAATGTATCAAATTTTCATTGTAATAAAGTTAAAAGATAAAAGAATAACATTTAAGTCATTAAAAAATAATATTTTTCTAAACTAACAAATCATATTTTTCAAAATTTATATTTATTTACTCCATTGGAGCATTTTCAGTTTCTTATTCTTTGAGAAAAAAGAAAATAAACCCTACGTCAAATAATTAAAAAATATTTCAGATATAGATGAAATTTATCGGCTCCTCTCATGCATTTTTTTAAACATAGTATTTTTCTTCAAAAAAAAAAAAAAACCATCCGAGAGTTGGCAACTTTTGTTTTTTATTCGTAAATGATTATATTTTGTCATTTTAGCTGCAATTTTTGTTTGTTGACTCAGTAAGAGTAATTTCCCGAAAGTCCGTTTTATTTTTTTTGTTACAGATTTCTAAATGATTTTTAATTTTTTAAGTTTGCAAAGTTTTTGGAAGAAAACTGGGAAATTAACATATTGTTTATATATATAATAGTAAATCCCAAAAGTTTAATTGATCAATATAATAAATCAAGTACACCAATTCACAATTAAATCACTAACCAAAATCAGATTTACTGTCAAGTAGTTTTTCTACTGAACTAGGGTAAGGTTCTCAAGTGCAAAATAATACAAACCAACAGAATTGTAGTTCTTTTACAATCATGCTGGTTCAGCATGAAATGTATCTTGGGGGTCATTTGTCTTATTATATCTTTATTTATATGAATTTAAAAAGAATGGGGAAGTATGGAGGTGTTTATTGTATTTATAAAATTGTAGTTCTATGTAATCTGTTTCAAAAAAGAAAATTTTATTAAGATCATGATAAATTGATTAGGGATATTTTGTTTAATAGAAATTATAATAATAATAATATTTTTAAAAATATTAATATAGAAGAAAAATGATTTTATTTCTTCACCTTTTAAATTGTCTTGTAACATTTTAAGGATAAATCCTAATATTTTTGGTAATAAGAAAATAGCTTGGAGGAAAGATATTATTCCTAATTTATTGAATAATATAAAAAAAAGAAAATTGATAGTAATAGCATTCCTGGAATTATTTTTTTTTTTTATAAGAAATTATACATAATTGAAAGCAGTTTGAGCTTAAAGGAATGAATGAAAGTTTATAAAATAGAGTAAAGAATAAGTATCTTAGTTCTGCATTATATATCAATGAGAGAAATATAGGCTATAAGACTATTTGAGCAGCCAAGGTTTGTCTCTTTTGAGAAGGATGAAAAGAAAAAAATAAAGTTAGTAATTTAAAACTTTTTTTTAATAATTGGAATGTGAACTGGAATTGTGGAATGGTAGTATAGTACTGTATATATTTATGTTATTTGGCACTTGAGGTCTTTCTTGACAGGCAAATTTTTTAATTTGATTTTGGCTACTGATTTAGTTTTGAATTGGTGTACCTAGTTTAATATATATATATAGAGATTAACTTTTATTATAATATATTAAGGACTAAATGTATAAAGTATATTTTTATTATTTATAATTTTATATCTTGAAATAGTGCATTTATTTAATCTTATTTGTAAACTTTGCCAGACTTAATAATTTTTTCTATGTCATTATAGTAACATTAAATGTGACACAATATATACTAAAAATGGCCAGCTAAGTCCGAACAAAATAAGATACCATAATAATCTGAATTATTTGTTTTTTAAATATATTAAAACTGTGTTTTCATTTCATATTTAGAGGTTGTTAAAATGAAAGCTCAATTTTGATCCTCTGAATATTTAAATGGTGATTCTTATCATTTATAAATACATATAATCGATAGGTCGAATTCACTCCCTCATTTAAAATTACGTAAATAAACTAATGCTATCTGTCTTTTGAGAGTTTATTTACTTTATATAACTTATTGGAAGTTTTAGTTATTTCCTGTTCAATTACATTTTACATTTATGAATTGAAAGGGAGTTTTTTTAACCCTTTAGATTAAACAATTTTTTATTAATTTTTCTTAAGTGAAAAAAAAGAGATTTTATATAAATACAATTTATTCCCTTACTTCAAACACTTTTTAGCAAAAACATTTTTTATTGCATATATACACACTATTTGATGTATTTATATAAAATATTACAGCAAAATAAAGGAAGTGTTTGGATTTAGTGAAAAGAGGTTTTATTTGTTTATTAAATTTCCTTTGGCATTAAAAATAACTTTAAATTTATCAATAAATTTTTATTTTACTCTCTAGTTTTAAAAAAGGTATAGAATTGAAAAAAATAAAATATAAATGTAAACAATTATAAAATGATTTTATTCACATAAGTAAGTGCATTAAAAAGTAAAAAATACATTCTCTTCAGTTTTTATAGCAGTATTGATATTATGTGACCAAAGTATTTGTGTGTGAAGTTCTTTTTGTTTGGAAACGTTCAAAAAGTATTTCTAAGTATGAATGCTGTATGCTTTTATATTGGTAGCATAATATCAACACTTTAAAATGGAAGAAAATTTATTTTTTACATTTTAGTGCATTTATGTAAATAAAAAGCTTTTATTTAAAATTATAAATTTTATTTTATTAAAAATACAATAAAAGAAAGACATCTAATATTTTAAATAAATTTATTTTAAGATATTTATAATTTTAATAATTATTTTTATTGTTGATATAATATGTGTAGCAATAATTAAAAAAAAAAGTTATTAAAGATGTATGTATATACATATTGACACATTTTTATATTGTATCAGTAGCAGCTACTCACAAATGATTATGCTATTTTAATTTCATGAGGAGGCAAAAAACACTGGGGATGAGTTTAGTGAGGCTATTCAAGTCAATCTTTATTCAATAAATAAACACAGAAAACATGCTGATCTGTTAGTGTGTTATATTTGGTATTTTGTGATATTAATTTCTGCGACAAGTTTTAGTAAAGACATTTTTAAACATCTTAATTGCAGTTCTTTATCATATTTTATCCTCAGCTGTAGCTTCCCAATGAGAATCAAAATTGTACTTATATAGAGTGTATTTTTTATAATATAAAAAGGATCTGTCTAAGATGAAAACCATGCTTCTTAATCATCATAAAATACTTTTTTTTGAAAAGTCTTGCATTATTCATTCATTTCCCATGTCCAATCCAGTATGATTTTATAGTAGTATACTATGGTATCACATCTAGCAAGCTGAACTTATTGACTGACTATATGAATTTTTCATTATAGTTTTAGAATTTTTTACAGAATCATTTTTTTTAATGATTTTTTATGTCAGTAGAGTATTCAAGTATCATTTTCATACAATAAATTGTATTACTATTATAAAATATATTTGCTTTATTAGATATATGAAATGAATGAATATATATATATTATGGTGAACAAATTTAGTCGTAGTTATATAAGAATGCAAAGAAAATACCCTATCGTTTAACATGTTAAAAATAACACCATATTGGAATCTGTATCACCTCAACAAGATAGTCTGACTTTATACTTAAGCTACTAAGATATTTAAATTGGTTCATATTGTCAAGTTGATAACTATCCATCTTAAAAGTTGCTGAAGGTGCTTCATCCATTATTGATGGATAAAATATTTGAGTTTTTTAAATATTTTAAATGTTAAATACATTCTGTAGATGATCTTTTGTTGAGGATAACGCATAATGAGAAACCAGAAGACAAAAAGATGAGTTTGCTTTTAATGGATTCAAATTAAAAATTCCACTATCAAACCTGTATCTCATCTTGATGCATTTTTTGTGAACTCGTATATAAGCAACTTGAAAGACCATTATCATAAAAATTACAAAGTTAGATAGTACATATCCTTGTTTAATATTAATTTTCATTTCAAGTCTTTCAGTGTTTTCACTTGCTATAATGACACTTTCTCTCATTCCATCATGTAGAAGTTTTATAATACCAATAAATTTTGGTGGATTGTCATTTAATTTCAAATAGTTTCAGAAATGATGATCAAATCAATGAAAATATTATACAAATCATGTCTGTTACTATCTGTTTTTTTATTTTTTTTTGGTAACAAAAACCATATCTGTAGTGCTGGCTTCTCTAATTTTAAAAACCATATATTATTAGAAGCAATCTATTTAACAAAAGTATTAAAAGTACTTTTGCTGTAGTTAATAATATTCCATAATAATTACTGCATTCTTGTATTTTCTTTATTTTACAAAATTGGAGCAATAGAACATTATTAAGATCGGTGTAATTTACAAGCTTAAAAATTGTAATATTTTTTGAAACTAATATATTATCACTATTTAACTGTAGGTTTCTCATCAAAGTCTGTCGCCTTTCTATTTACGATGGAATCGATAGAGTGTATACATTATTAAGCTATCATTTTATTTCTTGTTTCATTATCAAAAAAATGATCAAAATATTCTTTTATATATTTGAAATATATATGAGAATGTCATTGATAGATTTAATATGTTGTTTTTCAGATCCATATATTAATTTTAATGCATCAAAGAAGTAAATTCTGAAATCACAATTAATAAACATCCATAATTTCTTAGTAATTTAATTTATCAATCATTTTAAATCCTTGTCAGTTGTTGCCTTTTTTTAAATTTGTATATTGGTTATGAAGCTAGCAACTTATTATTCTGACAAACAGAAAATGCTGACATTTCCTTTTAATCAAATGGCTAATATGTTCATTGTCAGACAACAATTATGGTTCATTTTAGTCAATAGGATAGATTTATTCGTATTTATGATACATTCCTTAAATGATTTATATAAGTCTTAAACAACGTGGCAATCCTGAAATGTTTGAATTAGTAATTTTATAGTAATTGATATTTAACACAATCCAAAGAATGAACATAAGTTTTTTAAATTATGATTGGAATAAGAACTTTTTATTTTATAGGATTCTAATATATGATGATCAACAATTATGTCTGTGTATGTAGATAATTTATATTAGTGATATTTTTTGGGGCATGGATTGATCATAATTGTTTTATAGTGATATAATAATCAATTCATCCAATGATAACAAATCATTGGAATTTAATTTATGAATATCATCCAACTTTTGTTCAATTTATCCATTTAATGATAATGCTATCCAGCAAGAAATAAAAGTTCTCTTTGAATGTACCAGAACCTATGCACTAATAAAATGAACAAAGTTTAATACTATTAATTACCCTTTTATTGAAGTATCTAGAAAGTCCAAAAATAAAAGATTCTAAATTAGATCTTATAGTAAATCTAACACTATATTTTCTAAATCAGGTCTGGCCAACCTAAATGTTTTTATGGGCCATTTTGATTGCAAGTTACCTTTTCATGGCCCACATGCCATTATTTCTACTTTTGTAGTGTGGGTATGAATTTTTGTATGTAGAAAATTTTAGAGAAACAACCCCAAGAGAAAATTTTGGCTATATCAAAACCTACCTGCTTTTAAAAAATACAAATAATTGTTATATAGAGTTATTATTTATTTTTAATGTACATAAATATAAAAATTAAAGCAATATTTGTTTTTCTCTTATCTCAATTTTTAAAAATCTATTTGTATGTTTGTTCTTGTGCATTTTAACTGATTTTATAGATTTTTATTGGTTAATGAAGCACAATTTTTATTTTTTGAAAAAAATATTTCATAAATATAAGCACTAAAAGTCTTAATGCAAAATTTCTTGAATTGGGGTATTTTTCAAATGTGACATGTATGTATTATAAAAATGTGTTTTTGATGTTCCAAAAATGTGTTTTAATTCAGCATTGAACTATAAGTTTATTAATTCCATTTTAGGTTTTTAGAAACAGTATGCATGTTAACATGAAATGGGAAAAAATATTTTTTTAAATCTGAGAAATGACTATTAAATGTAGATAATAGTCTTTATTTCATAGGCATATATTGAGAAATTTTTATCTTTACTGAAGTTATTTAACAGATGGAAATTATTATTATTAAGTTGCTTTTTCCCCTTATATGTCAAAGCATCAGCTGGGAAGTGAACCCGCGATGTCTGCAAGCAACTGCTTGCTTGCAAGGCAGCTGCGCTGACCTCTCGCCTACCAACGCTTGACTATTATTATTTTGACTTTCAAATAGCAATTTTTTGTGAACTGCATTTGTGCAATCTCAAGCATTGAGTATTAGATTCTCCCTTGCAACTCTTTATTGACTTTATTTCTTCTGTAATATGTACTAAAAAACAAATCTGACAACTAAATATTACTTTTTAATTCAGGAAAACATTTTTTCTTTTTCAATTGTGAATATATAAAAAAAAATTTCAGACACTTTAGCATTGGTAAAATATATTGCTATATTCTGAATCTAATAAATTAAGGAATTTCTTAAGTTGCCGATGCTGAAGCAACTGTGAATTAAATGTAATTGACTTTTTATAATGATATTCATAATATGATTAATGGATAATACTTGTGCACATAAATTTTGCTGATTTTGTAGCTCCCTTGTTATGATCATAGCCAAAGTTTCATCTGATATTCCTGAAAGTGGGTTCGAAATTTTCAGTAAGATAATATTTAATTGATTGGAAAATATTTTTAGTGGTATTTTTAAAATTTAAAAGATTTAGCATTTCTTCAGGTATTTGAAGGTAATCATTTATACTGTGAACAAATATTACAATTTTGAGCTGTGTTAGAAATATTTGTGCTCTTGTCGAATACCAGAACATAAGCTTTGAAATTCTATATTCGATCTCATGAACAGTTGAATTTCAGCTGCAATGTCATTAGTATGATAACGTGGTTTAGTATGATAAACTGATGCTTGAAAATATTTTTCTTTTTTCTGGCAAAACATTTTTAAATTGGTTTTTAAACACTTTAATTAATTCATTTGAAAATGCCTTTATTATTATTATTATTTTTTTGCAATCAGAAAGGCAACTGAATGGCTTGCTTTCACCATGTTGAATGTTTATTGTAATGTACTGAATGCTGTTTGCTGAGCCATTATTCAGCATGACTGTAAATGTCTTTTCATGTTATGTTCCTTGAATATGTTACACTAAAACTGCAAATTAAACATATTCAGAATAATATATGAAGAAATAATCTTTCCAATTATAGAGTATTATCTGTTTACATATTCACTTTTTTTTTTTAAACTCACTTTGAAAGAAATAATTAGTTCATGAATATTTCATAAATGATAGATAAACACTGAAATAATTAAATTTTAATGTGAAATGCTTGTATTAAAATTAATAGTGAATCTATGAGAACTTATGCCCGAAAATATTTACTATAATTTTCATGAATGTGATATTTGTTTTGCTAACCTAATATAATTTTTAAGTTCACAAATAAAAATTTATTTGCTTTACCTTATTCAAATTTCACAATTTTTCAAAATAATTCAAATATCACGTTCTCTCACATTTAATATACAAAGCACAGTTTTTGTAACTCTTGTTATTCTAAATATTAAGCATTTTTTTTACAATATATTTGCTCACAAATATGAACATTTTTAGCTGGTGTGGCCACGTGCTGGAGTGTTATGTGTGCACTGCATCTCTGTCATTGAAGAATCACGATTGACTGACTAAATATGGAATATATATTGACTGACTAATATGGAATATATGTGATAATAGAGTTCTAATCTAAAATTACTTTCGTCTATAAAATAAATTTTATAAGATTAAAATGTATCTTTTTTTAAAAAAAATTAATTTTAATTCTTATGGTGCTAATTCACCATAAGAATGGTAAAAAGAAATTGAAGAAATTTATGGGTCACAAGTTTCGGGCCGTATATGAGTTAGCCAGGTCTTGTTGATCTATACTTTCGGGAAAAAAAACCTTGCACATCTCCTTGCTTTATCAAACTTATTCTGAAAAATGATTTTCACTAAGAGCAACTATATCGATGTTAACTCTCTTCCAAATCTGATTTTTAAAGAATTTGCACCAAATGATTTAGAAATTGATTTTACAATTATTTCTATTAACAATAATATTTAAACAGCATTAAACTGTTGCACATGCGCTTTTGGATTTTAAATATAAAATGAATGATTACTAACACTTCAACCACATGATAAAGTCTTTGGAAAAATAGAATGGCCATCTATCTTTTTGAACCCAAACGCTTTTGTATGGGCGAAAATCCAAAGCACATGTGCAACAGTTTAATGCTGTTTAAATATTATTGTTTATAAAAAACATTGCGCTATATAAAATAATTGAATTATTTTTATTGCAAATAATGAATAACTCTCTAGGCATAACAATTTAGCCAAATATGTATATACGCCACACCATTTTTAGAGTCCCACTTCTTGTGTAGATAGCAAGACTTTTTAAATAAGTTGATTAACAATTTTTGCCAAGCTGAAATTTTTAACCCATTATCCAAGTCCAATATGACATTAATAATTGTACTGTCTCGCAGCAAGATCACAACCAAGGACTTCCAGTTTACTAAATTTATACCTGGCATTGATTTCTTAATGCTTGAGGCTTGTTTTAAAATAATGAAAATTTGAATGTTTCACAGACTACTACTATTTGTTAGTATAGGGAAATGACTGATTGGCACGAGAAGCTCATGCTATTGGGCCCTAAACTAATTTCACTGAAAATACCAAGAGAAAGAAGTGACTTAAGATTACAAAGCAGTAGAAGCTTCCCTTGGTTGGCACAGTTGACTCAAAATATATTTCATGGATGAGGAAGATTGACTAATTCCCATGCCAATTGTCATTTGATGTGTGAACATAAATTACTACACATACTTCAATTACTATTTAGAATGCACTCAAAAAATGAATTTTATTTTGGAAAGAAAATGGATTGTTCTAATTTAATTCTTTTATTTCTTAATAACTAAACATTAAACACAGGATAAAAACTAGTTTAATTATTTACATTTATTTGAAATTCTATTAATACATCATTATATCACTATGATCATTTAAAGAAAATACACTTTAATAAACACGGAAATGACTAATTTGTTTTTTTACACTTCACTTTATTAATATTGTAGGTTTTGTATAAGCATAACATTTAGTACCAGGGCCTCCTCTGGATGAAGTAATTAGAAGTAAAACAAATGACATATGTGTATATATAGTAGCAGATGCTTTATTAGGCTGCTGTCTAGATCCACATGGAATAATGAAAATATTTAAATATTAGCAAATTGCGAATAAAAATTTCTTTAGTTTTAAACTGACTTGTGTTTTTTCATTTAAGTAGTTCATACAAAACCATACAAATTTTGATTATTCTTAGCTAAAGGATACTTTCAGATTGAAAAGTGCTAAAAACACAGCAATTGACAAAGTAATGCATTCTTTGACCATAAGTGTCAAAGCTGACTTTTATTTTAATATCACTCAAGTTATCCAGCAATTAATGTTATTTTTATTTTAATGATGTATTGAAGGTTTTTTTTTTCATGTGTCATAGCATCTGCCGGGACGCGAACCCACAACTGTCTGCAACCAACTACTTGCTTGCATGGCAGCTGCGATACCTCTCGGCTAACAACGCAAGACATGTATTGAAGTTTTCAATCTGCAATGGACTATGTGAAGATTTATTACATATCTATAAAAAATAAATGAATTCATACTTCAAAATTGGGATTTTGAAAAGTCTTGTTTTCGTTCAATAATACTAGTACATTCTAGAACTGAAGATCTACAGATCAATTTGCCAATTGTAGATCATGATCTGAATGGCCATCCATTAGATTATGTTAATATTGTGAAATTATTCCAATTCATTTGCAGATTAAGAGGAAGGAGCTATTATTTATCAAAATTTTTGTAAATTATATTATCTGTCATTTTGTTTTAATGAACTCGTACTGTCTATTAGAATAAAATTATCATGGGTAAAAATAGTCGAGGATGGGATTGAATCTTCGATATCTTTTATTTATGATATAAAATTCAAAACTTATTATGCAAATTATTAGCAATAAAAAAGTAACAACTTCTAACTTTGTTGTACAAGCTATGAACTAGCTATTAGTCAGAGTTAGTTAATTTTAAGTTTCTAAGTATAATAATTTAAGATTGAATTAATTCTTTGAAATAACTTGAAAAGATCTTTGCACTTAAAATTAATTTATATAAAAAACTGTTGGTCTTTATTTTGTGTTTTGTTAGTTCTGATTAGAATCTTGAATCGTATATTTCTCACTTTTTAACCCTGTATATATTTTAAAAATTAATTTTAGCTAGAAATTTTTTTCCCACCAATTTCTTAAATCTTCATAATATGCCCTATAAAAATCCCTATAAATTATTTTTGCCCAAATTGAAAATTACACAATCATGCGTTGCAACCCCCCCCCCCCGCACAAAATTTTTTACATTTCTCGAATATCTAAGCCTCACATTGATATATAATGTATTCTATAAGATCAAAAATAACTTAACATTTGTGTATTAAAACAACAATAGAATATTTTCCTTATACATATTTTACGAGCATAGTAAATATGCCATCATTATTATGGAAATTTGGTAGTAATATGAAAATATATAACCGTAAACTCCTCCTCACTCAATAGCTTTATTATATTTATGTAATGAATATAATGTTATATCATGCCTCATATCAAATTTTTAACGTATTTATAAATGTGGTTTAACTCTACATATAAAAACTGCTACAGTAAAGACCTATATAAATCGGCGTATTATATTTGATACAGATTTATAATTAGTACTTCAGATAATCTAAAATTATTCTCTTGTCTATCAAGCATCACTAATGCGATTAATGTTAAAATAGTTTCAAATAATAAAAAATAAATTCTCAAATATTTTATTTTTAATTCAAAGGAAAGAAGATAAATGTGAAGATGATATATTTATTTTGCAATATGATTTTTAGAGAAACCTAATGCTGAGAAATCTAAGGATTTTGAGTGCTGTGCTGGTAATTATTTTAATTTGCAACTAAGTTGATGTTAAATCTTGAATATTTCTGATTAGTCATTTTTTTGGAAAGAGCAGATTGATTTAATAATAAAAGATGGAATGCTTGAAAATTATTGTTGAAAGATAAATGTGAAGGAAGGAAAAAAAATCTTGAAAAGACTTTGTATAGAGGAGGAATTTGAGTTACTTTTGGAATATGTTAAAACAATAGATTTCAAGTAATATTTACCAAGGCAATAAATCTAAAGCATGTGTGGTTAAAAATGCGAAGGAAGGGACCTCTACAGGTCTTAATCACAAGCTTACGCATTTTTAACTGCACAGGCTTTAGGTTTATTGCCTTGGTAAATATTACCTACATAATCAATATGCCGTAAAATATATTTATAATCGATTTTAAGAATCATTTATTCAAAACATGAAAGTGGAGATATTTTTGAGATTATAAAAATAGATGTTAGAGGGATATTATTTTTTTTGTTTATTTCGATGAATTGATAAATGACTATAATTTTGACAATAATGGAGTTAGCAAAATGATTTTAAATAAGCATTTATTTTATATAGCGTATGTAAACAATTGTATTACAGTCAAATATCAGCCTTTCATGCTAATTGTGCATACGCTCTGCGAGTGTTAATAATAAATGAATACTTTCTCACCAATACAAGATATAGTATTTATGCAGGAATAAAAGGAATCCTTATTCCTACAACTCAAACGCCTATATATGAGCAAATCTGAAGTACTGGCAAAGAGCGTGACAATGGAACAGTCACTTTAAATTACTATATATGTTGTCTGAATGAATGACGTCGGTGAAATTATCTAGAATTTATTAAACGTCATATGTAAATAAGCATTTATTTTATATAGCATATGTAAACCATTGTATTACGGTCAAATATCAGCGTTTCACGCTAATTGTGCATACGCTTTGCGAGCGTTAATAATAAATGAATACTTTCTCATCAATACAAGTGCTGTGTCTTATGACCAGCAAGTAAATAAATGGACAAAGGCAGAATTGAGATGGTAAAATTATAGTTTAATACGGTTAAATTTAACTATATACATAGCCTATTATAAGGCGAAATAAAATAATTAAAACTCAGAACATACTCGGAACGTTTTCAGAACAATTAGAACAGGTTATGAGGGTTTATATACCCCTCAAGACTTCTGGAGTCTTTTGCATTCCTAACCATATATGGTGTTTTCACTTATGTTTTTACATACAGTATTTTCACGTTTCTTACCATATATGGTATTTTACATAGTTTTCTGACCCTATAAGGTCAGCTAAGCTTTCTATTATTATACAACTGTCTATGATTTAATAACATTGTAATTTTTACACATTGTTATACTTAATTACTATACAGTTATTTTACATTTTTATTTATACATTACTTTTATTCTACGTTTACATATTCGTTATATTTATACAATTATTATTATTTACATATTCATTATACATTATGTGTTTATACCTTGATCTTGAATACTGCACTCCTCCCCCACTCCAGAAGTATGGTTTTTCACCTAACATAGTCTGTGAGTTGAGACGGTTGCTGGCGATCTTTGCTGTGCTATGCCAACTTACTGTTTGTTGGTGGCTGTTTCGATGCGCCAATTTTTGCTGTGCTATAGGTACTTTCCGGAGTTTTGTTACAATAG
Source organism: Epiperipatus broadwayi (assembly GCA_028023455.1). Classification (NCBI taxonomy): domain Eukaryota; kingdom Metazoa; phylum Onychophora; class Udeonychophora; order Euonychophora; family Peripatidae; genus Epiperipatus; species Epiperipatus broadwayi. The sequence continues at coordinate 1,877,310 of JAQFVV010012429.1, read as the reverse complement.
GTTTCCTCTGTCTCTTAACTCTATCTCTACAGGCAAGGTTTTTAATTTTCTTGGTTCTTTTTTGAATAAGCTGGGGTAATTATTTTTGACTTGCGATTCTATGTCGATTTTTTTTATAACGCATATTTTTATGCCTAGGGGCACGAACCACTCACGGCCAATGATCGGGTTAATATCTCCTTTCACGATATATATTGGTAGTATTTCTTTAGATTTCGTTGTTTCTACCTTTACATTTGCAACTCCTAATATCCTTATGGGATTTGTATTAGCATCCCAGACCTTGAGTCGAGTCTTTTCTATCCTTGGAGGTAATTTCAAATTCTGGATTAGTCTTCCCCAATCTTTACTCTTTATCAGCGATATTCCTGCTCCGCTATCAATTTCCATGCTTAATGGTTTGCCGAATAATTTTACATTCAGTATAATTTGATCGGGTTCGTTTATAGTAGCAATTTTTATGTAGCTACTTTCCATCGCTTCGCACGTAATTTCTCTGTTCGGCTTTGTATGGTGGTGCCATCTTTCGGGATATTCGGTTATTTTTCGATGACTTTCATTTTCTGGTAAACTGCATTCATGGGCTTTGTGACCGATTTTTCTACATCGAAAACATTTAATTTGTTTATCGGTTTTGGGTTTAACTTTAAACGTTTTAAATATTGTAGTTTGAAGTGGTTCTGTTTTCGTAAAACTTCTGAACTCTCTTGCTTGGTCAAGCTACAATTCATACGCTGTTGCACATCTGATAGATTCTTTGTAAGTTACATCTCTTATTGCCAGTAAGATTTGCCTCAATTGATCATCATTTATTTTATATAATAACTGTTCCATAAGGGCTTCGTCTAAATATTTACCGTAAAGGCATGGCCTTGCCATCTCTCTTAAACCAATGTCATATTCTTTTATTTTTTCATTCTTTCTTTGCCTTCTGCTTCTAAAGTGCAATCGAGCAATAAACTTGGATGGCTGGGGATTGAAATATTCATTTAGCTGTTTTATGAGCTCATCGTATTTCTGTGTCTCCGGCGAATTTTCACACAGTTTGTTAGCTATTTCGATTACTCTTTCGCCTGCAAAGCAAAGTAATGAGGCTACTTTTACAGTATTCTCCATAATACTATTTAGTATAAAGTAGTTTTTTATTCTCTGAATATACAGTGGCCAATCACTCGGATTTTGTACATTAAATTCGCAAATAGAAACTTGCGTTATGCTCGCTAATGAGGCTACTTTTACAGTATTCTCCATAATACTATTTAGTATAAAGTAGTTTTTTATTCTCTGAATATACAGTGGCCAATCACTCGGATTTTGTACATTAAATTCGCAAATAGAAACTTGCGTTATGCTCGCCATTTCTCTGTTGATTCAAATCCACTTGCTGTTTAGGCAATTATTTCAAGATTTGATCCTATGGTAACCAAGCCAATTTTTAATGCAGTTCCATTCCTGTATTACTGCCACTTTCTTTGATTTGATTCCTGTGCCGACTGCGCCAATATGCTGTGTCTTATGACCAGCAAGTAAATAAATGGACAAAGGCAGAATTGAGATGGTAAAATTATAGTTTAATACGGTTAAATTCAACTATATACATAGCCTATTATAAGGTGAAATAAAATAATTAAAACTCAGAACATACTCGGAACGTATTCAGAACATTTCAGAACAATTAGAACAGGTTATGAGGGTTTATATACCCCTCAAGACTTCTGGAATCTTTTGCATTCCTAATCATATATGGTGTTTTCACTTACGTTTTTACATACAGTATTTTCACGTTTCTCACCATATATGGTATTTTACATAGTTTTCTGACCCTATAAAGTCAGCTAAGCTTTCTATTATTATACAACTGTCTATGATTTAATAATATTGTAATTTTTACACATTGTTATACTTAATTACTATACAGTTATTTTACATTTTTATTTATACATTACTTTTATTCTACATTTACATATTATATTTATACAATTATTATTATTTACATATTCATTATACATTATGGGTTTATACCTTGACCTTGAATACTGCAACAAGATTGCCAATACTTCAGATTTGCTCATATATAAGCGTTTGAGTTGTAGGAATAAGAGGATTCCTTTTATTCCTGCATAAATACTATATCTTGTATTGGTGAGAAAGTATTCTTTTATTATTAACACTTGCAAAGCGTATGCACAATTAGCGTGAAAGGCTGATATTTGACTGTAATACAAAATGATTTTAATAAAAGTAACACATTAACTGATATATCAGTTTTTACAGAAAGAATGATTTTTACAAAATGTTAATTGGCTGATGGAATTTATAGAAAGTTTAAGAATGAAACAAATCTTATTACTAAATTAAAATACCAAGGGTAGATAAAAGATTAGATGTAGTAGTTTAGCAAAAAGATATAAAACTGAATAGAGCTTTTAAACATTTGTGAAATTAGTTAATTGTAATGGAAATAATAAAGAAGTCGAGCATTGGTGGCCTAATGGTTAGCATAGCTGCCTTCCAAGCAGCTGGTCCGGGTTCGCTTCCCGCTCAACGCATTTAATATATGAAAAAATAATAAAGAAACAGCAATGAATAAACTGATTTTCTTTATTGATAGGTTATTTTGTCCATTCAAGTTCATGAAAATTATTTTTTCAATAAAAAAAAAAAAAAAGATAACTGCAGAAGGGATGCTGGATTGAATATACTTAGAAATGAATTGAAATTATGAAGAGTGAAAAAAGAAGCAAGAAATTGATTTGACAATTTAAAAAAGACAATTTTTTTTTGTTAGCATCCCCCCCCCCCTTAAAATCGTCAGCTTTTTTTTTTTTTCAACATAAAAGGAAAAAGATTAAATGGACAAACATTTGTTTATTAATGCAAATTAAAAATTTTGCTTTAGTATGATTAAAATTGCAGTGTAATTCAATTTTCTATAACTCATTTTTTTGATATCAATGAAAAATTTAGGCTCAAATAATATTTTTAGTCAAGCATTGGTGGTCGAGATGTCAGCGACAGCCACTTTACAAGTAGTTGTCCCGGGTTAGCAGATTCGCTTCCTGGCTGATGCTATGACACATGAGAAAAAAATAATAATATTTTTATTTAATCTTGAATTTTAAAATTAAAAAAAAAGTCAATTATCAAGTATGTTTGACAGGAATATTTGTTTCTTATTCTCTTTAGAATTTGTTTATAGTAGTAAGGCATGCTATTAATTGTTCCCCTGCAAAATAACAATAGAAGAGAAATTGAAAATGTACTTTAAAAAATACATTTCAGTTGATTATATTTCTTTTTTTTTTTTAAAAAAAAATGAAGGTGTAATGAAACAGCAATTACTTAAATTAAAGAAAAAGCTGGAATATTAAAGTTGAAATAATTTGTGAACTATTATAAATGATTGTCTCTTATAAATATAGAATAGTACGTTTTCTCCAAGGCATATTTTAGTAATTGCATTAACGGACAGCTTTGATTATGTATGAAGTATTTGTATTTGCTAAAAATAAAACAATTTGCTGTTAAAATTTCTCTTCAGAATTGAACTGCATTTAATTAGATATGCATTAAAAAAGTAATTGTGCCAAAATCACATTTAAAATAACATTGTACGCACTTCATATAGTGTCTTGATACTTACTAAGTAATAGAAATGGTCAAAACTCTCCATATAGTAGTGTCATTCAATGCAAACCAGAGTAATCAATGGATGCAGGAAGATTTGTGCATAAAATCCCTATCTAGTGCCTACCCATCCAATATCCCTACATTAGTTTCTAGCTTGTGGCTTTCATCAGTGAGGATCTGAGAGCACTACAGCTAGATCTTAGGATAAAGCTTTGATTCTAAAATAAAAACAATGTTTTCACTGATGAAAGCCACTAGCTAAAAACTAGTCTGGGAATATTGGATGAGTAGACACTAGATAGGATTTTATGCACAAACCTTCTTGCATATTGAATGAGTAGACACTAGATAGGATTTTATGCACAAACTTTCTTGCTTCCATTGATTCCTCTGACTTGTACAGAGTGGTGTATGGAGAGTTTTGTCTCTGAAAACCAGCTTGTGTAAGCATAAAGAATGGTGATTGTGTGATTATAGAGGTAGAATAAGAAAAACAGTATTGGATTATCTGGGGTCACGTGGCATTTTAATAGTTTCATGATAATCCTAACTAGATATAGACAATTAAGAACATTAAAATATACAGATGTGTGCTGGCATCAGATTTATATTAAAGAATGGATTTATGACAAAACATTAAGATGTTTTTGAATCTCCAATTAGTATCTTAATAATAAAGAAAATTGAATGCTGACTGCTGGAAGAAAGGTAAATTAGATCCTAAAAATGAAGATGCACTGGATCCAAAACTTCTCATTGATAAAAGACATGAGCTAGAACTAGTCTGAGAACATAGATGGAATAGCAGAACTGAAATAGGAAATAAATGTTATTTAAAGCTATTGAATAATATGAAGTCACAGTATTTGTTGAGTTCATATATATCTTTATTATTTTTAAATTACTTATAAAGCAAAATTACTAGCAAAAATTTAATCCAGGGAATATTACTGCATCCAACTGCTTCTCATTTGTAGCTAAGAGTAAGTATAGAAAATAAAATAAGTGAACATAGTTCCTCTAGCATTATTAAATTTTTACTCTGAAACTAAAAACTAAATATAATTTAATTTGAAAATTTTTAAAACAAACTAACTGAATTATATTAATTTCTAAAGGGAATATTATTCAATATCCAAAATAAAACTTTAAAATTCTATTATTAAATATCTATGTAAGAAAGATATTTATGAAAAAAAAGAAGAAATTAATATGGTATTTCTAGGTTTACTTGACTTAGTTTATTACCATCTGTACAATTATGGGTTAAGGTTTTGAGGCTGAGTTTTGTTTTTAAATCCTGGTGCCCTTTTTGATGTCTACATTAGTTTATCCTGTAACAAAAAGTATCTAAAGTATTTATTGGCAGGGAATGATTAGTTTAATTACTTATAGTCTAGCTAGCTATCTGAAAATTATTATTTTTTTAGATTTACACAGGATATTTATTATTTTCTCAATAGTAATTAACAACTAGTTCTATCAGTATAAAATTTACACACATTAGCTTAAACATGTTCAAAAATGAATACCTGTGTGATTTTGATACAATTGTTTGCTGGTGAAACCAGATGACTATTCTGGGAATTAAATTGTCACTTCTTGTATATATATTTTTGATTATCCTCTTCTCATTCATGATCCTGAGATATGTTCACCTATATATGTTTTAAAGATCTCTATTAGCAGTTACATTCATTCTCTAACAATATAGTTTTATCTTCTTTATGTATCTAGAATTTTTCATAATTCTATCTTCCAATATTCACTTACTCTGTGTATTTATAAGGTTATTTTAATAGCTTTGTTTTATGTCACCTATATGTTTTTAAAATGTCTATTAGCAGTTACATTCACTCTCTAACTATATTGTATTCTTCATTTTTTTATGTTCAGAATTTTTAACAATTTTTATCTTCTGATATTAACTTTTTCTATGTAGTGTTTACTAATTTTCATTTTATCTAATAAATATCGTTTCCTAATAATTTTAATAGCTTTGGTTTTTCTTTTTATACATCCCCTCCCCCTTCTTACACTTTCCTAGAATCAAGTTGTTGTTTTTTTATCTAGAAATAAAATAGACTAGGCGGATCCATTCTACTTTTGCTCCTTATTAAAGATAGAATGCTATTTATTCATAGCTTAAAATTAATTTGGTTTGTTTCTCTTAAGTACATATACATAAAACAATGCTAATTTCATGATTACAATTCTGCTCAAATATTAAAAGGTGGTTATAAAAAGTTAGATACTGTCTGCATTCTTCTATAATTGGTTATTAGTTTAATAGTTTTCATCTAGCTAGCATATTAATTTCATTCTAAATTTCCACCAATATTAGCAAGGGGAAGTTTATAAGCATCAAAAACATAAAGAATAGATGGGCCCATTCTATTCTTAATCCTTGTTAAACATTGAAAGCATTATTTATTTGCAGCTTTAATTACATATGCATTAAGTTATTCTAATTTCATGTTTAAACTAAATAGAATATTAGATTAAAATTTATAAAGAAGCATAAAATATATAGTTTTTAAAGTAACAAATTTTGTTATATGCATTTAATTATAAATTAAAAGTTTAACACTTGTTACATATGTAATTACATAGAAGGAAATTAACCTTCAAACCTGTGTTGTTCATTTTTAATATATAAATCTATGCACACTCGGCTTACATAAATAAGCTCTAAATACAAGTGATTCACTTGTATTTTTAAAACTTTTACTGATGGGTGAGTATGCATAGATTTATATACTAAAAATGAACAGTGCAGGTTTGAGGGTTAACTTCTTTTTACGTAATTATATGCATTTAAATACAGTGCTTAATTTTTATTACAGATACTATGCTATTACTATCTTAGATGTAATTGCCTTTGTGTGCAATGTGCACAATTTAAAAAGCTGTAATGGCATAAATATTTAAATTTTCCCTTAATAGTTTAATTCAGCTCAAGATCCATGAACGATAACTCGGTTTTATCTCATCCAATACTCAAATTTTTATTCTAATACACCATACAATTTTACTTATGATTTAGTTTTACAATATTTTGTAAAAAAAAAAAATCTGGAATTCTAATACATAATATTTTAATGTAGTATTTAAATAATTTACTATGTTTTCTCGTCTTAAATACTTTTTCTTTCTTCTTAATAGCAAACTATCACAATGGTGACAAATATTACCTCCTTATCATAGTACTGTATTTTATTACTAAACCTTAAAACATCACATGATCGCTATTTCCCATGCTTGCTCATAACTGTTGTTAAAATAGGCAAAACTCTCTCTATACAGTAGTGCCATTCAAAGCAATACAGAGTAATCAATGGATTCCAGAAGGCTTGTGCATAAAATCCCTATCTAGTGTCTACTCATCCAATATCCCCAAACTAGTTTTTGGCTTATGGCCTTCATCAGTGAAGAGCCTTGGATCTGAGAGCACTGCACCTAGATCTTAGGATCTAATGCAACCCTTCAGCAGCCATCTTTTCTCTCTACATAACTACAAAACTATGAGACTAAAATTGAAAACACACAAATAGGATGAGTAGGAACTAGACAGAGATTTTATGCACAAGACTTCTGGCATCCATTGATTACTATGTCTTGCTTTGAGTTGCACTACTGTATGGAGAGAGTTTTGCCTATTTTAACTTTATTACTAGTTATCTAACTTGCTTTTTGGGAAGAAAATGAAGACAAAACAGAAACAAATTGATAAACTCATCATAATAAATAATTAAATAATGGTAAACTAAATAATAAAGGGAAGAAATAAATTATTTCTCAGTTATGTTATTATAATTTATATGACTTTATTAGAATGATAATGGCTTAAAAGAAGAAAAACATAATGTAGACTGATTTTATTGAAAATTTAATTATTAATAACTTTAATATTGTCTAAGTATTGATAATGTATTAACATGTTAAATATGAATTATTCAGAAGTGAAATCAGAGAACCTTAAAGCGTTGTTAGCCAAGAGGTCAGCGCAGGTTCGCTTCCCGGCCGATGCTTTGACATATGGGAATTTTTTTTTTTTTTAAGTTGGAGGATGGAACTTTTTAAAAATAATAAATATATTTATTAAATAGTGAAATATATATTTATTAAAAACGTGAAGGAATTTTATCAATATATTATAAGGAAGGATGAACTTTTTATATAAGAACTTCCTATTGTTATTAATAAATAACTTTTATTTGGATTTTCTTCACGTTTTCATTTATGTTAAGAATAATGGAGAAAAGTATGAAGGGGAAAGAAATCTCTCATTTCAAGCAACAATTGGTAAGGTGGTTGTCATAGTAACCAATACTCCCCTGGAAAATATGATTATTTAGTCTAAGGAGTTGAAGAAAACTTTTTGTTTTTATTATTTTAATATAGGAACTATAATCTTAAGATAGTAATAATTATTTATAATTGTTTGTTATATATGTTGTTATTTTTTATATTTAAATATTTTAGAATTTTTTGAGTAAAAAAAAAGAAAAATCAAAATTTTTCTTTGTTCTTCATTATAATTCTATAACGTAAAAGTAGAATGATAATAATCATAAATATAATGATTAAGATAACTATTGTTTTAATATAAGATATTGGTATTGGATTTTTAATCCAGGAATCAGGTTAAATAAATATGTGTAATATTTATAATATGTGTATTTACATGAAAATAAATGATAATGGATTAAATATATTTATTATAATATTAATATGAGTATGCAAATGTATGTATTATTGATCTCTATATAAATTAAAGATCAGATATATTTATGATAAATATAAAGTATTTGGTTTTTTTTTTAATCTTCTTAGTATGCTCAAAAGTATGAAGAAGTTAAGAATAAGTTTTGGATAATATTTGAGAAGTGGTGAATAATATTTTTATGTGATGTTAAGTATTTTATAAGGAGTGTTAGATGTGAAGTAGTGGTACAGGAAATTAGTTATTGAAAATACTATAGTGTTAGGGATGTGTTGTTTAAAGTTAGAAAAGATACAGTATAAAGTAAGTTAGAATATCTATGATATATGGATAGTGACATTTTTTCTAAAAATCTGTAAGAGCTTAAAATAGAAACCAAGATAGAAATTAAGATAGACACAAGAAAATGTGGTCTTAAGTTGCATAATCCATGATATCATTGTTCATTAGAATTTTAAAAGGTATCCATCCCACACTTATTATCACAAAAATCACACTGGTATATACATGTATTAAGGAATAGCATATTTAAGCAATGATAATAGCTAAATTTTCAAATGATGATAAGGTAAATCCATTTAATGCAAGAAGGATGAAACATAAAACAAATAAGATGCTAAAGAATATAAAAATAAAAATGTTATGAATGTTTTTATTGGATATTAGAGACCAAAATACAGTATGAAAGTCTGAAGTAAAGGAGATATGATATTGAAAAAGAAAACCTGACATTATTTATATTATTGTAAGCAATATAATAATGTGCTATATCTTAGTTAATATTTAAATAATTAAATGTTTATTTAATAACAAATAATAAACATAGAAAGAGTATAATAAGTTATAGAATTATAATTAAAAAATAATATTATAAGAAGATTAAAGGTAAAGTAATGAACATGTTTGTGAAATATTTAGAATGTGATCAAATACAAATTGTATATTTTATTGATATATATTAATATGGAAATATTAAGGAGTATCTTAATATTTATAAAGTAAAGTATGGAATATATTATATTCTAATTGTAAATAATTTAAAGTAAAGTGTAAATTATTTGTTTTATTATAACTATTTTGTTAATGTTAGTTTTTCAAGTTTTCTATACTATGTTAAATATTTTTAAGTATTATAACTTTATCTTTCTTATTGCATTACCAAATCCATACAATATTAATATCATTTATGTTCTTTATTACCTTTTACAATGCTTTTTTACAATTCCCTATTGATGTTTTTAGTTTGAATTGATAGTAGTTCAGATTTGAAAATATAAATAGAAGTTCTGAAGAAGATTGCTGGGGCAATTGAAATCGCCAATAGAGGGTTGTAAAAAAGCATTGTAAAAATAAAGAACATAAATGATATTATTTTTTAAGTAATTATAAAATATGTAAATTTTTGTTAAATTATGTATTACTACTGTAATAAATGTTAATATTTGTTTTTAAAATTAATAAAGTGTTGAACGTCTTTTCTTGTTTTCCAAGTCATGATTCATCCTCCTAACCACACATATATTGTAATAATTAGATATTTGGTATTATTACACATAATATTTTGATTGTTAAAGATATTTGAAGTTGTATCCAAAATTAAACAAGGCAAAACTCTCCATATAATAGTGCGACCCTATGCCAACAAGAGTAATCAATGGATGCCAGAAGACTTGTACATAAAATCCCTATCTAATGACTACTCATCCAATATCCCCAGATTAGTTTCTGGCCTGTGGCCATTGTCAGTGAGGAGCCTTGGATCTGAGAGCACTACACCTAGATCTTAGATTGTGATCATGTGATGTTGTATCCAAAATATTAAGTAATTAAAATTTTTCTTCATCTTCCTCAATGATCATAATGAAGACTGATAATTAGTATGCCATATAAGAATAAAAATGATTGGATTGTGATTTGAAAGGGAAGAATTGATTAGTATATTTGTTTTTTTAATTATTTTTAAATGTAAGTGGATTTAAGTAAAATCCCTTTTTACATTTGGTTATGTAAATTAATGAATTTATTTTAAGATACAATAGTTACCTGAGAAATTGACTGAGTTTAGGAATAGTAATAAAAGAGTGAAATACAACCATTTTAATAAATAGATGAATATTATATTGTGTTACCGTTAAATCTGCATAGGAAATTTTAAGTCTATTTTTATGATTTGCTTATTTTAATTGTGAGTTATGGGAATATCATTGATATCTTAGTGGGGTAGTGTATTGTGATATTCCTATGCCATTGAGGGTATATTTTTTGGTATATACCTAATGTTTAAAAGAGGGTATCTTACTCAAGGATTAGATAACAAGTCTCATAATTATTATTATTTTATGATTAAATAATTTATTAAGATTGATATAATATATTAGACATGAAATGAATAGATTTATCATATTAGAATTTTATATAACAGAAATAAATTTAATTTGGCTGAGCTAGAAGATTAGTTATTGTGTTTTTCTGAATGTTTGTGACGATGGTGTTCTAGTTATATTTTTATATTGGACTATTTCCACCATCTAATATGAGTATTGAATGTCTTGGTGGATAATACATTTGTTGTATGGCCACATGTTGTTGCACTGCTACAAACTTTCTGGAAACCCATCAACAACATATCCTCTTCAATTAAATTCATGATAGAATCAGAACAAGAACAAAAATTGGCATTTTTAGATGTTCTTGTGACAAGACTCCCTCATGGCCAAATCAAAACTATAGTTTACTGAAAACCTACACATATAGGAAAATACATAGCCTATACATCCAATCACACCAGAAACACAAAACATGGAGTTATATTATCACTATGCAACAGAGAAAAAGAAATTGTTTAGAAACCAGCAATTTAGAAAAAGAAAAGATCTATATAGAACAAACTCTTATGAAAAATGGTTATCCATCAGTTGCTATTAAGAAAATGTTAAATAGACAACAAAAAGAACCAATAGAAAAGACACTTATTGGTACTATAGTGTACCCATACATTCCAAAAGTAGCAGCCAAATTAAGGAAAATCTGCAATCAGTATAACATCAGAACAGCTTTCCAAGGTCATACCACACTATGAGGAATTCTAACATTTACAAAGCTTAAACTTGAAATGCTGAAAAGAAAAAACTGCATCTATGAAATACCACGTGAATGTGGAAGAACATATATTGGTGAGACCAGTCATCCCATTGAAAAACACTTGCAAGAACACAAACTGATGATTAGAAAAAAGAAAACATGTGCCTAAGGTAGCAGACCATGTATGTGACAATGCACACATGTTCATTGGGAAAATACAAAAATATTGGATAGAGGAAAAAAAGGTACAAAGATGAAAATTTAAAGAAGCTACTTACATGACAGTGGCAAAAAATCCCATAAGCCAACCTTATGTGACTATTCATAATGTATGGAAACCACTAAGCAACTTTGTTCTTAAGAAAAAGTGGAGAAATCAGGAAGAACCTCGTAGATAAGTGTATGAAATTTCTACTGACTGTTGCCTTTGGCAGGATGGCTCAGGTGGTTAGAGCATTACCTTAAAAATTCAATACTCAAGAATCTAAGGGTCCAGGTTCGAATCCCATGCTAGTACTGTCACTGGTCAGACCAACAACACCCGAAGAAGAGGGCAGAATAATACTTCTCGAAACATGCATATACTAACCTGTTTGATGTGCTATTACTAACAGTTGAATGTATGTGGAATATTTAAATAAAGTTAAATTTTTCTAAAGACATTCAATACTCATATTAGATGATGGAAATAATCCAATATAAAAATAGTAGTTGGGATGAGGGGGTTGTCGTCCGCTTAGGATACAATATATATATAAAATTATTTTCTCACTTGTGTCAATGGATACTTTGATTATTATAAATAGTATGAAATTTCAATATGGTTGCTTTTATCATTAGCATTATATTTTAAAAAGAAATTGTTTACTCAAAACTATGATATTCGTCAGAGAATATAAGACATTGTGAAAAGAGGAATACATGGGTGAGAAAATGGAATTGTTTAGTGGTAAAAAAGCTGAGATGATGATAATAGAGAAACTCAGAAATGGTCATTAGAAATGTTAAAAAGAAAATGGTTACATGTGGCTATAATATCTTAAATATTTTCTTTTATGGACATGATAATATTGATATGGTTTTATAATTAATATACAAATTAAAGTATGATTTTTTGCTTCACATTGTTTTTATTATATATTTAACAATGCCTTTATGATAATAGTGACTTTTTGTTTTCTATTTTAATGATACAAATTTTGTTTCTATTTTTATATATATGAACATTTTTGCTACCGTGTCTCCCCCAAAATAAGACTGTGTCTTATATTAATTTTTGCTCCAAAAGATACCTTAGGGATTATTTTCAGGCAATGTCTTATTTTTTCATGTACAAAAATTATACATTTGTTCAAGTACAAAAATTTATATTTATTTATTTATACATGTATTACTTTATGATGGGGTACCCCAAAATAACTGGAATCATTTTCTGATAGCTAGATCTGTTGTAGTATATGCTTGCAGGAACTCTTCTGCATCAATCTGCTAAATGATATCATTGTGTGAAATCGTGATCACATATAGTATACTTTTTTTGGAAAGTGTGTTTTGTATATTTGTTGATTTTTGTAGACTAAAAAGTTGGAACAACATGAAATTCTGTTTTTGTTTAGGGAAAATAGCAGGGGAGACAAGTTGTACTGCTTGAAATAGCTTACAAGCAAGTTGCTCTGAAAAACACAAGTTTATAAGTGGTATAATGGAAGTGTTAAATTTACCACATCCCCAAAAAGTGTGGTGAGTGAAGTCAAATGTCAAGATGATGGTAATGTTTTTGAATGCAAATGGTATTTTCCACTCAGAATTTGTTCATAATAATCAGGCATTTATAATCTATAAAATCTGAAACTTTTGTATAATGTGGTAAAAATGTAAACATCCCATTTTGTGGCAAAATGAGGAGTGCATGTTTCATCACAAGAGTTATAGCGCATAAATCTTGATTGTGAAACAATTTTTAATTAAATTCAACATGATCTAGCGTATCCATCTGCCACATTCACTCTATCTCGTTACGTGTGACTTTTTTTAAATTCTTCAAATGAAAAAATGTGTCTCTGTTTTTGCAGACTTAGAAGTAGCAAAGAAAAAAAATAACAGAGCTGTTAAAAGGCATCATTTTGCCAGTGTTTCTGGACTACTTTGAAAAGTGAAAAAACACTTTTAGACTGGTGCATTGCATTGAATAGACTTTATAAAGAGATTCAAGTTGCAAGATCTAAAAATAAATATAAATTTTTTTATAACTAAATTCCGGTAAGTTTTGGATCCCATCTGTATATTTTAATATGTCTGTGTGTGTAAATGAAGGAATGAAATCCATCCAGGTGTCTGATAATCTTAAGTAGGACTTATATGTGGTGTAGGGCCTACATCATGAGCATGCCGAAAAAACATACTAGGGCTTATTTTCGGATTAGATCTTTTTTTATAAGAAAATACTTATATATATATCAATATTTTTAAAAAAAATCTAAGTTGTAATTATTTTTATTAAAATGAAGAGATCTCTACTATTGTGATTATTGTTTTTGTGACATTGATTTGAATATATTTCATATTAATATTAAAAAAACGTATTGAGTGTTTTTTTTTTTGAATATGGCTAATTTCACTCGACCCTTAACTCTCCATGCCATCTCATATTACTGACCCACCTGATCACACACATGTTGAAAAGATAAATAATCACCATTATACATATTTCATGCTAAACCAGCAATCATCAGTTGATTCAGATTACTATCTCCATACATATTTACAATCAGTGCTCAGCTTTATATTAAGATAGCCAATCTTCATACTTTAATGGACAGGCTTCAAACTACTCCAACCCACAACTCTTCAGCCTTCCATTTCATTGAAAATCTGATGATTTGGAATGTTCAAAGCCCACATTAGTGCCAAGGTTGTCATCCTACCCATGATTGGCTATCTGATTGTATATATGTGTGGAGATAGTAATCTGAACCAACTGATGATTGCTGGTTTAGCATGAAATATGTATATTGGTGATTATTTATCTTTTCAACATGTGTATGATCAGGTGGGTCAGCAATATGAGATAGCATGGAGAGTTGAAGGTCATGTGAAAGTCTGAGTTTGAATCCTGCATACATTATATATCTATGCAGGTTTAAGCCTTTATAGTGTATTCATTTAAATATGGTTAATTGTAATGCATGCTATTTACTTCTTGGACAAAAGGATTTTGCATTGTACAATGGTTTTTGTCAAGGTTCTTATTATTTCCATTGTTCAGGATTAAAAGGATCTGTTTCCAGAAATATGAGCAACACCAATAAAAAAAAACCCGGGAAATATTAATAGTGCAAAAAAAAAAACAAAGGCGCTCCAAGATTGAAAATCAGACTGATAATTTAAGTAAAGAAGAAATGATTGCAATCAAAAAATAATAATGAGAATGGAAACAAAAATTAATTTGATTAATGATTTAAAGTGTCATTTTGATTAATTAAAAGAATCTATTCGAGGTGTCAAGCCACAATGTTTTATATGTAACGACAGGTCTCATTTGGTTAAAGATTGTCCTAAAAAAAATTGTCAAAACTGTAAACAAAAAAATTTCAAGAAATCACAAAGTGCATTTCTTTACCTTCTGCTTCTACTTCTCTGCCTCAGGCTAGTAATCAAGAAATATTGAAAATTATACCATCTAATAAATCTGACTTAATTGGTGCTGATTCATTATCTAGTCTCAATCAACATGTTCAGGATAATATTATTTTACACAAACAAGTCGATAATATTTAAGAGCATAATATCTGTACAATTGTTCTAAACACTATGAATGAATCATTTTCTACCCAGGATAAACTTACTCATTTACCTACTACTGAAAATTTAATGGATGATAAGCCAAAACAATCAGTCTGTAACTTAACCTTTAAGCATGGAAAAATAGTTTCTTTTAAAACTAAAAGGAAAAATTTTGATTCTTCAATTTCTCAACAAGATGAAGGGAACACTTCTGAGAATTTAGGAACAACTT
The DNA here is from genome assembly GCA_028023455.1 of Epiperipatus broadwayi. Classification (NCBI taxonomy): domain Eukaryota; kingdom Metazoa; phylum Onychophora; class Udeonychophora; order Euonychophora; family Peripatidae; genus Epiperipatus; species Epiperipatus broadwayi. Next base: position 1,861,858 of record JAQFVV010012429.1, on the reverse strand, counting down.
TTACTCATGATCAATATACTTTTTCACATTATAACTTAAGGGGGAAAAAGGAGAATAAGTGTTCCAAGTTGTCTGAGAAAAATCAAAATTCCAATCTTAACTTGCCTCATTCTAATCCTATTTCAGCCTTTTCTGGAAAAATTAACAGCAATAAGATTTTAGTTTCTGATTTGCCACAATCTCAAGTGGAGAATTCAGCAGATACACTCAGATGGTCAAATGAACAATCTTTGGACTCTCTCAATTGGGCTGAGCCAAGTAGAACTGATTGATGAAATTTTCATTAAACAATAGGTTTTCATATATTTCTTTTCATAACTGTAGTTTTAATATAAGTACATGATTCTCAATATAGGAGGTGTAAATGTCAGGGGTCTAAACTCTTTGGATAGAATGTTTGCCCTCAAAAGATGGATTGATTCCAATAATTTTCATGTGGTGTGTTTGTCTGAGACAAAATTACATTTAAATTCAAATTATAAAATAAATCAAATTCTTGATCAATATGGCATTTTTAAATTCTCCTTTTTTAATTCTCCTTCAGGTGGAGTTGCTTTCCTAATTAATAAAAGTCTTTCCATTAGTGCTTGCAGAACTCTCTATTTGAATAAAGATTTATTGGTTTTAGACATTAAGATTAATAATTTGCCAATCATTATTATTTATGTCTATCTTACTAATAATAACAATGTTGTCTTATCTACAATCAATAAAATCAATGCTTTACGTGCTAATACTTTATCTCCAGCTATCTGCTTTGGGGATTTCAACATGGCTTACAATAAATTCAATATAAGATATTTGCCTTTATTTAACAGACTTTTTTTGTGTGGTGAAGGTTTTTCCCCTTCCAAATTCTTTCTCGTTCTACACTCATCAATACAAATCTCTCATTGATCTTTTGTATTACACTCCTGATCTTCATCATGATTTAGAAGCAAAATTACAATTAGTTCCTTTCTCAGACCACCTTGCATTGTTATTATCTCTCAATATTATTCCTTCAGCTTTCACTTCATCTCATTTTAATAGAACAATTCACTTACTCAATAAAGCATACACACCAGAATGGATTTTCTCTGAAGTTTACATTCTCTTTAGGAAAATTGGTATTTTATCTCTGTCTCCACTTCATGCATGGTCTGCCTTTTTTGGGATTCTTAGTTCTTTGATTAACACCTTCACTAAGAGGACTAAGGGTCCAAATTGTCTCCTTCATGAACTTGTTGTTGTAGTAAAGTCTGTCATCTATCTTCAACTCATGGGAATATCAAAATTATTATGGATCTAAAATCTCAATATCGTGATAAGCAAAGAGTGCTTGCTCAATACATTGCTATTAAAAAAGCAAAAATTTTTCTTTCTGGGCAGCATAATTGGACACACAGCTACATACGTTGGGCCATTGGTGGATCCAAAAGGCGCACTCCTTCTATGGTCTCGGTTGATAATATAAACTATGGTGAACTTAATATGCTAATTAAAATTAATGAATATTTCCAAAACAAGCTTCAGGCACAGAAATTTAGCATTGGTAATATATAAAATGTCAGTGTTAGTTATGAACAACATAACATTACTGTCAATGATATTCTGCAATGCTTGGCTGCCTACCCTGAAAGTACACACCCTGGCTTACATGGCATTCCATGTTTTGTGCTTCATCTCAGTCATTTCACTGCTCCTATAATTCATAATCTAATAAATGTCTTGGCTGGTGATTTTCAAGTTATTCCCGACCTCTATCCTATTGCTCTCATTCCTTTTTTAAAGAAAAACATTACTCCTTCGTCGTTAAACAATATTCATCCTATTTCTATGACTCCTCTTCTTATTAAGTGTATTGAGTTTATGTTAAAGAAAGAATTCAGAAGCAACTTTTATCACACATTTCTAAATATCAGTTTGCTAAGAAGGGTTCTTTGAATATTGATGCTGTACGTCAGGCAATGCTTATTGTTGAGCATATTCGAATACCTAGGAAATCTTTGCCTATTGCCGTTCAACTTGACTTTGCTTCAGCTTTTGATTCCATCATACCTTCCATTCTTTTTGACCTGCTTGTGGAATACTCTGTTCCAATGGCCTTCATTAGGATCATTGCAAATCTTTTCCTTAAAGGTTTTTTTTTCCACCTCTTGATGTTTTTTTTGGGCCTGGTTTTTAACCCCATTTTTCTTTTCCCCAATGTTCCCCTCTCAGCACTCTCTGCTTTATTACCTATATCAATCCTCTTTTGATTGACATTGAGAAAAATCTGCCTGGAATATATGTGCCTACTCTTAGTGAGGAAATTCGTCATATCTCTTATGTGGATGATGTCACAGTTTTCCTTCCTTCACATAAGTATTTATCAGCTTTACAAAAGATTTTATATAGATACTCACTTAAATTTAAGCTTCAATTAAATCTCTCCAAATCTTCAACATGGAAAATTAAATCTGGTGCCATTTTCCCATCTCAAGTCACATCTACACCTCAAAAATTTCTTGGGATTTCCAATTGCTTTATCAAGAATTGCTATGAGAAAAGTAATTCAGCTTTCAATCTTGGACAAACTCATAAGTCTCACTAATTCTCTATCTTCAATTTATTTATCACTACCTGGAAAAGTTGCACTCCTTAACATGTTAGTTTTCCCCCAACTATTTTTTACCTATCATCAAGCCTACTTTGATATTACAAAATAGTATAAATTCAATATGTTCTAAGATTCTCTGGAGAGGAAAGTGTGCTTCCATAAGTCTTTTTCAGTTACAGAAACCCAAGGAGCTCAATAGCCTTGGTCTTCATTCTTTATCTACTTATTATGTTCAGAAGGCTATTGCTGATCTTAGATTTTTTCATCTCAAGGCTGCTACAGATAGATAAAAATTTTCCATTTGAACCTACAGACACTCCACCTCCATTTCTTGGAGAGTGGATATCCAAGACTAGAGACTTCCTTAGAAATTTTTTTACTCTTTCTCTGCACACATTTGAGAATAAGAAGAGTCATTGGGAAGTTTATAAACTGATTTAAAGTAATCAAATTTTGTCCTCAACTCTTCTTGATTTAAATAATAAGGTTTTATTAAAAAAATCTAAACATTGTTTTTTTGAGCACAAATATATTGATTTTATTTTAAAGTTTAATCTTTCATCCTTACCTACTAATCATTTTTTAGTGTTTCCAGAGGTTATTGAAAGATTGATTCACATTGCCAGTTTTGCTTTTCAGATGAAGAGACACTTCATAATATTTTTTTTTAATTGTCCTTCTCTATCTCCACTCAGATTTTTTTTGGGAAATCATATTTCTAGTCGTAACAAAGATGTGCTCTCTATTTTTAAAGCTATTTAAAGTGGTGTTTCTCAAAAATAAGAATGGCTATTTTTCTCTTATTTGCAGTGTGGATTACCAGATGTAAGCTATTGTTTCACCAGAACGACAATGGAATTTCTGAATGCTTTTATTACTGTCATTAATAAAATCAAAGTTAGAGACAGACTGCTTGCATCTGACTCTTTATTTAATGATTCTTGGTCTATGCTTAACTTTCCTGTTATCTTTTTTTCTTCGAAGTCTCAGCGGTCTCAGAATGCTGCTATCTTCATAAGGGACAATTAACTTTGTTTCTAGTTTATTACTATGTATTTTAATTATTGATTTTTGTTGATCATTAAATTTCACTTTTAAAGTAAAAGAATCAATGAAATTCTTGTTTTTGCTAAATATGATGAAATTAATAAAAAAACTAAAAATTCATAAAAAGAAAATACTGAAATTAAAAAAGATAGGAAATGATAATTGAAGAAAATGATAAAATTAAAAAAGGAAAAATGTGAACACGAAGAATTTTGATAAAGGACATATAACTAATATATAGAGTAAAAAATAAATTTGCTGAAAGAAAAGATTCTATTTTAAAAATTACATTTAAAAGATATTATGTTAAAGAATGACTACATTAAAAAAAAGATTATTTTCAAAAATAAAAACATTTTTAAATTAATACACTGTACAGGCTTATTGAATTGATTATTAAAGAGAAAGAAGATAAAAGAATATATACTAATGAAGCTTTAACTAAAATAAAAATTTATTATGGAAAACTAAAAATGTAGCAAAAAGAAAAAATTATAAATACCAATATATATATGGATTAAAAATGGATAAATTTTCTGCAAAAAAAAAATGATGGAGGAAAAAAAGTCTATATGAATAACGGAAACCACTTTATGAATATTTTATGAGTTCTGCTTTAACTGTCTTTGAATATATTCTAATGCAAAATAGATAAGCGTGTAATATTGGAAGACATTGAAGATAAGTATATAAAGAATTTTAATACATTTGATGACTGGGAAATAGAAATTAAAGAATGTAATATTGAAAACGTATTTATAATATATTTCATATTAACCTTAGAAATATAATAAAAAATTGGGATGAATTAATGGTAATTATATACTCCTACATTAATCTAATTGATTTTTTAATAGTAAATGAATGATAAAAAAATTGAATATTGTAGAAATCATTAAAAAGGTGGAGATATATTGATTTTATTATTAGAGAAAATATTTTTGTTGAAAAACTGGCAGTTTTAGTAGCTTTAAAGCAATACATATAATTTGAATTAAATAGCAAAAAAAGTTATGTTGTTAGCAAAATAAAAACTAACAAATCATAATGAATTAAAATCATAATTAAAATGTTTTAGACAATCTAACAATGAAACAATATTAATAGGTGATATGAATATTGATTTATGTAAAAATTCTAAAACTGTGAAGATTATAAAAGTGCATTAGCTACTTACAGGATAGTTTATCATGTTAAGACTTATACAAGAGAAGAAATTATAATGAATAAGATAGTTTCTTCATGTTTTGATCGATCATATAATATAAATCTAAAGAAAAATAATATTTTCACTGCTGTTATTAGAGAAAAGACTATTGATCATTATTTTACATTTATAATTATTCCAAACAAAATACAACATAATGAAATATCAGAAATGGTTGCAAATAAATTGATATTGTACAATAATAAACTAATTAGAAATTTTTTACAAAAAACTATCTGAAATGAAGTTAAAAAAAAAGACATCAAGCATTGGTGGTTGAGAGGTCAGCGATAGCTGCTTTACAAGCAGTTGTCCTGGGTTAGCGGGTTCGCTTCCCAGCTGATGCTATGACGCATGAGGAAAAAAAAAGACATTAATACTATGTATGAGAAGTTTGTAGAAATATTCAAAAATATATAGAAAAAGTTACAGAAAATCATTGTGATTAAAAATAATAATAATAATAATAATAATAAATTAGATAAATAAAAAAATATTGGAATTAATATATATATAAAACAAATTATGGAAGGAATGTAAAAAACGAAACAAAATCATTATTTATTTCTTAAATATAAGACATTAAGAAATAAAGTTAATTCCATTATTAGAACAAAGTATTTTTTTATTAAAATAGAAATGACATAAAAAAATTTGAGAAAAATATATAAAATATTACTAAGGAAATCAACATCTATAAAATATGAAATTTTAAAAAATATTCTAATATATAAATAATAGTTTTCTTTTAACAAATATTTTTAAAATCATATTTGTAGAAAGAATTAACAAACTAAAAAAAAAGTCACGATATTAAAATTTCAAAAAAATATAATAGTCGTCATTCGATATTTATGCCAAATTTATATGAAATAATAAAAGCATATAAAACCCAGGTATAGATATAATTAAAATTACAGACAAAAATAATATTGATATTTCATCAGATATTATAATTAATAGAAAGTAGTGAATTTGCTACATTATTAAATACATCTATAGTAAGACCAGTTTATAAATCTGAAACTAAAAATAATTTTGATAGAGATATATCTATTCTTCCTTCAATTGCTAAAATAATAGAAAATTATATAATAATAATAATAAAATTTAAATAAAAATTTTTTTTTTTTTTTTTACTAAAAATCAATATTGATTCATGGAAGGAAGAAACACAATTATATTACTGGAGAATTTTGCAGATAAAATTAATAATGCATTATATGATAAAAAGTATGCAACTATAATTGTTTTAGATTTTTATAAGGCTTTTGACATTATTGATCATAAACAATTGATTCACAGTTTACACAATTGCACAGTTTCTTCAAAAATTACTTAAATGATAGATATGTTGTATTTAAAATATCAGATAGTTTGAGTAATATAATTTATATGGAGTTCCTCAAGGTTCTATACTTAGTGCACTATTATTTTTGATTTTTATATATGCTCTAAGAAATATTAATACTGAATGATCCATATATAAGTATGCAGTTGATATTGCAATTAAAAAATGTCAAGAAAGTCAGAATAAAATTGACTTTTGATAATTTGAGAATGGAATTTATATAAATGGAGAAAAAACAAAATATATATTAATATGCTGTCCTTATATGAAAATAAAAGTACTGATATATTTATATTCACAATTGTTTATATCAGGGGTAGTCAACCTTTTTATACCTACTGCCCATTTTTGTAGTAGTAAAATTTTTTAACCGCCCACTGGTTCCACAGTAATGGTGATTTATTAAGTAGGGAAGTAACTTTATTTTATAAAATTTATAAAGCAGAGTTACAGCCAACTAAAGCATATAAATCTCTATGAAATTTTCTTAAAAAGTCAATTAAATTTAAAAAAAAAGAAAATGCTTCAGCGTCAGACAAAACCCCTACCACCCACCGTGAAGGCTGGAACGCCCACTAGTGGATGATAGGGACCAGGTTGACTACCACTGGTTTATGTGATACTAAAGTAACATGTAATGATAATAAATGTATAAAAAAAGAACAACTAAAATATATTAGATGTCTTGGAATGATTATAGATGAAAAAATATATAATAATTATTGAATTTAGATATTTTATATCAATGTTCTACAAAATCAAAAATATTTTTCCTTTAAATATTCTTATTGTTATATAAAAAAATCTTTATGTGAATCTTTATGGAGATATGGAATAACACTTTATAGTTTTGTAAGCTTTTCTAATATTGATAGAATAGCAATTACTGTAAAAAAGAATGATTGATCTAATAAAAGAAAACTGTGTATATATAAAGTGTATACAAAAGTAATATTTTATTATTCAATCAACTTTTTGAATATATAATTATAGAGAAAAGAAAATTGATAATAATTTCAAAAAATCTTATATAAAACAATTTGAATTGTGTCTAAGAAAAACAGATACATACATAGTTTTAAAATGTTGTAATAAATATGGAACTAGAGTAGGGATCTGCAAACTTTTGAGATGGAAGAGCCAAATCTGACACTCGCAACAATTTAAAAATTATTCGAGAGCCATGAATAAATTTTTACGAATAAGGAAATTTAAAGAAATACTAGAACAAGTTTACAATATTAATTACATCTTTATTAAATGTAGATTAAATCACATGGAACATTGCTAGCATTGGTTTTAATCAATCTGAACAATGAGCTTGTATTTCCTTAGAAAGTTTCTGTATGTCCAGTTGGTAACTAGTGGTTTTTAACTTGAGGCATGATTCCAAGTTGGCATCAATAATTTGGTTCCTCAATTTACATTTAATAAAATTCTTGTTAGAAAATGATTGTTCACCTAAATATGTAGATCCAAAGATACTGAGAATATCAAATGCAAATTTTTTCAACTCATGATATGAATCTGGAAGACTATTCCAAGGAATAAAAATCATAGAGTCTGCATTCTGTAGGTTTTTTATAGCACTCTGCTGGTTCTGTGAAAGCAGACATGTTTTTTTTTCCAGTTCTTCTATTTCAATACCAAGGTGAACAAATTTGAAGTTCCATAAATCTTTGCTTGTCAAAGTCCAGCAATTGTACTTCAAAATTACCCGCAGCAATATCAAATGGGGAAAATTTTAGTTTTCTTACATTGGCATTAAGAGGATTTGTAATAAAAGATGGAGTTGCTTTATCATTTCTAAATTTCTGAAACCTTTGAAGAAAAAATTATCTCATGTTTAAAATTGTTGTCTTAAAAAAATCTTTGTTAATGAGGGCATTGTTTTCTTGACGATATTGAGACAAGTTTGGGAAATGAACTAAAGTTCCCCTCTCTAAATTTTCAGCAAATAGAATCAATTTCTTTTCAAATAAAATAATTTCTTTTACCATTAAAAAAGCAGTATTTCCCTTACCTTGTAATTTACAATTGAGCTGATTCAGTTGTGATATAACATCCACCATGAAATACAATTTTTACAACCACTGATCTTCTGTTAATTTAAATATTGAACACCCTTGTTGTTGAGAAATAGTTTGCTTCTGGAAAGCCATCAAACCCTGTTATATTGGAGAAGATCTAAATACTCACTCTTCATTTCACATAGCAACTCTTTAAATTGTTAATGGTTAAGTCCTCTTGCTGCAATAAAATTAATTACCAAGTCCATAACTTTACCAATTTCTTCTGGAAATGTTTGTGCACAAAGTGCTTCCTGGTGAAGTATACAATGGAAAGTAATCACTTCATGATTAATGTTTTCTTTTAAAATTGAAACTAACCCCTTTTTTGATCCCATCATACTTTTTGCCCCAACAGTTGCAATTTAACACAATTTTATCAAGTGTGATATGGTTTTTTCCATGCATTTGATGGCATCATTTGCTATGTCCTCTTCTTGCATTGAGCCCTTGAGTGGCAATAATCCTAAAAGTTTTTCTCTTGGATCCTCAGATGATATATACCACACATAAAGGGAAATCTGGGCTGTGCCATTGATGTCACAAGACTCAGCCACTACAATTGATAAAGTTAAAGATAATTTAATGTCCTCGATTTGTTGGTTGCCACATTTAAGGCCATTTTAACTATGCTATCTGCTACTGTTTTGGCAAATAATGGCATGTTTTTAATTTTATTTAAAATCTGTTTTATTTTTGAAATCATGAAAAAGTTCTTTGGATGCTTTAACAAAACAACATTATTCATACTCACCATCTGTCAACGGTTTTCCTCTACTATCAATTTCCTGAGTTACTATGAAGCTTGAAATAGTAACGTTATTATCAGTCTGTCTAAAAATAATCAAATACAGAACTTGATTTTTCAATATTTTTCTGAAGTTCTTCAATTGTTCGTTTTTTCGTGTCACTGACAGGATATTTTATGGCAAATGAGGCATGTTTTGTTGTGAAGTATCTCTCCAAATTACATTTCTTGTTTTGTGCCAGTATTTCTTGGCAAATAAGACAGGTTGGAAGGCCTTCCAAGTTCACAATAAACACAAAAAGATTCAGTCCATTCAGGTTTAAAATCATGATGCTCATCTTATGTTTTTTTGTCAGTGTTGAAAAACACTTTAAATATTATATTTTATTTAATACATTATATTCACATTTGCACAACTACACAAAAAATGATATGTTCCACTTTTAGATAACATGAATTCACATTACGCCATTGCTAACATTGTCTTGTGCACTAGAGGGCAACCATGTGCTCACTTATTAATTCTGAAGTTTTGCTAGACTTATAAAAATATACTAGACAAAATTTCATTTAAAATATTTAGTAGACTACAATTTGAGGATAAAAATAAAATTGTTAAAATAACTTTTAATTGGATTAATCTGAAGAAATATTGAGAAATTAAATAAAACAAGTAATAAAATATGTCAAAAGACTTAGCTGCAAAATATATTTCAATGTTTTTATACAAAAATTGCTGTGAATGTCCCAATAGAATGCTAGACATATAAAGCATTAGGGATTGAAATAGAAGCTTTGAAAATTTAGTAATTAAAATGAGGGAAATATGGAAATTAAAAATATGTATTAAAAATCCCCATTAGTCGTAGTACCAAAATAAGATGAAGGTTGAAGATAAGATTTATTATAATAGTTGTAATTCCAACAACAACAACAAAATCTAAAACAGCTACTATAAATATATATTAATCATACATAAAAAGCCTTATTTGGCACATGTTTTAGTGCCCTTTTCAAATGTTATAATCCAGGGGTGGCCAAGATATCAACTGTGATTGACTGGTCAACTGTAATGTCTCTGCAAGTTGACTGTGATGCCGACATGAACATTGACAAATTAGAGTGACAAATTCAGAGCTGATTTGAATATAAAAAATAAAAGTAAAAATTCAAAATTATTCTCATTTAAAAATAGTTAAATTTAAAATAACACTTGTTATTATTGTCAATCTCAAAAATAAACCCAGGGTGGAAGAAGCATATGAACACAAAACAAATACTTCAATATATATATATATTAAACCTTTAAATTATATTAAAAATCCAAAGAGAAGACAAATATATGAAACATATTACATTAAACTTAATTTAAATAATGATATGAATATTTACAACATATGGACATAAAATACAAGCTACAAAATATTACACCTTTAAATTATATTAACAATCCAAAGGAAAAACAAATATACAAAATATATTACATTAAACATAATTTGTGTATGAATATTTACAAAACTTCTATAAATTCAGTTAACAATTGGTAATGAATGGAAAATTCTGTAAGACAATATATATACATAAAATCGTATAATACATATATTGTTTTGTATATTGTTATATTATATAGTCATTTTTTTTTTTTGAAGTTATATTGAATTACTATATGAAAGTTTTATTCTATTTTACTAATGTTTTATTTCTGTTATGGAATACTAGATGGTGTTGTATATGTAATAATTCATTAACATTATAATAGATTATAACATTTGAAAAAAGGCACTAAAACGTGCTGAAAAAGCTTTTTATGTATAATTATTATATATTTATATTAGCTGTTTTATATGATTTTTTTGTTGTTGTTATAATTTATATGAAGTAACAGTTTATTGGAATTCATTATTTCCATTTTTATTATTTTCAAGTAAAACAGGAAGTTTAAAGACAAAAGAACAAACTAAGAATTAGAAAAATATTTAAATTTGTGTGGAGGTATGAGACTAAATATGTTGAACATTTCTCATAAGCAGATAATAATTTAGAAAAATAAAAAAGTATTTATTAAGTTGTGAAATGTTTATAATAAGGAGAAAGATTTTAGTAAAAAAAAAAGAAGTCGATAGACTTCTTTTCAGAGTGGATGAAAAATAATTAAGGAATTTGAAATAATTTGCTCAAAAAAACTAAGAGGATTTTGGAAAAATGGGTTAAAAATATTAATTATGGATAAATATTTTATTTTATAAAGAGAAACTCAACGAATACAACGGAACTGCAATATCTGCTATATTTCTCTCACATACATTGTATATAATATCTCATATTTTGTTGATAAACTTTGATTATAATAGAATATATATTGTTTATTGTACTAAAACTATACAGTACTTTTCAACATGCATATATATATGAATCACAGATATTTTTATATGTATATTAAGATTATAGTATAAACAAAATTTTAAAAAAATAATAATATAATTATTAAAAACAACCTGAAGGAGCACACATTTGTATATTTTAACGAGTGTGTTTATTCATTCACACACAAAAATTAGTCAAAAATTTTACTGTACAATATTTTTAAAAAAATAAAATAAGTAGTGGAATGTCTGACTTTCATCATAGGTAAATATGCTCTGGGCAATATCTTTTTGCTCAAATATTTTTGTTGTCAAGCGTTGGTGGCCTAGAGGTTAGTATAGCTGCTTTCTAAGCACTTGTCCCGGGTTTGCTTCCCGGCCAACGCTTTGACATAGGAAAAAAAATATTATTTTTTCTATTAGAACATAGTAATAGTCTTATTTTTACTAGATTATACTCTCTAGTTTTTTAAAAATATTTTTAAGTTCATATTGACTTTGCAAATGTTCTTAAATTTCATAAAATTTTTAGCATTATGTTTAGAAAATATTTTATTATGCAAAATACTATGCACTAAATTTGGAAAGGCGCTACTTACATATTAGTCAGCCGGTGGTGAAAAATGTCGGCACAAACGTGTAAATAAAGACTGAATTAAACACATTTACAATCTTTTAAAAATGAAAACAATTTTTAAAGTGAATATTAGATAATATCCCGATCAGGAGAGAGTTGTCAAAATGTTGGTTTATTATCTAATATTCACTTTAAAAAAATAATTGTATCTGTTTTTAGATTATAAATGTGTTTAATTCGGTCTTTATTTACACATTTGTTTACGCTAGCATTATTATATAAGTGCATAATTTTCTCCATGTATAAAATGTTGTTTTCTCTTACCATCTATTGTCGTACTAATACATATGTGAAATCTCACCATCAGATTAATACCGAAGTACTGGAAATACTATTAATTCTTTCAGTAAAATTAGTGATACCATTTGTTTCCTTATCCATGAATTATATTTTTTAACTCTCCTTTTTTTTTTTTTCATGTGTCAAAGCATCGACCGGGAAGCAAACCCGCGAACCCGGGACAACTGCTTGTAAGGCAGCTGTGTTGATTACTCGACCCTTGACTAGTCTCCTTGTTATTTCATTATGCATTTTTTCAAATTTCATTGTGAGGCCTGAAGTTTCTGTATTGCTCTTTTATTAAGTATTCAAATCTCAAATCCATAAGTGTTCAGTAAAAACTTTTACTTTCAAACACATAGACACTTTTTTTTAAACTACTCCAATAAAATATAACTATACTTCTTTCCTTAATTTGAATATATAAAAAAAATTATAGTAAATGTCACTTTTCTGGAAAAAATATAAATTTAATAAACTATTTCTAAGCATTTAATTAAATTTATAATCTTTTCAGAATAGTGTATCTTTACTATTGTTATTTTAAAAGTACTTTCAAGTTTAATTCTGTGATTAATTTAATCTATTGTGATTCCAATAGAACTAATAATTAAACCAAGATATTTATAATTATTAATTGCTTGCAATTCATTATTATAAATATTGTTGTTTTTTTAAAAGTCTATTGAATTTACTTTTAATCTTTTCAATATTTATATTTCTTCCTACTTTCTTTGCTTTTGTCTGACAGCTTTCATAACATTTTTTGAAGCTTTGAAGCATTATTTTCACACACAATCTGTAAAATTTAGCTGCCTTAAATAATCTTCATTTATTTGTATTTCTTTAGCTTTCTCATTTTAATTCCTAAAATTCTTCCCATAAAACTGTGGTAAAATGATTCAGAAAGATGGAATTACTCTGCTATAAATCCTTATCAATGTTAATCTACTTAAAGTCACTATATAGTCTGATCCCTATCTTTTCTTTGTGATAAATATTCTTCATATTTTAACCATATCCTGGATCTAGGGCTTGATGTTCCAATAATCAATGTAAAAGTATGTATAGATTTAAATGCATTTTCATAATATAAATTATAATATTGCATAATAGTAACTCATATTTATTAGTTTTTTCTATAACTTCTGGAATAACTATAATAACCAAATGGATAATCATAAAAGGTTTGAGCACTAGGATTGATAAAGTTAGATCAAAATAGACCTTGAAGTTCAGAATCTACCATCCTATCTCTGGACAAACTATGCAGGACAGTATAACTTTTCATAATAATTATTTATTTTCATAAAGATCATTTATAAAATTGATAGAAAACAGCACACTAAACTTCTATATTTTCACTCAAACACTTCTGGATTTCTTTATGATATTATTCATCTCAATTAGTAATAAAATATAATTTCTATTTTAATATTAAACATCTGTAATGGTCCCTCTCTAATGATTATACTACAAACTTCACTATCCCTGCTTGAATTTTTTTTTACTACACATCTTCTGCTTTCCTAATTAATTACTAGATTGCTTTTCTGGCTCTTATCCAAAAAGTCTTTTTTGATTATTTTAATTTATTATATCTTTAATTCATGTTTTATTTCTTTACTCCTTTTACTTTTCATTTCAGTAATAACTTCAATTCATGCCCCCCTCCTTTTCATAAATCCTATTGTAATACATATTCCATCACTGTCATCCATGTTTATGAAAGTCTTTATCACATTTGTGTATGTGGGTGTATCTCATAAATTTTATAGTTTGTTAAAAGATAATTAAGTTTTCTCATATTTTTAAATTTAAAAAAAATATCTTATATTAACCAATGTATTGTTTACAATAGTACACAAAATAAAATATAACTCTATAATGAAACTCCCTTTGATTAATTGTACATCTTTTTCATCATTCACCCCCCCCCCCCAATCCAGAAAATAAAAACTTGTAAACTCCAACTTATGATTGCTGGAGTAACATGACTTTAGTAAAGAACTAAGGAAGGAGTACAGATTTCTAATAAAAAAAAAAATTAATGTATAGATATGTTTAACTTACAGATATAAAACCTTTGATGCTATTCCTTGTCTTTTAACAAAGATTAGCTGCTATTAATACATATCAAACCTATCTATTGCATACCACTAGGCAGACAAATTCATTGCAAGAAACAATGTTTTATCTGTCTGCCAATGCTTTCCTTGATGAAAATAGCAACAAATAAACTCCTTTAGACACAACAATCTCCAAAAAAATGGACAAACTGATTAATTTACATAAACATTTGCATATATTTCCATTTAATAATATCACAGCAACTATTACTATTTTGGCTATGATTATGAGGGATAACACCTCGAAAGCGCTTAGCCTGGATTAACTCATTTGATTGTTTGCTATTAACAGCTTCTTCAACCAGCGTTTTAAAGCGCATGTATATACTATTTATCTGGGATGAAAATTATTACATTGTACAAACCAATAATAATGCAATAGCAAAATTGATAAATTTTCCCCAATTTATATTGATTAAGTAATTATTAATTACTAATTAATTAGTATATCTGCTTTGGTAGATCTGTACATTATAATAAATTTGATAGCCTAGCAATATATAGTATGCATTTTTGTTATATTTGGAAAGGTTTGCATAAATTTATTAAAATCATTAGTAATTAATGTCAATTTAAATTTGAAGATGTGTTAACTTTGCCATTATTTCTTTAAAAAATTAGATTGCAATCTATTTTAAAATTTTAACATGTAAACAGCAAGTTGTATTTTTTTTTTTTACTATTTATTTATAATTATTCTATGTAGTTCTAAGAGATACTGATGGTATAGTTAAATACACTGAAGTTTTAAATAAGCTGTATCAATATATACTACTTCAATTATATGCTATCCAAAAACAACAACAAAAGTAAATAAACAAACAAGAAAAATATTGAAATACATAAATCTAATACATTTTATGTTCTATCAACAGACATTTTTTTATCTTGGATATGATCATGTTTAAAAAAAAAACACATTTATCATCAAACATTATCAATCCACTGCAGGATGAAGATCTCTCCAAGTTCAATCCATCTTATCCGATCTTTAGCTTCTCTTCTCCACATCACCCCTACACACTGTCTTATTTCATCCATCCATATCACATGTGATCTCTTTCTGGGTCTTTTACAATCTCTTGGAATCCCGTTTAAGATTTCAATTGTCCATCTATTATCATATCTTCTAACAATATGTCCAGCCCAACTCTACTTGTCTTTTAATTTTTTCAATCAGGTCAGTAAAACCTGTTTGTTCTCTTACCCATATACTGCGTTTCCGATCTTTTCTTGTTATTCCCAACATGCATCTCTCCATATTTCTTTGAGTGGTCTGTTTTTCCATCTCAGAGCACTGTGCATGATCTTGTTTATTAATAAAATTTCTTTGATTTATGTTAAAAACACATTCATGTAATCTTTTCTAACATAGTGAAATGGAATTAAATTGAACAACACTAGAAAAAATGACAATAGTTAAACAATTTAAAATCTTAAAGTGAGTCACAAAAGATTGTAAGAAATGCTAAAAAAAAAAAAATAATAATAATTGTGAGATCAATAGATGAAATAAAAAAGTTTGCTGAAGTGATTCAAAGAGGAAAAGTTATATATATTGTAATCTTCCGCTTAGCTATATAGAGATGGAGAGGAATTGATAGAGAGATATATATGTAATAATTTATTTACCAGGGCGCTAAATTGTAACTATATCCAACAGCTGCTATGCCAACTTAAGATCATCATCGCTCGACAATTTGTAAGTCCGTGAGGGAAGCAAGTTATCAAAATTAAAAAAAAAAATTAAAAATTATTTAGTTATAAATAGTACGTTTAGTTCTCATTTTGAATTCAGTAATTATTAAATAAATGAATTAAATGACAAATTATTGAAAGCTGAAAACAACTCTCCACCAAACTCACAAATAAGTCATACGAATTTAACCCAGCTAATGATCCCTTGTAGCAGCTATGACAATTCCAGTTTTCTATTTCTTATGTTTAGATTGGTGTAAATGGTTTGATAATCCATGCAGAGAACCGCGAGACTCAGACTCACAAGAAATATTAAGTCTTACTACCCAAATAAAAGAAGAGAAGTCTCCACCCGCCATCCCCAACACATTAATCATTTCCTTGTTCTCCACAACGACCACCCTCAAAAGTTACAATTAATTTCTTTTAAATGTTTATGTTTTCCTCCATCACATCTCTACCACCAAACATGGTTCTCCACAATATTATCTCTCAGACACACACACAGGAGCGGAATGAAAGTCTTGCATTGGTGGTCGAGAGGTCAGTGCGACTGCCTTGCACTTGCAGGCAGTTGCCCGGGTTCCGGGTTCGCGTCCCGGCCGATGCTATGACACTTAAAAAAAAAAAAAACTCTTTAATGTTACAGTATGCCAGTAATGATAACTCGTCATTTAAAATTTTATGATTATAAATCTCTTGTTGTCAGGGTCTTGACTTATAGGGTGGAGCTTCAAATGATCACTTCCAAATTTATTGCAGACCACCATCCTAGCGAATTTAAGTCAAATAAACATATACAGTACTCATTCTAGAAGCAAATGTTTACTCTCGACTAAGGATAATAATCCTAATCATAATAAATATTAGACACTACTAAACTGTTACATAAATGAAATATACTAAATTTTGATTAGATTCTCGTCGACCGGAACTGTCTTCAAATACCAGGAGTGGAAAAGGGATTTGATGTCCACTCGTGACATTAGTCATAGGACAATAAACTTAATAAACTAAAGATTAAATTTAAAAATTAAACTATTCTCTTAGATGTTTGCCATATGATCATTACATCTATAAAGATATTACATACGGGATAGAGAAAGGTGAATAACTCCGTGTGTGTAAATTTAAAAAAAAAAAACAAACAGATATATTAATCTTTAACTGAGGTTTAAAGTTTATATCTGTTCTAGAGATAATCTCTAGTTTCGAAAATGATTAGTAATAATCATTAGTGTATTTATCTGAAATGGATGGCGTCAAAGTTGTGAGTGGAGGGAGTTTGACAATGGTAAATGAAAATGTAACAATTTACTCTAGATAAATACTTTGCATATAATAGAGATATATATGAGAGATAGTGACCTGGGCCAACTGATGAGTGCTGGTTCAGCACGAAATGCATCTTGGGGGTCATTTGTCTTTTATTATGTCTTTATTTATATGAATTTGAAAAGAATGGGGAAGTGTGGAGGTGTTTATTATATCTATGATCATTATAATTTCAAATACTGTGTAATAACTGAAACACACAGGCTTATCATATACCTGTGTTTATATATGTAATATATAGGGTATATGAGTGATTATTTATCTTTTCAACATATATGTGTTCAAGTGGATCAGTGTTATGAAATAGTGTGGAGAGTGGTGGGTCGTGTGAAAGTCTGTGCTCATATACCCTATATATTAAATACTGTAAGTAAATGTTTCAGCAGATTAATTCTCAAATCTCAATAAATGAATAATAATAATAAAAATTAATTTAGTAGTAATATTTAATAAGAATACTTCTTGGCATATCTGTACCGGAAAGCTTGAAATATTTTTTATAACTTTTCTCTATCAGATTTCTGGAATCAATGGACATCCAAACATTAAGAGACAACACCAAAGTTTAAATTCAAAACAAAATATTTATTAACACATTAACTATAAATAATACAATATAAACACAAACATCGTAGCGATCCAAATAGCAAAAGAAAATAACGAAATAATAATCATAAGACATATTTATAATGGATCTACATTGACTATGGATTACAAGTTCTTTCCCGCTCATCTCACTTAGGATCAACCCTCGTTCCAACATCGGTACTTATATTTAATACTGGGAATGAATAACTCCTATATTACAGACTACTCAATAAACTGTTGCGACCCGTGACATATTGGTTTAAGACACCAATTATTTTCTTTTTCTGAAGCAGCGCTTCATCAATACTAATATTACAATAAATATAGAAAAGTTAACTTTTAGCCCTTATCAAATCAAATCTATGTTTATTTTTTCCCCTCTAAGTCTTAGAAATTACTTTAAATTTTGGTATTTAAATCTACAGCTAATTTTATAATCTGTTATTCCCCATAAATGTAATGCTTAACTTCTATTCTACAATTGTATAATAGTTTTCCCCATAAATGTAATGCTTAACTTCTATTCTACAATTGTATAATAGTTTAAGAAGTTATATTCACACTTTCACACTTGTATTGCATACCATGGCCCCAACATGAGTTTCTTTACCATTGTCTTACGAGTCCAGCAGTGACTTGCTTCAACATAAGCTGGATATAATGCGCAGTGCTTATCCAGGTTTGAATTATTAATCTTACATTTGGAATAATTATCAGTTCGATAACAAGCTGTGAGCTAAGCTCAGCTACACCATACATCAATTTCTGAAATATGTTTTACTTATAATTCCCTAAAGCAAATAACTAGTCTCAACTAATACATAATGATCTGGCAAAACAGTAAACAATATTTAATTCATTCCATGGTAATAATGATAATACTCTCATAAGAGAAATTAATCAATAAACATCATCTTGGTGACAGCGTAAACCTAAATGTGCATTATACCTGAGGCTATAAAATATGTGAGGACCTTGTTGCTGCATATATAGAAAAGGGTATGCTAAATCACCACATACTACAACTGTATAAAATATTTCTCTTATGAAGCAAACTAATAGTGGAGCTGGGAACATATCCTCGATCTCCGAATACCTTCAAATTCAAATGCATCTAACCGCGAGAGTGCTATGCTCCATCTCAGCCTTCGAGGTGGCAAGAACTAAGCTCACCTCGAACAAACGAAGGTCATTTGCACTCTCACTTAACCTAAGGGTATCATATTATTGATGTATGAACCGATAAATTTTAAAATAGTCTAATATGATTAAAGAGCAAAATTTTCACCAAAGCATTAATACTATAGACTAAGAAATGGGCATCATTTACTTTAAACACATCTTAACTAACTCACTCCCCAGGGCACAGCAATCAAGTACTTAAAAATATATGTGAATTAAATAAACATGAAAATATTCATTTTAAAACTATTGGTATAGTAATATTTTGAAAACTTCTTCCATACTTTGCATTCTCACTAACGTTTCTTAAAAAAAAAAAAAAGGCTCAAGCATTTAAATAATGAATAAGATATTTTCCATCCTAACCTAAATTTAATACCGGGTCGATATTATAACACTTAATTAAGGACACATAATAAAATAAAATTCAACGTATAGCATAACAATAAATATATAATAAAAATAAAAATTTTCTTTATTAGCCAGAAAAATTCTCATCAACTTTTAGCTTGGATGCTTGTCAACCTGAGAATGTAAATCAGTTTAAATACTTTGGTAACTTTATAAGTATCCCAACATAGACTTCAAGGTGCTATTGCAAATTTTTAACAAATTCAAAAGATACAATATTTTATCACAGGGAAATAACTATTGATTGTTTGGAAGTGAAACTTGGAAAGTTTTATTTAAGGATGCTCTGTAAAATTTTAAAAATACAATGGTAAGATTGTAAAATCAGTCAATATTTTTTTCAGTGTTGGATATAATATTACTGAGTCTGTTATTAATATTTAAATACAAGTATATTGTCTATACTAAATTTAATTTAATTGAAAGGGATTTGAACTAGACTTTCAAGCTCCTTATAGCTATCCACCCCCATCTTATACAACTGATACATATGACCACATACATGTGAAAAAGATAAATAATCTCCAATATATATATATTTTGTGTTGAACCAGTACTCATCAGTTGGTCCAGGTCATCATATTGCACACACATATGTAATCAGTACTCAGTTTATATTAAGATAATAACCCCTCAAACTTTAATGAATAGGTTTCAATTTTCTCCACCCTCCAACTCTTCAGTCATTCATATCATTGAAAATCTGATGATGGTATGCTCAAAGCCCTTGTTAAAGTCAATATGGTTATGAAAATAATATTGGCATCATCAAAGGTTTTAAGTGTTTCATTATCAGATTTTGAATGATATGGATGCATGAGGAGAGTGGAGAAAATTGAAGCCTGTCCATTGAAGTTTGAGAATTTGCTATATTAATATAAACTGAGCACCGATTATATATATGTGTGGAAAGATAATGATCAGAACTGATTGATGAGTGCTAGTTCAGCAAGAAATACATATATTGGAGATCATTTATCTTTGTCTCATGTATGTGGTCATGTGTATCGGTTATATAAGATGGAATGGATAGTTGTAGAGAGGTTGAAAGTCTGAGTTCAAATCCCTTCTAATTACATTGAGTCTGTTATTGTAAAATCACACTTTTGGCTGGATTGAATATATAAACGAATAATGGAAGACTCCCTAAAAGGATGTTTTATGGTGAACAGCCCATTTACATTATAAGGATTAGCTCAATGACATTCTAAAAAGGTGCAATGTCAATTTTTTCCATTTGGAATGTATGAGAAAATAGAATACATTGGAGAGCGACTATAAGACATGATCTTGAAATATTTCAGAAAGAAAAGTTTTCTGCTGAGGAAATTAAAAGTTAACATCGTAAAATATCAAGTAAACAGAAAAATGGATCAGCATGCTCTATATTGATGTATTTACAGTTCATAGAATGGTTTGTATAATCATCGCAACACTTATTTCTAGAATAGTATTTTTTCTCACTTTTTTTTTGTAGCTAGAATAGCCATACTCATTTATGAATGTTTATTTTTTCAATTATTTAGTTAAATAATGAGCTAATAGATGGCGGTTAATTATTTAGATTAATTGAAAATGCATTATAATAGCTTTAAAACATTTACGTATTAACACAGGGCCGAGGATATATTTTTAAATTGAATTGACTAATTTCACTAGAAATAACTTAAGCTTAGTAATTAATTATTGATATTTAAATATCGTACTTCTAAAAATTTATGTTACAACTGATTAGCTTTTAGTGATTGTTAGGGGAAAACCATACGATAATTTTATCGCATAGAATGTTAAGATAAACAATTGTTATGCTAAAAATAAAAACAAATAATTAAAATATTGATTTTTGAAATATTATATATTTATTCTAAGAAAGCTTAAAACTATACTATGGCGTATAAATACAGTTATTTTTTTTATTATAATTATTGTTACACGTATGATCTCGATTTGAAAGCAGGTTGGAAGTTTTGTATCCAAGCTGTTTATTTCATAGCGAGAATGGTAGACGTAAGAATTAAAGATTCCTTGATTGATTCCTATTTGAAGAAAGTACAAAAAAAATTCTCCCTTTGGTCAATTGAACATCTTTTGTTTGATCACCTATGCAATTGGCTAAGTAATAAAGAAATAGTCAATAGGGCTAATTTTATTTTCATCTTTTTTATAACGACAAGGAAAAGGTGGTTTGAAGAAATTGGTTCATTGTAATTTACAATGCAATACATGTTTTAGGAATAAGACATTCCAGGCCCAAAACCATGACCAGGATACTATCCAAAACAGCCATTTCATCTGAAAAATATAAAAATACGTATAATATCACTGTACTTACAGCACAGTTATATTTCTTTATCAGCATAAAATTAAAATATAAACTTATATGTCATAATAGCAATTCACTGTCTTTATTGCGAGATAACATTCAGCTACAGTTCTATTTGCACTAGATGCCTCATCACATCTTGTAACACTATGCAATTTAGTTTTTCCCCTGAAACCAATGAATCTTTGTTGTTATAAAACTCCTTTAAGCCAATAAACATCACATGACCACCATCTCTTAAGCTTGTGTACAATAGTTGTTAAAACAGGCAAAACTCACTATATGTATTGCCACACACAATGGATGTCAGAAGGCTTGTCCATAAAACCACCATCTAGTGCCTATTCATACAATATCCCCAGACTAGTTTCTGGCTTGTGGCCTTCATCAGTGAGGAGCCTTGGATCTGAGAGCACTGCACCTAGATCTGGCATCCATTGATTATTCTAGTTTGCTGTGTGTGGTAATACGTATAGTGAGTTTTGCCTGTTTATAAAATTCCTTTGTAGGAATAGTATTTATACTAGAAGATAGCAAAAAAAAAATTATCAAACAATTATTTAATATTTTCACAAATTATTGCCTCATTGAAGTTTTCACTTATCATTTCCTTAATCCACATTAGCAAGAAGATTTTCCAGTAATTCCATAATGTCATAATGTAAACAGCTGAAGTTAAAATTATTTTCATTATCTATTTACTTTTTAATTCATCATTTTTTAAAACTGGGGTAGATCATTGATTTAATCATATTGTGACAGTCAGATGATGTATGTTGGTTTAACCCAGTTTGAATACTAGGCGAAAGTACCTCGAGGCCACCCATACGCGAGTTATTAAATCAAGAATACTATGACCTCTGCCCTTTTCGCCTAGTCTCGAGGCTAACTATGAACCAACAACATTATCTGAGACACGCATAAATTATTTTCTCATCCGGCCACAAACTAGCATCAGAAGAGAGACATGGACGGGAACACCTACGGAGCTAAGTAGATAAATGTGTGTAAAAGTACTATGAAATATGTGTTTTGCATGCCTGGATCATTGGAAAAGTAAAATAAAGCATTACAATAAAATTAGAAAAACTCAAGCTTTTTAGTTAACTAAGGTATTTAATTAATGACTTTAAAATATTAATAATGATTTAATGGCCTCCGCTATTCCCCTAAATTAATGAAAACTAATTAGACAATGAAAACAGATTAAACGATATAATATTTTTGCGGTGTAAGTCTTTTCTTCCCAATTTTAATAAAATTGTCAACTCGAATCTCCTCGATAAAGTACAATAATAAAAATCTTTGCGCTAAAAACAACAGTTTAAAAATTATTTAAGATGTATATAGCTAAATCAGATATACGTAATAAGCTAATGGTGGACAAAAGAAGTGTTATCGAGGAGATCAAGTTGGCAAACAAAGGAAACTTACTCGTATAGAATTTAGAAACATAAATAAAATTGGAAAGAGATTTTAAATGTAAAATTAACTTTTAAACTTAACCGCAATGGAATACAAAATATTTATACATGTTAGTAATGAAGAATAGCAAAGGAAAAAGGGTTAAATATATATATAGATGATCACACAATATTGTACCAGTCGAAAAACCCACCAAAAGAACTGCAAGTCGTGTCCAAACTCAGCTGAACCAAAACTGAATTCAAACCCAATTCAACAGCTCAGGTTAGTAGAAATCTACATCGATGGCACAGTGCTATGCGCCGAGAAACTAGCTCAATGGTTGGTGAGAATCAGAGACCCCTGAACTGACACTAATGGATAATCAATTAACTAAGATAATTTTAAATCGAATCATATGTATATGTTCGGGTTGCCAACACAGACAGCGAGTATTAACATTAAAATAATTATAAAAGAATTATGATCTAAAAAACCAAGTGTGTTTAGAAAATATTTAATAATAATAATTTGTTTGGTTGAATAAGATAATGATTATATTACTCACCTCTAGCCTTTAATATAGTTTAGAATTGTAATACGAGTGGCGGTCCTTATTATATGCCAATGGATATTACGCAATATTGGAATTCTATGTCTATGCCCCCAACAAGAAAATAAAAGGCAGATAAAGGTATTCATTAGTAAAGGAAATTTTTACTCTAATTTTATACTAAAGAATGTGATATTTATTTTCACATTCGCAAATCCATTCATGAAGAGCAAGATACGTATTTTAGGGCATAACTTTAATCTTTATTAGAAAACTTATTTTGAGATATAACGGAGAATTTATTGGACTTTAATTTAAATCACTTCATCACGAATTACGAGCATCAGAGCGGGCTTCACTGGAACAGAGAGGTAACGGTGCTGATGAATTATGAGCTATAAAGTGAAATTGAAAGACGATAGCTAGTCGATAATCGAAGTCCTATGGCGGCTTGCATCTGACAAGTCTTATGCCCTTTGACTAATAGGAACAGGAGAGGAAGTGCTTTCTTCCTTGATAATTTAAAATAACAGAAATATTATCACTGACCAGCCTAACGGAGCGGAAGATTGCCCTACGTCAGCAACGTTGAAGATGATGACTTACTAGTCACCGTTTGAGAACTAAAACCCAATGATAGAATGCTCCACATGATGACTTGATCAATTTAATTAAAGTCAAACAAGCTTTTAACTAAAACTATTTTAACGCATTTTAAAATTATATTCATCATGCCCCAAATATCGTAACCTTCCTGAATATTAATAGACAGTGAAAACAATCTGAATTAGAATGTATTTAGTTGATTCCTTTATCTACCCTTTTTACAAAAACATTTTAGATTATACGTGAATAAATAAATATTGGTGAATACGAGAAAAAAACATTTTAACATTATATATATGAATATATAAACATTTGTAAATTAGATAGGAGCTGGGGACATAGGTGAGAAACGGAGCTAATAATTTACTATAAAAATAACAAACATTTAAAAATTTCTTTCAACTCGATGGTTGATAGAACTGTATAAATCTAGTTCTAATGGGCGAGAATTATCAGATTTAATATTATATTATTTGCGTGAGGCAAATGGAACAAAGGGGCTCATCGAGTCGAAGGATTATTGGCATATAATTTAAAATAAACAACATTAATAAATCACACAATAAATATATATATAGTATAGTAAATGAACTGCCATAGAGGGAAGGAAAGTTAAATTTAATGACTAGAGATTGAGGGAATTACTAATTTAAAATAGCATAAATAAAAGGTTTTATAAAGATTATTACATTATAAATGAGAAGAGCTCTTAAAGGGAGTGTAAAGTAAAGTTCGGAAACTGGCCAGAAAGCTTAAGGTTCATTATGGAAATATCTTACCCATTTCTTCCAGGGCTGGTTCCCTTAGGTTACACGTCCGGGTTGGTAAAAAACGTAGGCACCATTTGGTCGATTACTTGAACAGTATTTTAATGAATTTTCACAATTTTAGCAGCATGATTGGTCTGGAAAGATTCAGCAGCTTCATTGAAGATTCTCAAAGGGCTTCAGGAACTGTAGCCAGATTCCTGATGTTCTAGCCCTTCACCATAATCGAAACACTATTTAAAACACACTGAGTTTACTGCACTTCTCTACAACAAAGATGGCTCCCCTTTTCCACACTTTTCAGAGCTATATATACCACTGTATTTGATGCCTTCGGGCTAGCGCTTCTTTCATTATCAATGTTTTTAGATTTACTGGTTGTTTTTAGATACATTCCTTCGATAAGGCTTTCAAACTCATTAACTTGAATTCATTTTCTAATTAGAAAATGAATTCTTAAAATCAGAAAATGATTTTAATTAGGAAATCCTTATCTTTTTTTTCTAATTAATAAAACTTTAACTGTTGTTTTTGGAAAGGGAAAATCTGAAAGCTTATCGAAAGAATGTAGCTTTTAATCAATAAAACTTTAACAAATTATTTAAAAATAAAATCAAACATTCCCGACGCAATGAAACTTTTAAACAATTATATATATTTAAATATTTACAAATATATATGCACAATCCATGCAGTTATAATATATAAATTCATGAATAATTCTATCATGAATTTATTAATAGAATTGATCAATTTAAATCTGAAGCTAATTAATTTTAATATGCATTTATAATATAAGTTATTCTTTATGGAAATTAGCATGGATTGAACGTATAAAGCCCCATTGCATCGGAAATTTAAGATTAGTACTAGGGTTTGAAGTGGGCTTATGGCTAGATGTCATGAAGCTAGGATCGAACTCAGATCTGACTGCTTCATTTCTTTTCACTTCAAAAAAAAAACAATGAAAAAAATGGCTTTACTTATACATTATAACGATATATAAATATGTCATTA
Source organism: Epiperipatus broadwayi (assembly GCA_028023455.1). NCBI lineage: Eukaryota > Metazoa > Onychophora > Udeonychophora > Euonychophora > Peripatidae > Epiperipatus > Epiperipatus broadwayi. The sequence goes on along the minus strand of JAQFVV010012429.1, from coordinate 1,835,563 downwards.
CATTAATTTAAAATAAAATCTTAAAGTTCGTAAATAAAAATAAAATCTATTAAAAAAAAAACAAAAACAAAACTAAATGCTAAAATTAAAATATTTGTTAAACGTATATATTCGCACAGATTCAAAACTTTAAAACTATTTTTTAAAAAACAAATAAATAAGTATTTGAACGTACTTTTTTATAAAAAAAGTACAAGACTTAAAGATAAAATATTTTTGTAGATGGAAATGATTGTTTATTAATTATCCAAAAGTTGTGTAATTAAAAAGTCAGATCAAAATTAGATAAGGAATAAAGAATTAGCTTGTCCAATATAGAAGCAGCAAAGAAAGGCCCGGACCATAACGAAAAAATGGAACAGTGACATCTTTGTTCATGGAATCCATAGGAGGACTATAAAAAGAAAAATATTGAGTTCCAGTCAGTTTTTCTGGTTTGTTTTGAGGGTCGGTGATAGGACACATATATCACACTCTCTCTCTATTTTAAAAAATGAACTGACTGTGATACCAAAATGAACCAGCTAATGCTACCTCCGGAACATCTGACCGGGTTTTCAAATAAAGACTCCGTGGAAATTTACATCAAGAGCAGTGATTTCTTCTACTGTAAGCTATTGACATGAACTCTAAAATTTAAAAATAATTAAGAACTTTCGTTCAAGCTTATGAACTTATATCTGACTTTTAAGTTTAAAATCAATTGAAAATGTTTAAATTTATGTTTTGCATTGATAAATATCATTTCCATTTTTTTTCTTATTGTATAAATTATTTATCGTATTAATACTTATCATATAAATTATTTAAATGCATGAAATTTAAAGTTGGGTATAGACGTTGCATAGATTCGTTAGCGGTTAATTATGTTGCTGTTTCATAGTCGATTGGAATATATAAGTCATCATGTCACTGCGGTGTCTTATGATGAACACCATTGGGTTTTTTTTTGTATTCCCTATGCAATTGACATTAGCGATGACTTTGTATTGTGATCAGTTATGTTTATTTTGGAATGTTTTTAACCGTGGAATCTGTGCAACCGATCTATACTCAACATTTTAAAACAAATTTTATAAAATTCATCTGTGCGAACATAATAAATGTTAAATTTAAGTCGGGCATGAATGGCTGTATAGATTTGTAAAGTTATATATAGTTTAAGGGAGGGTAATCTTAGGTTATTCATTTTGTAGTTGAATTGGTTCAATGGATCGGATATATTTGTGTAATTAGTAGATGTAGTATGAGATCTGCTATGGGCAGGATTGCACATATATGCCACATACCTTCTGTTTGCCTATGGATGGGTTTGTAAGATGGCAAAGGACCGCAATCCATCCCTATGGAGTTTTATGTTTATTGTTCTACTCGCCAACAGATGCAGCATTCCTGTTGGTGGAGAAACAATGTCTTCTCTAACTCTACTTACTGTTCAGACGTACATTCCTGACAGTATAGTATTTTGTGTTGTCGTATTTTCATGCTACATTGAATACATCAATGTATCAGATGGATTTATGCCAGTTTGACTGCGAACTTTTTGGCCTAAAGTTAAATAAGGGATAGAATATTTTCTTTTCAAATGCAGATCTATGTAGTCTATTCGTACTCGACCATCTAAATAAAATATTAAACTCATTGAAATTTATTTAAATGTAAAATTAAAGATTAATATAAAAATCTAAAATGTTAAACTTATTCCTCAAATTTAGAATGATTTTATATGTGCGTAAATAAATATTTTTATGTGTTAATTTTTGGCAGTGGCTTTTATTTATTTGTATTTAAGATATAAATTAAAGTTATATTTTATCATCTCTGCTACTCCCTAAGCTAGTGACTTGGGCTAACGATCTGAATATTTAAATAAAGTGGAATCTTAACAGCGGGTATCTGCCTACTTTATAATTTTTTCTAGGCTCAAATGCCTAGATGGCAACCTGTAGAGCAGATATCGTAGTTTGTGGTTAGATTCGATCTTCACTTGTTTTTCAATCGTTACAACTGGTTACCCAACTTGGGCCGATCTTTAATAAACATGAGTGCCCTGAGAATTTTAAAAGTGAATCATGCCCGTAATATTTTTTCTGAAATTAGTATAAATATATTTGTTGTATTGACGTGGAGTTACAGTTTGAAATTTTGTCTTAAAGGTACTGCCAGTAAGAAAAATTGCGCATATGTAAAGATAAATTCGAGGAATAAAAAGTAATAAATAAAACGTAATAATAAATATAAATCATAGTTTTTTTAAAAAGTCTGGTTTAAATTAAAATCTAATCGTTCAACTTGCGTAAGTAATAGTTAAAGGTAGAAGAAAAGAAATTTGGAAGGGAGGGGGCAGAAATTTAGCTGGTAGTAAGGAATCATCAGTCAACATTTTTTTAATCATTATATTTGTAATTACTGTTTTGTCTTTTAAAAAAAAAAGTTTTGTCCTTTTGAAATTTCATATATAACAAATTTGTGTAACGTAATTACTAACACTAAGTAAATTCTTTTTTTTTTTTTTTAATGTTTTTATTTTTTTGAGGAAGTTTACTGATATGTAACGATATATAAATATGTCGTTACATTAATTTAAAATAAAATCTTAAAGTTCGTAAATAAAAATAAAATCTATTAAAAAAAAACAACTAAATGCTAAAATTAAAATGTTTGTTAAACGTATATATTCGCACAGATTCAAAACTTTAAAAATATTTTTTAAAAAACAAATAAATAAGTATTTGAACGTACTTTTTTATAAAAAAAAGTACAAGACTTAAAGATAAAATATTTTTGTAGATGGAAATGATTGTTTATTAATTATCCAAAAGCTGTGTAATTAAAAAGTCAGATCAAAATTAGATAAGGAATAAAGAATTAGCTTGTCCAATATAGAAGCAGCAAATAAAGGCCCAGACCATAACGAAAAAATGGAACAGTGACGTCTTTGTTCATGGAATCCATAGGAGGACTATAAAAAGAAAAATATTGAGTTCCAGTCAGTTTTTCTGGTTTGTTTTGAGGGTCGGTGATAGGATGCACATATCACACTCTCTCTCTATTTAGTTTGTCTTATTATAGGTTATTGCTTATTAGCGTTATCTACCCTTTCGTTCAACCGCTATTAAATACATTAACGGTTAACTTTTAAGAGAGCCTATAAAGGTCAAATCATGTGACGGAATGTCGAAATAATTATGCTTTTCCTTATTCTATACGTAAATCATAAATGATGAATCATTACATAATTTCCAAGACAATTGATCTATTGTTGATGTAATTCTGATGAAGTCCAAGTATAATCAAAATTCACTCGATCATTTGTTATTTAAAATATAATATTCATAATAAAAGCCCATGTACAGTTATTGAAGTCTGTTATACTCTTGTGATTTAAATATGAGAATGTAGATAATAAAAGCTCCCGTATAATTATTAAAATCCATTATATTCTTTGGAACTTAAAATCTTATAAATATTCATAATAAAAAACCGTGTATGGTTATTGAAAGGTACTATATTTTTAATGATTTAAAAATGTCATAGCATGAATGATAGAAGCCCTATAATATTTATATTAGCATATTAAGCCGCATCATCTCAATTAATTAATTTCTTCCTATGTAAATTTGGTGGTTGCATATCCATCAAGCATTAAATTATGTTACTAAAGTTTGTATGGAATGCCTACATTAACATGAAGTGAAACCTAGATCGAGTATTCTTTATGTAATCAAGGTTATAATGTGTTTTAAGTTTGTATATCCCGTTGCTCACATACTTATTTAATTTCATTACTAATGTTATGTTTAATAAATTCATAGTTAATAATCTATTCTTTGGACATTGTATTAATTCATGCATGCACATCTATTCTTAGATTCCGTCATCCTCTATTTAATCATTAGATCTCTTGTGTCTCTGCTGACCTTTCTGGGCCGGGGATTGTTAGAATGTCGTTTGCTATCATCAGAAGTGTTGTTTGTAATGTTATAGATTTGGGGAATGGGCAATAGGGCAGAGTTCATGAATATTCCTGACCTGTGTATCTCACATATGATTGAACTCTAGGTACTGTTGCCTAGATGCCAAGTCTTGTTAGACGAACATACAATTCTGACTGGTACAATATATGCAATTTAAATTAGATGAGACATAAGTAAATAAGCATTTATTTTTATATAACGGTATGCATACAATTGTATACATTCAAAGATCAGCCTTTCAAGCTAATTGTGCATGTGTCTTCTGCAAGTGTTAAATAATAAATGAATACTTCACTCTACATTACAAGATATAGTTTTTATGCAGGAATAAAATACTGCATAAATACTATATCTTGTATTGTAGAGTGAAGTATTCATTTATTATTTAACACTCGCAGAAGACGCATGCACAATTAGCTTGAAAGGCTGATCTTTGAATGAAAATAGATGAGACATAATAATTTAGTTATCCAAGATTGATCACACTTGTCTAATTCATAATTTAGTTTAAAAATGATTCAATTTAAAAATAATATTAGAAAATAAGTATTAAATCTTTATAAAACAAAGTAGAAGAATGGTAAGATAAAATGAAAATGTGAGAATTTATTGCTCTGATGACAAAAGCAAATGGATCAACAACAAGAAAAGCGGGTTATAAGAAAAGCTTATGCGAGCGATAAATTGTTAATGAGAGTGAAATTTTTTAAAAGAAATTTGCTAATGAATACATAAACATATGCAATAACAACTGGTAAAAAAAGCAAAAAAAAAAAAAAAATTTGAATAAAGAAATTGAAAAGAAATATGCAAATAATTGTATAATGATACTGATGATTTGAAATACTAAAGTAGATTAAGAAGATAAGATTTATAAACCTCTAAATAAATATTAAAAATTGAAAGCAAATAACTAGAAATAATAAATATATGGTTTAAAAATCATAAAATTTCAAAATAGATTAGAAATAGTTCTAAAATTGTTCATTCGGGGGCCGAGTCAGGTTACAACCTACTAATGGCAAAGCCGTTCTAAAGTCGAGTATGGAAATATAAAAAGTCAAACAAAATATAAAATTTTAAATATTTAAGATATGTCTTATTAAAGTGATATTTATATAAAAAAATATAAGCAATGTTGAGTGAGATCATTGAGAGATCAGCCAGCTAGATCGGAAAAGATCAGTTATGATTAAGTATAAATCCAGCAGCATTATCAATAAGTATAAGTAATTATATTCAAAATAACCATTCATCATCAGGAATGATCAATCATCAAAATACATAAATACAATAAATCAATAGTCCATCTTGTGACTGGATTGGAAATGGGTCTTCTGTAGACCAGGCTAACTATTGAGCCCTTGCCAGTTTGGGCAATTATTTACATATAATTTGGATGCACCAACTAAGTGTTCATCTATCAGAATACATAAGAATCAAAACAATAATGCTGGGACAATAAAAGATGCTGATCTTCATCAATGGTTTGGCCACTTAATACCATTAATGTATTGGCCAACTATAAACTTCATTTCTAAGACTAAACTAAAATAAAATGTAGTGCAAAGACTTTGAAGAATATACTCTTCATGCCACAAGACCCTTGCAAAGCTAAAGCACTAAATACATCCCCATTTATATATTCAGCCCATGCTCAATTTTAGCTCAGAGAACATAAGTTCTATAACTGTTATAGTAACCAAGAAATGATGATTTAATACAATTTTAACAATTGAATAAATGTATTAATAACAATAAGAAATGATATTATGACTCTATTAATTAAGCTTTCTGATTTTAATTAATATACAATAAAAAATTATCACATTTGTGATTTACAAAATTACTATACAAAATTCAAATTATTACATTGATTTACATATATGTGATTACAAAATTCAAGTTATTACATTGATTTACATGATTAATACATTAGATTTAGTTCAACCCATTCAGCACACAGGCATGTGGCTGAACTTGTTTGAATTGATATTTAATAATAAAAAAAATGATTACATTTTACATCTCTATTTGACACTCATTGATATATATACACATACAGAGTGCATTTCAATTTAGAAATGGACATATTTGAATTGACATTTATAATAAATGATTAAAATTATATATATGTGTGTGTTTGCATGTATACACGCGTACTGATGTTTACCCATTTTAACTTGTTACAATAATATTATATTTTCCTAATTAATTCTATTTGAAAAACATATATAAATTTCACACATATAAGCATGTAAACAAAATATAGATATAATTTAAAATTAGTTATCAGTTTTTTTTCTTTTAAAATATCAGTTTATAAGTTTTTTTCCTTTAAAAAAATATTATCAACTTTTTTTTTCTTTTAAAAATATAACAGTCAATCTTGATTGGATTATTGTTGATTGAATAATTAAAATTGTCTTTAAATTTAAAAATATAGATTTTAACTATTTTCACTTATTCTCTTGAAAAAAAAAACAAAAAAAAACAACAACAAACAAACAAATATAATAACATCAATCAATTAAATCTTCATTTTTAGATATGTGACTCAAACACAAATTACTCATTTGTTTTACTTTAAGTTATAATTTTAAAAATCATTTTAGGATTTTAAACAACTCACCAGCTATATATCTTTATCTGTGCTTCTCTGCATATAAATACATCAGCATATATATAATTATTTCTTCATCAACTGATGGGGTTCTCTTGGTAAGTTTAGTTTTTGGTTCATCATCAAAATAGGCATAATACAGGCAATTGTCAGCATCAGGAAAGGCATTCAAGTAAGTTGTTGGCATGCCATGACCTCCCTCCTGTCTAAGTCTTGATGAACTTCAGATCAGAAAACTGTTTTTTCAGAACATTTGTAGCTCTGAATATCAACATAAAGAAGTGAGTTATTTTCCTCCATGCTAATTCAAACTCCACTATTGAACTATAGAGCAGTTGCTTTCTTGCATTCTTATATCCTCATAGTAGTTTTCTGTCAAAATCTGGAAATTAGCTCTGCAAATAGCTATTTTGCTACAGCTACCAACTATTGCAGCTAACTAATATTTTAATCAACTTTGCAGCAAGCTATTAGCTAGTTGCTTCACCAAAATATTAAGGCAAGAACTGTCTTCAAAAAAATTACTATCCAAACTTTGCAGCTAACTCTTAGCCAACTGCTTCTGAAAAAACATTATTATCCAGACTGAACTGATATTTTTTATCAGCTTTTTCAAAAACAACTATCCACACTAAATTAATTTTTTCTATCCAGCCTTTTATAGATTTGGTGAGATGATAAAAACACTAAATTTAAAAAGTTTTTTTTATCTTGATTAAAAATAATTTTAATCCTTTTGAAAGAAACTTTTCAATTTTTATCAAAGTGTGATATATATGTTTTTACTTAGATAGAGAATTTCCAATTAATTAAAAAGATTTCAAAATAGACATTTTTACAATTATCAGAAAACATATTAATATTTATTTGTTAGACTTTTTTAAATGTTTTATTTCATAATAGAATTTTATTTCAATTTCAGAATGATTTAATCCCTGATTATTATTCCAGGTGAAATGTAAAAAAATATGTACAAGATTTTTGTTTGTTTATTTTTACTTTTTCATTACTTTTTATACATATATGCACACATATGCTGCTGTGTGCCATGTAACCCAACCAATTACAATATATTGTAATGATCGCAAAATTGTTGTAAAAACACACGTACATGTCTATCTGCATTACATATTTTATAATTTAAAATAAATAAATAAACAAATTATAAAAAAAAAAAAGAGAAATGGAGAATAGTTTGAAAAAAAAAAGTAATTTTCAAAATTGGAATCAAAATAAAAGATTGCATCATTTTCTTTTAGAATAAAACTATTTATTAACCCTTTAACTGATTCTTTTAACTTATTTAAAAGAGTTAATCTTTGTATAATTTTTGTATTGGTCCACTACTTAAATCTCAGAACAATATTATTCGCCAGCTTCATTTCCAGTCAGTTTCTATTGTTAAAATATTAATCTAAAATACGCAGAATTTTTTAAATTCAGCTTCTAAAAATTGAATAATTTTAGATTCAAATTGGTTAAATGTAACAAAAAATTAAAAATAATTTTAATAACTGAAGAAAAATATAAGAAAAAACATTTAAAAAATAGCCAGTGGTAAAACAAAAGAATTATATTTGAACCAATCACTGGTGTCATTATTCAATTTCTACCTGTTAAAATAATTTACTTTTCTGAAGAGTTATCATTCCCAACTTATTTTTCTTGTAAAAATGATTATTATATTCACAAGCTTATTTTTCTTGTAATATTAAAAAATTTTCAAATCAAACTTTATATTTCAATAGAGTAATGTAAAATATTATTTATAAACATATAAAATTATGATAAATATAATTATTTACTTCAAAATACAAATGTGTAAAAGATTTTATTTAGAACCGCCTACTATTCAAGTTAGAGTTGCTACATTATAAACAACTGTTTTCAAAAATGATTATATTCATGAGCTTATTTTTCTTGTAATATTAAAAATTTTCTGAATCAAACTTTATATTTTGATAGAGTAATGTAAAATCTTATTTACGAACATAAAAAATTACAATAAATACAATTATTTACATCAAAATCAATTACGAACATGTACAACATCTTCATTTAGTTTCTGAATTTGTCATTTAGAAACACACCTAGAAGACAATTTCCAGATTTGTAGGTATCCAATCAGAGAAAAGGACAGTCCTATGCACCAATAGGCAGCAAAAAAAATTTATTTTTTAAAAAAAATATAACACTATATGCGGATGTTTTTAGAACTACAATTTTAAATTTCCTATAAAATAAGCCTAAAATGAAGAAATTGTGACCAAAATTGACCAAGAGATGGTGCATGCTATGTCCAAAAATCGTATTTTGTAATTTTGTGGTCATTAAATTAGCTATGGGGTCTCCTCAAAATAAACATTTTAAAGGTTAAGAATAGGGTGGAGAAAAAGAATTGTGACAGATAAGGATTGAAAAACCCTGTCTCTTCTTTTTATAAATTACATTTTTTTTTTAAAAAGTAAATCTTAAAACAATAAATAAATGTGAAATGTTTAAAATAAAACTGACAATAGTATTAATTAATAAAAACAAAACTCTTATAAATTATCTCTTCGGCATGATTGCGATAAGATAGTAGATGAATCTAAAAAAAAGATTAGGTAAAAATGTAAAATTAATTAAACCAAATTAAAATTATAATAAAAAAAGTAAACAATGGGAGAGTTTAAAAAAGGCAGTTTATTCATTGTTTCAAGTTCCAGTTCAAATTTCAGTTGAAGTTTTAGTGGAAGTTCCAGTTGAAGTTTCAGTTTTTTTAAGTTTGTTTTCAAGTTTCCAGTTTCAATTAGCAGAGTGGCAATAATTGCGTAGTTCACCAGTTTGTTGATCCATTGATCACTGATGTTAGTACTGAGGGCATAGTTAACATGATCCTCAGTGAGCCAGTCCTTACTGATGTGGAAAAAAACCCGTGGTGTTCATCTGGGCTTTTGCCCCAGGTCCTTGGCTCTGTCAACTGCTCTTACCTGGAATCAATGCCTCATCCATAATATAGATGCTGCTGCATACTCTCTCTTCCATTATCTGACAGAAATATGGAAGGAAATCCATAAAGTCATTACTGGAGACCAAAAGCCAGCCATTTATAAATCAGAATCTAATTAAAAGTGTCAACTGCAAAAAAATGATGTCAGTTTAATTTAAGGTTGTGAGTTAACCTGGGTATATTTCAAACACTGGGTTGTGGGTGCATGCCATCTGGGCATGTCGGCTACATATAATATAAGGCCAGATGGTACCTGAGACTTGTTCTAAAAACAAATAAAGTGCTTTGGATGGCAGGTTTTGGGCCAGCAGTATGAAGGGATGCTATGGTCAGGATATTTGGTCGGGTTTGCATTTATGTAACCTCGATCTGGCCATAGGTATCGTTGTTGGTTAATCCATCATTGATATTTTATCCCTTTACTTGAATGTGAGATTTGATGCCTGAGGCATTAAATAAGAAAGCCAATCATGTAAAGTAAATAATAAAACCTTAGTAAACAACCATATGAGTAATAAATAATCAATATATCAAAATAATTAATGTATAATAAATAAAATGATAAATATAGAAATATTTTCAGACAATGGATGATGGCAAATGACCAAAAATGTCCATGTTGTGTACTAGATCATTACAATATATATTAAATAGAGGTTTCAAAAGTTAATAATGGATTTAAATATTGAAAATTTAACAGGAATGTTATAAATAATTTTCAGATGTGATGCAGTAAAGCAAAGTACTAATTAAAAACAGGCATTGCAAGTTGAATTTCTTATACATTACTTATATTTCTGTTTGACATACTTAAAGCTAAAAGTAAATTTCACTTTTAGTTAGCCTCCAGGAAGTGACAGATAATGGAATAACTTTCAGATGTGAAAGTTAACTGTGAATCACAGAGATCAACAATGCCTGACTAAGGGTATCCTTTGTTGTCTTGCATGAGATTATGATCAAAGACTATATAGTTTCCAATATAAATGGTACCTTCCTAATTGTTATTCTTTTACTTAAGGTAGGGTGACTACCAGCTGTCATAAATTTCTCATGCCATCATTCATCTCCCTACATCAACTGTGATAATTAGATTGTATATTTGTAAAATCATATTTTCACTGCTTAACTACACATGCGCAGCATTACTGATTCCAATTCCTGATTTCATATTTTTTAAGCTCATTCTCTTGAGAATTAAAAAAATCAATGACAGTCGGTCTTAATAAATTGGCAGTCTTAGTTGCAATCTTTTTTCAAAGGCAGTACAATCATTATTGAATCAAGCTGGAGCTGGATTTAAGACTGGCATTTCAGGTAGGTGAAGATTTCCATATTTAGACAGTTTTATGTAAAGATGTTTCTTGCTACCATGGAAATGGAAAGAACCTAAAAATATGAACTAAAATGGTTATCTCACACATTCTGACTGAAGGATTACTTATTAAAGCAGTAGAAATAGTGATATTATTAGTAATGGTGATAATAAATCTAACATTTAAAAAAAAAATATAGAGTATTGAAACACATATTTGAAGACCAAAATGAGGACAAAACTGATGGCTGAGGAATCATCAAGATTTAATATCAACATAACTGTTTTAATTACAATTGTTTTTCATAGTTAGGAGGTTTAATAGAACATTCAGATAGCTGCCAGTTTTTTTTGGAAGGAGTGAAAGGAGAATGCATGGTTGTTGGCAATGTAAAACTTAATGTATGATCTCCTGTTTTTGAAATTATTTGATGTGTCAACAAAAGACAATAATGTCAAAACTTGGCTTAAACAATGATATAGGTTATAATTTTATTAGTTCATACATTTCAGCATTAGATTCAGAAAATGAAAACTTTTATTTCTTTCTGGATAACATTGTTACAGCAATATAAATTAAAGGTCTTTTTTTTCTTTTTTGGGGACTTTTATGTTAATACAAATAGCAGGCTTTATCCAAAAGTTATTCAAAATAATGGTATTGGTACTGTAAACTCAAATAGCCTATTATTATTAAATTATTGTGCAAGATATGGCTTGATTACCACAAATGTTTTATGTAAGTAGAAAAATTGCTATAAAGAAATTGGATAGAAACGCCCTCTATAGCTTATAGTTAACTTCATTGAATTTAAGGCTCTATAAAAGTTTAATATTTTTCGTGGTTTTGTGAAAAATTTTCTTGTGAAAACCTCTTACTTTAAAAGTTTATCCCCTTACTTTACTACTCAATTAAGAGTGAATACATTACTCAGTACTGAAGAGGCTTACAGCTGTTCCCAAGAATCTTCAATGGAACAAGCTAAAAGAAAAAGCCATCTTTGAAATTTGAAGACAATTCAGGTTTTGCTCTCTGCAACCAACCATACTATTCAGAGATGCTACAGTCAAAGAGAAAATCATTTTTCAAAAGCTCATCACAGAGGATCCCCAGTCCAATTTTCAAGCCAATAATGTTCAAAATGAAACCTCCAGTGAGATCATTAGAAATTTAGATTTCCCAAGCTTGGAAAATAGCAAAGGTAAATTCAAATTCCTCATAATTTTAATGTTTCTCAAAATCTTAATAAAATTGATAAAAATAGAAAAACTGTCATAGTGTCTTCCAATTTAAATGCATCCCCTTCCCAAAATCAATCCAATATACTAATTAATAGCAAGCACTCTTATGCTAATGTTACACAGGCAGGCCTTAGAGAGCCTAACATTATGGCATTGGGAGCTTCAAAAAATCAAAAAGATTTTTTCCAATTTATTTGATGAAGAGGTGGAAGAGAACTTTACTGATAACTATAGCAATCCCAATATTCTTAATCTAAATTTGGATCAAAAGGACATTGACTTGATAGCAAACAGATTTAATATTATCCCTCCAATTACATAAATCCATTCTTAACTTCCACAGTGAAAACACCTCGATTTTGGTTGTTACCAACCCTCCATGTGATCTATATAAATTTCCGATCAATGAGCTTTATAATGAGATAACTTGGAAAAAACAAATTCATAAAATTCTGCAACATTCTAATAATCATTAAGTAATAATTGAATTTAACAACTTAACACAGAAATTACTCTTCAGAAAACTCAAATATCTTGATGGGAAAATTATTTGCAACATTAACATGAATCATCCTACAATCTTGTCAGGCAGAATGAAGAATTGATACCTTAAATTTAAAGAAAATGATTTACATCAATTACTTAAGCTCTATGGCAAAGTCTCAAATTTTTGATACCAAATGATTAAGGGGATAAACCTTCCAGTATTCGTATGACATTCCTACTCTCTACTATGTGGACACTTCCCCTCTTGTCATCACCTTTCATGGCATTCCTCTGCAGTATTTCTTCTGCTGCCAGAAAAGCCATTTGGTGAGGGACTGCCCAGCCAGGATCTGCCATAGTTGCAAAAGGATTAAAAATATATCCACACCACTGTAACTCTGTTCCAGTGGTGCAGACTGTGGACACAACCATTTCCAAGCCTGACCTTACAGCATCTGAAGCAGTGAAAAATTCCACCTACCCTCTATCAACTCCTGTTGACAAAATTGCTTCTAACTCTTTACCATGTCCCACACACTCTATGAATGTGTTAGATGAGTCTTTTGAGTCAGCATCTTTGGTCATGGAGGCGACATCTCATTTGCCTGTCCACAAAAAGAAAGGCAAAGGAACCAAATACAGGTATCAAATCTTCTATGAGCAAAACATGCTCCAAAAAACAAACAGCAATAGCCTTAGCTCCTTAGACACTGAATACCCTGTCTCCCAGCAACCACAAAAAAAATGCAAGCCTATTCCTAAGGCAAATAGCCAAGGAAACAATTGTGACACCCAATAAAGACCTAATCAAACCTTTTAAAACCCTATTAAGGATAATAAATTGCGGCTATCTAAGGTTTCCAAAACAACAAATACTGAACCAAAATCCATTGACAGCTTGTGTTCCAAAGAGTCAAACGAAAGGACTTTCGGCCAGACAATGGATTCTCAAGAACCCAGTGCTGGAGTATCATTCATGGATGGCCTGTGATCCAGAACATCAGGGGTGAAAGCTAGTATTCATCCTCTTAGCAGGACCAGTAATTGCTGAGTGTGTAAACACATATACACTAAATGCTTATTCAATCATTTTCCAAATTTCCACCACTTGTCCAATAAAAGCACTATAAATTCTCTGTTGAAGTAATGTCACATAAAGCTCAAAATATCAGGAATTAATATACGGGGTCTGAATTCCCTGAATAGGGTGGATGCATTGACCAAATGGTTTAAGCAATACTCACAACATATTGTGTGTCTCTCCAACCAAATTACACCAATTTTCAAACTACAAAATCCTGAACAGCCTTGGCAACATTTGTCACTCAGTTTCTCTTCATCTGCTGTTGACATGGCAATCTTAATCTCCAATAGAAGCCCATTTGAATCTTTTTAAATTAACTATATAAACCCACATATAGTTATTGCCACCCTACTCCACAAGGCATTCACTTTAAACGTAATATATATACCTTTACCGAAATGAATTGCTCATCCAACAGCTCAATATCACACTTGCATCCAACCTTTACCCTACTATTTTTCTGGGAGACTTCAACACCTCCCAGGAATTTACAGCTAAATATATTCATCACCTTAATACAAGATTCATGAGTAAATAAGGCTTCTACCTACTGAATGCCTTCTCCTTCTATACAAGTAGGTATACCTCTCTTATAAACTGCATCTACTATACTCCTGATCTACGTTTTCTAATGGATCCCTCACTCCAACTTATAGCCTTTTCCGACCATTTAGCATTATCCCTTAAACTATCTCTAAACTTTGATTCATGCAATATTCTAAGACTTAGCACAATCACGAAAATCCTTCTCATGTCCACATTGCCTGAAGCCATCGTCTCTTAGGTATACATATATTTTCACAAGATTCATATCCTTTCTCTGCCACTGGTCGATGTCTGGTTTTCCTACATCCATATTTTAATGTCCCTAATCTCAAACTACACTTCATGTAATAAAGGGCCATCATCACTCCTAATGGAATTTGAATCACTTAACAACACCCTAAAAAATCTTCCCCTTAATACAATCCCTATAGAATCCATCATTAATTTGAAATCCCAATACAAGAACAAACAGTTAATTTTGGCAGAATCTCTACCAAAAAATCAAAAATCTTCTTGAATCATCCTCACAATTGGTCCAGGGGCTACATTAGGTGATCTCTAAGCCATAAAGATAAGAGACCCACTCCATCATCTATGAGAAACAAACCTTATTCAGGATCTAACATACTTCTCAAAATTTTTTTCATACTTCAAAGGAAAGTTCTCCACCCTTGCACCTGAATCCTGGCAGGATTCAATTTGGGATTCTTCACCCTCTGACCATGCCATTTTCGGAAGATGTTCTGGCCAAATTCATCTTGATGCCTGAAAGCACCCATCTGGGGCTACATGCAATCCTCTGATTCCTCCTGATACACTTGTCCAAATTCTCTGTTCCAATCATGTACAACTTAATTAATTACATTTCTTCCATCCCATAGCAATGGTACCATTCCTAAAGTGCAATATAATTCACAATATAATTCACATCTCCATTGGAAAATTTGCAGCCCATCTCTATGACCCCACTAATGGTCAAGGACAAAATTCAAAACAAAAATTCATCCCCTTATTTCACAATACCAAATTTGCGAAAAAGGGCAGCTCAACTGCAGATGCCATCAATTTATTCAAAATCACTATTGACCACATCAGATCCTCCAGGAAATCTAGGCTGGTGGTTGTGCAGCTCAACATCTCTGCTGCCTTTGATTCTATCCAAATCAATATCCTTTTAACCTTACTTGGTGAATGTTATCTTTACTGGAATCATCAATATTATTAGGAACCTTCCCTACAATTGTGAAGTAAGCATGTTGCTGAATGGGAAACATTTCTTCTCCCTTCTCCACCACATCCTGCATTCACAGGGCTCTCATCCCAGCACCTTGTTTTTCATCACTTACCTCAACCCTCTGCTCCTTCAAATTGAAAGATATATTCCTGGCATCCATATCACCACGTCACCTATAACAATTCACCACATCACCTATATGGATGACTTACCCATTTTTCTTCCATCAAAAAAATTAATCCCCAGACTTCTATCAGTGCTTAAGGAATTCTCTGATCAAACTAGGCTCCAATTTAATATGGCCCAAGTCATACGCCTGGCATTTATCTTCTGGTAAGAAAATTCATGGCCCATTTGCAGAAAACCTCTCAGAACTTCTTGAGCTTCCCTGTATTTGAATCTGCTTGTGCCATGAGATCTGTCCAAGATAAGCTACTCCAATCTACACAGAAAATCACATCCTCATCTGCTTGTGCCATAAGAAGATCTGTCCAAGATAAGCTACTTCAATCTACACAGAAAATCATATCCTCCCTTTCCAAAATTTACATGTCCATGTTTGCCAAGTCCTCTCTTATCAATATATTAATATTCCCCAGAATATCCTATTTCACCCCAGTGGTCAATTCCCCCAAAGTCATCATTATAAAAATACCCAAGATGTGCACTATGATTAGAAGGGGCAAAAGTGCAACCATCAGCCTGAGAGGCCTGCAGAAACACATAAAGCTCAATGGGTTATCCTACCTTCCATAGATATATTTATATTTCAACATTCTACAACTCTTTCTACAGAATGTTCCTGCAGTATCCCAGCTCCTCACCCTTTAAGGAGATCACTCCCACAGAAAAGCCTCCCCTTGTTAGCACTGGTTTTCTGGCAACCCTCACATCCCTTATCTCCAAATTTACTACTATTCCTAACAAGCCATCCTCAATGAAAATCAATTTCTGGAAAACTTACTACACATTAATCCTGATGTTTCTGCAGGATCAACTCTCCTCTGGCTCAACAATCATCTGCTAATCAATAAATTTAAGTGATGGTTCCTTGAGTCCAAATTCTTTGATCTCCTATTGAAGATAAATCTCAATGCCTTGCCTACTAAACACTTTCTTATACATCATCGATGATAGTCAAACATAGATTCCACTTGCACCCTATGCCTCAGCGAAGAGGAAACTTCACCTCCTCTGCCACTGTTTCCCTTCAACCCTACAGAGACCTTATATTGCACTTGCACCATATGATTAAGAGAAAAGGAAACCTCTTTACCTCCTCAGCCAATGTGTTTCCCTTCAACCTTACAGAGACCTTATAACCTCCATGCTAAATGACAAAATGCCTTTCTTATCTACTCTCATTGACAATATACTGTGTGGATCCATCTCAGAGATATGTTCATCAACATTCTTATTGTTTTTCCTATGGTACACCCGGTGCTGGCTCATCTTTAATCGTGTACTGGAGCATCCGCTTGATTTATATATTGACAAAATGGAAAAAATTCAGAAGAGGGACCAGAATTTGGCACCCTCCCTCATCTATGATGCCCCATGGAAGCTCATTTATTTGCCTTCCTAAAGCTGATCCCTTTCATATCTGAATAGAAATCACCTATCCTGGAAAATGATTAGGGGCTGATTTGCATGCATTATTTTGGGATTGATTATGATTTTCCATATTCCTCAAGCTTATCACCCAGACCCTGAGTATTATGACATTGACTCCCATTCACAATCTTTGTATATTTCAAGACATGCAAGCTTAGTCACCTACCACCAAGACACTAATTCCCAGGCTCTTTCCTTTGCCTCTACGCATCATATTAGTTCTTATAGGCTATGCCATATAAGATGTGTCAATATTGAATTTCTATTTCTCTGAATATCATTTAATATATCCAATGTCTAATTTTATCATAAGCTGTAACCAAATTTTAGAATAAAGTTTTCTATATTTCTATAAAAAAAAATTGGATGCATCTCTTTTCAAGACAAGATTTAATTGATTAAATTACATTTACCACAATTACAATACAAGAGAATTTCATATTACATGAGCATTTACAAGTGCAAATTGTTGGACATGTCATTTTGGAAGTTGATGCTCATTCTTTCCAAATAACTATTATAAATGCTACATTTTAACATCTTCTATATCATGAAATATTATTACTACATCTGGAAAATCTGTGGCATTTGAAACGAAAACTGATGTTAAACAAAGATATGTTGCTCCAACATTATTTTCAATTTAATAAACCAATAAGCTAATACACATGCGCTTTGTAGCTTTAACTATATAAATGAATACTCTCACTTTCCAAACACAAGATTAAGTCTTTGTGAAAGAATAGAATGAATCCATCTATCCTTTCGACCAAATGTTTATGTATGGGCAAATCTTAAGTATTTGGAAATGAGAGCGGGAAGATGTTAATAGATCACTTTAAATTACTTTTTACTATGCCTAAATGAATGAAACCTGCAAAATTTCTAGAATTTACGATATGTCATTCTTATTAAATTAAACATATGTAAATAAGACATTTATTTTATATAGTGCTATGTTTTTATAAACTGTAATATTAATAAGCCAATAAGCTAATGCACATGCGCTTTCTAGATTTAACTACATAAATTAGTCTTTGAAACTATTTATGGATGGCTTAATAAAACAGACATCAATATGTAATACAGGTTTGATAGTGAACATTTTAATTTGAGTTAATTAAAAATAAAAACAAGAACTTAATCTTTCATCCTGGATTTACAGTATGCTGATGAATATGCTATTTTTGCCAATTCAAAAGATGGCCTTACAGAATTTACTTAATGTTCTAAATGCAAGATTTAAAAACTTTGATTTAATAATTAATATTCAAAAAAACTCAATTTTTTTCTTAGCCAGTGATTAAAAACATTCTCAGCAACTTTTATCCTGGATGATTATCAACTTGAGAATGTAAACCAATTTTAAAGCTTGTTAGTTTTATAGGTAGAAAGATGGATGTACACAGAGAAGAGCAACAAGGACTCCAATGTTATTATTGAAACAGGCAAAACTCTCTATATGTATTGCCACTCAGTGCAAGCCAGAGTAATCAATGGATGACAGAAGGCTTGTGCATAAAATTCCCATCTAGTGCCTGCTCATCCAATATCCGCAGACTAGGTTCTGGCTTATGACTGAGAGCACTGCACCTAGATTTTAGGATCTCTAAAATCTAGGGGCAATGCTCTCTGACTCCTCATTGATGAAGGTCATAAGCCAGAAACTAGTCTGAGAATATTAGACAAGTAGGCACTAGATGGGGATTTTATGCACAAGCCTTTTGGGATCCATTGATTACTCTGGCTTGCACTGAGTGGGAATACATATAGAGTTTTGCCTGTTTTAATAACAGTTATAGGCAAGCATAAGAAATGGTGATCATGTGATGTAATTATTGCCTTTAATAAGATAAAAGGCAAAATATGACATCATAGGAAAATAACTATTGCAACTAAATTAGCTGTATATACAGTTATTATTTTACATAATTTATTGTAATGAATACTTGGATATGATATCAATACAATATAAAAGTATTAGAAAAATTAAGGAAGCTCTATAAAATTTTAAAATTACAATTCCCAATTCATTAAAGCAGTCAATATATTCTTCAACATGTTGAATGTGATATCATAGAATCTACTATTGTAAAATCACACCTTCATTGAAATGGACATAAAAAATGGACAATGTAAGACTTAAACTATTAAACATCACATTTCTTATGCTTGATCAAGCTGTTAAAACAGGCAAAACTCTCCATAATTTCTTGAATTCATTGATTACTCTGGCTTGCACTGAATGGTGCTACTGTATGGAGTTTTGCCTATTTCAATGCAAAACTTCCTAAAAGGACGTTTTACAGTAAACTTGAAAATGAAAAGGTGGAATTCATTTGTCTTATAAAGATTATTTCAAACAATCTTGTAAAGAAATGCAATGTTTATAGTTTCCATTGGGAAGATATGGCTGAGAATAGAATAGTTTGTTGAGCTACCATTAGATGTGGGATTGAGGGATTTCAGAAATAATAGTTTTCTGACGAAGAAACAAAAAATGAAACAGCATGTTTTATATGTTTATGTATTTGTGATTCATATATTAATTTGTATAAGTATTACAAAACTCATTTTATTCTCTTTTTTCCCCTTGCAGTTGGGCTGACTGTATTTATTTACTAGTAGATGATATATGTATATTTTATGAGCTATATTTTTTATGATATATTAGTTTTAAGGACAATATTTTTTTTTTTTTGTGATGTATTATTAAGTTATGAAAAGTTGCATCTTTAACACATGTATAAAAAATTCAATAGGGCATTTGTTAGGAATAATAAGGTTAACTTAAGTATTTAGAAAACATATTCAATTATCTAATTTTAAATATTTGATCACCATTATAATGGGATTAATTTAAAACAACCTGCTAATTAGCTTTATGGGACTTTAACTGAAAACATGTTTGCAAAATATTTAAATAAAAAAAAAAATATAAGCAAAACATTTATTTTCCAATTAATTAAGAATTTCACTTCTTATAAAATCTACCATTATATTATATATAAAAAAGTTCAGTTCTTTTTTTTTTTTACCATAAATAGATATTTTTTCTTCAGAAATTAGTTTAATTCATGCAATACATATATCATCTATTATTTTGCAAATCAAAGTACTTTATTTAGTGTACAAAAGCAGCATTATTGATAATGAGACCACATTATCTCAATATACATGATTTAAATATCACAGTAATTACATATATTAAATAAATCAGAGACAACATTAATTAAATTAGAGCACTTACTCAACAAGAGATTTTATCTAATTATTTATGTGATTTTATCTAATTATTTATTTCAGGACTGTTGAAAACATTGCTCACAGCATGTGGGCTATTTAGAGCAGGAGTGGACAAATAGTGGCCTGAGGGTCACATGTGGCCCACTAAGAGGTTTTATGTGGCCCACCAAGACAAATCAGAAAAATCGACTTGAACTGAGATTTTCTTCCCATGCGCAACCAAAGATTCATCTCATATTTTCCACTAGCATGGCCACGTCAATACACATGTGCAGTGTAGATCCAATGTGCAGTGCTTTTCCAGTTGATCTGGTTAATTTCAATTTTGTCTTTGCATTAGCAAATAAATACACTTCCAACTTTAGTGAAACCATGAACCCACCAAAAAAATGTAAAATTGGTCATGTGTTTAATGAAGAATGGACAAACAAATATTTCTTTGGTAATACAGGGACTAAAGCAGTATGTTTATTGTTTCATGAAAGAAAAGGTGCAGCCCTATGCTATCCTTCGCTTCCACAAAGTAGCCCTCGATGCAGCCCTCCACCAACCTCTGCGCCCCCAAGCCAAAACAATTTCCCATCCCTGATTTAGAGGATTGATTTTTTGAGTGAATAAGTTATATCAAATATTTATTAGATGTTTTAATTATATATTTTAATTCTATTACTAATTGATAATATTAATGTTGATTATAAACAATTACTATATTTTATCTACAGTTTCAAGAAAAAAAACTTTTATAAATGTCATATATGACTTGTATTTATTACTTTAATGTAGTCCTTGAATTATTTAAAGATGAAAAGTGCTGATTTATTTTATTAATAAAATAAATATTGTTTTTAATTTCATCAATAAAATAAAATTTTAAACCGACATTTTGCTTTAGCAAACATTGCATATCAAGTAATCTTTCAAGATCCAGAATATTTTTAAAATCATTATTAGTGTTTTTAATCAAAAGAAAATGTTTAAAAATTTGTATCCATCCATCCACACATAAAAACTTTGGTTATTACGTATTGACCTGTTGCGACATTTCGCTGACAAATTTCTAATCTTGCAATCTTGTTAAAATAAACCTTATGATCTCATCAAATAATGTGTGCACTGGAACTTCTGACAATCTTAAATGATAAATTTATACACAAAAATAATAAAGACACATTACAATACTAAATAAAAACAAGAAGTTGTGAGTTTTTATTTCATCGTTGCAATTGAAGTAAGAACAGCAACAACTCTGATGGAAGCAATTAAACAAAATGTGAAAGACTTGACAATTTATTTAGATTTCAGGAAAGAATAAAAAAATAAGGAACTACGATCTGTTGATACCTTGATTCATATCAGAATTTATGACTGCACAAAGATGTTTTACTTTGCATTCTGGACAATATCAAAACTATCAGTTCACCACAGTGATTTCATTTTGATAAAAGTTTATGAATTTTTTTAAAAACAAAATAAATGTAGTTTGACACATTTCTCGATTAAAATCCCATGCAGGCATTATATCGCATAAACACATATGATTTAACTCTCCATTTTGTAATTCCCGACTCAGACAGAGGTTTTTTTTGATCTGACCATTTTGTAATTTTTTGCTATAGTTAATAGATGCAGTATTTTTAATTTTATTTGTTTTACTGTTCATTTTGTTGTTAATATACTTATTATTTTGGATTTGTAAGTATCGTGATTAAAATTTGGCAATTGCTGCTCGCTACCGAGGAGGGCACTTAAAATGAAGTAGTAATATTTGGAGGCCTTCTACAGATAGACACACAATTGTTTCATCATGACAATTCCTGTTATATATATATGATAATAATGTTTTGATCTTAAATGAATAGATGTATATATTGTTTATGTATTATTTTTTTGTTATTAACTTTGTTTTAGTGTCTATTTTGTAATTTCTTGCCAGAGTTAATGTATAATTTTCTACTCCTTCTTCTCCTATGTATTGATTTCTATTATAACATATCATACCATTGACACCTTCTTTGACACTTTATCAATACTTTTATTTTTATTATTTGTATTACACTAACAGTTTCGACTGTCCTGCAGTCATCATCAGAGCTACAATATTCAAATATATAATTATACAATTATTACACTTATCCATATATATATATACATAATTAATACACAATATAAACAAAAATAATAATAATACATTTTAATATGATCTTTATAAATAATCATTTCCCATTTTATTATCTTATCTTCTAAATAATTTTATCAATATTTTATATTAAATATATTTTATATCACTTTATTTCATTTTTTAAATATTATTTAATATAATAATTATAACTTTATCATTTATTTTACTATTTAATGCATATTATTATCATTTTCTTATATTATAAAATCAACTTCTAATCTTGTCTTAATAAAAATAAGACAAGATTAGAAGTTGATTTTATAATATAAGAAAATGATAATAATATGCATTAAATAGTAAAATAAATGATAAAGTTATAATTATTATATTAAATAATATTTAAAAAATGAAATAAAGTGATATAAAATAAATTAATATAAAATATTGATAAAATTATTTAGAAGATAAGATAATAAAATGGGAAATGATTATTTATAAAGATCATATTAAAATGTATTATTATTATTTTTGTTTATATTGTGTATTAATTATGTATATATATATGTGGATAAGTGTAATAATTGTATAATTATATATTTGAATATTGTAGCTCTGATGATGACTGCAGGACAGTCGAAACTGTTAGTGTAATACAAATAATAAAAATAAAAGTATTGATAAAGTGTCAAAGAAGGTGTCAATGGTATGAGAGTTAATGTATGAAGTATTTTTTAACTTTTTATTATAGGTGTTGCCTTATTGAATTTTTAAAGAATTGATTTAGATACAATTTTCATAACTTCAGTTTTAATAATGTTAGAGCAAAAAGCTAAGGAAAAATATATGGCTAAGAAAAATAATGATTACCATTAAAAAACTAAGGGAAAAAAAAAGAATTTCAATATCCTAAAAAAATATTACTTTACTCTTTGTTCGTAATTTCTAATTTGTCATAACTAAAAAAAGTTTAAATTACATTTTCATTGATAATTTCTTAGTATTCCTTACAAAACTTTGCTTCAAAACATATATATTTCTTACCTGAGGTAATTCATAGCTTCAGAACTTACAAAGAAAGAAACATAAGAATTCATCATTTTTCTTGTATCCCAGAAGTTAAAAAATCTCAAGGCATCTATAAGAAAAAAGATTCTTCCTAATAAACTATACAAAATATATCATTTCCAGAAAGTGGATATGCATTTTTAATCATAGCAATTAGCTTCCTGTCCATCCAAACTAGAATTTAAAAGTCATTGTCTTTATCAATGATAAAATGAGTCTCCTCCATTTTATATTTTTTGTGGGTACTAGTGATGCAACCTTGTTATATTTATTGTGCCACAGAGATATAATTTATTTGCTTATAGCTCATTTGCTAGCTATAGACTTGAAAATAATGTGATGCAGGATGTGGCAAAACTACTGAATCCATAGCATGAGTATATAAGGCATAGACAAGTATCTGGATTTGATTCATTGCCTACATACAATTCATGTGGTATACATAATCATTGTGACTATCATTACAAATTAACCACTTGAAACCTCTATTGGTTTTAAGAGTTTCTATTGCCACATAGTACTATGGCCAGTAAATTTTGTGATTTCTTCATCAACTGCAACTTTTCTGCACTTCTAATAATCAGCCTTAATATTTACATTGCATTGCTCCACAATAGTCTAATTTGATAGCTACAGAAAAAAAAAATCATTATTTGTTATACAAACAGACATACTAGTACACATTAATAGAAATACAGACATACTAATAAATTATTAAACCATTTGAGAATCATTATGTCTATAAAATAAAGTTGCTTCAAACTTGGATCAGAGTCCAAAAACTACATTGTACATAATCGGCTAAATTTATACATGCATTCAAAATCACTTTCATTATACAAACACAGACACACTAATACATCATACTAATTATATTTATTACTGATAATTATTTTCATGAAATAATATCTTTTTAAAATAATAATAATTCAAATAATAAACAAATCTATACTTACGTTACATTTGTTTTCGAGATGAAGACCGTGAAAATGCAAAATCTTTGATGCATATTAAATTCATTTACAAATTAAATGTTTCCCTTTTCCCCTATAATCTAATAAATTAAGCAAAAAACAAAATTAAATGTACTTACTAATAAAAATATTAATTTCTATCTGATTTTAACAAGACATACATCATTTGAAAAAGGAAGTCAAACTGCAGAGAATGATGGTATTAGCATATATGTAGTCGATTTGGTTTTCTCACAATTTTGAAATGAAACAAAGAAATTATTTAAAAAAAAATCAACGGCAGACATGTTGACTTATTTGATATAATTAATTTTAAGTAATTGTTGCCAATATTTGCGATGGCAGAATTCTATACCTTTCTTCAGTGGAGGCGGGGAGAAGAGGATGCTTGCAATGACAGAATACCATATTAAAAACTCACAACTATCTGTTTTTATTTAGTATTGTAATGTGTGTGTGATGGTAGGATGCTGTACCTTTCTCCAGTGGGAAGAGGAAGAAATGTTTGTGATGGCAGAATGCCATATTAAAAACTCCCAACTACTTGTTTTTATTAGTATCATAATGTATTTTCATTATTTTTGTGCATAAATTTATATTTTTCATATTGTTAAAAATGTACTTTTTCAGATTTATGTGTTAGTCTGGGGAATTAGTGTTGTGGATTAGACCTGTTGTGATATTTCATATATGTATCAGTCAGCCGATAACTTTCTAAACCTTGCAAAAATGTCGTAAAATAATGTATACACAGGGTCCATTTAAAAAAATGTATCACTTAAGTTTATTAGAAGTTACCATATAAACAAGGCAAAACTCTCTATACAGTACTGCCACCCTGTGCCAACCAGAGTAATCAATGGATGCAGAAGGCTTGTGCATAAAATCCCTATCTAATGCCTATTCATCCAATATCCCCAGACTAGTTTCTGGCTTGTGGCCTTCGTCAGCGAGGAGCTTTGGATCTGAGAGCACAAGCCAGAAACTAGTCTGGGGATATTGGATGAGTAGGCATTAGATAGGGATTTTATGCACAAGCCTTCTAACATCCATTGATTACTCTGGTTAGCACAGGGTGGCAGTACTGTATAGAGAGTTTTGCCTTGTTTATAAACAATTATGTGCTAGTATAAGAGATAGTGATCATGTGATGCTTAATGGTTTAAGTTACCATATAATGTTATTTGACAAGATCACAAGATATGAAAGTTATAAAGTTATCAGTACACTGATAAGTGTGTAAAATGTTATTGCAGGTCTAATACATAAGTACCAAAACTTTTCTTTTAAAAAACATGAAGCAAAAAAAAAAAAAAGCTTTCTCATATTTACCTTATTAATAATTAAGAATTGAAAAGGGATTTGGAGGAAATTTAATCATTACTTCTGCTTAAACCATTTTTCAAGACAGATTTTATTAAATTAACATATATATATATATTTGTAATTAAATATAGTATAATCAAATAAAATATAATTATTACTTATTTTAAATAATTAAAATATTATTTTAATTTAAAACAAACTATCTATATGAGAAAATGCTGAATTACAACCATGTATCAATGGTAAACGGAATAAAAAACAATTTGAGAAATGATAAAACCAGGAAAAAATTTTCTAGGTTGCAGGTTCTTGAAGTGAAGAAAGCATAGAAGAAATGTAAGAATGAAGGACAGTAATACATATAAAAATTATATATTTATTTTTGTCTATTATCTACATTAAATCATGCATCATTTATCATTTGCATTGCATTTATATACATCTGCATTTACAAAATGATCTTACTGATGCATAGACAATTTTACATTACAAATAAAATTTTAATACACCCATAAAAGTAGGATATATGTTGAATAAATACCTTATGTTTCAACTCAGCATTTTTGTATAAATGATATATGTTCTAGCATAAGACAAAAAACCTCATATAGATAGACGTCTGTGAAAAAAATAATATTCATATAAACCAAAGGTGGCCAAACCTTTAGACGCTGGGGGTGACTTTTTTGGTAAAAGTGTAAAAAGGGTGACTACATTTTACCAGGACTTTGAACTGGAAATCAAAAAAATTTTGCATCATCTATTGGCCATTTTTGATCAATTATGCTTATATTATTATTGCTATTTAAATTTTAATTCCCCAAAAATCTGCTACTGGCACTATTTTTTGTAAAAAATTGATTTCTGATTGCGGTCTATTGTATATAGTCCCGCCTCTTTTTCCTTATAAAGTGTCACAAAGCACTGACTGTCAACTTCGGCTATTGTTCTCCAGGTGTTTCTGTCAAAGGCAAAAATCAAACCAAAAGATTTTATGCTTTCATAATAGATTTTGAATGTAAATAAATATATTTCTCATAAATTTTTACATTTATAATTAAGTTTTTATATTAATTTACCTAAACATAAACTTTGATTCAAAAATTTTTAAATTTTACAAAAATAATAATCAAGGAAAAGTGAATAGTGCTGGAATGCTATTCAAGACAACTGAATAACGTTGACCGCTATTTGCATATCAATGACAATGATAGCTAGCAAAACACAACTATTTTTCATAAATATTTATGGATATTGCGATTACTTTTTACACTATATTGACTAATAATGTGGCTAGATTTAGATTTAAAATATTTTAGACGAAGAAAAGACAACAGAAGTGAATAATCAGCTATCGTAATTTCTAAGACACAAGAAATCATCGGTTTTTTCACATAATGATTGGTCAAAATATAATTCCTTTGTTTTACTTGCAGGCTATTTTTCATGTTTTTCTTCAGTTATTAACATTATTTTAAATTTTTGTTAATTTAACCAATTTGAATGTAAAATAATTCAATTTTTAGAAGCTAAATTAAAACAATTCTGATTAGTATACATTACTATTGTAGCCCTTGGATTTGTCCAGGGCTCCATATTTTTAGGTTAGCTATGAAAGAGAGGGTTCCATCCAAATTTTCCTCATAATATATGTATTTTTTTTTCTGTAATAATTTTTTTTTAGCCAAGACCGAGTTTAAACCCATATTTATAAGGGATTGCATATGTTTGACGAGTAAGCAATCTAAAAATTTATTGTTAATGTGTTTATAACCAGAGGATTATTTTATTTTAATTTATGTATTGGATTGATATTAAGAAAATATTAGAAAAGCAAAATTTATATATTTGTTGATAGGTTAACTGAGAAAAGGGTGTGTGACTATTAAAAAAAAAAAACTACATTAGATAGTGATGATGAATAGTCATTTTATGCTAGGTTAGAAATAAATAATTCATGAAAGTAAATAAAAAATAATAATAATAATAATATAGGTAGAATAGTTGTAATAAATAAAGATTAAGGTATTAAAAATCTCAATTTAAAGAAAAGTATATACCTGCGATGTGTGTGTGTGTATAATTTAATTGTAGATATTGATGGTACAATTTACAATTAATAATCATTTCTTACATGTTGTAAAGCAATTTTAAATAAGAAATTAAAATCATTTTAATAAGTTAATATTAGCAGTCAAATTTAATTTAAAGTCAGAGTTTGAAACAGCTGTAATATATATATCTGGTTTCACTATTAAAGGGAAAAAGTAAGATTACTTCTAGTATGGGTTCAAGTATTATATTACTCAGTTAATTATCATTCCTTAAAAGACACAGATCTCACTAAGAAATTTAAGTGGACCATTAATTTAGACCATTAACGATGATGGTCAGTCTGGTCTGTCAGAGTGTCAAAAATTAATTGGCAATTAATTGTTAGATTGTAAAATTAATTGTGTCTGTTTGAAATGGAATTTGTGCCTGATTTTTCTGAAGGGGCAAAAGGTTAAATTTAATTGAGAAGGGGGAACATGTCAATTAATTATAAAGATAAAAAAACAGATGGACGTCTCTATAAAAACTGCGTTAATAGAAAAGGAAGGGCTTTTTATTTTGAACTTGCTTATCTGTTGTAGTTTTCCTTCATTGACTTAAAGAAAACTGTCTTATAAAATTTAAAATAGTTTTTATTGTACTTTTGTCTCTTCAGAATAATTTGGCTAAATATAACAATGTATAATGAGTAAATTTTAAGTGGGCACACATGTCTGAACCTCCAAAAGTCAGCTATTCAGCAGATGATAATAAAAATTTAAACCACAGAAGTTAAAATTTGAATTTAATATCATTTATATATATATGCAAATAGTAAAATTTAAAACTCAAAAGTTTGATGCATATGTAAGTCAATTTAAATCTACAAAATGAAATTAAAATTGGAAAAGGACAATCAAAAACAGACTGATATTGTGAAAAAGTTAAATGAAGGCTGTTTAACTGAAACCTGCAGAAAATTACAAAGTTTAAAGGTAATCTACCTAGAGTTGGAAATGAGGAATGCATTCAGCAAAATAAAAACTGTAGATATGAGAGAAAAGGAACCGAACTCTATCAAAAGAACTTTTTACAACAAGGACTTATATGCTCTCATAAACTGGTCAAGGAAAAAAAAGGGAGAAGTAGAAATCAGGAGCCTGAAAGGACCGCTAAAGGACTTGTATAAGTATATATTTTTTTATTATTATTCGCTCTTTATATGTGTAGGACATTTGAGATCTGTAAATTAAAAAAAAATGTGTGTGTAGGACATTTAATATAAAAAAAAAGACAAATTTCTTTCTTTGTAGTATATCGTGTATATCATCTATTTTAAACTTAATTCATATGATAATTACCATTGTATTATTTTGGGGGTAGAAATTGATTTCAGATGATTTTATATATGTTTAATTGAAGTGCTTTCGCTATTATGGTCATTTTGGGGGTAGAACTGATATGCCTTATTTAAAATGCTTTACAAACAATTTTTTTTCTCAATTTAAAAAAAAAAAAAACAATTAAGAGATATTATTATTAGCATCAGAAGTT
Organism: Epiperipatus broadwayi; assembly: GCA_028023455.1. Lineage (NCBI taxonomy): Eukaryota > Metazoa > Onychophora > Udeonychophora > Euonychophora > Peripatidae > Epiperipatus > Epiperipatus broadwayi. The sequence continues at coordinate 1,806,132 of JAQFVV010012429.1, read as the reverse complement.
ATTATCAAATGCTTAGACTTATAAGTGAATTGCTTGTCTATTGAGTATCATCATCATTTTTATTTTTTATAAAAGTGCATGGAAATAGTTTTGAGAATTTTGTGCGCATTTCTTATTGCTTATTATTATTGTTATCATAAATTTAAGGCCAGAAACAAGCTGATTTATGCTTGGAAAATTTTTGGGCTCATATTACGGTATACTAATTTGCAAGAATATTAAGGTTATGAAAGTTTTACTTGTATAATTTGATGTTTCGACCTGTATGTGTGTGGATAGACAAAGATCTCCACAAATTCAGTGAAGTTTAACTCACTGAGATATATGCTATATTCATAAAGTATTTGAACCCAATGGAAGAATTTTCCCACTTGAGTATTCTCTACACCGTAAGGTTTCTTATTTTGATGGCCAGAGGTATTTGGTATACCTATGTTTTTATATGACTAGCGATAAAAATCCTAGCATATCTCAACCTTAGTGAAAAGGTTCTCTCTTATTCGGGTCACTGCCTGCCTCATATTAATATTTGATATTCCTTATGTGTGTATGAGAGGATAGCCATGATAAGCATTATTATAAGTATTGGATACCAGGTCGCAAACTCAATTTAATGTCTGAATGAATGCAGATAACGTATGTGCAATTGGTGTATTTGAATATTGTTTTTGTAGATTTGATTTAGCATATGAGCCAAAAATAACTAAGTTAATAACTGTTAAGGGTTAAATAAAACTTGCGAATGATTGGGGCAGGAGCAATGCATATAGAAATTTATTTAATAAATATTTACATGGCCAGCTGAGAACTTCGCTGGAAAGGTAGTATTGTTAAAATATTATTATGTTATAAGAACATGAACATAGAGAGTGCACTATGATGATGTTTGATCTTAATGCCAATTTATTTGCAATAACTTAGTTTCACTATTATTAAGATATCTCTGTTGTAAAGATTAGGGCCAAAGAATATTTAATCAGGATGATTGGATAAGATCAGGAAATTTGCAAGGGAATATCAACTTTAGATTTATTAAATAAAATTATTAAATTTAATTAGGGGAAAAATCGATTATGTATTTTCTACAATATATCTGTAATAAAAAGAGAAAGCATTGAAAATGGGAAGAAATTGGTATTTACTATATTTAAGGTAAAAAGAAAGTGTAGATATAATGTACTGTATATGTTTTTGTATTGAATTATAGTTTGTCAAATAAAATTTGTTATTTGTTTTAAATAAAATTTGCATGTGTCTCCATGTTTTTGTGGGTTCTTATTATCTAGATATTTCCAATCCAATCATACATCAATATAATATTAATATTTGAATTATCATGTACGTAATTAATATTTAGTAAAACTATTTAAAAGGTTAATTTTAAATGCGTAAAATTACCAAATAATTTAATATTGTTGAAATATAAATCGTGAATAGAGATAGTATTGAGTGATAGCGAGTGCAGAGGGTGGGCATAAAATCCTTTCCCCATCCGTTGTATTCAAACTCCTCTAGACGCATTTTATTTTTATATAATTTTGTTATAATTGCGACTATGTTTTATGATGTGTTTATAAAGATTTAATAAGCTTAAAATATTCCAGCTTTAATGTAAATTGATATTAAATTGCATTAAAGACAACTGAGATCACCTTGGAGGCGATCAAGAGAGGAGAGTTTATTACCAATAACCTATCGCAGCTTATTCGATTTCCACACCTAATTATTCAGAAAAAAAAAAAAAAAACCCTGGGAAGAGATTATGATGAGAGAAATGAGCTAGTAAAAATAAAAGAAAATAAAATGTAAATTTTAATAGTTAAATGTGTAATAGACATGTGGTTGGGAAATTAATGGAGGAGTGGATCAGGAAGGTGGAGATGAATATAGAACTTTATAATTAGGATAAAATTTAATTGTAGCTTTAATCATAGTGAATGGGGACTGTGCTGAGAATAACCTAGAATTCTTACAGATATTAATATTGTCAATTTTAATGCGTTCTCAGTGTTCTTTAAGTCGATTGTGTATTAACCAATTCATGAAATATTATTACTAAGAGTATTGAATTGAGATTTAACCTTTATATTTTATTGGAGCTGCAATTTGGCGCCCTGGCAATTAAGCTTATAGATGTTCTGTATCATCATCATTATCTCAGTAGGCCTCAGAAATAGTGTCAGCTGGGAATGTTGAAGTATCCATCGATCCATTCTTAAAATGTTGTAATTGGCATGCAATTTATCTGCAAATGTGTAAATGCCATATAGTTTGAATATAGTATAATTAATCCGTAACGTGGATGTGCGATCATTTGAATAAAATTCTCATTGGTTATAATAAAATTATAATTAGCTTAAACTATCCAATAATATATATGATATTTGTAAGCTCTCCCAATCGTTTTAATGCTATTTAAAATCCAATGTGGATGACCGATCGAGAGATTGCAAAACACGTTTTATGTTAATTTATTAAGTTTTTATAAAGTTAACAAAATAAAAAATAACTTTTCATTTGTTTGAATTGATTTTATATAGTTACAATTGGCTTGTAACGCGGTCGCATGAAGGAGGTTATATTTAATTTATACGTATGAAATATATTAGTCTATGTATTATATTTGAGAAATTATTAGATTAAATCTATACTTAGAAATTATTTGATCTATACTTAGTATACCAGAATATATATAATTGATGCATTGCATATTTGATTGATACTTAAGAAATGCATCTGTCGTTAATTTATATATTTAAGAAATGTTCATTATCTTTAAAAACGAAGATTTAGATTAGTGTATATTTAGCTAGAATAATACACTTAAATATATTTGGTTAGAAAATGGCCCAAATCTCAAATATTAATTTATTCGTTTAGTGAAAACCTTCACCTTAAATTTCATTGGTTAGAAATGGCTACAACATGGAAGCCTGTTAAACATCGATCCCTAGCCCAAAACTTATTCGTTTAACAAAATCTATTCATTTAGTAAAAATATAACTTCGTGAGAAATCGCAATATAAATTTATTCATTTATCAGTAATACATTAAAACTCCTTTAAATGATTTTACCAATAAAACTCTTAAATGAATTTTCATTAGTTAGACTATATTTCAGAAAGGAAATTGGCTAGATCTGTATTTAATGAATCAAATTTTTATTCAATCTGGCCAAAAAGAAAATTCATCAGAAAAAGTTGCAATTTCTCAAATTTTGATTAACTTCTCAGTCACATTTCTAATCCAATGCTTATACTTAGCCATGATAATAAGAGACAAGACCAAATTCTGAAAGTTGCTGGTATTGGTTTATATCATAGATGTCCAAAACTTCGACCGAAAAGTCTCTGAAAGTCAACCACATAATTTATTTTTTTTTGTAAAATTTGCATCAAATTTATTTTAATATAATTCCAAAACAATTTTCTTTTTTTTTTAAATTCAGGAATAGCTTTAGAAAATAATTATTTATAAGTAATTTAAAATTGTAATTTAATATGTATTTTATAAAGCAACAAGGACAAATTATAATACTAGAGAGAGCTGTGGTAATTTAAATATTGTTATTGTTGTGTATTCAACTATGAAGCTGAATGCCAACAAATAACAAAAAAATATACATTACAAGTTGAAATAAAAATGATTAAATAAATATGAAAATTATATTTATTTACATTATAGTACACCACACATTATATACAATTAGTTCTCAATAAATGCTAATACTTCCACTGTTAAAGACTAAACAATCTATTAACTATTCTCAGACCTGAGTAAATACTAAAAAATTGTTTATACTCACAGACCGACTCTTTAAGTTCTCTATCTAGCTGTTTACACCTATAGAAGCTCGGTTTCTGAGATATCTCTCATAGCAGGAAAGTTGCTACAACTTTTCCAATAGCTTTTTCTTTAGGTTCTTTCTTCTGGCATCCCATGCCCCAACATCAACATCACATGATGGGTAAGGAAAAGCTCCTGCTCTTTTAAGCACACACTATTTATACCTTTTCACAGTTTAATATCCGGTATTCATTATTATCAAAGGTAATAGTTATTTACATTAAGGTATCTCCCCTCAGTAATGCATCTTTTCATAAATTATTATCAAGCTTTTAATTGCCTGTGTACATTCCTTTCCCCTGCAATTAGTCTTTCAAATCTTGATTAAAGTGACCCTTCCTCTGTGTTCTTTTATTTAATTAGTTTAAAATAGCTTAATGCTCTAATTAAACAATACTAGCCTTTTCTATATTTAAATCCATTAGATCTTTCCTGCATTATTATTCACATTTCTTTTATTTTTCCGCAATCTTTTTTCATTGCTTTTAATTCACAATACTTTCTATTTATGTTTCTAATCAGAAACTGGAGTCATAAATCTTAGCTTTATATTTATACAGATTACAGTTACTAAAGCCATATTCTTTTCCAAAATACAAGTTGCAAAATTTAAGATTTTGAAATAAAATTATGTATATCTTTGTTTAATTGAAATTTATGACTAGGCACATCTGATAAAAAAAGTCAAAAATTTGATAAGATGTTGGATATTAGCCTGATGTGTGACTATGTATTGATATATAAAATGATTGTTTTATATTTTTGTAAAACAAAATTATTGATTTTTGTGACTGTATCATATTTTGAAGCTAAAATAATTTCTTCATGAAACCAAAGAAAGGGTGTATTCTAAATATTAGTCATATCCGGATATATAAACTCAACCAATTCATTTTTATCTTTCTCCATCACCCGTAACGGTTATCCAATCTGGTCTTTCCTTCTTTTTGTGATTGAACTATGTTATTAATTTTTAATAAAATTAATAAATTTAAGTTATATTTTGACATAATTGTGCTCCACTATTTGTTGAGAGGGTAGTTTCATATCATCTGACTATATGTAGATTTTTTTCATTCATTTACTTCATTAGCTCTAGTTTTTCTAAAAACAACTAGTAATACTTAAAGATTTCTGCAAAAAAAACTTACAGTAATACCTCTCAGATCTCACCATTCTATCAAAAACTTACTATATTTTTATAACTTTGTATATTCATCCCATACAATGATAAAATATTGTTATTGCTATTTTGATGTGGCATTTGCTCAGGAATATTATAAACCTGTTTTATTATAACATATATTTAAAACATTTTGAAAGTAGCAGTACTGTTCAGTGACTTTATAAAGAGCAGGCAACAAGATGGGTGAGAAAGGTAATGCAGTATGCAAAAGATTTGGATAAAGAATTTATATCAGTATACTTGTACAAAAGGTGGGATGATTGTGTTAGGAGGATTGTTGAGGGTTATAGTGGTAAGGAATGGGATAAAAGAATAGATACATTAATCAAGAATAGGGAGCTGGAAAACTAGTATGGAGAGTAAAAAGAGTTTAAATATATATAGAAGTAAATGGAACATTTGGGTGTGAGTTAATTTATGATAATAGCAAGGAAAGTAGTTTACTGTTTAAGGCTTGAACAGGATCTTTAGCAACAAAGGAATATACATGTAAATGAAAAAATATGGGTGATTTAGTCTGCAAATTGTGTAAGGAAGGCATAGAAAATATTAGGCATCTGTTAATTGAATGTAAATGCTTGTAAGCAGAAAGGATACAAATAATGAAGTTATGGATGAATAAATAAGAACAAAGTGATTATACAGAAAGTACGTTATTGTTTTTATGCTGGGTTTAGTTAAATATAAGGGGGGTTTAGATATAAAGGCCATAGAGTTGACAAAGATTATAGTGTAGAAATGTGATGGAGCAGATTATGAGAAAACTTAGGATGGGAAATGGAAAGGGAAGGTAAAGTGGCTAACAGGTTTCTCTGGGCATAGTTGCTGAGAGATTCTTGACTCCGTTTAAGAAGTCACAGTGCATCATATCACATCAACAAGATAGCTGCTAAATTGTATGAGGCTAATGCAAAAATGTTTTGATTTTTTGACCAAATTTCCAACGTTTTTAGAAAAAACACATTTCCAAAATCGCAGCTCAGCACAGATTAAAATTTTGAGTAAATCCGACATTGTCACAAATAGCATTGGCAAGTTATCCAAAAGAGAAAAGCTAAAGCTTTTTCACTAAGTTCAATCAAAATCACACTAAAAATACTGTCTTTAAGTCCATACTTTCTATGCATTATCTCTTTAAACATCATATAAAATATGACACTATCTATATCTTCAAGAACTGAGGATTTGAAACATTGCAAAATGATAGCAGCATGAAAAAAAGAATACTTATAAAAAGAAATAATAATGTAAGGCATTTCTAATCAAGTGTTAATCATTTTCTAACAAGGCACAAGTTTAATAATACCAAAATATTAGTTACGGTGACTATTATCAGGAAGTTTGCACATGATATTGGATCGAACATAAAATTATAATCCTACTTAAAACTGTCAAACCCTTCTTGTAAGTTTCATTTTTTACTCATATTGGTATACTGGCTATATCGTTTTGCTTTCTTTTTGAAAATGCTAAGACGTTAAACGATTTTAAAAATTTAGGGCACCGATACTTTAGTATCAATAATCTGACGATCTTAAACTCAGAATCTAATATTTGTAATCATAGACTAATAAAATTCATAACCCTACTTTCTATTATATAATTATAACCAAATTCTTTAAGTTGTATTTATAGAGGGAAAAAATGGCGTATATTTTCATCATTTCTATATTATTAAACAACATTACCATATTAATGGCAAACGTTCATGTTATTTTATCCAACCTGTGAATATATCTATTTTACGATAAAGACAGTAGATTAATTCTCATAAAGAAATAAAAAAATGTTTTTGATATTTAACATCGAGATATTAGAATTAAAATGTATGAAATTGCCTTCCTGCATGACATAATCGTAATATTTATAGATTCTATCCAACTGATGTCATGAATTTTTGCTGCTCTATCTAGTGTTCAAAATTAAAAACAAATGGGAAATTCCCGAAAATTCCCTCGTAGTTATTAAACTTCTAACCTAACGCAACAATCGCACTCATCTTTTTTAAGACGACAAAGACTCAAGTCATTTTTCAAGGTAAGAGTTATTTTTGAAAATTTTACATAGTAAAAACTTATTATTTTTTATTTACGTATAAGTTTTTGTAAAAAAAAAGAAGGAAAAATGATTAATAATTTTAAATTTAATATTTTTTATTGTTTTATGTATATATATGTAGTACTTAAGTTATTGTTATTAAATTCATATATTTAAAAAAAATATTTATATGTTATGCATGTATGATTTCTGCACGAAGACAGAATAGAATACTACGACCAAGCGAAACATTTCATAATCACTTGCCGTACTATGCGATTACTCGTATTTTTTTTTATATCATATTTTATACTAGCATCTCAGTTTTAGAGTTAATTCCACAAAATTTAATGATCTTTTAATATTGTTTCATTAACATTTTAATTAACTCAATGATTTCAGTATATGTTACTTTCTGCAATTGCGTTAACTAAATAATAACACATAAGCAAGCGATAATACATCATTTGTGATAATTTGCTATTGCTTCTAATCTTATATTAATACCGTTTATTTTCACATTTCATTATTTAGAACTTAAATTAAACTTTATATTATTGATATGAGTAAAGTAAAAAAAGGTAAAGAAGCCTTTAGAGAGGACAGACTATCAATTTGTCAGGTAGAGATGTTAGAGTTTTATGACAGTATGGACAAAAGCTTAATATACATTGGGACACATGTATATAAATGTGACTGCAAAAATAAATTTGTTATTAATTGAAAGAACATCGTTTGATTCTTTTTTAAGACTTCAAGAAACCAAGTAGACAAAGTTCATATGTTTTTATTACTCATCAACGCATATCTGACAGCTTGGTAAATTTATTGGCTGTTATCTCTGTGCTTAAGACCAAGAAGCACTATGATTTTTCAATTGCCTGATAGCTTTTAATTGAAACATTTATTAAATTTTCTTAAAGATAGGACAAAATATAATTGTGAATAATCATCACATGATAATCATTCTATATGCTTACATAAGCTGCTTAAGCAAAGTCAGAACTCCACACAGTAGCACCACTTAGTACAAGTCAGAGTAATCAATAGATGCAGGAACATTTGTGCTTAAAATCCATATCTAATGTCTACTCATCCAATATTCCCAGAATAGTTTGTAGCTTGTGGCTTTCATCATTGAGGAGCCTTGAATCTGAGAGCACTGCACCTAGATCTTAAGATCAAATGCAACTTTCCAGTAGCCAAAATGAAAACCCAATAATGTTTTCCAGCTAAGCTCATTAGTTTGTCTAGTCATATAAATCAGAACTTAGCTCAGCATCCATAATTTTTGGTGTCCTTGGTTCTTTAATAACCAAAGTCACCATAATGCTAGTTTGGGAATAATAGATGAGTAGACATTAGACAGGAATTTTATGTACAAACCTTCCTAAATCCATTGATTACTTTGGCTTGCATGGAGTGGTGCAATTGTATGGAGAGTTTTGCCTCAGTGAGTAATCATATTGAAAAATATGAAAATTATGCCAGAACATTGATTACTCTAGCTTGCTGTGTGTGGCAATATATATAGTGAGTTTTGCATGTTTTAACAACAGTTATACACAAGCATAAGAGGAGGTGGTCATATGATGTTTATTGGCTTAAAATTATGCCAGCAAATAAATTATGTCCATCATTTTTAGAAGACTGTAAAATCATTAGTCAAAATAATGATTTGTGACTGAAGGCAGAAAGTGCTTAAAATCTATATTTGTGATACCATGCTGTCATATGAGAAAAAATCTTTTATTGTTGATCACTTTCAAATGAAGGAAGGTTAAATGAATTGGGACATTGTTGTATTTTGTGTTGTTAGAAAAAAAGGTGAAGAATTAAATGATTTGAAAAATGGGTATGTACATTCTTATAAATAAACTAATATTGGAAGGCCAAGTGGAATGGAATTCATTATAAATAAAGAAATTGGAACAATATCATAGAAACTAATATGATATAATACTAAATCATCCATGCACTTTACTACTGTTACACAATGCTTTATTTACCATCCTCTTTTACAGTTTACAGTTTCGATTGTCCCAGCAATCTTTTTCAGAACTTTATATCTCCTAACCTTAATTGCTAAATTCAAACTGTAAAATTAAATTTAAATTAAGCTGTAAAAGAGGATGGTAAATAAAACATTGTGTAACAGTAGTAAGGTGAATGGATGATTTAGTATTATATGGTATACATTTGGCAATGCAATAAGAAAGAGTAGGTATTATACTTCTTGAAGAAATTGATATGACAGATAAAATGGCAAGATTAGTTCTTCATGTTAATGGAAAATACTAAATGTGGTTTAATCCAGAATTAAATCCCCAAAGGTTTTCAGTTTGATGAAGAAGTAAAGGATTTTTATGTATATGCACTAAATGTTTTAATTAGAGCCAACAATATTATATAAGAAATTTTAATGTTAAAACTGGAAAACAATTGGTTAATGTAATTGCTGCAGATAAATGTGTGAATGGAAGCAAAAATGATATAGAAATAGATTTGTGGAGTTTGCAAAAAAATAAATATCTTTACATTATGAATTCTTTTTCTTGAGAAAAATATAAAGCTGAAATGGATATGGAAGTGTTCAAATGAAGATAATGTAGAGTTGAATTATATTTTGCGTAATAGAATATATATATTTCAAAACTGTGATATACTTAATAGATTGAATACAGTAATTAAGTATCGATTACTCAGTGGGTTAATGCAAAGTTAAAGAAATGAAAGAGAATTAGAAAAAGAGTGTAAACAGTAAGGTAACCATCTATTTTTTGTACAAAAAAAGTACTAATGGAATTTCATTGGATCTTCTCCATCCGACTATATATTTTTAAATATAACCTAATTCTTGAAATCATATTATGTGTTGTATGAATTTTTTTGGATAATTCTGAATCTTCTTCCAATAGTGCACACATGTCAGAACAACTTGCACCCCTCATGTTTTTAACCATTAAAATGGCAGCTAGTGTCCTTATGGATTGTTGCGATTTTTCACTGTTTCAGTAATCATTACCAAGCAAATATACCCTCTCTATGGTGGCATTAGTGTCGGGAAACATGGTGCACATTCAATCAATAATTTTAAATTTTTGTGGGGGATATATTCTTGTTTAAAATGCAAAAATATTTCTAACTATCTTTCTGTCCATAATCACTTTTCCTTCTATCCATTTCTTCAGTCTTCCTTCATTTAAATACATATTTACTCTTTGAATTTCTTCAAACAGAAAATTGTCATAAATATTATTTTTCAATTCCTTCATTATGAATATGACTGTTGAAGAAACATCTTCCGACTCAATTTTGCTTTCTAAAAGAGTCCACTTCAAGCAATTTATTTCAGTCAGTTGACCGACAATTGCTCAATATATTCATAACAAATTTTATAAAAATTTCTAACTTCTTCTAGAAATTTATCCTTAACTCCAGGATTAGAATTCTCCAAAATTGTTAGTTTAATCTTTAGCATTAGCAGTACGAATCCATCATTGTATCTTGTTCTAGAGTGTAAAATAAAATATTTTAAAATATCACTAACTTTCGCAGCTGAAATTTTGTCATATTCAATTTTCTAGGATAGTTTTATGAAAAAATGATGCATGGATGTGGGCAAAATAGAGTGTAAGTTCTGATGTATCGTTTTGAAAGAATGCTTTCAGAAGTGTGGGGCATTTTTTTAAACTTAAAAAATATGAGTAAAGTGGCTCATATAATTGTAAAATGCACTCTATTCCTGGAGTCAAAGAAACCACCTCAATTTGGAATAGGCTAGAAGCTTTTTATATTCAACACCAGTATCTCCACAAAATTCTTTAAGACTTGCGACTCAAACCGCAAAGTGACTAAAATATAAATATATATTTGTAATTATGTCTTCCACATCAATTGACATGGAACTAGAAGCTGTATAAATGGTATTTGATAAAACGTGTTCATTGCAACCAATTTCCAAAATATTTCTCTTGAGTAGATCTTTTAGTTTTGTGTGTACATTATTGACACCTCTTTGGTTACATCCACCAAAATTCATATTCATATAATGCTAAAATTTTTGAATTCAAATTATTTTCTGATATAACATGAAACAAGTGATTTGATAAAATTTCCAAAGTTTCTCTTTTAATAGAAAATTTAAAATTTTAAGATGAATGCCATTTTTAATATCGAAATGTCTTACTAAAATTGAGTATAAATTTATTTCTTTGTGGTTCAACACATCTGATAGAACTTATACAAATGATACGGATCTCAAATCTTCTAATAGTATTTTCTTGCAATATTCATTACACATTCCCATTATTATTGACTTACATTTAGTTCTTGCACAAGAAAATTTTGTATTCTGAATTTTTTTTAACAATTTGGTACTACAGTCCATACTTCTAAAACTCTGATTATGGGTGAATGTATGGAAAGCAAAGTACCCTTCATAATTGTTAATTTTTTTTCATTTGATCCAAAACTATCAGTTTTAAAAAATGTAGTTAGTTTGGACATTGAAGCTATTGCATCAAGAATGTTTTATGTTTATTAGTATCAATGTGCTTTGTTATTGCATTTCATCCACTAATCACAATAGAAAATTCTTCATTGCAGATTGTACATTTAACCATAGAATCATCATTTTCTTTGTTGTCTATAATAAATGGAAATTCCTTTTTTAAATTTTCATTTAAATGATTACTACACCTTTTTGAACCACTCATATTGCATTCTAAAAAAATAAATTTTATATTTGCACTAGTAATATTTAATTAATAAAATATTAAAGTTAAGTGTCAAGTAAGTTTCAAAAGAGTTTTATTGTTACTAATACATATGATTCTTGCCATGCAATGCTAACATTTGATATATGATGACTCAAGAAGGGAGAAGGCTCTTGTGTTCTTTTCAGCAGGGATGGAGGTCTTGACTGGTAGCGATCTCATTGTTCTGGGGTGAGACATGTATAAAGGTTCCATGTGTTATTGAAAAGGAATTTTGTTGATAGGAGTAAGTCTTTTGCTTGCAGGGCCTTTAGTTGGGAATTAAATATTACAGAAGCGTAAATTTAGTTCTGCACCTGGCCATCCATAGAGCATATGAAATAAAGATGGCTAGAGGGATGACCGGGAATTTAAAAAACAAAAAACTCAACATTTCATTTAACAATAATAATTAATATTCTTTTTAATAATTCAGATATAAATATAGAGATTACTTTGTTTTCTTATTTTTTATTACAATATAATTTTTTGTAATTCTTACACATATTTTTTGATATCACCTCTCTTTTTAGTAATAATTTCATCTTTTTTTTTCTTTCTGTTGCTGAAACAATTTTTATACAATAGCAACATGCTGTTCTATGTATGTGAGACTTTTATTCCCTTCTATAGGTTATATTTTGTCATTTCAGTTATATTTCCTTATATCATTAACTTTTTTTTGTACCATTTTACAAAATTTCAGATATATAATTCTTTATAATGGATTATTTTTAAATGCTTTCATATTCCTTCTTTTCTTTATATATTTAAAAAAATAGTAAAAAAATATTCTGACAATGTTTCAAAATCTATTAAATTTTTAATATAGTAGTTATTTCTTTAGAAAAGATATATCTAAAACAAGAAATTATAAATAAATTATCAATTTTAAACATCACATGATCACTATCTTCCATGCTTGCTCATAACTGTTGTTAAAATAGGCAAAACTCTCTCCATGCAGTAGTGCCACCCTAAGCAAGACAGAGTAATCAATGAATGCCAGAAGGCTTGTGCCTAAAATCCCTATCTAGTGCCGACTCATCCAATATTCCCAAACTAGTTTCTGGCTTGTCCTTTGTCAGTGAGGAGCCTTGGATCTGAGGCACTACACCTAGATCTTAGGATGTAATGCAACCCTCCAGCAGCCACCTTTTATCTCTACATAACTACAAAACTATGAGAATAAAATTGAAAACACACAGATATTTTCAATCTAAGCTCAGTAGCTTATATAGTCATATGGGTCTGAACTCAATTCAGCACTCATACATTTTCATGTCTTTGGCTTTTTTACAACCATAGCCACCACCTTCCTATAAGGCAGGATAGGTATCAAACCTTAAAATATCACATGTTCACTATCTTCCATGCTTGCTCATAACTGTTGTTAAAATAGGCAAAACTCTCTCCATACAGTAGTGTCACTCTAAGCAAGACAGAGTAATTAGTGGATGCCAGAAGGCTGGTGCATAAAATCCCTATTTAGTGCCTACTCATCCAATATCCCCAAACTAGTTTCTGGCTTATGACCTTCATTAGTGAGGAGCCTTGGATATGAGAGCACTGCACCTAGATCTTAGGATCTAATGCAACCCTCCAGCAGCCACCTTTTATCTCTACATAACTACAAAACTATGAGAATAAAATTAAAAACACAATTTTCAATCTAAGCTCAGTAGCTTATATAGTCATATGGGTCTGAACTCAATTCAGCACCCATACATTTTGGTGTGATGTTTTAAGATTTAATACCAATCCTGCCTTATAGGAAGGTGGTGGCTATGGTTGTAAAAGAGCCAAAGACACCAAAAATGTATGGGTGCTGAATTGAGTTCAGACTCATGACTATATAAGCTACTGAGCTTAGATTGAAAATATCTGTGTGTTTTCAAATTTTATTCTCGTAGTTTTTTAGTTATGTGGAGATAAAAGGTGGTTACTGGAGGGTTGCATTAGATTCTAAGATCTAGGTGGAGTGCTCTCAGATCCAAGGCTCCTCACTGACGAAGGCCATAAGCCAGAAACTAGTTTGGGGATATTGGATGAGTAGGCACTAAATAGGATTTTATTCACAAGCCTTCTGGCATCCACTGATTACGCTGTCTTGCTTAGAGTGGCACTACTGTATGGAGAGAGTTTCGCCTATTTTAAGTTATCAATTTGGTATAATTATTATGTTATGATTTTTTTTTTTTTTTTTATAATTCTGTAAATTTTTTATTATATTTTAATTTATTTTGTTTCATTGTTCTGCATTTTTTGAGGTTTATAATTTTTTATTTTTTTGGCATGTATTTTTTAAATTTTAATATGCATTCTTTCCTATTAATATCTATTGCTTTCTTTAGTAAACCATTTTAAATAAATAGCAAAATCAGTCTTTTGTAAAGGAAATATTGCAGAGCAAAAATATCTCCAGAAATAGTGGAGATAATATTCACCAAACTTCCCAGTTTCAGATGAAGAGAATTTGAATAATTTTCCATTCTTGTTTTATCCTTTAGCCAAGGATAGAAATTTATTCAGCAATGATGGATAATTATTTAGGTTGGCAATGATCAGTTACCTGAGATAATATCTCTAAGCCTCTTGAAAATAATTTTATCTGGCCTGGACATGAATATGTTATAGACATAATATAAGACTATGCACCTGAAAAAACAACAGTAGAGACCTCTGCAAATCTTTAACACAATATTTATTTAAAAGACAAGAGCGGCCACTCTTATCTTAAACCTACTTTCTAAATAAACAGGAGAATCTAAAGCACTTTGATTTGAGAGCATAAGGCTATTAAATACCTCACTGATTAAGTCCACAAATTCTATAACACATCCTATTTATTTAGAAAGTAGGTTAACATAAGATTGGCTTCTCTTATCTTTTAAATAAATCTTGTGTTAAAGATTTGCAGAGGTCTCTACTGTCATTTTTTCAGGCGCATAGTCTTAAGGTTGTAGCTTTAATAAATATTACTTTAAGTAATGAGTATGCTCTTTATAAATATAATTATTATAGACATAATAGTAGAATATACTATCTTTGCACAATGAAGCCTTTCTAAATAATTTTAAAAGGAGCCTCAGATGGCAAAACTCATTAGCCCAGCTTTCAGCAGCAAAATATTTCAGATAGGTTTTTTTCAAAGAGGAATTAGGAAAAAAAATTACTTTCTGAACTCGAAAAAGATGAAAATGTCAAATGATCTTCTGGAAGAATTAAGATAGATTTGTCAAGCATTATTAACCGAGAGGTCATTGCAGTCGCCTTGCAAGCAAGTAGTTGGTTGCAGATGGTTGTAGGTTCGCGTCCCGGCCGATGCTATGACATATGGGGAAAAAAAAGATAGATTTAAAAAAAAAATCTTTTTAATTTATACAATTAAAGTGCTAATAGAAAAAAGATTCAAGCTTATAAAAATATTAGAAAACTAAGAATTATAAAAATATTTAGAACTTCAGATATAGATGAAGAAATATTTAAAAAGAATGATTTTGAAAAAAAAAAGTATAAACTACTTGCAAGAATAGATTACAATTGTCAAATGTTGGTGCCTAGAGGTTAGCATAGCTGCTTTCCAAGCAGTTATCCCGGGTTCGCTTCCCGGCTGACGTTTTGACATATATGTATATATAAGAAAAGAATAGATTACAATTATAATGAATTTCTGCCATGCATTAATTGTAATAATAAATTTTTTAATCACATTGACTATGACACTTTCAGTAACTGAATATCTTTCTTGATTTTGACAAACAGAAATAGGGTTTTAAAGCATTCTGGCAGTCTCTTGATTGATATTTATAATCTCCCTACTGCTAATAACTAATTTTGGAAAACAATCTTAGTAGTGTTCTGTTGATGAATGCTTTCTCATGTTGATTGGTATCTGTTTCAGTCAGGTAGCTTCAGCATTTTGAAGAGGTCTTTGCAAGATTTTATTTCATTTATTCAAATAATAAGGGATTACAAACCACTTGTTATTTTTGTTACTGAAGACTTTGATGATGATTTTTAAAATTTTTATTAACAGAAATGATATTTCTGATATATCTATAGTAACCTTTGAGACCATAAGATTTCTTTGGATTTTAAAAACAATAATCATATAGCTAGTCATTCAACAAGTCATGTGATATTTAAGTACTATAAATGATAAGTTGAGCTTCTATCCAGAACCATTTTGTTTTGGGGTCTTTCACTCTATCATTATGCTAAACTACATAGGATTTTCGATGCAGAAACCTATAGAGAATCAAGATTTTGATAGGGGAAATTTGACAAAGAATAGGATTCGTTAGTCAATATTACTTTTACAGAGTGGGACCTTTTTAATTAGTCAATTAATTGATCAAATAATCTGATTTCAGTATTCTTAGTAAGGTTTAGCATCTTAAAAAAAAGTGCAAAAAAAAAAAAAAAAGATTTCATTTTAGTCTTTTAGTTTTATTTATTAAAATTACAGAATCTTGTCTTCTTGGTTAATATTAATTGAATTAGTATTTTCTAACTTTTCTTTATAGATTTAATAAACAGTAGTGACATTTAATCTTTTAAATTATATTCTTATAAGTTAATGTTGCACAAATATAAAACACATTTCGTTTATTTTCTCTGAAGATTGAACATTACTAAATATACATTATTACATATTCTTTAGAGCAAGAGTTCCCAAAATGGTCAATATCAACCCCTTAAGATCAATTTGAACCTTTTAAGGGTCGATTGTGACAATAAAAAAATTTGGGGGTCAATTACAGCAAAAATAGGCCTTAAGGTCAATTTGAACTTTCTAAGGGTCGATTGTGTCAATAAAAAAATTTGGGGGTCAATGACAACAAAAATAGGCCCCATCATTACTGCTATTTATTTGTTACTTCAAAATATCTATGATTCCAATTGGTATACCTAATTAGGAAGTAAAATAATTAAAAAAAAAATACTTTTTTTGATAAAAACACATTACATATCAAACTTGTGAATGAAAAGGAAAAATATGTCATTAAAAGAGTCACATGTAAGAATGCACGAAAATACATGTAGCACAAACATGTCTGTGCATTTTCTTATCGAGCATATTATAGCACGTATGAACATGAAAAACCATTGTATGTCTGCACTTGCACCCGGTGGAATAAGACAATATTCGATATCAGCAGAATTTATTAGTCTTGTACAGTCGTGCTTTAATAAAACACCATAAAATGATTCGTTTGGTATGACATACTTATTTGTGATTTGAACTTTGAATATAATTATTTATTGAGAAGCAGTATTATGAAAAAGAAAATCAGAAGACACATTTTTTTTATTCGAGTTTGAACAAAAATCTTCTGTTTCAAGTAAATACATACTTTATTATTTTTATCACAGGGGCTGTTGAAATTGTTTGTTAATAAAAGTTTTTATTTCTTACAATAATAGTATGACAACCAAAAATGAAATGCAGACAGTACAGCTTAGACTATTTGAAGCTAGGATTTGTCCCATCATTATCAAAAAAAACATTTACTAATGTGCCTTGTATGTGAAAAGTCTCTAGCAATGATGCTATGAAACCATTAAACTAGCATATCACATGAACTTCTCCGTGACAAAAAAGAAAAAGACTTGTCATACTTTCATATTAATTAAAGATAAAATTCTGAAGACAACTACGGTAGATAATATGTTTGTATCATCATCAAAGCAAAATGATTGATGGATTAAGAGCATCATACAACATATCCCTACTCATTGTAAAGTCTGGTGAGCTATACACCATAGGGAAGAAACTGATTCTACCAGCCATAATGGAGATATTGGAAACTATATTTCACAAACCTGCACAAAATGTTATTAAAAGGATTCATTTGAGCAATAACACAGTTCAAAGATATATTGATGAAATGAGTCATGACATGGAAAACTGTTTGTGTAATCATTTGCAAAAAACATTTTCCCCCTCCAATTGGAATAGTCAACATTACCTGGTAATAAAACTTTGTTGCTGGCATACCTTTGCTTCATTCAAGATCAGAAATTGCACAAAGGGCTGCTTTTTGCTAGAACTTTAGAAACTGGCACCAGAGATGAATCGATTTTTTAAAATAATGGAGCCATTTTTCAGAGAAAAAGTGATTCCATTGACAAATATTATATTTGTTATGACAGATGGAGCCCCAGATATGGTTGATTGTTATCGCAGTTTCATAAGTTATCTGAAACAACATGTACCTGAACTGCAGTTCAGTTCACTGGTAATCCATAGGCAAATTTAGTAGCCAAGAATTTTAGTGACAAATTTCATTAATCACTTCAGTTTGTTATAATATCTATGAACAAAATTCAAAGTAATGTTTTGAACACTAGACTGTTCACTCAATTATGCGAGGAAAGTGACTATTTCTATTGATTGGTTCTCCATACCAAAATTTTCTGGCTTTCAAAAGGTTTATGTTTGGTGAGATTTTTTGTACTTCTTCAATCTGTTTTAAAGTTTTTGGAAGACAAGAATCCCAGTTTGAAAGAAAATTTACTTAAGAGTAAAACAGTTATTGCTTATTTAACTGACTTATTTGGCAAAGTTAATGATGTTAATTTATAACTGCAAGGAGACAATTTGAATCTCATCAAAGCAAAATCAGTTATATTAGCTTTTGTTGGTAGGTTAATGTTTTTTAAGCAAAATATTGCAAGATCTGAGCTTTCCCAGTTCCCCAACTTATATAGGCACAATCCAAGAAGAAAACATCTTACTCTGTGTCAACCACTTGGAAGCTCTTCACTTAGATTTCAAAACTAGGCTCAAAGATATTTTATTATTGGAAATACCAGACTGGCTAATAAACCCATACACTATTAGTGCAGAAACAAATATAATTTTGCAAGATGAGCTGATAACCAGGATATCGAGGTTCAATTCAAACAGGGTTATCAAAAGTTTTGGCTGCAACAAAATATTCCACTTCTGTACCCGGCTCTATGGACTATTGTACAAAAGTATTTGCCTACATTTCCATGATCGTACCTGGTAGAGAGAGACTTCAGCGTAATTTTAAACCTATTTCAGAACAGACATCAATTGCATATAACTGCAAGTGGAGATTTGAGAATGCAACTCACTAATTTAAAACCGGACATAGCTAAATTGTTGATAGATCACCAGATGCATCATCTCATCAAATTCAGTTTTCCAAAGCTAATTTTTTTGGTAATCTTATTTTTATAATCAGATTAAAATCTTTCGTTGTTGTAATTTTGTTAATGTTTAATTCTGTCTAAATATGTTGATTTTTTTTTTCACTTCATTTTTATGCTTAATAAGGTCATTTCAATATTTGTACTTATTCCATAAATGTCAAAAATTACAAAAAACTCTGTATTTTTTTGCTTTAATTTTCATGCCGGTTTCAATATGAAATGTTGCACTAGATAATGCCATATTCTGTAGTCTTTTATCTTTTTCAATCATTAATTACAAGTGATTACAATGAAAAGTTTGATATTTAGTGAAATATTTAATATCAAAGTACTATACAAATTTATTAATTTGAGTAAGTAAAGTAAATTAATGACTAGGGGGTCAATAGTTTTAAAAGTTTTTGGTAAAGGGGTCTGCGGCTGATGGGAACTCTTGCTTTATAGTTGAATGTGTATACTCACTTTATATTTGTACAAAATGTTAATACTCTTCTATTTTATTACTAAGTCAAGCAAAGTTCTGAAAAAAAAAAGTCAAGCAAAGTTTGAATTACATGATTTTATCTCCAATGATCCCCCCCCCCCATATGTCATAGCATCGGCCGGGACGCGAACCCACAACCGTCTGCAACCAATTACTTGCTTGCAAGGCGGATGCGATGACCTCTCGGCTAACAACACTTGACAAAACAATGATTTTTTTAGTCTACAATTGTTACGAGAAGTGCACTGAGGAGTTTCAAATTAAAAAATAAATTTGATGTGCAAAAATTAAAAAATAAAATAAAAATCACATTATTAATAATAATTTTTTTTTAATTGTCCTATTTGTATAATCACTATCTAGTTAAAAAAGTAAATTAAAATTACAGTATATATATTTAAAAAATTTTGGGATTTACTTCTACAAGTTAATCTCTTGATTGTTGTGAGTTCATGCGAATTAGAAATATATATTAAATTACTGATACTTTAAATGTTCTGCTTTGAATATTTATTCCTTTACTTCCAACTTCTTCACATAGAAGAGAATGATGTTTTTTTTTTTTAAAAAAAAATCCTTTATGTCTATCTAGCCTTAGTCAGTTTCTGATTCAATTTCAAATCTTTGGCATCATGTATCACCTAATCTCATCGTACCAAATAATTATTTTTTTCCATTGTCTTTCTTATCTTTCAATTATATACCTGCCATCTTGATCTTCTACTTCTTATTATAACAGCAACAATACCTGAATAATTATATCATCCAAAATTCTTTGCTTTCATCATCCCCCAAATTTTCTCTTAAGTATTGATGCAAACGTCTTTATTATTTTTATTAAGCATTGTCTTCTAGGTTTTTTTTTTTTTTTTATATGTCAAAGCGTCTGCTGGGAAGGCAGCTATTTTTTTTTTTTTTTTGCTAATTAAACATAAAATCTTTTTAACTGATCCCCCCTCCCCTCCAATTAAAAAAACAAAACATTATGTGATTATCATTGTATAGAAGTGTGGCTTGGTAACGATTTTTTTAAATTGATTATAACACCATATAATAATGATAATAAAGTGAGAGTAATTAAGCATTAATTAGGTTTGATGTTATTATTGCTGTAAAATTATTATTACTTGACTTTGTAAAACTACTGGAAATCATTTACTCTTTTTATTCACTTATAAGATAGTAAATATCTTATTTTATAATTTATTACAAGAACACTGTTTGATATTTTGCTATTTTATGAGAAGTAAATTGATTTTTTATGTCACATTTTCATACAATTCTTTGTTAATTAAAAAATATGTGTTCTTAAATTGTTCTTTTTATTTTAATGTAATTCTTAAATTGTTTTCTTACTATTCATTTAACTCAGGAATACATCCGGAATAAAAAAAAAGTTAATAAACGGAAAACTAGTTTTTGTATTATTCATTCTCGAAAAATAATTTATGTAAAAGAAAAAATGCTTAAAAAATAAATATATTTATGGGGGGGGGGGGGCAACCTTGCGTTGGAGGAATTGTTGAATTATTAAATTTTTACTTTTTTTTCCCTATGAACTTCAATATGAGAATAATTTGATGTATTACAATCACTTTATTTTAAAATCTCATACTGTTTAAATAAATGGCAAGTATTACGAGCTTGTTTAGTCAAGCATTGGTGGTAGAGAGATCAACGACGGCTGCTTTACAAGCAGTTGCTAGCGGGTTCGCTTTCCGGCTGATGCTATGACGCATGAGGAAAAAAAAAGTATGTCTTTATTTTGATCGCGGAGAAACAAACAAGAGGTTGAAAAAGATGCAGAAAAAACTAGTATTTCATAATTTTAATCTTTATAATAAATTTCTACGTCTATATGTCGAAGAGTCTCTGAATATTTAATTGCCTCTATAGTAGTTAATTGTATTTTCAAAATGTATATTGATGGATGTATATTTGGATTATTGCTGTGTACTGAGTGTATAATTTATCCTTTTTTTTAAATGCTTGTATTGAGTTATTGAGAACAATATTGCGATTATTTACAAGGTATCTTTGTATGTTAAACCCTTCATAGACAAGCAGATAAAGTAATTATATACTGAAGGGTACATTTTTTGTACAAAAATACACATAACAATAAATGAGTACTTACAAATATTATATGTAGGAGATTATATATCTAAAAAAAAATTTGTGGTTAAAGAGTATGTAGGAGATGAGGTCATATAGATAAAGCAATCAAGTATAGAGGGGCAAAAGTCAGAAATTAGTTTAGATAAAGTCACATAGATAAATCATGATAGCAGTCAACTATAAATGGACAGAGTTCAGATAAACAAATTTCAATGAAATCATGTAGATAAAACATGATAACAAACACAGGTAGGTGGGCAAAGTATTCACAGATAAATATATAGATGTAAAAAATGTCAAGTTGTTACATGTGGATATATTTATTGATATATATATATATCAACCTTTTCATAGGTAAAGAGTTAATAGTTGATAAAGTCATACAGGTAAAACATTTCTGTAATCATAAAAGTCACTGTTCTCAAATATTGGTGAGCAAAGTGTTCCGAGATATATAAAAAAAATATGGACACAAAAGATTCAAATGTAATGAAATTCTTTTACTCTAAATTTGTGTTTATTAAAAATAATCAAATGGTTTATTGCTCAGGATTTCATAAGAAATGGTAGAGCTGGAGGTATGATTCCTAGGTTTGAATTCTAGAACCTGCTATTTTACCTTTGCACTAAGCCACATAGAGCATTGTATTGATAATTGAATAGGATACTTATGGGTTAGAGCTGCCATGAAATAGTCTACATGTATTATTATTATCTTTGGTAACAGGTTTTTTTGAATAGCAATGGAATAGACCATATATTAGCTGGTTATAAAAAACAGGGCTCATTATTTAAATTTAATAGTCTTGAAATAATGCCATGTTAAAACTATAGTGGTTTGAAACACATATTGCATAAGTAATTATTTCATGATATTATTAAAGAATCAAGTTAAAGGCCAGCAGTGCAGTATAACATGTTGACTCAGAATCTTCTTAGGTCATGTTAATTTGTAAATAAAATAATAGTCAAATGGCTTTATTACTCAGGAATTTTAAGGTGTGCCTGAAGTAATAAAACTGAAATCCATTTTAAGATCTTATGATCTTAACATATAAGAAATTTACTATCTTAATTATGCTGTAAAACCTCATTGATTTGAGTACACTAGTCAGCATCTTTATTTTATGAGTGGAGGTTTTTTTTTAAATACTACACTGTAAATTATCTTTTTTATGTAGACATATTTATGAAATTGAGACTGAAGTAAGGATATTTATGGCGAGATGAAATAAAACCCAAAACACAGACACACAATTGTTGCCTAGCTTTATATTCAAATAAATTTTTTTGGTTAATTCAGTCCAGTTATACTAGACTGAATCTAACAGCCTGTTATTTCTCCCCATTTAATCATATATGGTTTTTGCCTTATTCAAAATAAATATTTGAATAGTTAAGATATTTGTAATTTTACATAGTAACATTGGGGAGAGCTGTAAATAAAAGATTTTCTGAAGTAAGGATATATCATTTAAAACTAAGAAAATAATTTTTTCAATATGGTATTTTTATGACCTTTATGTTTTTTCATACAAGAAGAGTAGGAATAATGAAGACGTTTTTGATTATGGAAATGTCTAAAATATTGAAAATTCTATGAGTGACAAAAAAAAAAAAACCTAAGTAAGTAATAGTCAATTAATTTTTGATTCTACATGCTTCAATTTTATGAGCAACTAGTTGATGTAAGGGATTATTCTGAAGTCACTTTTTAAATTTTGCTTGAATATAATGAAGTTAGTTTCATTGGTTGTAATGCTGATCTATTTCTGATGCCATTCACAAGAAGTTTTTGAAAAGTGGGCGATCTTAGCTTCCAACTTATTATATATATAAAACTTATTGTTGACTGTTGTCAGCTTGTATGAAGTACAGCAATTGTTTAAAATGAATGCCATATGTCTTGGTTATTTTATTACGATTTATTTTATGGTAGCATAAAAGCTCAACTAATGACATTTGTATTTGTGACCTATATTTAAATGAATGAATATATTTTAATAAACAATATAATCTCAAAAAAAAAAAAAAAATTAAAAGAGAAAATAAATTTGTAAGAAAGGAAAAAAAAAATTCATGGAGTGAATTTGTTAATAACACTATAAAAAATAGGTACTTATATGATATCTTTAATTATTTTTATATCATTGTCTTCTTACTGGTAAATGCTACTCTTTTTGTTAGTAAACCAAAAATGACATTCTTGTTTACAGAGTTAATACAATATAAGTAAATCACATGATTATAATTTATTTTAAAAATATTTGATTAAAGATTCCGCCATTTATATGTTGTAAGACAATTATTTTTTGTTTCTTTGTTTGATTAGACAATATTTTTCTTTGATCTCAGAATTTGGAAATATTGTGTCGATTTCCCACTCACCGGCATTGATTGAACTTAATGTTGGTTCTTATTTTGTTGAGACTAGAAATGAATAATGTTACAATTTAAGACTCCATTTCTCACGAATGGTGACAAAAAACAAACTCTCGATTGTGAGTTTGACAAACTTTATATATTTAATACTTTATAATTGACAAGCATGCCGTATACAGTTTAAGTGTTTTTAATTCATAGTTCTGCAAGACTCGAAAATTGTTGTAGAATATTTATTGTTTTAACTTCTAATTTATTTAAATCCGTTGCGACTGACTCATTTTGTGAAACTGAATGCCACTCTTTAAAAAGGGTTGCTAAAGAATCCGCTGATAACTTACAGATTTCCGCAAAACAAAAAATAAAATTGAAGGCGAATTAAATATTTTTGCTATAGCAATAAGTTGGATTTTCCCTTTATCTGGTAATACTTTCTAGTTATTATTATTATTTAAGGTCTGTTTAAGTGATCAACTTCATTGAAAACATTTTAAAACGCGAGTATTTGTGTATTATAAAATATTGACTTCGCAGTCTGTTTTCTTATATATATTCCATATTTTTCTTTAAATGTATACATCTGTATGTTTACATAACGTATACTTGATTGTCCTATTGAGCCACATAAAAAACATTTTATAATTCGAAAAAAATTTCTCATTTCTTGTGCTTATTGTAATTTTATATTTTAATGTCTATTTTTATATCTTAAGTTAATAATGTATGTACGTGAACGATATAATTTGGCTATGTCAAATGCATTATTAGGTGTACACATGAATTACCTGCAGAAGGGTAGGAATATTTGGCAAAAAATATTTTTGGATTTTTTATCTTCTTTTCTTCAATTGTCATAATTTTTTTTTCTCATGTGTCATAGCATCAGCCGGGAAGCGAACCGCTAACCCGGGACAATTGCTTGTAAAGCAGCTGTCGCTGACCCCTCGATCACCAATGCCTGACAATTGTCATAATTTTTAATTAGAACTTATATATAAAAAAACTATTCCTATAATCAGGTTATTTTTTGGATATCGTAATGCTATATTGCTTTTATATTATTGGGAGTTATAAAATATTAATGGCTAAATAAGTATTCATCAAAAGTTGGGATAAGGGCAAATACTTTTTGAAAAATTAATGATTAATTAACAAAATATTATCTATCGATAATATCGTTTAAGTTATAATTGAATTATAATTTGTAATTTTTTTTAGTTTTTTTTTAAAAAAAACTTTATTAATTGTAATAGGAAATATTAAATAAATAAATAATCGAATAGCTTTATTGTTGGAGATAATAAGTTCTACCGCCAGAAACATTAAAACTGAATCGATCCTAGAACTTGATGCTCGTAGGTCACTTTACCGCTGCATTAAGCAACGCAGGGCTGATATAATTATGATTAATTAATACAATATCATCTTTGAAAATTATCATTTAGTTTGAATTGTAATTGAATTGGAACCTGTAATTTTTTTTTGTTTAATTGTAATAGTAAATTATTATTGAATCATTCAGTAGAATGAGTAATTATAAATTTGTCCCTGATATGAGAATTATAAGTGAACCATATTGTATATCTATTATAAAATTTTTGTGGTATAACAGATGTTAGACTTTGTAAAGTTTACTTTGTTTCATAATCTCAGGAGCATTTGCATATCCATCCTATGATGCATTTGCATATCCTATGATGCATTTGATCATACTACAAGAGATGGTGAAAGGATATTCTGACGGCCATCTGATTCTGGAAATTAAATGTGGTTGAGAAGTATTGCATTTTAGACAAGATCTTTTATTGAAGGTCTGAAATATTTCTGCCTTACAATAATAATAATAGTGGTGAACTCAGATCATCAACTTTTATGCTAGGCAGTGAAGTATGAAAATTTCAAGATATTGAGATTAGGCATTAAAGATGTAAACCTCTGTAATAGGAATGTGTCTGAATTTCTGGGAAAGAAAATGTGCTAACATAAACTTTCTTGCATCATATAAATTCAGTCATATCTACTATAAGCTTTCTCAACTGAAACTCAGGCTTATTATATACCTGTGTCTATATATGTTATATATAGGGTATATGAGCACAGACTTTCACACAACCCACCACTCTCCACTCTATCTCATAACACTGATACACTTGAACACGTATGTTGAAAAGATAAATAATCACCAATATACGTATTTCATGCTAAACCAGCAATCATCAGTTGGTCAAGATTACCATCTCTACTCATATATGCTATAAGTGCTCAGATATATATTAAGATAGACAATCTTCCTACTTTAATGGACAGGCTTCAATCTACTCCACACTCCAACTCTTCATTTGTCCAGTTGAAGAGTTGGAGTATGGAATAGATTGAAGTTTGTCCATTAAAGTATGAAGATATATCTTAATATATATCTATAGCACTTATAGCATATATGTGTAGAGATGGTAATCTGGACCAACTGATGATTGCTGGTTTAGCATGAAATACGTATATTGGTGATTATTTATCTTTTCAATATATATGTGTTCAAGTATATCAGTGTTATAAGATAAAGTGGAGAGTGGTGGGTCATGTGAAAGTCTGTGCTCATATACCCTATATATGTTTTCTTGTTAATTCAGAGATTAGGGAGAGACAGGAGTGTGAGGGAGAGGTCACTTTAAAGATAAGGAAGGCAGTGTATAGAAACTAAAATAATGTGATAAACCTTTATAGATGAAAAGAGAATTTTCTGCCTGCTAATTGAAACTCTTAATGTGTTTGCCCAGAATTTTTCAGGAAAGAATAATGAAACCTTCAGTCAAGGAGGGTAATCATTTTGATAGGAAAAAAACAATGAGCATGATCATGTGATTGTTTATTTGGAAAGATATGGTGTGATAAGTTTATAAAAATAATATGTGTGCCAAAAGAGAAAGGAACAGATAAAGACAGCCATAAATAAAAAGTTTCACTGCTGTTCAAAATACATATTGGTTGAGGCAATTTTATGGATCAGGAAGAAGGGATATATATACACTATTGTTTTATTGTCACATTCAACTAATTTATAATTTCCATCTTTGTCCTGATATAACAAGTTTTCTAAAAAATGCTTTAGTCAAAGACATTGATGGATTCCAAGAAGCTTACAGGGAATAGAAGATAAAAAAATTATGCTGTCATCATTTTCATTCGGTAAGCATGGTTGAATGATTAACGTAATTGAGAAACTTTATTTTCTCTGAAGTGAGTGATGGAATGAGTTACAAATACTTAATGAGACTGGTAAATTCCCTAATATTTACTGAAGGGCTATGAATTAGAAAGATGGTCTATTGATTATAGGTTAAGAGCTGTTGGATTTTCTCTATCTCAAGATGTGAACATGGCAGTTAGATATGCTAATTCCTATACTATGAGATCTTTACATTTTGCAAATTGACCAGTGTTAAAGTTTTAAATTTGAGATTGCAAAGAATATGTTAGTAGCATTTAGAATCTGCCTTCTGTCATTAAACTTACTGAAATAGGAAAATGCTGTTGGTACCCAGTTTTAAGATATGATTAAAAAAATGTATATTCATATATTTGACATTTATTCTGTGATATGTATAGTAATAATTCTAAGTATTAAATATTTTTCTTTATTGTTTGGTAGTCTAATGATATTAAATGAATTATCTATAACTGGAAACATAAAAGTGTATGAATGGTTTTATAAACTGTCTATTCGTAATAAGTTTTTTCATGATTTAATTAAAATTGTATTTTTAAAACTCATTTGCCATCATTTTGTTTTTCTATTTGCATTATTTTATTTAGGGTATAATAAAGATTTTTGCTTATTTATTTTTAATTGCCATATTCACTTTATATGTACCACTATAGTTCAGGGAGTAGTTATGAGCACATCCGTTTGTTATGTCATTGACCCATATTTTAATGCAGGTTGAATAAATTAAATTTTTTTTTACACTCGGACAGTTTGCTGGTTTTTTTAACTTGTTTGATAAGTAGATATGTAACAATTATTAGTTGAAGAATAAAGGATGTGAAATTGCAAAAACCTTTGCTATTTGCAATTATTAAGCATTAAGTAATAATTTTTTCATCTACAAGCGCTATTGTTTTGAAATGAGATTTTTTTTTTTTTTATAGATTATAAAAAGTCTCCTACAAATGTTATTGTTTATCTACACTAATATGTATCCAATTCAATTTAAATATTTGAATGACAAGTAAGACTAACTTAATTTAGAACTAATCATTTAACATTTACTTTCTCTGGTGGTCTATAACCAGAGTATTTGTTACATGTCTGTATCTTAATTATATACTTTAAAATATATATATTGTAAAAAAAGATACTTATTAAAAGAATTATAAGTTTTTAAAAAATAATTACATTTTTTTATTATTTATAAATCTGAAATATGATATGTTTGAAGTAGGGATAAGCAGGAGCAATTTTATTTAAATACTTCGACCAAAAATATATATATAGAACTTGCAAGGGAGGAGATGAAGAATAGGTTGATGAAAATAATTGATTTCTGAATTGTTGCGGTTATACTTGAATATTTATTTTAGTAATGAAATATTACAATCGATGTATATAACACAAATTGAAATTCTGTTTAAAACAAAAAAATGTTTTGACTGTTTGATTTAATCGCAAATTTAATCCAAGGAACAATTTATAAAATTACATAGTTTTTCCTTTTAAAATAACCGCAAGTTGCCGACCCGTGATATAAATAATCACTGTTTATATTTGGCAATTTTCTGAAAATAATTTTAATTATTTTGTTTTACAATTGTTTCCATATTTTCTATTATCTACCGCCTCCCCCCCCCCCCCACTTCTCTAATTTTTTCCGAATAAGTTACAATTTAATTCCTGTTTTCATTTTTGGAGGAGAGGTGTGTGTGTGTTTTATATGAAATATCAGATAATTTTTTTTTTCAATTCTACTTTCAAAATTAAAACTTTATTTACACCTTAGAGTACCACATCGTAAAAAAAAAAGTTGAACTTATACTGGACATGTGATATTTTTTATATTTTAACCAAACTCTCCTAGCATGTATATCTAGTGAATAATATATAACTCGTTTGTAAGTTTTGATTATAAAACAATTGTTCGGAGTACTATAGATGTATAGCACTTTTTAACATATATATGCTTTTTTTTTTAATAGGAATAGTATTCATATACAAAATAAGAAATAAACAAAATTTGAAAAAAAAAAAAAAAGAATTGAGAAAGCACATTTACATTTGTATTTACTGCATTTATTAATTTATTCATATTCACTGGAAAATAATAAATAAAACTTACTGTACCATATTTTATTTTTAAATAAAATAGGCAATGATGAATCGTACTCTTTTTACAGATATTAAGATTTCTTCTACTAGAAATGTAAATTCAATGCCTTACCAAACAATTATCTTTTGTCATGGTTATCACTTCAGTCATTTCAGATGCAAACAAAGAACCATGGCATAAATA
Source organism: Epiperipatus broadwayi (assembly GCA_028023455.1). Taxonomy (NCBI): domain Eukaryota; kingdom Metazoa; phylum Onychophora; class Udeonychophora; order Euonychophora; family Peripatidae; genus Epiperipatus; species Epiperipatus broadwayi. Next base: position 1,776,630 of record JAQFVV010012429.1, on the reverse strand, counting down.
TGCTTTTCTCATTACATTATTTCTTTAAACTTATGTTTATAATTTAAGACTAGTGGAAATGATAACAATTATTAGTTCTGATTTTAAAATACTAAGTTTTAAGAGCATGGCGGAGTGTGCAATAATAAGCTAATTTATAAAAAATATTTTTCTTTTTAGACTTACAGACTGACTGAATTGTGGCATGACTGAACAAATAGCAATTCCTTGCCATACTAATTTATAAGCAGATCTACTACATTAAATTAATGATAATAATTTATAAAATATTTTTAGTATAAATTAAATGTAGGAGATAAAATATCTAATTTTAATAATAGACAGTAATAGTAATACATTCAAAGTTCATACACATTGCAGTTTTTATTACTAAGAGTTGAAAATTCCGAATTCAGGTGTTGATAGACTTAGCAGGTTCAGTCTATACAAACATAGCTGTATTTGGCGAATATTCTATTATATTGCTCTTGATGGTGGTACTAATCTTTGTTAATATGCAATTATTTTCTTTGTGTAATGGATGACATCTGATGATGTTCTTGTTGATTGGTGGCTTGTTTCTCCTCAAAGCAACAGACACTTTAGAAGCTTAGGCAGCATGTAGTTTGCATATAAACTGGACACAATGTTCCTTAAGATGGCTATACATTATTTAACAGTGGTTTCTCAGCAACTCTCAATTGATTTATGGCTTGCATTTAGCCAGAGTGGAGCAGATGGCACTTTCTTTAATCTTCCATGATGTTTTAGCACAAAGCACACTAATAAATTAAAGCAGAATCAGCATAAAACAATGAATTTCAGAGAATCACTATTTATAGTTTACTGTGTTGTCTTATCAGCAAAATCAGTTTCCATTATGAATAGTTTCATTTATCTATTGGTTGTAGATAACTCTAAACTTCATTATGGTTCTGTGGGTTATTTATTTAATTACAGCACTTATAAAATTATAGCTTTTTCAGGGATTATACCAAAATAATAGACAATGTTTTGACTAAATTACATCAGATATTTATCTCCTTAATTTGCTGATCTGTTAATCTAGAATTTAATTACATTTTATAAAATGTCATTTCCACCCACCTAATTATAAAATAACTTTACAAATGTTAATAAAAGAAATATTTTGTTCTAAATTATACTGTTAAAATAAATTTAGAATTAATAATGTATACATTTATCTGTGCACATGCTTATATATATGTAACTATTGCTTTTAGTACTAATGCTGAAAACCTTTAAATTTCCTATATAATTTTCAAATTATATACATGAAACATATATAAATATCACTTCAATATATTATTTTTGGGTTTGTTTTTTTTAAATAAATTATATTGTTTTCAAGATTTTAAACATTATATTATTTCATTTTTTTTGATTATGTAAAATTATCTTGAAGATATGTAAAAAGACAACCATATGCCATGAATGCATATTATTAAGAAATTTTAGCACAGCATGTTTTCACTGATAATATATGGAAATGATTTACATATATTGAACCAAGAATACAGATGGTATCTTCTGATGATTCATCTATATCAAATTAATACATTCAAAATGTAACTAGACTAGCTTTGGGTCAACCTGATGAGCCATCGGTTTAATGAAGACTAATTGAGTAGGTTTGTGTAATTAAATATAATTAGGGTTGATATTAATGATCAAACCAGGTCACTTACATAACTGCTTTATATAAAATATCAGATGATATTTCCTGATCGTTATATATATCGAATTATCTGTCAAAGGATTGCCTTTGGTTTTCATTCATAAACATCCATATTTTTATTTTGTAAATGGTATTTGAATTATGCTATTCCCTAAATTTGAGTGCTACTTCCTTCTCAGGAAGAATAGCTATGGATACATTACTCTCTGGAAATGCTTTCTTATTATTCCCCATTAATATCCAACATTTCTCCAGCTTAGAACAGGACTTCTCAGAATCGATAGTGTTCATGGATACCTTTGAAATGAGATCAATACATTATGAATGGTGCAGGCAACTAAATAATTTAAATAATGAAATTAGGTTATTTAGAACAATCTCGATTGATAAATATTAAAATTATGTATTTATAGATCATTATGACATCTTTTAAGGCACCTATGTCAGAAAGAACAAATGATAATTATCAAAATTTCCTCTACATATTCACATTTAATATTAATATTAATAGAATAAAAAGTAATTAAATATAATTATTTTAAATACATTTATTTATCTTTTAATATTAGTATTTGTTAATACATATATATTAATAAAACTTACAACATTGCTTATATACAAAAATAAAAATGTTTAATAAAACTACCTAATATTTTTTTAAAAAATTTATTGAGACCTCTTATTTACATGTATATAAAAATTAAAAGGTCTTTCTATGACTTCTTTAATAACGCAGTAAACTTATTGTCATAAGTATGCCTCATCAATAACTTGAAGAAAAATTTTAAGCAGTTTGTATATCTTTGGTAGCATTTACAATTAAGGTTATCTGTTGTTTGATTTGGGTTGATTTCTTCTTAGTGTTGGTAATCTCTTTCAATAGGCAGCTCTGTAACCATGGTCATTGAGACAACAAGTCTACTTTGGGCATCAAAACCAATTGTGGACCCATTACAGGCATTTTTCATTTTTGGAAGAGCTATATTGGTTGGGATTCAGATGGTGTACTTCGGTTGATTTAGCATATGTCATTATAACTGTATTTAAATTAATATTGAAAAATACTTATTTAAACACCATATTTTTTTGAAGATAAATAATGGAGATGGATTATTGTGGTGAAAAACAATTGCTATAATTCTGAATCTTTCCACATTTTTTTTATTATAGATTTCTTAATTTTATAAGTTACACAATACTCTTGATATGTGTTTTGATCCTTGATCTATAAATTCTTCTCATCTTATTTAATTTATATAGCTATTGCCAATGCACATTGACAACATATCTGCCCACCAACCTCAACTTATTTTTTTTCTTGCTGTATTTTATCTAGTAATTAATACTAATCAGTTGTTTTTCTTTCTGTGTTCTAATTGTAATTAAATGCAGTAATCATTATTAATTAGTTGGTTTTCAATTATCAGATTTAATGTTAATTAAACTTAAATAAATTTACAATGTATATATTTAATATATAGGGGGTTTGAACTCAGACTTTCACATGACCTCAACCATCCATGCTATCTCATACTGCTGATACACTTGATCACCCACATGTTAAAAAGATACATAATCACCAATATACGTATTTCATGCTAAAACAGCACTTGTCTGGTCCAGATTATCATCTCCACACATATATACAATTAAAGCTCAGCTTATATTAAGATAGCCAATCTTCATACTTTAATAGACAGGCTTCAAACAATTCTATCCCACAACTCTGAAATGTATATATTTATAAGAGCCGTTGGAAAATCATATCTATATTATTCATTTTGAACCTTATACAATCTTTATTTATATATCCATGTTTTTCTTCATCTTTTCTCTAAGAAGGTATAAACTGTTTATTTGTAATCTGTTATGCTAATATTCTTGACTAAGCGAATACAAATGATTTCTTTATATAACTACACATATAACTTAATATAGCATAGTAAATATTTTATGAATAAATACTATTATTTTATTTTGTTTTATTTAAATTATATATTTAATTTTACCTAAGTTAAATCTTCAATTGAGGGAATCTCCTTTTTTTATTACTTTTATTTTGGTGTTATTTTTTTAAATGTTTAGTCTATTTTTCTATTTGAGTTTAAGGTGGCTTGTAATATAGAATGACATTTATATTTAACTAAGTTTGTATTGTCATAATCTATAAATTGACACTATTAGTTATTCATTTTCAAACATTATCAGTCTACATCAGAGAGGAAGGCCTCAGACTTTAAACCAATTTTTAAAACCTTTCTACAGTTCTTCATCAAACTTTGTTATCCAACAAAAATCAATCAGAATATGCATTTATATAGAGTGGAACAATCAAGGATGCACTTAATTTTATCGTTAGTTTATCTTTGACTATAATTTAATCTTAGTCTTGATCATTCCATCATGCATCTTACACATAAATTTGTAAATTGTATTGCATTTATTTCACACTGTAAATAGAAATAAAAATATTGGATATAAGTTTGAATTAAATTAATAACAAAACAAAACACAGACTTCTATTTTAAAAATAAACCATTAATTTCAATATACAAAACAAGTCACATGAAGCATGTAATCAATAGGTTAATTGAAAAAAAAGGAAAATAATAGTTTGGTTTAATGTGCAATTTGTAATTATATATATATTATAACAGAATGGGTAAGACTGGGTTAAAGGAGGGGATCTGATAGGATGATGGAAAATCATCATCAACCCTAAGTAAACAATATTTCAGATAATGAAATTTAAAGAAATGATTACTATAACAAAAATAAATTAATATTAAAGTTCTGATTGAAGTAAGAGATATTAAAGTAATGTTTAAAATCCCAAATATATATAATAATGTTATAATCTGGGTCTCGTTTTATGCGGTAGATAGGTTCCGCAGAAAACCTGCATTAAAAAACATCACATAAAAATAACCTAACTTACCTTGAAAAATGGGGGATACATTTGTAATTTTCAGAAATCACATAAAAGAAAATCAACAAGGAAAAATTACTTTAAAATTGGCATTAAAAAAAAAAAAGGAAATAAAGTAGGACTAAAAAAACATTTCAAATATTTGAAAAAAATTGATACAAGACAAACTTTTTTTTACTTTTTTTTATTAACTACAGTATTTAATTTTACATTTTTTAATATATATATTTTAATCATTATCACTATTTGACAATATGTGGTTCATTTGTGAACTGGTAAGAAATTAGATTTATCACAAGAGGTACAACTAGTGCCACCTTTAGTCTTTTGCTGTGTTAATGGTTTTCTGTTGACAATGTAATCGGTGTTTAAACTTTGAGATGATGATTTTACTAATTGTTTATAAAGCTCACAATATCCAGACATACAACTATTTAACTCTTGTTGGAATTTAAAAGGAGGTTCATTGCAGCAAATTCAGATTTCAGCATTTTCTGATGTTTTTCTTTGTCTCACACATCAATGTAAAATCTATGATTAAATGATTGTTACTTATCAGAAGATAATAAATTTGTCTTCATTTGATAGATATTTTTGTTTACTACTGAAATTTTAAATATTCACATTTTGTTTCTATATTAAAAAAATGAGATCGCAAGCAAAACAAAAAGATTATACATTATCATTAGAAAGATTATTTTCAGTTTACAAAATCAACAAAATCTTCATTATTTCTAATTATTTTCAAAAATCTAAAATAATATTTTGTTATATCTAATAAAATATGTTTTAAAAGTTTAAAATTTTTGAATATTTATTGCAATATTTTTATACTCGTAAGTATAAATCTATTATTATTTACTCATAAGTATAAGTAGGTTATTTACATAGAAGCTAAGATTCTTAAATAGCTTCAGACCATATATTTTTGAAAAAAAAAAGTATTTCATGTCAAAATAAGTTATTAATAATTTAAATTTTTTGATATCTAATAAATATAGTGAAATATGAACTTTTTTATCACATAAAAGAAAACCTGCATAAAAGATATTAAAAAGAAACATGAATCAATTAACTTCAAAATCGCATTAAAAAATCTGCATAAAATGAGACCCAGGTGTATATTAAAGGGAGCATGAGACTAAAGAACTTTGAGAGGAACATGAGACTAAAGAACTTTGAAAGATCAGTCCAGTTAATTCCTTAGAACAACTAAAAGTATCATCAACCATACATTACCAGCATTATCAATAAGTATAAGTAATACTCAAAAGAAATAACCATTCATCATCATGAATGATTAGCAAACAAAAATAAATCAATGGTCAATCTTGTGATTGGATGGGACAATTATTAAACATTAATCTGGATGCACAAACTAAGTGCTTATCCATAGAATATACAACCATAAGAAGAATTATGTTGGGATCTTAAAACATGCTAATCTAATATAAACTTAAATTTTGATAGATATTCTATACCAACTAGGATGATGATTGATGGGAATATCATCACTGTATGCCACAAACACTATAACATGATGGGAATATCATCACTGTATGCCACAAACACTATAACATAATCCCCTTTTACATATATCACCATTATACTCAAATCTAGCTCAGAGAACAAGTTTCAACTGTTACTGTGATCAAGAGATGATACAAATACCTAATAAAATCTAAAAACCATTTTAAGGTCTATAGAGTAAGGCTATACACATATATTAAGATCTGATTTTGATTAATATACATAAATAAAACTTGTGATTTACAAAATTCATGTCATTTGGTTGATTTACAATATGTTCATATAAAACACACACATATATATCCACACACAGACATGCTGTATAATTCTTAGACATATTTGAATTGTTATAAAATAATAAATGATTAAAATTTTAAGTTGTATAAAAATATTATAAATGACTAAAATTTACCTATACATGTCTGTGCAGTATATTTGATAGATATATTTCAATTATCATATAAAACATAATTTGATTAAAATTTTACATATGTGTATGCGTGTTATGTACACATTTATGTTTACATATTTTAATTTGACACAATAAAAGTTATTCAAAGTATACTTTCCATAATTAATTCCTTGATTAAAATACATTAAGGGTATATAAAATTCCCATATACATGTGTGCATCAATTATAAATTAAAATGATTTGTCTATTTTATAGTCAAAGTATTTTCTTTTTCTTTTTTTTTAAAAAAAAAAATCTTACTAGGTTACTTTTTTGATTATTGATTGATTAATTAATTAATTATCAATGTCATTAAATTTAAAATATCTTTTTTTCTTAATTAATAAAACTTCGAATACTTATTAATTTAATAATGGCAGCACATATTTTATAATTATTAATAGGGCTTTTTTTTACATAAAATTTCTTTTAAGCTAACTTTAATTTCAATTCTTGAAATCATATAAATGTTAGTAATTGTTCTTGGTTACTTAATATCACATGATCACTATCTCTTATCAATGGATGCCTTCTGGCATCCATTGATTACTCTGGTTGGCATAGGGTGGCACTACTGTATGGAGAGTTTTGCCTTGTTTTGGTTCACTTGTTACATTTTACTTACTTAACTTTTATAATGAGATATTATTTTATATAGCACTGTTTTAATACTGTAATAGTGATATTAGCGATTAAGCATCATTTGTTCAAACATAACAAATGTAATTTAAAGTGATTGCTTAACATCTTCTATACGCTTAAGATTTGCTCATACATAAATGTTTGAGTTGAAAAAATGGGTGGATTCATTCCACTCTTTCTAAAATACTATATCTTGTGTCTGGAAAAAAGTGAGAGTATTCATTTATAATTTATCTTTAAAGCACATGTGCATTGGTTTAATCGCTAATATCACTATTACTTAACTTTTATAAAGTGAATGATTATTTTCGACACTAATCAAAACTGTGTTCAATATAAAATAATCAAATGATTAGTCAGGTGATCATCCAATTTTAGATTGGTAGGTTCCTGAATTGATTCTGGTTCTCTGAGGTCTGGTGCTTGAACTTCTTATGAACATCCAAGCAATAAAACCATTAGCCTTTTTAAGAGCACTAGATATTACAGATTAGGTTTTAATCATTCATCACTCAACCATTATGTTAAATCACAAAGACATTTAATATCTGGAGTATGATATCACACTATTATAAATAAAATAATTATTTAATAAAGATTTTATGAAATATTAATCGAATGTGTACACCAGACCTGGCCAACCTGTAGGCTGCATGTGGGCCAACATATTAATTTTGCAGCATGTTGGATGCTTATGTATCATAATAAATTTTTTCATTCAATTTAATTGTAGATAGTCATTTTAAAATTAATTATATTTATTTTTAAAAATAGACTTATTATTTAATCTTTAAAATTTATTTTATAGATTAAGTAATAAATTTTGGAATATAGCTGCATCTCATATTTCATACTAAATGTCTCCAACAACCAAGATATATGAACACTAATACTGCAATGCATGTGGCCATATCAACTAGAAATTGTTTTAGAAAAGTTTGGAGAAAATATATCGTAGAAAATTGCTTAATGCATAGAAGAACAACAGATACATAAAAATGTGTTTGAGCATTTAATGAAATAATGAATGAATGTGATATTTAAATTATTTATTTTGAAAAATAATTGAAATTTATCTGAATAAGAATAAAGTAAAGCAAACACATTTTTATTTGAGAAGGTAAAAATAAAATTGAATTTGGTTAACAAAACATAAATAACTGATTCATGAAAATTGTAGTAAATGTTTTCAGAGTTAAGTTTTCACAGACTCACTATTACTTTTAATGACTTTAATTTATACATGTATTTATCAATAAAATTTAATTATTTCGATTTGTATAAATTAGTATTTGTGAAATATTCACAAACTAATTATTTAAGTCTTTCAAAATGAGTTTAAAGAAAAGAAAAGTGAAAGATGAAAGTAAGCAATATGGTGATCATTGAGAAGATTACTTCTTCATATGTCAGAACTCTAAAATTATCTGTTTAATTTAGAGATACAGTGGCCATATTCAAGGAATACAACATGGAAAGACATCATTGAACAGCAGATGTTACATACCTAAATTTCATTAAAGAAGTGAGAAAATATTTCAATCACAGTTAAAGGCTCAACAAATGGCATAACATCGCAACAAACATATAGTGAAAGCAAACTATTCAGTTGTCTTCTTACTTGCAAAAAAAAAGGAAACATTTTCAAAACTTGAACTAGTGAAACAATGTTTAAAATCAATCCTAAAAGATTGATACAGAAAAAGCAAATTTTCAAGCATCAGTTTATCACATTAAACTACACCTCATTATACTATTGACATAGCAGTTAAAATTCAACTGTTTATGAGATCAAATACAGTCAAAGCTTAAGTTGTGGCATTTGATAGGAGCACAGATATTTTCAACACAGCTCAACTTTTGGTATTTGTTCCTGATGAAAATTATTGTTTTCCTGAAGTAGAAGAAATATTAAATATTTTAAACTTTGAAAGATATCTCTAAAGGAGATATTTTCCTGTGAATTAAAAATTCTCTTACGGAAAGTAACTTGTATTTCAAAGTACTTTCAGACATAACAACTGATGGAGTACTAGCTATGATCAGTAAAAATAAAGGAGCTATAACATTAATCATGGATAATCTAGAATTAACAGCCGTTAAAAGCAGTGAAGTATCTTATTCACTGTTTGATACATCAGCAAAATTTTTGTACACAAGTATTTATGAATCATATTTTGAATGTTGTTATAAAAACACTCAATTATATTCAATCACGTAGAAATTTTGTAAAGAATTAGATTCAGAATATGGCGATAAAATATATTTACCAATTTTAGATGAATAAGTTAAGGAAATGATTTCTTTTACATACAGGAAGAAGTTCATATATTCATGACTGGGTTCCTGAATTAAGAAATGATGATTGGTTGTTAGATCTGTTTTTTAGTACAGTATACCTAACTGAAAAATTTAATCAACTTAATGAAAAGTTGCAAGCAAAAGATAATATAATAATGGATGCTTGCAATTGTATAAATGCATTTCATAAAAATTGCTATTTCAAAATCAGTTTACAAGTAATGCTATATATTTCCATCTGTTAAATAATTAGTAAAAATTTCTCAAAATATGCAGATGAAATATACTATTATCTGCATTTTTCAAATTGAGAAAAAATATGGCAAAATATTTGCAATATTTTCTTTCCTATTTAATGTTAACATGCATACTGTTCACCTGCAGTGGAGTCAATAAACTTACAGTGCATTGCTGAATTAAAACACATTTTGGAATAATACAAAAATAAATTTTTATAACACATACATCACACCTGAATCAACTTATATTTGTGATGAACTTTTCAGAATTAAGATGCACAACAATAAATATAGAAATACATTTTTAAAATTTAAATAAGACAAATAAATATAAATTTAGTTTTATCTGTTTTTGTTTACATGCATTAAGAATAAATAAATAATAGCTCTACACAGCAATTATTTGCATTAGTATTTTTGAAAAGCATATCACATAGCCATAATTTTTTCTTGGGCTTGCTTCTCTAATTTTTTTTAGATGCATTAAAAAATCTTACATTTGTATGTATATTATATTACAAAAATTTATACCACACTAAAATTTCTTTTAAGGGTGGAGATTGTGGTTCAATCACATTGGCTATGCCTGAAAAAGTAGATATAATGACATGCAATCCATGAAAAAATAATTTGTGACCATTGAAGCTCATAAAGACATTTGGGCCTTGGATATACTATCTACAGAACTTCATATGTGTGCACATATAAACAAAGAAAAATAATTTAATGAATTTATGCTTTCATTTTATATGAATGTGTAAACTCATACTCATCTAAATATAGTTTATTTTCATCCACTGCAGTAACTTGAAAATAAGTATGGCCACTAATTCTGGAAGAAAAAAAATAAAAACAATACAAAAAACATTAGAGATGAATTTTGGAATGGTTATACAAACCAATCTATGATCCACATATATTACAGTGGTACTTTAGTATGTTTATTTGATATTTTGTGATGCTTTTTTTAAATTTCTGCTACAAACTTTATTTTTTTGAAAAACTTCAACACTTGGTTTAATTATAACTTTTCATGTATTCCATCTATATTTTCTCAATGAAAGCTATCAATATTTCACTTCTTTAATGTAGCTTTTAAACAATATTTATAATTAGATAGAATGAATAATGTTTAAGCAGTGTTGCCAAACATATATTTGTACAAAATTTATATACATATATGTTAGGTTCATCATCATTACATGCAATTATATTCTATATAAAAAAAATACTCATGGTGATTTTGATATTTAATAAAAATTTTAAATTTCTATTATATATCAACATCTTGATATATATTTTAAGCAAAAATAATATTTTACCTATATATTTTTTTTTATACAGCATTTTTTTTTCTCATCTGAAAAAGTAACAAGCATATTTCGAATAAATTGTGTCAAGAGTAAAGTAAATTTTTCAATAGAGAAATTTATTTTTGAAACTATCTTTTATTTGAAACAAAAATTTATCTTGAAAGGAAAAAAATGCAATTAATTATTCATAAAACAAAAAGATACAAATCAAAGTTTAATATACATTTGTATAGTATTATAACTTTATCTTTCTTATTGCATTGCCAAATCCATATAATATTAAATCGTCTCTGCTCTTTATTACTGGTTTACAAATGCTTTTATTACAACCCATTATGACAGTTGAATTTAGCAGTTAAGGTTTGAAAATAGAAGTAGAAGTTCTGAAGAAGATTGCTGGGGCAATCGAAACTGTCATAGTGGGTTGTAGTAAAACCATTGTAAAACAGTAATATTACATTTGTGTAGTTGTGTAAGTGTAGAATTGTAAGTTGAAAGATAATAACCCTTGAAAATTATTACTTTGGTTTTTAAAATATATTTCCTATTCTTTTTTGAAAAATAGAGTAGGTGCTGAATAAATCAACTATTGATAAGCTGTATATTTAAAACATTTGAGAGCAAAGAATTAAAGATAGCATTATATATATATATTATACAGATTTAATTTATTAGCAAGTGCTTATTGCTTTTAATAAATACATAACTAATTTAATTATTTCTTATAAGATTAGAAATTACATTTCATTTAACTTTAGATAGAAACTTTAAATGGTGCTAATAGAATGTGTGCTCTACCTAATGGCAAACAAAAAGCTAATCAAAAGGATTCTTCTTTTTTTTTTTTAAGAAAATGAAAAAAACTTAACTGAAATTAATGTAATAGGTTTAAAAATGTGACAGTCATATAATTTATTTAGAAAACAAACATGAAAATAATATTTAGCTAATAGGCATTGATTGAAAAGTATTTTCGATTAAATATGACCAAACAAGTCTTACAAATTTTTTTATTAGTGATGATGGCAAAGGTCAAAGAAACCTCTCCCCCCATGAAAATAATATTTGAAAACAGGAAAATAATATTGGAATAGACTCAAACAAGCAAACAATGTTTGAAAATTGAATATTGTCTAGAAGTGTGATGAATGCAAACATTTTGAATGAAATTAAATTAACAATGATAGCAAAGGCTAATTAAAGTTTTTTGTGAAAATTTTTACACTTAAAAATATTTGTTTTTCAGTCATTATTTGTTTAAATGTATTCTGATTTTTGAAATAGTATTTTCAAGCTTTTTTTTTTTTACATTTTGCTTTTTTACATAAAAAAAAAAAAAAGGAAATATCCTATGATTAATTTTTCTTTACTAAATTGATATGTAGATAGTAGCTCCATCTATATAGAGCATATACTATGCTAGAATTCTTTAAATTTAATATATTTCAAATATATCTGTAATAGTCATAATATAAGTGCTTAATCTGCATTTTTAATTTTCAGACTTTTCAAATTGTGCCATGGTCTTAATATATTTTTAGAATTACAATAAACTCTCAATAATTGAAACACACAGGCTTATTATATATGTAATATATAGGGTATATGAGCACAGAGAGGCCTGTCCATTAAAGTATGAGAATTGGCTATCTTAATACATATCTGAGTACTTATGGCATATATGTGTGGAGATTGTAATCTGGACGAACTGATGATTGCTGGTTTAGCATGAAATATGTATATTGGTGTTTATTTATCTTTTCAACATATGTGTTCAAGAGTATGTGATATGAGATAGTGTGGAGAGTGGTGGGGTATGTGAAAGTCTGCTCATATATCCAATAAACTCTCAAATATATCTATCTATATAGTAAATTTAAATTGAAAATTATATTTTGTTTTGTTTATCAGAAAAAGAATTGTCTAGTTTTTAAATATGAAATAATTGATGAGATTAAATAATGACAAACTATCTCTAATACTGATCAAATATTATTTGTTTGATTAATATTTTATTTTGATTGTTAGGATTTTATCAACAACATGCGTTTACATAACATATTGAAGAAGTTATAAACTGGAAGAAAACAACTAGTGCTTACTTTATTTGATAATCTAAAAGTAAACCAATGTATTATATTGAAGTCCTATAAATGATTAATTTTACATTGTGACTTATTGCACCAATAAAGAGTTGAACTCTGGAGCATAAAGTCCTTGGATTGAGTCAAAGTGCTCAAACTTAGGCACTCTTTAGCAATAAAACCAATTATTTATTTCACTTAATGATTAATTCCTAACAATTCACAATCCTTTTGATACATTTTGTAGAAGCAATAATAAGATATTGAAGATGAAAAGTTATAGTTGCAATTATTATTATTAGTGAATAATATTATTTTTATTTAATTAATAGTCTTATCATTTGGTAATAATTAGTAATGTTTAAGGCTATCATTGTTAAAAATGCATAGACCTTATAAGGTAGTATGTTCATTGTTCATGGATTTATCATATGTAATATTACTGTTTTCTCTCACCTACATATATATGCTGCACAGTCATAATGAATTTATTTACAGCTTAAATATCCTTGACTGTTTAGTGCTTATTTAAAATTACAATTAAAAAATAGATGTCACTAGTAAATAATATTAATGTTTGCAAATTCATTGATACTTTTTATGATATTGTGATTGCTCATCTCAGGAATGTTAATATTGAATATAGAAGAGTGAGATAGTTTTTTTGTGAGGTTTGTATCTATTTTCGGAAGCTTTTTTACTGATTTGCAATGCCTCTAATATTTCAGCTACTTTCTCAATATTGTCTCTGTCTGGTAATAATAATGCTTGATGTATTTCTGCAGATTGTGCTAAATTATTCTAACTGTGGTGTTCAGATAAAGGAAAAGCAGTTAAGATTTATAATTTTGCAACCTGGCTTCTAAAAAATTGTGTGTAGCTTCCTTTGTTAAAATTATATTTTTTCTGAGACACCTTCATTGTGAGGTGCTTAAAATCCCCATATATCTTAGGTTTGAGAACAGCTAACTTTTCTTATATCATTTAATAGACTTCAATCTAAAAATTTCTCCAATCTGTGTAAGTATTCAGCTATGTTTCTTGTGTATTCTCCCTTAAACATATTAACCTGACTAAATTTCAAACTGTTAACATTATATTTAAACATATGTGAGTGATGAGTGTTTGTATTTTAAAATGTAGTAAATTTGAAAAGGTATAATTGTAAAATGCTTAAATAGGTTTATTCTTAATGTTAAATAGATGGGTTTAACTTTAAAAATAAATAAAACTGAAATCATTTAGTTTAATATTTAGTACTATAAGTCATTTTATTTGTAAAATAAATAACTTTATTTTACTTTATGGCTAATTAATGTTTTCTTCTCAGTAGTTATGCATTAGCTAAAATGCTGGGCTTGTCCTAGTATTTTTAATCTCATGAAAATCCTGGCACTTCACTGATGATGCCAGAAGCAGAAACCAGTCTGGGGTTGAGGATATTCTCAAAGCTTGTTAAGAGTTTATTTTGTGAGCTCTATATATAATAATTAATGTAATATAGTATTTTAATATTCAAAATAATATTAACTACCATTTTAAATAATTTTGTCACAAATTTGGCACTTTAGATTTGAAACTCAAATTTCATCTACTTCTGACTGTTCCATAGCAACAAGACCAGATTATTCCTGTACAAATCCAAGAATGAAGTATTTTGGGTAAAAAACTATGATGTCACTAACAACATGGCAGAAAATTATAAATGTTATAAAACTTATAAAATGCAGGAATTCTCTTTCTTTAAATTAAAAAAGAAATCCCAAAAAATAATTGTTAATTACTAAGAGTCAACAGGAAATAATCTTGTATTGTCAAATTATCATAATTATAATATTTTTTAATTTATAAATTAATTCATTAAATCATTTGTGATCATTATTATTTATAAAATTTTAAGTTTTAACAACTATTATTTTTTGTATCAAATATTTTTTTTTGTCTGATGTTTTAGGTTGGAAATTGTTTGAATTGTTTAGCCATTATGATAATTTGTTGAAAGCCATTGCAGATTAATTTTATTTTTAACAGGTCTCATGATAAGTGTGTTAGTGTTAGGGCAGGTCTCTGAATTTTTTCAGATTTTCCAAACACTGTTCACAATTTAATTAATTCAGCTAGCTATTTACTAATACTCAATAAATGAATATCCAACTATTGTAGCTAATTAGTAAAAATTTCAGAGTAATTGATGTTCTTCAGGAAAATGATAGTATGATGTAGCTTTTACTATTAATGTGGGTTGTGTTACACACTTATATACTTTAACATGCCATTTATCTTTAATTTTCTGACATATTTTTATAGGATAAATACTACTAAATTAGTGCAACCAGGTTGGCCAAGAATATAACTGAATAATGTCAGGAAGATATTGAAAGTAGAATGATAAAAGGAGTATTGGGGATTGCAGCTAAGAGATAGTACTAAAGGAAAAAGACTATTCAATTACTAGCATATTACAAATGCAGTTCGATTAAAACTTTATATGTATAAAATTATATTCTATAGTGTTATTGAAAATATTTTAAATTTTAAAAAATTTATTACATAAAAATATTTTATTAATTCACTACAATTCAATTTACAGATGCGATATTTCTTGAATGCATTCACTTGGGTTTTTTATGACAATTTTTTTACGACAATCCATGTTTTAAAAATATGTATATTTTGAAAATATTATAAATGTATTAAATTAACTATTCCACATGCTTTTAAGATTGTATTTTTTTAAATTATTATCCTTATTTCAGTTTTGTTTTACTTTAATAAATTTTTTATAAATAAAATTTATATTTTTAAAAATTTTAATATATATACAACACATAATATGTATAATTTTTATATGTTTTATTTAGAAATGATGGATTCTAATTGTGAATGCTGCAAATGTACGAAAAGGGACAAAAAACAAAAGCTTTTATTTTGGCTAGAAAGTAAGATTAATTCGAATTCGGTTCCAGGCGTGGAGTGGGTTGACAAATTTAAAAAAGTTTTTAAAATAAATTGGAAACACAAGTCAACTAAAGATTGGGACCCATGTGACAGTTTAATTTTTCAATTATGGGCGGAGTACAGTGGTGAGTTAATTACTATCTTTTTTTTGTTTTTATCAGTCACTAAGGTAGTCAGTCATAATATTGTGCATTGCTGTAAGTCTTATTAAGATTATATTAGTATATAAAACTATTTACAATGAGAAAAAGTTTATATTAAGACATAGATAAAAAGTTCATTTTCTGTGATATAATTTTGAATCTGGTTGTTTGTCTCATATTAAGAATATAGACTTGTTATCTTCTGATAAATATTTGTCTTTATCTGCAGTTTACCAACTAATATTTTTTATTATTTTGTGTGTTTTAAAATAGTTCATTTCCTAACAGTCAATTACTAGCATATACATACATTCAATTAATTTATGATAGTGTTTATCTTACCACAAAACATTGAGTAGTTAGTAATTACAAGTTACAAAGTATTTTTTTTTTGTCTGAAGTGATTAAGGTTTAAATGATTAGTCACTCAAGATTATATGATGTCAATGCACCAGGAATGATATTATATGCATATATTGATCTTAGTAGTAGGGTGTCAGATTGACCTTTTATTTAGAAGCATTTAGTTATTGTCAGACAGGATATTTAATTTATTTAAGCACTACTCAGTGGTGAGATCCATTTTTTTAAATGAAAATCTAATAAAAACTGGTATTTAAACAAACCTTAATCACTTCTTAGATGTAATTCAAAACTTGTGTTTTGCTCCACACACACTAACACACTTAATGGAAGGGCTGGAGATAAGGTAAAAAACCATCAACTTACATTTTTGACTGAATCAGCAGTACTTTTAAAATGACATTTTTTTTTGTCAATTAGTGTCAATCAATTTTTCTTAATGTTTACTCATGATTTTGAAAACTTTCAGCAGCAAGTTTATAACTACAATATATAGCTGCAAATTTACTGTCAATACATATTATTATACAGACAATTAACTTGAATTTAAAACTTGTAGTTTTTGAAATTTCAAGACATTATATTAAATAATGAATAATAATTGAGAGTGGTCATGACCTGTGCATAGTGAAAATACATTTTCTAACAGAAGGACAAAGTTATTCCATTCTGACTATAGAATTAAATAGAAATAATACTACTGTTTTATCTATTTTTCTATCAAAGCTGAATAGGGATTGAAAAACTGATTAACATTGCATAGATGCTTTTAGATCCCTATAATCAGTTTTTGGTTGTTTAATATTTATTCTGAGTGGAAAAAATTATTAAAGATCAGAATGTATCTATCAGAAAAGTTAACTCTTAATAATTAGGCTTACATATCAATGGCTTGAGAATTTTAAATACCTATTGTTTTTTATCATTTAATGATAGAGTATCCTTGTTTACTATCTATTTTAAACAAGGTGTGAGAAGATACTTCTATTTATATAATAGAAGGTATATAGCCAGAAGTCAAATCTACAAATTGATCATAAACTGTTTGTTTTGTTATTTTATGTTTAGAAAAATTAAGATAATTATGGATTTTATTTTAAATTTAACTTAATATTATCATTATGCTAAAGTATATATTGCAGTCAGGCAGCTACATTGATATATTAAAAACAAGTAGATGAGTGATAGCATGCTCTTTAAATTTAGAATGATTTAATTCATGGAGAAATATTTAATTTTCCCACATGTGTTTTAACAATAATAATGGTCATTCAATTAATTTAAATATTTTCTATATCATATGATATGAGAATTTTCATATAAATGTTTGTAAGAGGAGAGAATTATAAAAATTAGAATTATTTTGTTCACTCTCTTCAATGAATTTTATCTAACTACCAGTTTATTTTGGTTTTGAAAGTATTAAGAGAAAAAATTTTTTTTAGCAAATTATTTAATAATTTTTAATTTAACATATAAGATAGATAAAGCAGATAAATTTTTATTTTAATATTTTTAAAATAAAAAAAAGAATATGTGATTTTAACATTTTGTTAAAATTTTATTTTAATTAATCAGAGTTGTTTTTCCTTCTTTATTCTTTATCTCTCTCTAAAATGAAAGTCAGTGTAATTAATCTGATTATCTTGTTTTCTTATGGCAAGATTTAAAGTTTTTTTAATTAAAAAGGAATGGCAAAAAACTATGATTCTAATTTAAGTTTTTGACTTTTTTTCAATATCATAGTTGACAAAAGAAATCGCTAAACAATAGTTTTTTGTCAAAATTTCATCTAATTGGTTATTATATTTTTTCATATATAATACAGGATTGTTATTTGTTGGACACAGGTTTGATCCAAAATTAGGGGTGTAGATTAATCAGAAGACGTAAGTGTCTGGTAAGAAGTTCCTGACTCAGCTATTGAAGAAAGCAGTCATTTTAAGCTAGATGCTGAAGAAAACAGTAGGAGGAAAAAGTTCTAATCAAATTTCTGAAGACAGTAGTAGAAGTTCTAAACAAGCTGTTGAGGAGAGCATTCATTCCTGACTCATCTGCTAAAGAATAAAGTAGATATAGAGACTCAACTGTTCAAAAGTGTTTTCTACAATGAAAACCATATGCTAGGTTTAACTATAAAAGCTACATTACCTATGTCATTAGAAAATGTGAAAGAGAAGAAAAAATGCTCTTAAAGTAATCTGCAACAAAACATCTGCAAAAAAATTATTGGAAAAGAAAATGGATAAATTCTTGCTGTGTGTTAGCCTGAAATATCCTATTACAAAATGAAAAAAAACTGCACATAAATATGAAATTAAGAAGCCTTCAAGAAAATCTATCTGGTAAAACTAAATTATAAATGTAAAGAACTTCAAGGAAAATTAAAACAATTGTATATTTTTTTTAATGTGCACATTATATCTAAATTTATAAAGTTTTAAAATCAATTAACAATCGATTATAATTAATAATTTTATTAGTGCCTTTTTTCAATTGAAAGATGTTTTTTATTCATGATTTTTTCCTTTCAAAATTATAGTTTTTTAAATTTTTTTATTAAATTTGGTGTTTTTTATTTATGCATTCACCCACTCCTCCAAATTATACAAAGGATTAGACTAATTTAACTTCTTTTCTCCGATTGTTTTTTTTTTTTCAATTTTATTTATTCAAAATAAAATAATTAGGTTAATTCAATTAGTGAATGAAAATCAAATGGTTAGTTGATTTTTTTAAATATAAAACTATACTTTTGATAAAAATATATAAATTTCAATTTTCATGTCATTTTTACAATTTTTTTCTTGTTAATCAGTTAAGTTACTAAATAATTGTTTAAAAATGTTCTAGTGTTAATGTTTATATTCTTTCAGTTATCTGTTCTATGAATTGGTAGTGTGTGTATTTTGATTTCACTGCAGCTTAGAATTTGGGGGATTATTTTCAAATTATCTCAGTAAAGTCATTTTAAAATAAATTAGAATAAGCTGTTATATTTATTTATCTCTTGCTCACAGTAACAGTTCATAGAGGTCTTGCTTCTTGAGTTAGATTAGAGCATAATGATTAATTATATGGATGCAGGGTTTATGTTGGTATTTGGACAGCCAGATGATAATCCTGGATGGCACAAAGGTATCATCTTTAGAGTCTACCCACAACATTTTATATATTTTATTATTAGAAATGGAGTTTGTAATTGGCCAATACATTAATAATTTATCCAGAGTATTGATGATGATCAACATAATTTTTATTATTATTGTGAATGATGGATTAGCATTTAAGCATGTGCAAACAAATAATTATGTTATATTCTGCCCTAAACTTGGCAATGGCTAGATAAGTAACTAGCTTATAGTATAGCTCCTTTAAATCCAGTCTCCAGATTGAGTATTGATTTTATGATTTTGATTGATCTTTGTGGATTACTATTGACTGATTTTTTTGTAATGCTTTAGATCCATTTTATAGTTTTGTTTATGCTGCATCTCAGTTGTACATATGTATATGCTTTTACTCATATTCTTTTATACTACTTTTATATTTATAAATATGGGGATGATGTTGGTTTCCTGTCTCTCCATGTTCACCCAATACATCAGTACTGTTACAATATATATTTTAAAACTTAGCGTACATCTACATTCACAAATTTTTTTTGAACTAGCTAATTAACTGGAAATTCATGAAGTATAATAAAAAATTCATTCTTTATATGACTGATTGTATAATCATTCATGTGAAGAAATTTGAGTAGTTTAATATTTTGGAAAAGTGTATTACTTTTTTCAGTGATATAATTTTTTATTAAAGAAGTTACATTTGTATGAAATGATATAATAATGTGATGCCATCAGGAATCTTAATTCATTATATTAAATTTATGGCATTTTGTTTAATAATTGGAGTTCATTATACTTTCTGTTACTAGTTAGGAAATATTACCAATTATCATTACATCTTTGCTTTATATATTAATGATATTGCTTTCAGGCAATAAAAAATAATGAAAAACATAATTTTTATGATTCAGAGTTTTATCCTTAATGTTTTTTTGGTTTGTGATGATGGTATTTTAGTTGTATTTATATATTGGACTATTTCCATCATCTAATATTAAGGATTGAATGACTTTAGAAAAATTTAACTTTATTTAAATATTCCAGTTACGTTCAACTGTTAGTAATAGCACACAGATTATACTAATCTGAATATAATTGGAATATTTAAATAATGTTAAGTTTTTCTAAAGTCATTCAATCCTTAATATTAGATGATGGAAATAGTCTCAATACATGAATACAACTTCTATCCTTAATAATTGTCTTTGAATGAAATAAGGTAAATGAAATTGCTCAATATAACTAAGATTCAACCCTATTCAGATTTGTGGTTAGAGGGCTTTGAACAACTGATGAAACCAGTTTATCAAATCTTTTATTTCCATATTTTATAATTTATTTTTTTTTATTTTAAACATAGCTTATATATTTTTAGTTAAATAATAGATTAATAAACGATACTTAAACACAGTCATTCATAATATTATAAGACAGGGGTCCCCAACCTTTTTTCACTTAAGAGCACATTCGATAATACTGGCCTGGTGGCGGGCACCATTTATTTTTTCAATGTAAATTTATAGTTGGATATTGTTAATAATACATATAATGTCCAAAAAATATTTATTTCAAAAATAAAATTTTAACATATAATTAACGTTTACGCTTTAAAAGTATAGTATGCCCTACAATTTGATTACAATATAATACAATAATTTATAAGAAATTTTAAAAATTAAATTTATTTGTATCAGATAAATAATTTTTTATCATGTTCGGATAACGGCGGGCACATGTAAAATGGTTTGCGGGCACAGGGTTGGGGACCCCTGTTATAAGATATAGATCTGTAAAGTATTTTGTAATAATAAAAGATATGTAAACTTCCCTTAATAGGTTTATCTTTTGTAGATGTTATTAGCTGTATGCTAGGCCTTCTTGATTTATGCTTGGTATCAATATCATTCTGTACATGCAATAGTAGCCAAGGAAGGTTCAAAATTACGGCCAGTGGAGTTCTGGTGCTCAAGAAAAATGGAACTATGTTCAGGCTTATCAAAAGCTTTTGTGAATAAATAGCGATGTTGAGAGATTCACATGGAGAGGAATGCGTAGGATTTTGTATATGGTATTTCATATATTTTAGGTATTTTATATATTTCATACAATCAGTATGCTGTTGATATATAAGGATATAAACACTCATAAGACAATGAAAATAATTTTTCTCACCACTATAACAAATAATGCTTTGCAGATTAAGAGTGAGACAAAATGTTGTGTTTAGTATTAATCTATGTAATTTTTTTAGTATTAATTCTTGTAATATTAGGTTTTCCACAATCAGATTTTATAATACTTATAATTGATGATAATGTTACTTGATTTTTTTGGTGGTAGTTCAGATAAGATTAGACATTGATTCTTTTAGAGGTTGGTTAAAGAGCCATATCAAGTTCAAAACTTAAATCTTTAAAATTCAACATTATATCTTTGGTTCTATTATTTATAATCATATTGATAAAACAGAAAAGATAATCTTATTGACAGAAATGAAAAGGATTATATGTTATAGAACTGTGAAATAGATATGGAAATAAAAGTAGATATATTGGACTGCTATCTATAAAACATTTTCTTCTTGGGCCTAAAACAGGTTTTATAAATAGCAATCCAATGAATAAAAGTATATCCTAATAGTTACTTAGATATGCATGCCAATCAGTAATCACAACAATGAGGAATTATAAAGCTTGAAAGAAGGGATATATACAAATATTTTATATATTTACACTTTAATTTATTGATAATTGGGGAATTAGAAAATCGTGGTAAGCAAAAAAGAAGTGATAAAACTTAGAAGATTATGAATGGATAAAAAAGAAGAGAGGAGTAAAATAGATACATTTTTTTATAGAAAATAGTTTGGGAATAAGAAGTGCATGATGTAACTCACAAGAAAGTTTCCAAATAAAGGCTCTTTCTGTTAAGGATGTAAATCAGATTATATTTTGATATAAAATCATTCAAAAACAATATCAAAAGCAAATGGTAAAAACTGATATAAATTCAGTTATTTTAAATTATAAATTTTTTTAGACTTTTGGATAAGAAAATAATTGTAATTAGTTGTAGATTAATTAGCAAAAAATATTGAAATAGAATGAACGTTGGTTATAATAAAGGGTTCTAGAGAGAACAAATTATATAATAATGTTATTTTTTTTTCCATTAAATTTAAATTTATACAATAAATTCAAATGCATATACTGAACACTAGAATAGTAGATATCTTGGTAATATAAGGCTTACTTATCAAATTTATTTGATTTTTTTTAATCTATAGTGATGAAAATCAAATATATATTTTTAAAAGTTATTTTTCTAGATGTTTATATTGTAATAATTTTAGCCATGAGCCAAAAAAGCAAAATTTGAAAGCGATTAGTATTGATATTAAAACAAATAATTTTAAAGTGAAAGTATACCAAAATTGGCAGATAATTAAGTGCTAAATATAGAATTGCTAAATCGATGACATCATTGGCCCAAATAGCAGATATTACAGTGACTAGCTGATATAACAACCATGTGGAAAAGACTTTTCAGAGTATTCTGTTTTGAATAAAGCATTGGACATTTTATATAACATTTTGTGAGCTTACTAGCATTTAGTATTTTAAAAATTCTTGTCATATATATTAAAATATTAATTTTAAACACGAGCTATCGAAGTGAAAAGTAGTTAATTTTTTTTTAAAAATGATAAAATGCTTATCATTTTACATCCTGATGGTATTATGGCTAAATTAATGACTGGCAACATTAAAAAAAATAAAATGAATTAAAAAGAGAACAGCTGGAAAAAGAGATTTCTAGAAGAAACAATTCACATTGCAACATTATGAAACAAATGAAAATTCTTGCTAGTGTGGATTAATCAAATACAAATAGCAGATAAAAGGGTCAATGAGATGATCACTTGTGAAAAGGACAAACAATTATTTAAGAAACTTTTACTAAGACTCCTACTTCACCAGTTATACAGAAAAAAAACTGGATTGTTTAGCATTATAAGGTAATGGGTTGATAGCACAGATATGATGTTAGTGAACAACTTTATCTTGAGAGAATTTAAGAGAAGGTAATTTCCAAGTAATAGAGAGTTCTGAAATCAGTGATATGTGAATTTTTATTAGAATGAATTCACTTTTTTATTTTACACTTTCAAAAATTTAATTTGCAATTGATTTTGTTTCATGTTTTTCTATTTAAATGATTGTTTTGGATAGTTGTATTTGATCTAGGACAGAAGTTCCAAACTTTTTTGGTTTACCATTCTCTTATCAAGAAAATAAATAAACACCCACCTTCTCTGGAAATCTAACTTTTTAAGCACGTAAACAAATGCAAAGATGTAATGACAAATTTATATTGATTCATATATCTATATTTCCACTTGAATGTTACAACATAATAAAGAAAAACATTATAAATGTCATCTTGAAGTTTGAAATTATTACATTTTTTTTTTTTAAATCAACCACAATGACATTCGTATTACACCCAAAAGAAAAGATAACTATAATATTGGAATAAAAGTTACAAATATGTATGCTATCAATTTTTTAAAGTTTGGATCAATGTTAGTCATCAATATGCTTACATCACTGTGATTAGGTATTCTTTTTTTTTTAGTTACAGAATTATGACTGCTATGAACCTACATTCTACTAAATGTGTTGAAGGAAATGCAATTAAAAACTTTTGTACTAATCCAAAAATAATATATAGGTATTTGCTTTTGCAGCCAGAAATCTTAGATAGCTGTCTTTGAATTCAAATTTGAAATTCCTCTCTTGTTGTTACATCTATCCGTTTTTCATGCAGTTTGGAAATTCTTCTATATTTATATTTGAAAAAGGATTCCAAACACAAATGGATATATTCATTTTAAGAATATCTTCAAATTATTGAAATCAGAATGGAGATCACTCAATTACTGATGATATACATGTAAGTATCCATCATGTTTTTCTATTGCTGATAAATTTGGAAATTGGTTCAATTCCCCTCATTCTGTATTTCATTAATACAAAAACTTGTCGACAAATACCTAAATAAGTTTTTGTTTGGATTAAATTTAGTTTAATGCCTCAAAATTGTAGATTTGTTGTTTCATTAAATTTATTAAACAAACCTGTTAAATAAGCTATGTTATTTTTTGAATCAATCAAATTGGCTCATAAAGCAATAACTTTGTTTTCTAGGAATTATCACTGAATCATAGAGTATATAAAACTGATTCAAACAATTGTCTTTTGATAGTCAATGAACTACTGAATGAAACATCGATTGACTTTTTCATTGTTTTCACTACAGAATTGTCCAACAATCTGTCATACATTTTTTTAATGATATAATATAATGACTTATGTAGACATTCTTTCATAGTTTTGGCAATTAAATATTGATGATGAGTGACATAATGCAAAAAAAAAAACTGTAACATCCAATCACAGCTGAAATACAGTGTATCAATTAACAAGATATTACGTAAGGATATTTTTAAAATTTTTTTTACAATGCATCAAATATCAATTGTATCAGTTTGCAAATTTTTAATAAATGATAATTCTTGAAGTTTTTTTTTTTTCCATTATGAATTGCACATATGCTAAAAATAAGTTCATTTCCTCATAAAATTGATTCATTAAGCTGAATTCAGAACTAGTATGTTTTTAAATACTCACATAATATTCAAAATCTTTAGCCATTTTATTAAATTTTCTTTGCACTGTATTATTTATTGCTCAAAGAAAATTTATCAATAATGTCAGCCAATGGCTTGTGTAGCATAGTACATATTACCTCTTATAGGGGTTAAAACAAATTTTTCATTAATAGTGTGTGGAATTCCTGATTTAGCAGTCAGTAATGAAATGTTATAAGATGAATTCAATCCATCTACATCTTAACAGTAGAAAACTGTAAAGTAGTGCCACCAAATGCAAACCTTCATAATCAATGGATTTGTGCATAAAATCCCTATCTAGTGCCTATTCATCCAAAATCCTCAAATTAATTTCTAGCTTGTGGCTTTCATCAATGAGGAGTCTGGGGATATTGGATGAGTAATACTAGATAGGGATTTTTTGCACAAACCTTTTTGCATCTATTGATTACAAAGGCTTACACTTGGTGTCACTACTGTATAGAGAATTTAATACTGTTATTAACAGCCTGTGTAAGCATATGAAATGGTGATTATGTGATCATCTTCATCTTGTTTGTATACTATTGGAAAAAGTTTTGCCAATGTCAGCTGTTTCATAATTTTTCCTTCAAATGCTTTAAAAATAGATAAATCATTATCATTCTTATCAGCATGACCTTTTGTCAAATGTTCTTGTAATCTTGAAGGTTTCATTGTTTCATGAAACACACCAATAATATATTATTTGTAAGTGATTGAAGAAAGTTATAGTTCAAATATTCAATATTATGATGCATACATTCTTTAAAATTCAATCATGTTATTATCAATAAAAATAAAATAAAATTTATGAGTTTATTTATCATAATAGGTGTATAAAATTATGAAAAATTTTCCTTGCTCAAACCAACACCGTTTTTGTAACACTTATGTTATTAGATTAGTACCCATGATATCAGATATACACTGATTTTTATTTAAGTTGGTAACATAAACTAAAATGCTAATAGACTGGGTTTTGTTCTTTGTCCAGCATTAGATATACCTATTAGATATTAAATTGTCAAATATCAAACTAAATTTATCTAGAAATAATTAGTAATAAAAAAAGCATGCAATTAAAAATTTGTTAATAGTTTTAATTTTGTTTGCTGTTATTTAAATAAACTCATTTATTTATCAATTAATACATGATTTGATAGATATAAATAAATGTTAATGATTAACAATTTTTTTTAGGATTTTATTCCTCTGTTTTTATTGTTATTGTAATAAACGAACATTGACTGTACACTTCATATAGTATTGCAGGGACACAAGCTAGTTATGATTTTATTATATTAAATACAAGTATATTTTATATACCTGGAGTCTACATGTAATATAGGGGACTTGGATGTAGACTTTCAAGTTCCTTTCAACCATCCACTCTATCTCGTACAATCGATGCACATGACCTCCAGTATACTTATTTCGTGCTGAACCAGCATTCATTAATTGATCCAGACCATCATCTTCCTCACATACATAATCAGTGTTCAGCTTATATTAAGATAACTAATTTTCACACTTAATCGACAGGCTTCAATCTATTCCACCCTTCAACTCTTCAGCCATCCATATCAGTGAAAAATCTTATGATGACATGTTCAAATCACTTGTTTTGCTAACTTTTGTTGTTGAGCATAAGTCAATCTGGCCCCTCACATGCAGGACCTTAAGACAATTCTAAATACACAGAAGATGAATGAGCAGCATACAGGCTGAATTTGTAATATTTAAATACTAGTATACATACTTAAGATAGATATAATTAGAGGGGATTTGAACCCAGATTTTCAAGCTCCCTTCAATCGGCCTTTCTATCTTATACAACTGACACACATGACCACATACATATGAAAAAGATAAATGATTTCCAATAGACAGATTTCATACTGAACCAGGACTCATCAGTTGATCCAGATCATCATCTACCATGCATATAAATAATCAGTATTTCATTTACATTACAGTAGCAAATTTACATACTTTAATGGACAGGCTTCAATCTTCTCCGCTCTCCAATTATTTAGCCATCCATATCATTGAAAATATAATGATGATATGTTCAAATCTTTTGTTTTGTCAATTTTTGTTGTCATAGCCATGTTGATTGTAAGCCAGTCTGACCCCTCACATGCAGGATCTTAATACCATTTTAAATACACAAGAGAGATGGATAGTATACAGGCGGAATTTGTAATATTTAAATACAAGTATGGTATATATATTCAAGATAGATGTAATTAGAGCAGATTTGAACTCAGACTTTCAAGTTCCCTTCAGTCATCTATTCTATCTTGTACAACTGTTACACATGATCATATCTATGTGAAAAATATATATGATCTCCAATATATGTATTTTGTGCTGAATCAGCACTCACCAGTTGGTCCAGATCATTTCCTTCCACACATATATGCAATCAGTGCTCGGTCTATATTAAGATATCTAATCTTCACACTTTAATTGTCAAGCTTCAATCTACTCCATCCTCCAGTTCTTCAGCCATCAATACCATTGAAAGTCTGATGATGGAATATCCATGTAGTAAATTCTAGAAGATAGAAAAATATAAATAGATGCATAAGAAAATATAATATGCAAACTATTGTTTTATTGAATTAGCTATAATTTGCTTTGTATTTGATCTGAAATCCATAAATATTAAAGATATCAGAATGTGGATAAAATTTTTTAATACTTGTTGCATTTGTATTATTATTAATTGATTGTCACCCAATTAAATTAGATTTCATACCTGTCATCTATTTATAATATCATATAAGCAATATATTAGAACTCATTCCTGCTAATATATGCTGGACTTCCTGATAATGCATAACACATTTATCTGCCATCTCTTGCTTATTAAGACCTGTTCTGGGATTTGATTACTAATCCTATATAATTTGCATTTTGGATTTGATTACTAATCCTATATAATTTGCAGTTTGTGCACTTATTTGAAAAATTATGTATGAACACTTTTTTCATAATTTCTCTCTTATTTTTCATCATTGTGTCTTCCGAAAATTATGACTGTTCACTTCTCGATTATTCCAGAAGCCCCCCCCCCCCTTCTACTTAGAGACTATCATTCACTTTGGAAAGCACTAATATAAGCTGTTGACTTGAAATGAATTATCACTAAATGTATTTTTTTCAATATGAGCTACAATAAATTGATGACATAACAAATGACTTTTTAAAACAATCCACTATAGCACATCCTGCTGTTAAATATGGAAATTATTATTATTATTTTTAAAGATTCTGTAGGTTATTAAAGAGGGCAGAAAATGCTTAAGTTAATATTAGAAAGATGAATAAAATGATTTGGTTATACATCTTTACTAAGGTATATTCATATCTGATTTTAAAAAAAAAACACCAGTCATATGGATATATTAGTTTAGATTGTGAATAAAATGTGATTTAGTTTTATTGATTTAACCAAAACAAAGTCAAAATAATTGAAATGATTAAAAAAAAAAAAACAAGGCAAAGGAATATTCTATATTTGAGTTGGACGAAAAATGTCTTTCTATCTAAAAAGTCATATAATTTACAAATGATTAATTCATTGTTAAAACTAACAGGTTATATTCTCAGAAACAGAAAAAAGGTTGCACAATTTTACTCTAGATGTCTTGGCATAATAAGGACAAAAATTCTAGCTAGGTCGTATGTATGACATTACAATTAATAACTTAAAAAAATATATAGTAAATTCTGTGAGTTGCAATAAAGTAATACCCAATTTTACCATCTCAATATTAGCTGTGGCTTTTAGTCTTAAAACCATGAGAGAAAATTAACACAAATCTGGAAAAAACAACACAAGATATTATCTATTCTATTTTAATGGTCATATTTATTAAAGATGTGGAAAAAGGCTTGCTTTTTTAAAAAAAAAAACAGATACAAGCCAAGTAATTTTTTTTAAAAATAT
The DNA here is from genome assembly GCA_028023455.1 of Epiperipatus broadwayi. Classification (NCBI taxonomy): domain Eukaryota; kingdom Metazoa; phylum Onychophora; class Udeonychophora; order Euonychophora; family Peripatidae; genus Epiperipatus; species Epiperipatus broadwayi. The sequence continues at coordinate 1,747,217 of JAQFVV010012429.1, read as the reverse complement.
AGTTTTACATATATAGTCTACCTAAAAATCTTAATGTCAGAATATCATAATTCATTAACAGTGAATATCTTTTAATAATTCTATAATGATAATGAAGTCAACTTTGGACATAAAACTAGTCCATTCATTTAAATGAGTTGACCAGAGAATTCAGAAAGAAATTTGAAGCTATAACAAATAATAATAGCATAACATATAACACCTACTACTTTGACCTGTTAGATATATTCTGAAGTTATGACAAAGAGTATATACAAGTTAAGAATGAATAAATATTGGAGTTAAGCTTAAGACAATGTATTGACTAAAGAAAGAATTTGTTTCAATGACAATCCAAGGAGATACTAGGTTCAGAAAACCTTTTGGAGAATTTATTCCTGTCACAGATTTCATTCAAATCTATTATTACCAATTTCTAACAAAACTTTCTAATCACCTTTACAAATAGTAGATTGCACCCCAAAGCAAAAAGAAGTTGCATTAGTACTAAGATACTATTATGTGTAGTAATACAAATATGTTTCTAAAATTCATTACTATATTATGATAAATATTTGTTTTCAATAACCACAAGTAGTTACTAACCACTTACCAGCTTCATGATGTAATTATAAAGAAGCTAAGATTAGACAAAGTTATGATTCTTTCATTTTACCTAAGAACAAATTACAGTGGAAAGGTGACAATGACAAAAAATGAAGTTCTAATTGATCATTAACTTCTGAGTTATCTGTTAATTAAATCACTGTTTGGTTAATAATTCATTCTACAAGTGTAATTGGAATCAAAATTGTTCTCAGTCTACTATATGCTGTTTTGATTTTTTATAAACCTTTCTCTTAAATACATTTGCATGTTGGGATTCCCCTCTTTTCTTCCAAAGTGTAAGCTTGTGGTTAAGACCTGTAGAGGTCCCTACCTTCGCATTTTCACGCGCATATTAGTAAATATTACTTATAAGTAAATAAAGTAAAATAATTAATTTCATGAAATAATATGATATATAGCACAGAAGGACAGATGGAACTTTGACACAGGAACTTTAAGCTCTTTAGTTCACTAAATGAGCTCATCAGATTATTATCAATATTATGTGTTACAATTGGTTATAGTATTATATCACATATATCTAATTACAGTGAAACCATGATATATGCTATTATCAATATGCATTTTTTCAATCATGTTATCCAAAGCAAAACAATTAAATAAAAAATAAATAAAACCATTAAAATTTCATTAAATATAATAAATTTTATGGTCCAGTAGCAACCATTTGTCTATCTTGGAGAGCTGTAGGTGATCACATTTATTAATGGCATTTTTTCAGTTTACATTGAAAGCATATAAATGTAATCTTTACAAATTTGATTTGTACAGTATTTTGTGTAATAATTTCTAAGAATAAAATTAAAAGTTTTACAAAATATAATAAAAATTATAAAGCATCTTTCTTAAGTGATAAAATTAGTGATTTAGTAGTGACAGAAAAAAAATACATTAAATCATTTTTATTTTGCATCAGAAAGCTTAAAGTTTGATGAGTTTAAACAAATAATCAGAAATGATAACAGAAAGCATTCCAAAGTTAATACAGACTTAAAAACATCAAAACAACATGAAAAGCTATAATCTTCTGATATTGAGACTGCTAAAAAGTTATTGAACATAAAGAGTATCACTTAGAATATGTTTAATTGCGATGAAAGCCCGATACTTTATGTATTATATTTTATTTAAAAAAGAAATGAAGATACGCTATAGGGAATAGATGCAATTCATAAGCAATATGTATTCTACTATAATCAAAACTTATCAATAAAACATGAGTCTACATGATATATGATGTAAATGATAAGGACTTGGAGTAAAATTTATTGAATATCATGGCACCACTGTATTCATATCATCATATACTTTATGATTACTGCCATATTGATGTTCCATTTCATGATCCAAATATATTTACATTGGAAATATTTTTTTTTGTTGCAAATATGTAATAGACAAGCATCCAATTTTCAGATAAAGATTAAATGTGTGTGTGCATATTTGTATATCATCATTTTAACCATCAATGATTCACTGCAGGATTAAAGTTTAAGCCAATTTCTCTAACCTCTAGTCTCTTTTCTATATCGCACTAGAAACTTTCTTATTTCATTCATCCATCTCATATTTTGTTTCTTTTTAGAATTTTACAATTTCTTGTGATTCAGTTTAAGACTCCAACTGGCCATCTATTATTATTTCTTCTAGCAATGTATCTAGTCCAGATCCATTTTAGTCTTAATTATTTCAATGAGGTCAATAATACCTGTTTATTCTCTCATCTATATATTTCATTTTTGATTCCTTCTTGTTACTTCGAACACATCTTATCATACTTCATTGAGTTGTCTGCAGTCTCTACTTCTGTTAAATGTTTAAGTCTCGGATCCATAAGTAGGACTTGGTAAAACATTAATCAAAAACCTTGCAAAAGTACTCCAACCAAGTTTAATTTTATAATTAATTTAATTCATTATGTTTTCATCTATATTCATAATGTGACCAAGTTTCTAGTAGATAATTTCTTCTAATTCATCATTATCAATTTTATTTTATTCTTCTGATAAAATTCATTGAACATACTTAGTCTTTTAGCGTTTATTTTTAGTCCTACTTCCTTACTTTCGTCTGATAAATTTTACATTTTTTGAAAATCTGAAGCAGTATTTGCAAAAATAATCACATTATCTACAGAAATTTAAATAATTTCCATTTAATTTTTCTCATTTAATTTCCCATTTTAATCCACAAAACACTTCTTGTACAACTGCTGTAAAATTTTTTGGAGATACACAATTCTCAATACACAATTCTCAATATCACTATGTAATTTAATCAAATATTCTTCAGAATATGACAATGGTCTATATCTTGATACAATTATTTAATCACTGTACAAATGCTTATAGAATCAAATCCCTTTTCATAATTTACAAATTCAAAGCATAATAACAACTCGTATTCATTGGTCCTTTTTATAACTTTACTTGGATGTGATAACCTGTGCTAAAATCATTTTCCAATCCAATTTGTTCTTTTGATTGATTAAAATCCAGTTTTTTGTAGATGAGTTATAATTATCTTGATAAAATTTTTATATAGAATTGGTAAAAGACTGATAGGTCTGCAATTTCTAATATCTTGTTTATCATCTTTCTTAAATTATCAATATTATTACTGGATTCTTCCCATTACCTGATACACTTTTATTATTTAGACATTTCATACATAACAGTGACAACAGTCTTTTTTCTTTTTTTAAGATATCAATTATAATTCCATCATTACCTGGAGCTTTTCTCTTCATAGATTTAATTGTATGTCTTACTCTTTCATTTAAAATGCTGGGAAATTCAGAAGATATGTAATTTTAGGGCAAACTTTGCTTTCTTGTTTTTTTATTACTACACAATTTTTTTATAGAAGTCTTCCACACATTTCATGATGCCATCTTTCTTTTTAGTATAGTTCCATCTTACTGCCGAAATACATTTCCCACCTATTATCATGATGTTGTTCTACTCTTATGATACTTTTATTCTCTTTTATAGATTTCCTTGTTAATTCACAATTATATATATTTTAAATATCATTATTAACCTTTTCCCTACCATTTTAAAAACTCTACGTATCCAATTTTTTGTAATGATTAATTTTATATTCATTCTTTTCTTTATACATTTGTGTCAGTAGAAAATTTAATGAAAGATTACTGGGTTTTTGTACCAATTATTTTAAACCACTAACCACCATTTCATACTAGCACAATTGTTATTAAACAAGGCAAAACTCTCCATAATGAGCTGATATTTTAAGTCAGCTCATATATATATAAGCTCACATATTTATAATTTCGTCATAGATATTTTCCGAAGTTAAATAGTTTGTAAAATAAAAATTAACAAATGATTTTAATTTAATGGGAAGGGTAAAATCTTAAACTTTTATTTTTGCTATGAATTTGAGCAATTTTTTAAAAAAAAAAAAAAGAAAAAAAGATAAAATATAATTTATTGTCAAAAATGTTAAAAGTGTTTAATTAAAAGCAAGAAAACTCGAGAGATAAAAGGGTGGGGAAAAGAAAACAAAATTAGATTGTTGGTAGTAATTAGACTCTATTGTTGAAACTTTCACAAACTAAAAGTATTTGGTTAATAATTGCTATTACGCTAATTAAAAAAAAAAAAAAAGATAAGAGAAGGAGAGATAAAATCGCTTTTAGAGTAAGTTCAGTTGACTTGAGAGACCAGCAAGGACAATAAAGAAAAAAAAAGAGAGAAAAGCTGTGCTCCGAATCAGAAATTATTATAGAAACTTATTTTGCGGACTCTTTTCAAATGCATAGCGGCTAAAGCTACCAAAACCTTCCCCTTTGGGGAATTGGCCGCCACTCCATCTGAATGAAGCTACCGAAAGAGTCAAGGAATGGAAAGAAATGTATATTGCTAGCCGGACAACCAAAGGAACATCCATGGACACACCAGAATTCTCATATACAAGGACAAAGGCACGACAAATGGAATGTGAATCTATGAAAGTCAGGCCACTTCGCTCTGATCGATTAGGGTAATTATAAACTTTTCAATTAATGGGAACTTTAGTTAAAGCGTAATAGAACTTTCTTTTTGATTTATTTTTCGTTTATTATATTTGTTACGAATGTTTCAACAATAGAGGCGGGAAATAGATTTATTTAATATCGTAAACTATTTATGCTAATTCTCATTAAATATTTTTATGAAATATTGGTATGTCTGTACGTTAAATTATTTTTATCTGTTCGATCTAGAGGGTAACAACAGGGTGGGGGTATAAAAGTGCGCTGCCAAGTAACAGAGAACCTTAGGGCGTTACTTGCTTGTTAGCAGAAAATAAGGGAAGTGTTGAAAGTATAAGAAAACGAAAGACACTTATACGTTCATTTTAAGTTTTTGCAAGTTATTTATTTACCAAATAAAGTGGGGTTTAAAAATAAACTTCAGGAAAGATTATATACTATAAGTCGCCTTTGTATACACGCCTGCTAGAATCCGCAGTGTTAGTGTCAGTGCGAGTAAATCCATGGTAGATGTTTGGGAAGAATACTTAGAAAGTTAAAAGTTTGAAAAATCAGAAATTGTAAGTCAGTTCTCTCTGGATCGGGCAGAAATATAATGTTATTAATAATAATAATAATAAAGGAAAGTTTTTTTGTATCCAACGTATATTTGAGTTCTTTAATTATTTATAATAATTAGTTAGTGTCCTTAAGTGAAAACCCCTGTCAGATTATGAACAAAATTTGTAATCGGTGAATCGCCGTTCGAAAAATAAATAAGACCACGTTTACGTAAAGCTTCGTGGCCAGGTTCCAAGAGAGAAATCCTTGGTGGCACCCTCGATGGCGATTCTAATAATTAAGATTCAGTTATTAGGGGAAGGAAAAGAATTGTAGTGTCACAATACAGTAGTGCCACCCTGTGCCTACCAGAGTAATCAATGGATGCCAGAAGGCTTGTGCATAAAATTCCTATCTAGTGTCTACTCATCCAATATCCCCAGATTAATTTCTGGCTTGTGGCCTTCGTCAGTGAGGAGCCTTGGATCTGAGAGCACTGCACCTAGATCTTAGGATCTAATGCAACCCTCCAGCAGCCACCTTTTATCTCTACTCAACTACAAAACTATGAGAACGAAATTGAAAACACAATATTTTCAATCTAAGCTCAATAGCTTATATAGTCATATGGGTCTGAACTCAGTTCAGCACCCATACATTTTGGTGTCTTTGGCTCTTTAACAACCATAGCCACCACTATCCTATTAGGCAGAGGCCACAAGCCAGAAACTAATCTGGGGATATTGGATAAGTAGGCACTAAATAGGGGCTTTTATGCACAAGCCTTCTGGCATCCATTGATTACTCTGGTTGGCACAGGGTGGCACTACTGTATGGGAGAGTTTTGGCTTGTTTAATACCAATTATTTTACTATTTATTTCATTCAAATTTCACCCTTCTTCAACATCTCTTAGTATTTTAAATGATTTCCAATTCAAATTCATTTCAATGTTTCTCTGAAAGTTAGAAATATCAATGGTGAATACTTTTTTCTCTCAATAATTTGTCTCTCTAGTTGCATTAATGCATATCAATGCATCTTACCAATTGATGATCATTTCCTGTGTTGAATCTATTAAGAACAATATAGTACTGAAATTCATATTTCTTGTTAGTCATAATATAATTCAATTTTCTTGCACCTTCATTTTATGTCCATTTATCATTTTTTTCAAAGAATTATCAAATGCCACAAGTCTTTTTCATACTCATTTTTATCACCATAACCAGATTTATCCACAGCATTTTCATTTTTCAGTCTTAAAATCTCCCATGCCAATTTTATAATGTTTTTTGTTTTGATAAAAAACATTTCATATATCTGTATAAAAATCTACTTCTTTACCCCAATGAGAATTTGTTTGTGGCATATTTCTGAATTATATGCATTTGGTATCTTCCATTAAGTTGAATAACTAATCTTCTCACTTTGTCTGTAATCTCAATGTTGTTGTTCTACTTATTATTTATAATGAATCTCATTTCACTTGTGCTTCCAATATTTGTGCCTTTGTAATAAACTACATGTTCAGTTCTTAAATCTATTATCTTTATCTTTTCTTTTAACTTCACAAAGATTAACAGTGTCCCATTTTTTTTTCAACTTATGCAATTTTCCTTACTTGAAAGTGATTTCCAGTAAGTACCTAAGTAAAAGGTTGTCAGTGGCAGTCTAGGTTCACAATCAACCACCAATTTCTGCCTTAGCTAGTGACTTTATAATCTTCTAGGAATAATAATAATAATTTAGATTTGTTTGTTTATGATTTTAAATATTTATTTAAAAAAATATTCACACACACATTCATTCTGCCTTCAAGAAAAGTCAATTGATATTTCAGTTAAAAACTATCAGGGAACTGAGAACACCATGATATTTCTAGATCTTAAACTCAGATAAAAGGCCAATAAATTTACCATGCTGGCTGATTCATATTTGTGAGCAGTCCATTCACATCCATACACCATATGAATAATCATATAGTAATAACAGCTGATAGGACAAGAACTGCAGAGTGGAGTTTAGGAATTTATTCTTCTGGGTTCCCTTTAAGATTTCAAAGAGGAATTAATGCATTTCTTTCTGTAGCTGTATTAACACATTTACACACAAATTTAAATTGTGATTCATAATTAAGATAACTTTAATCAGACAGATTAAACTTGTTTTCTTTCTGAAGTCTTTCTTGGCAGGGGAATTTTGTTAACACTTTTATTTTTGTTATTTACACTTCAAAAATTTATCTAAGGAATAAAAGTTTGTGGAGAATCAGATGTTAATTCTGAAATGCTAAACATTCTGAAAGAAATTTGAAATAAAATTTTTTAACTTTATTTGCAGTTACTATGAAACACAAAGGTTTATGACCTTCATCTTAATGTTATCATTCTTGAGAAATATTATTAGAGATTTGAAATACTATATTATGATACAAGTATTTATTTCTTTAGATTTATAATTGTATTTGAAACAATTATTTTGAATTTTCTTTAAACTATTATTATTATTATTATTTTTGTAAGTATTGCATAAGAATAAAAAATAACCTTAAATGATATTCTGTAAAAGTAGGTTTTATGACATTAAAAAATCTGTTGTAAAAAGAATTGTGATCTAATAGTTCAAAAAACATTGTCTTCATAATTTTCAACCATTACCAATCCATTACAGGATGAAGATCTCTTTAAATTAATCCACTTTTTCTGATCCAGGGTTTTTTTTTTTTTGCAACAGAATTCTATCAAACTTCCTTATTTCATCCATCCATCTTATATGTGGTCATTTTCTAGGTCTTTTACAACTCATTGAGATCCAATTCAAAACTTCAGTTGTCCATCTATAATTACTATTCTAGCAATATGCTTAGCCCAGCTTTACTTCATTCTTTTAATATCTGCATTGATGCTAATACCTATTAGTTCTTTCATTTATGTATTTTGTTTCTGATCTCTTCTTATTAATTCTAGTAATATATATCTTTTCATGCTGGGTTAATCCTAAGAACCCAATCTCTCCATATTGTAGTCAAGTGTCACATCCATAAATAAAAATTAGTAATGTCATATTAAAAATCTTCCTTTTCAAATACATATTTTCTTTTAATATTAAATATCATAATTAAGAACTGTCAAAATACATATATTTAAAACCTTTCATTTTAAACTCACTGTTGTGTTTGGCTGAATTGAAAGTTTCTGACCCAAATCAACAGTAATATCAAAAAATATGAACACTCACAAAGTTAATATGAATAATTTATTAGAACAAATATACATACATGTTATACCATTAATAAATATAATTTTACATATAACTTAGTCAATAATGAGTTGATCATGCCCAAATGACTGAACTCACTTTCAGTTGTATATCTTAGCTTGCCTTGTGAGTTCTAGTCAAGACTCTTCCGGCTATACCAGATAGCTTTCCTCGAGTTGGCCATAGTCATAGCAGCTGCCAGTCCTATCATGGACCTGCCTTACTGCGTAGATGTATCGGTAACGACTATAGTAGAAACACCACAGTTGAAAGTAGTTTCAATTGAGAGCACATTCAGGTTAGACAGGTGTTATTTCTCTCTCATTATCCCTTGCCTCCAAAAAGACTATTTATTGCCAAATCCCCTACCTTACTGGCAGCAATCGGATTCAGAGAGCATCATTGCCTATTGGCCTATACTCACCAATGGTAGGATTTTATACATATATTTACACATTGGCCATACTTATGTTTTACAGTTTGGCTATATTTATACATTGGTTATCCACATGTGGCAATGAGTTCCCAATTCGATTAGATAAGGAAGGAATGTGGACTAGTCCATTTCTGAAGGCAAGGTCAGATGTGACACACATATATATTTTCTTTTAATATCAAATTATTTCTACCAAAAGCACTTTTTCCGTGTGTGATTCTATGATTAATTTCATTATTATGCTAACAATCTGATCAAGATATTTGTAGCTGTAATTTTCTTAAATTCATGATTATCAATCTTTATATTCTTCTCTCAATAAGAAAAAAAAAACATTTAACATCTTAATATTATCATGTAATCTAATCATTGCTGATGCATTTTGATAAATGTTCCTCAGAATATAACAATATCCTGAGTCTATATTTGATGATCCAAAGTGTTTTTATCACTATAAAATGATTATAGAATCAAATGCTTTTCGTAATATATAAATCCAATCATGATGACAACTTATCTTCATTATTTTTTTTTCCTCTATAATTTCTCTCAATACTTGGATGTGATCCACTGTACTATAATGCTTATATCCATCTTATTGTTTTGGTTGATTAAAATTCAGAGTTTTCTCTAGATAAGTTATAATTCACTAAAGTTTGCTATAGATAAATTATAATTTACCATTGTTTTATAAACCTTTCTGAAATATCAATATTACTATTACATTTTTCCAATTTTCCGTTACATCTTTATTTAAATATTTGCTATATAACTTCATTAATAATTTTTTTAATTTCTTTACCTGCTTCTTTTAAACTTATCAATAATAATTCCATTAGTTTCTGAAGTTTTTCCTTTTTTCATAGATTTATTTGTGAATCATATAGTTGGCAATTTAGATAATCTAGTAATTGTAGAACTCTTTCATATATTTCATGAAATAATTTTTTTTTTTTTTTAGTATATCAAAATGTTGTGTTAAACTTTTGAGAATTGTATTAGCAATTCACAATTATATTTTCTTATATCATTATTAATTATTTTTCATACCATTTTACAAAACTAGATATTTAATTCTTAAACAATCATTTTTAAATGTTCACATACCTTTTGGTAAATTAGTGATTTTTTTGTACCAGTTTTCTTTTATTCAATTCATAATAGAATATCAGTTATTTTTATTATTGGCTTCAGTCAAATATCAACTATCTTCAAAGTTGATTACTTTAAAACAATTTGTAAGTTTTGATTTAAGTCCATTAATCAACTATTAACATTGTCTTTTTTTAAATAGTTTCATCTCTAGTTTTGCATTACCATATATTTTACTTCTCATCACTTCATCTATTTAATGTATTAATATCATTGAAATCTTAAATTTTTTTTTTTCTGTTAATATAAAATATTATCCAATTCTCCTATACATGTGGTTGTTTCAATATCAATTTCTGTTTAACATTTTTGCAAAGAAAGTGACATATACATTTTTTTTTTGCTGTGAATTCTATGTCTGTATTCTCTCATTTCTCTCACCATGTGCAAATTTACCCACAGCATCTTCATCTTTTTAATTGTTCATTAATTTTAACATTAAAGTCTCATTACAATTTTAAAATACTATCTAGAACTAATCAAAAGCATTTTGTACATCCATATAAAAACCCTGTACTACTTCATCACACTGAACACTTGTTGAGTATGTATAAAGCTGAATAATTGACACGTATTTTTCATTAATTTGAATAACTTACCTTGCCAGTCTTTTTAATGTAGACCAGTTTCTGTAATGTTGTTCCTTCCATTTGTGCTTTCAATAAAATGCATGTTTATTTTTTAATCAGTTATCTCTTCTAATCTCACTGAGTCCAAAAATATTCTATTTAATATTAGACAATTCTTCTTTTGATATGTGCAATCTTCCTTTACTCGAAAATCTATTGTTGTAGGTACTCAAATAAAAGCTTGTCAATGAATGGAAGCCTGAATATGCAACTAGAGGATTCTTAGTACCATCTGGTTTCAATTGCCAATTTGTGGCAAAAACTTCCTGGAAATTGACATAATTTAATTTTACCTACCATGATTGTAAACATTTATAAGAAAAAAAAAGTTCATTCACACACATTTGTTGTATCTTCAAGAAGAGTCATAGAACTATTAGGCAACTGAGAAAAAAGACTAGTGTTTCTTGATCTTAAATTCAGATATAAAAAGCCAGTAAATTCATTATGCTGACTGATATCTGTTAGTGATCAGCCTGTCCATGTACATTTACTATATAAATAATTATAATTATAGTAATAACAGCCATAATGAGAAGAACATAAATAGTAGTGGACATTCGTAATTTACACTGGTTAGTTAAGAGGAATCAAAAATTTTCTTTCAGTCAACAGCAAACTTCTTTCTGTGAGCATGTTATCATATGCAGTAGCTTTTGATTAACCTTAAATAAAAATTAATTTAGCAGTAAATTTTTTCAATTTTTTTTGATTGTTAACTACTTTTTTTATACATAGTTGTCATTCTTTATTGTAAATGGACTGTTGCATTTTGCACACAAATCTTTATTGGTTACTGTAATTAATACCTCCCCACCCCCCTATAATTTGTGTAATGAAATCAGTGACGATCTTGAAAATCAAAGGTCTCTAAATCAACGTGCAGGTAGTCACTTTTGATGCTAAAATGTTATATGACTTCTGGATGATTAAGCATTCAGGTTTTTTTTTTTACTGTAATTACCAAAAATTGATATTGTAACTCTTATATTATCGTACGATGGAATTCAGATTTTCTGAGCTAATGAGAAGCACTTAAATACTCTTACTTATAAGACACAATGTTTCAAAACCTAGCTATCAGACTGCATGCAGCCGGCAGTATGGTTTATACAGCTAATCTATAGGTTTTGATTTTTTCCAAATGGGAAAATAAAAATTCTCTAGCAAATTAACTCCAATAGATAACTATAACCATTCAAACTGATACAAATCTCTCACTAAAATGATATATTATAAGCAAATATTGTACCTTGCCAACTGCTTCAATAAAAACTTTTATAAACACCATAATTTTATTTTTATGATATTTTTGAAATGCCTGCTAAACCTAAATAATGATAGTATTTCAATAATTTAATATATGCACTACGTTCATTATTTTGATTGTGGACTTCAGATAAATATTTTTTTGTATGGGGCTCTTGGATTACATAAAGTTGCACAGTCCTGAATTGATAAAACTCATTGATAATCTTTCTATGAATTATTATAGGGATAAAATTAATCATATGAAAAATAGATAAATATAAATGTACTTTGAAGAAAAAGAAATTATCTATAAGTTGTGTACCAATTCAGTAATAATAAAATGTAATTCAAGAATCAGTAATATCTTGATGCAAATATTAAATAATAACTTTTTTTTCTTGAAAGTTTCTGAATCTAATATTAGAATCATGACCATTCTTACACCATTTTTATTTTCTTACATTTGAGGAAAAGAGGATTAATAAATAGAATATCCAAACATACAAACATTTGCTGAGTGAAATTTATTATCCCAAATCCTGTTGCAAAGTGATTTATTGTTGATAGTATTTTCTTTTTCAAAATCACAACTATAAGATCCCAATCCTTTAAACATTTGCTTTGCTCTTTCAATGCTGACAAAATTCTTGCACACAAAGTAATGAAAAAGATTAGAGATAGAATTGTCTTAATTAAAAAAAAGCAAATGGAATTATACAATTGTTTAATATCATTATCACAGTTCAGAAATAGTCAATGACATATTGAAGATAATAAAAAAAATGGAGAAAATGAAAGAAAAAATACAAAAGATTTAGAAACAGCAGTTGCCTTAAATGATGCAATATCTTATCCTATAGGGCAGAGTGATACTTTTGTTTAACAAAAAGCACTTCTGATTGGCCATTACTTACCGATTAATTGCAGTTACCTTGATATGTTAAAGTCATTCCTCTATCTACCACCTATAAATACTGTTGCAGCATGTTAGGTCAGATCTGATTTCCTATTAAGAAAGTTAAATATTCTTAGGGTCACACTAATAACAAATAATTCACATTAACAGAGAGTGCAAATAAACTATATATAAATACTAATCTAAAATGATCAATATGCACAACATAAATATTATAAATATCATAATAGGATGTATGAGCAAAGCCCTATAAATCAGATAAGTCAAATTGTAAAATATCAAAACTAGTCAGCTTTGTGGAGACTCTATGAATTAGGTTAACTAAAATTACAAATATCAAAAATTTGCCACCAGTATCCAGATAGGAATGCGAAAGTGTAATTGTAAGTTTGTTACAAAGTAGAAAGAACAATAATAGCCTTGTAGAGAGAAAGAGTACAATGCAAACATCAATGTTATGTGGAGTAAAGGGAAATTTATTATATCCAGATAACATTTTAATTCATTTAGGGATGTCTGAGTTCAAATTTAGTCAAAATAAATTTTATATGTTTTCTTGTAAATTTTGATATAAACATATTGCATATGCTTAAAGTTTGCAATAGCTTTATGTTAGCATAAATCTGGTGCTTTCTTAAGTATGTCCTTTGAACTATATATGTGAGTATTGGAATGTAATTTACAAAATCTGTTTGAGTGCCATGGATTAAATTTAATGCTTGTTACACATACTAATACTTCTCTCTGCTAAATGTTCATGGATAACCATTATTTCTCAGGGTTCAAGCACATGAGGCAATCTATTTATGCACCAATAAATTTATTAATATTTAAAAATAAAACAAAACATACAAATTCAAATTTAATATAAAATAATAAAGTTTACTTACAAATAAGCAAAATAAATAAATAACAAAAGAGTACACAAATGTTATCTTTGGAAATATTTATATATGTTAAGTACTGAATTAATGTGTAAATTAGCTGCTGGATTAATGTCTTTATCATTATGACCTAAAATATGTATACATAAGGATGTGTGTATATTCTTGAAGTATAATATTTAAATTTGATACTCATGCTTATTCTGTTAAGCTTGATGTCTAGCATAAATTACATATATATGTTAAAAACTAATAAATAGATGATCAGATTTAAAAAATGTATCTTTCTCCCACTTAATAATATTGACTCATAAATATCATACATGCATTGTATAACGTTGTATAACATATTAATATAAGACCATTTTATAATTACTTAATAAGGATTTATTTATTCTCTTTTTTTTATCAGAAATAATGACCCTCCCCCCTTTTGTATTATAAATAAATAACGAATAAATTACTAAGCAGTTTTTTTTTTAAAGTTCTCTTGTTAATAAAGATAAAGCTGTATAATACTAAATGACAATAATGTTATGTCTAGCTATGCTTCCTTTTATAAATGACTTAAAATGATTATTTAAATTAATTTGTTCCTTCAATGGAGTACTGTATATAAATTATTGAAATAGTTCTACAACTTTTGATGACAAAACAAAATTGATTAACACAGGACTTAAGAGTTGTGATATTTCAGCTAGGGTAGATTATAAGTGTTACTGCTAAAAATGTAATAACAGGATCTTAAACCACTAAACATCACATGATCACTATCTCATACTAGCACAATAATTGTTATTAAACAATCCAAAACAAAGCAAAACTCTCCATATAGTAGTGCCATCTTGTGCTAACAAGAGCAATCAATGGATGCCAGAAGGCTTGTGCATAAAATCCCTATCTAGTGCCTACTCATCCAATATCCCCAGACTAGTTTCTGGCTTGTGGCCTTCATCAGTGAGGAGCCTTGGATCTGAGAGCACTGCACTTAGGATCTAGGTGCAGTGCTCTCAGATCCAAGGCTCCTCACTGATGAAGGCCACAAGCCAGAAACTAGTCTGGGGATATTGGATGAGTAGGCACTAGATAGGGATTTTATGCACAAGCCTTCTGGCATCCATTAATTGCTCTTGTTAGCACAAGATGGCACTACTATATGGAGAGTTTTGCTTTGTTTTGGATTGTTTAATAACAGTATGTTGCAACTTGCATGCTTGCTATGGCTCTTATTTTCATTTTTATGTAGGAAATGTTGTTGGCATAATTCTTTGATAATAATAATGATGATGACCTAAATAGTGTTCATGGACAGGTGTTTCATGGTGAAGATGATTCTTGAGATCTCTTAAGGACCTCTACCCATGATGAACTCATTCCTTCATTATTTAGTTATTTATTATACTGATTTTGAAATATAATTTCCACTACAGTATTTCATTTTTTTATATATAAAGAAAAAAATAAATAAAATTTTATCTATTCCAAGTTTTAGAATGTCTTGTTGTTAAGCATTTCATGCTATTCTTTAGAATTCTTGTTTCATAGTTAGTATTTACACAATGTTTCGAGGAGTAGTATTCTCCACACGTCTTCAGATGTTGCTGGCCTGATATGCACAGTGACAGTATTTGCATAGAAGTTGAAGTCACACCTTTAGATTCATGAATATCGAATTTAAGGCAAACGGCTCTACCAGCTGTTGTGTAATTACTATGTTCTATAGTCTTTGGTTGATTTAATTAGTACTTTTTAATTTCATCACATGATCTTAAAATAATATTATGATTTTAAGAAGACACAAAAAAAATTATATTAATTAAATTTTTTTTTTACAAATAGATTTACATTTTTTTAATAATAATATATATAAAAGTCACCTCCCTTTTAACTTAATGCATGATATACACCTCACTTACATGTATGTGTGTGTAAAAGTATTAATGGTATAAATTCTTGTACTGATTTATTGCCACCGTTTTCTATATAGTTCATGTGCTATAAAACTAAAATATGTATTAGATATTGTCCAAAGTATATAAAATAATGTCTCATGACAAGTTAATAAATGAACTTTTGAATAAGGTTTGTCATTTATAATACCCATATTTCTTTTAATTACACTTTTTTTAAAAATGTAGACCACAAATTTACAGTTACATTATAACATCTATATGCCAATATTACATTTATACTAGTTTTGCAATATATTCTCAAAATTTCATATAGACTAGCACAAGTATTATAATTTTATACTACATCTAACTGTTTGTTCCTATAATCTATCAATTTTGAGGTTTAAATTTTTTTTATAAAAATCGAGGCAATCAATTTAATTCTCTAGTCTTTTAACATTTTTGAACGATATTACAAGTATGATAATAATTCAAATTTTTTTTCAGCCAATGGAAGCCAAATCTTTATTTAATTTTAAGTACTATCTTTTTATTGTCTAATATATATATATATGCCATTACATTTGCAATAATCAAATAAAGAATTTTAAAGTTACTGTTACTGATTCATACTTTTAAAGAATATTCACTGAATGATAAATTCCTAAAAAATGGCTTTCAGAAAATTTTTAAGTTTTATTTAATTTATTTCTGTTGGTTTTGACAGATAAACTCAGAAAAAGGGGAGTGAATGAGTGAGGCTTAATCCTACATTCATTGATAATGACTTAACAATATTACAATTACTACTACTACTTATAAAGTTAACCTTGATTTTATTATGGAAGTAACAAACAAAAAAACCAACAACTTGATTATGGTTTCACATTAAATTTGCTGTTAATAATGAACCATATTATAAAATAGAGGTTTTTAATGCACCCATATATATATATTGAAAATGTGTCCAATATGCATAAATATTTGTGTACATATTTATTGTAAAATTTCTCTGTGAACAAAAAATAAAATGTAAAAATTCTGAATTTCTTTTTTATATCTAATTTATTTATATTTTATTTCTTATTTAGATAACTGTAATCACAGATAAGGTATAATATACTTGCTTAATTTAAGAAATGCAATTTTGAATGTACAATAAAAAAGTTTGTTAGAATAATTTAAGTTGAAATATTAATTTTTTTTGTTATTCACAAAGTTCATAACCCCCCTCCCCCAGTTTATCAAGTCTATTCAACATTTATCATGAAATGTTGAATATTTATGAAAGACCTTTTTTTCTCAAAAAGTATTAGTCATATTGAATATATTTAATAACAATAAATACTATTCATATATACAATAATAAATACTATTTATATATACACATGCATGTAAAGATAAAAGCTTTTATGAGACCATTTCAGAACAAACATGCTTTTTTAGGATTCACAAGTAAAACAGTAAAGTGGTGGTTGTGGGGGGGGGGGTATTATTGTGCTACCAGATTACTCAATAACCAATTTGTTGGGAGTTAGTATTTTTTGTTTACTTGAATAATAGCCAGTCATCAACATACTTGTGAATATTCGAATAGATAAATTATCTAGATAAATCCTAAATTTGATTGAAAATCCTTAAGATTGTTAGAAAAAATTTCACTTCACACTCTAGTTTAAACTCATGGCAAGTGAATGCATTACTCTGTGAATTATATGTTCATACATATTCTTTGTTCAAAGGCATGTTGTATAGAGAATATCTTTCCTATACTGTATTTATTAATGTTATATATTGCAAATTGCAATCAGGCAGGAGCAAAAGACAACCAGTTGAGATGATTGCATTTTATGTGGAGTGCTTTTGATATTGGTTGCATACTTATGAAAAGTAAATTAAAAAGAATCATGTTTATTATCCACATAAAATAAATAATAACTATTACAGAATTTTATTACATGAAAATTTAAAAATAATAAATTTCTCAGGGCATTCTTATAGATATATGATAATACTTTTGCAGGCAGTCCCCTAGTTAAGAACACTCGAGTTATAAACATTTCATTATTACATAATTGCTTTTGGACTTTAGATCTTTATCTATGCACATAGTATAGTATTTTAGTACTGTAATGATTAAAAAAATCCTTTTAGTAATTAACATTACAAATTTATAGTATCTGATTAGAAAAACTATTTGCATACATTCGTAATTGAATTTTTTCTTAAGCAAGATAAACACTTTATACATGAAGAATAAAATAATTGAAAGTATTTTGGAGAACAATAAGAACTTGTATAAAATACAGAAATCTTTCCATCTCTTGGGCATTAATTACTTTTACTTTTAGCATCATCACAGACTGTCTTGAACAGGATCATTTTCTGTTTTGGTGAAGTTTTTTCATTCTTATTAATTAAAAACATGAGTGAGAAATAAAAAAAAAACAGCAGTGTTAATACAACCAAAAAGAAATCAAGGTCTCATAAACCCCAAACAGTCTAGACAAAAATGGATATAATAAGACATTCCAAAAATGGTGAATCTTTTGCTACGATTGCACATTCATGTAATTTAAACTGATCAACAATATATACAATTGTGAAAAACGAGAACAACAAAATTAAGGAATATGTTAAAAATTGTGGAAATATTTATTCAAAGATTGTTTCAAAAAGACATGGCAGAGTAATGGATAAAATGGAAAAATCTTTGGCTTTATGGATTGAAGATCATCATCAAAAAGGCATCCCAATGAGCTTATCAGATTGGAAGAAAGAATTAAAAGAAGACTGCTGTTGAATTTGTAGCAAGCAATGTCACTGATAAAGATATTGATGAGTTAATGCAATCTCACTCAGAACCTCTGTTAAATAAAGACTTGATTAATCTACAAGAGATGAATGAAATACAAAATGAAGAAGAACCTGATAATGAACTTATTGTTAAGAGTTTGACAATCAAGAATATCAATGAAGCCTTCATGCATGTTGACAAATTTTTGACCCTCATGGAAGAATGTGATACCAATGGAGAGCGTATATCTTGTGTACAGAGGGTAATACAGAATTCTTTATCAAAAGAAGAAAAAGAATACAATTCAATTAACTGTTGATAAATTTGTAAATGAAAAACTCCAGAAACAAATCAATAAAAAATAATTTTGAAAACCCTTTTTAAGTTTTTTTTTATATACCTCTACTTTCAAATAATTTCAACTTCCAAACACACATCAGGAACCTATTAAGTTCATAACTAGGGGAATGCCTATATTGTATTCTTAAATACATATATTCTGTTACGATATCTCTTGCATAAAGAACTAATTTAGTACACATTGAAATGTATTTTAAACAAAGCTAGCAAATTAACCCTCTCATTTCTAAATTAAATATAATATTCAATTAATTATTTTTCTCAGGGTTTTTAACTAAAATGTATAGATTTTAAGTTTATTAAAGTTATTCTAGATAGGAAGAATGTAAAAGGGAATTTTATTGTATTTCAAATAGTAATAGTAATAATAAATGGTGTATATAAATTTAATAAGTGAATATGTAATTTAATAACTTAGAAGTATGACCTTTTTTTTCAGCCATATGTAAAGACAATGATAATGACAAACAGATGTATTGAAATATAACAATTTCTCTATAAATAACAAGTATATAAATAAAATAAAATTATAAGTGAATAATAAATATAATTTAATAACAAAATTCTGTTATAATATTAATAAATATTAGTGTTTGTTCTCCGCGACTAAGCCAATCTTGGGTTGTGATTGAGTGCGTAATTCTAAAGTGTTGCAAAGACAAGCACTATTGGAGAGGGTTGAACCAATATTAAGTCAAAACCTAATCTTACATATAGGAGGATAATAATGTTTTACAATGTCGTAATTCTCTTTGTAACAGTAATTAATAGATTATCAATCTCATTCTATAAAAGTTTGCTAGTTTTTTAATTCTTTTGGATTAAGCAAAAGTATTTATTTATTATTCCTAATGCTATTTAAAATACATAGCATCATTTGGTATGACATTCATATCTTTTACTAGTACAATATGTTATGCTTCTTTAAAGTTTAAATAATTAGTGAGGAGTATATTTTGATTAACAAATATGATTTATTTTATTGATATTAAAAGATTTCCTTATTGCATAATATAGCATTTCAAATTATATAAATATCAAATGCACTATAAGATAAATATTCTTTAGTGATTTAATCATCTACCCATTATGTTTAGCTACCTATTAATTTGAGGCTGAATTCAAGGACCAATAAAACAAGTCAATTAAACATAAATGGGTTTACTGAAGTTTATAAGTTAATTTAACTAAATTAACCTGACTCCAATATAAAATATAAATTACATATATTGCACTCATATCCAATGTCATTAATAATATCTCAGCATTATCATGAGAACTTTAACCACTATTACACTAATAATAACTATAACTAAATAATTCCACAAGTATAAACAAAGTTTATTTAAATAATTCCTCAAATATGTAATCCAACTTCCATGAGCGGTTGAGAATATCCTGTGGAAATATTTACACAGAGTATTCCAACATGTATAATTTACTAGCAATCATTTAATATAAGCACTAAACATTACATTAAAAGCACAAGGTAATTTATTTCATATTTTGAAATCTGTAATAATTTATATAATGATTTTAAGAAATTTATAAAAGACATTTGGTAATCCTACTTTGGATTGTATAATTATCACATTAATCCATTTTATAATATCTGCTGATCAATTTATGATATTTATCATATTTTCATATTATTGCATTTATATTCACAAATCTATTATTATAAGACTGACATTAAATTGTAGTTTTATGCAAAGAGGGCAGTTTAATCTTTTAGAAAACACTTGTAGATTAATATCCTTAGGCTTGGCATTTATCATGTATTTCAAAGGCAGTAGATTAATAATCCTTTGGTTTAAATACAATTAATTTTGCTATGTAGTTCAGGCTGTTTTAATAATTTACAAGACCTAGCAAATAAATAATTCATAGACCGAATTAACTTCATTGATTTTAAAAAAATTAAAAGCATTTTCTTCAAAACTGTAAATTTATATGTGGATTTAGAGTTATATTGTATAAAGTTTTAACTTTTATTAATCCATAGGAAGTAATCAATATAGTTTCCAAAGAAGTTATTTCAAAATTATTTTAAAGGAACAGACAAATGATGTGAGTGGTGTTGCAATGAGTATTCACAAATAATTTAAAATAATTCCATTAATAATTGTAGACATTAAATGGATTTTCTTTAAAATAATATATGGTGATAATTCCTGTTCGAGGAGAAGATACGTTTTTCCAGATAGGCAAAATGCCTAGAGTGAGAGTGCCTATTCTGACATTATGAAGAAGATGGTCAAAATGGCTATTTCAAAATTTAATACAACCAGATTCTGGATGTAATTATAATTTTACAATGATTGATTTAATCTTGCCAAGAAGTTATGGTATCTTAATTAATCATCATATAGAATTGCAGCCGATCATACATATCTGACTTTAGTCTGAGCATGTAAATTTTCAAAGATTGAATAAAATGAAAGAGAGAGAGAGAGAGAAAAAAAAAACCAAATCTTTAATATTATATCTTAACTTGAATTATTAAAACAAAATTTCTACAATCATTTATTTTTTAACAACTAAATAATTTATAATGTTCCTTTAAAGTTTTCAGACAATTTATTTCAATAGATTCATTTTAATATATTTTTTTTTTAATTGCAATGTTAAATAAAAATAAATTACTAGTTTTATATTTATAAATTTAGAAATTGACAAAGTTTGAAACATACAGAAATTACATGCACAAACACACATATTTTAAATGGACTGTTAGCTCTATTTTTTTTTAGCTAAGTGTAACTTAATTGTATTATCATAATATAATTATTGTAGAATTGTTACAAATATTCTATTTTATTATGTTTGATTTAATGTATTCTAATTTTGTATATTTATAATATTAATTTTATGAGTGTGTTTTTCTGTGTGTACATAAAATTTTCACCTACATTTTTCTAACAAAATTAAATAGTTCAGACATATATTTCAGATACACTTTGATCAATAAAATCTGTTCATAAGATGTCTAAATATTCTCTACAAAATTTTATTCTCTTAAGTAGTACTATAAGAGATTTATAAATTTCATTTTTGGCTGTATTACCTGCTATCTGACCAATAGTAGTAGTGGATTTACTTTGCTTAATCAGAAATAAAAGGCAATAAATTTTTACAGGTTTTTTTGGCTATGTTAATTAATTATGATGTTAAATATTAGGTTACAATATATATATATGCATGCACATATATGTAATAACTAATTATACATGAATTATAACTTTTATTTTAAAAATATTAACTACTAACAGCGAAAGCACTTCCATTTTCTATAGCATAATCTTGCTTTCACTTCTAAAATTAACTTTCATAATATATTATTTCATGTTATCTTTTCAAACTTCATGAATTTTTACATGAACATCTCATCTATTAAGCAAACTATCTTCTCTTTTTAATGAAGATAGCTTCAATTATAAAATGATTATAGACATTTATCAAGAAATTTGACCGTCATAATCTGTATATTAAAACAAATTCTTATAAATGGAGTTATTTAAAGTAAAATGCATTTTCATGTTTTATAGTGAGCAAAGATATTATTTATTAGTACTTTTCTCAACTTGATCAAGCTATTTGATTGAACCAATTGAGAAGGTTTATAATATTGTCTGATAATAAACTTTTCAGGCATGGAATTTTAATTGTTATGTAACTGATATAAAGATAGTATGAAGCTTTACTGCAGATGAAAGAAAATCTGAAATATATAACAAGAAAATTGGTGTTGGATGCTAATTCCAACTTGGTTTCAGTATTATGACAAGGGTGTTTGAAGGAGTTTAAAAGCAGCTGCTGGAGATAGGTACCAAGATGAGATATAGGTTTGATAGAGATTCAATTAAAAGCTAATATAATCTCTCACCTTTTATTATTTATAGTATGCAGATGACTATTGTTAATGACAATTATTCTTATTCTTATATGAACTACATAATGTTTTTAATGTTTTGAATGCTTCTTAAAAAGAGTTTCATTTTGTAATTAACATTCAAAAAATTTAAGTACTTAATTACTCAGTGATGGGAGAAAAATCTTTTGCAATTTTGGGCATGGATAGTTATTAGTTTAAGAGTGTAAAATGATATAAATATCTTAGTAAATTTTTAGATAAGATAATTTTGATTGTTGATGCAGCACAAATTACATATTCATCATCATCATCAACAATCATTATCAGTCCACTGCAGGATGGTCTCTTCAAGTTCAATCCATCTCCGATCTCTAGCATCTCTTCTCCGCATCACCCTGCACACTTTCTTATTTCATCCATCCATCTCACATGTGGTCTCTTTCTGGGTCTTTTACAATCTTTTGGAATCATGTTTAAGATTTCAATTATCCATCTATTATCATCTCTTCTAGCAATATGTCCAGCTCAACTCCACTTCAGTCTTTTAATTTTTTCAATGAGGTCAGTAACACTGTTTGTTCTCTTACCCATATATTTCGTTTTCAATCTCTTCTTGTTACTCCCAACATGCATCTCTCCATACACATAGGATATTTCATAATTGAAATATAATTAATTTTAATCAGTTGTCTATAGAATCTGTTACGCAGAATAAGACAAAGGATATGCTATTGATATAAAGGCACAGAGAAAAGCTATAAATTAATGAATAAAGTCTTCATTTTAGTGGATACCAAGGAATTAAATCTTAGAAAGATCATCCTGCAGATATGCTAAAAAGTGCAGTTTGATTACTTTCTTTAGAAATATCGACCAAGGATGGAGAACAATCTTGATCTATATTTAGTAAGATAGTGAAGTATTTTAGAAAGTTTACTTCGTAAGAGATTAGAAGACAGCATCACAAGAATCAAATAAAAATCTAAAAGAACAGTGCATGATTGGTATATTAAATTATAACACAATTTATCTTCTTTTTTGTTTCTCTCATTTTTCCTGGAATTAAGCTGATTTTACTGGTAATGATTGTTATGATGTTAATTTTGTCTTTGAATAAGACTATTAACCATTACTTATGGATAGTTATTTATTAAATGCAAAGATGATAAAAAATACTCATACCTTAAATATTAAATAATTTATTAAAGTCAAATTTCTAATATATTTATACACCTAATAAAATCTTCAACGATTTTAATTCTCTCATTGTCCAATATTAAATCTGTCAGGTGGAAAAAGTAGCTTCTTGATTTGCATCAGGAAAGATTTAAAACTTTCTGTTTAGTCAGGATAGTTTGTTTTATATTGTTTTTTAAAGTTAAATCAAGACTTATTACTTGACAAAATTCACCAGTTTTACATCTAGGAAATTGATATTATTTTTCATATTCTCAATTATTGGTTTATTTTTTTGCTCAACAATTCTCAGAAATAATTCTAAAATGGGAACTAATATTACATTAGAGCTACTTCCTATTTCTTAAATTCATATGAATTTTTCAACTCTTTTACAACTGAGGGACATAAAATTCTAGTCCTAAATTGATCTTCTGAAATACAATTTTCATCTTCTGGAATATGTTTAAAAGGAATTGGAGATTTGCAATGTCATAACATACTCTATGTCCTTTTTATTGCTTATAACTATCAGTCTTGATCACACAATTATTATCAATTATTTCACTACTATGTTATATAATTAATATTAGTTATAGTTAGGGATAAATATTCAGTTGTGAGTAATTATGTAGATAAGACTGTTTGTGAAATGAATTACAGAAATATTTTTTGTTAACTTTGAAAGATGATGAAATAATAGTGAAGAAAAAATTAATAGCAGTGTATAAGGATTTTAATGAGTGTAGAGATGTTGGGAATAAATATGAGAATACAATAATTAATATGTCATTGCCAAGAAAATGGTTTTTGGAGAAGAAGAAATAATTTATGATTTACAAAATGACTAGCTTTACGAACTGTAGTAGTAAAAATGAAGCTGTTTGTGCAGTAGTAATGACAAAGTAAGGATGAATAAGATTCATTAATGGTAGTGATAGAAAATGCAGAGAATATATGAATGACAATTATAGGATATGATAAGAATGATGTTGCTGTGAAAGATGTAATATTAAAGGATGTGATAATAATATAAATTATAATAATATTTACATTTTTATTCCATATGCATATACACTCTAAGAAATTAATTTTTTTTTAAAAATCATATTTTAGGAAAATTTTGCCGAAAAAGTAAAGTATATAAAGATGCTAAAAAATGGAAGGCCACATTTCGATGCGCGCTTAACAGTAATAAGGATTTTATTCAAGAAATAATAAAAGAGTCAAAATTAGTTAAGGATTTCAAGATATTTCAGATATTGTCAGAGCCGGTAAATACAAAATGCAAAGGTTACAACCGTAAAGGTATGTTAAACTGATTAATTAATTTCTTAAAAAAATATTTAATATATCCATATTGTCATTTAAAAAAACTTACTGCTCTTTTTTCAGGATACATAAAGAAAAGTAACTATCTTCTAATGGGTTAAAGATATTCAACTACTGATTGACTTTAGTTTTTTTCTTTTTTTTATCTCCTTAAGAGTTCAATATATTTTATAATATGAATATATAACTCAAATGTTTAGATTTGTCTAATAATAAAAAAAAAAGAGGGTTAATAATATATATGTGGACAAATATCCTTATTTTAAGTAATTAACAGAATCTAGAAAACTGACCATTGACAACAAACTTTCAATTTAAATTTTTTTATTAGAAACATTAAAACTTATCAAAATTTATACTGTTAGTGTTTTTTTGCATCAAAGAATCAGTAAATGTTAGTTGTAATAATAAATAGCCATAGCTAATTTGTAAATCTCAACTAATAAGCATTAAAAAAAATTTACTTTTTATTGCTTTATTTAATATTTAACTTAAAATGAAATTATCTTTAAACCATTAAAGAAATGATTTTAAAATAGGAATAACAATCAGTAAATATTTGATAAATACAAATTTTTTAAAAGTGAATGACTAATTTCCAAAGGGTTATTTTACCTTTAAAGCTGAGAGGCAGAGAATCACGATATGCCAGAATGTTGGAATAGATAAAATTTGTGAAATTTCTTCTGCATTGTATCTTCTTAAGATGCATTTTAAAGAGATGTTAAAAAAGTTGACTAAAGGATACATTGAGAAACAGTAAAAGATATGTAACTAAGCAAACTTATTCTATTTTAACACAAAAGTTTCTATATACACCCCTGATTAAATAAAAAAATTACAAAGTAAAACCATTAGAACAATTATATGCTGTAGTTGCTAGAAAGGTCAAGATTTTGAATATCAAGATGACAGACTGAGTCCAGCAGTTCATTTTATTGTTCATATTGAGTTTTTTTTAAATCTATGAATCAGTCTAGAAATCTTTAGCTCATAGATCAATCTCTTAAAAGAGAAATAATTATGCAAAATGAATAGATTTTTTTTTTCTGGATCCAAAATTGGAACTGTAAAATGAACTATTAAAAAAAATCTAGAATATTATCCTAGACTGAAATTTATTTGTACTAAGCAGCAATGGCGCTACTTTAATTTTTAAACACTAGAGGACAGTTCGTCTAGTTGCAAGTCATTTAGGAAGTTACAATATGAAGTCCATATAAGAAAGCAAATAACAATGCTTTTTATTATTTGAGAATAAGTCACAATATAAAAAAGCCTGCTAAATTATTAACTAATCAAAAGTGTTAATACAAGATGTGACATAAAAGTATTAGAAATATTTCATTTAGGGATGTTCCATACAATTTTAAAAAGGAAAAGTTTATAAGGTCAGTCAATCAAATTTATAGTCTACTATTGCAATATTACTTTTTTTGTTGGATTGGATAAATGAAATGAATAAAAGATGCAATACTTCTTTAAATTTTTTTTGTAGTGATTATAGACATCATTTTTATATAGTTAGGATCATTATTTGCATTAAAATAAAGTCCTTGTTTTTACTTCACCTTCAAGAAATGTTAAGTTTTAACTGCACTTTACGCAAAAAAGTGAAGTTTATTATTATAAGAATTATCAGGCTTAGCACTTTCAGGGAACTTAAGCCTATCTTGGGAGTGTTGGCTTACATTGAGATTTTAAGCGAAGTTTGGCAATAATTTATGCAAAATTTATTCAAACAATACCAAAGACAAAATATCCTCCGATCAAATAGCCCAAGCAGTTTACAAAATTTTATGCCCAACCAATGGATGTAGATAGAGTAGCATATTATGGAGAGACCCATACATCACCACCAGAACATCTCAACATCACTATTTATACAGGAGAGCAATATTGAAAACAAATCCATATTCTTCAAGCACTAAAAAACAACAGGCCATGTGTTCGAACTCACTTTGGCTAAGGCACTGTGCACTGAGCATAATGATACAAAATAAAAAATAAGAGGCATGCTTCATTGCAAATGACAACTACGCAATAAATTGAAAAGAATTGTCCTTTGCAATCTCCAGAAAGTGGTCTATATGAAAGAAAATTTGAATAAATTTTGAATAAATTACTGCCAAACTTTGCTTAAAATTTCAATGTAAGCCGACATTCCCAAGAATAAGCTATGAATATGGAGACTCCTGAAAGCGCTAAGCCTGATAATTCTTATAATAATAATAAGCTTCACTTTTTTGCATAAAATGCAATTTAAAACTTACTATTTGCATTAAAGTAAATAAGCATTTTTATTTTTATATGACGCTATGCATACAATTGTATTACATTCAAAGATCAGCCTTTCAAGCTAATTGTGCATGCATCTTCTGCGAGTGTTAAATAATAAATGAATACTTCACTCTACAATACAAGATATAGTATTTATGCAGGAATAAAAGGAATCCAAAGGAATAATAATTTAAAGTGAGAATTCTACTCTCACGCTTTACTCAACAGTACTTCAGATTTGCTCATATAAAAGAATTTGAGTCATAGGAATGGGAGGATTCCTTTGGATTCCTTTTATTCCTGCATAAATACTATATTTTGTATTGTAGAGTGAAGTATTCACTTATTATTTAACACTCGCAGAAGACGCATGCACAATTAGCTTGAAAGGCTGATCTTTGAATGTAATATTTGCATTAAAGTGAAATCTGCTGTAAAATTATGTTATAAAGTATTTTTAAACAATTTCTTTATAGAAGTTAATGGTAGTTTTAATCAGTTTATAAACAACATTATTTGATGTTTTCCTGAAGGTTTGTGATGATGGTGTTTTAGTTGTATTTATATGTTAGACTATTTCTATAATCTAATATGAATATTGAAAGCCATTAGAAAAATTTAACTTTATTTAAAAAATCCAAATATATTCAACTGTTCTTTGGCAAGATGACTGAGTTGGTTAGAGCATTACCTTAAAATTTAATACTCAAGAATCTAAGGGCCCAGGTTCAATTCCCATGTTAGTACTGTCACTATTCAGATCAGCAATACCTGAAGAAGAGGGGAGAGTAATACCTCTCAAAATGCTGTGAATATACTAACCTGTGTGCTACTACTAATAGTTGCATGTATTTGGAATATTTAAATAAAATTAATTTTTTTAAAAGACATTCAATACTTATATTAGATGATGGAAATAGTCCAACATATAAATAGAACATTATTTGAAATTACATTTTTGATTTCACTGTAAAAGAAAAGAATATTTTTTAATAAAATGCATATTTATTTTTAATAAAGTGAGTTTTTAATCCTACTTTTTATGCTTTCCAGAGCGTATAAAGAAAAAAAGGAAGAATAAAAACATTGAAAATGAAAAGGTAATTTTTTTTTTGCATATTATTATCTGTTATGTAGACAGTAATAATAATTCAACCTATGGTGTTAAAAATATTTATCTTTCAGTTTTTTGGTCAAATTGTAAGAGATCTAGAAGTGGAATGTATAATGTGATAACTGCATATGAATCACAAATTTGAGGTTTAGAAAAATTGAAATGCTTATCTATCATAATTTTAAAATCTGTAATGCTACTAAAATATATTGCTGATCTAGGACCAGATCTATACAACTAAGGCCATTGTATGAGTAAAGGGATCTTTGTGCAAGTTAAATTTCAGTGCCTCTCATCTATAAACAGAACTAGCCTGAGAGTGGTGTGAGGGTACACTACCACCCCCAGGCCTGCATGATCTACTATGTTTCCCTCTTTTTTTGTTGCTAAAACTGTAATTGGTAGATCCTAAAATGAATATTATATGTGAAGTAATACAATTGTCGAAGCACTAATTATGTGGTATTGCAAACTTTTCAGTTATATTGTTTATGTAAATGTTTTGCAATGTTCTGGCCTTGTTAATGTGAAATCAGCATAGATCAAGAATGATTCTCTTCATTAGCATTTTTATATATTGAATCAGAACGCATATACAAAATATTATTAATGGAGTCACAATAAAACATTGAAGAAAATAAAATATATATTTTTGCATTATATATATATATATTATTTTGTTTCCTCAAATATTGATTCAAAATCATATTCATAATAAATAAGTAATTATACCTTATAAGTACTAATTTGTGCAATTTTAATGTATCTATTTTTGCAAGTAAGATAATTTATTTTTTTAAATGTCTAAATGTTTTTTATCGTATGAAAAATAGTTACCTGTTCCCCCGACCATGATATAAAATTGGTTAAGTAAAACAAAAAGAATTCCATATAATTTTTTATTTAACAAAGGATATAGTAGAATATTAAAAAATTATAATTATTTATATTTTTATCTTTTCATTTACATATTAACTCTCCTAACTTTGGTGGCCACAATGTGATAAATAATGAACAGCTTTACTAGATTGAATCTAATCAATATATTAATTAGTTATCTTTCATGCATAACTTGTAATGTTTTTTATTAGAAAGTTAGCTTCTCAAATCAAGAATAAAATACTTTTAGTACTTCATAGTTTAATTTTTAATGTGTTATTTTAGTATAAAAACTTAGTCATGCTATATAGTCAAGTGTCTGAGGATTTTAAGGATTTATATTAGATTTACTTAAGGATAGAAATTTTCACATTTACTTTGTTTATTTAATAAATTATTAGAAGTTATGCACTTTCTTTTATCTAAGGATAGATTGTAATAATTAAAAAAAAAGTCAAGAAATTGGTTTCTTCCACTAGAATAGATAAAGAATTTTGTGGGCACTTTCCCAAAAGAGTAGTTACAAGTGATGTTGTATCGTTGTAACAATCAGCTGGGAGGGACATTAAATGATAAAACCATTTTAATGAAATGGAAGCAGTAAGATTCTTTTTAAAAATTTTTTTTTTTTTTACTAATTCTGTTTCTCTTGGATTTCTACCATCTTATATTTGAGTAATTTATGGATTAATTACAAATTTTAGCTAAATAAAAAATTTCATGCAGTCCTAATCCAATGAAAAGCAGATTAGGAAAATGTGAAAAAAATTATATTGGTATTTAAAAAAAAGATAATTTCGGTATTAAAAAAAGTACGAGAGTATAGGAATCAATTCCTAAAACTCATGGTTCAGATTCTCATACTCTAACCATCCTCTAGCCATGTCAAACATATAACAGAAAAGCTTATAAAATATGACTGATAAACTAAATTACATACTATGCATAATTATTATGAAGTAATGTTTTAAATAAGTTCTTTTTTAAATAAATTATCAATAGTAATGAGCCATTTTTTATATAAATTAGGATATGTAAATAAAGGTAATTCAGAAATATAAACATTTTCATTACATATAATTTTTATTAATTATCAATAGACAATATAATATTTAGTATATTTTGTACAATTGTCAGAAATCTGAGTAAAAAAGTAATCATAATTATATTTAAATAAAAATTATTTGCAATAAGAATGTGTTTCTAATAATGAAATGATTCAGGAAATTTAAATATTTTCATTTACATATAAATCTGATTATTTATGGTGAAATGGTTCTCTCTGTTAGATGTAGCTTGTAGCTTAATAATATTTAGAATAACTTAAGTAATCCTCTTATATTTAAATAAGAAATATTTACAATCAGAATGTCTTTCTAATATTGGAGTGATTTGTAAATCTAAGCATTTCATTTTGATGAAGCATAACCTGCATGCCATGCCATGTATACAACTGTTCAAGAAGGTTGGCATGGATTTAAAATCTTAAAGAGTATTTTAAATTTCAGGCTTTTAACACAAATAGTAAAACAGAATTAGAGGTCTGTCAATTGCAGTCAAATCTCAGTCCCTCATATACACATACATCATTTTTGTATTCATTACCTGTTTTACTTGGTTCCAAGAATAGAATATAAAAATACATTTTTTCACAATAATAGTATTGGCTATTTCAACTTCAAGAAAAGAATAATAAAAGAAATACTAATCTAGAGTCGATTATATAAATTAATTTGTGAACGACAGATATATCATATATCAAACATGATAGTTCATTTTTTTGTTTATTTGACATTTTGTAATATTGTCTTTTAACTTCAGTAGAAAACTTGCCTTTCTGAACTACTTCAATACTATATCTAATTGTGGCTCTCCGTGTATTTTATTCTGTGCCATAACTTACCAATGGAAACAATCAACATTGCATTTCTTTAAAATGTCTTTGAGATAATCCTTATAATCTAAATGAAGTCTGCTTTTCCTCTAAAAACTTTTCAAGTTTAGCAAAAACCTCTTCATTCATTTTAGTTGTTCAATCAAATGAAAATATGATTTTACAATAGAGACCTTTTGTAAAATGAAATTACATACAGAAAAGGTGTGTGTATTTTCATTTTACTAGATATTATGTTGGCTCGGAAAAGAAAGTTATTAAGGGTAGTCAAGATGTCAGCCATTGTTGACCAGTCGACCACAAGGTCCCTGGAAGTTGACTGCAAAGCTGACATGGATATTGACAAATTATAGTGATAAATTCAGAACTGATTTGAATATAAAAATAATAAAAAATAAAAATTCAAAATTATTCTCGTTTAAAAATAGTTTAATTTAAAACAATACCTGTTGTTATTGTTGATCTCAGAAATAAACCCAGGTTGGAAGAAGCTAAATACAATTCTAAAATAATAATTTTCTTTTTTTTTCTGTATATTATCTTGAATTTTTTTTAAAATTCAGGACCAGCTCTAGAAAATAATTATTTATAAGTAATTTAATTAATAATTGTAATTTAATAAATATTTTATAAAGCGACAGGGACAAATTGTAATATTAGAGGGAGCTGACATAATTTAATAGTAGTGATAATAAAATATCTTTGACAGAAAAAAAAATCATTTGTTTGTATGTCTCTTCTAAAAACATCACCAATATTTGTGAATACCTAAAAAGTCCTTATGAAAAAAAAGTCCCACCAAGTCGTAAGTACATTCTAAAAAAACCAGAACTTTGAATCCTTATTTTTTTGTGTTTCGGTTTTCATTCTAGCAAAAAGGTTTTATTTTCTGGTTTTCGGTTCAAAGCCTTGAAAAAAATGTAGTCGCCCTCAAGTACATTTTCACCAAAAAAGTCGCCTCCAATGTCTAAAAGTTTGGACACCCCTGCTCTATAGTATCATAAAAGTAATGTGAAAAACATTGGTTGATTTTATGATCTTGTCATTGTATTTTGAAAATATTATGGAACATTCTTAAATGAAATTTTTCTAATGCTTTTAGGTTGTGTTAGTATGGTGTCCATATGTCACTTCTATGTAATAAATTAGTATATGCAGTAATTATTTTTTTGCAGTGAAATAGCTTATCTTTTAACTTGTTAATAGCAGCAGCACATTGGCATCTGTGTTGTTAAGTCCGTTTTTCTACTTATAAAACAACCAAGATATTTAAATTGGTTTAATGTTCTCAAATTGATAACCATCCCAGCCTAAACATTGCTGAGAATTTTTTTTCCATCTCTAGATAATAAAAACCTGAGTTTTTTTTAAAATATTAATTATTAAATTAAGGTTTTATTCATAACATTAAGTACATTCCGTAAATCATTTGAATTGGCAAAAATCACACAATTATCAACATATTGTAAATCCAGAATCCAAATAGGTGAAGTTCATGGGCTTTTATTTTTTAATTAATTCAAATTAAAAATTCCACTATCAAACTTGTATTGCACCTTGATCCTTATTTCATAAAACTGCTTATAAACAGTTGCAAAGACAACTATCATAAAAATTGAAAATAGCACACTCTTGGTTAATATCAGTTTTCATTTCAAATGTCTCTGATTTTTTATCTATAGTAATAATGCTTCCTCTCATTCCGTCATATAGGAATTGTATAAAATAAATAAATTTTGGTGCACAATCAGCTAATTTTGAACAATACCATAAACTTGTTAAATTAACTGAATCAAAGGCAATGATAAAGTTAATAAAAGCAATATATAAAACACTTTTTTCTTGGACACTTTTATTGCATTTGCCTCACAACAAAAAACATATCTTAATGCATCTTGGTTCTTTAAAATGACACTGAATTGCTGGTAACCATTTATTTGTGACTGGAAGCAACAAAATCATTGAAATATCCTTGTTGTATTGGATAACAATGATATTAAAACAGGCAAAACTCTCCATACAGTAGTGTCACTCAATGCAAGCCAGAGTAATCAATGGATGCCAGAAGGTTTGTGCATAAAATTATTATCTAGTGCCCACTCATCTATATTCCCAGACTAGTTTCTAGCTTGTGTCTTTTGTCAGTGAGGAGCCTTGGATCTGAGAGCCCTGCACTAAGTGCTCTCAGATCCAAGGCTCCTTACTGACGAAAGCCACAAGCTAGAAACTAGTCTGGGAATATGGATGAGTAGGCACTATATAATGATTTTATGCACAAACCTTCTGGCATCAATTGATTACTCTGGCTTGCACTGAGGGGCACTACTATATGGGAGAGGTTTGCCTGTTTTAATAACAGTTATGAGCAAGCATAAGAAATGGTGATCATGTGATGTTTGTCTTTTCCCTTTATTTTTAAAAATTGGAGCAGTAGATGCATCCTTAAAATCAGATGGCACAATTTCATGAGTCCATATATAAATTTTTTTAATATTTTTGAAATTAAAGTATTTTAAAACTTCCCAGATATTTTATCAAGACAGAAGCTTTTCCAATATTACAAAGAGCTGAATTTGAATGCACTAAGCTGAATATCTATCCAAGTCTAAATGAGTAGATAAAAAGGATAGCATTAAAAATCATCTCATTTCTTGTATCATTATTCAAAAGATGATCAAAATACTTTTTCTCTAAATATCGTCATCATATAAAAGAATGTCATTGCAGGATTTAATATGTTTATGATACCATTTCTCAGGTCCATATGTTGCTTTCAATGCATAAAAAAAGATCTAGTGGCCACAATCACTGAATGTCTATTTTCTGTGTAGTTTTAATCCACTAATCATATTTAAACCTTCTTATCAGTTGTTGAACTTTTAATTTTAAATTTTTATTATGAAATTGCACATTTAATTTATTATTCTGCCAAGGATAAAATGTCATGGGTTTTTTTTAATCAAATCATAATAATTCAAATTTGCTACAAGTTTTTAAAAATAGGTTTTTTTTTTTATAAATTTAGTTATGTACACACACACAACACTATACTTTATATATATACGTGCACACATTTTGTTAATAATAAGTGTGGAATGTTTTGAATTATAGTGTCTGAATTGTAGTGAAACTAATAGTTAAATTATAGTTTAGAAGTGTAGTATTTCATTAAATAATAATTTTATCTGCAATTTTGCTATAGATTTTATATTATAAATTGTCAAACAAGTTTCTACCTTTAAATTCAGACTAGTTTTATTCATAAGGTAGCGTTGTGGAAAAACATTGTTAGGGGGGGAGGGGGATGAGATAATTTATTGACATTTTATATTTGAATTTTTATGCACTGTGTCTATTTTTAATATTATGTATCATTTATTTTCTCTGGTCCTTTGAAAAATGGTGCATAGATATTTCACTAATAAACATGAGTGGCAATACTATAGAGTGTTTTGCCTGTTTTAATATTTCAGTAAATTGTATAGTTGATTAGTATATGTATATTAAATTTACACAAAAAAGTGTCTTATAGAAAGTTATTTTTTATTTTATACATATTCAGTATATTTATGAAAAGAGATATTTTTGTTGTCTGTTTTTTATTTAAAAAAAATGTGAATATTTGAATAATAGACACCAATCATTTAAAAAGAAATTGCATAAATTTTAATTTGAAATAAAATGATTTATTTCTTTTAAAAATATTTTAAAATGTGATGCTGTAAATGGAAGCTAATTTGAGATGTTTTTTCATTGGTCTTATAATAATTGAAGCTAGTGTTTATTAAACTACAGCAACTTGCATAATTATTCTTTATTACTACCATTTTAAAATAAATTCCATGAAACAATATCTTCAAAATGTTTTACATATTATAATAAAAATAGATAAGTATGATTTTTTTTTCTTCAAATTTTAAAAAGGATTATTTTGTACAATTTTTTTTAAAAAATTGAATTTAATATTTATTATCTTTTTGAATTCTAGCCACAGTATCATCATCTTGAAGTAGATTCCTTTGAACCCATAAAGGAATTTGCAAGTTTCACAGTTGGTAAATATTTTCTTTGTATATTTGTATGATCATGCACATAATTGTAATATATGTGCATGTGAGTGTATTTGAATCAGTAATATGCATATACACTAATATATACTTCTTTTAAATTTTATTTAAGATATGTGTCAACAATTAAAAAATACCCCCCCCCCCTCATTGAATTTATTATATTCAATATTACTTCCTTTTAATATTAGAATCTCCTCCCTTCTTTAGCTATTCAGTCATAAAAGACCAAATTTATTAAATTTGTTGGTTGGAAATCAAAAACGTTGCAAAAAAATTAAGATATTACTTGTAGAAGACTAATCTATTCACTATTAAGTAGCATAACAGATATTTATATTACATAAATAGAAGTCAACTAATCTATCAGGCATAAACAAAACAGTTTGTCAAAATAATACAACAATTTTTTGATTGCAAAAATATGATATGCATTTCCACAGAACTTCAGAAAATTGTCATTTGCTACATAAAGAGATTATTAGACACAGTCCTCAAATTTATCTAGCAGAAAACCTTTTTAAAAATATAGTAAAGATAATAGGGCTGTTAAACATTAGACTTATAAAATAAACTTTGATATAATATCAGCAAAGCAACACATATTTTTATTAATGTTATATCACATTGATTATCCTTATAAGTAAATACAACTTAGTATAATTGAACTCTTTTCAATGATGAAATTCAGTAATCTTTTAAATAAAAATAACAGTTTGTCAAGACATATGAAATTGATTATTTAAATTAGAGAGAGTGAAAAAAGAAAGATATAAATTTGTATTCTCAATTATTTATATCTCAACTGTCAATAAGATGCAGTAATAAAATTTCTTTCAAGGGGAAGAGAGTTGAATAAAAATCTAGGTTTATCTTTTATAATTGAAATTTAAAGTATGGCTCTTTCTCCTGAAGTTATTGTTTGTAAATACATATATATTAAAATCTACTACTTGTTTCCTATTACATAGCTAAGTTATCATGATACTATTAATTTGATGACAGGATCAAATCTAAATCTCCATTTAATGAAAGATTCACATTTTCCAGCAGTATTAAATTATATCATTCTTACATTCAGCAAAACTTTTTATATTTTTACATTATTCTTTAATAACAATTTAATAGTATATAGTAATAAAGGAGTTAGTGTAAAATTGTAAAAGTTTTTAATAAGTTTAGAAGTTTTCTCTCTCATTGTAGTTAGATTTAAGAAAGAGAATAATATTTGAAAATGATCTATATAGAGCAAAGGTTTAGATAAAAAGGAAAAGTAAGAAAATGATTGAAGCTTTAGAAATATGGTTTTGAACAAAAGTGGAAAAAGTAACACATAGGATAGATTTTTTTTTTTTTGTTATGTTAGAAGTTAAATCGTTTTGTACAATTCTTAGAGTCTGAAACTTTTATAAACATTTAGTCACACCCAAATGCCATTATGTAATTTTATTACAAATTTTATTTTATCTGTCTCAGTTTTTAATATTTTCAGAACAGTGTCATCATCATGGTACAAAGTATAATATTCTAAAATTATAATCAAGATTGATTTAACACATGCTTATGCAATTATATTCATCACTAGAAATGTTGCACTTAAAATATCACATTTCTAATTGAGCAACTTTTAAAACTAGTTTTATTTCATATATTTTTATTTTTTGCTTTATTGTTTGTTCTCATAATTATAAAAACTCCATAGTTAAAATGAAAAATTTATATGCACTTATAAAAATACTTACTTAAATAGAGAAACCAAATAGTATTTATAAACCTTATACCATTGAACATCTTATTGGAAATTTCTATTTATATAAATAATCTTTGATAATGAAATAATTGTTTGTTTAAAAAATGTTCTATTTAAATACTTCAAATTTTATAAATATTATATATATTTTAAACTTAGTTAATAAATGCTTTTTTTTTTACATAAAAATACTTAAAAAGTGATAATGGTACTGTTTTCATTAGCATGAAATATAACAATATTTTTCAATTGTTTAAGAACTTTTAGTTTATCATAACTAAAGTTACTTGGCAGGAGGGAAAGTTTAAGTTTAGAAGAAGAATATATTTCTAATAAGAGTACCAAACTCTCAATATAGTAGTGTCACCAAGTGCAAGCCTTCATAATCAATGAATGCAGGAAGGTTTGTACATAAAATCCCTATCTAGTGCCTACTCATCCAACATCCCCCAAATAGTTATTAGCTTGTAGCTTTCACCAATGTGGAGCCTTGGATTTGAAAGCACTACACTTAGATCTTAGGATCTAATGCAATCCTCAGAGAAAAACATCATAATGTTTCCAACCCAAGTTCATTTGCTTGTATAGTCATAAATCTGACTCAGTTCAGCATCTATACATTTTAGTGTCTTTGGTTTTTCAAAAACCACAGTCACCATTATCCTATGGCAGGATAGGTATAAAACCATCAAAACACCACAATCACCATTTCATATGCTTACAGCATGGGTAAGCGTATAAAATGGTGATTGTGATGTTTCAATGATATATTTCTAAATCTAATTTTTCCAATTCAAACCAAAAGTTATAGTATTATTAATTTTGTTAAATTTAGAATCAGTAAAATGTTAAAATTTGTCAAAAAGTAAATGACATGGGATCATTTATTTAAGACCTGAAAAAGACTGTTAAACAAATAAAATATTAATATTATTCAATAACTTTAAACATTGTATAAATTAAATGTGAGGAGGAGATAGTTTGCTAATATTGAATAATATCCAGAATTAATAAGGAGTTCTGTTTAAAACTTAAGAAGCAAAAGAGGAATTGGATTGAGAATGTACTTAAAAGACAGACAAATTATGAAGATATGTTAAAAACTGTGATGAATCAAAAACAACAAATAGAAGAAATAACAAAAGAGAGGATACAAAGATGAAAAGAATGTACAAGAGATCTTAATGATGATCTGGAATATCCTAGATTCAGATTTTGATAGATAATTAGTATTAATACTCTTCAGTTTAAAATGTAAAAAATTTTCTAGGCAAAAAATTATATAATAATAGTGTAAAAAAAAAAAAAAAGCAATTACGAGAGATCATATCTAATAATTTTATATAAAATTGACCTATAAGCAAATAATAAAAAAGCTAACAACTGCAGAGAGTAGCAATAAGATCAATGAAATGTTAAAAAAGAATGGAAAATAATTCATAAACTGCATCAAAAGATATTCTAACCAAATAATAATAAATACAATTTATCCAAACCACTTCAAACACTTTTTAGCAAAACCCTTTATTTGTACATATACACAAACCATATATGTATAGTTAAGAATACACATGTATAATTTATATTTATTTTCTATTTATATTGTATGTTGTATGTTATATTAACTGGATTATTTTATTTTGGTTTGATGATTTATTTCAGTTTTATTAGTTTGTTTATATATTTTATGTTGTTTTTAGTTTTTTATTTGTTTACATTTTTTTATGGTATTATTTATATAATTATGTATTTTATTTTATTTTGTTCATTATATCATAGCCCTGAAGAAGACTGCAGGACAGTCAAAACATATGAGCTATGTATATATATACAAATAAAGGTTTTTGCTAAAAAGTGTTTGAAATGGTTTGGATAAATTGTATTTATATAAGATATTACAGCAAAATAAAGAAAAGGGTGATTTTGATAATAATTTTAAAAAAAGATCTGAAGCAAACATATTCATTCTAGAATTTCATTTTTATTTTGGATGTTTTAGATTAAAATATATATTTAATATGCAGCATATAGAGGTAACTATAATAGTCCTAAATTTACACAAGCATAGTTGAACATTCAGATTGTTGAAGCTTGAGAGAATTTTTAGGCACATTTTATAAATTAAAGTGATAAAAAAAAAAATCTGCTGAAAAATCTGATTTCTGAGATAAATTTTGATGAGAAAACACCATATCTGATGACTCCAGACACAGCACACATAAGAACAGTTTTATGATTGTCACTTAGTACAACTTTCACATGTATAATAGATAGAATGATATTTACAAAAATGTATCATTTTGATTGCTATTACAAAAAAAACTAATAGAAGAAAAGGTAACTATATAAATAAATTTATAAAAATTTAAGCATATATGAGTAAATTTACGAATTTTCCAAAGTTGCTAATATATTGCGCATATTTAATATATTTCTGATCTAAAACGCTGTATTGAAACCAGATAGATTGAATACATTTGGTCCACATCTTTCTGGTTTTTTTTTTTAAAGTAATCACCATATGCTGTTCATTAATTACTTTATTTTTTATCATTTCATTGATCTTATTATTGCTCTAGAGTTCTTAACCTTTTTATTCTTTGCATCTATTTTGTGTTTATATTTTTCTTATTATTTCTCTTTTGGTATTAATTCCAATGGGCCACTGATAGTCTACTGTAAAATAAAGTGTATGTTTAGTTGCTAGGAAAATTTTGTGAGGTTTGAGAATCTATAGGTTAAACACAACAGTTCCATTGAAGTAACCAAGCAGTGATATTTTTTCAACTTTATCTCAACCTTTGATGTTGCCATTAAACCATTTCAGTATTTGCTAATTCATGACCATAGATTGTTTGTTTTTTTTCCAATCAAGGGTCTTGCATATCATTTATTGCTTAACATCATTACTTATAATTTTGTCTTTTCATCATCTAATCACATTTATTTAACAGTCCATACTTTTTACTTTTTTATCTCTTATAATGATTATCTATGTTTCACATTTATAAAATATATATCAAGCTTTTAGAAATTTTCATAATGATAGTATTTGGATTAAATTGTTACATTTTCATTTACCATTGTCAAACTCCCTCCACTCACAACTTTGACACCATCCATTTCAGATAAATACACTAATGATTATTACTAATCATTTTCGAAACTAGAGGTTATCTCTAGCACAGATATAAACTTTAAACCTCAGTTAAAGATTAATATATCTGATTTTTTTTTTTTAAATTTACACACATGGAGAGTTATTCACCTTTCTCTGTCCAGTATGTAATATCTTTATAGATATAATAAACATCTCCACACTTCCCCATTCTTTTCAAATTCACATAAATAAAGATATAATAAAAGACAAATGACCCCTGAGATGCATTTCGTGCTGAACCAGCACTCATCAGTTAGCCCAGGCCACTATCATTTATATCTATATTATATGCAAAGTATTTATCTAGAGTAAATTGTTACATTTTCATTTACTTGGATTAAATATATTTCTACCATATCTTCATTTTGTTCACTAATTTTTTAATTATTTCAGATTTTATTATTACTTTCTTGTTCATTCAATGTTGCTAAATTCATAATCTGTTTCTTAATTATTATTTTTTATACACTTGATCTATAGTGAAATTGTTTTTAGTAGTGTAAAATTTTTACAAGATATGAAGAAATAATTATTTGTCCCATCTTGGAGTGAGTGAGGAGTGATGGTGGTGTTTAAAAAAACAAAATATTAATTTCATACAGAAAGGAAAATGGAGAGAGAGATGGAATATATTTAACTATCTCTAATGTGTTTATATGATGCTTTGTTTAAATGGTTTATTTTGCCTGGTAAGTTAATTTCTATAGTATCATAATCATTCTTTCCAGTTTTACTCAAAAAATATAATGCATATTTATTAATTAACGAATCTAGAAATCAAGAGTAAAGAATACAAAAAAACTGCTTTTTATGTTATATATATCATTTATAAATTTTTGACAGTCAATTTAAAAACAAAAATATATTAAGTTTAAAGAATGTATTTATTATTACATTTCAAACCCTAGCGCTTCTCTGAGGAGTGCCAAAGCACGAAAACATGGCCAGAGGTTGGCGGGGGGGGGTTCCTGCCAGAGATATTTTAAATACTTTCTCTGGCTAAGCATTTATCACAAAGCTTGTTGAGCAATTGGCAAATGCTCATTGTGTATATCTTATAAGCTTAAGAGAATTGATCTACGTCTCTTATTTTGACTATTAATAGAATACATGTTTACATATTAATTATTATATACTGTATTTACAGGCATGAATATACAGTGGCAGTGTGCCTTTAATGAGATATTTAAAAAGCTAGTCACGTCATTAGCTCATTGTCTTATGGTAAACATTCATGATAATGCCTTTTTAATTTCTAAATTGAATTAATAAAAACTATTTTAAAACAATGGTGTGTTAAGAAAGGTCATCAAATTTGTTACCAATATCCATAAAACATAAATTAAGTGAAAAGTCTAGATTTTATTAAAATATAATTAATATCTTAACTAATATAAAAATAAGAACAATGTATATATTTTATTTGAAATAAACATACTAATATTTTTGCTTAAGTTAACTTCAATCCAGTACAAGATTGAAGGTTTCTACTATTATTTTGAAATAATTTTTTAAGTTTTATTGCTGATCACAATAGTTAGGGCACCTTACCATATCTTTCTCTCTATTTACCAATTAACAAGTTATTCTTCTACATACACACACACACACACACACACTACTTTTTTTTCTAGTTTCATCCAACATATCTTCTCTATATGTCCCGATTCCTTTTTTTTTTAAAAAAAATTTCCCAATAAATAAGCTCTTTTCATATCTTATATTCAGTATAACTATATTTATAATTTTTGGTTGCAAGTATATCTCTGTCATTATAAAGTAAGATTCTATTGCGACTTGAATTTTTTTAATATTTAGATATGACGTGTGGGTGTCATTATATAATCTTGTCTTAAGCTTGGGAAACCTTCCAGCAATAAGAACTATTAAACCACTAAACATCACATGATCACCATCTCATGCTAGCACATAACTGTTAGTAAACAGGAAAAAACTCTCCATATAGTAGTGCCACCAGTGCTCTCAGATCCAAGGCTCCTCACTGATGAAGGCCACAAGCCAGAAACTAGTCTGGGGATATTGGATGAGTAGGCACTAGATAGGGATTTTA
This sequence comes from Epiperipatus broadwayi, assembly GCA_028023455.1. Classification (NCBI taxonomy): domain Eukaryota; kingdom Metazoa; phylum Onychophora; class Udeonychophora; order Euonychophora; family Peripatidae; genus Epiperipatus; species Epiperipatus broadwayi. The sequence goes on along the minus strand of JAQFVV010012429.1, from coordinate 1,704,894 downwards.
TGCACAAGCCTTCTGGCATCCATTGATTACTCTGGTTAGCACAAGATGGCACTACTATATGGAGAGTTTTTGTCTGTTTAATAAGAACTATTGTTATTCTACAGTATTATCCAGATTTCTGTAAGTTTATGAGATGCAGTCCATATGACTTACTCATTTCCCCTCTCATTTTACATATGTTAATACTATTACCACTCAGTTATTAAGTAAATTATACATAATATATTGAAATCTAGGAAATTTTATTTTTTGGTATGTTTGTCTACTGTCTCTTACATATGTATAGATAAAAGTACTATATCTATAAACTAACTTCTATAAACTAGCACTGCAAAAAGAAAATCCTATGAGAAAATTGAAATAAGAAATAGATGTTGCAATTAAAATTCATTTCAATGTTCTGCAAGTCTGAAGATTACTCTTCTCTTTTAATATTTTTTTAATTATGCTGTTTTTTTTAATGCTCATGACAGCAGATTGGGAGATTAATTTTCATTCATTACTGCATCTTTCTTTACTTTCAACTCACTAGTTTTCTATTATATTTCTCTCACTCTTTATATATCCTTCCAACAACCATGTTATGCCTATCAGTAGTTTTCCTATTAGCAAGCAGGCAAACCACCCTAATTTTTTACAATTATTTTAGCACTATGTTAATATGGGTTTTAATATTAAATAAAAAGGGGAAATCAAAACATCACATGACCATTCTTCTTTAGTTTCAGAATCTGATTTAGAAATAGTAATTATTTTTAGTATCAGTTTATTCTTTTTTTATCAAACCAGTAAAAATTCCTATGAAAACCTCAATTTCTATCAAATCCTATTATATATTGTAATGGGAAATCCCCTTTATATATATATAAATAATCATTTTTTAATACTATTTATTCCATGTCTAATTATTTATTATTTATTGAATTATATTTTAAAACATATCAATCTCTAATGTGATTTTAAATATCTCGTTACTCAAGCAGAGGAGTAAATATCATTAATATTTACATATCAATCATACCCCCAGTCAGACCAAGATTTAATAAAAAATATTAAACCGATGGTTACCTTTCCAGACTGAGGTAACTCTTCGGCTGCATGAAACATGAAACACTTCATGGGGATTATTTATAATGGGTTTAAACCCAAAGTGCCATCCAATAGTTATACTGGAACCCTTGAAATATCACTAACATAATTTTCAAGCATTCGACCAATGGCTAGTTTTTAAACATGAGACTGGCAACACATTTACTTAGATAAAGAGAGGGAGATGTAAACAACACTAATAATTTACATCAATTTATTAACAGACAATAACTATAAATAATTTAAAAAAAATGTAAAACACATAGGAGATATTCTACCTTTAACAAATATGCATGCTTCTGAAATGAATTCTATTCAAGGGAAGATTACTAGTAATAAAAATTTAATAATGATGTCACGGACAACAGTTACCTAGGTCTAAGTACAGCACAGTTTCTGGATTTCATTTGCGGTTTAAGAACAGTCTCTGGATTCCATATGCAGTTTCAATATAATCTTTGGTTTTCATAAGTCATTTAAGCACAATCTTTGGTTTCTATAAGTGGGTGATCACCTTTTTTCCAGATCCGGTCAGAATCTTCATAAGTGTATGTATCACATAAATGAAGCTTCGTGATTCCGCATCCTACAGCGTGGGCTGGTTCTCTTAATTTGGTGTAGCGGGTTTAAACATCGGCAGAAGGCAAGTCAGAGTAAACTACCATGACATTTGGTTAATGACACACAGGAGATGAGCGAAGGAAAATGACCGAACACCAGTATTTGGATCTAGCCACTCATTTCTTTCATGGCATAAAAGTAGAATGGCTTCATCATGCTGGGCTATTAGTAGCTCATTGACTTTACTCACTCCTGCTGGTAGTCTTCAATGAAGAATATGAATCTCAATAATATGAATCTCAACAAATATCTATCAATACAAATCTTGAAGTCTGAATGAAAACAATAGAAAATGTCAGCCTTTTATACTATCCTGACCCCATCTTTGCTTGAGTTTAACCATGCTATCAATACATTTTATCTTTTAATTAAAAGTTGCATTCCTTTATTTCTTTTTTTTCTATTTTAAATTACTCTAAGATTAGCTATATTGTTCAACTAATCAGTCTGGAATCTTAATCTTCAGAGCCTGATTAGTTAGTACAACTTATTTTAATTAATTATAAAAAATTTTTAATTAAAAAGTACTTTTGACAAAGAGTATTTTTTTTGACAGAATTATACAAAAATAAAAGTACATAAAAGAAAGACATGTTATAATTAATAAATAATTTCTAACTTATTCCTGACATTTTCTTTTATTTTAACTTTTATTTTTCCCAAACTATTAATTATGATTATTTTAAATTTTATTTAAAAAAAAAAGTCAATCATGTAATCTATATATATACACACACACAACATGTGGATATACATGTCATTACACCACACCCCTCCCCAATTGAGGATTTAAATGCGTCAATTCCTATACTTAGGTATTAACCACTTTAAATTCTTCATTTTTAATGACTTTATTTTTCCAAAGTGCATGTCAGTTTTTGTTTTCATTATTGCCAATAAATGATAATACCAAGAGAGGTAGACAGTAAAGTATTAGGCAATTCAACACACACATCAATTTTGTGCTGATTAAACCACTCGCGGAAGTTGTGACTATAGCACGAGCCATTTTTTGTGCACAATGGATCATGAACATGGTCTTTAAGACTGTGAATGGCAGGATTACTTCTACTGCCCATTCGACTTATGAAAATATTTATTTTAGTTAGTTACTGGGAATTTTTCTTCCAGATTTATATGCCAGGACATTCTACTGGCGCAGCATCATCAATATTATCTAATCTTCACACGACCCATCTGTAGAACAAAGTCACTGCAAGAAAAGGCTTAATCCAACCTAAAATCAGACCTGAAATTTATATCTTTGCCCAAATACTCACCTCAATCTTAATTTAACATTTTTTTTTTTACATTTGATAAGGCTTTATTTTCATTTTTATTTTCATCATTAATTTCATGTTTATTTATTCGACTTTTATTTTGAACACTTCATTTTAATTCATTTTATTTTTTCAAAAAAAAATAAATTTTTTTTAAATTTTACATATTTTTTTAAGTCACGCTCCGCTGGTTTTTACAGACTTATGAGTTGGGCTTGCCACAACAATAAAGTAGACATAATCAAGGGGTCTGCCATTGAATGTAACTTATTTTGACATTTTAAAAACACTAAGTTCTTTTAAGAATTTATTTTTACCATTTTTATTATTTATCCATTTTTTAAGACTAATTTTAATCATTTTTTAAATTCAAAATCCTTGGTCGTTATTTATTAAGTCAAACCGGCGAATCCGTCAAATTACATATCTAGTTTTTATCTAGCAGTTATTTATTTTTCCGCCCTTCAAATTGTGACCTAGCATTATACGTTCCCTTTTCTATATGGTCTTTGGCTATCACACAGGCATTGTTGTCATATTGACAGATTATAGTCTATGGACCTTCATAAATTGGCTGGAATTTTTATAAATATGTTTTTCAGGATGACTCACCAGGTTATTTGTAATGTGCGTGTTCGCATTCAGCTGATTAGGCTTTTTTTTATTTCTGTTGGTGTGCTATCTTTGCTACAATTTATTTGATTTATTATTTTTAATGTTAGATTAGTAATTTTGACTTTTATATCCTCAATTACTTTGCTATTTTCTATCTTGGTTTCCTCTACAGCCTCTCTCACTAGCTCTATCTTTACTTTGTGTTCTATTTTATTTGTTTCTATTATTTGATAAGCAGTCTCTATTTGATTCTTTACTTGTATTTTATTCTCATTTACTTCTTTCCTAATTTTTTTTATTTGATCATAGCCCATTATGATCTGGTCTTTAAATTTTTCAAGCATTTCAGTTTGTAGCGTTATTTTGTATTCTAAGCTCTTTGGTTATTTTTTTACTTTCTTCAACTGCTACTTTTTATTTTTCAAGCATGCTGGTTATTAATACGATGATTTCACTATTTTCTTTTTTGTGCGTAACTTTTTTTTCGTTTTTACTTTGCTGTTCCTCACTGGGAACATTCTCTACTTTGTTATCTTGAACCTCTATTTTGACTTTTTTTCTTGTCATTATTTATGATTTTAATCAACTTTTGTATATAATATATTTTTAATACCGTATTTTATTCACAAACAGTATGTTTACTAATTTATTTACTTAATAATTTTAATTTAATCGCTTTATTAGTTTTTTATTTTATTTAATTTCTAAATAAACATGAGTGTTCGGTCAATTTTCCCCACTATATTCCCCCTAATACCATTTGCATGCTGATTTCTAACCTAATACCAATGCCTATCTACACTTATTTACTTACATCTACAATGTATATACATCTGGGTCTCGTTTTATGCGGATTATTTTAATGCGATTTTGAAGTTATGCGATTCATCTTTCTTCTTAATATTTTTCATATTTCACTATATTTATTAGATATCAAGAAATTTAAAATATCAATAACTTACTTTGACTTGAAATATTTTTTTTTCCCCAAAAATATAACGTTATATTAGCAGCTAACGTGAATATGGCCTGAAGCTATATTTAGAATAAATAACCTACTTATACTAATGAGTAAATAATAATAATAGATTTATACTTACATGTAAAAATATTGCAATAAATATTCAAAAATTTTAAACTTTTAAAATGTATTTTGTTAGGTATAACAAATAAATAATGTAGATTTTTAAAATAAATAATGAAGATTTGATTTTATAAACTGAAAATAATATTTTTAATGATACTGTATAATCTTTTTGTTTTGACCGCGATCCTCATTTTTTTAATATAGAAACAAAATGTGAACATTTAAAATTTATTTCAGTAGTCAAAATCAGTTGTCAACAGAAAACCATTAACACAGCACAAGACTGAAATTGGCACTAGTTGTATAAATGGGATGGAGCAGAATATGGTAAAAATTAGAATGGGGAATGGAAAATAAAGTGGCTAGCAAGTTTCTCTGGGCATAATTACTGAGAGATTCTTGACTTCGTTCAAGAAGAAGCTACATCACATCGACGAATCTGATTTCTTAACAGTTTATAAATGAACTGCATATTCGAAAATAGCAATAATGATTAAAATATGTATGAAAAAATGTCAAATTAAATACTGTAGTTAATAAAAAAAAGTAAAAAAAGTTTGTCTTGTACCAATTTTTTTCAAATATTTGATATTTTTTATTAGTTGTACTTTATTTTCTTATTTTTTTAAAGTAATTTTTCCTTGTTGCTTTTCTTTTATGCGAATTCTGAAAATTACAGACCCTATCCCCCATTTTTCAAGGTAAGTTAAGTCTATTTTTGTGTGATTTTTTTTAATGCAGGTTTTCTATGAAACCTATCTACCGCATAAAATGAGACCCAGGTGTTTTTTCCTTTTTTTTTTCAATACCAACTATAATATTTCAATAAACTAATTCCACTTGTCTTTTTTTATAACATATAGAATTATCATTAGTGCTGCTTGTTCTCTTTCATCTCTCATAAATTTATTCACTTTAATTATATATTTTTATTTATTTATTTATGTGATCCGATTTTTTTTTTTTAAAAAATTTGAACGAATGTTCGAGCTCTCATGTTGGATGACATTTGTAACAGGGAACCCCCTTTATATAAAAAAATAAATAATCATTTTTTAATACTATTTATTCCATGTCTAATTATTGAATTATATTTACATATCAATCTCTAATATGATTTTAAAGACCCTGACCGAGATTTAATAAAAAATATTAAACCGATGGTCACCTTTCCAAACTGAGGTAACTCTCTCCGGCTGCATGAAACATTAAACACTTCATGGGGATTATTTGTAATGGGTTTAAACCCAGGGCACCATCCAATAATTATACTGGAACCCATGAAATGTCACTCATTTCAAGTGCTTGACCCATGGCTAGTTCTTAAACATGATACTGGCAACATATTTGCTTAGATAAATGAAAAGAGAGAGAGATGTAAACAACACTAATAATTTACATCAATTTATTAACAGACAATAACAGTAAATAAAAAAATATAAAACACATTGGAGATATTCTACATTTAACAAATATGCATGCTTCTGAAATGAATTCTATTCAAGGGAAGATTTTAAGTTTAATACTAGTATTAAAATTTTAAATTTTAATAATGACATCACAGATAATAGTTATTTAGGTCTAAGTACAGCACAGCTTCTGGTTTTTATATGCGGTTTAAGCACTGTTTCTGGATTTCATATGCGATTTGAACACAGTCTTTGGTTTCCATAAGTCATTTAAAAGCACAGTCTTTGGTTTCTCTAAGTGGGTGGTCACCTTTTCTTCGGATCTGGTCAGATTCTTGGTAAGCATATGTGTAACATAAACGAAGCTTCCTGATTCCGAATCCTACAGCGTGGGCTGGTTCTCTTGATTTGGCATAGCGGGTTTAAACATCAGCAGGGGAGAGTAAACTACCATGGCATTTGGCTAATGGCAAACATGAGACGAATGGAGGAAAATGACCGAACACTAGCATTCGGATCTAGCCACTTATTTCTCTCATGGCATGATAGTAGAATGGTTTCATCATGCTGGGCTATTAGCAGCTCATTGACTTTGCTCACTGCTTCTGGTTGACTAATATGAATCTCAACAAATATCTATCAATACTAATCTTGAAGTTTGAATGAAAACAATAATGTCAGCCTTTTATACTATCCTGACCCCACCTTTGCTTGAGTTTAACCATGCTATCAATACATTTTATCATTAAATTCTTTTAATTAAAAGTTGCATTCCCTTATTTTCTTATTTTTCTATTTTAAATTACTCTAAGATTGGCTATATTGTTCAACTAATCAGTCTGGAATCTTAATCTTCAGAACCTGATTAGTTTAGTACAACTTATTTTAATTAATTAAAAAGTACTTTTAACAAAGAGTATTTTTTTTGACAGAATTATACAAAAATAAAAATACATAAAAGAAAGATGAGTTATAATTAATAAATAATTTCTAACTTACTCCTAACATTTTCTTTTTATTTTAACTTTTATTTTCCCCAAACTGTTAATTATAATTATTTTAAATTTTATTATAAAAATATAAGTAAATCATGTAACCTGTACACTGACGCAACGTGTGTGTATATATACATATCGTTACAATATTGATAATAAACATTTTACAATTACTATCAATAAACTATATATCAATTCATATTTATTATTTTATTTTATCAGTACATAATTTATTACTACTAGTGAATTAAACTTGACATACTGATGTAAAGATAGACATCAAATTTTTTACTACAATCATTAATTTTACTTTAAATATCTTTCTTCTGATGTTTCATAAATAAAAAAATGAAAAGAAAAACAAGCATTTCAGAAATTGTTATTCTAATGAAAGCTTAAAACAGTGTGACATGGAAACATACCTACAATTTTTGTTTTTATGTTAATATGATTTTTTCTATACATGAATTTTTTCAAGAATTCCATTTATTCCCAATAAATTTATATTTGAAGATTACTTTGCAAATCAGTAAACTAATATTTATCTTGCTAACTTTATTTGAAATCATATCCTGTGTAGTGTAACATAATAGTCAAGTGGAAGACATAAGACTAAAGGTTCCTGGAACAATTTTGTTTGGTAAATTAAATGGAATTATTGCATTTAATCAGTCACTTAAGTACTCAAGTATCACATGATCTTCAAAGCAAGAAACCATAAGATTACTTGATTTTACTGTAATTATTACCCTTACAACCAATTTTAAAAAATGACAACCAGATTTAAAAGATGTTAATAAACAATCAACATACATAAAATTTATTTATATAATATCTTAGTGCATGTTATAAATTCTTAACAATTGATTTAACTTTTCAAAACTAATGATCCTGCAGTTAAAAAGTTCTAGTTTTCTCATATTTGTTGAAAGAAAAAAAAAGAATACAAATATGGTGATTGAGCCCACAAGATTTCTCCTTTTAAAAAAAACTTCATTTTTGATGGGTTTTTTTTGGATAATATTTACAACTTTAATCATTAGATAACAATTATTCAATGAAAAGAATGAATTATTACATTTCATGATCCTTTAAATAATATATTCCTAATTTATAATGTACTTTTAAAATTAAGATGGTAGAATAAATTATGTCAAGGAAATGATAAACAATGGCAAATTATAACCAACTTAACTATCAAACACTGTTTCCTAGTATAACTGATAATCATTTTGGCAAAGAATTTAACATATATATGTAAAAATTAACACCATGTCTGTTTGAAAAGTAATTGCTTCATTTAAATTTTAATTATTTAATATTATCCACGAATTTTTATTATAACTTTATTTTCTGTAGAAAGTTGTTTAATTTACTTGTTTAATATTATGGCCTTTTTCTGAAAAACTTAAGATGTAATGAAGCAGTTGTACTATCTACATGCAAAAATATAATGACTGGTGAATTTTTCATTCCTGTTTATATAATGGGCTTTAATAACATGTAATCGTATAAACAAATAAAAATTACATCATGGATCAGCTTTTGTTTGCATTGATTGTTTTTATATGGCCATTAATAAAGATTTCCAGAAACTTTTACATGTGTTCAATCTCTAAAAACTAATTGTTTATGAAATGTAATATTAATGAATAATTTATATTATCCACATTTTCTAAACAATTATTTTTTCTTTTTCATTAGGAGATCGAACAAAAAAAGTTCAAAATTTCAGATTAATAAATAAACTTTCTGATTTTTATCCAATAGAAACATAGTAGTAGAGAATTAAGATTACATTCATAGTATTAATGCATTTTTAGAAAAGATGTTCTGTAAATTACTTTTTAACATGCTAAATGTCGCATATCGTATATTGAAGTTCTGCACTGCATTTCAATATCCAAATCTGTCTTATTTAAAAATCTATTAAAATATTTCTACCATTAAACAATCAAATTGCTAAACATTAATAGTGCAATTATCTATAAAATGAAGATGTTAGCAATTATTTAATAACTAACATCATATTACAATGTAAGATTTTTAGAAAATACTTGGTTTTAATTCATATAAGTTGAACTTTTTATAATAATAATTCATAGTTGGTTCAGTTATATATTTAATAAGTAAATAAAAATTTTCACAATGGATTTTTTTAGAAAGCTAAGTCAGGATGTCATGTAATGTCCGGACAATCACATTACAGGTTAAGCACAATAGGTTTATTTAAAGTTTTTCTTTTAAGACTGTCACTTTTTTTGTACTCGCACACACAGGAGAATTCTATTATAATAAGTTATAATCATTTATATTAAAGTGATTAATCCATGATTGGTAATAGGAAAAGAGTATATAATGAATTATTTTAATTGCTAAACAAAAGGTTTTGGGATTAAATGGAAGAAATTATTTAATAGTTTTGTTAGAATATAACTTATATGTGGTAAAGATATTGTTTATTTGGGTGGAGTGGGTGGAATAAATCTTTTAAATATGGGTTAGAAAAAAGATGTTGAGTAAAACTAGGATTAACAAATTGATGAAGGAAAGACTTTGTGGGGAATTTAAACAAATTGGTCTTAAATTTTTTTATTTTTCAATAATGATCAGAAACATAAAAAATAAAGAGATAAAAAGTAAAGAGAGAAAAAAAAACAATGGTTTTCTGCAAAGACATAGATTCTACTGTTTTAAAAATCAAATAAAAAAGAATTTTTAATGAATCTAATTTATACGTTTGGTAGAACTTGCTATTTTAATCATTTAAAAAATAATTTAATAGTCAAAAGGTTTCTGAGTACCCAAAATAACAAAGCTCTGCCAGTCTACCATGGTATCCAAACTACACAGGGCACATTTAAATAAAAACAGTATTTACTAGTTTATTAATGCATGCTTTAAAAATGTGTTTGTTGGATAATTATAACAATTAAAATATTAAGATGAGGCATCTAAAATTACTGTTCTAACTTTAATAAGAATATATGGCAAAGCTGGTTTTGTAAACGGTAATAGATACGTAGTGATTTTTTGTGATATATATTACAGTGAACCTATTGCTTCAGTTATAAGCTATCTAAAAAATAAAATTAAGAAGATGAAAACAAATTAAAAGTAAAAATGTTAAAATTTGTAAACATAATAAATTCTACGATATAGAGCAGCCATTTTTCCAATGCAGTGTCATGTGATTACATTTATTGACACTGAAAGCACATACATTTTATTATTTCTTTTACTATCCTTTTCATATTTGATGTGCATAATATGTCACTTGATAAAATGTTTCCTAAGTGTAAAATTAAAAGATTTACAAAATTTAAAACAAATTTGCAAAGTATCTTATTTTAAGCATAAAATGAAAGTTATTGATTTAGTAGTGATAGGAAAAAAGATCTGAAAATTGTTTTTATATTGCATCAAAAAGCTTAAGGTTTGAAAAGTTTAAAAAGAATTTCAAATGAGTAATAGAAAGTAATGGTTACTATATTCTGAAGTCAATACAGATTTAAAAATATCAGAACAACTAAGTGCTTGATAAGAAGACTGCTAAATTGTGGGAGGGGAGTGGGGAGGTTATTGAAGGAAAAGAATATCTAGAGCATATTGAATTGGAATGATTTTGTTATCATTTTATTTAAAAAAGTTATGATATATTACAATAAGTTTATTATTTTTATTTTTTGAGTGAATGCAAATGAGTAAAACATACAATAAATATATAAATAAATGTGTTTTCTCAATTTATTATTAACAATTACATTATTTTTTTAAAATTTTTGTTTATATTATAATCTTAATTTATATATGCATACTGTATACGTAGAAAAGTGTCTGGGTTTTATATATGTACATGTTAAAAAGTATTGTATAGATGCAATCCAGTAAATATTACATATCTTATTGTAACAACAAAATGTGAGCTCTTATATGTGATATATAATATATGTGAGGAGGGCTTAGCTGATATGATGGCGCTATATATGATTTTATACTACATACAATGAATGGTGTAATTAACTTTTCTTCTGTTTTTGAATAATGTAATGAAGCATATTAAGATGATTACATCATTTTAATTACAATCTACAAAATATTTTTCAAAAGCATATGAAATGTAATTTATTTTTCAGCAGAAAATAAATTTGTTGCAAGTTTGTAAAATTGCCAAAAGGAAGTAATATATGGTGATTATCTTATAATTATTTATTTTTTAGATTTATTTATTTAGTTGAGTCATATTCAGAATTATACATTATTTATGATTTTCCCATCACAATAATAAATACATGCTGATAAAATACTTGCAATATAGGTGTTATTTTACATTTAATTTCTATGCTTATATGTAAAAGAGGCTATTTAATAAGTCAAAAACATATATATATATTAGAGATATTTTAAATGCTTTCTCTAGCTAAGCATTTATCACAAAGCTTGTTGAGGATTTGGCAATCCTCATTGTTTATAATTTACAAGTTTAAGAGAATAGGGTCATATTTTGGTTGTATTGATATAATATTTGTCTAATTTTTTATGTTGTAGTTCTGATGAAGACTGCTAGTACAGTCGAAACTGTAAAATATATAAATAAAGTTATTTGCTTAAAGTGTTGAAGGAGTATTGATGAATTTATAGTGCAAGAATAGGGTCATGTGATCTATGACTCATTTTGACTATTTATAAATAATAGTAAGATTTTTAAAATCATCATTTTAATTGAGCTTCATTAGATGAGTAAAATGTTTTCATAACTTCTGTATGACATGGTTATCTGCTGATCAGGAATGTATAAACTTGGAATAGACAACAAATAGTAATGACAAAATAATCAGTACTTTCTGGCTAAAATGGTTTTTACATAGAGAAGGAATTCTGAATAAATTTTTTTACTTGTTTATTTAACTGCCTTAATGTGTTGTCAAAGGGAATAACTGTCAAATTTGTCCCCCTCCCCCTGACTTTATTTAATTTTAGAAGTTTTTTTCTAATTGTAAATTATATAATTGAAATTATATAAGGCATCTAGATCATATGTATGTAAGTGGCTGGGAAATGTATCTGTTAACTAAAGGATTCTCTGATTTTTTACTGAAGATCTAAAGAAACAAAGCAAAAGAAATTTCTAATATCCACTATAAATTTTTGTTGTCATAGATATTATGACTTTGGTTGCTTTATTAATCAACAAAATGAGTTCATTATGGTGGAATTCATGATTTTGAGACAAGAAAATGTGATGGTCTTGGTAATTTTCCAAAGGACACAGAATGTAGGTATATATTTGTATGTTTTTTATTTTTAATTATGTCTGACAAAAATAAATTATGAACAAACCATTATCTTCAGTCAAGATAGCAGTTACTAACTAAAGGCAGAGATAATAAGGATCTCCAAGTTTTGAGTCTGTATTTCCATTCAATGACTTTTTTTTGACAACTTATTACTGTAGATTGATTCAAGTAAAGATTATGTGAAATGGAAAAAATATCAAATGTGATAGAAGATATTGCAAGATTTTGTGAAATTAAAAGTAAAGAGAAACAATTGATTTGATAAATAGTTATGTAATTTCACTATAGTAAAATAATTTGTGTTTATATCTGATGAATTCTTAATTTGATGAAGAAACTAAGGGCTGTTGTATTTATACAGAATGCTTTTAAACATACCAAACAGTAGCAGAAATATTGAAATGGGAATTGTGGAAAATTTGAAAAGATATATATTGAAATTGTCAGTTCATAGCGTTTAGATGTGTGTGATTATGTTAAGTTAAATAAGGTAATAATCACAAGTAAAGTAATTAGAAATAAGAAAGGGAATCAAGGTTGAAATAATTATTTAGAAAGCTAGGAATGATTTGCAATAGTAAAAGACTGGATATTTTTTTAACATTGATTGTTTATTTAGTATGTTAGAAATTTTCAATATGTTGGAAATAATTTTGATGAATGAACATTTAAATTATATCTTACATTTATAGTTGAATTATATTTCAATTTGCTTGTGTTTAAATGAAGAATATATATGTACCAACATAATTTTTAAATAAAAGTGTAAATTATAACTAGGCAGAATTAAATTAATTTTAGTTAACTAAGAATTATTTAGAGTGCTGAAAAGAAGGAAAGAAAATATGAGTTTTGCACATTTTTCCAAAAAGCAAAGAACTATTAAATAAAAGTACACCTGGGTCTCTTTTTACGCGGACTTATTTAACACAATTTTGAAGTTACGCGATTCGTGTTTCACCGGAAGTCGATTTCCGATAATGCGCTATTACTTTAAATAATAAATTTCGCGCACTTACGTTATATTGAAAGTAATAACACATTATTGGAATTCGACTTTCATCTTAGTAATTTCAATATTTTCAGTGCTTTATAATAGTAAGATTTTATGCAATAATGAAATTAAAATCATGATTTCCACATTTTATGTATACACATATTAAATTTTACAAGATTATAATGTAAATTTGTTCAAACATTGTGCGTGTTAATTTTGCATTTTAAATCACATTCTGTTTTTGCTTTTTAAAAAAGAACGTAATCAATTATTATTTCTTATTAATGACACTAATCATTAACATGCTTTTAAATTCCAATGAGAGCTAAATGGTTGTATGTCTGGATATCGCGAGCTTCGTAAACAATTAATAAAATTGTCTCAAAGATTAATTGCTAATTACGTTGTCACCAGAAAATCATAATAATTAAAACGTCTATAAAAAAAAATGTAAATTACTGTACTGTAAATTATGCATAAAAATATATTATGTGGAATAAAATTAAATATTATAGTTAAAAAAAGTTTGTCTTGTATCAATTTTTTTATTAGTCATATTTTATTTCCTTATTTTTTTTTTTGCGCGAATTTTAAAGAAATTTTACGTTGGTGCTTTGCTTTTACGTGAATTTTGAAAAATCACAGACCACATCCTCCCCTTTTCAATGTAAGTTACGTCTATTTTTGCGCGATTTCGTTTGCGCGTGTTTTCTGAGGAACCTATATCGCATAAAACGAGACCAGGTGTAATCAAATCAGCTTTCTTAAATAAATATTAATTATGTTTAATGTATATATTTAAGAGTCATTAGTTGCTTTTATATTGATAATATAATTGTTAAGAATATTGTAACCTGAAAGAAACATATTTAAACATATTTCTTAATTAAATATAATAGTATCAATGATAATCAGCAATTTAATATAAAATTGAATTTGTTCATTAAAATAATTAATTTAAAATATCTCCATATTTTTAAATCTTCTTGTTCATGATATTTCAATAAATGTAATGATTAGGGTTAATGTTTAATGTAAAAGAATATTTTGCAATTATGAAATCAGGTGATTATTATAAAATATATTTAGGAATTTGAAGGATATCATTTAGACTTTGTGATTTAAAAAATGAATTGAAAAGATTTATTTTTTAGAATTAAATAATTTGAATAGATTTGTTACAATTTATATTTTATTATTAACATAATCATAGCTACAATAAAACTATAAGAAGGCTGCATATGTGGGCACACATATAGATGAATTTGGCATTGAAATATATAAAAGTTATTGGAATTTTATTTTAACTAATGTTTCCCATTTATTTATTATTTGAAATAATTAATGCATCAGGTTTAGATGAATAAATAAATATACCCCTTTTAAAGCATAATTAATGAATTGTCTTAAAATTGAGATCTTTCCTTTATTAATATACATTTATGTATATGTTTAATTATTTGAAAGTCCCTCTAAATAGATATTCCTAGCTTATGTGGTTATTAGATAGTGGTGAAGCTGAAAGTTATAATAATGAGGTTTTATATTTTAAGGGAGTGTAATTTCTAGGGTGCAGATTTTTCATGTATTTTGTAGTATCAGAAATTAAGAAAAAACTTGCTGTTTAGTTGTCGTGCAGATAATCTGTACTGCCAACTATAGCTATACCTTATAATACATCGATATTTAAAATCAAGTTATTTAACTATGATAATAGGAAATGCATGGAACATGTGAAAAACATTTACTTGAATATATGAATAAGGAAAAGAAATTCTAAATGTTATATGGATTATAAGAAACATGTTATTGTATTGAATAACATAAATATCTGTTATTTGAATTCAAGATACTTTTAATTATCAATTCAGAAAAGTATATAATTTAATTTGACCCACTATTGAGCTTGGTCATTTGTATTTAGTATATAATTTTATTTATGAAAATTGAAGGATGTTATCTTTTTGACCTGTGATTAAATGGCAAGATGTAAATGAAATAAAATAATATCTATGTTAATTTATTTAGGAATGTTCATGGTTAATTAAGAATTTAAATAAAAATTTGAATTCTTCTCAAACATGCATTACTTTATCAGACAAAATAGTTTATTTGTGAATGAATTGTTTGAAATCTTGATGTAATTAAATAGTATGACTTCTATCAAAATATCATTTCATCATATAAATATCATATATTAAATTATTGCTCATATAATTAGTATAAATAGTGTAGGTAATTTATAATATTCTTATGGTAAAGTTTAATAATTAATGAAATCTTTTTATTAATTCAATTCTTATTGCCATTTGTTTGTAAGAGTAATTGTAAAAATTATATAAGTCTGATGTTGTCCAAGAAAAAGCTTATGTTTATCAAAATCTAGTTTGGTTATAACATGTTTTAATAGTGATAATTGTTCCAAGGAAGGTGAAGAAATATCAGAAGAGGTAATAAGAAGAAATAATGATAGTTACTTCAAATTCCTATAAGATATAGTCTGTTTTATACATATATTAGTTATTCTTTTCATAAGTTTTGAATTCTTTGAATAAATATTTGGACAATTTAGTATACATACATTTGCGAATAAGGAATAGATAATAAAATTATTTAGCCTTCAAAATAATCAAATTCATGTGTAATGATAATATAACAGTAGTCATGTATAATGTATATATTCTAGTATCCTTAGAGCATATTAATACTGGAGATAGCAGGTTTGAATTTCAAGCTAAGAAAATAATATCCAGGAATTATTTTATCATATTGTTACTAGCATATCATTACTTGAAATATGTACTTATCTGTCTATGCAATCATTTGTATTCTTGGAGTGAACTATAATACACCTGGGTCTCGTTTTACGTGATAGATAGCTTCCTCAGAAAACACGCACAAAAAAATTGCACAAAAATAGACTTAACTTACCTTGAAAAAGGGGGGATACGGACTGTGATTTTTCAAAAATCACATAAAAGCAAAGCACCAACGTAAAATTACTTTAAAATTAGCACAAAAAAAAAAAAAATAAGGAAATAAAATATGACTAATAAAAAATTTCAAATTTGAAAAAACTTGATACAAGAGAAACTTTTTTTAACTATAATATTTAATTTTATTCAAAACAATATGTATTTTTATGCATAATTTACAGTACAGTAATTTACATTTTTTTATACACGTTTTAATTATTATCGCTATTTGCTGATAAACAGGTTCATTTGCAAACTGGTAAAAAATCAGATTCTTCACAAGAGGAAATACAACTAGCGCCAACTTCACTCTCATGTTGTGTTAATGGTTTTCTGGTGACAACGTAATTAGTAATTAATCTTTATAATTTTTAAATTGTTAATTACGATTAAAAATTAGATTTTAATTTTTAATAGTCAAATTTAATTGTGTCCACTGCTATTACTCACCTTTTAAAAATAAACTTGCGAACACTAAATGATTAATAATTGATTACGTTCTTTTTTAAAAAGCAAAAACAGAATGTGAGTTAAAATGCAAAATTAACATGCACAATGTTTGAACAAATTTACATTATAATCTTGTAAAATTTAATGTGTGTATACATAAAATGTGGAAATCATGATTTTAATTTCATTATTGCATAAAATCTTACTATTATAAAGCACTGAAAATATTGAAATTACTAAGATGAAAGTCGAATTCCAATAATGTGCTATTACTTTCAATATGACGTAAGTGTGCAAAATTTATTATTTAAAATAATAGCACATTATCGGAGTTCGACTTCCAAAGAAACATGAATCGCATAACTTCAAAATCGCGTTAAATAAATCCGCGTAAAAAGAGACCCAGGTGTATATTGTAATGGACAGTAGGCACCTAATATCCGTAATCAAAGAGTACCACTAGATCTCTATTTATAGTTTACTGATGAGGATACCAATTATAAATACCTACCACAGCTGTACCATCACTTAGACATCCAAAGTTGCTTCTAGGTAATGGGGAGTAGATGCTTGGCAAATAGCAATTGGCAGAGCAGACAACACATGCTGAACAAATCTAACAATCAATAAAACAAAGTTTGTTAACAATTTGATAGGGTTTCAATATTAATTAACTCTTTTCAAGTAAACTGCAGTTTGTAATTGACTGAATAGAATATTTTCATGTTGACTGGAGAAGATTGGTTTTTGTCATTTTTTAAAAATTATAAACAGAATTTAAATTTTAAATAGAATTTCATTGGCTTTAATTAATTTGAAAAATAATTAATAAGATTTTTAGAAATGGTTTTAAAATGTAATTTTACTGCTGGTCCTATAATTGACGAATCAAAATTTGGAAATTTAATTAAATCTGCTTTTTTAGGGATTCTTAAAATTAACTGAATAGCTGAAAGGATAATATTAGCATTATACTAATGTTTCAACTGGATCCCACCTTCCAATTAGTAGAAATTCTGATTTTTAACTATCTGTGCAACATCTCAGAAATACTTTTATTACATGAAAGATAGTTGGGAGGATGCAATTAAAACATCAGTACAATACTTTTATTGGCAATAAACATGTAATATAAATGAACAAATCCAAATATAAGTTGACACAGGAAAATAAATATTTATATATAATAAAATTATTACAAAATAATCTACAGAGAAATTTAGACTCAAACCAATTTAAAATTAATTATAGCACAATAAACGTCAAACAAATATTAAGGAAAGTTATAAAAAAAATCAACGAATATGAGTTGCCATTTTGTATTACATAAAATTATAAAATTATTATAGGATCATTATATTTTTTATAACTTAGTTTTTGGTTACAAAATAACACATAGTATATAAATGTGAAACTTAGGAAGTAACATAGGTTGACTCAGAAACTAAAAACATCTATAAACATATGCCTTCTTTATTTTCTGGGTTTCAGAAAGGAATCCATAGGAGGAGAATGACAAATAAATAGACCCAAAACTACGTAGAGAAGAACTGTAGATGAAGAAGTTTAAAAACGTGCAAAATCATGGGTTTAAGATATGGAATAAAATAGATCTGCTCTATATAAAGAGTTAAAGGACAATAAATAACACTTATTGGTACCATATAAGATAGATTTACTTGTTTCTTATAATTTAAAATTACTCATAAATTTTATTATTTCGTTTTTGTTCTTAAGTTTTTTTTTTTTTAAAGAATATTGTTTTATGGCCATTTAGTTAATTATACAACCATACAGCTCATGATTTGAATTGTTTTATGCTTATATTTAATGCATTGAAATGTGGATTAAGTTTGTAACATTATCATCATAAAATTGTATATATCAATGAAAACTATTTTCTTTAAATGAATGTTTTTTTTAAATTGTCAAAGCTTCCTTTAATTAATCTATATTATTATTTTTTCATTTATTTCATTTCACTCTCATTATATTCTATATATGTCCAATCCAGTTTACCTTTCTATTTTTAATTTTTTCAATAGGCATTTTTTAAATTTTTTACTATTTCTATGTTTTTTTTTTCTTCTTTTTTAAAAAAAAACTATATCCACATTTTTAGAATCTATAATCTTTTATTTTTTCTTCTATATCTTGCTCTCTCTATATGTATATATATATAAAGCCATAAATTGCCAATAACTAGATACTTGTTAAATGTAAATCACATAATATAGCCATCAAAGTTTAAATAAACCATTGAATAAACAAATCTCTTGTCAGAGCAACCATCTTTTAGCTATACAAATTGCTTTGGTAATAGATTAGAGATTATATAGTTTATTTAAGTTTTGGCTGACGTCATATGATATATATAAAACAAGAGTACAGATAAAATAATTTAGATGGCTTTTTAAGTTCTAAAATCAAGAATTGCAAAATAATTGTATTAAAAGCCTACTTTGGTTGTTAATTTTTTTTAGTTTTATTCAATAACATATTTGCTAATAATCTTTTTTCCCCAACCACCATTCTTTACATTGCATTAATCTGTATAGTTTTACTCATATTTGTTTTAATTCCCCCACAGATTCCATCAGTTCTATTTAGCATTCTACTAAGTTCATCTTTATTATTTTTATTCCTTCAGTTCTAACCTTTTTTTAAATTTTTATTTTATTTATTAAAACAATTCACTCAGTAACTTTCTAAATGAATATTAAACAAAATAGTAACATTTCATCATTCCAATATAAAAACATTAATCTTACAAATATTTTCAATTTTTTATAAAAATTTCAAAGTCATTACTTATTCTGTCACCTTTTTCCTATTTTGAAAAACTTTTTCTTGACTAAAAGAATTCACATTAACCTATCTGTGATGAATCCTTTATTAATAATCTAAATAAATCTGATTATGATTTGCCCTTTTATATTTTTTAAATTCAAGCTGTTTTCAGTTATAAATATATATATGTTTTATATATTAGAAGTGCACCTATTCAAATCTCACAGTGACTTAAAAAATCTTTACAATGATAGAAAAGGATATCTACTGGTTTCCTCTCTGGAATAATAAAATATCAACTAATTTTTTTTACTTTTTGAACTAATATATACTTTTTGTATATTTTTATAAAATATTATATTAAATAGATATTTGTTAATGATGAGTTTGTGTTTTATTTGCACTATAGATACATCGCCAGTGTCAGTATATACAGAATGTACCACACAGTATTCAGAAATTAGTGAAAATGTATTCACCGATTGCGATGCATTGGAAGAAAATTTTGGTAAATAGCAATAGATATTATTTGCAGAAACAATTATATTGTACTTAAAAATATAATTTTTTAAAATATGTTTTTACTTTTTTTAAATTCATATTTTGTATCTAGATATCTGTGTATTGTGTCTATATATTAATATTTCTAAAATATCAAATTTTATCATACAAATGTATAAAATGGGAATAAACTACTCTCACATGAGCTATGAATAAATAGCCCTTTTGGTACTTATAACCTAATCGGGCTTGGCCACTTGATGGTGTTCTGGCTCGCCAAAACACCTAACAAATGCCGTTTACAAGGCCTTCATTACAGCTATAGAAAACATCTAATGTTTGTCTTAGCCATTAGAAGGCCGTTGATGATGACGTAACACAGAAATAATACGGCCTATTTCTGCTTCACTACAGTTATTGTGAATCCACACACTTATCTTTCGTGTACAGTTTGATATATATGTGTGTATATTTTTATTAGCCAAATTTTTACAATATATGTTACACAATCTTTGTATTTGTAATGAATTTAAGAAACCTGACTTTATAGTAGTTTTCCAAATGGCCACACTCTTATTTAGAGAAGGTGTAATGTGTAAAAGCTTTCCGAGAGTACGTCAAAGGTATTCAGCCGAGTTCGCATGCGAAACCTCGTTTACACATGAAATACCATGTAGTTCATAAAATGTCTGGCGATCGTAACTTTTTCCGCAGTTGCCGAAAACAGAAGCCGAGTATTTCTGCTGTCCAATAAAAATATACACAATTTTTTGTAAATTTCATAGAAAGCACATACTATAAACATGTTTGATAAGTAAAGAAGACATTTATATGTGTTTGTTGTTGTTTAAAAAAGTTTGAGTTTCTTTCTTTTGTCCGACTACGGTTACGATATTGATATTTTTTATTTTAGCATTACAAACAATAGAACCCTAAACCTAACCCTAACCCTACACAGTTGTTTTGTTATGTAGAAAGCAATAATTAAGGGAAAGACATCACTAAATAGACATCGCAAAAAAAGTTCTAAAAACAGCGATTTAAAAATAAAAAAAAGCTTGTCGTTTACTAAATCCAAAATTAAAATTAAACAACTTTATAAATAAAAAAAAGTTATAGCAATCAATAAATTAATAACCAAAAAAAACAAACAAACAGCGATTCGATTTAAAAAATAACGCGGCCCCGAACATTGTATTGTATTGTTTTTGACTGTCAACAACACCATCAAGTGGCCAAGCCCGATTACATTATAATTACTGCCCTTTTTATATCAACAAATGATAAAGAATAGAACAGATGTTTATTCCTTCAGCTTGTGATGATAACAAGTTTCCTTTTGTTAACCTTAGTGGAAATTTTAAATGTAAATTAATAGACTGACTGACTTTGTAGCAATATTCAAATAGAAATGTATAATTGTAAATATGTAATCATCATTATCAATCCACTGACGGATAAAGGTCTCTCCAAGTTCAATCCATCTCCAATCTTTAGCTTCTCTTCTCCACATCACTCCTGCACACTTTCTTATTTCATCCATCCATCTCACATGTGGTCTCTTTCTGCATCTTTTACAATCTATATTATAAATATATTTAATTCATTAAGCTCAAGCAGATGAAATAATAATGTGAAAGGCTGAAACCTTTGACTAAATATATATATAATATTTAGTGAATTAAATGTGAAGGTGTTTTAAGATTCACACTCTTAGATCAGAATGCTTGTGCCTGGCTTATTTATATATAAATTTAAGTAGAGAAGAAGGTAGTTCTATGTTTTTCTCATATTTCTGGCTTGTGTTTTTGAATTGAGAGTTCCACATGCAGTCATTATTACATCTGATTAGCTGTCACATAAGCATTTTTAAAGTGCATCAGTCAAAGATTTCAGCCTTTCATGTTATTAATCTATATTATACTTGTATTTAAATATTATGTGCACATTAAGTACGTCCATTATGACATGTATTTGAATTATGAATGTTCATATATGACATAATCATGTCCATCTGTTATCAAGTATGCAAATTATAAACACTTTCCAAATTACTTGTAATAGCCCTGCTTAGGTATTCTTTTAAAAAATTTTTTTTTTTTAGGGAAAAAGAATCTGATTTAACTTAAGTTAAACTTTGATTTTTAAAATCACAGAAATCAAACTAATTTTTTTTTTTAATTTTGAATATTTAAAATTAGCATACTGAAACTCTGAAACTAAATCTAACTATTAAATATAAATAAAATAATTACATAAAATATATAAATGAATTATAAATTGTCCATATACTGACTTGTGGCAGATACATTGTTTTTCTATTTAAATAGAATTATGTTTATCAAAATTAGTTGGCAGGAGAATATAAAAGAACTATATAATTTATAATATCATTTATTTAAGACATTAATGTTGCCAATATTGCTTATTTATACATTCATTATTTTATAATTCAATAAGTCTATCATATGTTTTAATGAGCAAACAAAAGCCATCTATGGGTCTGCCAATCTTAACTAGGGTTTATATTTGGAGTAGGGCTTATATTATAAGCATTTTCAAAAATCATGATGGGGCTTATTTTTTTAGTTAGGTCTTATCTTCAGAGAAACATGGTATCTCATTTTTTATTTTCTCTTACATTTCAGTTGTCTTATAAACTTTTTCAGAGTTTAAAATGATGATTTAATTATCTCAGTTTTAATTATATACAGATATAAAAATATCTATTTTATAATTATTTTATATATCCATATTTTCTTGTTATCTGACATTTAATTTATAATGTAAATATATATGAATCTATATAATACAATCAATTATACAATCACTACATTACAGAACTATATCTCGTAATATTTTTAGTAAGTCCATTTAAGCACTTTTTATTAATTCATTCTGTTAAAAAATGTTATATAAGAGTCATGTCTTGAATTCACAGATTCAGTTTCAAGGAAATCTCTCATCAGAGGTGTCAAGCCTAACATCTGTAACCATATATCAGAATATGCTTAAATTTTATTAATATTAACCCAAATTCACTTGGTTTATTTTAAATTATGAAAGATAAAGCATACAACTATTAAATATTTATATTATTTATAATTAGCAAGCATTCTGAATAAATAGAGGTTATAATCAATTTTTTTTACCAACAATTGATGAAGTTGATTTGATTTCCATGCAACCAGTTCAGTGATCCTTGTATTATCATAATTTAGAATTTGCTATTATTTTATTTAAATGATAAGCTAATAGAAGGCATTTGAATAAACTCATTCACGATAATAGTGAATACATATGCTGTGTGTATATATTTTTATTTGTACTTGAATTTTTAAATAGACATTGGATGTTTACTTTTTATTTTTATACTTTTGTTTTATATTTTTATTATTCAATTATGATATGCCTATGTGTGTCAATATCAATTTGATAATTAAAATATAAAATAATTAACATCACACATGCAAAAAAATAGCCAATAAAGAATTTTATATATCTATGTATATATAATAATTATTACTCCTTAAAAAAGATTAAATATTAAATTTATATAATGCATTTCTAATTGGAAAAGTCAATTGCATTATTTAAAATGCATTTTTTTTGTAAATGAGATGTAAAATAGCTTCTCTTTATGAGAAATCAGAGGTTTCGGTGCAAAGAATATTATATAATTAGAAATTCTTTTAGCAAAGTTCATCCATTTTTTTTTCCCATCCTGTTACTTCTTTCAAATCTATCTGTTATAAAATTATTCTGGCAATCATGATATATTTCTTACTTTTTTCCATTGTTTCATTTTAATAAAATTTGTTCATTAGTTCAGTTATCCTATTTTTATATTCACCATTCTCATTATAAAAACCTCTGCCATGAAAAATGTCTATCTCTTTTTTATGTTTTTTTCTCTCCACTTCTCATACAATTTAATGCGTCTGTTTTCATTCCACAAATAATTGTAAAATATCCTTCATTCTATTTCCACATACCTATATTTTAAATTTTTATCCAATTTTCATGTTTTCTTGGTATGCAAAGCTAGTCTCTACCCCAAATATTAATGTCTTCTAGTGCTATCATATATCTTTTTATCCTGCAAGGAATTTTTTTTTATATATATTTTTTTATAATTTGTTATTTTTTACTTAGTTCAATCTGACTTCTTTAGTGTTAATTTATTTTGTTAAACCATTACATAATACTATAATAGAAATAAATAAAAAATTAAACTAGTTAAAAAAAAAAAAAAGAACAAAAATGGAATGTACAAGCTAGCACAAAAATATGAAAATATAAATAATAACTACATAAAATATACAAAGTTCAATGCATCCACATTACATCATTACAAACAACATACAGTAGTATGCTTGAATAATGAATAAATGCTCAACAGTAGTGCTTATTAAATCTAATGCTATCTTATCTAGTATTTATTGATTATTCAGGCTTATTACAGGTAACAGAATTATAGTAAATAAACAGTTTGTTTCTGAACAGTGTTGTGTAAATTGGTGAGGGGGGGGGTTGTTCATCACAAATAAGTTAAAAAAATCTTCCATATTAATGTACACAAAAACAGGACATATCAAAAATAAATCGAAATAAATTAAAATTAAACAATTAAAAATTAAAGTAATTGTAATACATAGGTAAAAATGTTAATAAGTATTTATTTCTGTGTTTTATAAATAATATATGCATTCTAATGATATAAAAGCTCACTAAAGTTTATGATGTAGTTTAAAATTGAGAAGCTGGAATTATTTATATAAAGGAAGTGGTGATCAAGTACTTAATTATCACTTCATTGTAGCATTCTATTACCTAGTTCATTACCTGCCTTCAGATAGAAACTTAACATAATAAATATATACATAAAACAGATAAAACACAAATATTAAAAATTAAAATTGTTAATGTTTTTAAAATAAATGAAATATAAATTAGAGGGAGGTGAAGCTTAATAACTTGCTAATTAAAAACACTTGTTTTCATTTAATTGTTATTTCATAAAAGGCATAATTTCAATTATACACATTAATATCTTCCTTTATGCATGCACTCTTTCAAATTTCTCTACATAATTAATTAATAAACGACCATAGCTGTATATATTTATGGAAAGTGACAGATATGTGTTATTATTTTTAATCTGACAAAAAAACTTCTAGACTATTTAAATATAAAAGAGTACCCCCCCCCCTTTAGCATCTTTGAATTATATTGTAAAAAGAAGAGTTGTCATGGGCAAAACAGTAAATACTCAAACATTGCCAAAAGCTGCATGTTAGACACCCTGATTTAAAGTATATGTAGACTTTAATAATTTAAATGGGCTACAAGCTGATTATGTGAAAGGAAATTTTATATTTGTGAAATAGAAAAAATAAATAAATAAATTGTTTATTAGAATCATATTTAATCAGTCATACTTTTATTGTCTTTCAACATATTTTTTGTTCATATTCTGGCAATCTTCTACTCATTAAAATTTTAATTATTTAATTTTTAATCAGTATAATTAACTTTTCAAGCATTTGAAGGTCTTATGTGCAATCCTTTTTGAAAATATTCTGTGAAAAGCTTATAAGGTTTGTTTATGTAAATGTCTTTGTAACAGTGTGATAATTTGCTATCTTTGATATTATCTATCATATCAAAACAATGTGTTAAATAATGTAGCAAATATGTTAAATATCTTTACTCTTATTAAACTATTAGCCATGTTGTATAGAAAAAAGATCACTTCATTATGTATAACCTCCAGATTTGATGATGATTTAGCATGTGTTCTATTATAATCATATTTTATTACAGGATAGCGTTCTGCTACATTTTTCATAGGAAATAATTACCATATACAATGACAATATCCATTTGTACAAAATATGATAACAAGAGAATTTTCGTAAAGTATATACTTCTTCCATCAATCAAATCATTTTCAATTGCACAAGAATAACTTGTGTTGGAAAATTTCAAGGAATACTCCAAATTAAGACTTATTTATTGCAATTGGAAAAGTTCTCAAACGTATCTATCTTTTTAAAAAAAAAATTAAGATTGGTTGATTGGTATTTCAAATCACACTTTGATCATTTGTGTTCGAAAATATTAATGAAGATTACAAGTCAAAACATTTTTATCGCATTTGTTATTACTCCTTGTAATTACATTTTTCACTGTATGCTGTATTTTAATTGCTTATTATTTTATTTTAATTTCTTATTGATTATTCTTTTACTTAGCCTGTTGGTAAGGGGTAACTTCAATGCATACTCAATCAGCATTTGTCTTTATAGCTATCTTATTCATAATTTTTTTTATTCACTTTTCTGTATTAAATAAAAATTATATACAGAGATGAGAAATTTAATAAAATCTTTATGCTTGAATGCATATTTCTTTTATTCAATTATTCAATTCCATAACAATCTTTTGGCCTTTAAATAGTTAACTAAGTCAAAAGCAAAGCAATGCTTACAAGATTTACAAATAACTAAATGGTGAGGATTTGAGCAGTTTTCATTTCTGTTTTGCTAATTATTTAAGAATAACTAGGTATCCATTTACTAATAAATACTGAATGATTAGTTACTGGTTAATTACCTAAACAAGAATAAGACTTAAGTCTCACTAGAAAGTGGAAAAATTTTCATGATGTATCTGATCTATACATTTTATTGATCTATACATTTGAACTCAGTTTTAGCATGGCAGGCAGATATGTACTTTGCATTACAAGATCTTTCTTAGCCTGATTTTGAAATCTATGTTTTTAAAATCAGATAGTAAATAAAATTACTTGCAATAAAATTGTTTCCAGGTTTTTTTTTTAAAGCAAAGTTTATTGTTTTGATGTATTAATTTTACTAGTAATATATAAAATTTGCAGGCATAATCTAAAATGATTATCAGTAAAATATTATCTTTTAATAATTTTCTGCTATTAGCTATAAAAAACACACAAATTCATCTACACATATATTTTCTAGGATAATATTTTAAGTGTAATTTTAAAAGTCCTTTATTTAGAGGGCCGGCATCAAGCATTTTGCCATTTTTGATAATGTTTTAAATGTTATGATATTAATCTAGAGTTCAATATGTCTAATAATAAATTCTAAATAATATTAGCTAATGAAAATTCCTAAGTTAATGGATACTGATTATAAAGTATATGTTTTATAGAGACAGTAAAAAATAATGTTATTACTACTATTAATTAAAATGTTCATTTGTAATATTCTGCCCCTAATAGATTTTTTTTTAAAATCATACATATTAGAATGTTAAAATTATTTTAAAAGCTAAGTCATAACACCTGTATATATAAAAAAAGATCATTATATAACTAACTATGTTTGTGTATTTATATTTCTTTAATTAATTGGTTTACTCTTAATTAATTATCTTATTATGATTTTGTTCATTTTGTCTCATTGCCAAAAATATAAAAAAGGCACATTTTCATAAATATATTCATCAATAAATGTTTAAAAAACTGTTTATATAATAGACCAACTCAGAAACAATAATGGAAACACATTTGATATTCACACTAATAATTAAACATAACTATTATCTCCTTTCTGTCATTTGATTTCACCTATGTGTTATAATAAAGATAATAAATGAATGACAAATTTGTGGCAAAATGTGAATATATTGTTAGACTAATAAAAGATTCTTGATTTTAAGTATTGTTTAATAAATTCTGATACTATTAATTCATATCTATATAAAATATACACAATAATTAATTAAAAAGACCATTAAACATTATATGATCACCATCTCATACTAGCACATAATTGTTGTAAACAAAAGCAAAACTACTGTATGGAGAGTTTTGCTTTCGTTTAAAAAGACCATAAGAAATTTTCTATTTCTTTTAATTTAAAAAGATGCTAGATTTCTATTTACATATAAAAAGAACTATAATTCACAGTTGGCTATTGTTTCAATTTGTATTTAAATATATAATAAAAGCCAGAGTATAGTTCCTAGTCTGTTATATGTACTTTTAAGAGAAGAATTCCTGGATTAGATTCCATGATTATGTTTCTGCTGCTTTCATGTTTTATAAAGCTTATCATGCAAAAGTTTTCCCCCAAAAATAATATATAATTTTTAAAATGTCAATTGTAATTCTGTTATATTCTTTAGAATCTAAAAAAATCAGACCAGTCAAACTAAGTGGGGAAGACAAGGTAAGACATTGAGAATTCTCATCTTTCTAACTTAATCAAAACACATTTATCAATTCCTCCTTTTAATCTTTTTTTTTCTGATAAATTATTATTTCTGCTTTTTAAATTCACAAAGAATTCTAATTTATTTAATTAAAAAATATCAATTATTTATATTAAATGAATAATTAAAAATTAGTCTAAAAATAATTTTGATTTAAATATTTACTCCAATGTATTTAGCAATAACCCTTCATTATTTTACTTGATTATGATTTTTATTATATGAAAATTAAGGTCATTCTGAAGTCTAGTTTCAACTGAGAAAGAATAAATGACTTTTATAATCAATTTTTCATATAATTTAGTCCAAATTTGGCACCCTGTGCAAATGTCCATGGCACAGTCGTTAGAGGAAGTATTGGGTCCTGCAGCTGTTGATTTTTAATTGAAGTAAAAAATATTTCTAATTTGTTGCATTTATAAACATTATTGTTATATATTAGGTTTTAATTAAAAAATAATTGCTTTGTGAGTGGGTGGTAGTATTGTTGGCAGCGTGGCTGATTCTAAAACTCATGATGCATGGATTGCAGCTCCCTCTATCACTTCCAATGTTCAAACTTCTACAGTCTAGCAATAAACTATTGGTTTATTTAATTTATTGATCTATTAAGAACTGAAATATTCAGTTTTTGCTATATATTTTATAAGTTTTTATATAAATTGCAAATTTTTATTTTGTGTCTTTGATTTGTTTTTATTTTATCTTCTGTAATTTTTCTTATGGACTGGAGAGTTAAGATTTTTTTGGATTGAATCTTTTTAGTCTTGGAAGATTGCATAATTTCCTGAGCAATTAATCTTTCAATTATCATTATTTTCCTATCAGCATTTATTACACTTTAAGTTATTATTTAAATTAATACAGTTTCGTCTCAAATTCTAATTTATAGACTTAACTGCATTAATTTGAACTAATGAATCAGCAGTTAGAATGTTTTATTGCATCAAAAAGTTTCTGAATTGATCCCCAACAAAATCAATAAGGAAAAAAAGTGGAAAGAATAAAATAATATCAATGTCTGGTCAAATAAGATGGAACTGTTTCTTTGCAATATACTCGAACCTCTAGTTTCTTAAGTGTTACTTATCTCATGAGTAATTAACTAATATTAACTATATTAAGATTATTTAACTTTTTTATTATTATTTTAGCAATTTAGCTATTCTATTTAGCATAAGCTGTTTTAAATATTCTATGATTCTAGAAGTATGTTTATTCATTTTATCTGGGTGGACAGCTCTATCTATATATCATTATAATACTAACTCTTGTTTATGATATTTGATTCCAATATGGGGTGTGGTTTTAAGCCAATAAACATCACTTGACCACCATCTCTTATGCTTGCGTATAACTGTTGTTAAAACAGGCAAAACTCACTATACGTATGCCACACACAGCAAGCTAGAGTAATCAATGGATGCCAGAAGGCTTGTGCATAAAATCCCCATCTAGTGCCTACTCATCCAATATCCCCAGACTAGTTTCTGGCTTATGGCCATCATCAGTGAGGAGCCTTAGATCTGAGAGCACTGCATCTCGATCTTAGGATCTAATGCAACCTTTCTGGCATCCATTGATTACTCTAGCTTGCTGTGTGTGGCATACGTATAGTGAGTTTTGCCTGTTTTAACTGGGGTGTGGTTGTTGAAATTCATATATATATATATAGTAGCAACCCATCTGTTTTAAGACATAGTTCACATGATAACAGACTAAGCTTAATAAGTCAATAGTATCTACAATTTGTTGTCATTGCAAATTGTATAGATAAAAGATACATTCTAACTTTCGATCCTGGTCTAAAATCATTAAATAGGCAAAGAATTTATGACACATGGCTATAACAGATTAAAATTTTATCTGCCAGAAATTTAAATAACCCCCATTCATCAGGAAAAGCTAACCTGCTTTAATAATTGTTTTTACAATCTTTCAAACAAACTCCTATTCAATATTTTAGATATAATAAATCATAAATTGCCAAATAGCTAGGTGATTTCTAAATGCAATTCATATGATAAGAGCCAAAGCTTAATAAACTAATAAAATTTATAATCTGTTGCCAAGGTAACATCTATAGATAATGGATGAATTCCATTTTTTATTCTAATCTGTGTTTTAAATAGACAAAAAATGATAATGCATGAGTATGATATATAAAGATATTTATCTGCCTAAAAGTCAAGTAAGGCTCATTCAGCCTGAAAAGACAAATCACTCTCTCTTTTTATACATATATGAAGAGAAAGAGAGAGAGAGAGAGAGAGAGAGAAAATAGCTAGTATTCCTAAAGTAATAATAAAAAGTTAAATAATCTTAATATAGTTATTAGTATTAGAATACAGGCATTCTTCATATACCTGGAGCTTAATCATTGACATCAGCATGGAATTTGGGCATTCAGTCATCAGATTTTCAATTGTATGGCTGGCTGAAAAGTTGGAGGTTGGAGTAGATTGAAGCCTGTCCATTAAAATATGAAGATGTGCTATCTTAATATAAACTGAGCACTGATTATATATATGTGTGGGAGATGATGATCTGGACCAACTGATGAGTGCTGGTTCAGCATGAAATATGGACACTGGTGATTATTTATATTTTCTACATGTATGTGGCCATGTGTATCAGTGGTATAAGATATTGTGGATAGTTGAAGGGTGCTTGAAAGTCTGTGTTCAAATCCTATATATTTTTAATAGTATTAGTTAATTAGTTATAGGGCAAGTAATACTTAAGAACCTAGAGGCTAGAGTATACTGCAAAGAAACAGTTTCAATTTATTTGACCAGACATTGATATTATTCTTTCCACTTTTTTTTTCTCATTTGACTTTGTTGGGGATGAATTCAGAAACTTTATACATGCAATTAAAAAAATTGAGAGACTCAGAAGGATTTGAACCAACCTTCATGTACAAATTGCCTATGACAGAATAGCTCAGTTGATTGCCATAAATATTCATTATGTTGAGAATCTAAAGGTGTAAGTTTGATTCCTATGATAAATTGTCACTCGTCAGGCCAACAACACATGAAGAAGAGTGGAGAATAATACTAATTGAAACATTGTGCAATTATTTGTGTGTTATTACTAATAAGTTGTTTGTATTTGAAATGTTTAAATAAAGTTTAAATTTTTCTATACATTCAACCCTTTATTAATAGATAATGGAAGTAGTCCAACATATTATCAAATACTAGGTATGTGTTTGCATGGTAGTTATATTTGAAAATATATACACACATATGGGTACATATTGCATATGCATTTAGAGAACTAAAAATTAAAGTGAATAAAATTAAAATTTATTTTTTATTCTAATATTTTTATTTATTTTTAAATATGGACAATTAAAACGCAGATATAAATGAATTTTTTCATATTAA
Source organism: Epiperipatus broadwayi (assembly GCA_028023455.1). Classification (NCBI taxonomy): domain Eukaryota; kingdom Metazoa; phylum Onychophora; class Udeonychophora; order Euonychophora; family Peripatidae; genus Epiperipatus; species Epiperipatus broadwayi. The sequence continues at coordinate 1,673,128 of JAQFVV010012429.1, read as the reverse complement.
TAGTTCATATAAATACTTTAGAGTCAGATTTTAACATATATCATATGTGCCTTGAATGTTTATAATAGTCAAATATCTTTATTTGCCGATAGAGGGACCTTTCAAATCTCTACACAAAGTCTGTCTCTAAAGTATTTATATATACTTCCTATGTGCTTAATAAATAATTACGACTTTACAGTAATAGTTTATGTATTTTTTTTCTTCTAAAAACTACTCAATTAATTAAAAGTTATAGTTCAAATAATTATGAGAATTGTTGTCTTCCTTTCTTAAAAAAAAAAAAAATTCTGTATGCAATTTTTATGCTTGAAATTTTAAATGGAAACTATAATTAACTTTTTCAAAAATAAGTATATTAAATACATTTACTGACACAAATGTATCTTAATTTTAAGTACATTTTAAGGATGGGACACAATAAAATACATTATTTGTAACTGTTAGTATAGTTATCTGATATAAAGAAAAAAAAGTATACAGTGAGAATAAAAAAAATACTATTATATCAGTAATAGATTATTTACCGATTGTATATAAATTATATAAACATTTTATTATAACATTTATTACTATGCAAATATGATAAAATCACAAAATTTTGTAATCATACTTTCATATTAAAGAAATTAAAAAGTAAACTTATTTTCACTTTTTATATATAAATTTATAAAGTTTTTCTGAAAAACTACCCGGTCCTGATTTAATATGCACTGACCGCCATTTTGAATTCTAAGGACCACCCAAAAATGCTGACCCTTCTAAGCGATAAATGACATCGAATAATCCACATGGGTCGCTTGGATGTGTCAGCAGTGGTATTTGGGCAGCCCTTAGACTTCAAAATGGCAATGAGTGGACTCTAAATACTAAATGTTTATAAATTCTAAAATACGAATGTTGTTAAATAATGATGGTGCAAAGTGCCAGAGTATGGAGGGAGAAGGAAGGAAGGATGGCTTGCCTGATATGAAGTATTGTCCAAAAGATGCAGAAGCCTGATCAAACCAAGCTTATAATTTCCAAATACTAAACGATTATGACTTCTAAAATATGAATGTTATTAAATAAGTTACGTTATTTCAATGTGGTTATTTGTTACTTCCATTTCATATTATGACCACATGTGGATTAGTCAATGTCATTTATTGGTTGGATGTGTCAGTGGTGGTTTGGGCTGGTCTTTAGATTTCAAAATGGCCATGAGCACAAACTAAATTGACACCAACTACCCTGAAAGAAATATAAATAAGTAAAATTAAGAAAAAATAGCATAAACAATTTGTAGAGAATGTGTCTGTTTATAAATTTGCATATAATAAGGAAGACACTAAGTAATTGCATAAATATCAGGTAGGGCAAGAGATTGAAGTCTTGAGTTTATTTTTTTTTTTAAAGAAAAGGTTTTTTTTTTTTTTAGAAATCATAATGTGATGAAGATAAAAGTTGTGGCTATGAAATCTGAGGAGCAATTTCTTTCATTGTTACTGATAAGTGTGTTTAATGACAATATGTTATCATGTTATGGTGGTCATTATACTTCTGTAATTCTTCTAACTGAATGCAGTGAAATAGAATGTGGTTTGAGAATTTTTAATATTGATTACATAATGAACACATAATGTTAAAAGCCTTTTCTTAATTGATAAGAAGACATTGATAGAATTGATTTTTTTTAATCAGAAAATTCAAATATTTTTATTCAAGGCACTAATGTTTGAACTTTTTCATGATGATGTAATGATTGAGATGAAGCATTCCATTATTTAATTGTATTAGAAAAAAAGAGATCTTATGTTTGTATGTGGTACTATGGACTTTAATGTGGCTGTGAGAAATTTATGTGGAGGAGATATATATCTGTAGGAGAAGGTAGTTAAAACAGTCGATTTCTGGAAAGTTTTTGCATGAAAACAATAAATTAAATTTTTGTGGATGAAATATATAAATAAAATGCAGCAATAGTCTTTTGAATTTAATGTGTTGCGGCATTTTCCTAGTTGAGATAGCAACAAAAAAGGAATTCACTTTTTTAGCAAAAGAGTTAAATTATAATGAGAATTATTATCATCTGGCATTCATAAATGAGTATGACCATTCCAATTTCAAAAATAAATAAATTATATATTAGAAGTGAATTTTGTAATCATGAATATATTATATATAAAATATGCTGCTTCATTTTTATTTCTTTGATGCTGGCTTCTGCAGCAAACTTTTTTTCTGAAAAATTTCAACATCTTGCTTAATTATAGCTTTCCATGGTATTTATTTTCAGCCATTAACTTCCCAGTGATAGGAAAACTTTATAGTAAACATTCAGCAAATTGAAGAATGCATTGATTGATCTAATGATTTTGCCATTGTAGTTTTAGAATTTAATGAGCATCCTTAAATGAAAATTGTTAGGGGTTAAAATACCTTTTTTATATAATGAATTGGGCCAAATAACTTATATACAACTAATTTAGGTGTATATCACTGGAATAATGCCCGTGTTGCACTTCACCAGTTCACATTCTCAAATTATGAACATCCGAGCTAATAGTTGCTGAATATTTGTCTCCCACCACTAGCTGATAAAAGACTTGTGGATTTTTAACATTAGTCACCAAATTGAAGTTTTTCTGTATTGCATTCAAACATTAAATACATTCTGTAGTTGCACAATTAGTAGCATTATTGTTTAAATTAAAAATTTCGTCATCAAACCTGTATTGCATTTTGACATCTGCTTTAGAAGTTATCAATAAACAGTTCCAAAAATTATTATCATAACTGAAAACAAAGTCATAGGCAATAATCATTCTTGTTTAGCATCTTTTATTATTTTAAATACTTCTATTATTAGAATGTCTATGATACGAATAAGCATTGGTGGGCAACTTAACTAAATTAAATTAATATCATAGACCTGTTTGATTAAGAGTCCAATGATTGGATTCATGTATAGATCACTTTTTTATTCCTGGTTTTTTTTTGCCTGACAATGAAGGTCATGTTTATAGTTTTTCTTGTTTCTCTAGATAACTATCCACCTATGACTTGAAGCAATCTATTCAACAAAATCTTTAAAAGGGTCTTGTATAATAGATGATAAGGATATTCTATGATAATTCCTGCAATCTTGGTTAGCCTATAGTTTAGAACAATAGAAACATTTTAAAGATCATATGACACACCTGGTATGATTTGAGATATTTCTAAAAGTTTTCGTTAGCGTTATAGTTAATATCCATTACCATACTTTAAAAACTTCTCCAGATATCTGATTGGTATTAGTAGTTTTTATTTTAAGATTATAAAGAGCTGTACAAATAAATAGGAATATATTATATTAAAAATGTAGTAAGGATTTTGATGAAAATAAGTTTGTTGTTCATTGATCCTTTAGCATGATTAGAAAAATGTATATTTGGAAAAGCGTTAATTTTTTTTTTTATGAATGGTCATAGATGTTTTTGAATATTAGTGATTTTGGAGGTTAAGTGAAAAGGAAATTTAGGAATTTAAATAGATAGTCAACAAAAAATGGAAGAAATTGTTTCATCAGACACAATTCCCTACTTGGAGGATTTGTTTATATTATTTTTTTTATCACAATAGACAAGAATAGTGAGTAGTTTAGACATCAGCTTTTTAAAAGAAAGAATTATAGTGAGATCATTCATGTAAAAAATATTTTTGGATTCGTTGGAGAATGGAATTAACATTTGATAATCTAGTTTGGATCAATAGTAGTTGATCTAGGATATATAAAGAAGAGAGCTCCATGATTATTGAGAAATAAAATCATGGTAGAATTCTTGATAATAGGTATTCATAATTAGGTTCAGGACAACAATGGTGATGTTATGGAAAATGAATAAATTTGGGGGTGAATACTGCATCAAAGACTGAAGAGATATTTCTATGGAAAGAAATGAGTGCAGTTGTGTCAGTCATTGTTTTGAATGGAGAAATCAATCAGTAGTTTCATATAAAAATATATTTGTTTAGGCATTTAAACAAAGCTCTATACATTGTTTTATTATTGCATGTTTATTAAAAAAATGTGCATCTGTGATATTTATATGAATTTTGTTTTGTTTTATTTTTTTATGAAAGAGTCCTGTAAAATAGCTTTTAATGCCATCAATACATTTTAATAGCACTTGTATGAAGAAAAGGCATTTCTAGAAGTGCATAACTATAAATCAATTAACTTATAGAGAAAAGAGTTTTAATGGTTAAATTAAGCATTGCTTAGTGCTCGGCTTTCATGTTAATAAAATTTAGAGTTATATTTTGTTAGCATTTATGACTGGGAGCATTTTTATATCTTCAATTTGAAATTGCAAACACTCTTTGATGATCATAGTCTTTAAATAAATATATTAATGATGCCTTAATTCATATGTTTGAAGAATAAAAAGTGAAATAGTTTTAAAAAGTATAAATAATATAAAAGTTAAATTATTCTTTAAATAGCCCACTTCTGGGCAAAACAATAAAAATAAGTAAACAAATAATTTATTGTTTGGGAGTTCATAAAAAGACCAAGTATTGGAAATAACAGAACTGGAATCGTAAGCTTTAAAATCTATTTTACTTTAAACTGTTACAGACTTTTATTCACCAGGCTAGCCAAATTGCCGACGGTGAAGGTTTGCAATTTTCCATTCTTATTTTATTCTTTAGATCAGAATAGCTAGATGAATTGATATGGATATGATGCCTTCCATCCTCAAATTTTAAATCTGTTCTTAATCTGAAAAATTTCCATATTTCATAAAGCACAGATTTAAATCCTGGATCATGAGCATGGATGGCTGATATGCTAATCACTACATCATTAAACTTCATTTATATCTGTAAGAAACTGTAGACATTTTAAAGTTTACTAAAAAATGATAAAATTATAACTACTTTAAGATTAGTAAACAGGCAAAAACTCTCGTATAATAGTGCCACCTTGTGTTAACCAGGGTAATCAATGGATGCCAGAAGGCTTGTGCATAAAATCCCTATCTAGTGCCAACTCATCCAATATCCCCAGACTAGTTTTTGGCTTGTGGCCTTCTGGCATCCATTGATTACTCTGGTTAGCATAAGGTGGCACTACTATATAGAGAGTTTTTGCCTGTTTACTAACAGTTATGTGCTAGCATGAGATGGTGATCATGTGATTCATTAAGATTAGTTGGTTTATTTCTTTTACAAGTTAATAAAAAAAATTTTAATTTTTAAATCATAAATTTGAAAATTGTAAAAGATGATAAAATATTCTCAACCATATATTATTGATCATGTTATAAAGTATCATGTTTTTTTATATAATTTTTGCTTTATTCATAGATATGGATTTTGAAAAGTTACCTTTTGCTGAATCCTTATCCCCAAACTATCTTAATGAAAACTTTCTAAGCTTGAATTTTGGTAAGTTGTAGTTCTCCCCCTTCTTCTGCTTATATTTCTGCACACATTTATATAAATTTTTGCACACAAAAAATAATAAATTGAAAGATTTTATCATAGATATTTTTTGTTTTTTCGATATCAGAAGTTTTTTTTATGTGTGAAACTATATTAATTGATTGAGATTATTTATAGGATATTAATAATATTTACATTGGATTCAGTTGCATTAGATAGAATAAACAGCCATTACACACAGATAGGAAGAGAAAGAAGTGATTACTCTTATTTTTCTAGAAATTGATTTAAAACCATAGTGAGAGATTAACTAATTCTAAACTAAGATAAATATCATTATAACTATGGTTCTGAAGACTCCTGTCTCATTGAAAATTGTTTTTGTCTTTTTTTTTTATTTTATACAATTTGTGAAATTTTTTTTAAAATATGAACTGTGATGGCAGCTATGCTTGAAGTTTTTAGATAATTGATAGTCTGCTTTTTTAGATTTATCACTAAATCGATATATGGTCATAAAAATTTGATTAAAACTCTGTGCAAACCAATCTGGATAAGATTACAACTTTCAAAATAGATGAGCAAGACATAGATCCAAATCAGCATTTGGTCTGTGAAAATCTGACAATCTGTAACCTTTTATAGTCTGATCTAAATTATGACATCTGCCATTATGTGCAAAGAATATAATTTGTGTAGCATTAACATTTTAATAAAAAAAATACATAATTTATATTACATTATTTGTATTGTACGTATTAAAAATGTAATAAAGTTTTAATATTGTATATTTTGTTCAATTTTAATTATGAATTGTAATATAAGTTAAAATATTAACATTGGGGTCAAATGTAAACATCTATTCGTATTGACCCCCCGCCAGCATTTCGACACTTAAGCCAAAATAATAGTTTATCATATGTGTTTAATGTAAAAAAGCAAAATGAAAAAGTTTTGCAATTCTATGTAAACAGCAATTTTGTAAATCAAGTGAACAAGAATTAATACACTTTTACTTTTAATTAAAAAAAATGTTTGAAGAACTAACAGTCAACATTTTTATAAACAGAGAAAGCAATAATTTACATTTTATTTTCAGAAATGAATGCAGAGATGTACAATAAAACTTTCCAAATTTTTACAGTTCATTTCTATGATATTATTAATTTCTTTAATTGTTGAAAAATAATTAATGTAAAGAGACTTAACAGCCAAGACTTTCAGATTTATGATATTCAATCTGTGTAAGTCAGCATAATCAAATAAATCAAGATAAACAAATAGATTTAAATATTAATGATATTTTAATAAATTGATTTTTGATAATATAAAAATAATAGCATAAAACAAAATAATACAATATCACTAATTTTACATATATAAGTAAATAATTGAATTATTTATTACTCAGGAGTTCATGAGAAGTTGAAGCATCGGAAGTAACAGTGAAGCTGTTGTCCGTAGATCTTGGCTCCAGAGTCAACCGTTCTACCACTTCACAAAATCACACTAGGCCATTAATTTGGCTATTTCTTTTCACAGCCATATTAAAACAGGGTATTACTCCAACAGCAGAAATTTGAATTATTACTTAAGACTTATTTAAATTCTAACAAATTTATATCAATGAAATAGATTTGATTGCTTTATGATAGTTTTGATTATTTTTATTCACAGTTTATTGAAATTAGAATTAATTTGATTTGTTGTGCAAAGTATTCTTGAATAAACATTATCAATTTTTTTTTTTGATAAATGGATTTTAGCTGATCTGCTATACATTAAAACCACCTAAATAAATAAACTATTTTCAATATTGTATTAAAAATTATCATTTCATTATTCAATCATCTACAAACTTGATTTATTTTCTGGAATAGTCTCTAATATTGAAATGTAAAAACAAACTATTGTAATCTTATAACAGCCCAAAGTGAGATTTTTAATAATTTGGCTGGTGTACAATGTTATATAAAATGGTGAAGTTAGATATGTGTCTGCTATTTACATTATATAATACAGTTATAATTTTTAATTAAATTTAACATTCAGAAAATGCATTACCAAATATTTATTCTGTTTGGTTTTATTTTAATATGAAATAACCAACTTTTAATGATGCATATTTTACAGTTTTTGATATAGATATTTATTGAGATGGTTATGTGATTCATGGCATACAACAACATAGTAGTATGTATGCACACACACACACACATATATATATAAAGTTTATATATATTGTTTGAATCATAAAGACTAAACAGAGTTGAAGACTAGTAATTATTTTGTCTATTTGCAATCTGAGACATGTCGCACTGGCAATCACAATAAGATGGTAATCTACTGATCTTGTTATGCTTTATATATTTCAAAGCACTGATATTTCACAGACTTATGAAAACACATGAAAAAAAAAATCAATTCTGAAAATAAATATATGCTACAGCTATCATTTAAATACTGTATGAAAGGGGAAAAAAATCTTCCAAAGTTTAAAAAAAAAACAATAAAGAGAATTTCATACAACAACTAGAAGTAAATAGTTATCTGAATAAAATTAAAACCATTGAATAAGAAATTAATTAATGGGCAGAAGGGTATGAAAAGTCTTTATAAAGTTTGTAAGTGGACAGAAGCTAAAAACAAAAGAACTTTTAAGCTTCGGCTGTTTGTTGATGGTACCGCAGTGTCACCTGGTGGCGATCGAGCACATACTCCCCAACTACCATATGATTATATATGCATTATGTAAACCACTTACTTATTTTTATCTGTAAATTTTAATTAAAACTATATTAAATCATTATTACTTTATTTTTTTCAGTCTAATTCTATTTTTATTATTATTTTTACTTTAAATGATCAATAAATTTACTAATCATTATTTTAAGTTATTCCAATGAAGTTATTTAATAATAGAATAGTTTAAGTATAGTGTATATTTTTTTAATCACAACTCTTCTGACCCAAAGCTATCTTCAGTCTAATAGAAAGTATATGTTTATATGTGCATGGATATCTCTATAGTTCTCTGTAGAGCTATTTAGATGGTGCTAAGTTAAGGAAGATATCCTTTAAAGTCCACTCCATTTATAGAATGTATGATAACTAGTTCATTGTTAGCCAATACGCACAGGATATTTGATGGTTCTTAGAATTAATGATCAGCATTGATATAATGATATCAGCTTTTTTTTTTTGATATGGTTTTTTTTTGTAGTTATTTTAGTATTTATGAATATGCTCTTTTATAGAATTATGCCCCAAGTTTGGCATCGGTTTGATTATGATTAGCCTATGATTTTATATTGTGCTTATCTTAAATTCATTCACAGAGGATGACTGTTGAATGTTGATAATATTTGCTGGTGATATTATATTTTATTACTTATATTAGCTTCTGATGCGGATGTTTTGTTCATTTACTGTGTTCATATTTATTGACTGATGCTATGTTTTTTAGGTTTTATCACTTATATATTTAATTAGATTTGACCTACTGATTTTGCCTTGTTATTCACTAAAATATTGATTTTATTTGCATCCACCCCTTGGTGCCCCATTATTATGTATTGTTACCATGTAAACATTAATATATTTAGATTTAAGAATGAATATAAAGATGAAAATACTCTGAAAATACACAAAAAGAAAAAAGAAATATTTAGGTTGAAATAAGATGATGAGATTAAAAGTTGTGATATAGCATTATAGGTAAACTTTCAATTTGTTGAAACAAAGAAGAAAGGTTTTCACACAGCACTGTCTTTAATAGTTGCATCTGATGATCAAGTTTGTTTATGAAAAGCAAATTTAGATGTTTTTTGCTTATTAAGATCTTAAATATATTTATTTTGACTTATATTTAGCAATATTATAATGATATATAAGATTTGCTTGTTACTCATATATTTAAAATATTAAAATGTGAATTACATTTTTATACATGCTGTATGATTTACACATAAGTAAAAAATAAAATAATCTTTAATAGAACTTTTCAGGATAAAACTATGTTAAGATTCATTCTAAAATATGGGTGGAGAACCTTTTTTTTTGCCAAGGCCCATTTGAATATTTATAATATTTGTGGGCCATACAAATTATTAACTTAAAAATTATCTTATTTGATCAAAAATTTAATTAATTTACCTCTAATCATTAGGGATGGACAACCTTTTCAACTGGAAGGCCAATTTTAACTTTTCCCTTTTTAAATAAGGGCCATAATGTTTTGTGAATTAAAAATAAAGTAACATCATTATTATTAATGACTGTTTCATATTTAGTGATAATTTTTCCAATTCATCTTATATCTATTCATCTTGACCTATTTATATTCACAAAATTTCTTTTTATGTTCTGGAAAGGATAATTAAATGCATCTGGGATACAAACTTTTATAAATGCCCCATCAGAAAATAATTTTGAAATTTTTCCTTTGGCTTTTTTTTTTTTTTAAATAATGCAACTTGCTTTTATAAAATTTTTTGACTTGTTTGTGGTTTTTATGAAATATATGAGACACTTGATGAAGCTCATTTTCAAGTTTCTTATTTTAATATTTCTTTCTTTCTCAACAGTTCTTTAATTTAAATACTTTCCAGACATATTAGACATACTGTTTCTTTCTATAAAAAAAATATGCATCAGTACATTTTTTTTTTCAGAAATGCATGATTTTTTTGAAACACATGGTTTTCTGTTATTTTTTCTTATTTTACTCAGTGTAGCCATCCTAAATTTGAATTTTTTGTTAAAAAAAACAAATAAAATGCCTTTAGTGCAAATTAAATCTGTAATCAGACAGACCACACATTATATATAATTTAATGGAATATTGCACCTCTAATAAAATGAACTAGAACTATTATATTATAAAGGTTGGAGAGACAAAAAGTTGTAGTTGATAAAATATTTTGTGTAATTCTTAATTCAAGGATATTGCACTATACACATGTTTTATATACTTTTTGTAATTGTCCATGGGCTATATTGAGAGCTTCTGAAGGCCAGAGAGGTCCCTCCCCCTATCTTAGACAAATAATAAAAGGCAAACTAATTACCTGATTAATCAAATTAAAGTGTTTACAGTTTATCCTCTATTTAAAAAATAACCGGTAAGGCTTGCTTGGGATCTGAAAAAATTTCCAAGATTCATCTTTATTGGAACACTAAATACCATACTTAATTTTTATATATTCTATTCACACTTGTTGCAAACAATAGGGTAGTTTTTCTTTCTCTTTCAATAATATTTTAAATATATTGTTAATACTTTTTGTCTTAATATTTTTTTGTATCTGATATTAAGACCGTTTTACTAATTTTTTTTTCAAAATTCCTATGTTTTAATCCCTTATATGCAGATCATCTTCAGTATATTAAACACACATACCTATGATTTGGTTTCAATAACAGATCAAAAAAATTAAAACCAAAATAATAATACTATATATTATAGCAGTATGAAAAGAGGGGTAGAGCAAATGAAGAGCAATAAATGAATATAATCGCAATAAATGAGTGAAGAATCAGCACTAGAAGCCAATACAAGTAATAAAATAGCATTAGTAGCAAGTTAATCAATAGTCATTCTTTGGGTCTGGGTTTAAAATAGGCTTATTATAAAACTTAAGCTAAGCATCATCCAGCCAATGCCAAACTTGGAGATAATATAAAAGCAATCATCAATATTTCTACTTACACGCACATATATTAGTGCTAAAATAACTATAATTATAGGCATATAAAATGCTGGAATCATTATATCAATAATGATCATCATCAGTGTTCAGGCCATCTGTTATCTTGAGTGTATTAGCCAACGATAAACTAGTCATTATCATTAATAAAACCTATAAATAATATATGTGAACTTTAAAAATGATATTCATTATTTCTAAATAATTCTAAAGAGAATCAAATAGTATGTCCACACATGTATGTAAATAATATTCAAATACAAATACATTGTCTATACTAAACTTAATATAATTAAAAAGGACTTGAACTCAGACTTTTAAGCTCCTTATAGCTATCCACTTCGTCATATACAACCAATGCACATGACCACATAATATGAAAAAAGATAAATGATCTCCAATAAATATATTTTGTGCTGAACCAGTACTCATCAATTGGTATAGATTATCATCTCCCACATATATAATCAGTGCTCAGTCTATATTAAGATGATCTCCAATAAACATATTTTGTGCTGAACCAGTACTCATCAGTTGGTATAGATTATCATCTCCCACACATACAATCAATGCTCAGTCTATATTAAGATAGCAAAGCAAATTTTCAAAAAGCTTCAATCTTCTCCATCCTTCAACTCTTCAGCCATCTATTTCATTGAAAATCTGATGTTGGAATGCACAAGGCTTGTCATACTCATGTTCCATCATCAGATTTTTAATGAAATGGATGATTGAAGAGTTGGAGGATGGAGAAGATTGAAGCTTATCCATTAAAGTTTGAAAATTTTCTATCTTAATATAAACTGAGCACTGATTGTATATGTGTGTGGGGGATGGTGATGTGGAAATCTAAGTTCAAGTCCTTTCTAATTACATTTAGTATAGACAATATACTTGTATTTGAATATTACATATTTAGCCTGTATTCTGCCCATCCTTCTGTATATTTAAATGTATATATTAAGTTCCTATATGTGAGGGTCAGAGTGACTTAACGTCAACATGGATATGACAATAATATTGGCATCAAGGAAGACTTTGAGTGTTCCATTATTAGATTTTCCATGAAATGGATGTATTTATTGTTTTTGCTTTCACTGTTGCAATCGTAATCTTAAAACAGGCAAAACTCTCCATACAGTACTGCCACTCAATGCAAGCCAGATAATCGATGGATGCCAGAAGGCTTGTGTATTTTGCAAAGTAAATAAATTCACACCATTTGAAGATATCTATTACAGTATGAAGATATCTATTACAGTAGTAAAATGAATAATTTATGGACTTTCTCTACATGACAGATTTTTGAGATTTTATAGGATATTAAAATTTAAAAATATTGCATTTTAGGATTATTCACTTTTTATTTATTACTTATATATTGTATTTGTAGGAAATTTCGAATTATCTTTGTATAATGATCCACTTTTACCTCAAGATCTAGATAGAAATTGTGGTGAGTTTTATATTGTATCTTTTATTGTTCATATTTTATATACTAGCAGCAGCCCACAAAATATTTATGGGCTAGTTGGCATTAACTGCTTTCCCTCTCTTTCCTTTCCCTCTTTCTCAATTTTTTCCTGTTTATCACACTTCCTATTTTTATTATATTAAAAAGTGTTATACTTCAAATCTATTTTCAATAATAATCACATATGCTATGCTATCTGAAAATAAAATTGAGATATGTAAAGTGGCAATAATTTCTATTGATTGTGTGCATGTGTTTTTTTTACCTCTCAGATAAATCTTGTTACAGATTTTGAAAACAAAATTAGAATGTAGATTCTAAAGAATATATTTTATTGTAAATATGAACTTATCTGATTTTTTTTATTGTCTTTAGAAGCAATTTAAGATAGTCTCTGATTTTATGATAGAAAGTTACAAGTGTCAGAAAGCCATATTCCTTGAAACCCAGTTAACCAAGTCCAATGATCTCCCTCCCTTTTTTTTGAAATCATCTTAAAAACTACTAAAAATCTATTTTTTTGTGTGGTTTTTTTTTTTTTACCAACCATTATCTTTCAACATGTCAATTCATATCCTTCACCATTTATCTTCTGTCCCATATTTGTAACAAAGGTTAAAAAAGTATTTTTTTTTTCCACTCATGTTTTTTCCATTCTCAATATAACTTACTCTCTTCCTTTTTCAGTATTCCTAAAATAAACACGTATACTCTCTCTAATCTCCATATAAGCAATATTTACAGTCAAAATTCTTATTTTTATTCTACCCTTTTTTATATCGTCTCTATATATTTATCAATAATTCTCATTAATTTTTTTGCTGAAGCTATTAATATGATTTTATTTCAGTAGTAATTTCAATGTAATATTTTTGTGTTTACACCTTCCGCATCTATTATTAAAACATAGAAATTGTATGTTTTACCATAGTTTTTATTCCTTTGTTTTGATTTTTTACATACAGGTTATCTTTAGGGATATTAAACATACATTTATGTTTAAAAATTTTCTGTTCAAACTTTGATATCATTTATATCAATTAAATTCATTAATGATTAGTTATTAGGTTAAAGATTATAAACGTTAAAACCTCAATTAAAGATTAGTGTCTGTTTTTATAATACATAACATTTGGAATAATTCAATTTTATTACTTTTTTCATGTATATTATCTTTTTGATATAAATTTAAAATTTCCACTCATTGGGTATCATTTGTCATATATCTTTATTCATATGTATTGGCAAAATAAAAGTTTTAACTATATCTAAATATATATATATTGTAATGATATAAATTGGCAAATTAAATTAATAGGTCCCACAAATTGTGCAAGTCGAAATCTGTACCTGTGTATTAAATGAAATGTAGTTTTAATTTATCTGAGATTATAAACTAATGAATCTTGCTGTATTTATATATTGGACTATTTCAATCATCTAATATAAGTATTGAATGTCTTGAGAAATTTTAACTTTATTTAAATATTCCAAAATACATGTAACTTAATGTATTTGGAATATTTAAATAAAGTTAAAATTTTCTAAAGACATTCAATACTTCATATCAGATGATGGAAATAGTCCAATATATATACAACTAAAAATCATCATCACATACCTTCAGGAAAACACTAATGAATATTGCAATTAATTTATTTAATGGCCTATCATGTTTGGAATCAAAATCTATAAAGATATTAATTGAATAAAATTACTATATACTATTAATTAAGTAAACTAAATTTATAATGGTATAAATGTGATTAATTTATTAAATAGTTACTACATTAAATAATCTTGACTATTATCAATTAAATAAATAATTTATTCTGCTTGAATGCTATGTATAATTTAGTTTCAAAAATATAATGAGATGTATAAAATAATAATCAGAAGAATATACATGATCAAACACAAAATAAATTGAGTGCTGGTTCATCTAATTCAAACAACCAATAAAAGTTTATCGAGTCATTAACTGCATGGTACAGTCAAAACTGTAAATAATAAAAGTTTTTTGGTGAAAAGTGTAAGATTTTTGAAATTCAATAACTTAATTTGTGTAATTAATGAAATTGTAGATAAGAAAGTAGATAAAAAAATATGATCATAAATTATAAAAGTGTATAATGGTTTTTATCTATTGCAAAATGTTATGTAAAGTCTTTTAAATTAATACCACAAATTAATATACTTTATGAATTAAAAAAAATCATGAGATCCAAAATTTTAATCATTAAATCAATTTATTTACAAAAAGAAAATAATATAAAAAATTGAAATAATAATAATATACTAATTAATAAATATAAATTTATTTGATAGTCTGTATTATTAAAATTTATTGCTTGTATTACTATAAACTATGCAATGGATGTTACATTACTTAACCAAAAAGAAATTATTGATCTATATCAGGGGTCAGCAACCTTTTAGTAGCGTGGTACCAAACCTATGTTACAATGTTATTCCACGTGCCGACATGATTTTACCAATCTTATTATATTATCAAAATTGGTTCAGTTATAATGGGCTTCAAAGTTATATATAATATTATAGTATATAATATATACTACTATGTAATATATACTTTTGAAATCCATTATAACTGGATCTTATATTATTGGTCATTCAGTATTTTAAAATACTTAGAATCATGTGAAAAGTATCTTTTTTTAAATTTGTAATTTTTAACATGCTTATTAAAAATATATATTACAAATTATAAATTACAATTTTTTACCTATACAAAATATATAATTTTAATAAGAAAAAAATATCATGAATTCTAATATGATTAGCCATTTTTTATTATTAAAATAAATTAATGTGAACCTTGCCCTTGTACCTCTTTGCTCAATTGCTCAATGTCAGGTATATAATTGGACACTTTTAGCTTCACACATTCTTCTGAATGTTCAGGTGTTAGACAATTTCTTTGTGAACTCAAAATATTCTTCATATGTGAGAAAATTTGTTCACATAAGTAAGTTGAACCCAGTGCCGAAAGCAGAGCCCAAGCAGTTTTTTTCAAAGAATTAAATCTTTCAGGTAATGATATCCAACAATTGAGAATGACAGCTGACTTTTCTAGACGGTTCCCTTCAAGAGTTTTCTGTAATTCTACAAATTTAGTTTTCCACAATTCTGATGACATTAATTTGATTAATTCCATTTCAAAACTATCAATATCCATCCACTCAAAAAGAGATAAATCAAATGGAGTCATCTTTAAAATCAATTAAGTCAGGTCTGATGAGGAAAGAAAATATGGGTGTGTGTATTTGGAAGTCTTCACATCGTTTGGAAAATTCTTCTCTGAGAGATTCAATGTATTTTTGAAGTTCATATTTGTTAACATTAAATTGATTTGTATGGGCCTTTATATTTGGGAAGTACTTGTAGGTATTAGTGGTAATATCATGGCAAAATATATCTAATTTTGATGCAAATCCTTTTCAATATTCAAAACGTTCTAGTACTGTTTGACACTTCCCTTGCAAATGCAAGTTTAACTCATTGAGGTGTTGAGTTATATCAGTCAGAAACATCAATTTGTATAACCAGTCTTCATTCATTTATTTCTAGATAATGTTGTTCTTTTTCATCAAGAAATATCTTGATTTCTTTCAGACATGATACAAACCTGTTCAAGACATTACTGTATAGAGGGAGATCTATATATGCACTATTCATTTCTTGCAAAAGGGATTTAAATTGCCTATGTGTTAATGAAGAATGAGAAACTATGAAATTAATTATTTTAATGACAGTGTCCATTACAGAATTCAATCATTGTGATGAGATTTTTGCAACTAAAGTTTCCTGGTGTATAGTGAATGGAAATTCAATATTCAATGTTTAATATGATTTTCAAGTTTAACAAATCCCTTTTCCTTTCTGACCATTGCAGGGCTGGCATCAGTAGGAACACTAAATATTTAATTTGTCAATTTTCTGATTTTCAAAATAATTGAAAAATGCGGTGAAAATATCATGTCCCTTTGTTGTACCAGTAAGAGAAATCAAGCAACACAATTCTTCATAAATATGATTGTTGTCACAATATCGTGCAACTATTGCTAGGTGTGCCACATCATTTATATCAGTGCTTTCATCAACAGCAACACTGAATGCAACAGCTTGTTGTAAACTGTTTTTCTGCTTTGTTGTTACATCTTCGGCCATGTCAGTTATTCTTTGAATTGATCTTGCCGAAGCTGGTATTTCTTGAATTCGAGACTATATTGTTTGTTTATTTGGTAGATCACTGAATAAGATTTCAGCACTTTTCAAAAACGTTTCTTTGATGAATTGTCCATCTGTGAAAGGTTTGCCTTTGGAAGCCACACAATGAGCAATTGTATAACTACATTTGGTGGCTTTATTTTGGGTTCCAATTATATGACTAAAATAAGTAGTTTGTTTCTTAAAGTCAGAAACAGCTCTTTTTATAGCTTCACTTTTCTCATCTGAGTTTTTAAACATGAACACATGTTTAGTTTGATAATGTCTTTGTACACTTGAGGTACGACATACAATACTTTCACAGCATAATGTACACACAGCATGATCTTTTTGCTGTACAAATCCATATTCATTTTTCCAAGAATCTTGAAAAGAGCGAATATCATGTTTTTGTCTTTTGTGGGACATTTTGGGAATCTCTCGGTCAGAATGCCATGAGATGTGCTGTGATGTGATGTACTGTAGCTTCTCCTTAAATGAAGCCAAGAATCTCTCAACAATTATGCCCAGAGAAACCTATTAGCCACTTTATTTTTCATTCCCCAGTCTAAGTTTTCCCATATTCTCCTTCATCCCATTTCCACAAGGATAATCTTTGTCAACTCCATGGCCTTTATATCAAAATCCCCTTAAACCAATAATCCATTTTCTGTATAATCACTTATTTCATATTTATTTTTTTTCAAAAGAAGTGCCACCAATGAGCATCGATTATTTACCATTCAACTATTGAAAATACCTTTCTAGAATTAATAAAGTAATAAGCTTTTTATTTGGATTACGATCTCATTTTTTAATATTTTCAGAAATAGTTTTAACAAGGCTGTAAACCTTAGCAATGAGCGTCTGAAAAAATCGTCACTAGGGACCTCTGTAGGTCTTTAAAACACATGCTTACACTATGAAGAAAAGAGAAGTAAAATGTGAATGTGTAGAATTATTTCGCTTGCAAACAAAAGTATCTTTTAAATGAAGTCAAGTGTGTTATTTTCTGATAAATAATGATTTAATTGTAAATTCAATGTTGAATGTAAAAGCAAAAAAAAAAAGACGCTGTAATTAAAAAAAATTTGTTTAGTACAATTTATTCCGAGTGCCTTTGATAATCGTTGGTTTGCCAAGCATGGCACGGGTGCCATAGGTTGCCGACCCCTGATCTATATCATTACTAATAAATAAATATATGTAAAACATTAACTGATCAAGTCTGTTTTTGAGTTTGTTTTCCAATCCTTTTACCACTATAAAAGGAGAGTGTTTAATTTAAATACAATCGTGGTTACAAATGTATATAAATTATTTATTTTAATTATAAGTGGTTTATTTATCCTTTAATTATATTATTTTTTCAAACCCAGGATTGAATAATGATACAAACAAAAATATATTCCTAGAATGTTATTAAAAATTTATGTCAAATTTTGATAAAATATTTAATATTTTATTTAAAAAATTTTTTTTTGGTTAATTCTATTTATATATATTACATATAAACTCACAAACTTAAACAATATATATATATCAACATATAACTAAATGTAATAAGGAAAATATATGACCTGAATTATTTACAAAGATTGTTATATATCCTTAAATTAATTATTTAGATCAACACATATGATATTGTCTATAGTTCAGAATTCTGGTGCTTCTTCGCAAGTTCTGATGTGAAAAAAATCTGTGATGTAAAAATATACTTAAATGTTTTATCTCAGTTCCAAAGATGCATTTGACAATTATGATATTAGAGAATTATAGTATATCCTGGTAATATTAACATTTTTTTCTGTGGTATAAAATAAGCATTATTTTATCTATTCCACTACATAAAATCTTTTCCAGTAATTCCAATTATTATCCATTTTGGTTTATTATCCATTTTAATCATTTAAGGTGTACATATAAATATTTTAATAATTCCATTGTAGAGCATTGCATAACTTTCTCCCATTTTATTACATATATCCTGCAATATAATTTTATTTTAAGTTGTTACAAAACCCCATGAATGATCTTGCCTTTCGGGGCTAACATCTATTTTAATTTAGTCTTCCATTTCTAGGTTTTAACTTCACCACTAATTTATATATACATGTAATACTTATTAAAAATTTTACTTACAAAAATGCAGAATGAACAGAAGAACAAGAAAGAGGACTCCAATTTTAAATCTGGCATTTTATATGATTTTTTTCAATGATGCAATATCGAGGTCATCACCTGGATACAATTTCTAATTTTACAACTTTTGACTAAAAAGTATTATTGTTTCACTTGATCAAGAGTTCATTCAAATATAGCTTTGTTCCTGAACAAAATGTTTCATATTAAACTTTTAAAAATAAATATTTTAAAATAGAAATATTAACACAATAAATTTACAATCTTTTTAAAATCATAACTTAAATAAAATAAATGAACATATCTTGTATACCTATTTATTTAACATAAAATATTATACCTTTTAATTAAGATAATTATTATAAAATAACTAAATATTTTTTTAAAATACATACAATGTAAAATTATTTAATTGACTTAGCAATAATTACCACACACACACAATACATTAATTTACCATTCATTTATCTATATTTATGTGTTTATTTATTGGATGTATGCAATAAAAAAATGAATCTATTGGTGCACATTTTAATTTATACAATCTTTTTATCACTAAGTAATTAATTCAAATTGCAACAAACAATCTCTTATATTGCTTAAAAAATATTCAAATTATAAAAAAAAAAAGAATGTTATTATCCTATATTCTACTGTGTTCTTAACAATATCAATATATATATCATTTGATCATCACAAAACAACTTACAATATATAAATCAATTAAGAAATTTTTTTTTTAAAGAATACAACTCCAATTTTGAACCTAAAATAATATGTAATTCTAAACTTTTTTTAATATTAAAATTCTCCCTAACTTTTTCTTTCACTAAGAAACAAATTTAACTTTTCCCTCCATTTCTTATAATTATGGACCTGTAATATATTCTCTACACTTCTATTTCATTTTTTATGTAAATATGAAGACAAATTCTCTTCTAACAATGAATAAAGTGGTAAAAGCTTTTCTAGTTCACTCTATTTGTTGTCTTCTTCATATAAGCCAATAATAATCTCAATCTATCTTTAATTTTCCTTATGTCCACCCAAGTCTTCTTCATGTACTTCCTTTTAAATTCTATTTTGAGATTGCTTACTGGATTGTATCAAAGTTGTGGGAGGAGTAAGTTTGACACTTGGAAATCAAAATATAACAATTTACTATTGATAAATATTGAACACATGATAAAGATATGTGTGATATATGATCTGGGACAACTGATGAGTGCTGGTTCAGTATGAAATGCATCTTAGAGGTCATTTGTCTTTTAAAGTAATTACATTTCTAAATAATGGAACTGACACCATCATTCTTCCCAAATTGTTCCATCATATTTTTAATCATTCTTATTCTGTTTGTTTTCTGTTTCAACTTTTAATTCGTAACTATAATATATATATAATTTAACAATGTATCTAAATCCATATTCATCCACTTCTTGACACAAATATTCATCTCCCATTTTCCAATCTTCAATCTTATCATTTCCATCAATTTTTCCCTCCAACTTTATTATAATTTTCCATATTTTTTTTTTTTTCTATAAATATAGAATTTTATTCAGAAATTTAGTTACAATATATGATAATATTTAAACATAAGATATATTACATGATAATCAGTGGGATGAAAGCTCACTATTGATATCTTGTTTGACACCAGCTAAAAGGACTAATATGAAGCATATCAGCAAGGAACGAGTCTGGAATAGTATCCTGTTGATATAGATGACCACGCTTGCATGTCTCATATAGTTCAGCGATAGGTCTAATCCTTTGTCCACGCTCCACATGACCAAATTGACCCTTCATTCCGGAGGTTACTTCCATAACAACTCAGGATCTGGGCAATAATCATGCAGAGCAAAGTAAGTTATCACAAAGGGATGCAGGCCATTCAGCCTCAAATTACTCTCCAGGGAAGATTTCTATTTAGGAGTGAAAGGGATCAACTTTGGGGGCCAGATCAATAACCTCCATGTGGAGTCATAGATGTAAGAGGGGGGCTAAATTCTGGTCCCTTTTCCGAATTTTTTCCATTTTGTTAATATAGAGTTCAAGCGGACACTCTAGTGCATGATTAAAGGTGAGCCAGCACCATGTGTACCATAGCAAAAACAGTACAAATGTTGTTATTCGTATCTCTGGGATGGATCCACATAGTATATTGTCAATGAGAGTCGACAGGGCAGGCGTATTGTTATTTAGCATGGAGGCTATAAGGACTCTGTAGGGGTGAAGGGAAACACAGTGGCAGAGGAGGTGAAGACAAGTTTTATCCTCTCTGAGGCATAGTGAGCAAGTGGACTCTATGTTTGAGAATCCTCGGTGATGCACCAGAAAGTGTTTAGTAGGCAAGGCGTTAATATTTATCTTCATCAGGAAATCAAAATATTTGGGTTCAAGAAACCATCACTTAAATTTCTTGATTAGTAGATGGTTGTTAAGCCTGAGGATAGTTGATCCTGCAGAAACATCAGGATTAAGGATGTAGTATGCATCCCAGAACTTTATTTTCATTGAGGACAATTTTATAGGAAGCATAGTATGTTTGGAGATAAGACATGCGAGGGCTGCCAGCCAGTCAGTACCAATAGGGGGCGGTTTATCTGTGGGAGTGACCTCTCTGGAATGTGAGTAGTTAGGATATTGCAGACACATTCTGTAGAAAGAATTGTAGGAACGTTGGAATATGAAAGTATCTATGGAATGTAGGGATAATCCATTGAGTTTTGTGTGTTTCTGTAGATTTATCAAGCTTATGGTTGCACTTTTCCCCCCTCTAATCAGATCAGTGCACATCTTGTGTATTTTCCTGATGAAGACTTTGGTAAAATTGAATACTGGGGTGAAATAGGATATTCTAGGGAATATTAGTATGTTGATGAGGGAGGACTTGGCGAACATGAACATGTAAACTTTGGATAAAGAGAATGTGATTCTCTGTGTGGATTGAAGTAGCTTTCCTTGGATAGATCTCCTCATGGCAGACATGGATTCAACTATAGGGAAGCCCAAGAAGTTCAGAGGCTTTGCTGCAAATGGTCCTGGAATGGTCTTACCCGAAGATATATACCATGCAGATGACTTGGCCATATTAAATTTGAGGCCGGATTGATCGGAGAATTCTTGAAGTATTGATGAGTCTTGGAATTAATTTTTTTAATGGAAGGAAAATGGCCAAGTCATCCATATAGGTGATGTGATGAATTGATGTATTTAAAATTGGGATATGAATGCCAGGAAGAGATCTCTCAATTTGAAGAAGCAGAGGGTTGAGGTAAGTAATGAAAAACAGGGCACTCAGAGGAGAGCCTTGTGGAATGGAGGATGTGGTGTAGAATGGGGGAGAAAGCTTCCCATTAAGTGAGATGCTCAATTCACGATTGTAAAGGAGGTTTCTAATAATATTTATGATTCCAGTAGAAATGTCATGCTCACCATGTAAGTTTAAAAGGGTATTGAGTTGAATAGAATCAAAGGCAGCTGCAATGTCGAGCTGCACAACCACTGGTCTGGATTACCTGGGGGATATGATGTGGTCAGTAATGATTTTAAAAAGATTGATAGCCTTTGTGGTTGAGGCGCCCTTTTTTGCAAATTGATATTGCGAAATAAGGGGAAGAATTTTGTTTTGAATTTTGTCCTTGATGATAGATTCAATGACCTTGACCATCAGTGGAGTCATAGATGGGCCGCAAGTTCTCCAGCATTTTCCATATTTACTGCCTATTTCTACACATTCCTCCAATGATAAGTTCATTTTTTAAATACTAACTGCCAAAAAAAAAAGTGCTGGCATGTTACATAGTCTCTTGGTTTCCTTTATGGAAATCCTCATTTCTTAATTTCAATCTTTAGTTTTTAGAAACACAATAAATAATAAGGATAGCAATAGATACTTTTGTTTAAATCCAATTTGATTTGCTCTAATTCTGTGTCCTACAATTGGTATTTAAATGTCATTGTAAAGATCCTTAATCATTTGTAATATTTCAAATCTGGTTTCATACTTTCAAAACTTCTCTAAGTCTTTTCAATTTTTCTATAAATCATTTCAGTCAACTAAGAAATGATAAATAAATTACCTTTGTCTCTTTGAACAAATTTCATTTTGTATCTTCCAAGATTTATTTTTATCCTTCTATGGTATAACTATTTATTATTATTATATATAAATATTTTACATACTATGGATATTATTACTTAACAACTTAAAATCTTCCCCCCTTTTTTAATATAGTAATCTAATGACCATTGTCTTTTTTTTTTAAAAAAAAAAAAAAATTATCTAATTTTATTGAAGTTTTTATTTAAAATCAATATTTGTATACATTCTCACATCTACTAATATTCATACTTCCAAACCATTCATTCTTTTTGCTTTTCTTCTTTAATCTATAATTTTTTTCAATTTTGAACTACTCTTTTTATCTTCACTTGAATTAATCTCTCTAATAATGCGGATTCATTTACCAACATTATTTCATCCAAACTTGTTTCACAATTTATTGAATGATTTTTAAATTTTTTTCTATCTTCATATTTTTTCTATTTGTGTTTATCAATATAATTCTACGCCTACTATATTTCATTATTCTTCTTGAAATTTTACTCCAAGTCTAATAATTCCTATATATATATATATATATTTAATAAATATTTATGTAGACTTTATATCCCTCTCATAGTTATTTCGTAATCACTTCTTTATAATCCATACATAGAGTAAATTCTTCACTATTTTTTTTTGTTGTAACAATATGTTTACTTATTTTTTCCTGTTAATTCTATTGATTCTAAATAACATACATCTAAATTCTTTTTTATCATACCATTCCATTCTTCATAAGTTTTAAATTCACAGCCTTTCATAATTATTTCCCAGATATTACTAAATCTGCTCAGTTTAGATTCATATCTTATTTTCAGTCCATCCTATTTATTCTATAAATTTATGTATTTAATTTTTCAGATATTCTCAATTTTATTAACATAAAATTATGATTATTTACTACACTATTTTTTTCTTTATCAACATTGTTAGTTCCCTTTACCACTCTTAATTTTTTGTTAACTATGTATACATATTCACCAATGCACTTCAAATTGCATCTTGACAATGAAAATACCACAGCATATACTTTATTCAGATTTTCAATTTTTACTTCATAGATTTCATATATTCTCTTCAGTAATGCTTCTTTCTTATTTTGAACTTCATACATTTTATACATTTCCATTTTTTCTACAATTAATGTTTGTTATTCTTTCTAATCTCTTTTATATCTCTGTGTAAACATTTACAAAATTATCATTTTCTCACATTTTCTCTACTTCCAACAAGTAATTACATTATTACTCTCATTTTTTATATCCATTTTCAATATTTCATATATATATATTCATTATAATTTTTCTCTGAAATATTCTCTTAATAATAACTTAACCATTTTTTTAAAAACTATTATCACATTTATTTTTCTATTACTATTTCTAAAATATGGAACTTTTCTATTTCTGAAATGGGTTTCTTATTCTGGTAGCACATCTAATTTTTTTAATATAAAAGCTTCTTCCAAATATCTTCATTTTTTCATATTTCTAACCCCTTGCACATGATCTTTTTTTAAAATATATATTCTTGGAATGTGTGCAGTTAAATGTATAAGTTTATATTCCTTTTTTGTTTTGAGTATAACATTTGCCTTTGAGGAGGTTATTCAGTATCGAAAATGCGTTATAATTGTGTACAGGTTATTTCATCTGTTCTCATTTACATTCTAACATTTATTTCCTTCTGTAATTACAAACATAACCCTGCATACTTTAGTGCAGTGGTAGAGAGTGATAGACTCTGGAGGTCAAGGCTGTGGCCCACTCTGCCACTTCCAATGTTCAAGCCTCTTTTTGAATTCTTAAGCAATAAACCATTCAAATTACTTTATTTTTATTACAAACATTCTTTTTTTTTTTAGAAATTTATTTTTGCATTTTCTTTGATCTTTCAATTAAATGTATATTTTTGCAGCTATTTCCAAACGTATTTAAAATATCTTTTATATAATTACACATTCTTTACCCTATTCTCACCTATGTTCTTGTTATCTCCCTTAATTATAAACACATTCTTTTTCTTTGTTCTGCCTTTAACATTCTATCTTTGGGATTTATATATATATATCATCTATTTAGTTTAACAAAATTTGTTATTTAGTAAAATTGCTAATATTTTATTATTTTAATAAAGTTATTACTTTTAAAATTAAAACAATTTCTAATAAAAATATTATATTAATTTTCTCAACCAAACATTTTATACTCATATTAATTCTATAATCAAATTTACCCCATAATAAAACCTTGGTGATATCCCTATTCCACCTGCCCATTTATTTTTTGAAAACTTATTTTATTATTCTATTTAAATCTCTCATAAAATCTTAAATCTAAATACACTTATGTTTTTCTTTTCTAATTATTGTTTTTATTAATTCTCTAATCAATGAATCATCTAATTGATTTATAATCCTAATTCTAACATCTTTATTATATTATAAACCTATCTCTCAATCCAAAACAATTCAATTTTTTTATCACCATTTATTAGCCCATTTTTATCGTTTGGTATTTTTACCCACTTTTGTCATATAAAAACTAAATTTTAAAAACTTTTAATTCTTCATTATAAGTTGTTTTTATCATGCTGTAATCCTCTGTTTATATAGTTCTTTAAATTTATTATTTTTCTGCAATTTGATACTGTACTATTATCATACTATCATCATCATCTGAGGAAGTATAAACATAGAATTATGCTCATAGAATTCTTTTTTTATACCATTAAAAGAGAAATATTTAAATCTAGTATCAAATCAAGAAATTTCAGTTTTAAAATTTGAAGATAAAGACTTAAGCCAATAAACATCACATGACCACCATCTCTTATGCTTGTGTATAACTGTTGTTAAAACAGGCAAAACTCACTATACATACTGCCACACACAGCAAGCTAGAGTAATCAATGGATCCCAGAAGGCTTGTACATAAAATCCCCATCTAGTGTCTACTCATCCAATATCCCCAGACTAGTTTCTGACTTGTGGCCTTCATCAGTGAGGAGCCTTGGATCTGAGAGCACTGCACCTAGATCTTAGGATCTAATGCAATCCTCCAGCAACCACCTTTTATCTCCATTTAATTACAAATCTATGAACTGGGTTCAGACCCATATTATGACTATATAAGCTAATGGGCTTGGATTGAAAATATTAACATGTTTTCAGTTTAAGACTCATAGTTTTGTAGTTAAATGGAGATAAAAGGTGGTTGCTGGAGGGTTGCATTAGATCCTAAGATCTAGGTGCAGTGCTCTCAGATCCAAGGCTCCTCACTGACGAAGGCCACAAGCCAGAAACTAGTCTGGGGATATTGGATGAGTAGGCACTAGATGGGGATTTTATGCACAAGCCCCCTGGCATCCATTGATTACTCTAGCTTGCTGTGTGTGGTAATACGTATAGTGAGTTTTGCATGTTTAAGATAAAGACTTATTGGTAATGTTAGATTTAATCAATTGACACATTTTGGGAAAATAGGTGTCTGACTTAGATGTACAAGGCAATTTAGATTTTTTAATTATTAGTCAAATATAAATATTTTTATTGACTGCTTATCTATATGGTACCACATTATGCTTCAAGAAATAATCCTTGATACAAAAGGCAAAATTACAGATTTCTAATGTACATTTAAATACTTAATATTACTTACTATCTCTAGGATATGATTATCCTGAAGGCTTATAAAAATATTGTTTAGGTGATTTATTAGTATGTCCTAAACTGCTTTTGGTTTTATTAAAGAGAAGGAACTAAGGAGAATGAGCACACATCTCCATTGATTATTTTTTCTTCTTTCATTGATCTATTCATGTCTCCTATACTTGTGTGATGAACTTTAAGGGCAATAATCTTATTAAGATCAGATTCAAAAATTAGTTGCTTTGAAAGTTATAATCATTGGCGGTTTAATTTTTTATCATTTACTTTTATTTGTCTCTGCAGTAATAATAACTTATCTTTTGAATCCAACCATTCTGATTGATGCAATAACTAGTTGATTAGAAAATACTATTACTCTAGCTGTCTGTTTAAAGTATTATTGTTCAGGTTAAGGAGGTAATTACAAGTATGTTTCTTTTATCTAAATAAATGTATATTTTATAAAAAAAAAATATCTGCTTAATGTTAATCCATGTACATCTGGGACCAGTAAATACTATTATATCTATATATAATTATATTGATAGTTGAGATAGTTGTATATATGCTGAGTAGAACCGAATGTGCCTTTCATTTAGCTAAATACAGAACTATGATTATTTTTTCGGAGATTGGCAATTATGTGTTATCTAATGAATCTTAGTTTCATATTTACTAAATAGAGACGATCAAACTATTCTTTCTCATATATTTTAAAATTTAATAACCACTTATTATGCAATTATTATTATTATGAATCACTCATTACATTGAAGTTTTTGTATAAGATAGTTGTGAAAATAAAACATTAGATTGTCTATATATACTAGCTGACTTCTGAATTGTATACTATGACAATATGCTATGATAAATATAATAATAATATTATTGTTGTTATAATAATAATAATTGTTATTATATACTTATTAAATAAACAAACAAAACTGTATCAAATAGAATAGCTCTAAACAAGCAGAGACTTGTATGAGAAATTATTCATATGAGTCATTATATTTCAAAATAATTACAAAAAAAAAAAAAAACATAAGAAAATAATATATACATTAATTTTATAGTCATTATATTTCAAAATAATTACAAAAAACAATAAAATAAGAAAATATATACATTAATTTTATATAAAACATGCTGTGAATAACTTTACAATGACTAATACAAACAATGAATTATAAATTTTAGAAATAACTATAAAAATTAATTACATACACACAAATAATGAATATATATATTGTATCAATATTGAAATTGGCACATACTAATTTATCTAAAAAAATATAATTATACACAAATCTAAAGTTTCTTTATTAAATGTAAATGCAGTTTGTTTTCGTGAAAGTAAGATTTAAAAAATCAGAGAGTTCTTGAAAGAAAACTTACAATTACTTAATTAAAAGGGGGGAGGGGGAGTTTTCCTATAGAAAAAACTAAGAGTTCATAAAAGTTAAAGAGTGTTATTATAAATTAAAAGTTTTATAAAAGGAAGTAAAGTTTTCTTAATTTGTATTCGTAAATATAAATAATTAAAAGCTTCAAAATATAAATCTCTTTTCATTCGAATTGAATAAAAAAATAATATTAAAACTAGTTTTGATGTGTAGAATAAAATTATATATGTGCGTGCGAATGTAAATAAATGTAAGCTTGTTAATAAGAGATATAATAAATTCGTGTTAAAATCGTATTGAAAAACACATGAAAATAAATATTGAAATGAAATATATTTAAAACACAGCGGTGGGCTACTAAAGATATAAAAACAACATGTTTTGAAATAGCTACTACTAATTAAACAATCTTCAAAAACACGTCATAGGATTAATTACTAAAGGAATTTCGACAACACCTATTGAACCTATTGCCGGATACTAAAACAAAAACAATTCACATATATAAATAGCTAGATTTTTATTGGACATCCAGTTTGAGTTTGCAGTTTCAGCCTAGTTTTCAGTGCCAGTCTTGTTTAAATTATGTATCCCGAAACAGAAATGCCATGCTGAGCGTCTTATGGAAATATAGGCTCTTCTTTCAGCCCTTAGTCCAACAAGATCAGCAAGACCTGCCCGTGAAATAATGTCAACAGCTCAGAAATTCTCCGTCAATATTCATCTCTCTCCAGAAATAATAATCATGAAGAATAATCAAACTCACCAAGAAAACGTCCCAGCTGGCTGGAAATATTCTCACCTAAAGCAATAATTAAAGAAAATGAAGTTCTACATCCACGTTCCAAAAATCCTAGGTAAAACATTTTCGTATTCTCATTTATATATAGTAGCCACCACTGTAATTCGTAAAAATTCAAGATTCAAATTGTATAAACTTTATAAGCATGCATAAAATGAACTATTGATGTGCGTGTTTGTGAATGTTAGATAATTTAAATGTCAATGATTATTCATGTCTTCTCATAAAATATATTATAGTATATTAACTTAAAATGTGTGTGTTATTTATAGATTTATAGAATTGTTTATAATTAGTAAATGTTAGTTAATAAATTGTCTTTAAACTAAAACTTTATTTGTCGGTCAATTCTTTTTATCAATCTCTTTTTATCAATTCTTTTTCTATATTTTATTACTGATTAAAATTAGACTGGGCTAGTTTTGGGATTGTTTCGAGTACTGGATTATGAGCTTACTGACCAAATACGTTGTTTATTCTTCTGAATAGATAGCTGGCACCCCGGGATTTACTCCAAAACAGATAAAGTGCTTGGATAGTAGGGGTTTGAATCTAGTAGCCGAGGTGGGCCATTGTTGATAGTTAAAGCTATCAATAATATCTCCCATTTTGCTTGAACGTGCCAGTTTGTTCACTTAACATTTATAAGATTATAAATGTATTATGAAGGAGTTTGAAACCAGCCCCAATATACATACGGGTAAGTATACTTCATTCGGCAGAACCATCCAGTACAAATGGCTTTCCCAACGTTTGGGGCTGGACCTAAGAAACAATAGTAATCAAATACTGTGTTTCTTGTTTGACAAATTTTTTATAGAAAAGCAAAATTACATACATAAAGTGGTATTAATTTAAAAATAAAAAAAAGAATTGACCGAAACCTTTTTTTTTTTACCTTTAAATGAAGAGAGATTTATGCTATTTACGTTAGTTAAAATAAATCATTATGTTAAATCAGAGACAGTTGGGTGTTTTGGGCGGAGCTAAAGCGTTAGGATCGGGTAGAGAAAAGGGACGAAGGGGGTGGAGTTAGCATATATTTCTGTCTTAGTAAGAAAAATAAACAACAATAATAATTTTTGATTTGTTAATGCAAAAGATAATTTAAAAAAATAAAAAGTAATAGCGTAACTATGAATGAAGAAATGGAGCTGGTAGAAAGCCCGATATATTTTAAAAATCTGCAGTTAGTAGAGAAACAGAAAGAAGAAATATCTGAGACGCAGATGATGATGAAAATGATGATGAATATGATGCAAGAATTTAAACAAAGTCAACAAGATCTCAAAGAAGAATTATGTCAGAAGTTTAAACAAAGCCAGTTAGAACTCAAAGCAGAATTGATGAAAGAAATTAATCAGGTCAAAATAGAAATGATTACAGAAATGAAGGCAATGAGAGGTGAAATAATAGAGATAGTAGAGTCAGGTAGTGGTAAATATAGTAGTTTGGAAATAGAAATTAAATTAGAATCAGATAGCGTTGCTACAGAGAAAGTAGAAACAAATAGAGGTCAAGAAATAGAAGAGAGACATAAGTTCAAGGTAGAAGATAGCGTTGAGAAGTTTTTACAAAAAGTTAAAAAGGTTAAAGTAAAAGTTTGTGTTTGTTTTAAACGTAGATTTAAAATAAAAAGAAAGTGTAGGAAAAAATATTCACGGTTAGGAAAAATACGGAGGTTGTGAAGCTTAAAGGTCTTATAATTTACAAGGCAGAAAATAAAATGGAAAGAGAAAGAGACAAAATAGATTTTAATTGAGAGATAGAAGTGAGAATATGGAGTATAGTTTATATTATAAAGTTAGTAGAAAGAAAGAAGGAACCGCCTGACATAGTTTAAAAGTTAGTAATCGGGTGGAATAGTAAAGGAAATAAACAAAAAGGACCGGAAATGGATAATGAGCACGAACATGATTATTCTAAAGTAAATAAATCTGATAAATTAAATCTGAAACTTCTATTTAAAACTAAGATAATAAATTAAAAAATAAATGAGTAATAATAAGTTAAATGTTTGAAAGTAATAATAATAACGGAGGCTTCATAAAATAAAAGATTTTTTTTTTCTCAGTCACGCATGTATAAAGAAAGAAAATGCTTGTAAATAAACAGTTCAATAAAATCAAGTTAAATAAATGGGTCAAATTAATGTTTTAAAAGTAAAGCCTGTAGGATTAAATAAATAAAAAAGATGATGGAATTTCTAGACTAAAATCAAAAGTCAAATAGATATTTGCATAATAATGAATCGTAATAAATTAAAATAGTTTTTCTGAGTACA
Organism: Epiperipatus broadwayi; assembly: GCA_028023455.1. NCBI lineage: Eukaryota > Metazoa > Onychophora > Udeonychophora > Euonychophora > Peripatidae > Epiperipatus > Epiperipatus broadwayi. The sequence continues at coordinate 1,641,904 of JAQFVV010012429.1, read as the reverse complement.
CGCACGTTAAAATAAAAGTTTGTTTTGAATACCGTAAGTTAAGAAAAGAATGTAAATAAATTGTTTAAAATAATCAAGATAAAAAAAAAATCTCTAGTAAAATAATAATGAATGAATCGTAGTAAAGTAAGTTGTTTTTGAATATACGCAAGTTAATAAAAGTTGAATAAATAATGGATTGTAATATAATAAAAATAGTTTTCTGAATACACGCACATAGATAAAAAAAGTTGAGTAATAGTTTAAAAAAAAAAATGTAAACTGATGTCCGTGATAGTTTAAAAATAATAATATAAGATTAGTGTAAATAAATATGAATAATATTTGTAATGGTTTAGAATAAAGATTAATATAAATAAACGTTTAAAGATAATGTTCATGTGTATTTAAAAATAATATTGAAAGGTTAAAATAATATAAATATAGAGTCAATCTAAGTTGTATTAAGAGTGTATAAGGGTTTGAATCTAAAGGGAATGAGGATAGTATTGAAATAAGTTTTAGATAAGGTTAAGTTTAAAGCTGTCAACTGGATAAAATTTAGTACCCGTGACGGATTGGCAGGGATCATTCCTCTTTTAAAATGAGCATTGGGCAAATTCAGCATGAGCCACAAGTCATTTCTTCAGGGGAGAATCCCCATGTTTCGTATCTCATTTTCCAAAGCATAAGTCAGAAATGGACAGTTGATAATTTCTGCCATTCGCAGCGACCTTTTCTTAGTCAAAGTCCGATCAAGAGAATCAGCAACCGAAGCTTCATTTTTAATAGTGTGTAAGTCGGTATAATTCAGCAAATCTGCCTCCGCCTCATTTCCAAAAGATCCCTATGCCACAAAATTAGTTTGTCCGGTGGTCTCTATCCAGGACTCTGAACATTTGTAAGCAATGTTTTCAGCATAGAAAGAAGTTAAGCATAATTGGAGATTGCCCTTAGTATGAAAAGTGAAAGATATTAAAAAAAAGCAAACTTAGAAAAGTAATAGCATTTAGAATTAAAAATTAAAGTTGTCAGAGATAAAATGGTCAAAAATGACACATTTTACTCTCAAATGAAGGGGGGTGCAGTGTACCAATATTGAAATTGGCACATACTAATTTATCTAAAAAAATATATAATTTATAAAAATCTAAAGTTTCTTTATTAAATGTAAATGCAGTTTGTTTTCGTGAAAGTAAGATTTAAAAAATCAGAGAGTTCTTGAAAGAAAACTTACAATTACTTAATGAAAAGGGGGGAGGGGGAGTTTTCCTATAGAAAAAACTAAAAGTTCATAAAAGTTAAAGAGTGTTATTATAAATTAAAAGTTTTATAAAAGGAAGTAAAGTTTTCTTAATTGGTATTCGTAAATATAAATAATTAAAAGCTTCAAAATATAAATTTCTTTTCATTCGAATTGAATAAAAAAATAATATTAAAACTAGTTTTGATGTGTAGAATAAAATTATATATGTGCGTGCAAATGTAAATAAATGTAAGCTTGTTAATAAGAGATATAATAAATGCGTGTTAAAATCGTATTGAAAAACATATGAAAATAAATATTGAAATGAAATATAGTTAAAACACAGCGGTGGGCTACTAAAGATATAAAAACAACACGTTTTGAAATAGCTACTACTAATTAAACAATCTTCAAAAACACGTCATAGGATTAATTACTAAAGGAATTTCGACAACACCTATTGAACCTATTGACGGAGGATATTAAAATGAAAACAATTCGCATATATAAATAGCTAGATTTTTATCGGACGTCCAGTTTGAGTTTGCAGTTTCAGCCTAGTTTTCAGTGTCAGTCTTGTTTAAATTATGTATCCTGAAACAGAAATGCTGTGCTGAGCATCTTATGGAAATATACGCTCTTCTTTCAGCCCTTAGTCCAATCAAGATCAGCAAGACCTGCCCATGAAATAATGTCTAATTAACAGCTCAGAAATCCTCCGTCAGTATTCAACTGTCTCCAGAAATAATAATCATGAAGAATAATCAAACTCACCAAGAAAATGTCCCAGCCGGCTGGAAATATTCTCACCTAAAGCAATAATTAAAGAAAATGTTCTACATCCACGTTCCAAAAATCCTGTACAATATTAATCATGAGCAATATACAGAAATGTTAAAACAATAATAAATACAAATATTGTTTCATATAATACAATAATCAAAGTTTCAAACATTTCTTAAATATATAAAATATTGTTTATATCTAGCAAATAGTCAGCAATAAAATAAATAATCTGACACCATTGTAACTAAATTGCCTACAACTATTTTTCAAGTTAATATGAGACAGTGCCAATTGAAATTTTTTAGCTAATCAAATATATACAATGGACGCTTTATGACATAAAAAAGAAATGATGATGATATATATATCAATGATCATTCTATATTTATAAAGTTTAACAATAGACATTACACAAAAATTATCAAAAATATCATGCATAGAAGTAAATCTAAGCCTATCAAAGATAATACTCATTGGGATAATTTTGTAACATACACAATGAAATAGTGAGTCAACAGTACAATACTCCAAATAGAGATATGAAATGGTATATTCAAGAGTGCAAGATCATAAAGATCTCTGAGAGATCAGCCAGTTAACTCCTTAGAACAACTACAAATATCATTAAGCATACATCAATAAGCATTATCAATAATAAAAGTAACTATAAGTAATACTCTAAATTAACCATTTATCATCATGAATGATCAATACAATATATCAACAGTCAATCTTGAGACTAGATTTGAACTGGTCCACTGCTGACCAGGCTAACTATTGAGCTCTTGCTAGCTTGGCAATTATTTACATATTAATTTGGATGCACCAACTTAAGTGCTCTTGCATCAGAATACATAATCATAAAAACAATAACGCTGGGACATCAAAACATGCTGATGATCATCAATGATCTGCCCACTTAGTACTATTAATGTACTGCCCAACTATAAACTTAATTTCTAATAGACTAAAGTAAATAAAATGTAGTGCAGAAGCTTTAAAGAATATAATATTATGCACCAACCAGGATATATCAATCATACTGGATGCCTCTTAAGCACTAAGATACATCCCCATTCACATAATCAGACTTATGCATAAATCTAGCTCTGAAAATGTAAGCTCTATTATTGTTACTGTAACCAAGAGATAATGATGCAATACAATTTTAACAATTGAATTCATTTTTATTAACAACAACAAAAAATTGAAATTAAGATCTCTAGAATAAGGCTATACACCTATCAATTAAGACTTCTGATTTTGAGTAATATACAAAATTCAAGTTCTTACATTATGATTTTGTGTTTTATAATTTAAAAATGAATACATTTCAATTGGTATAAAATAAATGATTAAAATTTACATATAAGTATTTGACAAGCATTGATATATATATATGCACACATACATGTGTGCGCATATAATTTCTAAACATATTTAACTTGTTACAAAATAAACATTGTTAGTTGTCACTTCTAAATGATATAAAATGCTGAAATGAGTTTACATACATGCATATATATATCCACCCAAATGTGCATTTCATATTTAGTAACATAACATTTAAATTGTCAAAATAATAAATGACATTAACTTTTATAATACATAATTAATTATGGATTTAACATATATATTTGTGCACATAAGAATGTATGTGCACCTTGGCATTTATATCCTACATTTTAATTTGTCACTAATATTTTTCCTAATTAATTCAATATTGAAAGTATATAAAATTCACAAATACACGTGTATATAAAAAAATCTATTTTTTTCTCTTTTTTTTTTTATAAAAAAAGTCAACTTGTGACAGGTAATTGCTGATTTATTAGCAATATCTTTAAATTTGAAATGTCTTTTTCTAGTCTAAAAGATTTTTGAAAATCATTTTTTTAAAAAAAATAGGATGGTCAATAAATTATTCTTCACTCTTAATTATAACATCTTTTTAGAAATTAAAATATAAATTTCAAAATGTCTTTTTGTTTTCTCAATAAATGATTTTAAACAAAAGCATTCCATATTATAGATCACTTTTAGAATGTCATTTCAAAAATAAATTATTTAAAACTCACATTATATATATGCGGTGCATATATATATATATATATAGCAGCATATATCTAATGACTTCTTCATCAACTGATGGGATTCCCTTGGTGAGTTGGTCTTGAATTGTCATCCTCAAGATAGATATAGTCCAGGTAAGTTTTCAGCATCGAGAAAGTTATAATCAGGTAATTTGTTGGCATTGATCGGTGATCTGCCTTCTGTCCAGGCCAGCAATCTATTTTGTCCACATTTGTGCAGGATAATTGATTCATTAGAAATGACCCTATCTTCCTGTGAATCAAAACTCCTCTGTAGTGCTATAAACTGTTGCTGGGTCTACTGTTTTGAATTTAGCTATATCTGATTCATCGTATCTATCTGTACAGCTCTGGAAACCAACCATCTCTGCTAATTGTGCCAACTCTCTGCTACAGCTACCAATTAAAATATTATGAGCCAAGACTGTTCTAAACTCTTTATCAACCCTTTTTAAAAGTCATCTGATATGATAAAAACACATTTTAAAACTGTTTTCTTTTTAATCTTTTCAGATATTTGCCTTTTAATTAAAAGCAATTTTTGAAAGCAACTTTGAAATTTTACCAAAGGTATGATATACATGTTTTTACTTAGATAGATAATTTTATGCAAGCATTAATTAAAAGATTTTCAGAAATAAATTATGCTTGTTTTTAAATTCAAAATCAGAATACAATATTAATATTTATTTATACTGTTTTAAATATTTATTTCTTAATGAAATTTTATTTTAAATTCAGAATTATTTAACATTTCACTAGGGTTGTTTTATTCCAGGAAGATAGAAAATATCTATTAAAAACTTTTGTCTGTTTATTTCCACTTTTCCTTTCAACTTTATATATATATATGCATGCACACTATGTTATTGTGTGCTATGTAACAGTCCTATTACAATATATGTATATATTCAGTTTCAACAATGATTTTCTTTTGATATTGTAATAATACTTTTTACTACAAATTTTTAATAACATAATTCTCTCCCTTTCACTAAATTTTTCTTTCCACTATCTCAATCCCTAGCACCTTGTCTTTATTTAAATCTTTGGCCCAGTTTTTGCATAGATGCATTGAAATATATTCCGCATTTAATTCTTTTGCAATAATTGGATCAACCAATTTGTTTAGATCTTTCCCAAATTGAAAAACATTTTAGCAAATTATGTTTCTATTTATAAATTGCAATCTTTCAAAAAGATGACCATCATATTTTTGCTATTATTAAATTTCTCCATCCTCCTAAGTGCATATCTTCACAAATCTTTCTTGATTTTACATCAAAGCTATCAATATATACATCACTTCTTAAAATAGACCAGATGCAGCAATTCCTTACAGTACCTATCTAATTCTAGATCTATTATGAGCAAACAAATCTAATATCTTAATTAATTTTTGACTTCTTTTTGCTTTTATTTTATATTATTTTAGCATTCTAATTGATATTACTAAATTTAATGCTTAAGAAAGTATACTGTTTCATTTTTACTTCGCAGTATTTCATCATAGTTCTTATTTTATAATTTATTAATTATCAATATCTTTGTTAAAATTACAATCATCTTTTCTCTTTTTTTTGCATCAATCTTAAGTAACATATTCATTTCTTTTTTTGCCTTTAGCAAAGACTACCATATCATCTGCAAAAAAATAATGTATTTTTAATTATATTCAACCTTAGTTATTTTATATCCTATATTAAGCTAAGAGGTTTGGTATCTTATCTGATTCATAATTTCCCATTTGATAAATATATGATAAAATCCTCATAAACAGGGTTTAAAACTCTCTTGATTAGACTTATCAAATGCCTGAAATAACATTAATCAGCTTTATTTTTCTGCCATTCCATCTAAGCCTGGCCAAAAATTTTTCTATTAAATTGTATGGTGTCAATCAAATAAAACAGTTTTCTTTGATTTCTTCCATATACTTTGACAGAAATTTTTTTTTGCTCATTTCTCGTATAGAAGAGAAAAATAAAGGAGACTACTGGTTATTTTAAGCATTTATTAAGTCGAGTTAAAGTATACACAAAAATTTCCTGTCAAATAATTATAAACAATTATCTTTTATCCATCATTAACATCATCAAGTTTACATTCATCCTCTGCCAGAATAATTGGTGATAGCAATATTAATTTATTAATCAAGGAAATAATTCAACTTGTAGACCTTTGGTTTTAGTCAAGCAAATTTTTTACCTACATATATAACCTCATCTTGTAAATCTCTGCTGAGTCATATTTATTAGATTTGATCAGTATTTTAATATAACTCTGATTTATCTGAATTAACCATTACATATTATTTTAAAATTCTTTTAAAATTGTCTTCAGCTTATAAAACTCCAGTTATCTACAATTATGTTAAGAAGTTATCACATGTTAAATTAAATAATTTATTATCTAATCAGAGCTAAGATTGCATTTTGGGCTTAAATAATGGAGACATAGACTTTTCATAATTTCAGAATATTTTGTATTTGTTTAATTGATAAAGTGACTGAGCATATTAAATTGAATAATAAAAATAGAAAATGTCCTCCATGAATAACAGATCAGTTAATGAGAAAAAATTAATTTGAATGTATTTAAAATGTTCTAGTAATTTGATTGCTCTGAAGTGGCTAATAAGGAAATTTAATATGATATTAAAATAGCTAAATCAAATTAATTTATAATATATTAGAAGTATATGACAATAAAAAATACATTGTGGATCTACTTAATAATTTCTTTACATATATGCCACAAGTAAAGCCTTTTATTAATGATTTGACTTCTGGATTTATTTCTGACTTTTTTTTTTGCTTGGATGTTTCTGATACCCAGTAACATACTTAATTGTTTAAAAAAATGTCCCCTCTTGATTTAGGTAAGTTAACTGCCAAAATTCTTAAAGATAATAAGTTTGTACCCCTTTTAGTTTACATAATTAATCTTTTTTTGCCTTCTGATGTATTTCCTGAGTATTTAAAAGTTGGTATTATTGCACTCATTTTTTAAAAAGGGTGATCCATCAGTCATTAGCAATTATAGGCCTATTTTAATAACTTCTCTAATTGCCAAGTGATGCCATTCTTGAATATGTATAAAGCCCATTTCTGTATACCAGTTTGGTTTTGTTGCCAGAAAGAGTAATTTGAATGCTCTTTATAGCCATGTATACATTTAATATTATCATTGGATAATGATATCAAGATACCAGTTGTTTATTTGAATTTAACTAAAGCACTTGATTCTGTTCATGATACAATTCTTCTATATAAATTACATTCATATAGTTTTCATTGTCATTTTACTTTCTGGTTAAAAAGTTATTTAAAAAACAGAAATAGGCTACTAAAATACATGTGTAGTTTTAAATAAGTTAATCATAGAGTTCCATAGAAACCTGTACTTGGCTCTAGATTATTTTGAATACATGTAAATGATATTTTTGGATTCAGTGATTTATGGCTTTTGTTTGATATGTTTCTCGTGATACTCTTTCATATCACATTTTTAAATAGGTGATTAAAAAAAATCTGGGATTATAAATAACTAGCTATGTTAAATTGTTTAATTATTAATCATAATGAAATGAGGGATATTCTATTTTTATATATATAAATACTGTTAACATTCAATAAATAACAGTATTGTAGTCAATATAAAGTTCATTCCAATAGTATTTGTACTTATGGTAATATTATTTTTGGGTAGTGTTTTCTCCCACTGGACAAGCCGCCAGGTGATGCTGCAGAACATTCATAATTTGCACTTTACTTTTTTTTTTTTAAATCTTCGTGCATGGGGTGGGGGTCCTAACCATTTCTCGCCGCAGACGTTCTAATCAATTTTTGTTTTAAATTTCAATTTCAGCAATTTTGAGCCATTTTTGTTTTTGTGGGGGGGGGGGTTTCCAAATTTCAATTTCAGCGATTTTGAGCCATTTTTGTTTTTAGAAATTTATCACTTACAGGTTTCTTGGTGGTTCTGCAGCATCACCTGGCGGCTTGTCCAGTGGGAGAAAATACTACCAACATTTCTTATATATTTTTGATTGTTAATATCTCTTTAATATATAAAATATTTTGTTTATTGGGGTGGATAATGATTTTCCACCACCCCAGGTATGATAACCATATTCCCACCCCATTAGAATATGATAACAGTATTTATATCAAATGAACATATTAAGAAGTTGAGATGAAGGGTTAAATTTAGTCATATAGTTTATGTGGGATAAAAATATTGTGTGTGTGTGTTTTTAAGATGGGTAAGAAATAACAAATAACTTGGGAATAAAATAGTGGTGAAAATGAGGATTTTTGAAAAATGTGATGAGGGTTTTATGAATACAACTTATGTAGGTAAATACTAGCTAGCACTTGCTGTTGTCAACTTTAAATAAGAAACATAGTGCATCATATAACCATCATATAAAATTATCATATAATGAATTATAAATATATGCTAACTGTATTGAGAACAGTTTTCATAAAGTTTTTTTTAGGTGTTTAGCCAACTTTCGACTCCTATGAGTTATAGATGTAGCATAAATTATAAACTAAGAATGGGTATACATATGTTGTTATTGCTTATTTACATAAAATTTGAATATTGACTTTAATTAAGGAGAACAGGCTATCTTTTTGAGAGAGGCACACATGATTCTTTTCTAATGATAGAATTTTTGTCACCTGATATGTGCCATGTCTCTTTAATTTTTTGTTTAAAGTCATTATGTTCAGTGCATACTATGGCTTCTCTCAAAAAAAAGGCATGTTTTCCATAATTAAATCTCATTCAAATTTTATATAAATGAGCAATAACAGCATATGTATACCCACTCCTAGTTTATAATTTATTTAGGAGTCTAAAGTCAGCTAAGCACATGAAATAAAATAAACTTTATGAAAGCTTTTCTCAATACGATTATCGTATATTTATAATTTTATAACTACATATAATGAATTATAATTCTTTAATTATTAAATTGTATAATTGATTAAATTATATTTAATATATTATATGTGTATACTTATATTTATCGTGATTTTGTGTTAGTCACCCCGAAATGGCTTTAATAAATTTATTATAGTAGAAGCCATTTTCAAGTCCTTTGTAGTTTGTTTCAATTGATTAACATTTTTATTGAAGTGATATTAACCACTGCTCACATATTTTCTGTTTACCATTGCTATTGTGCTTTTAGTAATAAACAAAATAAAGATAAAGTCTTGAATTGTGCATTCTAATTCTACTCAAATGTGAGTTGTATATTGCAATATACAAAATATATATATATTGATCTTTTTTTTTCTTGACATTTGTTTTGATTTATGGATAACGGAAGTATTGAATTATAAAGTTTAACTAAGTAACTATGGCTACCATAATATTAAAATAATATTCTTATTTATTATTAATATTATTATCAAATCATAAGTTGCTTGTAGTCAATTTTAAAAGAAAAATAAGTAAACTATAAAATAGATCACTTGAATAAAATTATTATTATTATGAGTTTCAACTTTCATTACTACATTCTCCATAGCAACTTATTTATTACAAAATTAAATATTTAGTATTTCATATATATTTGTTTATTTGTCAGTTTAGTAGGATATATTAAAGATATATGTTTAAAATATACATTTTATTAGGATGTATAGAAAATGTCATGTGAATTCTTTGTTTTTTAGTTGAAGTAAAAAAAAAAAAAGTTATATCGAAATTGTAAGACAGAATTTTTTTTTTTGTTGAATCAAATGTTTTTTAAACATTTTCATTTTTGGTTGTTGTAAAAACAATTTTATGAAACCAAAGAGTGATCATTGAGTTCAATTGAAAAGTCACCTTAGTAACACTGATGTCAGCAAAAATAGGTTATAAAGAGAACTGAACCATTTAAGTCTTTTATCTTTTGTTATTGCTCAGAATGGACATTTTTAAATTCGTCTTTAGAAATTATTTTATTTGTACATTAAAATTGAGCAATTGCTAAAATATAATGAAAGAATAAAAATTTAAACAGTCCGCCCATTCAGTTCAGGGCAGTTTGTTGATAAAATTCCAGGGGAAATGGCAGAATGTATTATAAAAAAAGAAAAAAAATCATAAAAATTCATTATTAAAATTTGGGATTTCATCTATATATTAAATAAACACCATCATATCTATATGGATATCATATTTTTGATTAAGGAATTTTACAAGATCGATTGATCTAATGTCTATAAAACTCTATGTGATATTAAATAATTGAAATTTCACCTTATTGACTTGAAAAAACACTAGCATTTATTATTATTCATCTTGATTGCAAATAATTTTGTCCATGAAAGAACATCTTTTCATATATCATTACAAATAAAGAATAATACCAGTTGTATGCAGATTTTGCATCGACTAAGTAACTGTTATTTTAAAAGGTTGGATATATTTATATACTTGGAAAAATATCTGAATTTAAAAAAAAGTAATTGAATTCAAATCCTCTATTATTATTTATGCTTGTCTCTCCTCTACCTCAAGAAGGATCATTTCTTTGCATTTAGATCATAAACAAGGAAACTAGGAGCTGTAATGGAATATAGTGGGTAAAAAGAAAAAAGAAAACTTTCGATGTAGGTTATGTGTTATATATAATTTTTGTTATTTTAAAAGAAAACTTGTTTTGTTTATCTTTATTTTAAAATATAAAATTTATTTATGAATAAACAATGTGTATATTTAAGGGTTGATTGATAAGCTGTCTACACAATAAAAGGTTGAAGAGATTCTTTTTTTTTATTTTTAATTTAAACTCTTATCTGATAATATAAATTAATTCTTGATTCAATATCTTCAAATATTCATTTTTAGGAAAGATATCTTGAAATTTCTCCAACAGTTTATATAATTCATTGTCATACAACATATTCTGTGATCCATATATATTAATTTATTATTCGTTATTAATTTTATGGATAGAGTAATAGACAATCAAATTTATTATATATTAAAGAGAAATAGTATTTATACTTCTTAACTGGCTACAATTTTAGTCAATTGCATACATTGTTTTTTTTTTTATATTATTAATTACTTATTATAAATTTATACATTTAAATTTAATTGAAATCTAATAAATTTGTCTAATTATTTTACAGGTGTGCAAAGTAATTTATGATAGTTAAATAACAATCTTAAATTAAACCATGATAGTTAAATAACAATCTAAAATTAAACCAATATCATTAAGTGAAATATGTCATATATATATTATTATTATAATTTATGATTATTGTTAAGTCTCTTTAGAAATAAACTATATATGGCCATTATATTGAAATATTTGTTTGCCTTATCTAGATTAATCTTGATTGCATAAACAATGTAATATGTTCACTGTTAATTATTAAGAACTTATTCAGTTATCTTTTCGACATATATGTGTTCAAGTGTATCAGTGTTATGAGATAGTGTGGAGAGTGGTGGGTCATGTGAAAGTCTGTGCTCATATACCCTATATATTACATATATAGACACAGGTATATAATAAGCCTGTGTGTTTCAGTTATTACATAGTAGAGATGTCTGCCCATCCCTTGTATATGTATTAAATAAATTATGTCCTTACATGAGGGGTCAGATTGACCTTAGGTCAACATGGGTGTGACAAGAATCTCAGCCTCAGGGTGGCCTTTGAGCATTCCATCCTCAGATTTTCAATTGGATGGATGGTTGAAGAGTTGGAGTGTGGAGTAGATTGAAGCCTGTCCATTAAAGTATGTGGTTTGGCTATCTTAATATATATCTGAGCACTTATAGCATATATGTGTGGAGATGGTAATCTGGACCAACTGATGATTGCTGGTTTAGCATGAAATACGTATATTGATGATTATTTATCTTTTCGACATATATGTGTTCAAGTGTATCAGTGTTATGAGATAGTGTGGAGAATGGTGGGTTGTGTGAAAGTCTGTGCTCATATACCCTATCTGCCTTAATTATCTTTAAACTTTTTTGAAGTTGATTGTAAATTTAATAAATTATTAAATTTTAATATCTATAGTTGACTTAAATAAATGTTAATAATTGTTTTATATGGTTTAGTTGTTATAAAATCCATTTTAATAATTGATTTGCAGGAAATATAAAATAGATGGACAGGATTAGTTGATTATGATTTGGTAGATATCCTGTAGAAACCTACTATGTATTTGATATAATGATACGATTGGATATTATAAATACAAGATTATCTAATAAGTTCATTGATAACGTGTTCTTGTAGAGTATTCAATTTTGATATATAACTTAAGCAATAATATTACAGAGATGTAAAATGTAGTATATAAGTTATTATTTTTAACATTTTATTAAACTAGATATAAAACCGATTAATGATTTATTTTATTTAAACATTATAGCTGTTGTAAGTTTATAAAATATTCTCTAAATGTTATCATAACCATTTATAAACTAGTTTATTTAGTTAAGGAATACCCTTAAATTTTATCATAAATTTAATTACTGTATTTAATATTTGATCAGTAAAGCATATCAGAATTTAGTTGTTTATTAATTTGATTTTGATTTTATTCAATTACAAATTAAATGGATATCTTACGCATGTGCCATTGTTTAGGATAATGATATATGAATTCATCTCTTATTATTTATTTTGGGGTAATGAATAGATTTGGTGATAACTGAAGTGATGATCTTATTTGTTTTCTTTTGTTTTTAATACTATCTGAATAAATTAGTTTTTAATAAAGATTGTCATCAGTATTTTATTTTAGTGTGGTGGACAATCTAAATAATTATGTATTGGAAATATTGTTATTGCGTAGTGCGACCAATGACTGACTATATAATTTTATATAAATTACAACAGTTACTATTTATTGGTACAAGTTTTGCTCTGTTATAAATAATATTTAAACCATACAGGCATTTCTTCATTATCTTTTATTTGAATTTTGGGTCAGTAACAAATGATTGTCTAAAACCTGTAGGGCAATTTCTTTTGTTTCATTACAAATGCTGACCAAGCCAGTGGATAGATAATGGAGTAGAAGATCACTTATTATCCCGTTACAGTCTTGAATTGCGCATTCTAATTTAAGAATTCCTATAATAATACAATTATTGAAGCTTGTTAGAATAATTTATCTTTAGTCTCTAAACTATGTAGCATTTGCATGTAATAAATCTATGAGTTGTTGTAAAATAATGTATTTTTGTATAAAAATCATAACTGTCGGTTTTATTTGTAGAAAATAACACGCTATTTTCCTTTTGTGATGGCTCATATGAATCAGATTCGACTCCCAAAGATTTATCAAATTTTGGTAAGTAGTAGTAGATAATTTTGTAAATGATATTTGACTTGTTTGAAATGTTTTATTACTAGAGAAAAATATTTATAACATTAGAACAGCTTTCCAAAACTATACCACACTTCAAGGAAAGCCTAATCTTGTAATGATAAAAAACAAAAACTGCATCTATGAAATATCAAATGAATGTGGGACTATATTAGTGAGACCACTTACCCTGCTCAAACAGCAATTGAAAGAACTTAAACTAATCGTTAGAAAAGAAACAGATGTATCTACAGTAGCAGGCCATAAATGTACTAATGAACATATGTTCAATTGGGAAAATACAAAAATATTGGATAGAGAAGAAAAGATGCAAAGAAGAAAATTCAAAGAAGCTGGTGATATGAATAAATAATCCTGTAAGTCAACTCAGTGAGGCAATGCACACTGTATGGAAGCCTATAATTAACCTTGCTCTTAGAAAAAAGTATTAAAAAAAATTAAATAACTCAGGGAACCAATCATATATAAATATATGAAATTTTTAATATCTGTTGTCTTTGACAGAATAGCTCAGTTGGTTAGAGCATTGTCTTAAAATATGATATTCAAGAATCTAATGGTGCAAGTTCGACTCCTATGTTAGTATTGTCACTGGCTAGGGCAGCAACATCTGAACAAGAGCAGAGAATAATACCACCCAAAAGATTGTGTAATCTATTAACCCGCGTTGTCTATTTGTATGTTATTACTAATAGTTGTTTATATTTGAAGAGTTTAAATAAATTTAAAAATTTTCTAGACATTCAACATTTAAAGATAGATAATGAAAATAGTCCAACATATTATCACATTATAAAAAAGCATTTGTTTCTATAAGCATTTTTAGTGATTAAAGCATCAAAATATAGACCAAAGATATTGTCATACTCAAGAATATTTATCAAAATGCAACAACACAATAATTGGATTACATAATATACCTAATAAAATTAATCTTGAGAAGGATATATGACAGAGTGATTCCATATCTTCAAAACTTTTTATAGCAGTTTTACAAGAAGTTTGTCAGATTAAAATGGTTAGCCAATGAAGTAAAAGTAAATGAAAATTATTTAAATCAAATTGTTTTTTTAAATAATAATTCAGAGGTTTCAGGAAATGTTGCAAGAGTTATTAGATGAATGTAATTCTTAATTAGAAGGTAAGAACTTTGACATAAGCTGTTTAATATGCAGGACACACTCAAACCCAAATGCAAGATGGAGACTTCTAAAAAATAAGAATGGCTGCCTTATTTTTCTACCTAAATGCAATTATATAGGCTAATATAAAGCATTTCAGAATGAAAGCATGAAGATTTAATTGATTCTGATATCATCTAAGTATTTACCAGTTGTAAATTTGAACATTTTGCTGGGTTTAGCTATAAATTAATAATGTACTGAATGTAAAAGTTGCAAAGATTAAATGTTCACACTCATTTTGAAATGCTTTAGATTGGCCTATACAATTGCATTTAGGCAGAAAGATAAGATGCTGCTTAGGTTTAAGAATATCCTGCATGTTCACTATAATATCAATTAGTTAGTATCATGATTAAACAGCACATATCAAATGCTGATTATCTTTTGATTAAAAATTACTAACAAAAACTGCCCTGGCAAATTATGTTGTTATTAAATCAGATGAAAGTAAGAAAGTAGGATTAAAGATAAATGCTAAAAAGATTAAAATAATGTTGTTTGGGTTTTTCTAAAGAAAATAAAGATTGATGATGATGAATTAGAAGAAATTAATAATTAGAAATATCTATCAGATTATTAATACAGATGAAAACCTAATTGATGAAATTACTCACGGAATTAAACATGGATGAAGTGCTTTTGATAAAAATAGCTTAAAGGGAAATATGTGTATTTGAAAAGGAAGTTTTTAATAAATATGTTTTTCCAGTTCTTATTTATGGTTCTGAAACTTGTACACTTAACAGAAGAAAAATAGAGAGACTTCAGACACTTAACAAAGTATGGAGATATGTATTTTAGGAAGTGACAAGAAGAGATTGAAATTTCAATACATGGGCGAGAGAGAACAAGCAAGTATTACTGACATAACTGAAACAATTAA
The DNA here is from genome assembly GCA_028023455.1 of Epiperipatus broadwayi. NCBI lineage: Eukaryota > Metazoa > Onychophora > Udeonychophora > Euonychophora > Peripatidae > Epiperipatus > Epiperipatus broadwayi. The sequence continues at coordinate 1,626,359 of JAQFVV010012429.1, read as the reverse complement.
GAGATTGAAATGAAGCTGATTTAGACATATTTCTAGAAGAGGGAATAATATATGGATAGCTAAAGTTTTAAATTGTATCCCAAGAGATTATAAAAGACATAGAAAAATATCATAAGAAATGGTTGAATGATATAAGAAAGCTTTCTGGTTTGTTTTGGAGAAAAGAAATTAGGGATAATAACTAGATTTAAGTTTGAGAAATCTTCATCTTGAAGAGGATTGGTGACGGATGAAAATAAAGATGATGACTGAGCAAAGTATATTTAAACCATTTTGATGGCATTTAACCTTCTTAATTCTATTAGTTTGACATAATGCATCAATATATGTAAAATCTTGAGACTAATTTTAAAAGTTATTATGCCAAGAAGTATGCAAAATCAAGGTATCCACATACGTTTTAAATTTTATTTCTCATTGACAGTGAAGGTAGATTACAGATTGAGTTGTGATTTCTTCACGTTTAAGATTTATCAGACACCTTTATTTTGATTTCCTGGTTGATTACTGGCATAACTTAAAGTATAACCTATGGTCATATAATTGATCACTTTCTGACTTACTGAAATGACTTTATATGTGATATTTCTGAAAAGTAAAGAGACTTTAAGCCATTTCATAAGAATTGTGTAAGAACTTGCCAAAAATAAGTTTTTAAATGTTTTTATAACCTGCTCATTGTAACCCAAAAAAATAATACATAATTAGTTTACATTGTAAGAGAAGTTAAGAAAGCTTTAAATGGCTAGCTTAATCCTATAGCAAAAGTTTTTTCTACATTCCCTCATAAAGAAACAGTGAAAAGAAAGCATTACTCATCAAGCTTCCCATCTTAGTTTTATTCTTTATATAACGAGATACTTATTTACAGACTGATATTAGATTGTTAAATGGGTTGTCTGTGATCGGGCCATTTGAAAGAAAATTCCCCAAATCTCATTAGAAGGTGAAAAATTATTTTTAAATTTACTCTGTATGAATTTGAACTCAGATTACAGACATGGCATGTGAACATATTATTTCATCATGATTCCATTTGGTTTATACAGATGCACTTATATCCAAATTTAAATATTAAAACAACCATTTAGCCAGTATGTCATAAAGCTCTGTTTCTTTGAAGCCTTTTTTTTTTTTTTCCATATAAAGATTAATTTGAGATGACCATATTAAAAGTTTGTGAGATTTCCATCTTATATTTAAATGTGAGACCTTCTAAATAATAGGTGCATATCTGGTGAAATACAATATTGCATGACCTTGAGAGAAGGAAGGAAGGGCCGATGTTAAGATGCTACCTGAATGTCTGAATAACTAAACAATTCATAATAAGTTTGTCTTTGGCAATCTTCATACTGTCTTCTGTAATCATACAGCATCAAGTTATTCTTTATTTCATTATACAACCAGATAATAAATAAAGAATCCATCAAAACAAGTTTGAAATAAACAAATATTAATAACTATAATATTTATCAAACTGGCTTTTGAGGTCTCAATGGAGATAAAAGCCATTGATAAATATTATAATTATTAATAGTTGTTTACCAGATCATAATATTAGAATGTTCACAAACATGGATAGAATAATGTACAACTCATCTAGGCAAAGGCAAAAACTAATTTATATGAATCTCTGAAGTATTTGTATTTATGTATTTATAATTTCAGTCATTAATAGTAATATGTATTGTTAAAAATAAAGCAATATTAATAACAATTTTGAATATAATTTATTGGTAAATAATTCTTCAATAATGAATAAAATGCACAATATGTATAATAAACACATATATTAAATAACACTAATACTGAAATAATAAAAATTGTATTATAATACTTATAGAGATTTTTTTTATTAATTCATTATAATCTAATGCATTAAAAATTACATTTTTATATATGCTTTTATTTAACTTTTATTTTTTTTTGTGTGTGTCTGTCTGTGAAGTTTTGTAACTCAATTGTCATTCATTTCTTAATTTTCATTCTAATTAAAATTTTCCATACATATGTATTTCTGATGACAATACATTTTTTAGTGTTTACAATAATAATAGAAAAAAAAAATTAATGAAAAATATACATTTTTAATTTTATATGTGATTTAGTATTCTTTTCAATAACTGCCATCTACATGTATTGCTATAGAAAGAAAAAAAGTAAATAATGGGAAAAAAATCTATTCTTTATAGCAAAGTTATAGTTTCCTAAACAAATTGATACCTGAAAATAAATCTCTTAGAAAAAAAGTAATTGTAACATTGATCATTTAACAAAGACAAATTACTTTTATGGTTTTCTCCATTTACATAATTATAAAGAATACTTTATAACAAAAAATTACATCATCATTTTCAACCATCACCAACCCACTATAGGATGAAGGTATTTCCAAGTTCAATTAATAAAAATTAATTAAAGAAAATTAATTTTACTTAAATAAACAAAAAGATTTATATTTGCATATTAAATAGATGCATTTAAAAAATTAACTTTGGCATTAAAAAATAGCATGGGTGTGACAATAATCTCGGCCTCAGGGTGGCCTTTGAGCATTCCAACATCAGATTTTCAATTGGATGGACGGTTGAAGAGTTGGAGTGAGGAGTGGATTGAAGCCTGTCCATTAAACTATGAGGATAGTCTATCTTAATATATATCTGAGCACTTATACTATATATGTGTGTAAAGATGATAGTCTGGACCAACTGATGATTGCTGGTTTAGCATGAAATATGTATATTGGTGATTATTTATCTTTTCAGCATATATGTGTTTAGGTGTATCAGTGTTATTAGATAGAGTGGAGAGAGGTGGGTGGTGTAAAAGTCTGTGCTCATATACCCTATATTACATATATATAGCCACAGGTATATAACAAGACTGTGTTTCAGTTATTGATACATATATAAGAAATAAATTTTAAAGAAATATTATTCTTATAAATGCATTAAAAAGCCAAAAAAATAATAATTTTTGTTTAGTTTTTACAATATTATTTATATTATATGACTAAAATAAAAGTGTGCAGTACTTATATTTAGTAATATTCTTACTCTGTTTCTGAACATGAATGCTGGATTTTTTTGTTTTGATCATATAATATCAAAAATATTGTAAAAATTGAAGAAATTTTATTTTTTAGCTTATGTGAATAAAAAATTTCTTTAAAATTTCTTTTTTATTCTTGCTGTAAATTGTTAATCAGTTCAATAGAGATTCACTCATAATAATTTCTTAAGATACTTTTAATTAATTTTGGTTTGTAAAAAAAGATCTCTCTTCATTGTATTTAGAAATTACCAAGCAGAGATATATACGCATGGAAATATCAATATTTGGTAAAACTTGACCCAAGATATTTTTCTTTAAATAATGTATGGAGAAATTTGATATCCAAAACTGAGGGCTCAGGTAGTCTATTGTTACTCTGACTTGGGTCAGAAAATTCAATTAGAGATCTAGTTATTGTGTTTATAGGGGCATATTTTTTTTGGTCTGAAAGCTGATTATATTCCATTTGAAGATGATTTATTAACAATTATCTGGCTTTAAGTTAATCTATAGATCAAAAGCTTTTTTGTATCTGGTGAAATTTTTCATTAGCTTCTTTATTATATAATATTAAGATTAGTGATATTAAAGGAAGATGGGTGAAATTTAATTTATAAGTATGTACTGTAAGAGAAGTGACTAAAAGGTAATGCTAATCTTTAGTTAATTAGAAGTTAATGGTAGTTTATTTAATCTAGATTTAATTTGTATATGCATACAATCATTATCTATAAAATCCATGTGAATGTATGTTTATCCATAAGGCTGACACATATCAAATTCACAACCAATTTAAAAAACTTACTTTGTAACACTCAAATTCACAATTGAAAAATCAGAAGAAAAAACTTATTGTTTTTATATATAAACAACTAAACTATAATTTATATTAGAGCATTTCATGCAAAGAAATAATTCTGTCATTAATAAACCGTAATTTTTATAGTTGTCCTTAACACTGTCAAATTTACATATCAAATATAACAGGTATATTTAAAATTTTAAATTTAGCTTTATTAATTTAGCTTTACTAATACTTTGCCAGGTACATTTCTGAAATGTAACAAACAGGCTGGGGTGTTCCAAACATTTTTTTTTCAATTGTAAATTTTAAATCTTAAATTTTTTTTTGTTAAAACAACCAATTGGAAAAATCACAGCCTTTTCATAGGCCATGTACATCTTGTTGTTCTTATATTTATGTTTCAGTAGTTTACTGATGAAAATCTAGCATTGAATACATGTATTGTTAACATATACAGTCAATTATTTCTTGTATAGTGGAGGCCATTTTTTTCCATCTATAGTTTTGGGATAATAGGCACTTTGCTGTATTGTTAACATAATGAAGATTACTGGATGAGCAATTATAAGTAATAATAAACTGTTGGTGTATTTGAGCTAATCAGTCATATGATGTGCCTTTGAATTTAGCAAAGTAAGATTAGGATTCATGTAAGATATATATATGAGTGGGAGGTGGATTAACAGTAATTAGCAGTTTATTTTTTTATATTTTATAAATTAACATTTATATGATCTAAAGACCTGCACTTTTACATATTTGCAATTTCTGGAGTATGGGAGGTTTAATGTTTAGATTTATCTTAGTCTGTAAAAATGTTGACATCAGCATTATTTGTGTACATATATAATTTATCATTGTTAACTTAAATACCATTTCTATTTAATGATTTGGTAATAAGATAAGATAAGGTATTATTGTAAGTTAATAATAATATTTTTACATTTTTTAATGAAACTTGTGAAGTTCTCTGATTAGTTGTGAAGAGGAAACATCCTTGGAATTTTACTTAACATAAAAGCTGTTTATATCATTTTATTTTGCTATTTTCAGCTTTGACAAAAAAAAAATGAATAGAATTGCAAACAGGTTGAGACCTTTCATTGATTGTTTATAGTTATTTGATTTCCCCATGAAGTGAAAAACACAAGCTATGAGAAAAATCTATGAGCATAATTTATTACAATAGTAGTAACTCTCTCCCTATAATAGTGCAATCTAGAAAGTTATAGTAATCAATAGACTCCGGTAGATTTGTTCATTTAAATTCCTATCTAGTGTTTACTCATCAATATTCCCAGATTAGATTTTAGGTTATGGCCATCAGTAACGATTCTTGAATCTGAGAGCAATGCACCCTAGACCATCCCTTCAACTACTAGCTTTTACCTATTTACTCATTTATAAAGCAATGACCCCAAACTGTAAGCTTGTTCAAGAACAAGAAATGATGGTTGTATGAGGTTTTAATGGGACATAAATTATTACAAATCAGGGTGACTATAAATATGATAGTTTTATTCAGACTCAGAATTTTAAAAGAAGTTGATAATTCAGATAAAATGTCTAATAGGGCAAGAAGCAATTTATTAACTGGTGAAGATACTATTTCAATAACACCACGATCCTCCTGGGTTTTTTGCTTCGAGTATAGTATCATTGTCTCTGCCCAACTATTTTTATTATTCAAAGTAACTACTGACAAAATTAAACCCAGTTTTTTATATTTGCACAAGATAGTTAGCACCAACATGAGTAGTATGATCCCAATTGAAGTGTTTCCCTCTCCTTAATAATAATAGCAATATATGCATCTCAGCTATCATTCTATATGATAATTTCATTTTTATTTTTACTATGAATCTCTATAAATTATATTGGACATGCACAAGTTATATCATATTAGGTTCTAGTAAACTTGACCCAGCTATTACTAATTTTTGAAATTTTTTGGGGAGGGGGATATATTATATGTTCTCAGACTCATAATTTATTTATTTTTTTGCTATAGAATATAAATATTTATTATTTAAAACTTTTAACAAATGATTTTACTATCTCTTATTGCTCTCTGGAATATGATGGAACTAGATAATATCTTCTCTCAAAGAGCTTAAGATCTATAATCAGATCAAGGTACCTTAAAAACTTTCATTGAAATACTTCAGTGTATTGATGCCATAAAATATAATGGAAAGGCTGAATGGGAGACCAAACAATTTCATTAACTTTTTAAAACAAATAAAACTTAAACAAGAGTTTATTCATTCATAAAAATGAAAATTTAAATCATTTTATTCTTTGAAAATAAGATCTTTAATTGTAGACTTATCTTCAAGCAATTTTTTTTACATGTAAGTGTTTTATCTTTACTAATATTTTTATACACACTTTACTAGATTATCTGCAATTTAAATATTAGTGCAATTTCTGCATTAATCTGAATATTTTAGCATACTTTAATTTTATTGAGTCCAATGCATGCTTCTCACATATAAATTTTTTGGGATGTAATTAATTAGGGGTAAATTTATTCATATGTTGTCTGACTGTAATTACACTAAATTTTAGAAACTGTATTTACAATCAAATAAGTATGTACATATCTGCACACACTGTGTTATAACTTTTACAGATAATCCATTCTATATTATACATGATATTATATTTGATATTGTGTGTATATACATGCACATGTAGTACTTGTATATTGTTATTCAAATAATGTTTTTTTTTTTACTTTCTAGATTTTCAAGATTGTAACAATTTTGAAGATTTTAACTAAGATATTTCACGTAAGTTTTATAATTGTTTAAGTAAAATAAATTGTCTATCTTATTTTATAGTCATTACGCCATTATAATTTGTTCAGTTTTCAAGGTGAAGGATGTTCTAGTACAATTTAGCATGAGAAATAACCTACTATCATATTGGAATTACACAATGAGCAAAGGCATCCTAGACAGGATGAGTAACTACTTTTAAGATTTTAGTTTAATATGCAAATTTTTCCTATCCCAAATAAACTTACATTTTAAGAAAGTGGTTACATTGTGAAAGATATCAGTGGAATATTGTTGTTAGAATTAAAATAATCACATTTAGAAAAGTATAAGGATAGCAAAGCATAAATTGAAATTTATATCAATAAAAAATGAAGTGTAAAATTAGTGGTAATACTAAACATTTGTTAACAGCTTAAGAGGGTAAAACTTAGTTAATAAAATGGAAAAGATTAATTGCTAAATACCAGATAAAATAACTTCCAAATCTCATTTAATAGCACACCACATTAATAAGGAAACAAAAAATTGAACAAAGAATGTTACATCAGTTTGCTAACAGATATTTTGCATTTTTTTTTCATATGTCATAGCATCTGCCGGGAGGCGAACCCACAACTGTCTGCAACCAACTACTTGCTTGCAAGGCACTGCGCTGACCTCTCGGCTAACAATGCTTGACAAGTATTTTGCATTTTTTGATGACAATGTAATAATTAGTACAGATTGCATTGTTATGGTCCATGGAAGAACACCCAGATTTGCATCTTGGTCAAGTCCAGGCAGAACTCATTACCTGATTAATTAGGAATTCTATTTGTAAATTAGCCTATGAGGTTAGTCTCAACTCTGAGTTATAATGTACAAGTGAGAGAATATAAAATATCTTCAGATAAGACTTGTCTTACATCCAAGACTACACTAATAACCAGACAAGGAAACTAGCAAATGGCAGAAATATCGGGTTCATTCTTCAAAGCAACTAATAAAAAGAAAAAATATTTCACTTTTAAAAAGAAAATAATGAAATAATTATCAGAATTGTTAAGTGAAGAAGAAAATTTCCAACATTTCTATATGTATAATACTATTTACACCTTCAGTAATCATTTTACAATGCAATCTAATAAAAAAAATTCCTTTATTGCTGTGTGTATACTGTGCACAACTAAATTCAAAATTCAAGGGTAAAATAAAGATTGATGAAATGTCAAAAATGTAGCAGACCCACAAATTCATGTTTTATTATATTATAAACTCAGCTTCAATTGAAAAAAAAAAATTATATTTAAAACTGTTAAGATAAATTTTTAAACAGATTAAACTGGTGGGTTTTAGTCAAAGCAGTAAGTATTTTAATTTTAAAGATGTGTTTGTACCATAAATAAAACACTCTTAAACATTACCTATTATTAAGCACGAAACATGTTTTTGTGTTTTTTTAATATGATTGCAGTACTGATAATATATGTTCCTTATATATCTTATTATTAAGCATATAACAAATATATTGTAATGATCCTACCATTTGGCAAAAGAGATTGTCAAAGTTACTTTGAGATTTTATACTCAAATATAATTTAATTTACTCATAAATGATATCAATGGTCAGACATAGCTATAATAATAAAAATACTAAAGACTATGTCACCTTTTCAGACCATTAATCACTCATAAGTAACTGAAGGGAAATTAGATCCTCTATGGATTATGAATTTATATTGTTTAAAACTAGTGTGCCATCCTAAAATTGGGAAATCCATAGGAGGATTTTCCATACCATCAGTTTTATTAAATAATATCATGACTACTAATTCAGTAGAATATGAACTCTTATCTCCCTAGCTATTATAAATTTAATTTATTATTTAAATGCTAATAATTTATGAGAAGAGAAACAGAAGATTGAATTAATAAATAATAAATAAAATATTTATTATACACTAAGACATATAAAATATTTAAACATTATTACATTAAGTTATAAAATATTTGAACATTATTACATTAAGTTATAAAATAATAATAAATACTTAAATATTACTATCCTTCAGGTCATCACACATTTTAAATACGAAAAGTTTGATCAAAGTGTACAGTTTAAAATTCCCTTTTTGTTAAGCATAACATTTTCTTCATTAGTTTATTTTATATTTTGGAGTTTATTACGATATTTAAATTGCAGAATATCCATCTTTGAGAATGTAGAAAGCCTAGCGGTTAGCATGGCTGCCTTCCAAGCAGCTGGCCCGAAATTCGTTTCCTGGTCAACACATTTGACATATGAAAAAAAAAAACAGTAAATTTTTTTAATTCCTTTAGCAACTTCAAAATTTTATTTATTCAGATTATATTTCCTTGATCATATTTCTTCACTTCTCTAAGGGCAAATATTCTGTGAAAGAGGACTTATTTAGTAATTATTTGTTTTTTTAAACATCAAGCACAATTCAGAAATGACAGTTCAAGTTTGATCACATATCTGGCTAAAGATAAATAATTAATCCAGGCTACATTGATCCAGGATAAATGATACACACCCAGGAATTAGCCATCTTGAGCTGTAATGAACATTTTATATTTATTTTTGTTCCTAACTTGACTGCAAATAAAATAAATTTAAAGTTTTTACAAGCAACTAATAATAATTGTAAAACAAAAGACAAACTGGAAATGTTGGCAGAATGCTAGCTTACAATTAATAATTTTAAATCACATTTTATTAAACTGTCATTAAAATAAATCAATCATATTTTATTACTTTTCTATTCATATTTTTTATAATTAGTTTTATTATTCAAAATAACAAAAAAAATTACTTATTACAACATAAATCTTTTATAAATCGACATTCTAACAAAATAAATCTTAAATCCTTTTTTAAAAAAAAAAAAAATCGGATTTCAATTGTTTAAACTTTTATTTTAGAGGGATGCAAGCAAATTTAAATTTGTAAATAAAAAGAAATCTTTTTTTTAAACTTATTTGATTACTTCTCAGCACCTAACTACTTTGTATCTTGCATTGCATCTGATACAATATATTAATATGGTTGCTTTACTGATAATACTAGAAACACCCCCCCCCCCCGGATAAATTTCTATGAATGGAATTTAATCCTGCATTAGAAATAATTGTAATCAATCAGAAAAGATATATAATACACTCCTTATTATGTATCAACTGTAAGTTCAGACTATTTCTTTTTCACTGGACATGTGTTTCAGATACAAATATCTTTATGTGATGACTACTAACATTGAATATCTAATATTCACTTCAGAATAATAACCCAAATTTATATTCAAGTATAGCAAATGCTATTTGTTTTTAAAGTGTGATAATTCAAAATCTATCACATATATATCACATGACTCCAGTTTACACATTGCTGTTTAGCAGACTATTCTTTTTCTTTGATCACTTCTTTACCACTTAATATAAGCTTAATAATTAGTAGATGTCAAATCATAGTGTTTGTTCTAAGATCTAAAGTTAGTAAGCTTTGGATAAGATTTAATAAGCACCATCACCTGGTATTTATTATTTAGTAAAGCTTACATTAAGTTGTATAGGAAGGGTGAAAGAAAAAGAATATATATGCTGATGATTAAATTATTCTAATAAGTATATATATATATGTATTCAAGTGGCAAAATCCTGAAACAAAAAAGGCATACAACAAATTACAGCTTTAAACAAATATAAATGCATATATAAATTTTATTTTTGCACTGTCATTTTATTTTTGGTTTTTACTTTAAAAAAATATTGTGATATAATTTTAAGATTCCATTATATTGAGAAATGTTTTTCCATCATATTCATTCCATTTCAGATAAGTTGGAAAATTTAATTAAAATTGGTATAAACCAGAAATGTTAAATTTATTTTGCTTATGCTAAAATTTATAAAAACATTTTTCAAATTTTTTTTTGAAAAAGGATTATTTTCAATTTTTTGCTATCCACATTAGTTTTTGCAAATTTTACATAATTAATAAAAAAATGTTATATGATTTTTTTCTACAGTACAGGCTTTTTCATACCTGTAATATATAGGGGTTTGAACTTAGACTTTAACATGATCCTCAACCATCCATGCTATCTCATACCGCTGATACACTTGATCACACTCATGACAAAAAGATAAATAATTTCCAAAATATATGTATTTTGTGCTAAACCAGCACTGGTCAGTTGGTCCAGATTATATATATATATATCTCCAATATATGTATTTTGTGCTAAACCAGCACTGGTCAGTTGGTCCAGATTATATATATATAAGCTGGTGATTATTTATCTTTTTGACATGTGTGTGATCAAGTATATCAGCGGTATGAGATAGCATGGATGGTTGAGGGTCGTGTGAAAGTCTGAGTTCAAACCCCCTATATATTACATAATAATTTTTGTTCTAAATTTGACACCTTTGCATTAAAAAAACAGTATAGTAGGAAGTTATTCAGAAAAATAATGCTTTTTATAACTTTCAAAATTTATTTCTGCTGCTACTAATATATTGCCATTTATATGGCTATGTTTAGGAGAGTATATTTTTGTGTTTGTGTTCATTTACTCACGATTTCCTGTGCATTTGATAAATAATCAGAACTTATAATGTATTAAACTATCAAACATCCAATGACCACTATCTCATACTAGCACATAATTGTTATTAAACAATTCGAACATAGCAAAACTCTCCATATAGTAGTGCCATCTTGTGCTAACAAGAGCAATCAATGGATGCCAGAAGGCTTGTGCATAAAATCCCTATCTAGTGCCTACTTGTCCAATATCCCCAGACTAGTTTCTGGCTTGTTGCCTTCATCAGTGAGGAGCCTTGGATCTGAGAGCACTGCACCTAGATCTTAGGATCTAATGCAACCCTCCAGCAGCCACCTTTTAACTCTATTTAACTACAAAACTATGAGAATGAAAACACTATTTTCAATCCAAGCTCAATAGCTTATCTAGTCATATGGGTCTGAACTCAATTCAGCACCTATACATTTTGGTGTCTTTGCCTCTTTAACAACCATAGCTACCACTATCCTATTAGGCAGGACTGATGTTAAACCACCAAACATCACATGACTACTATCTCATACTAGCACATAATTGTTATTGAACAATTCAAACAAAGCAAAACTCTCCATATAGTAGTGCCATCTTGTGCTAACAAGAGCAATCAATGGATGACAGAAGGCACTACTATATGGAGAGTTTTGCTTTGTTTGAATTGTTTAATAACAATCATGTGCTAGTATGAGATAGTGGGCATGTAATGTTTGGTGGTTTAACACCAGTCCTGCCTAATAGGATAGTGATGGCTATGGTTGTTAAAGAGCCAAAGACACCAAAATGTACGGGTGCTGAATTGAGTTCAGACCCATATGACTATATAAGCTATTGAGCTTCGATTGAAAATATTAATTGTGTTTTCAATTTCATTCTCATACTTTTGTAGTTAAAATAGAGTTAAAAGGTGGCTGCTGGAGGGTTGCATTAGATCCCAAGATCTAGGTGCAGTACTCTCAGATCCAAGGCTTCTCACTGATGAAGGCCACAAGCCAGAAACTAGTCTGGAGATATTGGATGAGTAGGCACTAGATAGGGATTTCATGCACAAGCCTTCTGGCATCCATAATTACGAAATGTTTGTTTTTAGAAAAGAAAAGATAATTGATATTTATTTAGTGGAAAAAATAATTTGGGCAGAGTGAAGAGAAGTTGATGTATTGAGATTTAAAATTAGATTTGAGGTGAAAAAGATGCTGGATAGATAAATATGAAATATCACAATAAGCAAAATAATATTAGTGAAGAAATTTGTTATGAGTTGGACGGAGTAAATTAAAATAGTTAACAAAATAATACGATTAATATGATGATTTTTTAAGTATGAATCTATAAGAAGAAAAAGACTCCCATTAATGTAGCTAATAGCTGTTGTGTATAGATTTTGGACATGGAATAATTACACTACATTTCACTATATACTTAGAATTGCTATAAAGTTTTAAAAGTGCAAAAAAGAATTAAAAGTTGAGATTTAATTTCCAAATTACTTTATGTTGAATTAAGTAATATTTTTAAAGATGCAATACTTTTAATACCATCTGTAATCATAGGATTGCAAAAGGTGGGTGCATTTACATAATGAAATAAAATCTTAATTTATTGAAAAAGAAATTTACACAGGTTTAGAAAAACCTCATGATCCAATTATTAGTATTTTATATGGAATTTAAAACTAGATTTATGTCACTTCAATTATATTGGTTTTAATCTGAAAGAGCACATAATGAGCTGTATTTTTTCCTTTTAAAAAGTATAGAATATATATATATAACACTATTTACACTTTTAATGAATACTTTATAATGCAATCAATAAAATAACATTCCTTCTTACTTAAGATTTCAACTCACAGAAGTCATCATCAGAGCTATAATATTTAAATATATATAACCACATAATTAATGTTTATCTATATATACCTATGTATAATTATAAAAAAAACATATACATTACTCTATATTCTATAATTTGTTAGTTTACTTTTCTTAAGCAATTATAATTGACATTTAAGCATTTGGAGACTATATTTAATGCTTTCAATATCTTTATGATATCATAGCTATGAGTATGATATCACAAAGATATTGAAAGTGTTCCACAGACTTTCTTAAGATTGTTTCACTGTTAAGATTTTCTTATTTGGTGTCTTCAAGTGCTTAAATGTCAAGTACTCTATATTATGGATTATAAAAAATACAAATTTTTCAATTTTATTTATATATAACTGTAGTATAGATAAGCATTCATTATATGGTTATATATAATTAAATACTGTAGATATTGAGTGTTGGGCAGTTAAAACTAAGCAAGAAGGAATAAATTTTATTTTATAAATTTCATTGTAATGTTCAACGTAGATGTAAAGGGTGTTTTATATATAAATCAATGCATAGTATAATCATAAGTGGAAAGAAGTTATAATACTTCCAGAAAAAATAGAGAATTAAAAATTATTTTCATTAATTTTTTAAATCTGAGATGCGAATCTAAGGGATAAAAAATATCTAAAGAAATGGAATATATAACTATCTCATTTGCATAAATTTGCATTGCTCTTAGTCAATTTATTTATTTACAAGATGGCTATGAATATGAAGACCCTGGTCCTCAAAAGTAGTTAGCCACATATGTAGATACAGATATTTAGTTTGTGTCTATCTATGTTAATATTTCTTTGTCTTCAGATTTGTGTGTTCGTGTATTTTAGCACATTTTATATTTTATACTTCAGAATAATTAGCCACAAAGTTTAAACTTTTTCCTAATTTTAAAGAAGCTTATCTGTATTTATGATTGTTCAATGCTATTGTTTTATAATTGGATATTCACTGCAAATAGAAGTCTGATTAAATTGCTAAATTCAGATAACTGAAGGCTTGATTTATAAAAATTTCTGAATTTTGTTCAAAGGAAAAGCATACATGTCTAATCATTCATTGTCAGTGTCTGTTCTTAGTAAATCATTAAAATCACCAGACTGAAAATATAAATGAGGAAAACTAATGAATCAGAATAGTCTTGGAGTAAAATTTTGTCAGATAAAATATTTTACCCCATATAGAATATTATTTGTACATGAGGTTCAGTGCAAGCTGATAAACTAGTGGTCAAAATCTTAAACATCCTTTACAAATTCTTATATAGAATTGCATGCAAACACAGAGAAGAAACAGTCAAATAATGCAGTCATGTTAATAGAAGTTAGGATGCTTGAACCACCATTGATAATATATAAGAATCAAATTTATGTGTTACTATTGTAACATAAGTCATTGATAGAATATACAATGTAAATTGGGCAGTAATGGTTGTGAGACAATAATAAATGCAATTAACATCCATTCATTTTTCTAACAATTTAAAAAATACTTCAATACTATCAAAGCAGAATCCTGTCAACATTATTCAGTATCATAAGTATATTCTCTTCATCAGAATTCTAATCTTCTTAGAGCTCTGATGAAGACTGCTGAGCAGTCGAAACTGTAAGGAAAATTAAGAAGTTGAAGAAAATTTGTTTGCATCGACATGTATATTATTCACTATCACTGATAAGAAAAAATAAGTATCTCTATCATACTGTTGCTTGCCACGTAGGTTACAAAATCTTGGTGAAAATTCCAGGAAAAAATAGACTATATCCAACTTATAAATATGCATCTGGTAAGTGTATAAAAATGGAATTAATCAAAATTTCTATCTAATAAGAAACTTATTCCTAGTAAAATGTAATACTTTTAATAAGTATATGTTTATCATGTTTCACAATTTCAATCAGGGTGATTAATTTATCTGCCTTACATAAATAGGATTCTGCTGATTTGTGTCAAGCATGTTAGATGAAGAGGAAAGTTTGATTAATATGAGTTGTTTTTTGGGTTAACTCCCCCCCCCCTCCCAGGTGATATGAAAAATTTTACTTTTATTTATAATTAAATAGACAGAAATTTTAGTATTGTATATTATATACTCTAAATATATAAATCTAAATATGTGTCTATTCATACTTAAGCAAGTATTGACAGCAGATTTTTTCACTACCTTTATGCTGTTGAAGCAATAAAATGTAGGCTGGAGTTATGTGATATTTTATTCGCTTATTCAAGTAAGTACTGTATTAGTAATATTTTGCATAAAATAAAATTCTCAAAATAATGATACTGTAATTTCTATGAAATTAAAGTCTCCTGAAATAGGGATTAGTTTTGAAATTTTTTTTTCAAATTTTAAATCATATATGATTATTGTTTCTGATAGTTTGTCTGTATGACATCTAATTTTTGGTTAGTAAATGAATATCTAATTATTCTTAGCTAGTAAATGACATTTGATTAGTCTAGTGTTTTTTTTGTAGAGGTTTTTGCCATGCAATGGTTTATTTAAAAGCTGTCTTCTATCCATATATATTATATATTACTACGTATATACTTTTATATTATAGATACAAACAATATAAGCATATCTCTATATTGTATATGATTAAACTAAAAACATAGATTTAAATTGAAATACATTTTTTGCTATATACTTAATGATAATTTTATGTTTCTTCTTTTGTTCCTTTTTTTAGTTGCTGTTCCATAAGATCCCAGTGCAGTTTTATAAGAAAATAATCTTATGTGTGGAAGCAATAATTTATTCACTATATTATATTTATATTTGGTAATTGTGTAGTTTAATGAGACTTGAACTTTTTTTTTTATGTATATATTTTTTATGTGTATATTAATATGTACTATGGATAAACAGTAAAAAAAAAAATTTAAGAAAAATAATTGTAAAACAATAGATATTAAAAGGGGGGGGGGATAATAAAAATAGAATGAAGAGAGAAAAAGAAAAAAGACAATTGATATATGTAGATATAGTTATGGTTCACTACTTACAATCATCTTAATAATATAAAAACTTCTTAAAGTTTATAATAAGTTGTATTAAGAGAGTGTCAAATTACTACTGATGATAATTATGTTATTTTTTGGTTATAGTATTAACTATATACAAATAACTACATAGATAAGGAAACTTAATGTTTTTATGTACTTATATTTGACTTCTAAAAGTCAAAAGGTTAAAACTTTATAAAAATAATATCAAAGTATATTTCTGCTATATTTTATAACAAGGATGGGTAAACTTTTCTGATTGCAAATGTATGGCCAGACAGCATGTAAAAAAAAAGTTTTTACTTTCTAATATTTATAGTAGAGAAAAGTACTGTGATTATACTGGAAACCAACTTGATATTTTCAGTGCATTTTTGGAAATAAAGTTTTTAAAATCTATTTTGGAAAATTTTAGAATGATGTCTGTTACTCTTGAAACAATATGCATATACTAACCTGTCTATTACTAACAGTAATAACATTAAAATTTTTTAAAGACATTCAATAGTCCAACATATAAATACAATCTATTAAAATAGGTGTGTAGATGCATAGCCCACATAAATTATTGTTGCAGGTAACAGGTAAGTTCACAGATTGTAGTTTGACCATCTTTGTTTTATAGGATCCATGAAATGTAGCAGAAAATTGTGAATTAGAATATTTATCTTTGCTAATTGCAAAAAAGTAACTAATGAGACTAATAAATAAGTTATAAGATGTTTTTCAAGTGTTTGTAACAGAAATCATTTGGGAAAGTTTTTATAGTTATTTAGAAATCAATTTATGAATAGTAAAGATTGAGTTGAACAAAATTAGAAATATTGAGCAAATTAATATAGGAAAAAAGCAACAATTATTTGGAGCAATAAATATTTTATTTAAGGTTTCATGATACTAAATCCAATTCATCCCATCCTAATAAAATTGAAATTAAATTTGGAGAAATAGCCAAAAAAAAAAATTATAGAAATAATAAGCATATTAACAATGATTCAAAATCGTAATTCCTCCATATATTCCAATCTAAATTTTATAACATAACTAGAAATAAAAAAAATTACAGTTATAAATTTATATATATATATATATAAGGGATTCGAACTCAGACTTTCACATAACCCTCAACTCTCCAAGCCATCTCATATTGCTGATCCACCTGATCACACACATGTTGAAAAGATAAATAATCACCAACATATGTATTTCATGCTAAACCAGATTACTATCTCCACACATATATACAATCAGTGCTCAGCTTTATATTACGATAGCCAATCTTCATACTTTAACGGACAGGCTTCAAACTACTCCAATCCACAACTCTTCTAGAATTAATTTCTAAAAATTCAATCTCAAATACATAAACAAGTTTATAATTACAAAATAAAATTCTAACTAAAAATCCAAAAAAAAAAAAATTCTTGCTATAATTTTAAATCTTAACCTTCCCATTTATCTTCGATTCCACAAATCAATATTAACTTATTAATTCAAATAAATTTTAAATATTGATTTTGTAAATCAGCCAGGAAGCTAAAAAAGCAGTTTATTTACATTAAAGAAACTTCATAATGGAAAAATGTAAGAATTTAAGTTTCATAAATATTATAATTTTATTTATTTTTTATTTAATCTTATTAAATTTTTATTCTAATTAAAGTTGTATTTCTAACATTACTTGAACAAATTTTTTTGGGATATATTAAAATTCTAAAAGGGCCAAATATAATTAGCCTAATAAATCAAAATTCCCTTAAATACTAACATTCTTTGAGAATGATATCACTCATATGAAATTCTTGACAAATAAAATAAACCAGATGAACAAAGCTCATGCCCAACCATCATTCAAATAGCCACATTAATTCTCCACTTACATATTACAAATACTGACCTAATTATTAATCCTATATGACCAACTGAAGAATAGGCAATCAAAGCCTTTATATCAATTTGTTGAATCCAAATAATTCCAGTTATAATTGCCCCAAATAAACTTAAACAAAAACTCACTAAATTTTAATGTAATCCTCTTAAAAATCATTGAGAAATGAACAACCCCATATCCCCCTAATTTTAACAAAACCTTAGCCAAAATTATTGATCCTGAAATAGGAGCCTCAACATGAGCTTTTGGTAGTCAAATATGTATAATATATATAGGTAATTTCACTAAAAAAGCTATTATACAAATAATTCAATATAATATACACCAAATCTATAAGAAATTTTTGACACAAAAAAACATAAATTCAACTTAGTAACAAAAAACATTATTATAATTAACTATGTTACATTAACTACAACCCCCCCCCCCCCCAATCAATAAACTTAAACACTCACATCACAATTAATACAATAAACATCATTATAATTTCTACCATCTAACAACTATTAAATAAATCATTCCCATGACTACGAATTAAAGTAACTAATAAAGATAAACCTAAACTTACCTCACAAGCAGTTAAAGTCAAAAAAAAAAAAACAACTAAAAACAATTCCTTACTCAAAAACATCAATCATGATTCAAAAAATATTTAACATGATAAACTAATCTTAATAACATTGATAACAAATGAACCTGATACATAACAAATGTTATAACTCCAATAATAACAAACATAATTGGAATTAAAATTTTTAACTGAAAAATCATTTATTTTAGACTTCCAAAGTCTATATATTTACTTCTAATAGTTCAATCAACTCTTTGAAAAACTTCACATGGTCTTTTCGTACTAACACAAAATATTGGAAGATAGAAACCAATTTGGTTTTCACCAATTTGAACTCTGATCATATAGAAATTTAATAGTCGAACAGACTAATTAATACATCATATATTTCTAATCCAACAGCGAGGTCATAATCTTTGTAAATAAGAACTTTTTAAAAAAATTATGCTGTTATCCCTATAGTAACTTATTCTATAATCATTATTCATAAATCCAAATTTATCAAAACATTTTTTAAAGAAATATTATTTTGTTTCCCCAACAAAATAATTATATAAAGCTATTAATAGGGTCTTCTTGACCCTCAACTTCATTTTAGTTTCTTCACTAAAAAAATTATTTTTAATATTTAACTTAAGAAAGAATTGCCCCATTCATTCTAGTCTTAATTTATAAGACAAATGATTATGCTACCTTAGCATAATCATAAATACCATGGCTATTTAATGCTCATTGAGCAGACTATACTCTATATATTCAAAGAGCAATGTTTTTGATAAACAGATGAAACAATTTTTGCTGAATTCCTAAAACTAATATTTACAATATATTCAAACTTACATTATTTATACCTTTTAATTTAACTACTTTTTTTTTATAATACTAATATAAAACTCAACAATACTATTGCTAAACCAATAGTATTTAAATAAAATTTATTAAATTACCTATAGTAAAATCTTAAGAACTATATATCAAAAATTTCATCAGCATTTCACTTCAAAGCTTCCATTTAACTGTTTTTACAACAACCTACAATAAAAACTTAGATCAATTTTTTTTAGAGAAATTAACTTAACAATTATCATAAATCCATTATGCAAAAAGTACAAAAAATTATTTATTAAATCTTTAATTTTTCCTTTTCCAATTTTTTCATAAATCTATTTTAATGACTGAAACACAGGTTTATTATATACCTGTGTCTATATATATGTAATATAGGGTATATGAGCACAGACTTTCACAGATTTTCAATTGGATGGAAGGTTGGAGTGTGGAATAGATTGAAGCCTGTCCATTAAAGTATGAGGATTGTATATCTGAGCACTTATGGTATATATGTGTGGAGATGATAATCTGGACCAACCGATGATTGCTGGTTTAGCATGAAATACGTATATTAATGATTGTTTATCTTTTCAACATATATGTATTTGGGTGTATCAGTGTTATTAGATAGAGTGGAGAGTGGTGGGTCATGTGAAAGTCTGTGCTCATATACCCTATATTACATAAATCTATTTTAATAAATTTAATTATCATATACCATTAACCAGATTATTTTTTTTCAACTAATTTTAAAATCTTTTATTTAATTTATATAAACAAATTAATATTTCAAACTTTTCATAAAACATTATTTAAACACACACACTTTATTAACAAAAACATCAATAGTAAATTACTTTTAATTTAAAAATTATTAAAGGCCAAATTCATGCCAGCAGCAGCGGTTATACGTTATTATAAATTAATTTCCCCTGAATAATTACATTTAATTATATTTTACTTAAAAATGAAATTTCCAACCAAAATAATACAATAATTCTTCAAACCTTAGACTAAAACCAGGATTAGATACCCTGCTATTCTACACTCAAATAATATTTCAAAGGAAAAAAACTCAACAAAATAAATTTGATGGTATTAACTTTTACAAAGGAATTTCTTTCTAAATCGACAACCCACGATACACCTTACTTAATACTTATTTGTATACCACCTGTATATGAAATTATTTAAAACTAATCTCACAATAGAACAATCTATTAAATCAGGTCAAGGTGCAATTTTATTAAGATGAAATGAATTACATTAATCTATATTTACACATAATAATTGAAAAATTATTAAAAATGGAATTTGTCAATAAAATTTTATTATGTTAAACTGAAAACACATTAATATGTACATATCGCCCGTCATTCTTGTAAAAATCAAAAGTTGAAACAAAGTAGATTAAATGGAAATTCAATCTTGTACATAAAATTAAATTTAGAATTAAAAAAAAAAAGATTTTACTTTACACAATAATTTTACTAATTGGAATTTTTTTTTTCCATAAACCATCCTATTACAATAGAAATTTCCATCATTATCTATATTATTCCAATATCAATTAACCTACTTAAGAAGACTACTAATCTTATTTCATGTTACTAGCCTAGCTAGTAACGAAAATTTTTTTTTTTTAATATGATCATTTAAATCACTAATCATACTTCTGAATTACATCATCACTATTCTTTCTTTCAACTTATCAATTACAAAATATTGACTCATTACAATTTTTTAATCAAATCTTTCTAAACCAAAGATCGTCTTACACAAGATTTTTCGCTGAAAATATCAGAAAAATTACATACCTGATATTATGTTTAATTAGGGTAGTTAAAATTTGTCATTTGACAGATGGCCCAATTAGAACAATAATTTAAATGATTAATACATTTAATTAAATATTTAATTTTATTAAACGCCCATTATTATATTAAGTAATAATTTACTAAGGCTGTAACCTTAGAAATAAGCATCTGAAAAATACGAAGGTAGGGACCTCTATAGGTTTTAAGACCTATAGAGGTCCCTACCTTCGTATTAGAGGTCCCTACCTTCGTATTTTTCAGATGCTTATTTCTAAGGTTACAGCCTTAGTAAATTATTACTTAAATATTTAATATAAAATAATATCACTAGATTTCTTATGATTCATTTTAAATATAAGATTTAATTTTAAAAAAATATATAAAATATATTTTAATATAATTAAATATTTATTATTTTATGAAATTAAAGTTTATGAAAATAATAATTACATTATATATTATATTAAATTATTATTATTACTTTATGTAGATAGTAAAACAGTATTATATAAAATGTAAATAGAAGATTGTTTATATTAATGTAAAATAAATAATTGTTCAATTAGGTTTTACTAGTTTCTTTAAAAAATATTAGATTAAAATCTAATTATTTTTATAAATATTTTAACCGCTATTAGAGACAGTTTATTCTACAACTATGCCAAACCATTATATTAAGTCCACTATATTTAAAACATATAAATATTAATTTTTATTGTCTTATTTTCATCCCATTCAAGATATTTTTTTTTTGTTTTGACATGATTCATATTTCGATTCATATTTCACACATCTGCATGAAATCACTTTTATTTTGATTTATACTTACATCAATAAGTCTTATGTATGTATATATACATCATCAATGTATACCAAATTCTGGCTTCTTTATTTTAATTAACAATTAAAAGCAAAACTGCTTACAAATATATTCATTCAACTTTTAAATGCAAATTAAATTTTATAATTTAAATATATACAAATATGCTATAAAAAAGCTCTCCTTACAAAAAATAACCCAATATTCAATTACTAACTAAACCAATTCCAATAAACATTAATAACATAATCATAACCAATTATTTATAACATCGTCTTGCCAAAAAAAAGGAGAGTCGTAAAACTTTAATAAATTTACAATTTATTGTTTCTAAATTAGTTTATTAGTTTCTAACTAAAAATTTATTGTTGCATCTTATTGTCTTCAACAATATACTAAAAGCTTATCATTAATAAAAAAATTCAAATAAATATAAAAACAACCATTCTAAATAAATAAGTTTTTACTGAATTCTTCTGAAAATTTTGTAATACTTTAGACCTAACTGTAACCATTGAGGACCAATTGATTCAACTCGTAAAGAATCAATTTTTTTTAAAAAAAATTTACTTCATTTTATAACCAAACTCATAAATATTTGTGATCTAATTTTTGGAAAAAATCATATTTGAGAAAGAAAAAAAATTTTTTTTTCATTTTTTTTTTAAAAAAAAATAATTCTCCATATGAAAACTAAGTAATTATTAATGTTAAAATTTTTAATAAAGTATTTAATTCAATGTGAACTAACCTCCTAAAAAGTATTCATCTAAATACTGAACTCCTAATAACAGCTCCTAATCTTATAATTATAGCAGAATCACTAATATATCTCTTCTCAAAAATAGATTTTATTCTCTTAGAATGAATTTTTTCCCAAAAAGAATCATATGTTATTCGAATAGAATAAGATGCTGTTATTGATGTAGCAATAAATAATATAAAAAATGAAATAAAATTTCAATTTCTATAGCAATATATTTCTAAAATTATATCTTTAGAGTAAAACCCAGCTAAAAATGGTATTCCACACAAAGCCACATTAGCTATATTTAAACAAATTCTAACTTTAGGTAATTGATTAGTTACAAAACCAAGTATCCGAATATCTTGAACATGATTAAAATTATGAA
This sequence comes from Epiperipatus broadwayi, assembly GCA_028023455.1. Taxonomy (NCBI): domain Eukaryota; kingdom Metazoa; phylum Onychophora; class Udeonychophora; order Euonychophora; family Peripatidae; genus Epiperipatus; species Epiperipatus broadwayi. The sequence continues at coordinate 1,603,176 of JAQFVV010012429.1, read as the reverse complement.
TAATTCTTCCAGAATAAATAAACAATAAAGGCTTAAGCACTGCATGTGTTAATAAATGAAAAAATGCTAAAGTTGAAAATCCTAATGATACAATCATTATTAATCCAAGTTGCCTAAGAGTTGATAACGCAATAATTTTTTTTAAATCATATTCAAAATTAGCAACAATTTTAGCTATTATTGTTAAACTTGATATAAATAATAAACTAATTTTAAATCTCATTTCTCTTCTAAAAAATTCAGAAAACCGAATTATTAAAAAAATTCCAGTAGTTACTAATTTTGACGAATGAACCAAAGCTGATATAAGTCAGGTGCTGCTATAGCAGCAGGTAATCATGCAGAAAAAGGGATTTGAGAACTTTTAGTTATTCCAGCTAATAATATTAATACAATTATAATATTAATAATAATATCAAACCATCTTATTGAAAAAAAAAATTCAATTGTCATGATTTAATATAAATGCAATACAAACTAAAAAAGCAACATCTCCAATTTGATTACTTCAAATTGTCAATATTCCAACCCTATTTGATTTTCTATTTTGATAGTAAATTACTAATACATAAGACCCCAAACCATTCCATCCTAACAAAATAGAAATCAAATTTGGTGAAATAATTAAAAAAAATCATAGAAATAATAAACATAATTACAATAATACAAAAACAAATCTTATTTTTTTCACTTTCTATATATTTATATCTAAACTTTATTACAGATCCAGAAATGAGAAAAATAACAGAAATAAAACTGATATTCAATCAAAAATTATAGTTATAATAATTCTTCTTGAATTAACTTCTAAAAACTCAATCTCAAAAACAAGCTTTTGATTACAAAAATAAATTCTATTTAAAAATCCAATCTAAATAAAAAATAATATATTTTTACTAAATACAAACCATAACCTTCCAATCAATCTTTGATTCCACAAATCAACATTATAAATAAACATTTCAAACAAATCAACATTTCAAATACATTTTAAATATTGATTTTGTAAATCAATTACATAAGCAAGTAGCAGTTTATTTACACTAAACAAACTTCATGACAGAAAAATGTAATGAATTTAAGTTTTGTAAATATAATATCTTTTATCTTCTATTTAATTTTATTAATTTCTATCTTAATTAGAGTTGCATTTCTAACACTCTTAGAACGAAAAATTTTTGGATATATTCAAATTCTGAAAGGACCACACAAAATTAGCCTAATTGGAATTCTTCAACCAATCATCGAATAACCTTAATTGCACCAATAATAAGAATTATTATTTCTCTGAATACTAATTCCAATAAAATGAAACCCTTTAAATTTTAATTTTGCATTACTCTTTTTTTTATATTACAAAAACATCAATTTATTTCATAATAATAGCTGGATGATCTAACTCCAAATTTTTTTTATTTGGAACATTACAAGCAGTAGCTCAAACTATTTCTTATGAAGTTAGATTAACTGTAATTGCCCTTCTATCATAATTTTATTTTTACTTACAATAATTTCAAAAAATTGTTTGTCATCATCATTTAACAAACCAAATCAATTATTATTTTGAACTTATATTAGAATTATTATTTTATTAACAGGGGTTGGAGCAAATCCAGTTGACTCACCATACATTTTGTCTGGTCAAATTTTATCAGTATTATATTTCTTTACATTCTTCTTAATCCCATATTCAATAATTTTTTAACAAAAAATTATAGAATTACTGTTAATCTTATGAAAGAATTTGTTTTCAATTTATACATAAGGTCGAAACTAAACACAATTTGTTTTACAACAAAACAGCTCAATCAAGAGCACCCTGCATTCACTCATGAATTAACCATACCAATAAAATAAACAAAAAATTGACCAATTAAATATATCTTTCTAATCTGAATTAACTCTATTCTAATTGGAAATGGAAGAATTAAAACAATCTCAATATCAAAAATCAAAAAAATAATTGCAATCAAAAAAAATGGTAAAGAAAAAGGTAATCAATTGTCTTGACCTAAAAGGATCAAACACACTTAAAAGGTAATTTTTCCCCCCAATCCTCATCACTTTTTTTTAGAAAAAAGTGACATAAACCTTAACACCATAACAATTAACAATACCACGAAAAATATTAATACCAACATTATGATCCTCACCAATAAATAGAAATAAATAAAAACAATCAAACAACATCAACAAAATGTCAATATCAAGCAGAATCTTTAAATCCAAAATGATGAATTTTAGAAAAATGTCAATTCAATTATTGTATTAAACATACAAATAAAAAACTACCAATAATAACATGAAATCCAGTAGCAACAAAAAAAGTCCCATAAACAGAATCAGAAATTGAAAATCTAGATTCTTAATATTCCATACTCTGTAATATAGTAAAATACAATCCTAACAAAACAATAATTAATAAATCTTGAACTCCTTGATTATAATTCCTTCTATTAAACTATGATGTACTCAAGTTACAGTAACCCCTGAAGCCAATAATACAGCAGTGATAATAATGGAACCTGAAATGGGTTCAAAACCACGACACTTGAAGCTCGTCAATAAGATCCTAAATCTATTGTAGGAGCAAGTCTCCTATTAAAAAATGTTCAAAAAAATCTGAAAATAAAACTTCCAAAAAAAAAAAAAACTTTTGATAAAATCATAGCCCATCGAAGTTCAAAAACTACATTTCTAGTATGTAAACCTTGATAAGTTCCTTCATGAGCTACATCACGTCATCATTGAATTATTGTCATAATAATAATCATTCCCATTAACAATAATCTAATTACATAATTATGGAATCAATTTTACCAATCCTGTTGTTAATAATAAAGCCCCCCACATGCCCCAATAATTGGTCATGGACTCAACTCCACTATATGATACGGATGATAATGCCTTATTATTAGCAAACTTCACTTGAATATAAACTATTTAAAACAAAAACATAATTAGATGATTAAATTTAAGAAATCAAATAACCTACCTAATCGCACAACAAGAATTATTATTTCATTTATTTGAATATTAATTCCAATAAATTAAACCCTTTGAATTTTAACTTTGCATTACTTTTCTTTCTTTGTATTAAAAGAATATTAGTTTTCTTTATAATAATAGCTGTATGCTCTTCTAATTCTAAGTACTCATTATTTGGTACATTAGGAGCAGTAGCTCAAATCATTTCTTATGAAGTCAGTCTTGTCTTAATTTTTTAACTTTAATCTTTTTCTCAAAGATATAATCTCATAATTATTGATCAATCACAATTATTTATTTGAAATTTATTTATTTTATTTCCTTTATTTATTTGTTGATTTTCCTCAGTTCGAACCCATTTAACTTTGCAGAAAGTGAAAGGGAATTAGTCTCAAGATTTAATTCTGAATATAGAAGAGGAAGATTTGGTATAACCTTTATAGGAGAATATCCTAGAATTTTAATAAGAATAATTACTACACTAATTTTGTTTGGTTTAAACATAAATTTTACATTATTGATAATAATAAAAACAACAGTAATTGCATTTGTTTTTATTTGAGTTCAAGGGTCATACTCTTGATTCGATACGATAAACTAAATTCCTTAGCTGAAAGTTCTTCCAATCAGTTTAGGAATTTTAGTAATTCTGAATTATAAAATTATTTTATGATAATATATGACAAAACCTGAATGGAAAACACATCCCTTATTGTTAATTATTAACAGTAGATTAATTGACTTAACAACTCTATCAAATATTACATATTTATGAAATTATGGATCACTTCTTAGTATTTCATTATTATTTCAAATTATTACAGGAATTATATTAGACACACATTATTCAAACAACATAGATCTAGATGTATTCACATTTCTTGTGATGTAAATTATGAATGAATAATTTGATTTTTTCATAGAAATGGAATGTACTTTTTTTTTTTATTTGCTTAAATATTCACATTGGATGAAGAATTTTTTATAATTCATCCAAATTAAACTATTTGAAATATTGGAATTATCTTGTTATTAACTATAGCAACAACCTTTCTTGGCTATATTCTTTCATGCAGACAAATATCTTTCTGAGAAGCCACCATAATTACAAACTTATCAGCAATTCCATATATTAGAATAATAACTATACTGACTATGAGGAAGATTTGTGTTAGGAATGCAACTCTTACTCAATTCTTTTCATTACATTTTCTTCTACCATTTCTTATCAGAGCAATAGTAATAATTCATTTATTATTCCTTCATCAAAAAGGTAGGACTAATCCTTTAGGATTAAATTCAAATTCTGATAAAATCCTATTCCATCAATATTTTTCAATTAAAGACTTGATTACAATAATGTTATTTATTTCAATATTATCATATTTGGTTCTATTCTTTCCTAATCTAGGAGATTCAAAAAATTATATTCCAGCAAATCCATTAGTAACCCTAATTCATATTTAGCCATATTTTTTATTTGCACATGCAATCTTAGAATAATTTCCTAATAAATTAAGAGGAATTACTCTCTTAATATCAATCATAATTTTCTTTTTTCTTTTAATTCTTTCAAAAAATTGTTTCTCTTCATTTAATAAATGAAATCAAATTTTATTTTGAAGATATATCAGAATTATTTTCCTTTTAACATGAATTGGAGCAAATCCAGTGGAATTTTCGTACATTATTTTCCATCAATTTCTATCAATATTATATTTTTTTACGTTTTTCTTAATACTACTTTCAATCATTTTTTTTTTTTCAAAAAATTATTGAATTACTATTAATCTTATAGAATAATTTGTTTTGAAAACAAAAAATGTAAGTTCAATTTATACAAAAGGTTGAAATTAAATACAAAAATTTATTTTTACTTAAAATAGCTCAATCCAAAGCTCTTTTGATTCATCATGGATAAGTCCAAATAATAAAATTAATAAAAATATTTGACCAATAAAATATAAGCTTTTAAACTTAGTTAATTCTATACTAATTGGAAATGGAAGAATAAAATAATTTCAAAATCAAAAAAATAATTACAATAAAAAAAAAATCGCAAAGAAAATGATAATCGCCTCGATCTAAAAAGATCGAATCTGCACTCAAAAGATTAATTTTTTTTTCAATCTTTTTCTCTTTTCTGAAAATAAAAAATGTTGCTCTTATTAACAAAATTACAATCAAGAATACTATAAAAAAACAATAATTAACACTAACATTATGATCCAGACCAATAAATTGAATAAATAAAAACAATCAAACATCAACAAAATGGGAATATCAAGCAGATACTTCAAACCCAAAATGATGAATGTTAGAAAAATGTCAATAATAATAATGTAATAAACAAACTAACAAAAATCTTCCAATAACATGTAACTCATGAAATCCAGTTGCGCCAAAAAAAAAGTTGTTGCATACACAATCTGAAATTGAAAACCTTGATTCATAATATTCTATTCTCTGCAAAACTAAAATATAATCCAAGTAGCATAAATAATATTTGAATTCCCTGATTATATATTTTTTCCATGAAACTATTATGTACTCAAGTTACAGTAACTCCAGAAGCTAACAATGTGGCAGTATTTAATAATAGAACTTGAAATGGATTTAAAACAATGACCCCTGATAGGGGTCAGAATGATCCTAGCTCTATTGTAGGAGTTAATCTCCTATGAAAAAACTGCTCCAAAACCTCATAAAATAAACAAAATCATTCCTCATCAAAGTCCAAACACCACATTTTTAGTATGTAATTATTGATATGTTCTTAAACAATATCATGTTATCATTGAACTATTATAATAATACCCATTAATAATCTAATCACATTATTATAAAATCAATTTACTAATCCTGCTAATAAAGCTCCACATGCCCCAATAATTGGTCATGGACTTAATTCACCTATATGATATGGATGATAATGACTTATCATTAATAAATCTCATTTGAATATAAACTTCTTAAAACAACAAAAACATGATTGAATAAAAGAAACTGCACTTTCAAGTATCATTAATAATGTTTGTCCAAATAATAACATTCTTAAAATCCTTCATTGGTCACCAACTAACATTAATAATAAGTGATTAGCAATTATATTTGTTGCTAATCGAACAGATAAAGTCAAAGGATGAATAAAATTACTAATTGTTTCAATACAAACCATAAATGATATTAAAACTGAAGGTGTTTCAATTGGAACCAAATGTGCAAACATCATTATTACCTTAATTACTCATCCATAAATTATATTCATAAAGGAAAAGCTAACCTTAAAGTTATTATTAAATGGGATGTTCTTGTGAATACATAAGGTGTTAATTCTAATTTATTATTAAATATAATTATCAAAAATAAACTAATAAAAATTATTCCTTTAATGTTTTTTTTCGGTAATACAACGTATGATGATCCCCATCGCCCGATGGCACTGTTACTAGTGCAAAACAAATAGATATAACGTTACCGGGCTGTTTTTTTTAAAAACATTCGGTATTCTTTTTTTATAAGAAACTTTTTTTTGGATCATTATAAGTTGTAGAACCTAAATTTATTATCATTCTAAAAAAAAAAAATTTTTTAACAAAATTTTAAATTCCAAACTAATATAAATATAAAAAGCTAAACTAAAATACAATCATTCAAATAAAATTCTTAATGGTATTATTATTTAATTTCAATGGATATATTTGAGGCTTTAATTTTAAATTAGACATTTGTATTTTTATAAATTATACAGTTATTTCATAATTCAATTAACAAGAAACTTGATAGGAATTGATTCAATAACAATAGGCATAAACCTATGATTAGCACCACAAATTTCAGAACATTGTCCATAACGCAAACCCACATGATTCAAATATAATACAATCTGATTTAATTGACCAGGTATTGCATTAACCTTTAATCCTAGTGAGAGGACAACCCAAGAATGTAATACATCAGCAGCTCTAATTAAAAATCAAATTTGCCATTGAAAAGGTAAAATTAACCGATTACCTACATCAAGATGATGAAACTCCCCATTTTCTAAATCATCACTTCTAATTATATATGAATCAAACTCAACATCAATAAAATCACCTTCAATATCACTGATGTCCTACTATTTTAATAGTTAAAAACGGATCGGAAACATCCAACATATACAATAAATGTAATGAACGAAAAACAATAAATACTAAAATAAAAACAGGTAAAATTTCAAATTATCTCAACCATTGACCTTCTAACAAAAATCATATTAAACTTTTATTTAAAATTAAACTAATTATTCTATATCCAATTAAAATAATAATTAAAATTAAAACTAACAATGAATGATCATGAAAAAAAAAATTTTCTATTAAAGATGTATCTTGAAATATTAATTCATTTCATCTTGTCTTATTAATTATTTAATATCTTTAATTCAATATATGTATGATCATAAGGTAGAATTTTATAATCCCACTCTAAAAACCTAACTATAAGACTTTCTCATATAACGAATCGTTTATTTTTTATGTGATTAGTAGATTAATATAAGTGTATTATTTGCAGGCTTATTAAAATGATTTCTAACCCAAATATATATTTTTCCTTTCCTGGATAATATCCAAATAAAAATTCTGGACATTCATATACAAAAGGTGTCTATATAATTTAAACAATTTTTATTAATGCTTAGCGTGCTTTCAATATTTAATATGTCATAATCATAGCAATATCACTTTAGGGTTCCAAGCTTTTATATACATTTAATATTTTAATATTTATTCCAAGATCCTTAGAGATAGGTGCAGTGCTCTCAGATCCAAAGTCTTCATTGTTGAAAGCCACAAGCTAGAAACTAGTCTGGGAATATTGGATAAGTGGGCACTAGATGAAGATTTTATGCACAGATCTTCCTCCACATGTTGATTCCTAAGGCTTGCACTACTGTAAAGAGTTCGCTATTGATTTGCCTAGTTTAAATATATTTATCAATGGATTACATTGAATAGCCATTTACAATCTTACAATTATATTATCTTACGAAAGCACTAATATTCCTTATTTACAAATATTTTAATTGCAATTACTATTTTATAAATATTAATTGTGTATATGTCTAGACAAATTATCTACAATTACAAAAAAAAAAATCAAATCAGATGACACATGACTTAATTTAATAAGCTTTTATTTACAAATGTTATAATATGTATTACATTTATTTCCTACAAAGTATTACTCGGTGATATTTAATGTATATATTTACCTTTTTTTTGCTTTTCTCAAGCAGGAATTAGGGACGGGGTTTATAGCTTTACAGTTAACTACTGGGTTGAATACTTTGGAAAAATTATATATATGTAATATTTTTGATATTCAAAATAAGGAGTTTTGTAATTTATCATAATATATATATACTTGTAATTTTTTAAAATTTATTTGCTATAAAAAGATGTAAAGCCTTATATTTTTTAAATTAAAAATAAATAAATAAATTTCTGTTTGTTTTTATTTAATAGATATAATAAACACATCCACACTTCCCATTCTTTTCAAATTCATATAAATAAAGATACAATAAAAGATAAATGACCCACAAGATGCATTTCGTGCTGAACCAGCACTCATCAGTTGGCCCAGGTCACTATCTCATATATATCTTTATTATATGCAAAGTATTTTATTTAATGTTCACATACACTAATTTCCACTGTTCAGTGATGATTTTTTAAATCGTGTTGAATTAATTGTAAGAAGAAAAAAAGAGTTTTTATATCTAATTAAATGCTTTTCATTCAGGATAATGAGTTCAGTTATAAAATTTATATGAGAAATTTTAAACCCAACTACCATTATCAATTACTATTAGCATCTCACTATCTTGCATAAAAATGTAGCTGTGCCAATCTGTGTACAATAATTTTATTTTTTTTAAGTGTCATAGCATCGGCCGGGACGCGAACCCGCAACCCGGGCAACTGCCTGCAAGTGCAAGGCAGTCATGCTGATCTCTCAACCACCAATACAAGATAATTTTTTTTTTTTAGCAAGTACTAAATATGAAATTGCACTGCTGAGATTAGAACCAGTTTCAACTCAAATAAATAGACATTCTCTGATAATGGAGAAGTAGAGTTAAACTAAAGATTTCTGGGTCGATTCTTGACAGAAAAAAACATTTCTAATTGAACTATTGTGATCAATTTGTATTTTCTGTGCTCAAACATTTTATACTCTAGAGATGGCACTTCATCAGCCTGAAGGAATCTATTCTATAAAAGATGTGATTCATGATCCATTTCTAAGAGAAAAATAACCCTTTTAAAACATAAACTATCTGCTTAAAATCCTAGAATTTTCTAGATATATAATTTATTTATAGGTATGAAGAGATTAAGTAATTTATTGTTGAGATCATTTTAATGTTGATATAAAAGTGCAACTCATGATCATAGATGAATATATCTGAATTTGAGTCACATAATCTTTTGATTGGTTAATATTCCATTTATATTTCTGTCCGTGTTTATATGACAGTAAAGGTTGAAATGACAATATTCAATGTCCATATGTATATATTGTAACGATACATAAATATGTCGTTACATTAATTTAAAATAAAAACTTAAAAGTTCGCAAATAAGAGTAAAAAACTAAACGCTAAAATTAAAAATGTTTGTTATACGTATATACATTCGCACAGATGCTAAACTTTAAAAATATTTTTTTCATAAACAAAAAAAAAAAAAGTATCTGAACGTATTTTTTTTAATAAAAAAATACCAGATTGAAATATAAAAATATTTTAATAAAAAAATAACGTAAGTTAAAGTAAAAACAGGTATTAATTAATTCCTGTAATCTGTAAATGGAAATGATTGTTTATTAATTATCTAAAAGCTGTGTAATTAAAAAGTCAGATGAAAAGTTAGATAAGAGAAGAAAGAAATTTTAGCTTGACCAATGGAAGCACTAAGCCTTGGCTCGGACCCTAACGAAAGTGATAGACTAGTGACGTTTTGTTCATTGAATCCTTGTGGATAATATAAAAAGGGAAATACAGTTTTTTTTCTGACAGTTCCAGCGTTGTGTGTTTGAGAGATGTGGTATGACGCACATACCACACTCTCTATAAAAAAAAAAAATGAAAAGACTGTGATACCTTGAACCAGCTATTGCCATCTCCAGAACATTACCTTCCAACGGAGGCGTCACGGGAATTGAAAGCAGAGGCCTGGACTCTTCTACCATAAGCTATATGAAATGAACAATTGTTAAAATCAATTAAGAACTTTCGTCAAGTTTTACAAATTGATAAACAAGCCAACTGAAATGTTAAAACGGACTCTTATCTGACTTTTGTAAGTTTTTAAATCAAATTAATAATGTTTAATTTTATATGTTTTCCGATTGATAAACATCATTTCCATTTTTTTTTCTTATTGTAAAGATTATTTAAATGTATGAAATTTAAGTTGTTTATAGACGCTTGCATGGATTCGTTTGTGGTTAATTATATTTTGGTTTTCATATTTGATCAAAATATATAGACATTCGATAAATAATGATACCTTACGGTGAGTATCTAAAATGTATTTATTCGGATGTCTTTTAAGTTATTGGTGACAACGCAAGTATCTTATGGTGAATACTATTGGGTTACTTATAAGTTTCCCTCTGCGATTGTCGGTATCAATAATTTTGTATTTTGATCGTTTATGTTTATTTTGAAATGTTTTTGACCGTGGAATCTATGTAATCGATCTATACCCAACATTTTTAAACAAATCTGTGCGAACGTATTTAAATGTTAAAATTAAGTCGGGCGTGAATGGCTATATAGTTTTGTAAAGTTGTATTAAGGGAGGGTAATCTTAGGTTATTCATTTCGTAGTTGAATTGGTTCAATGGATTGGATATATTTGTGTAATTAGTAGATGTAGTATGAGGTCCGCTACGGGCAGGATTATAGATATACGCCACACACCCTCTGTTTGCCTATGGATGGGTTTGTAAGTCGGCAGAAGACCGCAGTCCATTCCTATGGAGTTTTTTGTTTATTGTTCTACTTGCCAACAGATGTCACATTCCTGTTGGTGGAGAGTCAATGTCTTCTCTATTTCTACTTATTGTTCAGATGTACATTCCTGACAATATAGTATTTTGTGTTGTCGTATCATGCTACATTGAATACATGAATGTATCAGATGGATTGGCGCCAATTTGGTTGCGAAATTTGTTGCCTAAGGTTAAATCAGGGAAGAATATTTTCTTTTCAAATGCAGATCTATGTAGTCTATTCATACTTGACTATCTAAATAATAATTAAACTCATTGAAACTTAGTTAAATGTAAAATTAAAAGTTAATATAAAAATCTAAAATGTTAAACTTATTCCTCAAAATTTAAATATTATTTTATATGTGCGTAAATAAATATTTTTATATGTTAATTTCTGGCAGTGGCTTTTACTCTTTGATATTTAAGATATAAAATTTATAGATTTTTATCTCTGCGTCTCCACTGAGCTAGTGACTTGGGCTAACGATCGGAATATTTAAATAAAGTGGAATCTTAACAGCGCGTATCTGCCTACTTTATAAATTTTTCTAGGCTCAAATGCCTAGATGGCGCCCTTGTAGTGCAGATATTGTTTTTGCGGTTAGATTCGATCTTCACTTTCATTCCGATTGGTACAAACTGGCTACCCAACTTGGGCCGATCTTTAATAAACACGAGTGCCCTGAGAATTTTAAAAGTGAATCATGCCCGTAAATTTTTTTTCTGAAATAGTATAAATAGATTTGTTGTATTGACGTGGAGTTACACTTTGAAATTTTGTCTTAAAGGTACTGCCAGTCGAAAAATTGCGCATATGTAGAGATAAATTCGAGGAATAAAAAGTAATAAATAAAACGTAATTAATAAATATAAATCATAATTTTTTTTTAAAAAGTCTTGTTTAAAATCTAATCGTTTAACTTGCCTAAATAATACTTAAAGGTAGGAGAAATGAAACTTGGAAGGGAGGGGGCAGAAATTTAGCTGGTAGTAAGGAATCATCAGTCAACTTTTTTTTTTATCATTATATTTGTAATTACTGTTTTGTCTTTTAAAAAAAAAGTTTTGTCCTTTTGAAATTTCATATATAACAAATTTGTGTAACGTAATTACTAACACTAAGTAAATTCTTTTTTTTTTTTTAATGTTTTTGTTTTTTGAGGAAGTTTACTGATATGTAACGATACATAAATATGTCGTTACATTAATTTAAAATAAAAACTTAAAAGTTCGCAAATAAGAGTAAAAAACTAAACGCTAAAATTAAAAATGTTTGTTATACGTATATACATTCGCACAGATGCTAAACTTTAAAAATATTTTTTTCATAAACAAAAAAAAAAAGTATCTGAACGTATTTTTTTAATAAAAAAAATACCAGATTGAAATATAAAAATATTTTAATAAAAAAATAACGTAAGTTAAAGTAAAAACAGGTATTAATTAATTCCTGTAATCTGTAAATGGAAATGATTGTTTATTAATTATCTAAAAGCTGTGTAATTAAAAAGTCAGATGAAAAGTTAGATAAGAGAAGAAAGAAATTTTAGCTTGACCAATGGAAGCACTAAGCCTTGGCTCGGACCCTAACGAAAGTGATAGACTAGTGACGTTTTGTTCATTGAATCCTTGTGGATAATATAAAAAGGGAAATACAGTTTTTTTCTGACAGTTCCAGCGTTGTGTGTTTGAGAGATGTGGTATGACGCACATACCACACTCTCTATAAAAAAAAAAAAATGAAAAGACTGTGATACCTTGAACCAGCTATTGCCATCTCCAGAACATTACCTTCCAACGGAGGCGTCGCGGGAATTGAAAGCAGAGGCCTGGACTCTTCTACCATAAGCTATATGAAATGAACAATTGTTAAAATCAATCAAGAACTTTCGTCAAGTTTTACAAATTGATAAACAAGCCAACTGAAATGTTAAAACGGACTCTTATCTGACTTTTGTAAGTTTTTAAATCAAATTAATAATGTTTAATTTTATATGTTTTCCGATTGATAAACATCATTTCCATTTTTTTTTCTTATTGTAAAGATTATTTAAATGTATGAAATTTAAGTTGTTTATAGACGCTTGCATGGATTCGTTTGCGGTTAATTATATTTTGGTTTTCATATTTGATCAAAATATATAGACATTCGATAAATAATGATACCTTACGGTGAGTATCTAAAATGTATTTATTCGGATGTCTTTTAAGTTATTGGTGACAACGCAAGTATCTTATGGTGAATACTATTGGGTTACTTATAAGTTTCCCTCTGCGATTGTCGGTATCAATAATTTTGTATTTTGATCGTTTATGTTTATTTTGAAATGTTTTTGACCGTGGAATCTATGTAATCGATCTATACCCAACATTTTTAAACAAATCTGTGCGAACGTATTTAAATGTTAAAATTAAGTCGGGCGTGAATGGCTATATAGTTTTGTAAAGTTGTATTAAGGGAGGGTAATCTTAGGTTATTCATTTCGTAGTTGAATTGGTTCAATGGATTGGATATATTTGTGTAATTAGTAGATGTAGTATGAGGTCCGCTACGGGCAGGATTATAGATATACGCCACACACCCTCTGTTTGCCTATGGATGGGTTTGTAAGTCGGCAGAAGACCGCAGTCCATTCCTATGGAGTTTTTTGTTTATTGTTCTACTTGCCAACAGATGTCACATTCCTGTTGGTGGAGAGTCAATGTCTTCTCTATTTCTACTTATTGTTCAGATGTACATTCCTGACAATATAGTATTTTGTGTTGTCGTATCATGCTACATTGAATACATGAATGTATCAGATGGATTGGCGCCAATTTGGTTGCGAAATTTGTTGCCTAAGGTTAAATCAGGGAAGAATATTTTCTTTTCAAATGCAGATCTATGTAGTCTATTCATACTTGACTATCTAAATAATAATTAAACTCATTGAAACTTAGTTAAATGTAAAATTAAAAGTTAATATAAAAATCTAAAATGTTAAACTTATTCCTCAAAATTTAAATATTATTTTATATGTGCGTAAATAAATATTTTTATATGTTAATTTCTGGCAGTGGCTTTTACTCTTTGATATTTAAGATATAAAATTTATAGATTTTTATCTCTGCGTCTCCACTGAGCTAGTGACTTGGGCTAACGATCGGAATATTTAAATAAAGTGGAATCTTAACAGCGCGTATCTGCCTACTTTATAAATTTTTCTAGGCTCAAATGCCTAGATGGCGCCCTTGTAGTGCAGATATTGTTTTTGCGGTTAGATTCGATCTTCACTTTCATTCCGATTGGTACAAACTGGCTACCCAACTTGGGCCGATCTTTAATAAACACGAGTGCCCTGAGAATTTTAAAAGTGAATCATGCCCGTAAATTTTTTTTCTGAAATAGTATAAATAGATTTGTTGTATTGACGTGGAGTTACACTTTGAAATTTTGTCTTAAAGGTACTGCCAGTCGAAAAATTGCGCATATGTAGAGATAAATTCGAGGAATAAAAAGTAATAAATAAAACGTAATTAATAAATATAAATCATAATTTTTTTTTAAAAAGTCTTGTTTAAAATCTAATCGTTTAACTTGCCTAAATAATACTTAAAGGTAGGAGAAATGAAACTTGGAAGGGAGGGGGCAGAAATTTAGCTGGTAGTAAGGAATCATCAGTCAACTTTTTTTTTTATCATTATATTTGTAATTACTGTTTTGTCTTTTAAAAAAAAAAGTTTTGTCCTTTTGAAATTTCATATATAACAAATTTGTGTAACGTAATTACTAACACTAAGTAAATTCTTTTTTTTTTTTTAATGTTTTTGTTTTTTGAGGAAGTTTACTGATATGTAACGATACATAAATATGTCGTTACATTAATTTAAAATAAAAACTTAAAAGTTCGCAAATAAAAGTAAAAAACTAAACGCTAAAATTAAAAATGTTTGTTATACGTATATACATTCGCACAGATGCTAAACTTTAAAAATATTTTTTTCATAAACAAAAAAAAAAAAAGTATCTGAACGTATTTTTTTTAATAAAAAAATACCAGATTGAAATATAAAAATATTTTAATAAAAAAATAACGTAAGTTAAAGTAAAAACAGGTATTAATTAATTCCTGTAATCTGTAAATGGAAATGATTGTTTATTAATTATCTAAAAGCTGTGTAATTAAAAAGTCAGATGAAAAGTTAGATAAGAGAAGAAAGAAATTTTAGCTTGACCAATGGAAGCACTAAGCCTTGGCTCGGACCCTAACGAAAGTGATAGACTAGTGACGTTTTGTTCATTGAATCCTTGTGGATAATATAAAAAGGGAAATACAGTTTTTTTCTGACAGTTCCAGCGTTGTGTGTTTGAGAGATGTGGTATGACGCACATACCACACTCTCTATAAAAAAAAAAAATGAAAAGACTGTGATACCTTGAACCAGCTATTGCCATCTCCAGAACATTACCTTCCAATGGAGGCATCGCGGGAATTGAAAGCAGAGGCCTGGACTCTTCTACCATAAGCTATATGAAATGAACAATTGTTAAAATCAATCAAGAACTTTCGTCAAGTTTTACAAATTGATAAACAAGCCAACTGAAATGTTAAAACGGACTCTTATCTGACTTTTGTAAGTTTTTAAATCAAATTAATAATGTTTAATTTTATATGTTTTCCGATTGATAAACATCATTTCCATTTTTTTTTTCTTATTGTAAAGATTATTTAAATGTATGAAATTTAAGTTGTTTATAGACGCTTGCATGGATTCGTTTGCGGTTAATTATATTTTGGTTTTCATATTTGATCAAAATATATAGACATTCGATAAATAATGATACCTTACGGTGAGTATCTAAAATGTATTTATTCGGATGTCTTTTAAGTTATTGGTGACAACGCAAGTATCTTATGGTGAATACTATTGGGTTACTTATAAGTTTCCCTCTGCGATTGTCGGTATCAATAATTTTGTATTTTGATCGTTTATGTTTATTTTGAAATGTTTTTGACCGTGGAATCTATGTAATCGATCTATACCCAACATTTTTAAACAAATCTGTGCGAACGTATTTAAATGTTAAAATTAAGTCGGGCGTGAATGGCTATATAGTTTTGTAAAGTTGTATTAAGGGAGGGTAATCTTAGGTTATTCATTTCGTAGTTGAATTGGTTCAATGGATTGGATATATTTGTGTAATTAGTAGATGTAGTATGAGGTCCGCTACGGGCAGGATTATAGATATACGCCACACACCCTCTGTTTGCCTATGGATGGGTTTGTAAGTCGGCAGAAGACCGCAGTCCATTCCTATGGAGTTTTTTGTTTATTGTTCTACTTGCCAACAGATGTCACATTCCTGTTGGTGGAGAGTCAATGTCTTCTCTATTTCTACTTATTGTTCAGATGTACATTCCTGACAATATAGTATTTTGTGTTGTCGTATCATGCTACATTGAATACATGAATGTATCAGATGGATTGGCGCCAATTTGGTTGCGAAATTTGTTGCCTAAGGTTAAATCAGGGAAGAATATTTTCTTTTCAAATGCAGATCTATGTAGTCTATTCATACTTGACTATCTAAATAATAATTAAACTCATTGAAATTAGTTAAATGTAAAATTAAAAGTTAATATAAAAATCTAAAATGTTAAACTTATTCCTCAAAATTTAAATATTATTTTATATGTGCGTAAATAAATATTTTTATATGTTAATTTCTGGCAGTGGCTTTTACTCTTTGATATTTAAGATATAAAATTTATAGATTTTTATCTCTGCGTCTCCGCTGAGCTAGTGACTTGGGCTAACGATCGGAATATTTAAATAAAGTGGAATCTTAACAGCGCATATCTGCCTACTCTATAAATTTTTCTAGGCTCAAATGCCTAGATGGCGCCCTTGTAGTGCAGATATTGTTTTTGCGGTTAGATTCGATCATCACTTACATTCCGATTGGTACAATATTGTTACAGTAGTAATTATTGTTTGTCGCATATTTTTTTAAAAAATTAATATTATTTATAACGCATTTGTTTAAATGTTTTACTGTTGACAAAATACTGTGTGTATATATAAACAAAGCAATAAAACAAGGCAAAACTCTCCATATAGTAGTGCCACCCTGTGCCAACCAGAGTAATCAATGGATGCCAGAAGGCTTGTGCATAAAATCCCTATTTAATGCCTATTCATCCAATATCCCCAGACTAGTTTCTGGTTGGCACAGGGTGGCACTACTGTATGGAGAGTTTTGCCTTGTTTAATGACAATTATGTGCTAGTATAAGAAAATGATCATGTGATGAAATAAAACAATACCTAATGTTTATTATGAAGACTACAAATGTTTATAATACTTTAAATTCCTAGGTTGTAATTTTCAGTACTGATGTTATTAATAAATTTGATATAATAATTTATAGAACTGGTGCTTATGTTGATTAGTTTATTATAATATAATAGAAAATATGCTTCATTATCTGATAATACAAATGAAGATAAACTTGTATAAAGATATAAATAAGCATTTCCAATGCTAATAAGTATGGTATTTTCAAAGATATTTCATCCATATCACCGATGTCAAATCAATGTTGATTCCTACTGACCATATAAATTATATTTCTCCAGAATGACATTTATAATTTTACAGAATAATAAAAAATATTAATTATTATGATGATAGCTTTTATCCAGCTCATTGTTGGTCATCATTTCTTTACCAATTTTTCAAAACCGTTCAAATTGATTATTTGTGCATCAAATAGAAATTCAGATGAAAATGATCATTATCAGTATCTATTTTCATAGTGAGTCACAGGAAAAAATATATCTTGAATAATTCTGATCTTTTATTTTTAACAATATTGCCTATATCTAACAATTTTTTTCCATTTTTATTGCAATTTTTCCCAGTGTTATCTCTTGATTCCTAAATGATTTGCTGCTGAATAATTCAAGGTGGCAAAAATTTATTTGTAATAATATTTCACTGATCCATAATTTCATGAGGATCACACTTTTCTGTATTTTCATCTACAAATACGTTGTTACTAATCCTGAATCCATATTTATCTATGTATAATCTAGTTTTTTATTCATTATAAATTCAATATGCAAAGTTAGATAATGTGCAACTCTGCCTAATTTTTTTATCAATATTAAACCACTGTACTTGCCCATAGTTCATTTTAATAGTATCTCATTCAAGAAAAAATATTCTAACATCATTTCATTATTTAGCATAGTAAAATAAATCTTTCTGAGATGAACAAAACAGATTGTTTTACAATATTCTTTGATCTTTTCTATGGTTCAACATCCTTCAGAAATGATGGTTTTTGTTGCTCAATCTTTTTCAGAAACCAGCATATACATCTGCAAATTATCTTTCAATTTAGATATTAATTTATGTTGTATGAATTTCAGAAATTTCTGATGTGATGTCATTAATTCCAATGGCCATATCTTTAGAAATAATTTCACGACTAATCTGATATTAACTTTTATTGCTAAAGGCTTTTCAGTATAGGATTTCTCATCAAATTGTCTTTGATAATGTTTTTATTGTATAGCTTTTCTGTACTATTCTCATTTTGATCTTTGTAATTTTAGCCAGAATCAAAATTCTTTTAAAGATGATTTGTTTTCTTAAACTTGTTTCCATGTCCTTACAAATACTGTTAGAATATTGTATAACTTTCCAGAATCCATATTAAAATTTCTTATTCATAAGCTCCAGTAAATTTTTTATATCCTTAAGTTTGGTTTTTCTTTGTAATCACTCTATCTATAACATCTATGTTGATTGCTCTATATTTTTCATCTAATTATAATTATAATATCCGACTTTTTTCACATTACAATTTTTACTAGTGAAGAGAAAAACAATTTATTTTTCATCTAATTAAAATTTTTCCAATTGTTTTTATTTTTTTACATGACTATCATCTGGTTCACTGATTTCACTCAATTTCAAAACAATTTTTGATACTACTGTAATGGGATGGGAAAGAGGGATTTGATCCGGGATGATGGAAATATTTCAAATGAAATTATCAAAAATCATATTTAAATAAAATATTTTTAAAGTAATGAGCAATATATTAAAGTATTAAATAAATGTTTAACACCCAAAATATATAGATATAATTTTATATATTATAGAGCATGATATCTCAGATCAGCCAGTCACTCCTTAGAGCCATTATGATTAACTATAAATCAACCAGCATTATAAAAAGTATAAGTAAGTATTACTCAAAATACCCATTCATCATTATGATTGATCAACAATACATCAAATAAATCAGTCAATCTTGTGACTGGATTTGAAATGGGTCTCCTGTAGGTCAGACTAACTATTGACTCTTCCAGCTTGGGCAGTTATGTAAACATTAATTTGTATGCACCAACTAAGTGTTCATCCATTGGAATACATAAGAATCTAAACAATGCTGGGACATTAAAACATGATCATTATCAATGCTCTGGCCACTTAGTGCCATTAATGTACAGGCCAACTATAAACTTAATTTTTTAATAAGACAACTAAAAAGGTAGTACATGGACTCTGAACATTTTAATCCTCATGCCAAAACCAGGACAATGTCAAACTGGGATGCCCATGCATTAAAATACATCCCCTTTCATATATCAGCAATTATAATTAATCCAGCTCAGAGAAAACAAGCTCTATAACTGTTATGGTGACCAAGAGATAATGCAATACAATTTTTAACAATTCAAGTTTATTAATAATATAAAAATGATATTGATGTCTATAGAATATTGCTATACATATTAAAGTCTTTTTAATTTTGATTAACATAATAAAAATTATATTGTGATTTACATATATGTGATTTACAATATTCAAGTTATTACATTGATTTACATATATGTTCCAATAGGTTTATTTAAAACCAGATGGTACATATTTGGTTTAATATAAAATGAACATTTTTGAATTGTCATTTAATATTAAAAAAGTGATTAAAAATTTACATTAAGTGTCTGTGACACACATTGGTATTTGCAATACAATTGACTTATATGTATATATGCACATGTGTGTATGTAATTTCTGAACATTTAAATTGTCCTACAATAATACATGATTAAACTTTTAAGTTGTATTTTTAATAATACAAATACCTGTGATAGGTTTTATATCAGTGGGATATATTAATTTCTTTATGTAACATATTTGAATTTATCAAAATAATAGAATTACATTAATTTTTACTATATGGGTCTATTTGACATGTATTTGATATATATACAGTGCAGTACATTTGATGACTTTCAATTGTTATAAAATAATAAATACATGATTAAACTTTTCAGTTGTATAAAAATACTATAAATGTTTAAAATTTTTCATATATGTGTGTGCATATATTCGCACACTGATGTTTACATCATATTTTAATTTAACACAATAAAATTTTTCATGATTATTTTCGCAATTCCCTTTTCTGGATATAGTCTTTTTTCTTTAAAAGTAAGTACTATCTTTTTTTTTTGATAGTTGATTGATTTAAAATGTTTTTCTTTTTCTAGTCTAAAAGATTTTAGAAATCTCAATTTTTTTAAAAAAAATAGGACGGTCAATAAATTATTCTTGACTCTTAATTATAAGGTTTTTGTTTTTTTAAATTTAAAAATATAAATTTAAACTTTTTTCTTTAATAAATGATTTGAAACTAATATCATTTTATACATATCTATCAATTATTAAAATATCATTTTTACTAATGAAATTATTTAAAATTTCATAATTATATATAACAGTATCACAGGTTGCATTTAACTAATCATAATGTCTTTAAGTTAAATATAGAAATTTTAAAATGTTTTTTAAATGAATTATTTAAAAATAACTCACTTTTGAATATATGTTTATTGGTGCTTCTCTGCATATAGACACAGCAGCATACGTGTAACAATTCTTCAAGCTTTCTTTTGGTAAACTTGTTTTTGGTGATTGTCATTGAAATATGTAAAATTCAGGTAATTTTCTGGCATGCCATGAGCTTCCTTCTGTCTAGGGATTGATGAGATTTAGGCCAGTAAACTCTTCTGGAACACATTTAACAAGCTAATGATTGCTTGAAGTGACCCTGGCTTCAGGTGAATCAAAATTCCATAGAATCAATAGACTGCTGCTGGATCTCATGCCTTGACTTCAGCTACATATCATGGGTGCTCTGTATAAACCTGCCAGCCATCTCTCTGGCTAACTAAAACTAACTGCTACCTTTGCAGTTAGCTCTGTAGCTAGCTATTCTGATATCTGCTCAAAAATTTTAAGACAAGAACTGTCTGCAAAAAATTACTAACCAAAGTATTCTTTTCAAAAACTACTATCCAGACTACTAAACTAATCTCTTTTCATCCAGTCTTTTATAGTCTTGATTTGCTAGGGTGACAACAACACATTGTTTTTAATTTAAAACTACTTTTTTCTTAATTTGATTAAAAATTCTAATCCTTCCAAAAGCACTTTTGATTAAAAAGCTACATTTAGAAATCTTATCAAAGATTTTAAAAAATAGATAATAGAAATGTATACAAGCATTATTTCAAAAATAATATAAATTTTTACAATTATCGGTTTGAACTGCTTGTTTTTGAATTTCAAAATCAGAATAATAATAATAATTTATTTAGACTGTTTTTAAAATATTTATTCCATAATAAAATTCTGTTTTAAATCTGGAATAGTTTAACCCTTTATTATTTTTATTCCAGAAAATATAGAAAAATATCGACAAAAATTTGTCTGTTTATTTCTTTTTCTTTACATATATATGTGCACACACACAATTATGTTTCTGTGTGCCATGTAACCTGTCCAGTTACACTACTTTTAAAAGCAATATCTTCTCTAGGTTATATTTAAAGCATTGGATAAACTAATATTACGAGCAATTCCTTATTTCACAATCTGCATCTTATTTTTTTTAAAATTGAACACTGAAGTCTTTGATGACTGGCTACCAAATTTGTTTGATTCCTATGAATTCTATCCACTGATGTTCATATGAAGGGACCATGTTTAAGCTATTTAATGTATTTTGTTAATAAAATAAGCCATAAAAGCTATTTCCAAGGCTATATTAATCAATACTATTTCCTTTTTATTTTCAACATTGACATTGCATTCTTTATTTTGAATTGAGTGTTTGAACTTACAGAAAATCATTTGTAAGATTATGTATAAATTGTTCAATATTTTTTTATTGCGTTCATTCTTTATATTAATTCTAAAAAAAATCATTTCTTTGTACTTTTCACAGTGCGGCTGACTAGCAATCTTCTGAGTAATAAAACAGCTGTAGAACAAACTTATTTAGAATATATAATTTTTTAATGTATGTGTATATACATTTTATATGCACCATACATTAAAATTTATTTTTAATTTCTATTCATTAATTTGTCATGCAAAACTCATTCAATGTATAAATCAGTAGCAATTCCACCATACATAGTGCCACCTAGTGTATGTTATAATAATTAATAGATGCTGGAAGGTTGTGCATTTTAATCCTTATCCAGTATTGACCTATCCAATATCCCCAGACTACCTTCTAGCATATGGCTTTCATCTGAGAGAATCTTTGGATCTATAGGTACTGGATAGGGATTAAAATGCACAATCTTTTAGCATCAATTATTAATGCCACTATTGTATGGAGAAATTTGCTATTGTTTTAACAGCTTGTGTAAGCATAATAAAAAGTGGTCACAATGTATAAATGTTTTTTATAATTATATGAAATACAACTATTTTATACAAAAATTAATTTATTTAACACCAATATTTAAACAATTTAAAAACTTTTAAAATTAATTTTAAGCATCTCATTAAAAGCCAAATATTTTGGATACAAAATATATTAGAATTAAATTAGCAATACAAAATTATTTTTGAATTGTAATATGACCTCAAATTTACTAAAATTTAAAAAAAGGATCGTATTTAAAAAAAAAAAAGTCCAATAAAGAGAGCAATAAGAAAGAATATAAAATATAGTAAAAAAAATAATACAAACAAGAAAAAGAACAGATTCTTTATAAACTGTAAAGTTATACTGATAATGTTTAAAATTGATTTTAAAAGTTTTTAAAACTAAAAAATTAAATTTAAATTATTGATTTTAAATGATTATATTGGAAATTTATTTTTTTAAGAAACAGCAGAATTTCATATATGTAATACACTGTACAATGGTAATTAACTATTTAGCCATTTTGCATTAGTAATCAATGAATAAAATGAATCTATATAAATGTGTACACATATTAAATCATTTACATATGCATGAAATTTATACACACACCTACACCTATGTGTCATATGATAAGTAAATTCGATATTTATCTGAGCATGCTTTTGGTACTGTGTACCAGATTCATGGTGAATAAGACAACCTACCAGTTAAGATTCTAGTGCATGCTTAGTGGGACACTAATATTTCTTAGACTGACATTATTAGACTTTGCAATAAACCAGACCTCTTTTATCTTCCTCTTTCTATCATTAGGTTTGTTATAAACTGCATTAAATATTTGAGAATAAAATTCATGTCCAGTGTTTCTCTCATGATTAAAGAAAAGCAAATTAATTTGAGAATTCATTTTAGACTTTTTATATTGGCATATGTATTGACGTGAGATATATGAGTTCTCTGAGGAAAAAAGATGTAAACAAGCAAATAGATCCAATGTTAAAGGGTATATATTTAAGAGCATGGAACCCTCAGAACAAAACAATTCATATCAATGTTGCAAGAGAAAAACATATGTACAAAAGAGGGCAATAGGTTTGTTTTAATGAATAAAGACATTTAATAAGAAAATGGCTTGGAAAATCAATAAATTGAAACTTAAGAAATGAGAATTATAGTTTAAAATTGAAGATGACTAAGTTTATTACCAATGTTTTATGCCCTTATATTGGTAAACAGAAGAGAATATCTGAAGATTTATCTGCCGGCAGCAATCATTCCACATTTTTTCGCAAATGTTAAAATGCCTAAAGAAAATGCTCTGCTCGGATTGATGATCGATTTTGGTGGCTGCTATTATTACAAAGTATTTGTTACATGAGGTAAAGGTTTTTGTAGATTTACAATTAAATCCACAAGTTCATACAGGTGTTGAAAATGGCTGACTGTTGATAATTATTGTATGGCCTCGTCAGACTTGTGTGAGTTATATGGATCAATCAACTGTCTACAATCCATAATCATAATTATGAAGCTCTTGTTAGAGTATGGTGCAGATTTATACAAAGTCAAATTTATTGTCAAAGTTTTAGAATGGATCAATGGGGATATTATTGCAAGTTATGTAAAACACTTAGAAAATGAAGTAATGGGGTTGACAGTGAGTTGTATCATATGAAGTTTGTATGTCATATTGCATTATACAGGCAATAGTGGATAAAAATTGTGATATTTTATGCAGAAAATATGTTGATGTGTTTGTATATGGTCCAAAAGGGATAATTGAGAATATTATTAAGAATTTAAATAATAGTTCAGATTTGACATGGACTATGGAATTTGAGATTAATCAAAATTTTAAATATTTAGATTTGCATATATATAGAGACCATAATGTGTTTGCATACAAAATGATTATAAACTGTTAAATGTAAGAGGTTTTTATACACTCTTCATCATGTATTTCTCTAAAATATAAATTGTCAGGATTTAAACATTTTCTACACTTTAATTTATATTTGTGCAAATTTGAGGCAGATAGGAAAAAGAATATTGAGAGATGTGTTAATGACTTAGTAAGTGTGAGGTACAATGAGAATATGTTATATAAACAATTAAGATTGTTTTATGACAAAGCTAAGTTTAAACATGACAAAAATAAAATAAAGATTGGATTTTATTAGTTTATATTCTAAATTTGGATGCAAAATTAAAAGAAATCATTTGTAAAGATTTTAATGTCAGCTTCAGTTCATATTTATGTTAAACAGTCTGATCAATAATTCAAAAGATAAGGTAGAGAAGGATGATATGTAGGAAATCATACATTTGATTATTTGCCAAGACTCTAGCTTTAGTGCCACCTTTTGTGGAGAGACAAAAGCTAGTATGTTAACATGTTTATAACCCATATACCAATATAAAAAATCTAAAATGGATTCTCAAATTAATTCAGTCATGAGAGTAATGCTGGACATAAATTTTATCCTCAAATAATTAATGCAGTCTCAACAAGTCTAATGATAGAAAGAGGAAGATAAAAGGCCTGGTTTATTGCCAAGTCTAATAACATTGTCAATATTAGTGTCCCACTGAACTTGCACTGGAATCTTAACTGGTTGGTTTATTTGCCATAGAATGTGGTACACAATATCGAAAGTGTGCTTGACTAAATAGTATTATTGAATTTTCTTCTCTGTATGACACATAGATTTACATTGTAGTCAGAGTTAGTAATTTATTTGCTTATTTATTATTTTGTATAAGTATGAATTACAATTATGATGGGAAATATGTTGAAGCTTTAAAGTTACACAAAGACATTATTAAATTAGAAGAGCGGTTCAAATTCTTAAAAAAGTTAATATATTACAAAGTCCTTCCAAACTGCTGCAGGGTCTTCATTAGTCTATCTATTTATATGCAGAGAGAAGCCATGTTCCTCTTGCAAATGATATGATTAAAGTTTGTTGCTAGAGAATTAAGAAAAAATTATATTTAAGTATTGCTAAGAAAAGAAGATTGATATCATTTTATGCAATGTCAGAAGATATTATAATCTGAGGTAAGGGATTACAGACATGTTTGCAAGGTAAGTTTGATAATAAATTTAAGTTTTTGGCAGAGAAGCAAGGTAAATTTATTGAGTGTAAAAATGTTGATGAAGTTCAAAGGCCTGTTACAATATGGACCAGTGTTTGTCAGAGGAGACTGGAGAAACCCAAACATGGAGATTATTGCAGATATTGAGATAGTGTAGGAATTCTCCGAGAAAAAGAGAATGCAATCAAGCAAATAGCTCTAATGTTAAAAGATAAATATTATTAAGAATGTGGAATTCTTGGAACAAAGTAATTAATAATTTCAAATCAAAAACATTATATGTATGGAAGAAGATAAGGGTAATGCATTTATTTTAATGGATTAAGATATATTTAATGAGGAAATGATCTATCCAATTTGCACTTGTAAGTGCTCATGTAATGTGAACTTCTTTTGTAGTCTGACTCTTAATTATAATGTAATCTAATTAAATGCCATCATTTTGAGCATGGATGCAGCCGTGTTTCTTTATAGCAGTTTTTCTGTCTAAACAAAGTGTTTGTGATAGTCAATCCATGTGTTGTGTAAAAATTCAATAGTACAACATTTGAATTTACTCCACTGCTATCAGTATTTCCAAAACTTTTGTCTAAAATCTACTATTTGTATATAAATGTGCATTAAAGTCTCCAAGAAAAAAAAGATCATTTAATAGTATTGTGTAATAATGCTATCCAACAAGGAATAAAAGTTCTTCTCTGAATCTAAAGTTGGACCATAGATACTAATAAAATAAGCAGTAGTACCATTATTGCAAGGTTAGTTTTAACACCATTATTTTTTATTTGATACAATGAGGAATTCCAACAATAGAAAATACTAAATTAGATTTTACAGAAAATCCAACACCATGTAATTTCCTTTACTGACTGACCTGCCATTCCAAAAAATACTTATATCCATCCATCTGTTCCATTAGCCTTCTGGGAGACAAGTTTCACTAAGAGTAGCTACATAGAACTTAAATCTTGACAGCTCCTTAGCCATCAGTGCAGTTTTCCATTCTGGTCTTGAAGAATTTATATCAAGTAAAATTTTTACATTCCTTTCATTTAGAGGGTGGGGGTTTACAATATTTATCTTTAGTATTACCATTGCCTCTTGCTTTACCACTAATACTATTATTTCTATTATTTAATGAGTAATCTATCCAATATATATATATATATATAAAGCTATTTTATTAACCCTTCAGCTACAAAGAAAAATGTATTGCTAAACAGAAAAAATACTAGTATTAATACCTATCTCAATTTTTTATTTATTTATTGAAGAATGTTTGTACTTATATACTTATTGGAACACACTATATTGATATCAGCAGTCATCCATATGTACTGTCTGTACCATGAGAATGACACAAATTGTTATAGTTATCAATCTTAAAATTCCATTGGGATTGAAGGACCACCAGCGACTTCAAGCGGCCAAATCAGTGTGGTAGAAAATGATATCTACTTATCAACAACAACTAGAGCAAATGTAACAGGATTTTATTCTAATCATGTATAATGTGATATAAAATTGATAACTATAATAGCCTGTTTCACAGAGATGTTTTCTATTTTGAAATAAAATTCAGTCATATATTTAATACTGTGCTTATTTCATGGCAACATGTCCTTCAACCCTCGTCATCAGAATAGCAAATGGAATGAAACTCTAAGGTTCTAGAAAAATACATTATGGTAAATTAGAGATGTTTTCTATTTTGAAATAAAATTCAGTCATATATTTAATACTGTGCTTATTTCATGGCAACATGTCCTTCAACCCTTGTCATCAGAATAGCAAATGGAATGAAACTCTAAGGTTCCAGAAAAATACATTATGGTAAATTATCATACATGGCAATGCCCTCTGCCCTGACCAAAGATATTTATATTTTATATGTTAGCCATATTCCTGCATCACACCTGCAATCTAGAGTCTCCAGATTGGGACTAAAATTTTATTTTTAATTTTTGTACTACAAAAAATGAGTTTATAGAATATTGATTTGGGGACTGCAATTTCCCTTTTTACCCATAAAATAACATGTCTCTAGTTCTTCATCCATTAATGTTTTAAAAAATATACTTGCTTTACAAGAAGTATTTCAAGTCAGATATTTTAGCATTTTTAAAATGACATTCAGTAACTGTGATTTTTATGAAGCAAAGAGTTTGATTAATATTTCCAATGTTACTTATAGAAGCTAGTAATCCTCCACAACTAAATGTTTTTAGTCAAAACTTATTCAATTTATTTATTATATTTAATTCATGGCTGGATTTAGATCTTTAAGCATAACAATCCAAATATAAAAAAATTTATGTTTAAATTATTAACTGAACATAGTAGTCAATATTTTACTAAATATATTCTTGGTATAATAGCAGTTTCCTTTGCCATATTTTGTATTTTGAATCCAAGAGTCAATGTTTAGACTTTTTACCCTAAAATGATTTGGAAGACAATTCATGTGCTTACTAAAATAAACAGCTGATAGTAAAAAAACAAACATTTATATATCAATGATACTGAAAGTCATTTTCAATCAAATTTACTTCATTGACAATAGAATAAATGTTTAACTTTTTGTTAAACCATCTTTATCAAATTCATATTCTTCAGGGTTACTAAATATCAGAAAAATTTGTGACTTTATATGATGCATCACTTTAAGTTTAAAACACTTTTGTTTTTATAACCATATTACAATTCTGTTCTGATTTTTTTTTTCAATAGCAGTGTTATTATTATTTAAAACAAATATTCTACATGGAAATTATTATAAAAGCAAAACACATCAGAAATAATAATTAAAACAGAAATGATACATTATATTATATATTCATTTTCATTGAAATACAATTTCAAATCTCAAAATGCAAACATTTCATTTTAAAATATGTACCTGCTATATTGTTTATATTAAAAATAATATAAGGGAAGGCGAAGAGCAAATTTTAAACTTTGTTAAAAATAAAACAGTTTTAGCACTATCAAATTTTGACAGAGAGTGTTTCAAATGTTTTCCTGTTCTCTACTATTTATTATATATGTCATTAAAAAATTAAAAACCAGTCAACACTTAAGCAATCTCGATATCAATAATAATCAACAATCTCAAACTTGTCAAGACAATCTCCTTGGACAATATATATATATAATTGGTAAAATGACTCAAAATTTTCTATATCCTATTTTAGATTAATATATTCACATGCTATATCTGTAACATCACATTTAAGTCTGACTAAAACTTGGAGAACTTTTTTCAGATCATAGACTTAGGATATTTATTTTAAATAACTAGTTATTATTAACCCATCCAATATTGATTGGTAAATGAATATCTATTATTAATTAAGGGTCTTGGTTAAATATATTGAACCGGATGCTTTATCCACTTCAAAAGCACCACCATGAAATTAAAACTAAATTTATATTTATAAAGTTTTTAAAAGAAAACTATTTAAAAAGTTTTGTAATTTATTTTTTATTTATTTATTAAGAATATGTACACAACACACCTACTCAATTCTAGGCAGAAATGTAAAAACATTCTAATTTAAAAGTTTTAATTGCGATCAAGTTTCTTTTTATTTTGTTGATTGTATTTATTTTAAAAGCTGAGACTTATTTTTCTTAAATTAATTTTGAAATAGATAAGAGCCTTGGTCATATTTTTTTTAAAAATTAAGTGGGAGATATTTACCCTGGTCAAAACTTTTTAATTAAAGATTAGGCAAGGGATAACAGTTCACATAAATAGCCCTGGGTTTTTGACTGGTTTATTATTCTTATTGTGATTTATTCAGATTGCTGCTCTAATTTTTATATTTACTAATTTCTCAATGTGGATCGCTGAAGTGCAGGCTGCCAAAGTTAGATTTCTTTTCTGACTTTTATTAGATTTTGCTAATAGTATGTACTGCTTTCTGGGCTAAGAAATAATTGCTTAGGTACTTGCTAACATAAGAAGTAAATAGACTACAACTTTGAAAATAGTGGCTATCCCTCCAGAATGCTAAAATTACACACCAAGAGAAGCCTTCCTAATAATATACAGTGCTAAATCACACATAGATGAACCCCAGGGCTCCGTAATTGTGCCTTCAAGAACATGACCTAAAAGCCTAGTCCAGAACTGATCCACTTAATTGCTTTCAGACTCCTGAACAGATCAATAAATAAATGGAAATCAAAAACCTTCAAAATGAATTTTAAGTAGGATAACTGTTACCTTATTGAAAGAAATCAGACAGACAGAACATTATGCCTTGAAGTAAAAGATTTTCATATTATAACCAGGGTTTAAATTTCTGTTAGTCTCAATTTAATCTTAAAAAAAACCCCATCTTTATAATAAGTTATGCATACTCATTTAAATATCATTAATTATTTTGTTTTTTATTATTGGAATCTTAGTTTTAAGACTAAATGTATTTGTCAGAGGTGTAGAGTGCATTTATAGTTTATACTC
This sequence comes from Epiperipatus broadwayi, assembly GCA_028023455.1. Taxonomy (NCBI): domain Eukaryota; kingdom Metazoa; phylum Onychophora; class Udeonychophora; order Euonychophora; family Peripatidae; genus Epiperipatus; species Epiperipatus broadwayi. The sequence goes on along the minus strand of JAQFVV010012429.1, from coordinate 1,572,835 downwards.
AGTTTAGATTTTAGTTGTCTCTCTCTTTATATTATGAACTCTTGATAAATGCTTGGCAGATATTAGGTAGTTTTCTTTTAACTCACCTGTTCTTCATTTTTTCATCATAATTAATTTAGACAATCTTGGTTTGCATTTCCTGCAGACCATAAATCTTATGGCTAGCGATTTATCGAGTACAGTATATTGTTTTTCCTAAATTGCAGAGATTTTTTCTTCTATTTATGATTATGTAAAATGGTAATTTTTTCTTGTTCTCTTGATGGAATTGACCTTGATGGCCTTAAACTTGACCATTCATGGGCATTTACAGGCATTTGAATTCTTATGTCCCAATGTTTCTTTTCTAGATTAAGAAAAACTCACCTGTGCTGTTCAATGACTTCTGTGCCAGATTATTCTCATTTGAAATTTCTAAATAAAGGAAAACTGGAATTTGTTTATATAAATTGCTAGCAGGAAGACATTATAAATTCCTTTTAATTCTTAAATGAGAAGACAAACTTATATGCCAGGATATTTAATGTTACAATACTCTCATAAACTATGATAAATCCGCTGGAGAAATCTAGGTCAAGCAGTTCTATATTTTTGACTAATATTTATTTTTTTGAATTTAATAAACTTTCAATTATTTATAATTATTTTGGGCTAATATTTGTCTGTTTTTTATCAATTGTCTGAACTATGTTAAAAATCTCCTCTCCCTGGGTCTATCTGGTAGGATTAATCATCATTAACTTTTGGATCATTGTAAATTAAATTTTCTAGATAGTGAGTGACCTAGTGACACCCTCGGTGACCAAAAGATTGAAGTGATCGGTCCAACAAATATTAAAATTTTAGCACTACAAACGTAGGGCTTTGAAGACTCACATGAGACTTTGTTCAGACAGTTGAGGAATATTTTAGGAGTAGTAAGGCAAAATTTAATATTTGGGCTCAGTTTGTGTTAGTTGTGATATGTATTGTTGGAGCAGTGTGGAGTAGGGGGTTTCATCTTTTTTAAATGAAGAATTAAATAAACAGTCAAATAGCAATTTTCTTTTGGATTTTTGAACATAAAAAAGTGTTAAATAAATAAATATTAAGTACTTATATATTTTAAAATGAAAATTTTTTAAATTGAGAATAAAAGATATATTGAGGTTTGATCTTGTTTCAAAAATGAAAGCCAGCTTAGAAATTGATTGGGGGTACTGTTGGAAAAAAACCCAGTTTTCTTTAAATCCACAAAAATAGAAAAAGAAAAAAGTATCTGAGACCCAGATGATATCATGAATGCCAAGATAACAGAAATGCAACAAGAAATAAAACAAAGTCAACAGGTGACGATAGAAGGAAGTAGAGCAATGTTGGAGGAGTTCAAAGCTGAAATGATAAAGAAAATGAAAGGAATGAGACAAGAAATAATGTGAAGTGTTGTGAAAAATCAGGAGGCTGTAGAAAAAGATCTGACTAAAGAAAGAAAGTAGAAAAGGAAGACAAGGTGGTAAAAGTTATGAAGCATGAATTAAAACCAAATAGTGTTAGAACAGATGAGGTGGAAATAAAGATAGAAATGGGAAGATTGGATACAGATAGATAGTGTAGGAAAAAATTAGAAAAGGCATATCAAGAGATAGAAGAAAGATATAAGTTAAAAACAGAAAATAATGTAAAGATGTTTCCACAAGAAACTAAAAATAAATTGATTAAAGAGACCATTTTGAACATGAATTTGAAACAAAGAGGACTAGAAGAAAATTTAGGGAATATAATTTTGAAGCAGAAATAGAAGTTACTTTTAGAGCAATTTTATTTAAAACATTCAAAAAGATTGTAGATGGATTCTTTCCATTTACTATTATCGATGCAATCAATAATAAAATGAGACACTTCAAAGAAATGTGGAGCTTTGGTCAGCAAAAGGGTCAAGTATACAAGGTAGAAAATAAAACAGAACATTAAGGAGACAAAAGGGGGAAAGAAACCTATATCAGAATTAGTTACAAGAGAAAAAGAACCGTCTGACAATAAAATGTTTACGATTGTGAGAATGGATATAAAGTTAATGAAGCAAAATGGCTTTTTTTGAGAAGTGAAATTAGTAGTGATAACTCTTTAGACAGAATGCAGGACAAACGTTTAGCAGGATTTCTAAAGGGAAGAGGGGTTTAAATGTTTTTTAAATAATTGAATGCTTTTTTCTTTTTTTTTTGTGGCATTAAAAGAAATCTGTTTTTATTTATTAAGAGTATGTGCTATAACACATATACTCAATTATAGACTGAAATGTAACAACATTCTATAACTTAAAAGTTTTAATTGTAATTGGTTTCTTTTTATTTTGTTGATTGTAATTTATTTTAAAAGCCGAGTCTTATTTTTCTTAAATTAATTTTGAAATAGAAGAGTCCTGGTCAGATTTTTTTTTAAAATTAAGATTAAGTGGTAGAGATTTACCCTGGTCAAAACTTTTTAATTAAAGATTAGACAGGAGATTTTCGACTGGTTTATTATTATGCTTCTTATTGCGATTCTTATTCAGATTGCTGCTCTAATTTTTATATTTACTAATTGCTTAACATGGATTGTTGAAGTGCGGACTACTGAAATTAGATTTTCTTTTCCTAACTTCTAATAGATTTTGCTAATAGTATTTACTACTTGCTGGGCTAAGAAATAATTGCTTAGCTACTTGCTAATATAAGAAGTGAATATGTTACAACATTAAAAATAATGACTGTCCCTCCAGAATGTTAAAATTACACCCCATGAGGAATCTTCCTAATAATATGCAATGCTAAATCACCCAAAGATCGATCCCAGAGCTCCATAATTGTGCCTTCAAGAACATGATCTAAAAGCCTAGTCCAGAACTGATTCTCGAACAGATAAATAAATGGAAATTCAAACCTGTGCACTATTCCACTGGAAGAAATCAGCCAGATGGAACATTATGCCTAGAGGTAAAAGATTTTCATATTATAACCAGGGCTTAAATCTTTTATAGTCTAAGCTTAATCTTAAAAAAGAAACCTGTCTTTATAATAAGTTATACATACTCATTTAAATATCATTAATTATTTTGTTTTATTATTGGAGTCTTAGTTTTAAGACTTTACATTATAAATTTGTCAGTGTACTGTGCGTTTATAGTTTATAATCAGTTTAGATTGTCTCTTTTATATTACAAACCCTTGATAAATACTTGGGAAGATAGTAGTTTTATTTTAACTCACCTGTTCTTTATTCTTTTGAAATCTTTTGGCTAGTGAGTTATCGAGTATATTGTTGTTTTTCCTAAATTGCAGAGATTTTTTCTTCTATTTAAGATCACACAAGTCTTTTCTTGTTCTCTTGACGAAATCGATCTTGACAGCCTTAAACATGACCATTTGACTTTGTCCCAATGTTTCTTTGCTAGGCTAAGGAAAGTTTGCATGCATTTTTTGTTGACTTCCATCCTGGATCAGTCTATTTTGAAATCTCTAAATAAAGGAAAACTGGAATTTGTATATATAAATCACTTGCAGGAAGATATTATAAATTCATTTTCTTAGGTGAGAAAATGAACTTATCTGCCAGGGCATTTAATGTTACTACTCTTGTACACTCTCTGATAAATCAACTGGAGAAATCTATCAAATAGTCTATTTTGTTTAACTAATATTTATTTTTTTGAATTTAATAAATTTTCAAATTATTTATAATTATTTTGGGCTAACATTTGTCTCTGTTCTTTTCTAAATTGTCTGAACAATGTTAAATATTTCTTCTCCCTGGATCTAATTGGTAGCATTGATAATCATCATCTTTTGGATCACAGTAAATTAAATTTTCTCGGTAGTGAGTGACCTAGTGGCACTCTCGGTGATCAAAAGATAGAAGTGACCAATATAAGAATGTCAATATTCTGATTAAAAATAAAATAGAATTTGTAATATAATACAGTATTCATCAATTGTAGATGTATTTAATAGATCTAACTCCTGATTTAGATTTTCTTTCTAGTGAAAATTCCACTTGTTTGAACATGTTTATTTCTTTTAATGTTTCTGCAATATCTCTAAATTTATTTGATTGATTCAAAAAAAAAAGATGGAGATTCTATTAATTAGCTTAGAATTACTATTCCAGAATTTCAATTATAACCTAAAATGTTACTAGGTGTTTTCCCTATATTCTCATAAAGCACTTATTTCAATGAGTGGTAAAGCATCACACTTTAATATCTGTAGGAGACTCAATGAAAACATCCTATTATACCATTAGCTTGTGGATATTTTTCTGAATGTGTTCTTTATTCTTATTTTATCATAACCTATCTAAATTTGTGATCATATTTACATGATTCTTGGATAAAGATATTCTAACATAAGAAATGTCAACATTTTCTATACAGAAAATTCAGTGTAATCTAGTTTATTTAATTAACAAAATAGCAGACAGCTTTAATTTTACAATAGCCTTCATTAGAATTCTAAATGTACCATTACCATAATGAAAAACTATACATGCAAAACAAATTATCTATACATATTAATAAAATTCTTTATAAAAAATGAAATTTAATTCAAATCTAATTTTTGTATTAATTTGACCAACTTTTAATATATATAACTTGCAATATAGCTTTAAATATTATTTTTGAAAATTATTTCTTTTAATATTTAAAAATTATTTTATAATAAACATTTTTATACATCATGTACTAAAAAACACAAAATAAAACTGTTTCTTCAACCACAATTCGGATTTTTAGATTTAACTTGAAAAACCATGAGCCAGAAATGAATTAAGTCAATCCCTTATGAAAAATAGTGTTTCACTTAATTTTTGGACCTCCACATTTTTATTTTAAGTTAAATCTAAAAACCCCAATTGTAGTTAAAGAAGCAATATTTTTTTTTTGTTTTTTAGTGCACAGTAAATAAAAGCATTTACTAAAAAATATTTTTTATCTCTATTTATTTTTAACTTTTTAATATTGGCACAATAAATAAAAATGTCAAATTATAATGTATTTTAAATAGACTTGTCAATAATACTTTATATATATCAATAGTTAATTATGTATACATCATATTTAGTATGTATCCATAATTATATACATGTGTAATAAGTCATTTAGTAACTTAAAATATGAAGATAATCTTTCAGGTGAAAAAGTGTTTCATATTTTCTTTTTCTAAAAATTGCTTACCAAAACTATGTTGTAAACAAACTATATTTAATGCATATGATTTTACTTTAAATCAATTTGATACTTAGTTTATATATTGTACCATTAGATTAAGTGCATACATTACACAGAATAGTGCATTAGTCAATCAAACAATATAAGATTTATTCCATTCATGTGTGAATTCGGATATTTCTAAAGCAGTTCATATTTCCTGAATAACTGACCTAATATTTTGTTCTGATTCAAATTACCATGGAATCAGTTCATTTGTTTAAGAGGGTGCCAGGATATGCATCATATCCCATTAATTTGAAACATAAATGTAATATTCTAGAAAATTCGCTTTCTTGTCACTTAATCTTTTATATGAATTTTCCTGTGCTTTACTTTAAATGAACATGTTGGCATAAGAAATTTATACATTTCTCAAAGTATTTTTTTCAATAATAAAATCTAACAAACTAAAATTAAAAACATACAATGAAAGGGTTATATAAATGGGACATATTTTATTAAACAAACTAAAATATTAGATAATTGTGAAGTATTAACAAAATGGAAGGAACATTCACACATCCAGACAATAATGTTAATCAAATAATTAAAACAGTTGATTTTCCTCTAGGAAGGAATCGATGAATCTTGAAGAATTGGAAAAATGAATGTCTCTTTAGTGATATGGTAAGATTATAGTTAATGCACATATTTACTCAGGTACAAGTTATTGTATGACTAATATCTTACCGATAAGTTCCTTAGGTTTACGTAGATTGTTGTACCATGCATGGCCTTTTTATGAAGGGCTCTGTAGTATTTAACTTTGGTTCCATTCTGGCAACATTTTCACATTTCTAGTCTATAGTAAGATAAGTCTAGCCCAAAGCTTTCAAATAATCTTTTGCAAGAGAAAAATGTCAGCAAGCACTCTGGCTTTTATTCACACATGAAGAATGTATAGCATATGAGTACTCCTGGATGAAGGCATTTTATGATTTTAGATGACCGCTAGGGAGCAGCGCTATGTTTTGTAAAACTTGTATGGACATTAGTTTAGATTTTAAAATGAAATTTAAAAAACAAAACTATGGAATCAGTTATCAATAAATTTATGATTGGAATAAATTTTGTTAAAATAAGTAAGTTTTAAAAAATAGAAATATAATTTAAAAGTTTTAAGAAAGAGAAGTATAATTTAGAAAGTTTTTTTTTTTTAAGAAATGCAATCGCCAAATTAAAAAGCAAGTAGGGGGGGGGAATTTAACTATGTAAAAGGTTAAAAAAGAGTTCTTTCTTTTCACAAACTTAAAAAAAAAGTATGTGAAAATGAAAGTAATTAAAATGTGAAGGGAAAGCGTATAAAACTTAAATTCACTTAAAGATTGCTTGGCTGATAAACAAAAGGGAATAATAACTATAAATTGCAGTAAATGGAAAATATATCTTATCCAAAGGCCAGATTAATCTTTGCAAGTATGCAGATTAAAACACAATGGGAATTTAATTAATAAATTAATTAAACTAGATCAGAGTAATAAGTAGAGACAATAAAGATGAAGCATATAAAAGGACTGAAAAATCCACTAGTTATTCTTGACTCTTAGATTGTTCATGTATATTAATCAAGATTAAGACTATTATAACCATATAGTGCCACCATATTCATATTGTTACTGTGGAAGAACTCCAGAGAAGACAGAAAAAGCCATTAGCATCCCCAGAATGCAATTAGATGTCCTCACATTTACCCAAGAACCATCTAATACCATTCAGTGCTAGACAGTCCCCAGAGTATGCAATTAATCTCCAGAACATCAGAAATCCTCCATCTAAAAGTCATATCCATGTAATAATCTGAAGTCAAGGAAGGTCTATCTCAGAAACGCAGTCAGCCAGGATCCAAAACCATGAGTAGTCCAAAAATCCAACCAGTTGGTGACCAATACAATAGTCATATTCTCAGAAGTATAAAGTGCAAAAATCCTAGGTAATTATTAATTTCCTTATTCCCATTCATGAACTGATTGTGTTCGTATAAGACTGTTAGACATAGCAATCTTTAATTGTTCTTCCATAATTATCATATGCATATTTAATCTTATATATTTTAATTAATATATGCCAAGCTTTCCTTTGAATAGTGAATTTATATTTCAAGGTGTGTGCATTTGCAGATCTGTTTAATTGTACTATTCTTTATTATCATGTATTTTACTGTATGCTTAAACGAATTTAATTTTCTTTATATTATTCTTTAATTAATAACGTTTTAATTAGGTGTTCTAAAATAAATTATTTGTTTGCTAAGTTATTGTTTAGCCGGTTCTTTAAAATTCTGCCACTAATAGACAGTCTTTAGTTAAGTGTAAGCACTACACGATCTACTAGTTTGTCTTCCTACAAATAAATGAGCTAGTTAAGGATTAATCAAGTGCTAAATTGTTTACCTGTCATCCAGGCATGCTATTTATAACTTATGATTAGCTGGCACCTGAGGTTTTAGCTCAGAACAAATAGAAATGCTTGGGATGGTAGGGTTTGAATTTTTTAGCTGCAGGTTATACCTTATACAACCTCGGTCTGGTTATAAATGCTATTGGTATTATCCACCGTCTGTATTTGACTTTTCTGCTTGAAGGACCGGTCTGTTACGATAATAAAAGTGCAGTTGGAAAGATCAAAATTTAATAAGATTTTTTTTATATATATATAATCAGAGCGATCATCTCCCACTCAGTTCAATTGGCTTTCCAACATGGGTGCAGCACTGTCATAAGTTAATAGCAATTATAAACATAATTAAAGTAGAATTAAAGTTTGAAAATAAAGTCTTGAAACCACTAAATTGCATCATTATAAATACAAAAGTGGTGTACAGTATAGAAAGAGAAAAGACCAAAGCAAACAAATTGCAAAATCTAAATGAGAAGAGATATTTTAGGCAGATTGGGGTATTGAGGACAAGGTGGAGTTAGAAAGGACAAAGGTGGTTGGAGGCGGTCACATGCTTCGGTTAAGGAAAAAATATTTGAAATACAAACAGAAATAAGTAAAAAAAAAATATATTTTTTAAAACTACAAAGTATGGAAGCGCTGATAGAAGAGATAATGCAATGCAGGTTGAAAAACAGGACAGCAAAACAAGATAAGGCAAGGCACGATAATGATAGAAGAAATGTGGAAAAATTAGTAAAGAGAATAGAAAGGTTAGAAAATGAACAGGAAAGTGTAAGAACATGCACATATATAGAGTTAATGCAGTGAATTAGTTGCTAAAAATAAAAACATTTTCAGAAATACATAGGGGAGACTTCAAAGGAACAGCTTAATAGAAGAGATAATACAAGGGTCGAAAAACAGGACAGCAAAACAAGAGGATAAGGAAAGGCACGATAATGATAGAAGACATGTGGAAAAATTAGTAAAGAGAATAGAAAGGTTAGAAAATGAACAGGAAAGTGTAAGAATATGCGCACATATAGATAGAGTTAATGCAGTGAATCAGTTACTAAAAATAAAAACATTTTTAGGGTACATAGGGGTGACTTCAAATGAACACTTTGATAGTCTGGAACATTATTTTGTGCAGAATAAATTAAGCGAAGTAGCCAAGGTTGCTATAGATCACAGTCATATACAGGGCAAGGCTCAATTCTGGTGGGACTCATTATTCTCAAAATCAGCAACAGAGAATACAATTATTACTGAACTATTAGGGGGATGAATATCAGGAAAGTATGGCCTGGGGAACTAGTCATCACATTTTCCCACTGACAACTGGTGAAATTAAGATTAATCATGGCTAAGATTAATCACGGCAGCCCCTTTATCGGAGCAGAAAATTATATACGGTTAAACGTAACCTTCCTAAAAATGTAGAGCAAATGATAATTGGAACAAATCAGGAAACAGTAGAGCAGATGACCAAAATACTTATAGCACTGGACAGCAATAGACAGATTAGAAAGAATAGACAAAGAATATAAATTTTCGGAAATAAACTAATGGAAGAGCGCTGCAAAATGTTTTCAAAAGAGTTCATGATAAGAAAGATAGCAAAGGAGAGATCGAGGGGAAATGACAAAACGCAGATAGGAAGATACAATAGGGAAAATAGTCATATGCAAGTAGCAAACCTAGTATGTAGCTGGGAAGAGAGGGAGCCAATAATGGCACCTCAGCAGGGCTGTCCAAAAGTAAAGATGATAATAGAAGGGGTAATAGCCAGTGCTATGCTTGATTCAGGAAGACAGGTGTCAGTAATGTCCAGGAAATGTTTGATAGAATGAGCTGTGTTAACCCTTAAGTTAACATCATGATGGCTAACAGTGAAAGGGCAAGACTGATGTCAAAACAGGTATGGGTGAACATGGTCATAGCGGAGAAAGAATATAGCCATGCATTGCTTATCTTGGAAGGTCTGATCCATGAAGTTATACTGGGATCAGATTTCATGCATAAGACCGGCTGTGCTAGATTATAAACCAAGTCAGGTAAAACTGAACAATAAAGTAATTACATTTGTAGCAGACCAAGCGGATAGATATACTAGGGAGTACTGCACACAAAGGACAGGAATAAAGATAGAAATAGGGGGAAAAAGATAAAAGAATCAAGGTTTATAAACAATGATCAAAAGAAATGACTGCGAGCAAGTGCTAAATAAATACAAGAGCATTTTTTCCGAGGTCCCCAGAGTGATTCAAGGGTATGAGCACAGGATAACTCACGAGGGATCAACCATATCAGGTCCAGGCATACCCTATCCCACATCAATATAGGGGTAAGGTGGAAGAACAAATAGATATGCTTAAATGGGGAATTATCTATAAATGTTCATCTCCTTTTAACAACCCTAAGACTGGTCACCCAGCTTTGCTTAGACGTTTGACAATTAAATAACTATTCCTGACATTAACATCCCTCTGCCAATGAATTATTGGCAAAATTCTATAATAAAATTTTGACATTTGATTTGACTGCCAGTTACTGGAAAATCAAGCTTCACCCTAACAATTGGAAATATACCGTGTTTTAATACAATGGGGGTGCATATAATTTCAATCGGATCCCCTTTGGTTTAAAAAATAGCGGGGCTAATACAATGTCTAGATTATGTATTATCAGACAGTATCAAGAATTTAGTAGTGTATGTAGATGACATTGTATTGGCATCAGAAAGTATAGAAGAGCATTTCACATATTAGAGCAGTTGTTACGCGAATGCAGACAAAAGGGAATTAAAAAAATAAATTTAATTAAAAGCAACTTAATGACCACCAAAGTAATGTTTTTAGGCCACATAATCAATGAAAAGGGAATCCAACCAAATCCTGAGAAAATTCAGGCAATCCAGGAGTTCTGTAGGCCTAAGAATAAAAAAACGTGCAAGTCCTTCCTAAAGTTATACAATTTTTATAACTGGTTTTACTAAATATTTTTTTTCTACATGGAGCCATTACTGCAATTGCTTAAAAAAGAAAGACAATGGGCATGGACTGAACAGCATGAACGTAGCTTCCAAAACGTGAAAATGGGGTTTTTAAAAAAGGTTATGTTGGCATGCCTCAACTTTCATAAGCTGTACTTTGTCCAAACTGACAGTAGTGGGTTTGGATTGGGGCTACTCTATCCCAAATACAAGAGTGGGGTCAACATGGAATACTTTTTTCTCATTAGCCGCTTATTGAAGGGTCCTGAAATAAACTACCCAATAACTGAGGGGCTTTAGCAATTGTATGGGTATTCAAAAAGTTCTGCCAATTTCTGATAGGATCTGAGGTAGTTGGAATTACTGATCACAAAAGTCTCGAATTCCTAAGTCATAGCTTCCTAACGAACAGCTGGTTAATAAGGTGGAATTTCAAGAATTCAATTAGTGTGAAATACTCCAAGATAAAATGTCATAGTGGACACATTAAGCCGATACCCTGCGACACAGAAGCAACATCATGACAGCTCATATATCGCCGCAATGGAAATAAATGGAAGTGATGAGGTAGAAAATGACATTCGTAGTTTGAGCGGCAAAGCGAGGATTATGATTGCGGGCAGATGAAATATTTACATCACCAATCCATGATGACAAACGGAAACAATCCATTATGGAGTGATAGGAAGCACTATTGCCTAAAAGGGGGGCTTTTGCAGCACAGAAATGAAAAGGATAAACAAAAATCATTTCTGTCACTACCAGAAACAATTGGTTAATCATATACATCAAAACTATAGTGCAAATCAAGTTGAGGGTTGGTTGAGCCATTGGTTCTACTGCCTGAGAATGTATGCTTGCATCTTAGACATCATAGATGAATGCAAAATACGCTTAGACTAAACCACTTAATGCATCTGAAGTGAGGCCACTGAGGCCTATATACGCCCAACAACCAAATAGTTTAATGGTTATAGATTTTTACAGACCATTGCATCCATTTAATAAAATGAAATACCTTGTTGTGGCTTACATTCTCAAAACTGGTGGCTGCAAACCCTGTGTCTCAGGCAAATGATAAACACACAATACAGGCTCTGGAACAGCGGCATATTGGAACTGTGGAAATTTCTGGCAAAACCATTCGTGTACAATGAGTAGAAAAATAGACTGAGAAATGCAGAATAAAACACATACATCGATCTGTAACCTGCAGTCCAATCCATGTGAATGAGTCAAGCAGGAACTGGGGTGACTGTTTCGGGTATACTTACACAATGATCATCAGAGATGGGTTAAGGAGATCCCATGAATACTTAATATGATGAATTGGTCAAACAAGTCTATAGGGTTCAAACCCATCCGGCTTCACTTTGGGCAGAATATACTATACCTATTTAAGATCAGGCTACCAGTGGGAGCGGGCCCGATAGATAAAAGGATGTTGAGCAAGTGCGAATAAGGCTAAAGAAAATGGATCAATTAAGGTGAAAGAGACAAGGAAGGGCCAAGAATGGATTTATGGTAGGAGACGAGATCATGATAAGAGTCGACCCTATAAGCCATCCCGAAAAACACATTTCCAAAGTTTCAACCAATCTACGATGGCCCATATACAATAGTATGAAAATACAATAACAATTGCAGTTTTATATAAATTTTCTATAATTAAATAGCTGAAAAGATTACAAATCTTTATCCACTCATGGATTTCTTCTTCATGAATAAAAAGCAAACAAGGATTCTTAAAACATTAATCAATCCAAGTGACAAATATAGCATTAATATCAACAGGAGAATTACTTGGTTTTATAATTGAAGGAATTTTAAATCAATTTTTAATAGCTTATGATGAACAAAATAACCATTTGATTTTCTCACTGAATAAAGTTTATTCTATTTTTGATAAAGATTGAAACAAGAAATTGATTGACAACCATTTATTCTCATTATATTACTAGTAATATCTCTTTAATTGAATTTACTTTTTAATTACCGGATATGACATTCCAACTTATCTCAAAGATATCATCACTATCATTATTTTCAACATTATTGATCTATTGCAGGATGAATCTACTTCCAAGTTTAATCCAATTTCTCCAATCCCTAGTCTCTCTTATTTACAATATATCAGCACACTTCCTTATTTCATCCATCCATCTTACATGTGGTCTGTTTCTTTTACAATCTCTTGGAATCCATTTTTAAGTCTTCAACTGTCTATTATCATTTCTAGCAATATGTTCAGTACAGGTTCATTTCAGTGGTCAGTGATATCTGTTTCTTCTCTTACCCAGGTACTTATTTTCAATCCCTTTTTGTTATTCCTAATATACATATCTCCAAACTTTGTTAAGTGATTTGAAATCTTTAAACTGCTCTTCTCTTAGATATCCAAGTCTCACATTCACAAGTAAGAACTGGTAAAAACACATCTATTAAAAAACCTTCCTTTTTAAAAATTATAAGATATACTTCATTTTAATATCAAGTTACTTCTACCAAAAGCATTCCATCCATTGTTCCCATCTAACTAAGGTATTTGTAGTTGTTAACTTGTAATTCTTGATTATTAATCTTTATTTTCTTTTTATGGGAAAATGCATTAATTTTTTTAGCAGTTATCATTATACTTGCAACATTTGCCAAAGCTCTGAAGTATTATTATTTGCAAAATAACTATATTATCTGTAAAATGTAAATGACTTAAATAGTTTTCATTAATTTCCCACTTTTATTCACAAAATATTTCTTATAAAACTGCAATAAAGAATTTTGGAGATATCGAATCACTAGTGTACAACCTTCTCAAATGTTAATCTTAATATTACTGTGTAATCTAATCACTGATATGCATTTTGATAAATATTCTTTATATAATATTCCAGATCTATATCTTGAAGGTCCAATACTTTAATTACTGTAGAAAATGCCTTTTCATAATCTACAAATCCAAACCATAATGGCAACTCATATTCATTGGTCTTTCTACAACTTCTCTCAATACTTGGAGAGGATTCACTGTGTTAGAACTACTTTTAAATCCAGTTAGTTCTTTGAGTCAATTAAATTCCAAAGTTTACAGTAAATGAGTTGTCATAATTTTGGTAAAGACTTTGTACAGAACCAAGAGAAGACTGATAGATCTACAATTTCTAATATTTTCCTTATCATTTTTCTTAAATATCAATATTACTACTGTATTCTTCTAATCATCTTGTATATCTTTATCTGTTGATATATAACTTTGCCAACAATTTTTCTATTTCTTTTTTTTTGCTTTTTTTAAAATTTCAATTATCATTCTATCATTTCCTGAAGCTTTTCCTTTCTTTTAAAATTTCAATTATCATTCTATCATTTCTTGAAGCTTTTCCCTTCTTCATAAAATAATTGCATGTCTCATTTCTTAATTTAAAATGCAGAACAATTCAGATGATATAGTGATTGTAGGAAATAATTTGTTTCTAATTTTTTTATTAATATATAATTCTTTATAAAATTCTTCTACATATTTTATAATGTCATCTCTTAACAGTTTCATCTTTTCTTCTTATTGCAAAAATAAGTTTCCTTTCAATACCAAAATGTTGTTTTATACTTTTATTTTCTTCTATAGCTTTCTTTGCGCCAAATCACAATTGCATATTCTTATATCATTATCAACTCTTTTTTTATACTATTTTACAAAACTCTCTTAGATATTCAATTCTTCTTAATACATCATTTTTATATTTCTTTTTTATTGTTTATCATATCACAGTTTGAAAATTTATTGATGAATTGCTGCTTTTTTGTCCATCCATCATCGTTGTAGTTCTTAATAGGATATTAATTACTTCTTGCCGATTTCATTCAAATCTGAACTATCTTCAAAATCTGTTAATATTTTAAATGATTTGCAAATTTTAATTTAAATTCATTGGAGCTGTTTCTGAAGTTAGGAATATTAATTGTTCATACAGTTTTTCTTCATAATTTTTATTTCTCTAATTTTTAATTTTCACATATTTTGCATCTCATTAATTGAGAATCATATCCTGTATTAAGAACATTGTAATTTTGAAATATAGATTTTCTGTTAGTCAAAATAGAATCCAATTCCGCTGTACTTTCATTTGAATGCTTCGATGTCTATTTAGCATTTTGCTCAAAAAAAAAAAAAAAAAATCATAATATATAGTTTTTTTGTGAACTTCACAAGACTGAGATCTCTTTTATTTGTATCACCACCACCAAAGTTACTTACAGCCTTTTCGCCTTTTTCTAGCATTAAAATCTCCCATGATAGTTTTAAAATGTTGTTTGGTCTAATCAAAAGCATTTTGTACATTCAAATAAAACTTTTTTTTCATACAATGTGAACTTGTTGGAGCATAAACTTGAATTATCTGTATTTGTTATTGTCCATTTGTCACTCTATCTGGCATACCATCAATCTCCACAATATGTTTTTCCACTTTTTATTTATAATGAATCCTATTTCACTTGTGCTTCTGATATTTGCATATGATTATTTTTTAAATCAACTGTTTCTTCATCTTTTTGCTTAATTTCACAAAATTTGACAAGTTTTCCAATTCATGCAATTTACCTTCATTTAAAAATGATCTGCAGATGTAAGCACCCAAATAAAAAATCATCATCAAATGACACTCTTAGGTCTTCAGTTAGGGGATTCTTAGCATTCTCCATCTTCAGCCGCTGACTATTAGTGATTTTATAACCTCCTTGGAATAAAAGTTATAATTTAGTTTTGCCTGACATGATTGTAAATATCTGTTTTTAAAAGTTTATTCACACACACAGATTCAGCTTGCTTTAAAGAAAAAATAACAGTTATTTAATTATGAACTATCAGACAGATGAGACAATAGACCACAATGTTTCTTGATTTTAACCTAAGGTAAAAAGACAATAAACTCATCAAATGGCTGAAGCATGTTAGTGAGCAACTCACTCATGATTATTTACTATATGAAAAACCATATAGTAATAACAACTACAATGACAAGAATGTATGGAATGAACATTAGGAATTTACCCTGTTTGATTCTTTTAAGGAGCAAAGAAGAATCAATGGGTCTCCTTTCAATTAATAACAATTATTTACATTTTCTTAATACACTTCATTTTGGCATTTTAACATTCGGATGTTTTATGTATCATAAATTTTAAAAAGCTTTATGAAATGATAAATTATTACCGATAATAATCAAGTGATTGATTGAAATACTCTATTACCTATTTTCATTTGCCTTTTAACAAAAAATTAATCATATATACATATATAAATGCAATTAAATTACCAATTGCTTGTGCATCTTTCACACCACTTTCTTAATATATAAACAACAATACATACATGGTTATGATAAATAATAAAATTTATAAATAAATTAAGACAAAAAATTTGATCATTTGAGTTCAAAAATAAATACATGTATCTTTTTTTTTTTAAAAAAAAAAACTGGAAATAATCTAAAGTTTTTTTTACACAAACCATTTACAATAATTCAGATAGTATAAAAAAGAAATTTTATATTTACAGATATTTTATTTATAAAAATAGGTTGTTCTTTGTCTATTTAATAAGCAATATAAACAAACCTAGACTTCAGAATTTCATCTTTGTTATTACACAATAATAAAAGAATGATACATAAAATACTTTTAATGAAGTAAAAAAAATAAGAATGGTGAAATAGATGGCTAGAGATTCTTATTCATTGATTTTCAGATGGCAGTTGTGCGTATTTTGATATAATGCCCTTTGATAAATTTGTTTAAAATGAGAAATAAGATTTCGAAGTCCAAATAAGTAGTTTTCATCTAGAGAATTAGTTGGAAACACATGTGTAAAGTCTATCATTTTAATATCTACAATGGATAATGAAGATGCATTCCATTCTGTATTTCCTTGCACTTCTGAATTGTTTAAGAAAGATCTTCCATGTTTTCCTTCATAAACCAAAAGTAAAGAACTGCTATAAAATGCAAGCTGGTGCTGAGACTCGAACCATGCACAGACATTATGCAAAGCACTCAAAAACTGTTTTATCACTTCTAGTTCTAATCCATTTTCACTATCAAGAAATGTTAATAAACCTGCAAAAAACAAAAAAAAATAAAATACTTTCGATGATATATTCATATACACTTATAATTTTTATGGATTTTTACTTTCCAAAAAGTAAATAAAAGCCATAACATGCTTATGAAACAGTGTTGTAAAATAGTCACAATACTGACTCAAAGCTTTAAAAAATATTGTTTATCAATTAATAAATAAAATTTTACTTAAAATGATATAATATAGAAAAAAATCAAAAAGTTAAAAGTATTAATCACTCCACTATACCAACTTGAAACTTTACAGAGTTCTAAAAAACATCCTTTGGCATGGGTTAGTCCTCGAGAATAGCAAAATCAAAAAGATTGTATTTCTAATAAATCATATATCATTTGACATGTACTAACTCAGCTGATTTTTAAAAATAGTATTCATAATCTTCTTTAATCTTTGGGTATTGATTATCACTTGAAATGAGAGAACCGAGTCAATAAGATTTCTTTTGCAATAAAACAAAGTTATTAAACAGGTGAAACTCTCCATACAATAGTGCTACCCTGAGTAATCAATGGATGCCAGAAGGTTTGTGCATAAAATCCCCATATAGTGCCTAATCATCCAATATCTCCAGGCTAGTTTCTGGCTTGTAGCCTTCGTTAGTCAGGAACCTTGGATCTGAGAGTACTGCACCTGGATCTAGGTGCAGTGATCTCAGATCCATGACGAAGGTCACAAGCTAGAAACTAGTCTGGGGATATTGGATGAGTAGGCACTAGATGGAGATTTTATGCACAAGCCTTCTGGCATCCATTGATTACTCTGGTTGGCACAGGGTGGCATTACTGTATGGAGAGTTTTGCCTGTTTAATAACAGTTATGTGCTAGCATAAGAGATGGTGATCATGTGATGTTTAGTGGTAAAACAGAAAGTTTATGAATTTCCAACCAAAGAACTCTTCTATTTAAGGATAATGTACTAAGTCTGAACCAGTTAGTTGATATTCTGTATCTTTGTGATGAATATTAGAGAGAAGTAAATTTTAATTATTGCAAATAATTTTTCAGTTTAGGTGAAACTTATGTTATACAGTCATTATAACTTGCCTTGTTCAACATTATTAGTAAGTAGAAAAATTAACATCCAAAATAACCTTATTACAAAAAAACTAGATAATACTATAATCTTCCATTATTATAATTACTAAATAACACAAATGGTGAAGAATCTATAAGACTTCTTTCATACCAGAATTGCAACCCCGACCAAAGTATGCAGGCAAGCAATGCATGAATATTCAATCCAGAATAAAGTATATCAGATAAGAAACTTTGTCAAATTATATATTTTTAGAAAGATATAGACAATGCTAGGATATTTGTTTAGCAACAATTTAATAATATCAGAGAATAATAAAACCTGCACATTCCCCCCCCCCCCCAATTCTTCATAATTACAATGATATGCCCATGGCTTAAATAGAAGTTTGGTTTCTCTTGGTAAAAAAGGTAATAGTTTATGAATATTCATAATCCAGAATAAAGATAAAAAACCTTTTCAAATTATATTTTTAGAAAAATATAGTAGACATTGATATATTGTTTGTTTATCACCAATTTTAACATAAGAGAACACAATAAAACACAAAATTTTTCAGTTTTATCAACTATGATGATACAATAACAAAAATATAATCATATCTTTGGTTTAAATAAGTTTGATTTTGTTTTTATTTCATATACATGAAAAATTATTTCTTAAACACTAACATAGTTTCTAATCAAAAAAGTAATAGCTCAATATGATCTATTAATTCACTTGGTCTTTGATATTCTTAAAAGTCTAAAATTCTTGTATGTCAAGCATTATAAAAAAAATGTTTCAATATTTTCAACAATATTATTTTAGCTCTCCATTTATAAGTTAGATATCTTCTGTGAAGAGCTGAACAATGGTATATTTTAACAAGATTTAAAATATAAAACAATCACTTAAATTCTAAAACACTGTAACAATCAACTGGTTCACTAGAAAACAAACAATACAGAAACAATGCATTCAACTGCTACCAGGGCTTTTTTTTTTTAATAAAAAAAGATGCTGGTTCTTGTCAAGTTTTTTACTAAAGAAAATTATATTCAAATATCATTTAAATAAAATTTAAAGCAGCTTTTCCAATGTTATGAAGCAAATAAAAAAAATTAAAGGTTGTCGTCAATGAGCAACCATATCCCACTGGATGGCGCAGTTATCACGCTAAAACTATAAAATATGATAATTCACGGGCCGTTAATTATAATCATTTTGATGTGTTTTTTATAATGCAAAAATAAAAATATTAAATATTATTTATTAACGTATACAAATTAAATGATAATAATAAATGTTAAATAAAATAAACAAATTACAATTTGATTCGTCTTTTTTAGTTTTCTTTTTATTAGAAAAATCAATTTTCTTCGGAGATTTTTTTATTGGGGTTACGGCTTTTTTTTTTTGTTGTTTACCGCTATTTTTTATTTCAAATAGAATGACAACTAAAAGTAAAAGTTGTTACAGTTAGGTTTAGGGTTAGTTTTAGGGTTAGGTTTACGGTTAAAATAAAAAATATCAAAATCGTATTTTTGTAAATATTTTTTTTTACTAACATCTATAAAATAAATGATAACAATAAACAATAATATTCATTAAGGCTGTAGCCTCAAGCACATGCGTATAAAATGCAATAGTAGGGACCTCTACAGGTCTTAAAACCACAAGCTTACTCATTGGAAGAAAAGAGTAAGCTTGTGGTTTTAAGACCTGTAGAGGTCCCTACTATTGCATGTGCTTGAGGCTACAGCCTTAATGAATATTATTTACGTAATCAATGTGCGTTTAAATAAATTTATAATGATAACAATAAACGTAAACTATATTCAACAAAGTATAACAGTAGTCAGAGAAAAGAAAGAAACTAAAACTTTTTTAAACAACGACAAATATATATATAAAATGTTTATAATATATGACATTTAAAAAAACAGTGTACAATTGTACTTTTCTTACTGGATATTTTTGTGTTAACGCTCTTTTTTATTTCAAAAATATACACATGGTACAATCTTAAAATGTCTCATGGAAATGTTACGAACAGTACGTTACTTGACGCGTGACCTAATTCCAATTCACTTTATGCATATATCTCGTCAACATTTACTACTTAAAACTTCAATACACTACGGTGTAAAAAGTCTGTTAATTATTACTTTACAAAATCTGAACATTTCAATACTTTAAAATAAAAAAAAATCCAATGAAAATAACATTTCCATCCAATTCAAAAAAACACACCCTCTCCCCAAGCCGTAACCATTTTATAAACTGTGCGAATTGGGGAAATGTATTTGCTGTGTAAACATACATGCTGTACTGCGATGCGACATAGTGGCCTGCAATCTGTAAACAAAAATAGTTGTATTATAGAAAATGCGGGTTCGAACGTGTCGGCCGCGGAAACGGCATTTTTATGTGTTTTAGCACGATAACAGCGCCATCCAGTGGGATATGGTGGCTCATCGACAACAACCAAATTAAAATTTATCATAATTTTTCTATTTTAGACATGTCAAATCTAAAGTTAAATAAACAAATACAAATATACAACTGATAACTAAATGTAAAATGAAATTGTAAAACTTTATATAATTGAATAAAAGTTTATAGTGATTTCCAAAGTTTGTCCAATTCTTATCTGACAAATAGACTCGATTCATTTTCTTAGGGTTAGTGTCTATGGCCAAATGATGTCCTCTGAGTAACCAACCACAGATCTATGTATTTTAAAAGATTGAAAAGTGTCAAAGATGGTAGATTCATTTGCAAAAATTTGTGTTCACATTCACTTGAAGAAATGGAAATAGAATTCAGAGCATATATCAAATGCGATAGTTTTTCAGGATATGTCTTTTCGAGAATATATTCACGAAATCCACGAATCATTTCTCTTTTGTTTA
Source organism: Epiperipatus broadwayi (assembly GCA_028023455.1). Taxonomy (NCBI): domain Eukaryota; kingdom Metazoa; phylum Onychophora; class Udeonychophora; order Euonychophora; family Peripatidae; genus Epiperipatus; species Epiperipatus broadwayi. The sequence continues at coordinate 1,552,168 of JAQFVV010012429.1, read as the reverse complement.
GTTGTAATCTGATTGATATGTTTCTAATTTCCATCTCTCCAAATGTCAACTGAATATCAATATCTTCAGGCCAATATTTTTGAACAAGTATGCGAGCCCAAAGTACAAACTCAACATTTTTGCTATCTAGCATCTTTTTTTCAAATGATTCTTTTAACATGATATAAAATGTTTTCGGATCAACAAGATCATTTTTTGAAACTTTTGCATGAAGTGAAACTCCACAAAAATGCAGATTGTGTACAGCAACTACTGCACATTTATAAAAGAATCCAAAATTCTGTTTTCTGTCTTCAAAAACTTAAATTAGTGCATTTATTTTTCAATTTACAATGTAAAGGCTCATACTGTGATTTTGTAGGCCCAAACTTAGTTCTGACAATTCTTGGAGAGCACCACACATCAATGCTAGATCCAATAAAAAGGCTGTAGATGTATTTTTTTCTTTAAGGCATCATAAGTACATTTATCATTTTTATCTCTTGTAGAATTAGTCATTGTTTCTTCAAAATGATGCACAAGTGACTCAGAATTATTCCACATAGCCAAAACTGAATGAAAACTAAATACCAGTCATCTAGTACTTAAAACTTCCAATTTGTAACAGCTCAATGCCTAGTGATTCTGCATATTTATGTAACTCTAATATTTTTCAGCAATGCAGGGTATAAAACATAAAGTTTATCAATAAATGACATGAATCTATTGATTCCTGAAATTTTCTTTACATCACTTACTGATAATCTAATCTATTGAAGCAGTCAATCTTAGCTTAAGATTGTGCTTCATGTTTCCATCTACTAACCTATGTTTAAATCCCTATTTCCCATCCCGCTCCTGTTGTCGTGTATATATATTTCATGTATATATTTGAGATGCACGCCTAAATTATAAAATTTAATGTTTCAATAACATGTTTTAAAATTATTATTAATTCTTTTTATTAATTATTAGTTCTTTTTTATTAAAGTATTATAGATGCAGCTCAAATATATATATAGGAGCAAAACTTATTAACAAAATATTGATGTTTTTAAATATTTATTATATGTCATTTTTAACTTTTTCTTTTTAAATTGCTTGTTTTTCTATTAAACTGTATATTTTTTATAAAATCCAATATGGAAGATGTGACTGTTGTTAATTGTCCAAAAATAATTAAAGGGAGGTACTTTTTTTTTTTAATTAAAGTTTTACTTAAAATAAATGGGATTAAGTAGATTAAAGATTTTCTTTTGTATAAAACTTGTTATCAAATCTATTTCTAATCTGGAAATAGATTTGAATTTATTTTTGGACGTTATCTTACAATTGCATCTTTCAAAAACCACTAACTAATTAATTATAAGCATTCCAGAAATACCTGTGGAAGGGTATAAATAATGGCTGGATTTTTAAAGCAAAGATTAGATTAGCTACTCTAGTGAAAATGATTGTTAACATCGCGGTGAAACTTAAAATGATGTAGCAGTAAATCCACCATTCTTCAGCGGCCTCTGCCGCTACTGTAATATCCTGCTGACGTGAAATGAAGAAAGGTCAAAAAAAGAACTTTACAATGCTAAAAGAAGTTTTCTGCCACCGAAGAACTTGCATTTCAATTGCCGTGCACGGGCTGTATTAAATTGGACTCTTAAAATTGCAAGGTAACTTTTATGCTGCTATTTGAAAATGAATCTAGCCTCACTAATCTCAAATCCTGCTATCAAGATTCTAACGTATTGTTCAATTTTCTATCTTTTAAATTAATATGGGGTTTTTTTTTTTTATATAAATAACATGTAATTTGCTCTTAAATAATTTATATAAATTTAATTCTCTCTCATATGCTCTTAACTTTCTTTAACTTTGGTGCGGTCATTTATTTATATGTATTTATTATTTGATTTATATATCTGCTTGCTTATTATTATGTCAATCTCACAAACTGGCGAGCTTAATTTCTAAAAATCTTTTCTGTCATTTTTTTTCTTCTTCTAAACCTTCATACAAAGGTTATTACTGTCCCCTTTAAATATACATATATAATGCATTGTAAGTTAATACGTTTGCCAGATTGTTTTATGAATCAACATTTTAGGTTCGTTTTTAATATAAAAATTGATTTGTTTAACTCTGAAAATCCAGAACTCAAGCTAATTAATGCTCTGAAACATTTATTTTATAATTATTTATTAAATTCTGAAAGGGTGACTTATAATTTGTTTTCTATATAACTGCTAATCTTACTTCATTTTTCATACTCTTAAAATTCCAAATCTTGTATTTAAATATTTCAGTTATTGTAAAATCAACGAAGATGGGATTGTTTTATTTTAAATAGCAGAAAAAGCGATGGGGGGAAATCTTAATGTTTCTTTTATTAAATAAAATCTTAACATATTTGGGAAATTTTAATATTTTACTATTTTAGTTACTAAGTAAAATCTCTCTCTCTATATATATATATATCTAACTGCATAGCATATTATTTATATAAGTTATATCTAACTGCATAGCATATTATTTATATAAGTTATAGCATTCAAATAAGGGTCATTTATTTTAAAGCAGTAAAATTATATTTCAATGTTTTTAGTGACATTCATTCGTACTGTGTTCCTGACATTTAGCATATCTTCATGTATATATACTACGTGCTTCTAGTCTTCTAATCTGGGGGTTGCGACAAGTTCGAACCCATAGATTTCTTCTCATATCTCATTCCGTAGATAGTTTAGCTATCCGGAATCATATTTATTTCGTATAAAATGCCTCTGGCAGTGATCTCGTAAGTTTGGCACATGCTATGCATATTCACTTCGTAGATAAAAGGCCTCTCGCGTTGGTTATACCAGCAAAAGTCTGGGCCACGCCATGCCTATCCACTTTTCTCTAAGCACTACCCAAGAAGGGGGTATGAGATTTCGTTTTTCATCCAAAAGCACGACCTTTTCCTCTTAGTTATTTTGGACTATTATGTCAGCACCGCAAACTTCTTCGTATTATTATTTCTTTTGCTTCATGACCCAGTTTTAATGCTCTAATATTAAAATTACGCTTTGCTTAAAATATATATATATAAATGCCAATTACTTCTTCTATTTTATTAATTAAGTTTATTTCAATCATATACAATCTCATTGTCGTAATTTATATATTTATATTTAAGAGTATCTATATGCCTTAGGGAAAATAAAGCGTTCATCTTACTATCGTTAAAATAATTTTTCATTAAATATTTTGTCATAGTTTCAAATATAATCTTTCAACTGTCTTTTGTTTATTTTCACAACTTCAATGGCGTGAAAATAATTTATATCATATGTATAATGAATTTCAGAACGCTCCTCTAAATCATATGTTAGTTACCACGTTTCAGAACTGTAAATCAAAGCGTTAATGGCAGTATTATGTAATTCTTTCTAATATTCGATTGGCATCTTAATATTAGACCCACCAAAGATGTGTGTTTATTTATAATATATCATTTAGCTAATAAAGAGCATATGAGAAATAATAGCGTAAATGACACTATGTTAATTATCTACCGCTTGCTCATTCATGCACATACTAATGTACTTAATTTATAAATGTATATAAATAATTTTTCATTATATTAAATTATATTTTATTGTCTAACTTATTTGAGCAGTTCAAATTCTTTTTTCTCCACTTCCACATATTACAGCCATGCTTATGTATATTTTAATATAGTCATAGTTAATAGATGTCTCATTGTTTGCCCAGCTTTGCTAGTCGGCTGGATTAAGGTTAATTCTCATGGGGCCATCACTATTATGTTATCCATTAGGTGTTTGATCTGGGGCTTAGAGAGTGGGTTCGAATTCAGGCTGGTCCCTGACCTAAATCTTGGGCTTGACTGGGTTTGAAGTACATTTTGTGAGTTCCAGCTCATGTTAGATGGATAAACATGTTTTGACCAGCACACTATGTAGCACAATGCTAAACTATAATGGAAGGAAATTTTTGTGTCAGCAATTCTTTTACTCCACTTTTACATCCTAACATCATAGTAGCACCATTGCAGGCTACCGAAATTAAATATACTTTTAAATAATCTTCTGTCATTCCATAAAATTCAAGGCATTGGAGTAAAGATTCAAATATTCCTTTTACCATTATGTTTTCAAGTTCGGTCAAGTCTAAAAATAAATTAATCAGTGAATTAATTCATCAATTATCAATGAAATTATATTTTTCAATTGAACAATTTCTTTAAATACATTTTTTTCTCATTTCATCACTTATATGATTCACAATATTAAGCATGCATTTGCTGAATGAAGAATATGACCCATTTCAATTCCATACAGTTCTTGCAGATGAATTTTACTTTTAAAAGTTGAGAATGATTGCTTTTTCTTTGCTACATTATATGCATTTCGAAAAATTTTTGCTGATATTACATTTTCATGAGATGATGTTAAAAAAAAGTTTTCAACCTTCCTTTTTTGGGCTTCAAAAATAATTTGCTTTGTATACAGCAGATTCTCTATGATCAAAAATTTATTTTCAAAGTGAGCTCAATTCTAATTTCTTATCTTTTCCAGGCTAGTTGATTTCATTGTTGGCCCATTCTTTGGAAATCTTCATTCCCATCATTGCTTCAGTTTCAAAGTTCTAACGTTTCTGCAAGGTGTGCAACCAAGTTTCATTTTATGTTCAACCCTTCATTTTTTGAGCAATAATCATTTTTTTGATCCAATGACCAGCAACCCAGCCAATCATTTTCAGTTTGGCATTGCACTTCTAGATTTGTTTGAGATGATTCAGAAACATTAACTTGCACCAATATTTCCATATATTCTGTCATTTTGAACTTTTTATTAGTGGGATCAACAGTCAAGAAGTAACTGGAAATGTTTTTCATTTTTAAACTTGGGGTAAACTTTTACACTAAAAAATAAATAAAATACAAATATCAACTTTACTTAAAAATTAAAAAATTAAATATTCCACACATTGTCAATCGCTACACAGGTACATTCAATCACAAATGTCAGATGTTACTAGCTGTAATCAGTTGTTGACCACGAGTGATCAACGGGACATGGATGAGTCCACTTCTCACTACATGATAGTGCCAATTTTGAATCCATCCATATTTCATCTGATTCATAAAACACATTTTTTTATTTGTTCGAATTATATAAATATGGGTTGTAATTAGGTACGCGTGATATTGTTTCATCTAATTACATTTGAAACATTAAAAATACATTTAAAAAGGTACCAGAACACTATTCCACTGCATTACATGACACAAAAAGCCCTGACTACTACAAGTGTGGATAACCTATTAAACAACCATGACTTAAGCGGTTAAGATAAGACAGTTTCTATAAACACTATAAATATGAGATTTCTTTTAATTAATTAAATAAAAAATATTACTACTTTTCTATGTTTATTCTGACTAGGAATAATTAATTTTAAATAAGTAACATTTTATTTTTTTTTTGATTATGCTTATTATTTTGCAAAATGAAAACACTTTACATAGTAACAGTAAAGTAAAAATTATAAATAGCTGTTTATTTTGAAGCCATTTTATTTGTGCAATTAATTTATCGTTTTTGTGAGAAATGTTGTGCTCACAGAAAATTTGAAAAAATAAGTAGTCTGTTTGTAAATAGTTAATAATTAATTAATGATTTTGAAAATGCCTGGATGATTTTATTAATTTATTTTACATGATAAATAAACAATACAAAAATATATCACTGAAGTTGAAAGCCTTAGAATTCAATTTAGTAGTTACACCTCTGTTCCTATTTAATATATTTGCTAGCAATAAGACTTCTATCTAAATGGCAAAAAAATTGGCAGGGGATCTATAAGATGGATATAACCTCACCTTTCATCAAACTTTAAAAACAGACTTAATATATGCAGAAATAAATTACAAAATTAGAGAATTTTCTAAATAAATAACATACTGCCATTCAAATGTACATTTACTCTCAGGCAGCTTTCTTCTAAGAAAAAAAACATTTTGTTTAGAAATTTCAATTTTGCATTTAAAATATTAATCATACTGCCTATGAGTGGAAAAATTACTTTAAAACATTAACTTACAAATAAAAAAAAATATGTTAAGAAATTAATTAACTACCATGTTATATTTTAATTATTCAGTGCATAATTTGATATTTGAAATATTAAGACAAATTTATATTGTATTACTAAAAAGTTTTGTTTTAATAATACAGAGGATTCAAAGTGTATGAATTTCTCAAATTTAATTTTAGAATACAGCTATTGGTACTTACAATTGCAATTTTAAAATAAATATTTATATATGACTTCCTAATTTTTCCATATAAAATTTATAATAATTTCATCCCTTGCTTAGGAACTTTTTCAGAATTTAGACATCCTATAAATAGTAAACAGCTTGCCCAAATAATTTTTTGGGCAAAATAATGTGAGAAGTTGTAAGAATAAAAAATGTATATGCAATCACCCAAGTAAAGATTTTACTCTAATTTCAACATATAAAAATCAAAACTACATTATTAAATAACACTTTTATTAAAATTTTTTTTTTGCATCTTCAGATCAGAATCTAAAATAAGTAAGCAAAGTCAATGTTACCTTTCACATGCACTGATACTAGATTGAGAACATTTTTGATGAGTACAAACTACTTTCAGACAAGAGCTATTTGGAATAAATATTTCACTTAAATATGAATAACAACGAAAACATTTTTCACTATTAAAAATTACAAATACATAAGAATTCAATTATTATTAAGAAATTATATTTTTATATATAAAAGAATAGAACCTGTACAACAGAAACAAAAATAATAAAACATGAAATTATCATTAAAAACAATTTTTATAAAATTGGTTTAATTTTAATTAAAGATAAGGTTCTAAATTATAATTGATTTTGTTTTGATATATAGAAGTGCAGGAAAACCAATTTCATAAAATATAAACTAAAAAAAAAAGTGATTCAGAACTTTTTATGACAAAGCTAACTATTTACTAAATTACATTTGTGTATTGCAATCATATTTACTTTTGAGAAAGCTGTCAAAAGACACTTTTAATAATAGCACTTCTCTTGTGGTCATAGCAAGAATTACCAGTGAAGATTTTTCTACAAACTTTTTAAATGCTATCCCATAATTTTTACCACATTATTATGAGAGGTAAAATTAAATTTATTAAGTAACAATTGAAAAGATAGAAAGAAATATACTTATCTATAAACAAAACTTTTTTGCATAAATAGAGATTAGTTTATTTGTTAAAGTAAGAATGAAGTTAATTGAAATAAAAAATTACATCCTTAATTATGTTATTTCATAAATACACATACAGTAACATAAATGATTTTTCAATTTAAAGCGATTATCAAGAAAAAATTATCATTTTGTCCAAAGCTTTTCCTGTAAAAATTAATAAATCTCAATGTAAAATAAAATTGATTTTGAAATAGTTTAAATAAATACCAATCATGGTTTTGGTTCCAATGTATCAATTCCAATCAAATAAGTTATCACAAATAAAATCAACCAATAAATTTAAATACATCTTACAATAATAAATAAAGGCAATTGTGAACATTATTTTTCTTATGCCTGAAAAATGCATAAAAGATTTACAGTATTAATAGATTTATTACATGGATAAGTACAATACAACTCAAGTTTAAATTACCAGCATTTTTTGCAGTTCAATCCTAAACTGTTATCTGAAAGAGGGGAAATAGAGAAAACTTATGCCTGCTTTATTTCAATACTTCTATAATTATTTTTGCAGCAAGTTTCAGCAATATTTTTGCCAACTGATTTAGATGCACCACATTTCATTATCTAAGTGCAATGTGATAACAATGCATTCATAACTTTATATACAACATTTTTTAAAAATCTTTTAAATCTTAAAGTCAGTTTATGAAAAATTCTATATATTTTTTTGATATTCTTTATGTTTAATATTCAAATAGTACTTTAAATTGGATAGTTGAATGTTTTACTCTTAAGGATTCATAACAAATGTCACTTATAGAGGTTTTTTTTTTTTCATTTCTAGCTCACATTATAGATTTATTCAAGAAACTTACAAATAGCCCACATCTTTCACTATCATTACATATTCTAAATCAATATATTTTTTCTCTAAGTTTTCACAATTATTTTCAAGACTTTCATGGATCTTTCTTTTAAACCATCAAACATCACATGATCACTATCTCTATACTAGCACATAATTTGTTGTAAACAAAGGCAAAACTCCCCATACAGTAGTGCCACCCTGTGCCAAACAGAGTAATCAATGGATGCCAGAAGGCTTGTGCATAAAATCCATGTCTAGTGCCTACTCATCCAATATCCCCAGACTAGTTTCTGGCTTGTGGCCATCATCAGTGAGGAGCCTTGGATCTGAGAGCACTGCACCTAGATCTTAGGATCTGCTGGAGGGTTGCATTAGATCCTAAGACCTAGGTGCAGTGCTCCCAGATCCAAAGCTCCTCACTGATGAAGGCCACAAGCCAGAAACTAGTCTGGGATATTGGATGAGTAGGCACTAAATAGGGATTTTATGCACAAGCCTTCTGGCATCCATTGATTACTCTGTTTGGCACAGGGTGGCACTACTGTATGGGGATCTTTCTTTTGTGTTTTAAATACTATTTTCCATAACAATGACATATTAAATTGCTTAAGAACTAGAAAAGAAAGCTAAATATTAATTAATTCTAAACAGTAATTGTTATTTTCTTTTTTAATATAAAAATTTGTAACACGAATGCTATTAAATGTTATGCATGCATCGTATGCCTGAAATTATCATTAATATCTGCTATGATCAACTCAGAGGGCAAGTGTACCTTGACTCCTCATTTCTATATAAAAAAAGAAGGCATCCTTAGGATATTGTCATTCTATTTGATTCCATATAAATAAACCCTTATTTACATTTAAAAGTGTATGTCCACACTTTGTGAACATTGAACCTGATCAGTATATAAAAAAATTCAATCTGTCTTAATAAATCATCATACAAACTACACTTTCATCAATCATAGTCTCTAAGATAAATGGGCAAGCTTATAACAATCAAAACATATGATATTATTAGCCTCAATATGGAGAGTGCATGGCAATTTATCTGAAGTGATGCTGAGAAATAAACCATCAAATGATTTCAATGGTAATGATCTAAGTCATAATTTAAAATTCTCATATTATACAGGTAGAAAGAACACATCAGTTCGAAACTGGTTGCTCCTCCTGACAATATATCAACTAAAATACATTAGTAAGTTTACATTTTCTCATTATGACCAAGTTGGATATTCAACAAACTAATTTTGTTTCTCAGTCTCAATTCTTTGCTTCATTAAATGATAAATAATAACTAGAAAAAAAAAAGTTTACTAATTCTAATAATTTTACTTTCTCCTGCAAATCATAATAAATTAATTAGTTTGCTTAAAGAGAAATGAGTGGAATCATTTCAATGAATTTTTAGATCCAGAGAATGAATGAGTAAGATTACGAAATGTCACAAATTTTGCAATATTGCTCAACTATACATATAATTATATTGCTTATTATACATAAGAATCAACTACTGCTGCTAGTTATTTTTTAAAAATTATGTTTTTATTTCTTCTGACAAAATTTCCATCTATTACTAATAGAAATACATGAATTATTCAATAAATCAAAGGTACCATTATCAACTTTTATCAAGATGGTTTTAGTAATATTAAAATTCTCATGTTTTGAGAATAACTATGAACAAATCTGAAAAAAATGTTAATATCAGAACTGTGTTGAGAACAATTACAAGTCTTTAGTAACAGTAAAATGTTGAATAATTCATTATTTAAGAAATCACATGATATTTGAGCACTGGAAGAATCAGAAATGAGTTTTGATCCAAAGACTTTTAATTTTATTATTACATATATTAATTATACAGGGCCTTAATTACAATCAAATGTTATTTATGACATTTATTTTATTAAAATCCATACGTAATTTTTCAGTATGATTTCTGCCTTTACATGAAAACTAATGATGTTAACAGGTTCTCTATTTTTTTTGTTATACGTATTTCATTTCCATAGTTTTATTATTAGAGATTTTTCAAAATCATTCTTGGCATGAAAAACTCTTAGCACATAAAATCTATCTAAATGATCAAATATATTTTATTTCTGCTTTCCTCAGTTGGGAATTGATACAGTGCCTTTAATTCTTGAGTTACTACTTCCATAACTGGATTAAACCAATAATTTAGATAAATTAATGAAAAAACAAACACATATTTTCTGAAACAGAATGCTCAATCAAAATGAGATCAGAGAAATTATTAGATTTGACATATCTTTGCAATTCAAAAAATTCTAAAAGTATGTGCTATGCATACTTAACAGAGAGCATATAATAAATTAAAAGTAATATTTGATAAAAATTTTATAATAATCATTATGATTATTCAAAAGATCAGTAAAGATTTTGAGTTTTAAATAAATAAAAAAATTTTTTGATTAAGAATTTCAATAACTAAAGAAAAAAAAATTCTCCACACAAAAAAAAATAAAAAGCAAGCAATTAACATGTGATCATTGTTTAGATTTTTAAATATGTATTTTATTTTTGAAGTAATTTACAATGTCTACATTGCTGTATTGATACAAGCCAGCCACAGTCTTACTAGTTGTATCAACTGCAACTTATGTTGTATCTTCTTGTTATTGATCTACACAGAAGTGCTAGCTATATCTTGTAAAAAGTTGCTATGTGTGTTGGGGCATTAACATTAGCTAATGACTGTTCAAGTTAATTAACTGGTAAATAAATTACAGAAATTGTATAGATAGCAATTTTCAAAGTTTCTCTCTTTTTTTTTTATTTTCAGGTAAGCCATTTGTCCAAACTATTGTATTAATCTCTTTTTCTGCATATTTCTTTCATTCCATCTTTGTTTATGCAAGTATATTAAATTTTCTATCCAAAAACAGATCAAATAATTTCACTTCTCTTTTTAATCTCTTCTCCATATAATCTCAAAATTAGCACTAAGAAGCTTTTTTATAACATCTTATAATAGAAGAGCAAATGATTCAGATGGACAGCCTGCACTTTGTGACAAGTATCTATTTCATTTTAGAAAAATAAATTTTGATTGACAAACATTTTTATATGTAAATAACATATGGCCTTCACTTGTTATTTAGATATAACATTTATTTTTTGTTGCTATGATATTTTATATATAATAAAGATTGAATGATGCAAATAGCAAGAATGTTTAAACTAATTATTTCTTTAATATTACTAATAGAAAAAATTCTGAATTTGTCTTATTGCAAAAATATGTCAGAAAAACAATTTATTCAAATAGTAAAAAAAAAAAAAAAGAGAGAGAAAGTACAAACAATGCTAAACTAAAACAATCATTCAATTACAAAGCAATATTTAGAGAACATAATTGATACAAATTATTGAAAAAGTGTAATACTAATTGAAAATATTATTTTCTATAATCAATAAGATCTACTGACTGAGATTCCTTTACAATTATCTATATTATCAAAAAACAATGCCACCGCCGCCGACAACAACAACAACAACAATAACGATAATAATAATAAGTCAATTATTTTATATAGCGCATGTTTTTTATAAACTATAATATTTCAACAGCATTAAACTGTTGCACATGCGCTTTGGATTTTAAATATAAAATGAATGAATACTAACACTAATAATAATAATAATCATCATCATCTAATATGCTAAAATAAATTTTATCAATTGAAAATTATTACATCTAAATAAGATCAATGCAAACAATCAATGTATATGAAATATATAAAATTAGCAATATTGTACTTGCTGCTTTATTGTAATACAGGTGTAAGAAATAACCAGAATACATTATTAACTAAACAGCATTATCTCAATGTCAATCAAGTAAATGGAAATATCATTTAACAATAAAATTATGAAAGCAAAAGAACTTATTTATTTTGGAGAAATTGTTTACAGAGCCATTTAAGTTGGCAAACTTATAATCAATTTACACAATGATTTCTTAGTAATAATAACAAGTCAGATGTCACATGACATATATAGCTTGCACTTACAAATATGTAAAATTAAGAGTGTGCTAATAACTCTAAACAAGCTTTTTTTTTTATTTATGATAAATGCTACTACAAGAGAAGGCATTCAAATCATTTTTATCTTGGATTGTCCCCATCCCCAGACCGGTTTCGACCTATGGGTCTCTTCAGTGAGGAGTTGGGACATTAGATCTAAAAAACCAATTCAAGCAAAGCATTTATCTAAAAGATAATTGTTAGAAGAAGATATTTAAATATAATATTCACTATTCCCTAATTTCAGAAATTAAAAATACCGATGTATAAACATTTTTTATGTTTCCATTTATCATATCTTTAGTTTTATTTATATTTATTTCATCTGAAGATTATTACAAATTTTATCAATCCATTTCACTATTACTTTAAATTCATTTGCATTACATAAAGTTTAAACAAAAAAAAACAAACAACTCTTCAGTTAATACTAAAATTAAAAAAATCACTATTTAACAAGAATGCTTTCATACACCTTAATCTATATCTTTCCATATACAAAATCTAATCTTACAAATATACCTCATCATGATATTGATCTTTTTGCTATTTTACATGTTTTAATTGCAAAATAGTCATCAAAATGACTCAATTCCCATCTAACAAATGTCTTTAAAAATCAATGGGGAAAAATAGCAATTTCTTTTCTTTTTCTAAAAGAATTTTTTTAAAAAGTCAAATTGTAATTTTTTCTTTTAAATTCACAATATGATTAAAAATTATATATATATAAATTTCAACTAATATTAATTATCAATAAAAGTTTATCAAAATAAGTTATTTAATTTCACTTCAGAAAATAAACATTTTATTATTGATAACCAAATAATGTTGATATAACAAAAATGATATATTTACCATCTAAAATAGTATGTTCATCCAATTTTTTCCCATAGTCTTTATCTCTGATAATAACTTCACCAGTTTTTTTATAAACCTGAAAAGATATAAATTTGATAACATATGATTATTCCAGACATTATTAATAATATTTAAAAAAATATACTATCATATTTGAAATATAGGGAGCGTGCCAATAGCTCTAACAAGCTTTCATTGGCATGCTCCCTATATTTCATATCTGTAATATAAGCTTAAAGCAAGTCATGCGATATATGATTTGTTTTTATTGATTATCATATTTGAATATTCTTCAGATATAAATTATCCATAAATATGAGTTTGCAACAATGTGGGGGGGAGAATGCAGATTGCCAGTAAGTTGAGAAATTAAAAGCAATTAAATGTATAAAATAAAATCTGAAGGAGAATAGCAAATAGCACTTCATCACAGTATAATAAAATTTTGCAAATACAAATTATATGTAAAATAAAAAATAGCAATAGAAATGCTAGCAAAATCAAAATTTTCTCCATTATGATCACAGTTTTACCCATTTAGCAAATCTTTCCAAGTGAAAATGTATAACTAAAAAAAACAATAACACATAAATGGCATTAACAAGGGATTTGGATGTTCCATTATCAGATTTTCAATGATGTGGACGGTTGAAGAGTTGGAGGATGGAATAGACTAAAGCCTGTCAATTAAAAGCTTGAAAATTTGCTATCTTAATAAAAACCATGTGTGGGAGAAGATCTGAATCAACTCATGAGTGCTGGTTCACCACGAAATATGTATATTGGAGATCATTTATCTTATTCACATGTGTGTTATGGCTATGTTTAGCAGTTGTACGAGATAGAATGAATAGCTGAAGGAAGCTTGAAAGTGTGTTCAAATCCCCTATATTACATTAAACTCCCAGTATATAAATTATACTTGTATTCAAATATTATAAATGCATATATATATATAATTACTCACAATTCAAAGACAATTTGCCAATCATTTCTAACATTGAAAGAAGTTCTCATAAGACTGATAGTCTCAGACATATTCATTGAATAATCAAACCTTTTATGACCAATATTATGTTCAAGAATGTATAAGGCTGAGTCAAGGTACTTATTTTTAATTCTGTTTTTATAAATTTACTCATATTTTTCTTACTAATTAACATTTTAAACAAAAAAAATATTAAAGCCTGTAAAGCTGTGATAATGTAATGAATAAGCAAATGTTACATTGTTTATAAGATCAACTGCTCTGAGCCTATTTGTTTAAAGATATACTAGAGGAAAATCTACATCAACTTGGCCACTGAATATTCTTCCCTTTTTCTTTATCATGAGTTGCTGCCTGGTCATAACTTTGAACTTTCCACAGCCAACATCGTTTGTTCTCAGCGTGATGAACGAAAGAGAAAGGTTGAAGAGGGTTTGTCAATTGCCAAAGATATCCATGCCACCAATAAAAACGACTCCAGCATCCCTCTTTCTAAAAAATGGCGCTTATAGCCTCCCCAGTTCTCATTAATATGTAAATTCACTTTAAATATTTATTTTATCCTCGATCCAATTTATTACTCAACACTTACATTATTTATGAATGACTACTCCCTCCCCTTTTATTATGCTATGAGTATGATATTATATGGTATCGAAAGTACTTAGCTTCAAATAAATTATTCCATATTTCAAACACAAACTGTTTAGTTGTTAAATGTTTTAATATTTGCTTATTCATTAATTAACATTTTAAAAATTATTCTTATCATTATTACAATTTCTACTAAACAAAATATGCAGAGACAAAACTCTCCATACAGTAACACCACTCAGTGCAAGATAAAAGTAACAGCTTGTGTTTGCATAAAGAATGGTGATCATGTAATGTTTGGTAGTTTAAACAAAATATGCCTAATCAATTATCAAAATAATTTAGATTAATAATATTTACTAAGTCATTAAACCTGTAAACATGTGCACTTGAAAATACGAAGGTAGGGACCTCTACAGGTCTTAACCACAAGCTTACTCTTTGGAAGAAAAGGGGGGAACCCTTTTTTACTTCAACCTACTTTCTATATAAATAAGTGAAACTGAAGCGGTTAGAACTGAGAGCGTGAAGCTATTCAATACTTCACTAATTAAGTCCACAATTCCTATTACCCATTAGTACTCGTGAAATCTTTCGATTTACAATGAGTCAATGGAAAGATCTTATAGTTAGAAATCTATTACGATAATTTAAAGTTGTAATTATAAATTTATTTAATGCACATTGATTACGTAAGTAATATTTACTAAGGCATTAAACCTTTAAACATGTGTGTATTTTCAAGCGCACATGTTTAAAGGTTTAATGTCTTAGTAAATATTACTTACGTAATCAATGTGCATTAAATAAATTTATAATTACAACTTTATATTAATGTAATCTTTATAAAATCATTCTTTTTTTGAAAAAGCGCTATATTTTTAGAACTATTTAACTTCCTATTTCTATAACAAGCACTCCTCAAAGCTATTTTTGATTAATACGCTGATATTATCTAATAATAGATCTTAATTCCTTACTCTTAACATGATGGCTACATGTCAAACAATTATTTTTTAAATCTCTTATTAATAAATCCAAAAACTTTAACTGAACATAATCCAACACTCCTCCTGCCAAAATACATTTTATAGAAAGATCGAAGCTATTAAATGTATTTAAATAAAATCCTTGTTTTTTACTTCACCTTTGAGTGGTAAGTTTTAAATTGCACTTTACGCAAAAAAGTGAAGCTTAGTATTATTAGAAAATAATTATATGGCTGAGCGCTTTCAGAGAACTTAAGTCTCCATATTCATAGCCTACTCTAAGCGAAGTTTAGTGGTAATTTATGCAAAGTTTTCTTTCATAAAGACCAATAAAAGAACTCTTAATAATCTTAATATTACTTCCAGATAAAGACTCCTTAATAGTTAACATAAAAATAAAAATGTCAATAGTGCTTAATCTATTAACAAATTGATACATATTCTCTATATCAAAACAAAAATATATGATATAAACAAATTTAAATTTTAATAACAGACATTTATGACTTTTAAAGTGATGTTATCTTCAGATTCATTACTAATAATCAGGACTTTTTTTTAAATAAAAAAAGATGCTGGAACTCACTTCTTATCAAGCTTTTTACTAAAGAAAATTATATTCAAATATTGTTTAAATGAAATTTAAAGCAGCTCTTCCAATGCTATGAAGCAAATAAAAAAAATTAAACAAAATTTATCATAATTTTTCTATTTTAGACATGTCAAATCTAAAGTTAAATTAATAAACAAATACAAATATATAACTGATAACTATATGTAAAACGAAATTGTAAAACTTTAAATAACTGAACAAGTTTATAGAGATTTCCAAAGTTTTGTCCAATTCTCATCTGACAAATCAACTCAATTCATTTTCTTAGTGTTAGTGTCTATGGACAAATAACTTCCTCTGAATAACCATGGATCAACGTATTTTGAAGGATCGAAAAGTGTCAAAGATAATCCAACAAGTTTGATGAACAAAAGTGCTGAAACTTTTAGTCTTCAATGAAGATCTTGTTGGGATAATAATTAGATTCATTTGTGAATTTCACATTCACTTGGAAAAATGGGAATAGAATTCAGAGCATATATCAAACGCAATAGTTTTTCAGGATGTCTTTTCAAGAATGTATTCACGAAATCCACAAATCATTTATTTTTTATTTAGTTGTAGTCTGATCGACACTCCAAATGTCAAATGAATATCAATATCTTCAGGCTGATATTTTTGGGCAAGTATGCGAGCCCAAAGTGCAAACTTACATCTTTGCTATCTAGCATCCTTTTCTCAACCGACTCTTTGAAGGTGATATAAAATGTTTTCAGGTCAATAGGAGAATCATTTTTTGAAACTTTTGCTTGAAGTAAAACTCCACAAAAATGCAGATCATGTGTAGCAGCTATAGCACATTTATAAAAAGGTCCAAAATTCTGTTTTCTTTCTTTAAAAACTTTATTTTTCCGATTTACAATGTAAAGGTTCACATTGTGATCTTGTAGATCCAAACTTAGTTCTGACAATTCTTGGGAGCATCGCACATCAATGCTAAATCCAATAACAAGGCTGTAGATATTATTTTTTTCTTTAGACCATTCTAAGTACATTTATCATTTTTATTGCTAGCAGGATCATTCATTGTTTCTTCAAAATGATGCAAATGAGATTCAAAATTTATATAACCAAAACAGAACGAAAACTAGATACCACCCATCTAGTATTTAAAACTTCCAATTTTTAGCACCTCAATGCCTCGTGATTCTGCACGTTAAGTAACTCTCTATTATTTTTGGTGACACGTGATACAAAACATAAAGTTTATCAATAAATGATTTGAATCGATTGATTCCTGAAGTTTTCTTTACATTACTTACTGATAATCTAATCTATATAGCACAATGCCTAACTACAATAGAAGGAAATTTTTGTTATCAGCAATTATTTCATTCAACTTTTACATCTTAATATCACAGCAGCACTGTAGCATGTTACCAAAATTAAATATTTTTTTAAATAATCTTCTGTCATACCATAAAATTCAAGTCATTGGAGTAAGGATTCAAATATTCTTTTTGCTATTACATTTTCATGTTTGATCAAGTTTAAAAATTAATTAATCAATGAAATTCATTTCAACATTTTCGATACAATATCAAACAACACAATAAGAGTGATTTTTTTTGCTTATGATAGTTGATTCACCAATTATCAATGAAATTGTATTTTTCAATTGTACAATTTCTTTAAATGCATTTTTTCTCATTTCATCAATTATATGATTCACAATATTAATGCATGTGATTGTTGAATGAAGAATATGACCCATTTTCAATTCCATTCAGTTTGTGCAGATCAATTTCACTTTTAAAAGTAGAGAATGATTAATTTTCCTTTGCTACTTTATGCGCAGTTCGAAAAATTTTTGCTGATATTATTTTTTCATGAGATAATGATTTTAAAAAGTGTTTTCAATCTTCTTTTTATGGCTTCAAAAATAATTTTTAAAGCTGCTCTGTGTGCAGCAGATTCTCTGTAATCAAAAAATTTTTTTCAAAGTGAGCTCACTTCTAACTTCCTATCTTTCCTAAAATAGGGGATTTCATTGTTGGCCCATTCTTTGGAAATTTTCATTCCCATCATTGCCTCAGTTCCAAGAGTTCTAATGTTTCTGCAAGATGTACAGCCAAGTTTAATTCTGTGTATGTTCATCATTCATTTTTTGAAAGATAATTTTTTTGATCCAATAACCAGCAATCTGGCCAATCATTTTGAGCTCAGCATTGCACCCCACGATCCACTTGACACGATTCATGAACATCAACTTACACAAATATTTTCATATTTTCTGTCATTGGTTTGAACTTTTTATTAGTGGGACTGATGGTTGAGAAGTAACTGAAAATGTTTTTCATTTTTAAACTGGGGTAAACTTTTACACTAAAAAATAAATAAAATATAAATAATGACATCAAATTTATGTAAAAATAAAGAAATTAAATATTCCACATATTGTCAATTGCTACACAAGTGCATTCAATCACAAATGTCGGATGTTACTGGATGCATGCTATAATCAGTCGTTGATCCCGAGTGACCAATGCAGACATGGACACGTTCACTTGTCACTACTGAGAGCACCAATTTCGAATCCATTCATATTACATCTTTTATTTGTTCAAATTATATAAATATGGATTGTAATTATGTATGTGCGATACCGTTTCAGCTAATTATGTTTGAAACATTAAATATACACTAAAAAACGTGCCAGAATATCATTCCACTGCGTTACAAAAAAAAAAAAACCCTGCTAATAATCTTAGTACCAAATTCTCCATACAGTAGTGCCACCAAGTGCAAGCAGCTTGTAAGTGATCAATGGATGCAAAAAGGTTTATGAATAAAATCCCTATCTAGTGCCTACTTATCTAACATCCCAAGACTAGGAGCCTTGGATTTGAGAGCATTTCACCTAGATCTTAGCAATACAATGCTCAAGCAGCCATCTTTTATCTATTTGGATAATTATAAAGCTAGGAACCCAAGATGAAAAAACCATAATGTTTCCAGTTCAAACTCACTCGCTTATATACTCATATAGATCTGAGTCAGTTCAGCATCTATACATTTTGGTGTCTTTGGTTTTTCAAAAACCATAGTCACCATTATAGTCAGAATAGATATAAACCATCAAAACATAACATGACCACCATTTCATATGTTTACAGATGCTGTTAATAAGAGTATTGTGATGTGATGCACTGTGGCTTCTCCTTTTTCAGAGTCAGGAATCTCTCAGTTACTATATCCAGAAAAACCTGTTAGCTACCTTCCCTTCTCTTTCCCACCATAAGTTTTTCCCATATTCTTCTCTATCCTGCTCCATTCCATTTCCACAACATAATCTTTGTCAATTCTATGGCCTTTATAACTAAATCCCCCTAATCTTTTTCCAAACCAGCATAAAAACCGAGAACCCACTTTCTGTATAATCACTTTGTTTATATTTATTCTTCTGTTTATATTTATTCTTCCATAACTTCATTATTTGTATCCTTTCTGCTTGCAGGCATTTACATTCAATTAACAGATGCCTAATATTTTCTATGCCTTCCTTAAAAAACTTGCAGACTAAATCACCAACATTTTGTGTGTATTCCCTTGTTGCTAAAGATCCTGTTAGAACCTTAAACAGTAAACTACTTTTTTTACTATTCTCATAAATTAACTCGCACCCAATATTGTTTACTTTTATATATATATTTAAACTCTTTTTACTCTCCATACTAGTTCTTTATCTCTCCAACTCCCTATTTTTTATTAATGCATCTATTCTTCTAACCCATTCCTTGCCACTGTAACACTCAACAATTATTCTAACACAATCATCCCACCTTTTGTATAAATATACTGACTTAAATTCTTTATCCAGATCTTCGGCATACCATATTACCTTTCTCACTCATCTTGTTGCCTGTCCTTTACTCATAACCCAATTAAATATTACTTTGGCCACTTCTCTTATTATCCATAAATTGCAATCTACCGAACATTTTCGTTTTGCTTTCTGCATCTCATATAAATACTTGACTATCCCATTTCTCCTTGAAATTCTTCCTTTGCCACCCATACATCTGCACCTAAGGCATGTCTCCCTAATCTAACACCCCTTTACTAACACATAACATATTTTTACCATAAGTTAGCCCTCCTACTGCCACTTCCTTCCATACAATTCTAGCTACATCATATTTATTATATGAAAACACTGTTAATTTCTTTATCAGACCCTTTCTTTTCTTCATTTATCAATTTTTCCTCCCATTCATCCAAGCAATTTCTCTGATTACTTAAGTTGATTCCCAAATAGTTATACCTATTCACCACATTTAACTTTATATCCCTCAATAAAAATTCTTTCTCTAGCATTTATCATCATTACTTTTGATTTTTCTTCACTCAAATTTAATTCCCATCACTTTACCCACCCTTGCATATGTCTTCAGCAAATCTTCCCTATTTTTTGTGCACAAAAAGATATTGTCTGCAAATAAAAAACCTGATAACGTATATACTCCCTTGCTACCTATTAATGGTATCTCTATCCCTCTTCTTAGTCTTTCTATTGCTTTCCATTTCTCTCAAATATAACAAAAACAAAATAGGTGACATAAATAGGGCACTCTTGCCTTAGTCCCATCCTGTTTTTAATTTTAGCTGATTCTATGTTTCCTAATTGATAAGTATAGTAATTATTTTCACACAATCTCTTAATAAGATCCACTAAAGCTCCATTCATTCCCAAATTTATTAAACTTACCCATAATCTATTTTTATTTACTTTATCATATGCCTTGTCTATATCTATAAAAACCATATATAACTGTCTATCTGTATTCCTACTCATATCTAAAAGTTGTACAACTACAAATAAACTATCTTCTATGCACCTATCCAATTGAAAACCTCCTTGCATTTTCTCCCACTATATTATTTTCTTTGATCGGTTTTGTGACCCTTCCAGTCACTATATATGCAAAAACTTTATATAACACTAATGTTACCACTATTGATCAATAATTGTTTAATTTTCTATGATCCTTACCTTTTCCTTTAAATAGTGGCCTTACTCTTGTATTATTCCAACTATCTGGAAATTCTATCTTCCTGTGTCATTTTATTAAAACATGATTATAGATTTAATTTTACCCAAAATTCATCACCATCTCTGGCCATCCATCTAAGACATCTTGCCTTTTCACTTTTCAATTTCTTTCCTGTCTCATTCAGTTCATTTTCTGTTAACATAATATTTCCATTACTATACGCTTTCATGTTTGTTACCATTCTATGTCCTTCACATCTAACATCTTTTCTATATCCATTACATACTTATTTACGATTGTCTCTAATTTTTCTCTAGAGTTAAACTCTATTCCTTCATCATCTAGTAATATTATTTCACTCTACTCTACATTCCTTCTTTTAATATATTTCCAAAATTTTTTACTCCCATCTCTTCCATTTTTATTATTATCCTCCAATAATTTACTATTTAATTTCATTCTCTCTCTATAATCACCTATTTAAGCCAACTTCTTTTTTTTAAATATCTTTTCCCATTTAACATTAACATTTTTTTCACTTTTTGTTTTTAATAGCACATTTACATTCTCTGCATGCTTTTTCCCTATCTTTTACCATTTAGTAACTCATTTTTCTATTATTTTTATTCTTCTGAATATTCTCACTTAAAACGCTATTTGCCACTTTTTCTATGTCACTACACCAAACCTTATATTCATCCCCAACAAACACTTCCATGATGTCTTCTACTTTTATTTTATATTCTAATTTATTCTTATCATTCATTCTCCACATCTTTCACTATCCATTCTATTTTTTTTATTATTTTCCATTACATTACTAACTTTTTCTATTATAAAGAAATTATGATCACTATTTCATACTCTCTTCATTATTAAACTTTTTAATTTTCCGTACTTTACTCATTCCCTCTTTCTCTACTAATACATAATCTATTGTGTAAAATATTCTATAACATGTATGTTGACCCTCATAATGCTCAAATTCATTCTCTGACAAAAATGCTTCAAAAAACACAATCAATTTCTTCAATATGCCCATTCATATCCCCTATAATCATTATTTTCTTACCCTTTTTTTTGAAACTCTGTATACCCTTAACTAGACATTCATATATGCTACTGTTGCACTCCATTATAGTTTGATTATCTCCAGTGGCTATATACAATATATCCATTACCCATTCTTGTCTTCCTAACTTTATCTCAAACCACAAATGTTCTTGACACTTAAACAGCATTTAAATATTTTTTAAACATAACTCCTATATCACCACCCATTTTACCCTGCCATACCAAGTCTTCCAGTATAGGTTTTACTTCTTTTAGATGTGTTTCCACTACTGCTAATACCTTTTAGATATGTTTCCACTACTGCTAATACCTCAAGATCTTCATTTTTAACTTTTTTTAATTCCAGCCATTTTTCTAGTCTCCTACTACCTTGCATATTCAAATATCCAATTTTAACAATTTTTTCTTTTCAAACTAGCCTTTTATAAATTCTTTTGACTCTTTCTTCTCCATTACATTTGTAAGTAACTTGCTTACCATTAATTTTACAGACCCATTCCGTCTCCATATCTATGTTTCTATCCAAATCAGCTATTCTTTGTTTATTTCTTATATCCCGTCCATTCTTCTTTTTTTTTTTTTTGTTGATAATACTGCAATTTAAAACTCTATTCCTCTTTATAAGTTTCCTGCAGGATAGTATTCTTTATAAATCAACCTTGTTGTTTTGCCAAGTGCACCAAACTCTCCATACAGTAATTCTACAAAGTGCAAGCCTTTGTAAATAATCTATGGACAGAAAAAGTTTTGTGCATAAAATCCCTATCTAGTACCTATTTATCCAACATCCTCATACTAGTTTCTAGTTTGTGGCTTTTACCAGTCAGGAGCCTTGGATTTGAGAGGACTGCACCTAGATCGTAGGATCCAATGCAATCATCCCGTAGCCAAATAGGTAAAAGATAGCTACTGGACAGTTGCATTGGATCCTACTAGATGCAGTGCTCTCAAATCCAAGGCTTCTCACTGATAAAAGCAACAAGCTAGAAACTAGTCTGGGGATGTTAGCTAGGTAGGCACTAGATAGGGATTTTATATACAAATCTTCCTGCATCCATTGATTACTTACAAAGGTTTATACTTGGTAGCACTACTGTATGGAGAGTTTGATACTTTTACTAACACGTGTAAGCATATGAAATCGTGAACATGTGATGCTTTTTATACATATCCTGCTCATAGTATAATGATGACTGTGGTTTTTGAAAAACCAAAGACACCAAAATTTATAGATGCTGAACTGAGTACAGATCTATATGACTACAGAAGCGAATGAGCACGAATTGGAAACATTATAGTTTTTTTCATCTTGGCTCCTAGCTTTATACTTAATCAAATAGGTAAAAGTTGATTGTTGGAGGATTGCACTAGATCCTAAGATCTAGATACAGTAGCTCCTAACTGATGAAAACCACAGCTTAGAAACTAGTTTGAAGATGGATGACTAGGCACTAGATAGGGATTTTATGCACAAACCTTCCTGCATCCACAGATTACTTACAAAGGCTTGCACTTTTTGGCACTATTGTATGGAGAGTTTGGTACTCTTATTAGCAGCAAGTGTAAGCATATAAAATGGTGATCATGTGATGGTTTTACAATAATAATCTTTATTTTTTCCTTACTTAAAAAACCCATGGATCACTACTTTAGTTTTTTAGCATTTATTTTCAGTCCTATTTTCTTGCCTTCATCTGGTAGTTCTTATAATACAACATCACTTGTGAAATCTAGATGACTTAGAAATCTTCATTTATTATTCTTTTGCTTTCCCATTTTCCTACTTTCCTTAAACACTGTTGTAAAAAAATTTGCAGAGATGTAATAATTCTCCCATACAATCATATTACTATTAATCTTCTTAGGATTAGGCATGAGTCAAATATTTATTATTAGAAACCAAAGAATTTCTCACATTAGCAATTAATTGTATAAACATGACTATCTACAGCATTCTATGCATACTCCACAAAATCTTAGCACTTCAGTCTTAATTATCAAACCAACAGACTTTCAATCAAATGATCTTAGCTTTACTAACATGTCAAATTATTGAACAATGACAAAATTATCCTTAGTTTAAATTTACTGTAAAATTTTTGAAACATCATAATCAAAATCTGGAACAATGTCAAAATAATCCTCAGTTTAAATTTGGATCTCCAAGCTCCATAATCACTATTTTGACACAAAGAAACCAATTCTATCCCCATCATATATTTTTTACAATCCTACACATAAATTGTGGATAGTCTCTACCATTTTCCTCTGCTAAATTGTTCAGTAAATCCTGGGTAAATGCTTTTGGTAGAAATAATATTAAAAGAAAATATAACTATATGTTCAAAAAGAATTCAAATAAACATATTTTCCAATATTTATATATAAATCTGACAACTGAATACATAAATAAAGAGAGATATATTGGTAATGACAGTAAAGGCTCAAAAGTGAAATATATGGGTAAGAAAATAAATAGGTATGCAATGAAGTTGAGCTGAACATACTACTGGAAGAGATGACAAGAGACAACTGAGACTTTAAAGAAATTGTAAAAAAACAGAAAAAAACTATGTGTGAGGTGAATGAATGAGAAAGTTGCTCAAATGATATGGAGAAACTGGGTTAACCTTGG
Organism: Epiperipatus broadwayi; assembly: GCA_028023455.1. Taxonomy (NCBI): domain Eukaryota; kingdom Metazoa; phylum Onychophora; class Udeonychophora; order Euonychophora; family Peripatidae; genus Epiperipatus; species Epiperipatus broadwayi. Next base: position 1,527,279 of record JAQFVV010012429.1, on the reverse strand, counting down.
ACAAACCTTTAGAGTACAGTGAATTAATAGTCGTTGAAAATGAGAGAACATTACAACCAAGTCTCCCTGATAGATGAAAGAAAAAAAAACATTATATATTTGCTTAAAAGGAGAAAATCTTTTAACAAAATTTGTGAATAAAATGAGTTTTTAAGTTCATTTATAAATCTATATATTTAAAAAGAGAGTACATGTAATTTTATATGTAAAATATAAAAAATCAGGTATTGTTCATAAAAGATAAAATTAGTTTTCTTTAAAGTGTTAAAAAAAAAAATGTTTTTGATTTTACTAATTTGAAATGGAAATTAAATCAGTGTCATTTGACATATTTTTAATTATTGTTTTGCAATCTTGAAGAAAAACAAGCATTTATCTAAACATTTTTCTGACTGTTATTCTCAGAAGTCTTCAAGTCAATGTCAATTATTGTTGATCATATCAATAATATTTCTTCAGAATGATTTACCAAGTTTACTTTTTCACATTTCTCAAAGCCACTTTTATTAATGTGATGATAGAGTTCATTCATCTCACTACTAATCATTCATTTCTTTCATCACCAAACATTCCAAATATTGTATAATTTTTTTTTATTGAATTAGATCATACCATAATGTGATCAAAAAGTCATTTTTGCTTCAAGTATTTAGTTATATAATTATTTTTGTATCCATAATTTCTATTCTCAGACCCTTTATATATATAAAAGCTATACAAAATCCAAAAATATCACATACACATGTTTAAAATTAGAGCTGATATAATAAGATCATCAGGAAGGTAATGACTCAATAAATGAACCCAAAATACTTACTTCAGCTTCCTAATAATTATAGATATACATTATAATAATAATAATAATAAAAAATTCTTTCTATTATAACTTATATATATTATTAACAAATTTATGTTAGTATTAACATAAAATGAATTGTTAAAAAATCACAAATATGTGTTTGTTTAAAAGACCAATAAAAAAATCATATTCATCTTCATGAAAATTCATTATTAGAAGTCATGGATTTAAATTCCATAAGTAGATGATACTTCATTAACACTTTCCAATCTGATCTCTTCTAGCATGAATGCTGCACAAGTGCAAACTGTCTCCATACTATCCTTTAAAATTAAATATAATAAACTTTTATTTGTTCATTGCAATACAAAAATTTATAATCATCATTCATTCTATATAGATAGTCAACAATTCTCATTCTGTAATTTTCTTTAACAAAATGTCCTTCTGATTCACTTTTTTGTAAAATTCAATGGAAACTTTTTGCATCTATCCAATTCTCAATAACTTTCTGAAGCATATTCTTTTAAATATCAAGTTTTCCTGTCATTGAATGTTTTGTCATTATCTCTGCGTAACAATTGTTTAATACTACTTAAATGTATGTATTTCGTTTGGGCTTTTATTATAAAACACTATTACTTATATTTTATTCAATATTTACATATTACTTTTTTGTCTGCAGACTGCTTTCCAAAGACATTAAAATAAAATATTATTCTATATTTGAAAAAAAAAAAAGAGATAAAAGACTGATTGAGAAATATTTCTGTTTCTTGAATTGGCTTTTAAATTCAGGTTGTTACATCATATATCTATTAATAATATACTTCATGATAGATAATTTGATTTTGGCGAATATGTATGCTATATTGCTAAGTCTTTGGAAACCTCTCAATATATTGTTAGCATATATTTTCATTTTACCAAAGCTTTGATTATATTTGTCATGGTATTCTAAATATTAGATTAGCTTCTTATGGAATTCCCAGTTATTTTCTGAGTTGGAGTATTCCATATTTATAAGATAGAAGATAAATGATAAAAAATGATAAAATACTATTAATGTTTTGCTTATGAATGAAGGGGTTTTACAAGGATCAGTTTTAGATCATATTACTATTTGTAATATATTTAAATATTTTTGATTTACTGGCATATAACTACATGCATATATCAATGGACTTGCACTTGTGGCATGTGAGATATCTAGAGACCATTTAAAAATATATGTTATGTTGACTTATTGATAATGTAAATAAACAAATCAATTGTTTAAATTTGTGAAGTATATATATCAGCAGCCACTTGTAATAACATTTGTCAATGGTATAAAAATTTTATCTGTGATAATTTTGAATTTGTCAAGGAATATTTTTATCTTGATGTATTAATGGATTTGTGTTTGTCATAGAAGTAACATCAGCATTCCTTTATAGCAGATTACATAGATTCAATTATCCATTATTATTTATCTAATTTTTCCTCTTAATACTCTATTAATGATTTACAAATTTTTCTATCAAAAATATTTTATCCTATGTATTTATGATATGGGAAGAGTCAACTAGAAATGTTCTCTATCCTGCTCATATACTGTAGAATCATACTTTATATATTATAATGAGCAGAAAGTAATTAGATACAGTGAAAAATTTGGTTTTAAATAGGGCATTTATTCAGCAAGTCAATTTTACCTATGCAGAATTATATTAAAAACATATACTGATTGAATGTTAGAATATACTATTTTTATCATCTGCCAAAAAAAGTTGTATTTTAAGATGTTATTTATTCAGTATAACAGCAGGTTGTTTAATTGTAATGATATCATTTAAATCTATTTTTAGACTTTTAAAGATGCTTGAAGAATGTAATTTTAATAAAAATTGATATTGCATTATTGTTATTTTAATTAAATTATTATTTTTATTTCATTTTTTAAATAAACAAAACTGTAATAAACTTATATTAAGATGTTACCTTGACGATGTAGAGAGCAAACCAATCCAATCTGTTTTTCATTTTAATTTCCACTATTGCAATTTTTAAGTATATATATTGTAATATAAAACTCTTACATTAATTTTTGCATTTTAATAGATTTACAAAAATCTATACTATTTATATTGTGATGATCGCACATACTGTGACCACACATATATATATTTAACATTAAGTAATACTAAATATTGTAGTTTTTTTTTTGAATACTAGTAAAAGAATTAAAACCAATGAAGAAAGGAATATCTTAATTACTGTAATGAGATAAAGAGAGGAAAATGAATCGAACAAGATTCTTATCTTTTACCCTTCAAAGTTCAGATTTTTAGAAAGAATAGAAATATTAAGGTTAGAAATATTGAAATCATATGTTAGTTTAAGATCAAAAATGAGAAAGGAAATATAAACGAAATGAGAACTTAATGATTTAAAAAGTGGTAGTTGGGGAGTTTTAATAAAATATAAGTAAAATTTAGAATATGACAGAAGATAAAGATCTGTTCTTAAAATTACACATTTTGACGAAATGAAATGCATATGTGAATGTATGTATAAAGAGAGCAAGGTTTATTGCATGTCAAAATGAAAATAATTCTAAATAGAAAAAATAATAATAATGATAATATAAGGGAAGAACAAGCCAGTAAATGGCCAACCAGTTTAAAAAGAAATACTTCACCCAAATTGAGACCAAGCATCATTTAGAGAGAGCAGTGAATGAGATCGTAGATAGAGGCAGGGGTATGTAGGGACAGACATTTAGTAGGGATCGTATCAGTATATGGTAAGCCATCTCTGTTATATATTCATGTGTGAGTTTCTGCGGTGCACCAGATGTTATTAAGTAGGAAAGATAGGGATAAAGAACCTCTTCTCATATCAACTCATTGGATTGAAAATGCCAGTTAAATATTTGATAAATATTACAAGCCACTGAAACATAAACAAATGTACGGGAAAAAAACTCTGATATAATGAGTTGTCAGTAAAAGTTCTGAGCTCATGGATGAGCTGGATAAGAAATTCCAGTCATCAAACCCACCTAAGTATAGTGATCAGAGTTGTCACTTAGAAGGCTATAAGTTTTGAAATGTGGGGTATGAACAGATTTAATCGAGTAACAGAGATATCCTATGGACTTGAACCTGTATATACAATCAGAGGGCAGAAGTCAATTCGCGTATTGTTTGTATAATCTAGATTAAAACGGTTTGGTAATGCTGATGCGATCGATAGAAAGGAATGTAATTGCCTGGTTGCCTCTCTAGGAATATTCTCATCATCACTTAATCAAGATTAGGAGTACATGGGTGTGAGAGTATCGTGGTAACAGTATTAAGTGAACATGACTTTCAATCCATTAACTTTTTTTTTTTTTTAAAAAAAGGAGGGAACAGTGTAACGCACATACTGCAACCACACACACATATATATATATATATTTAACATTAAGTAATATTAAATATTGTAGTTTTTTTTTGAATACTAGTAAAAGAATTAAAACCAATGAAGAAAGGAATATCTTAATTACTGTAATGAGATAATGAGAGGGAAATGAATCGTATAAGATTCTTATCTTTTACCCTCCAAAGTTCAGATTTTTAGAAAGAAAGAATAGAAATATTAAGGTTAGAAATATTGAAATCATATGTTTAGTTTAAGATCAAAAATGAGAAAGGAAATATAAATGAAATGGGAACTTAATGATTTAAAAAGTGGTAGTTGGGGAGTTTTAATAAAATATAAGTAAAATTTAAAATACAACAGAAGATAAAGATCTGTTCTTAAAATTACACATTTTGACGAAATGAAATGCATATTTTGCCTATATATGAGACAAATCTTTTTCTAAATGTTAACCATATAAATTAGAAATTATTTTTATTGAACATATTGTACAACATAATTAACTTGCAAATCTACAGCAAAGTCAATCTTTTGATTATAAGAAAGCATTTTTGTTTTAGAATATAAATACATGTACTGTAATTGAATTGAGATTAACGAAAGAATCTTAGAAATACAAATTTATGTGGGATGGAATGCTCATCTAAAATGTACATGCTAAAACGTAAATTATTTCTTGAAAGAAAAGGAATAAAACTATTTACGTATATATGTATTTTAACTAAAAGAAGATATTGAATTATTTTTTTCTAGACTATACTAGCAAAATTAATTAAATATAATACTCCAAAAGTCTTAGTACTATTTGAGAAAAGATCTATGAAATCTGATAAGCAAGACTAAATTAATATTAGAAGACAAAGCATGATAGGATTTGTCAGGGAAAAAACTCTAGAAACTAAAGCTCCTTGATACTGAAAAGTCTGAACTTGAAGATTTCAAATCAAGTTTAGATTTTATTGTAACGGTCATATAAAATTTTATTACTATAAGCCTTAGAATAAAATTATTTTATAAGCTTATAGCATACTTAATATATATAATAATAAACAACAAATTAATTATCTGAATTTAGTTAATTCAATAATTTTATCAAATCTTTTGAGCTATATAGTTTTTTGTTATTTCTTGATAATATTTGTCAGAAATATAATTTTTTTCTTATAAATTATAGAGCCACTTTTGATAAAATCTAAAAGTAACATTTACTAAAACAATTTATACCATTTCATTATAATATAAACATAGATAAATAATGCAATAAAATATAAATTAATTATTAATATAAATGCAATAGATATATTTAAACCAATTATACATATATTCCCTCCCAACTCCCTTTTTTTAAAAAATTATTTTTGACTATTATTTTAATAAACAGATATTTCTAACATATAAATTAAAATCTTAAATACAATATAAACATGTGTTTGTATTTACTTGCATATATAATGATTCACAATATTTTTTATTATTGTATTATTTTCATACATTATTTGTTTTATATTATTCTCACAGTTTATTTATATTCTATATTTATAATATATTCCTGATAAATAGAAATGTAAAAATTTGAGTTCCTTCCTAAAGACTTTGCTTCACAATAGCCTGCACGAAAACTGAAGTCATAAATAGTTGGCCACACATAGACAACTCCAGAAAATATACAATTTATAGAATCCAATTATAATTTTATTTAAAACTATGAATCTCTCTAATGCAAGAGTATATACGCAATAATTTTAATAAAATACTTTGTTAAACAACCAGTGAAATTCTAGATGCTGATTATCAGATTTCAAAAAGTTGAAATGGATGAATAAGAATCCAGAGAGAATAAATAGTGCAAGTAAAGTATTTCAATCTTCAATTCTTTTAACCAATTCCAAAAGACTGTTTATATATTTGTGGTAAAATAAAATACCAAATTACTATGATTCTCAATTTATTTTATTTTTCTTTAAAATTTTATTTTTGTATATAAAAAACCTGAATGCAGATATTCAAACATTTTGTAAGCTATTTATAATAATTTTTCATTTATAATATAAGAATTATAAATTTCTTTTAGAGAAAAATTACAAACAATTGGTATCATATAAAAAAATGTACACTACTTAATCAACATGTAATTTATATTTTTCAATATGCATCTTAATGTGAACAATGTTTAAGAGATCAGCTATCAGCAAATACATAAAAATGAATCTCAAAATTATTATACTGTGTAATGAAGATTTGAAAAGTATTACTATGCAAAATAAAATAATGATCACCTTTATTAAATGTTTAATAGTTTCATTCCTTTATATATATATACTGAAATGAAGATTTTCATGGATTACAGATATAAATGATATTTATAAATAAATATAATTTACATATATCCAATTTATATAGTGATTTACATATATAAATGAACCGCAAAATATATCATATATATATAAATTTCTTTCCTCAAGATGTAAAACTAAAGCTTGCTAAAAAATTGACAAGTGATAAAAAACTATTACTGTTACGAAGAAGAAAAATATTAATCTGAATAATTTAAAATAATTGATATATATATATTTTAAATACTAAATAATATACTTCCAAAGAATTATATAGGAAGTTTATATAAAATCAAGTAAGCATATTTTTTGCTCAAAAAGTAAACCCAGTAATGAGATTAATGGATGTTACACTAAATGGTGACCTTGATTATCATTAGTGGCAATTTATTACTACCTATCACTTCTGGAAATTGATTTTACTGTCTCATATTAATAAAAAAAGAAAAAAGTTAATATTTAGACACTCAGATATATTAATATATAATGATACTCACCCTCATTCCAAGAATACGATAACCAATTTTCTCTACAGGTGGATATTTCTTTTTTTCTATTTTTATCTTCTCAGAATCAGCATCAGGATCATATGTTTGAGGACCAATTTTTACATCAAGAATACAAGGATTGTGAAATCGTTCAGTAATATCTTCAAGTTTTATAAAACTTAATTCTGATGACATGAATTGAAAATAAATTTTTTTAAAAAAAAAAAAACAAATAAGAAAGTATTTAAACTTCAAAACATTTAAATAAATTAAAAAAACAAAAAAACAATTTATAATTAAAAAAATTCAATTAACCTTGATTTTTAAATTCTATTTTTTGATTAGCATAAAACCGTGGCAGCAGTGGTCTCAGATTTATAAGTATAGGATCAGTGCAATTTTCATTGAATATTGTTTCATAGAAATTAAGTTCTCTTGGTCCTCTAGGAGGGCCTTGCAATGGCTTTAAAACAGTTCCATCTATATGCTTTAACATTCCTAAGAAAAATAATAAAAAATGATTTGCACAATTTATTCATATCTAAAAATTTATAATAGTGTAAAAATTAGCAAACTGTTAAAACAAAGTAATATGTATTATAGTTAGAGAGAATTCAATAAAATTACATTTATTATATAGTCATTTATATGGAAGGTCATTTGATGTAGCTCTAAAATTTTAAATGCTAAAATAAATTGTATTAAGAAAAATGCAACTCATGTTCATTTAGTGAGTTATAATTAGTTATGGTAGATTTAAAAAAATTTTTAAATTATATATTAACTTTCAATTAATTAATTAATTTTATAAATTTATATAAATTGAATTGATTAAACATAGACCCAATATATCAGGGGTGGCCAAGACATCGACTGTGATCGACCAGTCGATTGCGAAGCTGACATGAACATTGACAAAATATAGTGATAAATTCAAAGCTGATTTGAATATAAAAAATAATAAAAGTAAAAATTCAAAATTATTCTTATTTAAAAAGTTAAATTTAAAATGACACTAGTTGTTATTGTTGATCTCAAAAATAAACCCAGGTTGGAAGAAGCTGAAAAGAATTAAATTATTTTTGTGTAATGCTAGAACTAAAATTCTTAGAAATATTTAAATGCTATTTTCCCAAGGAGAAATGAAAATAACTTGTCCTGGAGAAATAAGGATTTTAATGAACTGATTTAAAAATAAAAACATTTTGTTTAGTTAGCAAATAATCCTAAAGGAAATTAAAATAAAAAACAGGACCTTTTCCTATCTACAAAAGAAAATAGATGTCAAAGTAAGAAACGAAAATGTGGGGATTTTCCAAGGCAAAGAAATAGAGGACTTTCATAAAATATTAATTTTATTGTTATATATATTTTTTCTCTCTAGCAAATTTTTGATGCCATGCTAGGTGGTGGGATGTAGTTTAAATTTCCTTCCTCTTATTTACTTATTGGTTATATAAGTAAATCAAAAAATACAAAAAACAAAAAATTTATAAAAATCAAAAAATAAATTTAGAATTTATATTTTGGTAAAAATATTGATTAATTAACTTTAATTTTATATAAGTTATAAAATCATGTTTAATTACTCCAGAAAAAAGAGAACAGAAGGAAAGATTAATATAGAAACTTATTTTAAGTAAAGAGCAATGAAAAAAGATTGCTGAAGGATAAAATAAAATTGGAATGACAATTCAGTAAATGTTTGTTAGATTAATTGTAGAAAAAAGATAGCATTGTTTAATTAGAGCAAAAAGCTTATTTTTAAAACTAATTAAACAAAAGAGTAAAAAAAGAATTGTTAGTACAATTAATATCAAAAAGCATCACATGATCACATTTCCTCTACTAGCACATTAATTGTTGATAAACAGAGCAAAACTCTCCATACAGTATTGCCACCTGTGCTAAACAGAGTAATCAATGGATGCCAGAAGGCTTGTGCATAAAATCCCTATCTAATGCCTACTCATCCAATATCCCCAGACTAGTTTCTGGCTCGTGGCCTTCGTCAGTGAGGAGCTTTGGATCTGAGAGCACTGCATCTAGATCTTAGGATCTAATGCAACCCTCTAGCAAACACCCTTTTATCTCTACTTAACTACAAAACTATGAGAATGAAATGAAAACACAAAAAATATTTTCAATCTAAGCTCTATAGCTTATATAGTCATATGGGTCTGAACTCAGTTCAGCACCCATACATTTTGGTGTCTTTGGCTCTTTTACAACCATAGCCACCACTATCCTATTAGGCAGGATTGGTGTTAAACCACTAAGCATCACATGATCACATTTCCTATACTAGCACATTAATTGTTGATAAACAGAGCAAAACTCTCCATACAAGCCTTCTGGCATCCATTGATTACTCTGTTTAGCACAGGTGGCAATACTGTATGGAGAGTTTTGCTCTGTTTATCAACAATTAATGTGCTAGTATAGGAAATGTGATCATGTGATGCTTAGTGGTTTAACACCAATCCTGCCTAATAGGATAGTGGTGGCTATGGTTGTAAAAGAGCCAAAGAAACCAAAATGTATGGGTGCTGAACTGAGTTCAGACCCATATGACTATATAAGCTATTGAGTTTAGATTGAAAATATTTTTTGTGTTTTCAATTTCATTTTCATAGTTTTGTAGTTAAGCAGAGATAAAAGGTGTTTGCTAGAGGGTTGCATTAGATCCTAAGATCTAGATGCAGTGCTCTCAGATCCAAAGCTCCTCACTGACGAAGGCCACAAGCCAGAAACTAGTCTGGGGATATTGGATGAGTAGGCATTAGATAGGGATTTTATGCACAAGCCTTCTGGCATCCATTGATTACTCTGTTTAGCACAGGTGGCAATACTGTATGGAGAGTTTTGCTCTGTTTAATATCAAAAAGACTAATTGCAGTGAAAGAAGTGTGCATGTGTATACGATTAAAGCTTAATGAATAATTTTGATAAAATACTTAATTCTATGGTGGGATAGTACAAAGAAAAATAGTGATCATCAATTAAAATATTAATACCGGATATAACACAGTGATAGATATGAATAGTGTGTGCAGAAAAGAGTGACGTGCTTTTTTATTCTTCGTGAATGGTGCTGCCTGCTGTCGCGTATATTGGACTTTTAAAAAAGGATCCAAAGTAAAAGCTGTCCAAAAAGTTAGCGATTTTCCACCATGAGGGAATTGTTCCCAGAGACCACGCCTCAGGGCAAAAACAGATCACAGATATTTTCATTTGTGTAAGTCTGATAGCTTCAGTAGGATCGTGCAGAGAAAGACTGCAAGTATAAATAATTTATAATTATTTTACCTCAGGCCTAAGAATAATGATGACTGACGTTAATCTATTATCAGTGGTGAATATTATTATTTATGAAAAATAGTAATTACAATCAAAGACTTATTGATCACATTTGTAAATGCCGAACTTTTAGAGATCTGTGTGTTTAAAAGTTAATAAATATTTTTTCATCTTTACTAGTTGATAATTTTCTTTAGACTTGATATTATTATTATTTTTATTTGTTGGCAAGTGAATACACAATAAGATTACAATGAATAAACTAAATATAAATGTGAAAAAAATAAAAACATCACTATCCTAACAAATGAGAAGATTTTTTTATTAAGATGAAAAACGTCTATGTATTATTTGCAGCACACATGTGGCTTTACCGAAGAAAGCCAATGCTGAAAGATATTTTCGCACTGTTCATAAAAATTATGAAAATGATTATCCATGAGGCATTGCATTAAGAAAAGCTAAAATTCAATAGGTAAAGACACAACTCACTATGCAACAAACATTTTATGTTAAATATAATACAAGCTCAAAAACTCCTATGATTGTATCATTCAAAGTTGCTGAAACTTTAATTAAACACAATAAGCCCTTTCAAGAAGACAAATATGGGAAGACTTCATCAAAACTAGTGAAGTATTATTTGAAAATTTTAAAAATGTGACATAATGACTTTTATCAATAATATATCATTATCACAAAACACAATGATGCATAGAACAGAAAAACTAGTTGAAATCTTGGAGAGATTTTACATAAAAACATTAACAATTGTAACTTTTTATCACTACAGTTTGACAAATCTACTGATTATATAGGTACTAGATAATTATGTATTTTTATTCACATGGTTTTTGATGATATGTCAGCTGCAGAAGAATTATTAACAATTATTCCAATTCAAGGAAGGACAAGAGGTCAAGATATCTATGATTTATTCAAGAATTACATTGTACAAATGAATTTAATTAATATCAATAATTATTGACGGAACTCCTGCAATGATTGGCAGCAAAACTGGTTTCGTTACTCTGTGTAAAAATGATGATGATATACCTAGTTTTATGGACTATCATTGTATTACACATCAGCATGCCTTGTATCCGATTGAAAGGTCCCTTCGCAATTTTTATAAAGTTGTTTAAAAGTTTATAGGATATAGCGCATATACGCAGCTATATTGTAAAATTCTGTAATTTTAAATTTCATCTTCAACAAATTTTACTTGTTAGTTAAAATAAGTTTCTCCTGACATTTATTTTGTTATCAAATTGTAAAAAACATTCCATTCCAAGTTAAAAGTTTTAATCTTTGGTTTTTGTTTTTTTTTGAGAAAGCTTTTAATGTTGGAAAGTTAATTGCATTCCTGTTTCTGTTATTTTAATTACAATCCATTTTTAGTTTAATTTTAAAAGCGGAGATTTAATTTTGTGTTGTTTTTTTCTATAAGATAATTCCTGGTTAGAATTCTTAATTAAGGTTGAGTGGAAGATAGAGATTTGCTTAGGCTAAGTTTTATAATTGAAAAACAAGAAAGATTACATGGAAGATTAAGAGAGGATATAAATAACCCCAATAATTTCAGATTTTTATTCTTGGCCTGACCAAGCTAATGCTGCTTGAAAGTGATTAATTCAGCCTTTTATAATTCTGCTATTGATTATCACGCATAGATATTAGCCTGCTGAGATTTGGTACTGTTTTGGCAGTGCGGACATTTTTTTTTTTCTTAGTTTGCTTTCGCAAGATGTCTAAATTCACCGCTATCTGTATTCAAACCTACAACATGCCTTGCTAACTTACCTAAAGATGGACAACTGATCCCAATCTGTTCTTCCAGTTATGCCATAAAAATCTGAATTAGAAAGGATCCCAAAATATGCTTCTACACTTGCCGCCATAAAGAAATGAAGACACCTGAAAGTTGAACTCAAAATAACTGTGCACACTCTTTGAAAAACTCCGTGGACTCTGCTTTACCATAAGGTAAAATATTTCTTATTCCTTCCAGGGTTATATAAATCTAGTTAAATCTCCGTTCAATCTACAAATAAATCTGTAGTATAAAATTTTACCAGTTATTTAATCACATAATTATTATATGTGTTTGCTTTTCTTTGTATTTATAGTGTGTCTTGGAATCTTAGTTTTAAGATTCCAAGTTTTTTTTAATTTTATTTATTGAGGAATGTATTGTGAGATTATATTTTATATGCTTACTATGCCTTCTTTTTTTATTATTATTAACCTTTACTGAATGCTTTGGCAGTTTTTCGTAATTTCAGTTTGCTCACCTGACCCTATTTTATCATCCAATAATTAATTTAAGTTAATAGGTTTGCGCTTCTTGCAAACCACAAATCTTTTGGCTGGTGGTTTATCGTGTTTTGTTATTCTAGCTTTACTGAAATTGGAGATTTTGTGTCGTTTCCAGATTATGTAAGATCATAATCATTCGTTAAGTTTTTTTGTCTTCTATGTGAAATTAACCGTGAACTGCCTTGAACGTGGTACATCATGAGCTATCCTGTGGACAATATGACATTTCTAGTTCCAAGGTACTGGAAAATGCTCATCTTGCGCTGTTTGTTAATTTATATAAGACTATTCATATTTTTTTTATATCTCTGAATTAAAAAACTGGAATGAATGTTTTTTTTTATAAACCACCAGCAGGAAGATACTATTAATCCCCTTTTAAATTGTAGGTGGGAGAATGAACCTTTCTGCCAAAGCTTTTAATGCTTTCAGATTTGCAGCCCATAATACACTCTCTGATGAATACGTTTATAAAAATCTAGGTCAAACTTTCGTATTCTGTTTGCTAGATTTACTTTCTTTGGTTTATTGAATTTAATAAAATTTTCAAATTAGTTTAAACTTAATTTTGCTGACATTTGTCTTAGTGCTTCTATTTTCTCAATTGTCTGAACAATATTTAAGATCTCTTGCTGTCTCCCCGAGTCTAGTCGGTGCAAATAATCATCACCATCCATTTTTGATCATGGTAAACAAATTTTTCAGATACACAGTGATCTGGTGGCACCCTCCGTTATCAGGGGTAACTTGAATGACCGATACAATACCAATAATTACTGACAGAACTCCTGCAATGATTGGCAGCAAAATTGGTTTCATTACTCTGTGTAAAAACGATAATGATACATCTAGTTTTATAGACTATCATTGTATTACACATCAGCATGCCTTGTGTTCAAAAGTATTGAAATTTAATCATGTTATGAGAGTTGCCTTCAAAATTATTAATAAAATAAGACCAAAAAGTTTGTTACGTTGTCAATTCTGGGATTTGCTAAAGGAATGCAAGAGTGAACATAGTGAATTGTTATTAGATAATGACATAAGGTGGTTAAATAGAATAAATTTTTTTATCAGGTTCAGAGAACTTCTATAACAAATAAAATCATTTTTAGAAACTAAAAGTGATTTCTATCCAGAACTGAATAACAAAGAATGGTTTCTTGATCACATCTTTTTCTATATTTCAGAAAAATTAAATAAATGTAGAAGCTACAAGGAAAAGATAAAATAATAATTATGATAAGCACTTTGAAGTCATTTGAGGAAAAATTAAGTATGCTTGTAATATAATTGAAACATCATGTATTAAAACATTTCAAAAATATGACTGATGAATCTAAAGACAGAAATAATCTAATCTGCAACAAATATGTTGAAAATATAATATTCCTCATAAAAGATTTTGAAGGAAGATTTGGGGAATTTAACAAACTTAAAGATATCGCTAGTTTTTGTCTTATCCATTTAATATTAACATCCATATCGAAGAGATTGCTGTGAAATTAAATGAATTTGTACACAGATTCAGCAGGCCTAGAAGAAATAGTAAATATTAAATGTGATATACATTTAAAATCAATGGCTTCAAATGAGAGCTTCTGGACATTAATAAGCAGAAATAAATATCCAAATATTTGAAGAGTTGTTGCATATGTCAATGCATTTTTTGGTTCAACATATTTGTGTGAATCAGCATTTTCCTGCATGAATGTAATAAAAACCTAAACATAGGTCCCAATTATCAAATATACATTTGGAAGTATGTTTAAGAATTAGTTTAAGTTCATACGAGTCAAATTTTGACAAACTTGCCAAACCATGCAATGCCAAATGTCATCAAAATAACCAAAATTTTTTTTTTTACTTTGTAATATTTTTTTTTTTTTGAAGAATTTGCATGTAATTTATTTTAATACAATTCTAAAATAATTACTTTCTTTTTTTTTTCTCTCTATATTTTCTTGATTTTTTTTTTTAAAATTCGGAACCAGCTCAAGAAAATAATTATTTATAGGTAATTTAATACTTATAATTTAATAAATATTATATAAAGCAATATGGACAAATTGTAATACTAGAGGGAGCTGAGTAATTTAATAGTAATCACAGTAAAATGTCTTCAACAATTCATATCTTACAAAAAAAAAATTCATCATTTGGTAAGTATCTTCTAAAAACATCAACGTCACCAATATTTGTGAGTACTATAAAAAAAAAAAAAATCCACCAATTCGTACATTCTAAAAAACCAGGACTTCGAACCATTATTTTTTTCTATTCCAGTTTGCATTCCGGCAAAAATTCTGATTTCCAGTTCGAAGCCCTGAAAAAAACTTACCGTACTCAGGTATCCATTCACCAAAAAAAGTCACATCCAACATTTAAAAGTTTGGCCACCCCTGCAATATATCTATATATAGTTTGCACTTCAAATTCACTCTTTTGAAAATCATATTCACTTTTTGCAAATTAAATTTGCTCTTTCACAAAATAAATTCACCTTTTTGCAGATTAAATCCACTCATTATCAAATCAAGTTTTTTTACAAATTTGTTTTCTTAAACTATTGCAAATTTACTGTTCAGAAATTAAAAATTTTATTGCAAAGTAATGATAATCATAAAAACTTATTTAATAATACAAAATAGTTCAATCTATAGTGGTTCTTTTGCAGCTGCTGATGCCAATCCATATACATATTAATGTAATAAGTATGATAATCTGTGGAGTAAGAATTGAAAGATTAACAAGCATATTTCCTGCATATAATTTAATTTTTGAAATAAGTTCTTCAAGAGTGTTACCAATGAAGAATATAGTTACAAAATAGCAGAAGCTAATTTTATCTGATCAACAAAATCATACTCTTATGGATGGTTATATTGTCCAAAAACCAAACATACTTTCTCCAGATTATCATCAATCAATTTTTAAAGTAATCGCTAAAGAAAGTTGCAAAAAATATTTGAAGTAATCATAAGATAAAATATGCAATTGCTTCATGCCATACTATTTCCTTGAATGTTCATTATTGTAATCATAGAAATATTGTTCTTTAACTGTTGGTACAGTTTCATAAGCTGGTTTATTAACTTTCAATCATGTTTTTGTTTGCTGAAGATGACAAATTCCAATTTCATCATTGAATATTATTTTTTGTTTCACTTCAAGAACATTTACAACTTTGCATTCCTCAATTGTTCTTTGAGAATTTTGAGGATCAACTTGTAATGAAACACATTTTAACTAATCACTTAATCCATTCGTAATGGAACTTATGCTTAATTCCATATGTTCAGGTTACAGAAATCTGATTTCCTTCAATTATTTGTTCAATTTTAAAATGATTAATAGTACTGCACTTAATGAATTTAACATTCTTTTACCCACTGCACATTTTTCTATCAACACAACATAATTTTTGTTATATTGACTTATATTAAACTTCACAGTGCTTTTATTAACCCATTAAGTGGCGAACTATTTTTTTTTCTAAATTTTAAAAACCAATTCTAGGATATGTTTATATTGTCTAGAATAGTATTTAGCTGAATTTTGAAACAATTCTGACATTCACTTGCTCTAATATTTGCAGTTCTATAAATAGAATGTTCCCGCTTAATGTATAGGTATTTTATGGAACACAGGTCTTTTGTTTTACAAAATATTTTCTTTGGTTTAAATATTTATTTGCATTACTTACATACGAAGCATTAATTACAGAAACTTATTTACTAAAAAAAAACAATAATAGTATTAAAAACATTTGAAAAAATGTATATATCAGATAAAAATTATTTATAAAATTTTGGGAATCATTGTATATATAAAGTAATACCATGTTTTATACAATAACTCAGGTTTCCCTTTGCAGTTAGTGAACTGATACTTTCTTTGCTTTTCTCTTTTTCCAATCAAATGTTCTTTACCATCTAATTTCACACAATCCAATATTTTTGCCTGAAAAGTTTCTGTGGTCACTGGCTGACCAATACTGCATCACACATTGACTTCAAATTTAAGGTAAATAATGGTGATACATCTCCTGAAATCCTTCACACTTTTCTTTTCAGTTGACACATATCAATAATTTTATACCATTTCTTTCCCCGTATTGCTATAGTATGCTTCTCTAAAAACAGTTATACCTGTCAGCTCCTCTCATAAACTGATACTAATGCTGAATTATAGCTGGTTGTTGGACTTTTTCTTTTTGTCTCGTGACATGTTTTGACACTGATGTTTAGTCGAATACAATAAAAATTGAATTGTTGTCATTCCATTTTACAATCATAACTTGATTTTTGATATAAGCTCTGTCCTTTTTCTCCATTATTTTATTAATTCAAGAGACCAATAAGTAGTGTGGTTTATCCTTATTGTCTCACTCACTTGAATGTCTAAATTTTTCAAATTAACTAATAAATCATAACTAGTAAAAAAAATTGTCAAAGAATATTTTGTGGCTGTAGAGATCCTCAACTGGCAGCATCATTTTTATTACCACTCAAGACACAAGACTATCTATCCTCAACTGGCAGCATCATTTTTATTACCACTCAAGACACAAGACTATCTTTAGGAGTTGTATCAATTTTACTGAGTACTTCTTTACCACAATGAAGGCAGAAATTGTAGCAAAATTCTTCACTGTCACATAAAGCCCAAAACTTGTATCTGAATATTATCGCCTTCCATTTGATAAATTGCTTTAGAGAATAATGCCTGTAATATCTCACTATCATTTCATTTATTGAGAAATTTTCATAAAATATGCCATATTTCTGAAAATTAATTTTCACTTTTGTAATGAGCTTTCATACATTGAATCCTTAATCATTTTTGTTGGAATTAGCTTCATTGTTATCGGCAAAATGTAACATGACTTTTATTTGAAGATACCTTTTTTGCATCATTCAATTTCTTACTGAAGGAACCATCAAATCTTACTCTTTAGACCAGCGATCTTTTTGACCGGGTAAAGTGTGATAACAGAAAAAAATAAGAAACCCAATAAAAATTCGCAAATTATCTATTGAAACATTAAACTTTGGCTATTTTGCCATTGATCAGCATGCTTTTTACTTTCATCAGCAATAAACTCAAGCAGGTCAGTTGAAATAAATTCCTCAAACAATTTCACTGGTGTAATATCATAGACTATCTCAATAAGCTTATCAAAATTTTGTTTCGATAATTTACCTATTCATCCAAAACTGTTATATTTATTTTGATCCATGAAGTTTTCTGGTCACTTCTAGACTTTTTTATTGACTGTTGAGAGATTGGTTTTGGATATTTAATAGTTTTCTTACCAGATGAGGCTCTATGACTTGCCTTTGGGGAATATACTCATCAGAGCTTGTATGGCTCTCCTCATTAATAACTAAGAATATTACTGCCTAATTTCTCATCAGCTAAATTTATTTCCATTTCTGTTGGAGCACCTGAACCATGAGAACTCCCAGTTCCTCATCAGTTAAATAATCAATCCCTGGAGGTAAAGAAAGAACATCTGCTTCTATCTCCTCTGAAAATAATTCATAGCATCTTCAGTAGTCTTTAATGCTTGATGTTGTGACATACTTTAAATCAGAAAGTGGAAATAAAGAGGTGACAATACTATATTGTAGCAGCATCCTATTTGTAGAACAGCAAGTTTAGTTGTATGCATTGTTAAGAAAATATTTTATTTGTTAGCAAATTTTATTTATTTCCTCCAAAAACATAGAAATGTGTAAAATAATAATGAAAATGGTGCTGTGTAAAATAGATGACATAGAACAACAACAACAAAAAAAGACAACTTGATAAAGAACATAAAATCACACAATTTTGGCTGTCTGACAACTCACAACAAACTGACTGATTGGTACAACTAATGCAAATCTTAAATTGACATGCCACATGTCTCTTAGTTAGGGAGTCAGGTAAACAGGATGGAATGTGCATGGACATGAAAAGTGATTGTCCTAAATATAGGATGCTGCGAATTAATTCCAGCAATTTCAATTGATTCTTTCACTGTTTAACCATATTCGTAACATTAATTTTTTTTAATCATAACTAATGTAACTGTATGCAGGAGGATGATTATGTTGAACAATAGGGTTTCTTGATGTGAATCTCAATGATTCTAATGATATGATCTGTGTTTGCCAATGCTAAAATGTGTTAGCAATGGATTTCCAGAACTTAATTCAGTAAATGATATTGAAGCCATTTTCAAATTAAAATTAATATTAGGTTCTGAAGATTAATATTTAGATTTTCTAATACATATGTCTTAATTGAATAAAAATATGTAAAATGCCTATTCAAATTATCACAAAATCAACAAAAATAGTAAAATGAAACTGTGTTGTAATATATTTTCTCTTTGTGTAAAGTAAAATTGGAGTAATTCCATTTTTTTATTAAATAAGACTGGTGTCAATTATATGTGTCAGCATTTAATGTAACTGGAATTTTTACAACTTACAGAAAAAAGGAATTTCCTATAAATATATGACCTAAGGTCAAAGCAGCCTACCGACTGATGATAATCTATGTGTATTAATTGTTTAACTCTGTCATTGACTGTCATCTTTTGAGTACTGGTCTATATATCCTGCATGATTTCATAAGAAACTTGGAATAAAATCACAACAAAATGTTACTGTTATTTTGATCTCCAGTCATCCACATCATGAAGTCGGAGTGCAAACCTTGTATAATAAAAAAAATAATAATTTCAAAGTATTAGCAAAAAGTTTATTAATATTTTTATTTTTTTCATAAAACAATAATGCATTTTTTAAAAACTGACATTCTCATATATTTCAAACAGTGCTCAATCTTTTATTTAGTTTCATGTTCAAATTAATCTTTCAGCTTTAATACTAAACATCTCTATTGTAATGTTTCTCAAGTTATATCTACACTTTCTATGTTAATATCACTTTAAAAAAATCTTAATTTGTTAAATGTTTTATGGAACAGAAATCTTCATAGTGGGTTAAAAGGAGACAAATAATTGGAGAGTGAGATGAGGATCTTAAGAAAGAGATACATTGGAAAAAAAAAAAATTGAAATGTGTAAAAATATATTATTTATTGGGTAAATTAAGTAAAAGAGTATGTATTTAGAAATAATAACATTACAAAGGTTATATTACAAGAGACTGCAGAAAGTGAAAAGAAGCAAATCAACATAATATATATATATATACAGGCATATAATAAAGATATATAATAAAATAATTCAAAAAAAATCATTAAAAAAACTATAACTTTGCAATAAAAATAATTTAAATTTCATTGAAAGTAAATCAATCATTAATTTGAAAAATACAAATATAATTTTACAATTAGTTATATTCGTATTTTAGACATATATTTACATAATCAAAACAACTTAATATTCTCTATATTATAGCACCAGTTATAATTTTATACAGTTCAATTTTATATTATATTAGCTCTTCTTCACAGACAAACTTTATCTAGGAGGATTAACAACATTCTCTTGTTTCATATTTTTAGAAACAAACAAACAAAAAAAAAAGTTAATAAGCATCTACACAATTTAATTTCCAAATTTTATCCCATATCCATTCATTTTAACATCTTCCATTTATAATAAACTATTACATTTTAAATTATTTTAAAAAGTCAATTTATTAACTTAATGAACTTAACAAATTGCATTTATAATGATCCATTTATAGTTCAAACTCTTTGTTGCACTATCATAGAATAAAGATGATAATTTCACTTTGGGATTTCTCTTACTTAAGCAACAGGAAAAAAAACAACTAGTACAATATAGTCTTTCTATAACTACTTCATTCCAAAATCTTAGCTTTTAAATAGTCAAAATAAGTCATAGATCACATGATCCTATCTCATAAGCTTGTAAGTTATAAACAATGAGGATTGCCAATTCCTCAACAAGCTTTGTGATAAATGCTTTCTATTTATTTTCGGTAGTTTTACTAATACTACAATTAAAAACATGTAAATTAAAAACATGTACAATCAAAAATGATTTAATTACAATTTTGTAAAATCAAAAATATGCTTATTAACTTTTTTAAAAAACTGATTTCATCACTCATTTCTAGTTTTAAATATTTTCAAAATAAAACATACTTTATTTTTAAATTATCAGCACTAGTTAAATTAATTGTCACTTTATTTTAGACTTTATTATCAAAAACAATCACATAACATATACATATGTGAATAAGATTTTCATGATTAAAAATGTTAAATGGGGCGGGATGGATTTTCATGTGCAAGAATAAGATTATTTAACATGTGGATTTTTTTTTAACAGCTTAATTATTAACAAAATTTCTTAAAGAAACATGAAGAAATTGCAATCAAAAGATTCATCAGTAGTTTTATTGAGTCCTTAAATTAAGTCATTGCAGTCATAGATTTGGCAATCATTAATTATATAGTTCATAATATGTATTTTCCCCATTTAAATGTATTAGTGGCTGATAAATTTTATTTATGAAGATGTATGAATGAACACAATGAACTGTTTCAGTTGCATCATAAAATAACTTAAGTTTATTTCTAAATTATTAGTAATAGTTAAATTTATTTAAGTCACGTTATTTTAAACTTTATTAAAACCACTGCATAATAAATACGTCAATAAGATTCTCTTGAATAAAAAGGTCATTTTTTTGAGAGAGAATTCTCATGTGTAAGGATAGGCATGAGACTATTATTATTTAGCATGTAGATTTTTTTTTTGACAACTTAATTATTAACAATTATCATAAAGAACACAGAAATTCCACACGTAGGAAAGATTCCTCAGTAATTTCATGGAGTTCTTCAATTCTGCCATTGTAGTCATTAATTATGTAGTTCTAGTTGCTTCCATTTAAAAAGATCAATGGCTGATAAAATCCATTTATGAAGATTAGAACAACAAACTGTTGATGATATTCTAGTTGCATCTAAGGCGGAATTCAGCTGGCTGGTTTGTTTGGAACTTCAAATTCCATTTTTTAAACTATAATTCTTTGATTGTAGATTCTTGTTTGATCTTGATTTTAAATTAGTCTTAGATGCTAAAACAATATATTGAGTTATTAATAAGTAAGTCTCATCTGCTTAACACCTTTTTATGTTTTTTGTGAAGCAACTTCACTAGATATCTGGCAGAGGCATATGTGAAAGAGCAAGAAACTAGTGCAAAGGACTAGATTATTCATGCAGAGAGTTAAGAGGTGTGCACAGTATTGAAGATTATGTAGCAATGTTTTAATAAACAATTGTGACATTATTAAAATATTATCAATCTTTGATATCATGCAAACAGAAAAAAATATACAACACTTACTTATAGAATATATATATTGAATTTATTATTTCCAAGCAATAAATTTTTTATTCTTTATAAAAACTAATCAACTCATGAATAATAATTCATTCATTAAACAGAATATTATTTTTTAATATACTGATTAATGTAATTGCAAAGAATCTATAGACTATTAATGTACGTTCTCTGCATAAAGGCAAGTTTAACAATCGAAATAACGCCACATTCAAAAATCAGTAATAATCTGAGAGCTTTTTAACGCAATTTTTCATAATTATAACTACATCCTAAACTTTAATAAAATCTGATGTTGGAAGCTTTTTTGCAAGATGCATATACTTTTTATCATAACGAGAGAAAGCATATTCTTAAATAGTTTTTGTATTTACAAAACTAAATTTTTCTTCACATTCTTCCCTGATAAAATACAACGTATATACAATAGAATTTAAACAATACGACAATAAGTTTTAAACAAAATATAAACTTTTTTTCTCTCTTATATTATGTTTATATTTTGATTATAAAAATAAAACTAAATAAGAGTTCAATCCTTAATTATTAGATTTCTGAGTAAAATCAGTAACCGGATATTAATTGGTTAAATTTATTATTACATAGAACTAGCATACTAAACTCAAATTTCCGGCTATATTTTTCTAATACAAAATTTATTTCAACAAAATATTCTCTCATAAATTTTTTTTACTAAAATTATTTTTGATGATAACCGTGGTAAAATAGAGTCAATTTTTCCATACAAAAGAACGCAACTTACCATTTAAAAGAAAAGCTAACAATAATAAAAACAACCACTTACCAAATTTTGTTTTACTGTGTCCAGCTATTTGATGACTTAGTCGTTTGGTCCCTTTCGGACACAAAGAAAGATAATTATCTTGCTCCATCAGTCTTATTAAAAAACATATATTAGTATATTCGTAAAATTTAACTTCACTTTATTTCTCGTTCTATTGCACATTTAATTTTCTAAAGATTGAGTTTTTCAGCATTTTTAAAAGGAACGTACAATGTTTTATTACTGTAGCATTTAAAATAACTAATTTAATACATTAAAAATACATTAGCTTAATTCATTTATAAATTAAATAATTTATTTTAATGAAAATAGATATTTATATCTCTCTATATATACATTACTAGTTAAGAATTAAACTTAAAACTTTTCTTTTAATCATTCTCGCCATATTAACTATCACATGATTTATTGAAATTTTTATTTGAATTATTGTTTTCGTAAAAATATTATATATAAAAAACAACAACTATAAAACAATATTTCACTGATATGTTGATAATAAAACATATTTAAAATTAAATTTCTTTAACTAGGTCTATTCATAAAAGTTTCGATTAGGTTCAAAAATAATAAATTAGTATTACTCTTTCCCGCGCAATTTGAAAGCTGCTTTGTTGCAATTACGAATAAAATTTTATAACTGCTGATTTGTCCGTTTACGAGTAAATGAATTGCATTTGTAAATAATAAATGTATAAAATCAATTTAAATATATTAAATTTATTAAGCGCTAGCAGATGATCTAATAATAACGTGAAAGGCTAAAACCAATTTAAATAACTGATATGACAATCTAAATATAAAACTCTAATGGATTTGAAAGCAATTAAAATATTTGGTAATTACTTTAGATAAACCAAAACTAGGAATGGGAAATGGAGCATGAGAGAGCTTTCGATAGAAGAAAAAATTTTTCAAGCTAGGTAACTTATTAATGCATTATCGTGACGATCACTAAATTAGTTACGGATGCATCCGAATGTGGTTGCGAGTAGTCATATCACACGAAGTTTATGGAGGAGAACGTTCAATAGGTATGCGTCTCGAACGTCAATTAAAGCCGAGACAAAATAGTTTTAGCCACTGTTTATGCCATTAAAAAATTTCCTCTATATTTGGGCGGCGAAAATTTAAAATCTTTAGGAACCATAGATTCTTATTTGATATTTTAGCTAACCTGCCTGAGAATAATCCATTAGAAGAATATTTATATGATTACTAAGTGATATACAAAGTTGAAAAAAAAAGAAAAAGATACTTTTTCATTAAAATTTTTTATTGATAAATTATATTCAAATGTTAACATATTTAAGCTACATAAGCAAACATGATGAAATTACAATGATAATGGTACAGCAAACTCCAATGAAGATTAATGCAAATTTGAAGAGTAGCACTTTTTATGGATATACTTTATTTATATATCTAACTTAAAATTGCCTGTAGGGTTAAGCTTCCATGGGATGTTAATTATATTAAAAATTATTTTTAACATTTTTATCAAGAATTTACAAATGGCAATTGCTTGTGTCTGCTGATGAGTTGTATATCAAAATTCATGTTTTAATATTGCATAAACATGATGATTAAACAGATTTGTGTTCAATGCATGTTCATATATTAAACAATCCAGATATTAATTTTCAAGAATGTAAGCTGATTGAGAGTGTTAATGGTAATACCAAGCTATGAGAGTGCACAACTGAGGTAGATTGTAGATTGCCAAGTTTTATTACTAATGCTGCTGGATAAAAATTTGAGAAAGCATGAGTTGAATCATTCCTTATTATTTCTTTTGAGTGCACTATTTCTTATTGTCAGATATTATGGAGCAACATGCCAGCCACATGATTATTAATGTGTGAATAATTACAGATGCATTATAGGATTGAAATTATATATATTTTTAAAATAATTATTTTAGGTTGATGGTACATTTATGGACCATAAATAGGCATAGAGATAAGAACTATGGGCTGGTTTGAAAAAGGTGCAGTATTTTTTCTGGATAATTATTACACAAAGTACATGTAGGTTTGAGATTTAGTTCAAATCTGCTTTGAGAAACATTTTGGTTGGAATTATACACTAATGAATTAGAAAGATCATAATTGAGGGGCACAAAAGTTTTTGGAACTTGGTAACTGGCAGGGTTGTCCATAGATGTCTGAATGGATAAATCATCGTTTAAATCTTTAAATGATATGTCAACAAGAGATTTGATGTTTTACTGATTTAATAGATGAGCATATGATACTGTGATCTGTGAAAAAGAATTGTTTGATATAAATTGAAACAAGCAATAGTAGTGAGGTTGCTATGTACTAGATTAATAACTCCTAATATACAAAAAAATTGAGATATCAAATTGACCCTTTCTTGCAGATTGGAAAGCTTGCAGGTGTGATAGATGTGAATATGAGTCCAGATGTATGTTTTTATTATAGACAAGCTTATTATGGGTGGTGATAAATAGATGCATCCATAGGTTATGATAGTCAAGTATTCTGCTAAGAATAGCATTCATTATATGAACTTTCACAATATGATACAGCATTTTTAGGCAGAATGCTTTCATTTTCATTTTGAAGGTGTTCATGATGAGACTGCTTAAATCAGGTGGTGATTCTTACTCTTGTAGGCTCTCAATCTGTCCCTGAGATATTTTCATAATCATAAAACAGATATGTATAAAACTACTGTTTAAACACGCATAGTGCAGTGCAAATAAAAACAGGCAAAACTCTATACGTATTGCCACTCAGTGCAAGCCTGAGTAATCAATGGATGCCAGAAGGCTTGTGCATAAAATCCCCATCTAGTGCCTAATCCAATATCCCCAGACTAGTTTCTGGCTTGTGGGCTTCATCAGTGAGGAGCATTGCATCTGAGAGCACTGCACCTAGATTCTGTCTAATAGGATAATGGTGGCCATGGTTATTAAAGAACCAAAGACAATAAAAATGTATAGGTACTAAACTGAATTCAGACCTATATGACTATATAAACTGATGAGCTTGGTTTGAAAATATAGTGTTTCAATTTAAGACTCTTAGTCTAGGGATATTGGATGAGTAAGCACTAGATGAGGATTTTATGCACAAGCCTTCTGGCATCCATTGATTACTCTATCTTGCACAAAGTGGCAATATGTATAGAAAGTTTTGCCTGTTTTAATAAGTTATAAGAAAGCATAAGAAATATTGATCATGTGATGTTTATTGGCTTAAAACCAATCCTGCCTAATAGAACAGTGGTGGCTATGGTCATTAAAGATCCAAAGACCTTAAAATGTATAGGTACTGAACTGAGTTCAGACCTATATGACTATATAAGCTGATGAGCTTAGATTAAAAATTTAATGTTTTCAATTTAAGACTCATAGTTTTATAATGTCTGCTGGAGGGTTGCATTAGATCCTAAGTTTTAGGTACAATGCTCTCAGATCAAAGGCTCCTTACTGACAAAGGCCACAAGGCAGAAACTAGTCTGGAGATATTGGATGAGTAGGCACTTGATAGGGATTTTATGCATAAGCCTTCTGGCATCCATTGATTACTCTAGCTTGCACCGAATGGCAATACGTATAGAGAGTTTGCCTATTTTAAATCTATATTGTGTAGTTATCTGACTATGGATTCAATCTACAATGCTAAGAGCATTTTGTTTGTTTTTATAGTAATTTTCACAAATGTCTAGCAAAAATAAAACACATTTTACTTTATTTTATTATTTTGCATTTAATTTTTTTAGAATGACTACACAGAGAAAGATAAAAATTGATGTAGAAAATCATGCATTTGAAAAGAAATGGACCAATGCATTTTTTTCATGTCTGGAAAATGTTTCTATTAATAAACAACATATTATTAAAATCCACTGTCAAATCATTCTGATTACAATAAAATTATTGGGGAAGAAAGAAATATTAAAATAAAAACTTGAAAAGGAGCTTCACTTAGTAGCTGACATGTTTTATAAAGAATACAAACAAGGCAGAAAGTTCTGTGAGCGAATTATTTAAAAAAAACAAACAGGAAATTTGAAACTATGTTTTTGAGAAGTCCATAAAAGACTGCATTCTAGCTGGGCCTGTCAATTAAAAAGGTTGCTCACCTTCAATAATTGTACTAAATTTTTTAATCAAATATAGTAGGTTAATTTTTTGAGTTCATAATTTTGTGAGGCGTACGAATGAGACTAAATACATAAATGGCTTTTGGCAGAAAAGATCCCACTTGGTTTAAATGATGGCTTAATTGCATTTTAGACCATTGCCCGTAAGAAAAATGATAATTTACAGCCTGTATACAGTTGCACAAAGACAATTTGCAAACTTGTATTGTGGAATCAGTTGATGCTTGGAATTGATTTAAAATATTTAAGAAATGATGGAAATGTTTTGGAAACCTGAAGATTATCAGGACATCATCAATGATGGATATGACTTATATGATCCAAGTTGAGGAAGGAAAAGACCTTTAGTTCAATTTCCCTAATCAGGGGATCTATGTAAATTGCAAATAGCAATGATATAAGTGCTGAGCCCTGTGGAATGCCACAATTAGATTTGAAAAATGTGGACAGATGAATATAATTCTTTAGTTAATTGATCTGTTAGTAAGATAGTTCAGAATAGTAATCATCAGATTACTGTGGACAGATGTTTATGTAGTGTAATCAGAAGATATTTCCAATTGCTTAAATCAAAAACAATATTAAAGTCAACTTGGCATGCAATGTAAATTGTTTATTCTCTTTGGAAATCAAGATTGTTTCTTGTGATGCACTAAAAGAATAGTTTATAGTTTTGAGTAGTAGTATTCTCCAGTCTTCTTCAGGTATTGCTGGCCTTACACCTTTAGATTCTTGAATATCAAATTTTAAGGCAATGCTTTAACAGATTGAGCTATTTTGCCTGTCAACAGATAGTAGAAATTTAATATATTTATATATGAAGATTGGTTCAAATTTTTCTGAGTCCTTTTTTTAATACTTAAAGAGCAAAGTTAATTAGAGACTTCCCTACATTGTGTATTGCCACATTATGTTGACTTATAGAATTGTCATATGAACAGCTTCCTTGGATTTTCTTCTTTGCACCTTTTCCTCCAATATTATGTATTTTCCAATTGAACATGGTCATTAATACATACATGGTCTGCTACTATAGACACATCTGTTTTTTCTCATTTAACTATGAGTTTGTGTTCTTCCAATCACTGTTCAACAGGGTGACAGGTTTCACCAATGTACTTCCACATTCACTTGGTATTTCATAGATGTAGTTTTTGTTTTTCAGCATTTCCAGTTTAGGCTTGATAGAAGTTAGAATTCCTCTAAGTGTGATATGGTTTTGGAAAGGTGTTTTAATATATTGTCTGCAGATTTTCTTTAATTTGTCTGTCATTCCTGGTATATATGGATACATTACTGTACCAATAATTGCTTTCTTCTTTTGAAACCACAGTCATAAATACTATTCCATTTCCACTTAAAGTGTGGCCTTGCTATGTTGATGATACATTTGTAGTATAGCCACATGATGAGGCACAATTAATCATTCTGGATGTATATTCAATTAAATTCACAATGGAATCAGAATGAGAACAAAAATTGGCATTCTTAGATATTCTTGTGACACTCTCTCATGGCAAAGTAAAAGCAGCATGCAGGAAATCAACAGACACTGGCAAGTACTTGGCATATACAGCCAGTCAACAGAGACACTAAATATGGAATTATACTATCACTATGGAACAGGGCAAAGGGAACAGAAATCTGTGATTTGAAAAATGAAAAGATTCACATAGAACAAACTCTCATGAAGAATGATTATCCATCAGCTGTCACCATGAAAACCTTTAATAGACAACAAAAACACCAAAACAATTATTGGTACTTAGTATATCCATACATACCAGGAATGGCAGATAAAGAAAACCTGCAATCAATATAATGCTTGAACAGCTTTTCAAAGACATACCACATTTGAGGAATTCTAAAACTGCATCTATGAAATTCCATGTAAATGTGAAAGGAAGTATATTTGTGAGACCCATTGCCCAGTTGAATAGTGATTGAAAGAACACAAACTAATGGTTAAAAGAGAAAAAATAGGTGTGTCTACAGTAGCAGACCATGCATGTAGTAATGACCACATGTTCAATTTGGAAATACAAAAATATTGGATAGAGAGGAAAAGGTACAAAGAAGAAAATTCAAGAAAGCTACTCTTATAACAATGACAAATAATCCTGTAAGTCAACCCAGTGTTGCAATACACAATGTATGGAAGCTTCTAATTAATTTTGTTATTAGAAAAAAAGTAGTAAAAAAATTGAAAGACTTGGGAGTTGAACTAATCTTCATATACAAATACATGAAATTTCTATTATTTGTTGCTTTTGATGGAATAGTTCAATTAATTAGAGCATTGTCTTAAAATTCAATATTCAAGAATCTAAAGAGATAAATTTGACTCCTGTGCTAATATTGTCACTGGTCAGGACCAACAAAACCCGAAGAAGAATGGGGAATACTACTATTCAAAATGTAATTATTAATCTATGTTCTCTAATTGTGTGTTATTACTAATAAGTTATTTGTCTTTGAAAAGTTTAAATAAAATTTAAAATTTTCCATACATATGGAAATAGTCTAACATATTACATCTAATATACCATCATCACAAACCTTTAGGCATGCACTATGTTTACTTTTAATCAGTGAAATTTTTTTACTTATCAAACTACACCCTGAACTGGTCTGATGTTTGATTTATGTATGAAGATATGGTCTTTATTTAGAGCATTAATAAGAGCTGATTGAGTTGATGACATTTTTGTTTCTATTAGGATAAATATGAGCAATGGTGATTCTTTGGAAATTGAGTTAACTGTATAATTCTTTTGTGTGAGATCATAGCAATATTTCAATTGTTCATATTATGCATCTGGGTTGTTGGATTGATGGTTTTTGTTGGCATGTTTAAAACCTGAATCAGGTTTTTTTTTATTGTTCTTAGATGCTGAAAAGATGATTTGAACAATTGCATCATGTGTTTTTTTTGTTTTATTAGTGAAAATTTTTTTTATATATGGTAAGTCTCTATAAAATCTTGTTAATACTGACTCAGATATAGTTCCCACTGAATTCCAAAAAAGTGAAAAGATTTAGATTTGCCTAATAAAACCAGCTACTACTCATAAATTTTGATAGCTTCATATAGATAAAGCACTTAATCTTTGGCATGAGAAACCACAAATTGTAAGCTACTTTTAACTTGGTTTTAGCCCAGACAATCAAGCTGCACTACAAATCTATGACATGATTAATAAAATAAGCTTAAATCATACATTGAGGTAAAAAGTCATCTTGGGAAAACTTACATTAAAAGGTGTTACTGCTGTGAGGATGATCACCAAGTACCTGCATTTCAAAAAAAGATTTTTTAAAAAATATTTTAGGATATTTAGAAAGAGTATGCTTATATATAAAGTGTTATCTACAAGTCAGGCAGAAGAGGGACACCGACAATAGGTTTGAAACAAAAAATCTGAAAAGGCAATTAATAGAAAATTCATGGAAAACAGTTTTATTACAACTGTCTCATTAACTTGGAATATTTCAGATCAATTGTTTTTTTATAGTCCCCCCCCCCCAAAAAAAAAAAAAAAACTTCAGGAAAAAAAATAAAAAAATTGTCATGTTTTAGGCAAATTCCAACTAGTAACTGATTTTCAAGGAAATAAAGTACTGACAATCATTAAAGCAAGTCATCATTCTAAAAAGTTTGCCTCTAATTTGGAATTTTATCATAACTTCATAGGTAGGAATTGATTTGAGGAACTAAGAGTATTCTGTCATAGCTATCAATCAAAATATGTAAATAAGTAAAATTTTCTGAAGTTTTTGATAGGAGGATGGAATATTATAAAGGCGCACTGCATATCTCAAAGCAATCCAGCCAATCAACTAATAAAAATCATTTCTTCTTGCACTAATGCCTATTGTAAAGGTGAAGTTGGACTACTTAGAAGCTTAGAACATAATAGAGCTGATTTCTCATTCAGAGCAATCCATACCCATTGTATCAATAATAAAAAAAAAATAGAGGTTAGAATATGTACAAGTTACATATGTATAAGTCCTTACTAATAGACAAACATCTAATAGTGTCAATGGTGGGGAAAAAGTGTTTTTTTACAAAAATTGATCTAAAAATACATATCTTTAAGATAAATAGGCTAGCATTTAGGATGTTAAATCATTTCAACCATTTTCCAATGCTTAATGGATCAGTTAGTATAAGATATATAGAGCTTATCTTACTTGAATGATTTTCTTCTAATGATTATATTATTAAAAGAATTGCCAACTAACACAGAAGACTTACAAATTCAACTGGAAAGAAATCTTATGCATATTAGAGCATGATTTAATCTATTGTTAAAAATATATTAACAGATATACATTAGTTATAAAGATGCCAAAGGGACATTTACATAAAACAGCAAGACCCAAAGATTTCAACAAATCCTCAGACAATATAGTAAGTTGATCAACAGACACCATGGAAAGGTGATCAATAGAGAATCCAATGACCAGATCAGCCAACTTAGAAAGCTAGTTATCAGGGAGTCCAAAGATGAGAAATGAGCATCAATGTGGTTCAAGAAATTAATTTTAGTGTGGGATTATGCCTGACAATAACTTCCTGATCTTTCTAGCATTCTTAATGAGCAAGCAATTATGCATTAAACTTATAAAGAATCCAATTCTGTTTATAATACAAGCAGTATGCACCAATTCTGTTATAGTGAAAGAATAATGTATAATGATGTCAATTAAGTAGTAACAGCCATAGGTTGCAGGAAAGATTTTGTTGTTAACTGAATGGTTATTGATTCCACTTTAAGGTGTTAAAGAAATCAAGCATAGCAAATTCTCAGTACAATTTATATATTCTTATTATTGCAGTTGTAGTTGCTATATGATTATTCAAGTGATGGGCTGTACACCAGAATGCATCAACCAGTATGGTGAGTTTACTGTCTTTTTATCTCTGAATTTAAGATCAAGGATACCATTGTTTTTCTTTTCAGTTGTTTGATTTTTTTAAAATGAAATAGCAATTGAGTTCCATTGAAGACAGGATGAATCTGGGTTTAAATGATCTTTTTTTATATAGATATTTACAATAATGACAGGCAAAAATAATTTATGGTTTTTATCCTAGGAGGCTGTAAAGTTACAAGTCAAGATAGTAGTTAGTGGCCAAAGGCAGGTACTAAGAATCACCTTATTTCCAACCCAGACTTCCATTCAGCAGCAGTTTTTTTTTTATCTAGGTACCTACAATTTCAGATTATTTTCAAGTGTAGGAAGATTGCACGAATAGGAAGAACTATCTAAATATTAAATATTGGAAACCCAAGTGGAGTGGGATTCATTATGAATAAAAAGTGGAAGAACAATATTGTTGAGGTTGACAGTATATCAGATAGTGGCAAGATTAATAATTCAATTTTAATGGAAGCTATCAAATGCAAATAATTCAGATTTATGCCCAATAAGTTCTCATATTGATAAAGAAATAGATTTTTGTATGTATATACAAAGTACTTTTGATAGATCAAAGAACATTTTTAAAATTGTTATGAGAGACTTTTATGCTTGAAGTGATATATGATTGGATGATAAAAGTATTGTGGGTAAATTTGATTATAGTAGGAGAAATGAGAAAGGATACAGACTGGATTTACAGAAGAAAAATGGGATATTATGAATTCTTTAAGAAAAATACTAAATGGATATGGAAGACCCAAATGAAAATATAGGGAATTGGATATTTTGTCTAACAAAAAAATACATATTTCAATATTTTAATGTTCCTAATAGATTCAGCATAAGAAGTGATTATAGAATAGTGAGATATGTGATAATGTAAAATTAGAGAGCTGAAAACTATTAAGAAAGAAACTATTAACAGTTGATATTCCTAACCACCAGAAACATTTCAATAGATTTAAATTAGAATTTTCAAATCACCTTAAAATAATAGATTTTGAAGATGGTTCAGGCTTGACTGACATCAATAAGGTAACTGATATTCTATTAAGAACTGCAGCTCGTACAAAATAACATCAATTTATCAATATAGAGATTAAACTCTCTATATTGTATTTTTGTAAACACAAGCTTTTTATAAAGCAAGGTCATGCTATTTATGATTTGCTTTATTGATTATTATCAATTTATCAGTAAATTTTTTAACTGAGATAAGAAAATGTATGAACAAATAGAATTTTTTTTAAAAATGATTCATTAAAAAGAAGTGACTATTTAAAGTTTGGTAAAACGGTGCAAAAAAAAATTAATGATGTAATAAAATATAATTATGAAATGATAAGAAAAACTAGCAGAAAGAAAAATGTCAAAAGTGTAAGTTAATATCTTGATATTGAAGAAATATTGTTTTTGCAATAAAAAAAAATGTATGGAAGAGGTTTATAAATAATTACGTAGTAATAATAACAAGAAAACAAATTATACCCCAGTTATATCTTCTGAATTGCCAAATATTTTAATAAAAAAATGAGACAAAGAATCAATCTATGAAGAAGGAAAATCTCCATGTAATAATGAAATTATAATTGATATCTTAAAAGAAATAGATGAAAAATAGAAAAATTGTTGGCAAAGTTATAATAAAGATGTACCAAATGATCAGAAGAAATCATATTTAAGAAAGATGATAAAGAAAATAGAAACTACAGACCAATCCATAAATTTTTTTTACCAAGATACATTATAACTTGTCTACAATAAACTTTGGAATTAATTGATAAAAAGAACAAGCCAGATTTAAAAGTGACTTTAGCACAGTGAATCACATCCAAGTAATGAGAGAAGTTATAGAAAGGATAAGATGAATATGAGTTGCTATGACACTTTGGATTTGTAGATTATGAAAAGGTATTTGATTCTATAAGCGCTTCTACAGTGACTAATATATTGGTTTAAGATATAGACTGGGTATATAATCATTTATCAAAATACAACAAGTGATTAATTTACATGGTCATACTAAGAAAATTAACACCAAGAAGGGTATAATATCAATAAAATATTGCATGACTTTCACTTGGTGTAGCCATGATAAAAGAAAAAGAAAATATGGAAAAGGATGTATGACAGGATAATTCCATATCTCCAAAACATTTTACAGCAGTTTTATAATAAGTATTTTGTAGATTAAAATGGGAATTATTTAAGTCATTTAGATTTTCCATATGATGTGGTTACTTAATGGAAATAATATTTCAGTGCTTCAGGAAATGTGGCAAGTATTATCAGATGAAAGTAAGAAAATAGGACCAAATTCTAAAAAGACTTGTTCAATGAATTTTCTATGATAAATTAGAAGAAGCTATGATTACATAAATAGTTTGTTAGATTATTAATACAGATGGGTACATAATAGATAAAATTATCATAGAATTAAACTTGGAATGCTTTTGGTAAAAATAATAATATTAAAAGAAAATATGCCCATGTTTGAAAAAGAAGGGTTTTAATAAATATGTTTTATTAGTTTTTATTTATGGATCAATCCAGAGAACCCAGCAGAGTATGGAGAATTGTACATTGGTAACAAAAAGAGATCAAAAATGAAATACATGAGTAAAAAAGTGAACAGATAATACTTACATCATTGAAAGAATTAAGAGATTGAAATACAGTTAGATTCGACATATTGCTAAAAGAGATAATAATAGACAAAAATGTTAAATTTATTCCAAAATATAGTAAAAAATCCTAAGAAGAAATCACGTGAGATGGCTGATAAAATAAAGAAGTTTGCTGATATGTTATCAAGAAGAAAAAGTATAGAGTTTGCACAAACTAAAAATTTGAGAAACCTTAAAGTTTGAAAATGAAGATAAATAATTGTAAATATAATACATTGTTAGAATATTTATATGTATAATAAGCTGTAAATAAAATATAATAATATATTGCTGATAAACAGAATCTTCTCAGTTTACTAAGCAAAACAATCTTGCAAGATAAACATTAATAAGTTATAAAAAATAATAAAAAACCCATAAATAGTCATAGAATAATCAAAGATCTCCATTTAATCAGACTTCTATTTATTAAAACTTAAGATTACAAAAATTATGAATCTTGTTTCAGTTAAATAACATGGTATCGTAATAGATTATGACTAGTTCAATTCATAAAATACCCATTGAATGAAATAAGCAATGTTAATAATTGAGATAAACAGTAATAGAACTATAAATATCAGAAAATTTTTCACAATAATCTTAGATGCTTCAATGAACCACCAGTTATCTATAGATAATGAAAACTTAAGAGTGATAAATGATTTATATAGTGAATTGCTATTTGAAGAATTAGATTATAAATGTAGTGAGTGAACTCTACCAGTAGAGCCCCTTATCAAATGGAGTGATGAAATGACGATTTATGAAACTATCAGTGATCTTTAAACAAACCATCTTCTATGAATAACTATCCACATCTTAATCACAAATTCTTTTCAAACTGTCTGGTAGGAAAATATTTTAAAAACACCAGCATGCATATGCCAGCTACTTGTTGAGCAGTAACTCACAAAGAGTTATTTTTGAATCTCAGTTCAGTTATAATATTCACCATGTAGTAGATCTGTTAATTTCTAATATATAGTGATATTACTGTAGCTACTAAGTCACAAGGGAAAGTAATGCCTGTGGCCTCTCAAACTCAAAAATTTATGGCTTGAGACTTTTGTGTTTTCAAATTCTTAATGCATTCAAATCATATGTACAATTCATTTTTTGCTTAGATCAGAATTATAACTAGTCAATTGATTTCATTTTTGAAAAAAGATCTTAATAAAAAGAAAATCAGTTAATTAAGCAATTTTTAGAATTATTAATTTCTGAAATTTGTTGTTTGGAAAGAAAATTTAATGATATATAGGTATCTTATCATTTTCTGGCTGCTTTTCATATGCTTCTGATAACTATGGCCTGGATGAAAAGATCTAGTAAATTAAAAAGTAATAAATAATTTCAAAGGAAATTTAATTGACCAAAGTAGGCTTAAAATATATGCTAGCTAATGAGCATAAGGAACCCTTCAAAATGTATGTTGGTGATTTTATGCAAAGAAGAAGAGATTTTTTTTAAAAAAGGATATTTACTAATTTGCTACATATATTAAACAATTAAGCTATTAACTTTTCATATTGTAAAATCTTTTTTTCCTAATATGTTTGTTATTTTCTTCTTCACATGATTCAGTTAACCACTAATTTTACTAATCTACTTTTATTTATTGTTATACTTTTAATACTTTTAATGTACTTTTAATTTCATTATTAAGAAAATCCTATTTTACCTTGAATAGCTCCATTTACAATCCACAAATTACCATTCAATGCATATCTATTGGCTTCCTTTTGTATTCTATTTTTTGAGTTTCCTGGCTAATATAAAATACATTATTATCAAATGTTAAATCAGGCACTATCATT
The DNA here is from genome assembly GCA_028023455.1 of Epiperipatus broadwayi. Lineage (NCBI taxonomy): Eukaryota > Metazoa > Onychophora > Udeonychophora > Euonychophora > Peripatidae > Epiperipatus > Epiperipatus broadwayi. The sequence continues at coordinate 1,490,923 of JAQFVV010012429.1, read as the reverse complement.
TTTTTTTCAAATAATTTAAAGTACTATTTGTATTTATATGAAAAGGATGCTAGATTTTTAATCCCAATGATGTTTTTGCTTCTCAATATTTTTTCCATTTAATAAAGTGACAAAAACCTTTATTTCTCCATTTCTTCAAGACAGATATCTCTTATTTTCCATGTGTCAGTTTTACTTTAGTAGAATCTTAGAATTTTTTTTAATAAATTAATTTTTATGTTTTTGTTTCTCCACATTTTTTCTAAAAACAATTCTATAGCTTCTACACTAATTGAAAAAACAAACAAACAAAATTCCACTTTTACATTTAACTTGCATCAATTCTATATTTATCATTGTAAAGAATCTTAATTCTTAAGAACTCTAAATATATCCTAAATATATCCACATTATCAAGAGTTTTCCACAATTTATTTTTATCCATTTTATTATATACCCTTTTTTTTATATAATTAATTTGAACTATGCTGCCACTTAATAAAACAAACAAAAAAAATTACTATTTTTCATTGTTTGTAGTATTCTATTTTGATTTATAAAATTAATTTATCAGTTATTCCTAATTTTAAATCTAACCTATATTAAAAACTGTTATAATATAAATTTAATAATGTTAGATTTCATTTATTGTTTCCAGTTATAACTGAAACTCTTGTTCTAATCTTAATTTAAAAAAAAAATTTATTTCATTTTTGATTAAGTTTAATATAGAAAAGTTTCAAAAATTCAGATTCTTTGAAAGTAAGGATTAATTTACAGATTTCTAAATTTAATTTCAGAAGTTTAGATTATTTCTTAAATTTCATGTAACGCAAACTGCAAGACTTGTAAATAATACTGATTTTTTTCATAAATTAAAGTCAAGATTATTATACAGAAGTCTTTTTAGTTTTTAAGTTTGGATAATAATCGAATTTGGGGACTTTATTATTTTGCCTGTTAATCATACATTTGGGTAAATTATATTATTTGAAATTATCTTGTAGAAAAACTACATAACCAACATAAAAATGAGACAGATTCAGAAGGCAAGATTCAAAATATACATATGCTAATAATAATACTGATTATTTCAAATAATATAATATTTTGTATAAAGAAAATGAGTTTCAGAAATACATTATTATAACACACAGTTTAAATGAATCAAGAATTTGAATGTAGACTTAAAATATTAAAATAGTAAAAAATAAAAACACCACAATTTAAAAAGTAAAAAAGTTCATGTAATTTTCTTCCTTTTAATTTTTTGTCATTGTTTTAAGAAAATATCTCTAATATAGGTAATGACAGTTGAATACAAATAGAATAACATAATATCTGATCAAACTTTGCCAAATTGTAATACCAGACAAAATTTTGAAGAGGCATTTTTTTTCCCCATGTGTCATAGTATCAGCCGGGAAGCGAACCTGCTAACCCAGGACAACTGCTTGTAAAGCAGTTGTCACTGACCTCTCAACCACCAACGCTTGACAAGAGGCATTTTTTTGACCACTAAATTTTATTATTTTAACATAAAGTATGAATTGTCTAAATAATACTTTTTAAATTTAATCTTGAATACACATACATCAAAAAAAATGTGTGTGTAATATAGTAAAATAAAAAGATTAATGTATGAATATTTTAAAACAAAATTCAAAAATATAGTTCTGTAAATTAATAAGTCTAATTGATATGTATATCCATCTGATCATTTTTTGCCTAGCATGATCCAGAGATCTTTTAAGCTTTCCCAGTTCCCACATCTTAATTTTTTATGTTCTCATGTGGTGAATGGATTCTATTTCTGAAGCATAGATGTGCTAAAGGCCTACATGTTGTAGTCTTAAAGTGCTTGTTTAACTTCTCTATCAATTCTTCATTTGTAATATACTAAGGAGTTTTCCAGTTGCACAATCTTTGAAATCTATAATCCATTTTTACCAGCCATCAACATCAGTGCTACAACTTTCACTTTATTATCTACTATATTATTACTAAACACGTAGCTCTCTGCATACCAATGTATAATTGTTACCCTGCTATGTGGTTAATATCAAATTCAGTTATGGAGCTGTTGTGCAGGCCATGTTGATATTCTACATTAATTTCTCAGAAGTAACACTGCCAGTCTGCTATATATATACAAATTTCGCAAATTGATGAATTGCACAATTTTGGAAATTTTCAGGCCATTGTTGGCATTTACCAGCTGTATAATCATCTAAAATGTTATTAGAAATAAACATAACACCAAAAGAAAACTTAACAAGAGTTTATTAACCCTATATACGTATAACTTAAATATATATCTTCAGTAAAACAATTAGCTTGCTTGCTAGTTGTTCAAAGTTCTGACTATTACTGCACCCATACTTGCCTAATTCTGCAATTTTTATTGTTCTGCATGCTTAATTAGTGCCAATATGCATAATTTATTTATTAGCATACTATTGAATAATCAACATGTGCATTACAAATTTTTTAGAGTGTATCTTTATGATTTTTATTTACTTCCCATTTGACTATTTAAGGTTTCATTTATAATACTTTTCAAATATATGTATTGAACCAACCGTTTCTCAACTCCATCTAAAATTACTACTTAAATACGGGAAACCACAACAACTACCGACAAAAAAAATCAATTAATATTATATTTACTTTGTCCTCCTAAACTTCCCTTCCCGAAAGTGGTTGGTTTTCAGGTAAAGTGTCAACTATCATTAGTAACGAACTACTAATAACACCCAACGCTCGTCTACCAAAAATACACTGACCAAATAAACACTTTATTTTATTTTTAAAAGAAGAAAGAAAATCCCTTAGGCACCAGCTAATTACGTTAGAATTAGCATGTCTATCTAATCAGCATAATTTGGTACCTGAAAACCTGCTAGCTCAATCGGTTTCCAACCACTCACTCATAAACAAACAAAAGGTATCTTCAATGCCCCCTCGAAGCTACTACTACTTTTTAAAACTAAAATAAATACTTCAATCCTTTAAAACCAATAATAATAACATTATACTGAATGCCAAAACATTTATATCTTTAAATTAGCGAATCTATTCCTGAAATACTATTATTAGTAATTAGATTTTTTCCTCCTACTTTTATTAGAAAAATAAATATTTATACTTACCTGCACATATCAAAATAAACATAAATATTTTAAGAAAAATAATTTAAGTGTTTTTTTTATTTAGAATAACTTAATTGTTTTATCTTATAATGAAACACACACACTTCTTTTTTAAAGATTAAAATAAAGCAATTTAATATATTACTTTAGCAAATAAAGTATACACATTACATTATATTTTATTTCTCTTTTTTTTTTTTTAAAAAAAAAATCAAATCACACATACATGCACGCAATTGTTTCAAAAATATTACTTGATAATAGAAGCTGATTTTATTTATTTTATTATTGCACATATTATCTTTTGAAGTTTAAAGTTTTATTTTTAAGATTAATTCATAAAGTTCAAAGTTCTTTCTAATAAAGTCTATTTTTATTTTAAGAAGAAATCGGGAATGTTACCTAGGATTTTTAATACGATGGAAACAGCATAATGGAATTATTTTCTAACTCATTTACGACTAGTAAACGACTTCTCTGTAGATCCTGTGACATAGTATGATTTTCGTGGCTGGTTTGACGTACACACACTTTATTGTTCGTTTAGTCTATATAAACATGATCACTTTCTGAACTAATTGCAGATCTTAGATACATAGAGCGGCTTGAGTCGACTGCACACTACATTGGTTTTAACAATGCAACATTTTTTTTTTTTTGAAATATTACTTCAAAAAATATTTTATTAAAATAAGAAAGACAGACCCAGAATAATAAAATGTTGAGCTATTTATACTGTTTTAAACAATGGAAAACTTTATTAGCAGCAGCGTCTTTAGTCTCGTGAAATAAAATCAGCTTTTGCATCTATTTTTTATTAAAAATTAATGCACTTATGCACATATATTTAATTATAAGATTAAATGAAATCTCTTTATTATTTATTATAAATTCATTTAAAGAATATTAAATCATTTTTTTATTACAAGCCTTCCCCCCCCCTCTTTTAAACAAAAAAAATCTTATTATTTTAAAAAGCGTTTACAGTTTATTTTTCTTATTATTTTAAACAGCATTTATAGTTTATTTTTATTATTATTTTAAAAAGCGTTCACAGTTTACTTTTATTTAATAACAAATTTTCTCTCCCCCTGCTCTTTAGTTTTTACATTTTATTCTCTCAATTTTAAATTTTTATATTTTAAAACATGGGATTCATAATAAATTAATTACATATCAATGTACTTTGGTACATTATCTCCGTCCCTCCTCTGAAACTAAAATATCATTTTGAGCATTTTAGTTTTCCCAGAATTTAAACCTATAAACAATTTTGTTTTATCTATTTTAAATTTGTTTAACTGTACACGTGTATTCCTATTTATTCACTATAATTTTCATCCCAGTATAATTCTATTCTATAATCGATCAGGTGACTCTTTTTTTCTATCCAATCTATCTAGCATTATTTTAAACAAACACACACACAAAAAAAAAACATTTTAAATTTCCAAACGTATATACAGTCAACCCTCTTAGTTCTAATTCTATGCATCATTTTCATCTATCTTCTTCATTTGGAGTGTGTTTTATTTTTTCTATCTTAAAAAATTACGTTTCTACGTTCTAACGTCCACGAAAATTAACCTTTTATAATACACCAAAACTAGCCGGTTCGGGAAAAAAAATACAAGTACACCTGGGTCTCTTTTTACGCAGACTTATTTAACATGATTTTGAAGAGACGTGATTCATGTTTCACCAGAAGTAGAACTCTGATAATGCGCTATTACTTTAAATAATAAATTTCGCGCACTTACGTTATATTGAAAGTAATAGCACATTATTGGAATTCGACTTTCATCTTAGTAATTTCAATATTTTCAGTGCTTTATAATAGTAAGATTTTATGCAATAATGAAATTGAAATCAGGATTTCCACATTTTATGTATACACACATTAAATTTTACAAGAATATAATGTAAATTTATTCAAACATTGTGCGTGTTAATTTTGCATTTTAAATCACATTCTGTTTTTGCTTTTTAAAAAAGAACGTAATCAATTATTAATTATTTAGTGTCCATAAGGTTAGTTTTAAAAGGTGAGTAATAGCAGTGGGCACAATTAAATTTAACAATTAAAAATTAAAATCTGATTTTTAATTGTAATTAACAATTTAAAAATTACTTACGGTGGCTTGAAATTAATGTGATGTGAAATTTGATTTTTAAACGGAATTGAAAATTAAAAAATTAAAGATAAAAATAAGAATTTAATTTTTAGTTGTTAGTTTCATAAACAATAAAATCATTGTCTCAAAGATTAATTACTAATTACGTTGTCACCAGAAAACCATTAACACAACATGAGAGTGATGTTAGCACTAGTTGTATTTTCTCTTGTGAAGAATCTGATTGTTTACCAGTTTGCAAACAAACCTGTTTATCGGCAAATGGTGATGACAATTAAAACATTTATAAAAAAATGTAAATTACTGTAAATTATGCATAAATTATTAGTCATATTTTATTTCCTTATTTTTTTTTGCGCAAATTTTAAAGTAATTTTACATTGGTGCTTTGCTTTTACACGATTTTTGAAAAATAAGTTTGTATCCCCCCTTTTTCAAGGTAAGTTACGTCTATTTTTGCGAGATTTTGTTTATGCGTGTTTTTTGAGGAACCTATCTATCGCATAAAATGAGACCCAGATGTACTACCAATACGTTTCTTAAGCTTCCCTTCAACAAATATCCCCTATATCAATAATGGTCAACTTTGACCCACCATCTAAACAACTAACTACAGCTCAAGTTGTTTATTCTATTTAAACAACCAATTTCAAGCCATGTCGATTTGCCAAATGAATTCCCAACTATGTTTTATAGTAATCCTATCATTTGCTATGACTGTTTTCAGGCTCCTTTAAATCTCTACATCAAAGTCCAACTGTCTCTTACATTGGTCCTATGTTAATGTGCCAATGACCATTCAACTACGGTCCTATCACTTAAAACAGCTAAATTTTGGGCCACGTTACTGCGCCTAATAAACGTCCAACTATCTATGTTAAAGTACCGAATGCCTTTCTAAACTACAACTTCTATCAGTTCCTCCACTTAAAACATCAAATTTCGGGCCATGTTACTGCGCCTAATAAACGTCCAACTATCTACGTTAATGCGCCGTCTGCCTCTCCACACCACAACTTCCGTTGGTTCTTCCACTCGAAACGTCTAGTTTTACACCACATTGACGCACCAAATGAACCAACCGCCTCTCAACTCCATTTAAAATTACTACTTAAATATGGGAAACAACAACTATCGACAAAAAAAAAATCAATTAATATTTTATTTACTTTGTCCTCCTAAACTTCCCTTCCAGAAAGTGGTTGGTTTTCAGGTAAAGTGTCAACTATCATTAGTAGTGAACTACTAATAACACCCAACGCTCATCTACCAAAAATACACTGACCAAATAAACACTTTATTTTATTTTTAAAAGAAAGAAAATCCCTTAGGTGCCAGCTAATTACGTTAGAATTAGCATGTCTATCTAATCAGCATAATTTGGTACCTGAAATCCCACTAGCTCAATTGGTTTCCAACCACCCACTCATAAACAAACAATGCCCCCTTGAAGCTACTACTACTTTTTAAAACTAAAATAAATACTTCAATCCTTTAAAACCAATAATAATAACATTATACTGAATGCCAAAACATTTATATCTTTAAATTAGCGAATCTATTCCTGAAATACTATTATTGATAATTAGATTTTTTTCCTCCTACTTTTATTAGAAAAATAAATATTTATACTTACCCGCACATATCAAAATAAACATAAATATTTTTTAAAAAATTATTTAAGTGTTTTTTATTTATTTAAAATAACTTAATCGTTTTATCTTATAATGAAACACACACTTCTTTTTTAAAGATTAAAATAAAGCAATTTAATATATTACTTTAGCAAATAAAGTATACACGTTACATTATATTTTATTTCTCTCTCTTTTTTTAAAAAAAAAAATCATATCACACATATGTGCACGCAATTGTTTCAAAAATATTACTTAATAATAGAAGCTGATTTTATTTATTTTATTATTGCACATATTATCTTTTGAAGTTTAAAGTTTTATTTTTAAGATTAATTCATGAAGTTCAAAATTCTTTCTAATAAAGTCTATTTTTATTTTAAGATGAAATCGGGAATGTTAAGATATCAAAGTCAATAATTACCTAGTATTTTTAATACGACGGAAACAGCATAATGGAATTATTTTCTAACTCATTTACAACTGGTAAATGACTCCTCCGTAGATCCTGTGACATAGTATGATTTTCATGGCTGGTTTGACATACACACACTCCGTTGTTCGTTTAGTCTATATTAACATGATCACTTTCCGAACTAATTGCAGATCTTAGATGCATAGAGCAGCTTTGGTCGACTGCACACTACGTTGGTTTTAACAATGCAACATTTTTTTTTGAAATATTACTTCAAAAAATATTTTATTAAAATGAGAAAGACAGACCCAGAATAATAAAATGTTGAGCTATTTATACTGTTTTAAACAATGGAAAACTTTATTAGCAGCAGCATCTCTAGTCTTGTGAAATAAAAATCAGCTTTTGCATCTATTTTTTATTAAAAATTACATACACATATGCACATATATTTAATTATTTTATTATAAGATTAAACAAAATCTCTTTATTATTTATTACAAACTCATTTAAAGAATATTAAATCATTTTTTATTACAAGACTTTCCCCCTCTTTTAAACAAAAAAAAATCTTTATTTTAAAAAGCGTTTACTGTTTATTTTTATTATTATTTTAAAAAGCATTCACAGTTTATTTTTATTTAATCACAAATTCCCCCTCCCCACTGCTCTTTAGTTTTTACATTTTATTCTCTCAATTTTAAATTTTCATATTTAAAACATGGGATTCATAATAAATTAATTATATATTGATGTACTTCGAAACAATATATATACACACTTTTTAGTCAGATATTGCAGCTCATAAGATATTTTGGTTTTAATTTTATTCTTAATGTGTTTGACATAAAAATCTTATAAAGCTTAAGTAAGTCTATGATTTTACGTTGCCACATTTATAGCCTTCCTGGGCCATGAGTTGACACTCCTGATCTAGTATATCTTTATTATTTAAACATTTGTTATATAATTTTACTAAAAAAATTTCCATTTGGTTTTTTAAAACAATAATTCCATGACTTTCTGGAGCTTTTATATATATATAAATTTAGTTATATGTCTGACCTTTTCATTTAAAATACTTAACAATTACAGAAGAGGTAGTAATTTTAGGGGATAATTTGTTACATTTTCATTTACCATTGTCAAACTTCCTCCACTCACAACTTTGACACCATCCATTTCAGATAAATATTAATAATGATTATTACTAATCATTTTCGAAACTAAAGATTATCTCTAGCACAGATATAAACTTTAAACCTCAGTTAAAGATAAAATATCTGATTTTTTATTTTACACACAGAGTTATTAACCTTTCTAGTATGGAGATGTTTATTATATCTTATTACTTTATAATTCTTTAGAATTCCTACATATTTCATGATGTCATTTTTCTTATTTGTAATTGTTTTATATAATTCTTTATAAAATTCTTCCACATATTTCATAACATCTTTTTTTTGTTATTATCAAATTAATTTTTCTTCCATTACCAAAATATTTTATACTTTAAAAATTTTTTTTATACCTTTCCTTCCAATTTATAATAATGTAATATATGCAGATATCTGATAACTATTATAATTTTTTTTCATAAACGTATATAAGTGCTTTTTATTTTGTTAGACAATATTGTTTACAGTCTTTTTATTATCCAATCATTTATTTTGTTTCTTCCATGGATTATCATGATTCTTTATTTAACAGTGCATGTAACTATAGGGGATTTGAACACAGACTTTCAAGCTCCCTTCATCTATCCACTTTATCTCCTATAACTGATACACATGACTACCTACGTGAAAAAGATCAATGATCTCTGATATCCATATTTCGTGCTGAACCAGCAGCATTCATCAATTGGTCCAGATCATCATCTCTCACATATGTATGTAACTAGTGCTCAGTTTATGTTAAGATAGAAAATCATCAAACTTTAATGGACAGGCTTCAATTTACTCCACCCTAATTCTTCAGCCATCAATACCATAGATAATCTGATGATAGAACACCCAAATTTCTCATTGATGCCAATATAATTGTCATGCCCATGTTGACTTAAAATCATTCTGTCCCCCCATGTATAGAACCTGGTCCATTTAAATACACATAAGAAGGATAGCCAGGATACAGGCTGACTCTGTAATACTTGAATTTATATACTTTATATACTTGGAGTTTAGGTACAAAGTTTGAAAATTTGCTATCTTGATCTAAACCAACCACTGATTATATACATATAAGGAGATGATGATTTGGACTAACTTATGAGTGCCAATTCAGCATGAATTACATATATTGGAGATCATTTATCTTTTTCACATGTGTGTAGTCATGTGTATAAGTTGTATAAGATAGAGTGAATAGTTGAAGAGAGTTTGAAAGTCTGTGTTCAAATCCCCTATAATTATATTTAAACTCCAAGTATATAAATTATACTTGTATTTAAATATTAAAAATGCATGATTCAAAAAAACAATTCAGTGAAGTTACAAAAGAAGAAAAAGAGAATAATTGAACATAACATCAAATTAAAAGTGCTGTTGCATATAAGAATGTTAAAATTATGATTATTATCAAGCTATGTTCAAATCTGAGGACCTAATAAGAACATATCTTATTTTGATTTATAATCATATATATATATTAACTAAATTATTAAGGAGACTATTGTAACTTAAATTATTAAACACCATTGTAACTAAAATATCATATCCACCCAATATTCTCACAATATATACACTGTCTGTATCTTGAGGGGAAAAAATGATGATGAGATAGACATAAATCAACTCCAAGATAGCAAAATAATATCATAATAATAATGATTAGAAACTAGTCATTTCAGTTATCTGGTATCTGGCCTATTTCAAACCCTAGTTAGGCAGCCATTGTATCCTCAGTAAACAAGTAGGAACACATTGTAACTTAAATAAACTATTATGACATTATAACTCATGAAATAACATCAAGTGGGAGAGTACATTGGTGATCCAATAAACATATTTCCTCGATAAATCCAACAATAAATTTTACCCACTTTTATCTCTTGGTTTTATATTAAGTGAACATCAAAGTGAATAACAAGTGAATATGTAGTGAACATGGTCTATCAGGGCACCACTAGGTTATCTAAACCTAGACAAAGTTATATTCTATAACCTTTTCAAATGTACCAGGTTTAAACTCCTTTGGTAGCTTATTTCTAACAAAATGTAGGATTTTTGATTTTAGACCCATATCACCGTATGTACTAATATTAAGATAAATACAAAACATCCTTAAACTATAGTGGTGTATGTAAAATGCAATAGACAGAAATTATCTCCTAGATTTTAATATGATAAATGCATTTTAATACCTTTGTAAGTTTTACTAGCTCGTATTACACTATTAATTTAGGGTGGCAATTTGCTCATCCTATAATGATGTAGATGATGGAATGGTGGTTATTATAATATCATGAAAATCATTATCTATGTATGGCCTTTAAACATTTATCTAGCTCATTAATTGAAAATGTAATGGTGACGATGATGCCGATGCCGGTACTTCCAGCCACAGCTTCAGAACTAAGCCTAACATAAAATTTAGTTTTCAGAAATTCATAACTATTTGGCTAATTTTAATATATCTAAATTAGAAATTAAACAGTTAATATTCTCCAGTGATGATAATGATCACAACTAATAAAGAATATTCTTAATGAAAATATACACCTCATTTAATAAAACAAATTAACATTTATTACTATATTACTAACATATGCATACAATTTAAATATAGAAATGAACATTTATATGACTAATAGTTATAAGTTATTAGATTGAATTCATAAGATTAATATTAAATTCTTCCCATTTTCCATAATGACAATATCCAACATTTATGATAATATAGTGTATATCAATTTGGATAACAAATTGCTAAAATTCTCTTTCCACAAGAAAAATATTTCATATAAAAAAAACACTCTTTGGGCATACATACTTTTAGATCTTTGTACATCTAAACTTAACATCTAAAGTAGAATGATTAATGAGAAAAATTGTTAGTTAAATCGAAAAGAAAAAGATTTCCAAAAACAAGTTTTGAATTACTCACTTCCTCCCTCTCTAAGCTATCGAGATTGCTACTCATTAACTAAAAAAAAGCATAATCTAATATTTTTAAATGCCATATGCCTATTATTCTCACATTCATATGCAATTATATACATGTGGCAAGTTTTGTTATAGTACCATGTGTGTGTGTGTTGATCCCCAGTATAATTAAAATACTATTTAAAAATAAATAATAATGCAAAAAAATCTTTTACATATTAACATTTCACAATTTTAGATATACCATAGTACCCTTTAGAAAACAAAATTCATCAATAAGCGGGTATAATAATTTTAGCATACATAAATTCATTACTCAAGGTTATAGCTATTATTACTGAAGAAATTCTTGGTTTTACTCGATTTTAGTTCTCAAAGTTCAGTCATAAGAAGAGACAAAATTTTATTATTAAAAATTTTACTAATAGTCCCTGATATCATAAAAGAAAAATATATAATGAAAATTCATGTTACCAGTCCCTCTTATTTTGTTGAGGCTTCCAAGAGTTCAAACTTGGCTTGTCAAATGTCTATACATTTTGCAGCAAACACATACCAATCTGTACCATGGGTATACAACCAATTTCTGTGGTTCACTGGAAACAGTCTTCTTTGCTTGACTTGAGGCTTGTAATTCTTTTATGGTGATGATGATGATGATGATGGTGTTTACTTTAGTAGGAACCATTTGGCACTGGAACTGTTTCTTCTTTTCCTGTTCAGCATAATTCTTCTAGTAGATGGAGGATATCTGTTGTTCCATATTTTTAATTTTGCTGGGGTTTAAACTCAGTCACTGGATCTGAACTTGCATGGTTTCATTCTTATCAGCAGATTATTTATTTTCATTCAGCTTTTCAATGCAGGTGAATGTTTTCTTCTACTTAAAATATGGATGAGCAGCCAGTCACTTCAATCAATCACAAGGTGTAGAATACTTTTAATGTAGACTTCTTTTTTATATGATGTGGTGGCTGTATGGCTGTCTGATAGACATATAGATATATAGATAGTTTTTAACCGGCCATTTTGTTCATATTAATCTTCAAAAAATTTTTTTATATAAAAAATATGATTTCAAATTGATATCTTGCAGAAATTAAAGCTTGTCTTTTCCCCAGTTTCAATATTCAAAATCTTTTTCTAATTGACTTTCCAGGCTTTTTTATACATTTTTTTTTTATTTTTAGTTAACTCAGCTAATTAGACTGACTGTGATTTTTCTTTAACTGCTGGTAAAAAAAATAAATCACAATAACATTTCTTCTTTTTTTCACTATCATGACAAATTTCGCACTACTATGAAGCTCCATCTCTTCTCTCTGAAGATTTCCAGCTGGACTTTTGAGTCTTAAGAAATACAGATACAAACAAGAAACTTTTATAGCAAAAAAAACTGAGTAAAAAAAAATAATTTAACAGGATTGTCTTTTTTTTCTTTTTCAATATGTGTAAATGTAGATTTATTGATGCAATACACTCACACACACACTGTTATTCAAATCATTTATAAAAACTGGCCTATTAAAATAATCTGAATGTTTCTTAGCAACTATACTTTTAATATTTAAAATTAAATCCTTAAAACTTTTAAACCCAAATTATAATCATAATAAACTAAATAGAAATAGAGAATAAAATAGCAGAATTTAGCAATTGTAGATTAATTTTGAAGAAAGTTAATATTTAAAATATGAAAATGACAAACTAAAATAGCTTGTCCACAGGCAAAACTGCCTATATGTGTTATAACCTTAGTTTTAAAAAGAACTATTGAATAATTAAAAGGTATGTACTACTCTTTTTGAGTTTTGTTAACACACAAACAAATAAAGACCATAACTGTTTTCCCCACTCTCCTTCTGTCTTGGGCTTTAGGAACTTGACCCTGTAGGGTTTAAACCTGGGTGCCCTATAGCTTCCTTTCCTATATAAAAATGTGATGATGATTTTTAGTTCCATATTTCCTTTCATGCGCATGTCTACAAATTTAGCTACTGGCTAAAATTGAAATGGGCATTATATATATATATTGTGCCATTACAATTTAGTCACTAGCTAAATTTATAGTAATGTGCATGTGAGGAAATGTAAAACCAAAAATCATCATCACAATTTTATATAACCATAAAAGAAGCTGTAGGGCATCCAAGTTCAAACCCTACCAGATCAAAATTTTAAACGCTTTAGACAGAAAGAGAGTGGGACAGCAATTATATGCTTGTTTGTGTGTTAATAAATCTCAAAAAGAGCAGCACACATTTAATATTTAAATTTTCTGTTAAAAAGCAAAGTTATAATGCATACATATAGGCAGTGTATGTGTAAACTATTTAATTGTTTTATATTTCAACTATTCAACATTTTAACTTTCTTTAAAACTAACTTATGCTTGATCAATGCTAATATCTTATTTTATACTTCTATTTTGCTTTTCTATAATTGTAATTGGGATTTAAACGTTACAGATTTAATTAAATAATAGGGTTATAATTACTAAGCTAGAAATTATATTATTTAATGTTAGTTTATGAATGATTTGAAATAATGAAGTATGTGTGTACATTACATACAGAAATTTACATTTATTAAATATTGAAAGAAAAGGAAGAATTAAATCTGTCAAATTATTTTTTTGTACAATTTTATGTTAAAAGAGGAAATCTGTTTAATCAGATATCTATCTTTGTAGCAATTTTGTTTTTGTAAATGATTGTTTGTCACTTTGGGAGCTTAATCTAATTTTGAAATTTTCTTATCTTAAGATCTAAAGAAGGAAGCTCAAAAATTTGAAATGTTACCTAGGTGTAAAAAGGAAAAAGGGATTAGGTCTTTTTTTTTAAACAAAAGTGTCTGGAAAAAGGATTAATCTTTTCAGTTGAAAAATAATTTAGTTGAAAATAAATTGGAGATCTAATTAAAACGAATTTGTCCAAAAATAGCAAGTGACGCTATCTCTGATTGGTTAAGTTAGCTAAAAATTGGATATAAAAAGCTGTCTGGAATTATTATTATTATTGTGATTATGATTCAGATTATTAGACTATTAAATTGAATGTTGAAAATATAAGAAATGGCTGGCTAGAAAAATTATATGTATGTCCCATCTTTTCCGGACCATCTGGGGGAAGCTGCACATCACATAGGAAAGAAAAGATGTTGTGTTTAAAATAATATTCTACACCTTTCAACTGACCAGAGAAATAAGATGTTTTAATAGAAGGAAGAAAGCATTCACCTGCATTCAAAGAAGATGAATTAATCTACTGATAAATATTAATCATCAAGTCCAATTAATTGTTCCAACAACTGATTTTAAACTCAAGAAAATTTATAAATGTGAAAACAACGGTTGTATTTCATCCACTAAAAGAATCATGCTTGACAGGAAGAGAATAAAAATTAATATAATGATTTCCAAATTGTCCACTAAAGCAAATAACCTCAATAGAGTCATCATCATCAAATAGTTATACACCTCAAGAAAGAGATTGTTCCCACGTAAAACGGAAATGGTAGCTGCAGAAGTATAGACATTATACAAGACAAGTTTGAACCCTTGGAAATTTGCCACAAACAAAAGATTGGTAATATGACTTTTTATATCTATTTTCTTTATGATATCAGAGTCTTAATAAACATTTTAGTAATAAAGTGGTATATTTTATTTAAAGAACTTTTAAAGACTATTCAGATCGGATCGATTAAAAACAAGAATGTCTTAGTAATAATAACTTTGAGCTTCATAAATGATCTTGAATGTATCAAAATTCTTTGTTTATTAATTTTACAGTTATGAAAAATATTAATGTGTAAAACAATTTTTTTTATGGTATTATGATTCTAGTTTTAACTAATATATTATTATTATTTTGGTTTTAAATAATATTTTGTTATTATGGGATAAAACACGCACATACATAATAATATTTTTATATGTGTATAATTGCAAGTGAATGTGAGGTCACAAGTAGTATTAGAATATCAGATTATTTTGTTTCAAGTTAAGTATAGCATTTCAGAGGTAGAAGAGAGGGGGAGAAAATAATTTAAAACTTGTTTCTAAAACTTGCTCTTTTAATTCTATTAACATTTTTTTTTAACATTCTACTTACATGTTAGATTTATAAAGTATGTGTGCTAATGAGCAGATAATATTTTTTTTTCTTGAAATACTTTTCTCATGGAGTGAAAATCATGGTCAATGTGACATCCAACTTAATACAAAATACATTTGAAGGGAAAGGGGGAAGAACTTGAAATTAATCTGAGGATTGTTATATAATCAATTATTATTACTATTATTATTCATGTCAATTTTCATGTTTATCTAGAAAAATTTTATGTATATGTTAGAAGTGCAGTAATAAATATTAGTTTGTTTTATTAAACGAGGCATATATATTTCATTAAGTGTAGTCTTTGTTAAGTGTGATTATTCATCATCATCAGTGGTTGAATATTAGTTATTTAAGATATAAGTAAGTATGCTAAAATTAAGCAATAATTATGAATTTCTTTATAAAAATTAGTTTTATGTTTAGGCTTAGTCCTAGAGCTGTAGTTGAAACCCTTGTCATTATCATTATTATTATCATCATCATCATCACCATCAACATTTTAATTAATGAGCTGTTTAACTGTATAAAGGCCATAAATAAATATTAGTTTCATAATATTTAGTGATCTCTTAGTATTATTATAACCACATCCCATCATCTATTTCATGCAAGGATGAGTGAATTGCCATCCTAAATTAGTTATATATAATCTGAGCTAGTAAACTTATAAAAATATTGAAACACATTTGTTATGTTAAGATCTAAGAAATGATTTATGTCTAATATACTTCACTTTGGTTTAAAGATGTTTTACTTTTACCTAAATATTAGTGGGTATAGTGATATGTCTCAAAATGCAAAATCTCCCATTTTTATTAGAAATAAAGTACCAAAAAAAGGATTCAAACCCGGTACATGTGAAAGGTTATTAGATATAACCGTGTCTAGATTCAGATAATCTAGTGGTGCCCTGCTAGACCATATTCACTTAGTATTTGTTTAAACATGCACCTTAACATCAAACCAAGAAATGAAAGTGGATAAGATCTACTGTCTGTATACCTGAGTTATATTTTATTGAATTACTAGTGTACTCACCTCACGTGATTTCATATACCTGAGTTATAATACTTGTTATTAATAATTTGTTTATAATTCTTGATATTTGGATCTTGAGAAATCTAATGATAGAAATATGTTTCATTTCATCCAATGACCCTTAATATGATTGATAACTCAATCTGATCTTTGGTTTAATAGCCACTACTCATGTTAAATAATTCTTTTCTTTTGATATAAAATCTACAATGCATTTTTCATTTATTGAGCTAGATATTGATATTGGAAGCTTTTTGAAATAAAATAAATAAATATTTATATTTGAATCTTTTCATAATTATTAAATACATTTAGATCCAGTTGATCGTCTTCATTAAGTTAAGTTGAATATAATAATATACTGAATATTTTGGATTCATAATTTTTTAACAATATTTTTGAATTTATGATTATTTAATATATATTACAGACAACTCAGGTATGGTAATATCTTTTGAACTACTTTAATTTTGAATGACCTTTAATTTTGTTACAATGGCATTTATTAAGCTAAATATTTATATTGGAATCTATAATAGTTATTTGAAACATCTTTAATTATGTTACAATGGCGCCCAATGTGGGGCTTGATATTTTACCATATACCTGAAAAAGGGAGTCTATAGAATGATAGGACATGTGTGGTTAAAAATAGAGAAATTTTTTAGTAAAATGTTTTTTTTTCTCAGTAAAAATTTTTTTTTTGTCTTACAAAATTTTCTGGGCCATACAGTTGTATTTTAGATTTGTATATGATGATGTTTAATATGATTTAATTTTTCATTGATGATGATAAAATGGGTACAGCCATAAAACAGCTTGTTTTTTTTGTTTTTTTTATCAATTTTGAAAATAGAGATGAATATCACAACTTAAGACAAAGGTGAAATAAATAATAGAATTTTTTTTTGTTTGTTTTGGAACATTAAAATGATTTATTCCTAGATAGGATAGGCATAGTAATAGTGATGAATTATGGAATAGTGGTCTCATGTGTGTTTGGGGAGTTCATTTTGTAAAAAAGTCTATGATTTTAGAGGTTTGATTGGATGATTGATCGTTGGAGTTTGGTTGGTTAGATTGCAGTTTTGATGATGAGTGGAGAGTTTTGTCATTGCCTTAAGAATGCTATGTATTCATGTAACTCATGAATGATCAAACCCATTCACTGCTCCAACCCAATTTATATGTTATCTTTATTTTATCATGAAGCAGTTAACAGCAGACCTGCCATGATACCAGCCTATAAGTCTCCAAGAGAGAGAGCATGGCATAGTTTTCCAATCAAGTTTATATGTTAGTCTTATTTTATCATGAAGCAGTTAACAGTAGTTCTGCCATGATGTCAGCCTATAAGTCTCCAAGACAGAGAGCAAGGCTTAGTTTTCAGTAATCTATAATAAGCAGGGCATTCCTTGATACTTGCCACATAAGACTCCAAGAGAGAGAGCAAGGCATAGTTTATCTATTTTAGTCCCTAAGACTTAATACATCTTTTATTGCAACAGAGTTTGCATCATTCAATCAAGGGTTGTGGTAGTTAATAGTGATCGAATTGGGATGATCTTCTGAGTGCTCATGATACATTGTGTGATTATAGTGCTGTGACTGAATTCTTTTATTTATCTCAAGATTGTGAACTGCTAGTCATTCTGTGGACTGTCAATATCTGTCTGATTTCTGGGAGAATGGATGAATGTATAATTTGGGCTATTGCAGACAGACATGCACTATATAGATTATTGTTGCGTGGTTCATCAAATAAGGATATTAAATTTTTTGTATTTGTAATGCATGATAAGGTGGAAAGCAAATCAGTCAGTTGGTCAGAATAGGTGTCAGACAGGGAGAAGATGTGTAGATTTTTGATGGTCAGGGAAGCACAGATGGGATGTATATAGTTTTATAACATGAGTGAACTAAATTATAGTATGGAAGAGGTTATGGAAGAGGAAGGTGCCTCAATACCAGGAATCAGTGATCATTTTCCTACTGAAGAAGAGGATGGGGAGGTTTTCTTAAAACAAACACAAGAGGAAAGAGAGGAAGTAGAGGAAGATGCCTTTAATGTTAGTAGCAATAATACGGCCTCAAGTGTGGAAGTAGATGAGGAGCTGGAAGTTGGCCAGATTCAGATAGAAAATAAAGAACTCTCAGACATGAAATTAATGATGAGGCAGTTACTTAAAAATATAGAAAGTCTAAGAGAAGATAGTAAGCAAAATATAGAAAGTCTAAGAGAAGATAGGAAGCAGCTCATAGAAAGTTTAAGAGAAGATAGGAAGCAGTTCATAGAAAGTTTAAGAGAAGATAGTAAGCAAGGGATGGTGAATTTGGAACAGAAGATGGAGAAAAATATAGAGAGTCTAAAAGAGGATACTAAGAGTTTAAAAGAAGATAATAAAAGTTTAAGAGAAGATAGTAAGCACGGTATAGAGAGTTTGAGAGAAGATCTCAAAGCAAAAATAGATAACTCTATTGAAAGCAACAACCGAATGATCATGGCCTGGGAAACAGAGATCGAAGAACCTCATATAGAGAAAACTACTGAAAGTATAATAGAAGATAGTCAGACCACTGATAATAGAGAAAATAATGTAAAGTTAGATACACTGATAGGGGATAAGTTCCAACAAGTGGAAAGGCCTATAGTAGCCATAAAACCTAATATCTCAGTAAAAAGAATACACGAGGTAATGGACAGAGAGCAGATGGGGATAGATCATGAAGTGAAAAGAAGGAAAAAAGATTTGGAGGAAAAACTACATACACCAGATAAGGTGATTGAGTTAAGAGAGGCAACAGGGGAGATGAAACCAAATATTTTAGAAAAAGAACCAAAGTTTCAACAGTCTGTAGTTCTCAATCTAGTAACAAACCAGCATGTGTGGTTTCAAAAATCTGTCTTCTTAAATAGATTGGAGATACCTTATATATGGTATAGAGAATCTATCTCTCTGAAAAATGTAAATGTCCAGTGTGTATCAGACAGAGAATCAATCTCTCTGAAAAATTTAAATGCTCTGTTAAATTTAAGTGTGCCTTATATTTGGTACAAAGAGTCAACCTTTTTAGAGAGTTTAAAAATAAATTATACATGGCACAGAGAATCAACCTCTCTGGAAGATGTAATGAATTATATCTGGTACAGAGAGTCAATCTCTCTGAAGAGTTTTAATGTCCATTATATATGGTACAAAGAATCTATCTCTCTGAAAAATCTAAATGCTCTGGAAAATTTCAATGTGCCTTATATATGGTACAAAAAGTCAACCTTTCTAGAAAATTTAAAAAAAATTATACGTGGCCCAGAGAATCAACCTCTCTGGAAGATTTAAGGATGAATTATATATGGTACAGAGAGTCAATCTTTCTAGAAAATTTAAAGATAAAGTATGTATGGTATAGAGAGTCAATCTCTGAAAAACTTCAAGGCATATTACGTATGGTACCAAGAGTCCATATTTCTAAATGGGGTCTGTAATAGGAGGTTAGATAAAATAAATCCTCCGGATATATTTTATAAATATCCAGTCAAGATGAAAAATGGAAATATTAAAAAGGGACTGGATGTACAGGTGCATTTTTATGCAGACCACAATATGGTTTGAAAAGAAAAAGCCATTCCAAATTACCAAGAAAATAGGAGAGAATGCTTTTATGCTTGCTGCTCTTGAGGGGAACAAGGGAACCTATAATGCTAGGAGTTTGATCCCTTATCCTTCAGCAGAGTAGCTTGGCAAAGATCTCCAAATAAATTACATTTAGTTTTCTAATGAAAAGTATGATATTTACCAGTAGTTAGAAATTTTTTTTTATTATTTTAATTATTAGTGTATTTTATTAATTAGGATTTTCTTTATTAAATATAGTTAAAACAAAAGTGCTGATGATTTTATCCGAAGGGGGGAAAGTTGTGCCATTACAATTTAATCACTAGCTAAATTTATAGTAATGTGCATGTGAGGAAATGTAAAACCAAAAATCATCATCACATTTTTATATAACCATAAAAGAAGCTGTAGGGCATCCAAGTTCAAACCCTACCAGATCAAAATTTTAAATGCTTTAGACAGAAAGAAAGTGGGACAGCAATTATATGCTTGTTTGTGTGTTAATACATCTCAAAAAGAGCAGCACACATTTAATATTTAAATTTTCTGTTAAAAAGCAAAGTTATAACGCATACGTATAGGCAGTGTATGTGTAAACTATTTAATTGTTTTATATTTCAACTATTCAACATTTTAACTTTCTTTAAAACTAACTTATGCTTGATCAATTCTAATATCTTATTCTATACTTTTATTTTGCTTTTCTATAATTGTAATTGGGATTTAAAAGTTAAGATTTAATTAAATAATAGGGTTATAATTACTAAGCTAGCAATTATATTATTTAATGTTAGTTTATGAATGATTTGAAATAATGAAGTATGTGTGTACATTACATACAGAAATTTACATTTATTAAATATTGAAAGAAAAGGAAGAATTAAATCTGTCAAATTATTTTTTTGTACAATTTTATGTTAAAAGAGGAAATCTGTTTAATCAGATATCTATCTTTGTAGCAATTTTGTTTTTGTAAATGATTGTTTGTCACTTTGGGAGCTTAATCTAATTTTGAAATTGTCTTATCTTAAGATCTAAAGAAGGAAGCTCAAAAATTTGAAATGTTACCTAGGTGTAAAAAGAAAAAAGGGATTAGGTCTTTTTTTTTTAACAAAAGTGTCTGGAAAAAGGATTAATCTTTTCAGTTGAAAAATAATTTAGTTGAAAATAAATTGGAGATATAATTAAAATGAATTTGTCCAAAAATAGCAAGTGATGCTATCTCTGATTGGTTAAGTTAGCTAAAAATTGGATATAAAAAGCTGTCTGGAATTATTATTATTATTGTGATTATGATTCAGATTATTAGACTATTAAATTGAATGTTGAAAATATAAGAAATGGCTGGCTAGAAAAATTATATGTAAGTCCCATCTTTTCCGGACCATCTGGGGGAAGCTGCACATCACATAGGAAAGAAAAGATGTTGTGTTTAAAATAATATTCTACACCTTTCAACTGACCAGAGAAATAAGATGTTTTTAATAGAAGGAAGAAAGCATTCACCTGCATTCAAAGAAGATGAATTAATCTACTGATAAATATTAATCATCAAGTCCAATTAATTGTTCCAACAACTGATTTTAAACTCAAGAAAATTTATAAATGTGAAAACAACGGCTATATTTCATCCACTAAAAGAATCATGCTTGACAGGAAGAGAATAAAAATTAATATAATGATTTCCAAATTGTCCACTAAAGCAAATAACCTCAATAGAGTCATCATCATCAAATAGTTATACACCTCAAGAAAGAGATTGTTCCCACGTAAAACGGAAATGGTAGCTGCAGAAGTATAGACATTATACAAGACAAGTTTGAACCCTTGGAAATTCGCCACAAACAAAAGATCGGTAATATGACTTTTTATATCTATTTTCTTTATGATATCAGAGTCTTAATAAACATTTTAGCAATAAAGTGGTATATTTTATTTAAAGAACTTTTAAAGATTATTCAGATCGATTAAAAACAAGAATGTCTTACTAATAATAACTTTGAGCTTCATAAATGATCTTGAATGTATCAAAATTATTTGTTTATTAATTTTACAGTTATGAAAAATATTAATGTGTACAACAATTTTTTTTTATGGTATTATGATTCTAGTTTTAACTAATATATTATTATTATTTTGGTTTTAAATAATATTTTGTTATTATGGGATAAAACACGCACATACATAATAATATTTTTATATGTGTATAATTGCGAGTGAATGTGAGGTAACAAGTAGTATTAGAATATTAGATTATTTTGTTTCAAGTTAAGTATAGCATTTCAGAGGTAGAAGAGAGGGGGAGAAAATAATTTAAAACTTGTTTCTAAAACTTGCTCTTTCAATTCTATTAACATTTTTTTTAACATTCTACTTACATGTTAGATTTATAAAGTATGTGTGCTAATGAGCAGATAATATTTTTTTTTCTTGAAATACTTTTCTCATGGAGTGAAAATCATGGTCAATGTGACATCCAACTTAATACAAAATACATTTGAAGGGAAAGGGGGAAGAACTTGAAATTAATCTGAGGATTGTTATATAATCAATTATTATTACTATTATTATTCATGTCAATTTTCATGTTTATCTAGAAAAATTTTATGTATATGTTAGAAGTGCAGTAATAAATATTAGTTTGTTTTATTAAACGAGGCATATATATTTCATTAAGTGTAGTCTTTGTTAAGTGTGATTATTCATCATCAATGGTTGAATATTAGTTATTTAAGATATAAGTAAGTATGCTAAAATTAAGCAATAATTATGAATTTCTTTATAAAAATTAGTTTTATGTTTAGGCTTAGTCCTAGAGCTGTAGTTGAAACCCTTGTCATTATCATTATTATTATCATCATCATCATCGTCATCAACGTTTTAATTAATGAGTTGTTTAACTGTTTAAAGGCCATAAATAAATATTAGTTTCATAATATTTAGTGATCTCTTAGTATTATTATAACCACATCCCATCATCTATTTCATGCAAGGATGAGTGAATTGCCATCCTAAATTAGTTATATATAATCTGAGCTAGTAAACTTATAAAAATATTGAAACACATTTGTTATGTTAAGATCTAAGAAATGATTTATGTCTAATATACTTCACTTTGGTTTAAAGATGTTTTACTTTTACCTAAATATTAGTGCGTATAGTGATATGTCTCAAAAAGCAAAATCTCCCATTTTTATTAGAAATAAAGTACCAAAAAGGGGATTCAAACCCGGTACATGTGAAAGGTTATTAGATATAACCGTGTCTAGATTCAGATAATCTAGTGGCGCCCTGCTAGACCATATTCACTTAGTATTTGTTTAAACATGCACCTAACATCAAACCAAGAAATGAAAGTGGATAAGATTACTGTCTGTATACCTGAGTTATATTTTATTGAATTACTAGTGTACTCACCTCACGTGATTTCATATACCTGAGTTATAATACTTGTTATTAATAATTTGTTTATAATTCTTGATATTTGGATCTTGAGAAATCTAATGATAGAAATATGTTTCATTTCATCCAATGATCCTTAATATGATTGATAACTCAATCTGATCTTTGGTTTAATAGCCACTGCTCATGTTAAATAATTCTTTTCTTTTGATATAAAATCTACAATGCATTTTTCGTTTATTGAGCTAGATATTGATATTGGAAGCTTTTTGAAATAAAATAAATAAATATTTATATTTGAATCTTTTCATAATTATTAAATACATTTAGATCCAGTTGATCGTCTTCATTAAGTTAAGTTGAATATAATAATTGGATTCATAATTTTTTAACAATATTTTTGAATTTATGAATATTTAATATATATTACAGACAACTCAGGTATGGTAATATCTTTTGAACTACTTTAATTTTGAATGACCTTTAATTTTGTTACAATGGCGTTTATTAAGCTAAATATTTATATTGGAATCTATAATAGTTATTTGAAACATCTTTAATTATGTTACAATATATATATATATATATATATATATATAACAATAATTATGTTACAATATATATATATATATATATATATATATAACAATCTATTTAATTGCAAATAAAACCTAATTTGCAATATATGTTAAATGTGCTGGGACACAGCAATAGAGAAGCAGAGCAGATTTGTCTTCATGGATAAAATTTGAGTTCACCAACAAGATGCAGCTTCAAACAAATAGTTTAAGCAATTCCCACATATAACATAAAGACCTTATTGTATATATGTGTAGGAGATGTTGATCTGGACCAACTGATGGTTCATCATGAAATATGTATATTGGAGATTTTTTCTTCACATGTATGTGGTCATGTATATTGGCTGTACAAAATGGATTTGATAGCTGTAGGGAGTTTAAAAGTCTAAATTCAAGTCCCTTATAATTACATTTTATACAGAAAATATACATGTATTTAAATAAACTTTTAAATTAAACATAGCTCAATGTATATGTAAACAAAAGGAGTAAATCACTTTTCCCCAGGCTATGACTTAAAAGCATTCTAAATGTTGAATAAAGGAATCAATAATAGAATGAATCCACCTATGCATATCTTTGTCAGTATTGTTGGTAATTCAGAATGAAATTAATTTATCAACTAGATGGAATATGGCACTCAAGAGTTATAAAACTAATTTGTATAATTAAATAGGACATATTAAGGTCCCATGTGTGAGGGGTCAGATTAACTTAAGGTCAACATGGGTATGCCAATAATATTGGCATCAGCAAAAACTTTGAGTGTTTCATCCTTAGATTTTCAATGATATGGATGGTTGGAGAGTGGAGAAGATTGAAGCTTGTCTATTAAAGTTGAAGATTTGTTATCTTAATATAAATCAAGTCTTGATTGTACATATGTGTAGGAGATAGGGATTTGAGAATTTCTTCCTTGGATTTTCAATGATGTGGATGGCTGAAGAATTCGAGAGTGGAGAATTATTGAAGCTTATCCATTAAAGTTTGAAGATTTGCTGTCTTAAGTATAAACTGAGCCCTGATTGTATAGTTCATCATAAAATATGTCTATTGGGAATCATTTAACTTTTTCACATGTATGTGGTCATGAGTATTGGTTGTATAAAATAATTTGATAGTTGTAGGGAGCTTGAAAGTTTGAGTTCAAATCTCTTATAATTGCATTAAGTTAGTATAAAAAATATATCTGTATTTATATATATGGGTATAGAACAGAACATCAGTATACACATTTAAAATCATAAGTGAAGTAAAAACAAAATATTTATTAGAAATAACAAGGAGGAATAAAAATGAAATATACGGCTGAAATAAATATCACTAAAAAGATTAAGAATCTAAAATAGAGATAAGCTGAACATGCTTCTAAACAAAGTAACAATAGAGATTCAGCTTAAATTAAACAACAAGAGTTTCTAAAAGACCTAGAAAGAGACTAAATGTGAAATGGATGGATGAGATTGTTGAAGGGATGTGAAGGAAATTATGGATCAGAGAAATAACTAAACTCGGATAGACTTTCAGTTTGCACAGAATTAAAATGTTGAAAATGATGATGATCAATATATTAATTATAAACAAAAAAAAGGATCATCCAACTTGCTATATTAACAGTTATCTTATATTTATTGTATCTTATGCATTTTGTTTTGTTTAATAAATTATTTGATTATCATTTTAAAATAAGGGGTTGTGTTTTACTTATCATCATCACTCCCATTAAAACTCCTAATGTGACCATATTAGTATAATTTAGTATTAAAATTTTCATTATATTTTATTACAGTTCATTAAGTGAATATTATTTATGCTAAAATTGCATAAGACCCCATTTGCACTACTTTTCACAGCTCCATTTATGTGCTATAAGGTATGCGCTGTATACAACCTCAAAATACTCATTTGCATTCTGTCATAACTTGGTAAATTGTATCATATAGATATATATGAGTCTTTATAGTATTAGAAGAGTAGGAGACATAATATATAGGTGAAAAATATTTTGACATTTGTGATGTTATGCTAGTTATATGTATAATGTTTTATTGGTATTAAATATAGATTTATTAGCATATATAATATTTAAATGTTGGATAATCCTTGAGATTTATTATTAATATTGATGTTCACATGTAGTGGTATAGTAATGGATACTATTCATGTGACAAGTATTTTTGCTTATTGATTTTATTACTATTTTGAAAGATTAAGCTAATTGTTAGCATTACAGTACATACATTTGTTTAAATACCAATTATAATCAGTTTGTACTTCTTTTTTGTTAATTAACAACAAAAATAATAAATTTTAAAAGTCTCTATTTTAGTTTTCAAACTTGGATGACTGCAGTTATGCTAACTAACTACAGCCTTAGTTGTAGGATGTAGACTATTTTCATCTGGTCATAAAATATTTACTTTTGTAGAATGATAGATAGGATGGACTGGTAAAATTAATTAAAAGTTCTTGGAAATGTCTTTCAAGTCTTAGTGTTAATTCCTTTCTCCAGGGATATGGACAAATAGTTGATTACTACAATTTTTCTTACGTGCATATATCTTTGCATTAATGATCTTCATCTGATTTAATTTGGCAGATAACAACAAAAAGGAGTGAAACCTTGGGCAGCCGACTTATTTACTCATGCATCTTGATAGTTATACAAACTATAAATGAATTTTCTTTCTTTCAAGTAATAAATGAAACAAAATTAATAAAACAAAATTTTATTAAACTATCTAGAAGTATAAATAGAATAATAGTGGTAATAATAATCATAATGTCCACGACTGCTCCTTGCATTTCTCCCACCATGTAAGCAATTTCCGTAATATTTTTAAGTTATCCAATTTCACAAGTCATATACTGTTCAACTTTTATTGTTAGTTATTAGATCCATGCACATATTAGACAATAATCCCTTTTCAACTTCTTTTTCAAACATTTTAGTGTCCAATTGAAGACATTAAATATGTAAAAAAAAAAAGAAAAGATAATTTAAAAAATAAAAAAAAATATTTTAAAACATATATAAATAAAATTACAAATCTGTTTCAAATTTTTATAAACAGATTCATACACACACACCTTTAGTAATTTTCCTATTAATATTGTTTACAATATCCATTTAATTAATATAATTCATTCCCCTCCCCCCTAAAAATTATTTTGCATTCTCAATACAACTTTAAACAAAATATCCACTATAAATGTGTCATAAAACAAATAATAATAATAATAATAATAATAATAATAATAATAATAATAATAATAATAATAATAATAATAATAATAATAATAATAATAATAATAATAATAATAATAATAATAATAATAATAATAATAATAATAATAATAATAATAATAATAATAATAATAATAATAATAATAATAATAATAATAATAATAATAATAATAATAATAATAATAATAATAATAATAATAATAATAATAATAATAATAATAATAATAATAATAATAATAATAATAATAATAATAATAATAATAATAATAATAATAATAATAATAATAATAATAATAATAATAATAATAATAATAATAATAATAATAATAATATAAAGAGAATTGAAAGAAAAAAATAATTGCAGCATGTATCAAGTATTTAAATAGATCTATGCATAAATGATTACAAGATGCTTATTCTTTAAAAATATAATAATTCTAAATCTTGAAATAATTAATAAATTGTTCTCTTTTCTTTTATTCTTCTCTCTCTCTTTTTTTAAATACTATATTATATCTGACTGTTGTACAATCCTCACAATATAGAGAGCACAAAAATGAAATTCAGAAATACAATTTGATTCCTTTATCTATGGTGATATATTACTGTCATCATAGACCAAAACAAGTTGATTTAAATTATTAAAACAGGCAAAAGCCAGAGTAGTCAATGGATGACTGTATAGAGAGTTTTGCCTGTTTTAATAACAGTTATAAGCAAGCATAAGAAATGGTGATCATGTGATGTTTATTGATTTAAATTAATAAATTTGGATTCAGTGACCTCTAGTTGTAACTTATAACATCACTTCAATCTTCAACTTTAAAGGATAATTATGAAATAAAGAACAAATATCAATCTTGGTTGATAGACTGTGAAGTAAGATCAAATAATACATAACAATATTTTATTTTTGAAAAAAAAAAAGAGAAAGGAAAAATATATAAAAATATATGTTTAAAATTTTAATACATATCACCCAACTATTACTATTCTTACAAGCACCCAAAGGCTTGTAATAATTTTCCAAATAGTACGAACTTTAAGTGAGAGAAAAAAGTTTTATAATGAAATGATCATATGCTGCATACAAGGAAAGAGAATAGAGTAATTAGCAATCTAAGTCAGTTTTCGTCTAGAAGATATCAACATTAAAATGGAAATGCGAGTTAGAAATTTAAATCATTTGGAATACTTGATGATAGAAATTTTAATAAAGACTTTATAACGACTTTAATTAAATCTTATTGTACACTAGTGATATACCCACGTTTAAAGATAGTACTGTTGCTACATTCGCAGATGATACTGTGATCCTGGCGGTTGCGGGCAACTGTGTGGAATCAACAAAAAAACTACAAATTGCTACTACTGAGATACATCACTGGACCAAGAAATGGTGAATAAAACTTAATAAAAATAAATCTAGGCATGCAGATTTCACCAACAAGAAGGATGAACACAGTCCTGTATACATAGGTCAACAAGTTATTCCTCATGGGAATACAGCCAAATATCTGGGCATGACATTAGATGCTAAACTCCAGTGGAAACAACATGTCAAAAATAAACAAGTAGAGCTAAATATAAAGTATAGGAAGATGTACTGGCTAATGAATCAACATTCAGTGTTGTCAATACACAATAAAATATTGCTCTACAAACAAGTCCTCAAACCAGTATGGACTTATGGTATACAGCTATGAGGCCGTACCTGCCAGAGCAACAAAAACATCATACAGAGATTTCAAAATAAAGTACTATGTGGCATCGTTGGTGCCCCCGGTACATACGAAATGACAATTTACACAAGGACATTGGGATGGAAACAGTAAATCAAATAATTGAAAAAATAGCTCAAAAACATTAAAATAGACTTCACAAGCACGTTAATGCCAAGGCTCGTAAACTTCTAAACAAAGAAGGCATGGTTAGAAGACTGAAAAGAGTCAAGCCTCTTGATCTGGTGAAATCTAGCTAAACATAATAATGCTTAAGTGCACAATAATAAAGTGTATTAGTTGACAAATAAAACTAGTTAATTGTCACTGGATAATTACTAGCATTTAGAACTCTGATCTTACAGTTAGAGATAAATTGCTAATTGGTTACGATCAGATCGCAATAGCCTTTAATAATTAAAAAAAAAAAAAAAGTAAAGAATCGCAAGTCTTTCTCAATCATCATTATTTTCAACCGTTATTAATTAATCTAATGTAGAATAAAGGTCTCTTCAAGTTTAATGCAGTTTTTCCGATCTCTAGCTTCATTTCTCCAAAATCACTCCCGCAATTTTCCTTATTTCATCCATCCATCCATATGTCTTTAGAGTAGAGATGGAAATGTTACATTATTAAAATAAATAAATTTCCAAATATTTTCTAATATATTTTTTTTAAAAATGCAGTATTAAATTATATTTTACAAACTCAATACTTGAATTTTTTTTTTTTTTTAAATGATTGTAGTCAATTTAATATTTTACTTTAAGAATAATTTTTTTAGAAGCTATAAAAAATATTTATATTTTTTTACTTTTTAAAATTACTTCCTGGGTTAAATTATCATGTGACTTGATCACATGTTTATGTGAAAGTTATGGTTGTGTTTAAAGCTGTCGGTTGCTATTGCTTTAAATTATCTCTTATTATAATAGCGATATTTTTTGTGTATTATTCAATAAAATATTTCAAATCTTGGTTTGCAATTAGAAAATTACCTGGACCTATTGCATTACCTTTTATCGGTAATGCATGTCAATTCAACTCTGATCCAATAGGTGAGTTCCTATCCATCCTTTTCGCTTCGGCTTTATTTACTTTCAGTGTTTTTAAATAATTTTATTCAATTTCGCTTTCGCTATTGTTAGCACGTACAATTTATAATAAATATATTGGCTTATGCATATTTTGTTAAAAAAGAAATACTTTAAAATAAATTAAGTCTTATTTTATTGTGTTTAATAAATAAAGAATTACGAATCGTTTTATTTGTAATATTAAATGTAACGCTGAGCTATATGTATTATAATTTTCATATTTGTTGTTTCGTGTCAATCGCCGTAATCACAATTATTACTTCATACGCTCTACTGTAATAGAGTTAATATTAGTATATATTATACTTATTAGAAAGAAAAATGTATGTTTAAAAGTAATTTAAAAAAAAAAAAAAGAATAGGTGTTTGGATGGCATCAAAAATTTAAAAATGTATATCGGTTTGTAGACTTTAGAATAGAGCGCTCAAGCAATTATATGATTATCGTCAATGAAATATTTAATTTCTAATTTTTTTTATTCACACGATTTTTTCTTTTTAGAATTTGCGAAATTTTGATGGAATATAACCCGGCATAATATAATGACAATATTACTTCCTTAGCCAATTGACCCCCCTCCCCCGCAATGTTTACTTAAAAGGATGTAAAAGAACAATAATGCCATAAATATTTCCATTATTATCATCTTTTATTTTTATCTTAACACATTATTTTAGAATTATTATTATTAGACCCTGTCAAGTCGACATCAGTTCTAGGTGATTATATAAATAAATAGTATTTCTCCAGAATGCATCTATTTTGATTCCTGATAAAAAGCGTATTGACTTTTTGATAATGGAATCCATCCAACTTATTAGTAATCATCTTCTTTCAATATGTTTTTGATCACTTCATGATCTAAACGCATTAACATCCTGCTTATTTGTTCTTGAAGTCAGAGATCCAATCTATTTTGATTAAGTATCCGCTTGGTTGTTTTTGTTCATTATACATATTGCCACACACAGCAAGCTAGAGTAATCAATGGATGCCAGAAGGCTTGTGCATTAGATTCTAAGATTTACATGCAGTGTTCTCAGATCCAAGGCTCCTCACTGATGAAGGCCACAAGCCAGAAACTAGTCTGGGGATATTGGATGAGTAGGCACTAGATAGGGATTTTATGCACAAGCCTTCTGGCATCCATTGATTACTCTATCTTACTGTGTGTGGCAATATGTATAGTGAGTTTTGCCCATTTTAACAGTTTTACACAAGCATAAAAAGTGGTGGTCATGTGATGTTTTTGTTCAATTCTCAAAAAGCTTTCCAAAACTATAGTGGATAAACATCAATACTTAATCTTTTTTTTTTTTTCAAAGTCTAACTTACAAATTCATAGAGAGGCATGTGAAACACATAGCTTGAATGATTCTAGCATTCATTTTTAAAGATAGATGCTACATCTAAAAATATTTTCTAGTATTTCATTTCAACTTTGTCCTGCATTAATCTGCAATGATTCTTTGTTGCTGATAAATGATATAAGGATGTAAAAAGTTCTAATTACATTTATATCTTAATTATCAATTTTGAAGTCATATAAACTTTTTTTAAAACATAGTTTTTGCTTTTTTTAAATATATATATATTTCACCATAATTATATCTTAATAATTATATGTTGGACTATCTACATAATCTAATATTGAATGTTAAATGTTTTGAAAAAAAAATCAAAGTTTATCTCGACATTTCATATATATTTAACTATTAGTAATAGCACACAGGTTAGTATTTAACACAATGTTTTGAATGGTATTATTCTTTCTTCTTCACATGTTGGCCTAATCAGTGACAGTGCTAACATTGGAATCCAACCTGGATCTTTAGATTTATGAATATTGTATTTACAGTAATACTCTAACCAACTAGGCTATTTTCCCAAAGGCAAGAATCAATAGAAATTTTATATACGGTACTTACCTATGAAGATCTTACTGATTTCTCCATTTTTTTTCTAAGAGCAAGGTTAATTAGTGTCTTCCAAACATTATATATTATCACATTAAATTGACTGATGGGTTTATTTACCATTGTCATATGAGAACCATCTTTAAATTTTCTTCTATGTACTTTTCTTCCCTGTCCAATATTTTTGTCTTTTCCTCTTGATACATGTGTGGTTTGATATTTTAGCTATACCTATTTATTCTTTTCTAACCATCAATTTGTGCTCTTTTAACTGGTTTTCAATAAAGTGACTAGTTTAACCAATATATATATACTTCTGTATTAACATGGTATTTCATAAATACAGTTTTTGCATTTCAGTATTTTAAGTTTAGATTTTATAGATATTAGGATTGCTCATGTAGCTTTGGAAGGTTATTCTGATATCATTTACTGCAGATTTCTTTTAGTGTGTCTGCTATTTTTTATGTTTCTATTTGTCGTGTACTTAAGATTTTATTAACAACAGCTGATGGATAACCTTTATTCATGAAAGTTTGTTTATGTAGATGTTTTTTTTCTCCAAATCACCACTTTCTGAATTTATTTTGCTCACTTCTATAGTAATAAAATACCACTATGTTTTGTATTTCTGTGGCAATTGGATGTGTATACTAATTAGTTACCCATGAGTGTGGGTTTTCTGCAAACTGTAATTATGATTTTGCTATGAGGAGTCTTGTCACAAGAATATCTAAGAATATCAATTTTTGATCTTATTTGAGATTCTATTATGAATTTAACTAAATGACATATGTAATTGATGTGTGTCCAGAATGTTTATAATAGTTTTTCATTATTTGACTATATAACAGATATATCACCGAGATAGCACAGTCAGACTTTAGGATGTTATATAATAGTATTTATGTTATGATTTCAAGTTCCTTAATTCTGATAGAAAAATTCCATGATGTATTGAAGGTATGTTGTTGTTATAAATAATCTTAATAGTTCCTTTATACTTGTAAGATATTATCATCATTTAATCTTTTTTTCACAATAGACCAGGGGTTAGAAAACTGGCTTGCAAGCCATATTCAGTTCTTTGATCCCAATCTCACAACTTCTTTTATTATGATAAACATAAATACATTTTTTTATTTACTCTTGTAATGTATAAACAAATATTTTGATGACTCTAGGATAGAAATTTTGCTGAAATATGATATTAATTTACTTTTTTCTGAATCAGTGAAATACCTGTGATGTTTCTGACTAATGCTAGCTGGTGTAAAAAAATTTTGACACTTTTTTTTGTATTGACATGTTGTGAGGAGCATGATTAATTTATCTAGGTTGAGAAATTTCAATAACTTTCCTCTCATCATAAGATATATTTGATTTCAGATTTTGGTGTCTATTCAATGTTCTTTCTATTCTCCAGCATAATTCTGCTACTTCTTCTAGAGGCAATTTTTGAATGATTTCCCCAACAGAGCCATCATATCTAATAAAGGAATATTAGATGGTTTGATAACTAAGTTTAGTTTTTTTTTTTTTTCAAAACAGAAATTTCTGCACCTGTTATATATTTAGAACTAAGATTTTTAACTGATGGAGATAGAAGATTGCTTAGCATAGTATTACTTTTGATATACTAATATAGGTTTACAAGTTTTTTCTTTTGATGTTCTTTTATTTTTCTATGCAATTTAGAATATAATTTTCTTGCTGCTTTAAAAACTGTTATGAAATCTTCATTAGTAAGTTATTGAGATTTTTATAATGTCTGGGAGCCATTTTTTAACACTGCTCTCAGAAAAAAGTGGAGAATTCAGGAGATAAGTTAATAAAATTTCTACTCATTATTGCCTTTGGCAGAATAGTCTAGTTGACATCTGAAAAAGAAAGGAGAATACTTAAAATGTATTATATACTAACCCATGTGTATTACTAACACTTGAATGTATTTGAAAAGTTTAAATAAAATTTGAATTTTTTAAAGATATTTAACATTTACTATTAGATGATAGAAATAATATGACTTATAATTACAACTAAAATGCTACCATCCCAAATCTAGTAATTTTATCTCCTTGCTCTGTTTTTAAATTTTAATAATGAGAGTACTGAGTTTTTCTATATATTCAACTATAAGTATAATGTCATCAGCATCTATCAATTCTAAATCTTAATAAATCTTCATTCAATTTGGTTTTTGTTAGTCTATAATTGGTATACATATTAAATAGATAAAGTTACAATATATAATCTCATCTAACTTCTTTGCTATCACGAAAGTAGTCTGTTTTATAAACTAGTCTGATTTGCAATAGTCTATTTTAATTGTAACTTTTCTTTCTATGTAGATTTTTAATAAGAACAATAAAATACTTCATAATACATCTTGATCAACTTAATGAAAAATATTGTAATCAATAAAATAAAATTCGATAATTTTCTATTCTATCATGTCAGTTGCTTGATGGCACTATTTATATGCAAAAGCACATAAATATGCCATTTATGCGGCCGCCACCTATCTAGACCTATATATCTATACCAATAAAGCACAGAAAAAGGTCATTTAATATGTGGCAGCCGGTGGCCACAGATGATGGCATTCATTTCTATGCTATAAAGCACAGAAAAGATGCCATTTAGTGACGGCTGGCCTGTTTCAGGGTTACGCACTTTATCCCAATGTTCACTACAGTATCATATGAGGATGTCTGGACTTCAGCCTGCCACAACTCTTCAAATATGCATGTCAAAGGAATTAGCTTAAAAGTCATTTGTCATAGTATTACCTCCTAACAATTGTCCATCCTCCGCCACACTTCCCTTCTCAACATGGAACCTTCAAATCAATTCGGAAAAGGTAGGTTCAAGCAAGATTTTGACAAGCTCACACGAATAGTCACGTTTTCATGAGAACACATCTGCGACAATTAAAATGACTGACAAGTGGAACTAGTTTACATACCTGTAAATTTTTTCAATGTAAAGCTCTAATATGTACTGCATGAATTTTTTAAAATAATTTTATCTGGATGTGGCATAAGAGATATGGTAAAATAATTTTTTTACTCCACCAGATGTCTTTTTTTTGGTATTTGAATTTTTTCAATCTGTAAGTCATTGAGTAGTTGTCTAAAATATTGGCATAGTTTGATCAGTATTTTTTAGGTTTTCTGCAAAATATTTCCTGGTGTCATCAATTTCAGTAATCTTATTCTTTGGAAATGATCTCAGTGTTTCCATTGAAGATTCAGTTTGTGTATTTGTTATAATGATTTTTTTGCACATTTTTTCCATTTATGTTTGATGTTTGTTACTTTGCCCTGGAGGGTATAATGCAGTGAAAGTGTCACATGTTAGATCACAAAATTCTTGAATTGATTCCAGT
Source organism: Epiperipatus broadwayi (assembly GCA_028023455.1). Taxonomy (NCBI): domain Eukaryota; kingdom Metazoa; phylum Onychophora; class Udeonychophora; order Euonychophora; family Peripatidae; genus Epiperipatus; species Epiperipatus broadwayi. Next base: position 1,455,373 of record JAQFVV010012429.1, on the reverse strand, counting down.
TATTGTCATTCTCTAAGCAATCAATTTATTTGTGTTTTTATTTTGATCTGTTTATTGATATTTTTCAACAAATCTACTTAAAGTTAAAATTTTCTTTTCATCTTGCAAATCATTTGAAAGATAATTTATGGAAGCTTATTTTCATTTTGAATGTTTGTGCAAATATTAATATTGCTCATTGTCTTTTTGGTATGTTCTTTGGGATTTTTTATCAGTTTCTTTAAAACCTCTTTATAATTTTTTATTTAGCCTTTTGTTTTTTTCTTTGCAATTATTACTGACAACTATTGTGAATTCTCTGGTTTTTTTTTATTTCATTCAAAACTTTATCACATATATTTTTAAGTGTTTAAAAAAAAATTTTTTTTTTCAAGTGTCATAGCATCTGCCGGGACCCAGGCAACTGCTTGTAAGGCAGTCACGCTGACCTCTCGACCACCAATGAAAGACAATTGTTTTAAAAATTTATGCATTTTTTTTTTAAATAAAAAATCCTTAAGTCTTTAGATGTCAATGCTGAACAATGTGGCCCAGCTTCTGAGAATCCTAGATAAAATGAAATCATTAGTAGTTGCACACCCATGCAAATAATTTGAGTACCAGAATGGTCTTAAGCCAATAGACATCACATGATCATTTTACTGACGAAGGCCACAAACCAGAAACTAGTCTGGTAATATTGGATGAGTAGGCACTAGATGGGGATTTTATGCACAAGCCTTCTGGCATCCATTGATTACTCTGGTACTGAGTGGCAATATGTATAGCGAGTTTTGCCTGTTTTAATACCAGAATGGTTGTCTGAGCACAACCTATTCCATTTCAAATGGATCCAAATGTTGATATGTTTACAACTGCAGTAATTTTATGAATCTTTTAAGATAAATTTAAAATATCCATTCTATCACACATTTTAATAACATATGTATAAAGTTTTTTGAAAAAGATAAATGATCCATAAGATGTATATTTTGTGCTAAATTAGCACTCATTAGTTGGCCCAAGCTTCCAGTCTTTTTATATTTTAAAAGATATTACATATGGAAAAAGAAAAATGAAGATTTAGTTATTCTGTTTATATAAATTAACTCCCCCCCCACCCCCAAATATATTAATCTTTAACTGGGATTTAAAGTTTATTTTAAGTCTAGAGATATAGTTTAATAAGTGATTAATATTTATTTGAAATGTGATAAAGTTATGAGTGCAAAAAATTTGACATTGAATCAAATTGTAATAATTTACTAATTTCCCACTATAGTTCTTATTACTGTAACTTGTATAAAACTATCTTGAAACATTTATAAAATCAGCACACATACCTACATATCATTTATTATTGGTATATATTTAATATATTTTAAAAATATAATATAAGAAAATCTCACTTGTTATATAATATAAGAAAATCTCACTTGTTATAGTATAATATTATTCTAAATTGTGAATTATTGCAATATTTGAACAACTAACCCATGACTTTCTAAATCTCTTTGTAAAATATGGCAGTATATCTATATTTGCACATATATTCTGGTTATAAGTTGTTATTAAACTTCCAGTACAGACATCAAAAATTATATATATAGAATATACATTTTAAATATTTTTATGGATTTATTATAAGCAGAAGAAATTGAGGGATTATATTCACATAAACAACAGAGATGACTTTACCTTCAATGTTGCTAGGATACCATCATTTAATAATTGTCAGTCCCGAGGCTAATCAAGTTTCTTCTAGTAATAATGACCTTTAATAGTTCGCCTTGAGTTTAATTAAAAGCAAAAAGTTATTCCCTTTTACTTATAATTTAAGTTGTTATAAGGATTTAAACCCAGAACAACTATTTTTATAGGGATGAGGATTCAGAAGACTCATGACTTCTGATAGGGTGCAAATAATAATTCCTCTTTCTCAAAGAGTTATACAGTGAAGCCCTGAATTACATTGTACTAAAGTACATGACTTTAATTGTATGATATCCAAAAAAAAAATGTTAATAAGCAAACAAATATCATTAAACATGAGATGGTGATCATGTGATGTTTGGTGTTTTAAATATCATTAAAGCTTATAAATTTAATACATTTTATGGTGATGAACAACAACAAAATCATATTAAAAAAAGTTAAAATTTGTAAATATATTTTACAATACATCCCAAAATACTGTACACAATCATATTTATTAATAATATTTCTTTAGGTAATGTTAAAAGCAATTTCCTCCTTCCTTCTTTCTTTATGTATTCATTTCTATATTTACATATGATATCATTTCTAACTTTCTTATACACTTAACAATACTATTTTTTACACCAAAACCTTACTCTTACAGTTTTGACTTTCTTGTAGTCATCATCAGAGCTACAATATCCAAATATATAATCGTACAATTAGTACATTATATTTATATGCATAATCAATAACATACATCTTAGCTATCATTTTCCATTTTATTATTCTACTCTTAACTAATTTTATTTTCTGATTTATAGTATTTTATTATTAAATTATTCTAAAACAATTTCATTATAATTTTAAAACTTTAATCTTTAAACTTTACTATTTAATCTATCATTTTATTATTATCTTTTTAATTATATTTTCTTAATTACTAAAAAATGCTATAAATAAGAAAATAAAATTAGTTAAGAATAGAATAAGAAAATGGAAAATGATTATTTATATTGGTCAGGATAAGATGTATGTTATTGATTATGTATATATATTAATGTATTAATTGTATGATTATATATTTGGATATTGTAGCTCTGATGATGACTACAGGACAGTCAAGTCTGTAAGAGTAAAGTTTTGGTATAAAAATAGTATTGTTAAGTATATAAGAAAGGTGGAAATGGTATCATAGTAATAAAAATTGGATATTTTGCTATTATTTTATTTTGAAATATGAATTTTTTTATATAGTACAGGTTTTTTCATACCTGCACTTCTATATGTAATATATAGGGGGTTTGAACTCAGACTTTCACATGGCCCTCAACCATCCATGCTATCTCCTACCACTGATACACTTGATCACACACATGTTGAAAATATAAATAATCCCAATATACATATTTTGTGCTAAACCAGCACTCATCAGTTGATCAAGATTATCATCTCCACACATGTACAATCAAAGCTCATCTTATATTACTTTGTTTAAAAAATAAAAATATGGAATAGTTTTTGTCTTATTGTTTTAGTGAATGAATTTATTATCAATAATGATATTATTTTAAATTTTTGTTTACCGTATAATCTTAATTTATATATGCATACTATATATAAAAAAGCATCTGTGTTATATATAAAAAGGCATCTGTGTTATATATATGTGCATGTTAAAAAGTGCACATTTGAAATTTAATAAACAATATGTATTCTAGTCTAATCTAAAGTTTATCAACAAACCATGAGTTATTACATGCTATATACTGTATCTCTAGTGGACAGCTCACATTACATATTTTTTCATTTAAAAATAAATGATCAGATTTATTAAAAAAATTATAATTAAGGAATGGTTTTAAAACACAGTTTAAAAATATATAAAAAAGATATTTTATATTTTGATTTTAAAATATAAAACTATTTGTTAAAAAGCAAATGGGAGGAAAATCTAAAATAGAATTAGAAAATAGATTAAAAACCTTTTCTCTCTTTCTTTTTAAAGAAAACTTTTATAAAGTAAAAAGTAAATATGGAAAGTCAGACTAAAAATTAGTCTGTAAAAATAAATGCTAGTAAAACTTTCAAAATATAAATACTTTAAAGATTACTGGGCTGATAAAAGAAAATTATAACTCACAGTTGAAATAATTTAAAAAAACCCATACATTATCCTATCAAGAAAGTTAGATTAATCTCGAAATGAGATTACATAACTGAAAAATGTAAAATTAATTTAAAAAAATAGATTAATGTATGATAAATTAAAACAATGGAAGAGAAAAAGTATATAAAGAGTGACTTGGCTATTGTTCCTTAGTCAGGGCTGCAATCTGCTAGATCATTCATAAGTGAGATTCATGTTATTGCTATACAGTCAGATTGCTATCAGTATGGATAAAATTCAAAATGCAAAGTCAGTTTGGAAAACTTTAAGTGCAGTAGCAGACTAGTTATGTTGTGGACCACTTTAGTGCAGATGCTGCCAAAATAACAACATGCCTTAGTAAAACTCCAGTTCTCTGTCAAACCAATTGTGCTTTCCTAAACCTATGTCTGAAATGAATGCCTAGATAGTGAATCAATGCTGCCATTAATTTCTCTCTCCTATTGTCAATACAAAAAAATGGAAAACAAGCCCCGGAACCATTGATGGGGACCAAAAAGCCAAGCGGTTGGAAACTAACATATAAAAACTAGGTAAAGATACTTTTAAACATATTCTGATCACAGTTTAAACTCATTGTTTTAAATGAACTTTAATTAATGAACTATTATAACTACAGCCTAAAGTCATTTATATTTTTCGTTTGTCTAATTTATTATTGTTATAGTGTGTTAAATATATGTGTGCATAAATTAATATTAATGTTTGCTTTAATTGTTATTTTGTCTATTTTTCTCTCTCTCTCTTGTCATTGCATCACTAGTAAATTAGTGGTTATTTTATGTGTTAAATAAATGTGCTTGATCCTTAGACAGAGTGTGAGCTGGTCATGGGATGTGTCAAGCCCTGGATTGTGTGCCTGTCATCTGAAGCATGCAGACTATATAATCTATGGTTAGCTGGCACCTAGGTTGATGCTCAAAACAAATAAAATGCTTTGAATGGCAGAGGTTTGAATCTAGTAGTTGAGGTGGGCCACGATCTGGAAATGTAATTGTGTTATGCTTTGCATAGCTCAATCTGCCCATGGGTATCATTGATGGCTATGCTATCAATGGTATTCTCCCCTCTGCTTGATGGGTCAGTCCAGTCATGTAATATTAAGGCCAGAAAGAGTAAAGCTCTTTTATCTGGACTCAGTTCATTACATCTGTATATAAGAGGAATTTGTTTTTCTTAGAAAGTTGTATATGTTAAATATTTTCATGGATTTATTATAATGTAACAAAGGAAATGATTATGTCTACGTAAATAGAATTTTACTTTTGATGTTGCTAGGAAACCATCAACTACTAATTGACAGCAACTTGATTGAATAATCCTATACTAATGTCTTAATCAAAGTAGAAATGATTACTGACAGATATTTTGGTGCTGATATAGTACATGCTTGGCAGCCATTCAATATTTTTTATTTATTTTTCTTAAAAGAAAAAATTCATTTGTTTAGATCATATATTGTTCTGAGCTTGGAAATTAATAGGGCAGCTAGAATGTCTACAGGACAGGAACTTATTATTTTATCTACACATCATTGGGAATTATTTTTTAAAAAAAATGTTTCTGCTGCCAGTCTTTTTGTGCATTATATTAATGAACAGATAACATATGTACACATATACATTGAGATAGGTGCTACATACATGATTGTTTGGAAAAATGAACAAAATTTATTGTAGTGATAGGGTGAATGAGGGTAATGTTTCTATTAATAAAGTTGTTAATCTTTCTGATATTAAGTTAAATGATAGAGAATTAGAGATTCTTGGTAAAGTGTTTTGTAAAATGGCAGACATTTTGTGCACTCCAGAAAAAACTAGAATTTATTCGTAAGGCTTTTTAGATCGCGCTCTGATAGCTGAGGAATTTAATTAGTGCATTGATGTAATGGCGATCGACAATTCCTAGAAATATTTGCTAATTACAAATGTTTCTAGATAAGAGACGTTATCTTATTGGTCAATGCATTGATTGATCATTGCAGTTATCAGAGAGCGATAAGAAGACTGGGTAACATCTAGCAGTGTAACATAGAGAGCAGTCATGCAGTAGTTTAGTAGCAGTATTGGAGTAGACGTCAGTTTAACACCAGCAGAGATATCTCGCGTTAGTGCTTGCGGTTAATGACCAACGCCCAGTGGAAATGTTCATGGGTGTAGCTGAAAGAGACTGCAGCAGAGAAGAGCATTAGTTGCAGAGAAGAGCATTAGTTGCCAAGAAGAGCATTAGTTGCAGAGAAGAGCATTAGTTGCAGAGTAGGGCATTAGTTGCAGAGTAGAAGCATTCGTTGCAGAGCAGAGCATTAGTTGCAGAGTAGAAGCATTCATTGCATAGCAAGGCATTCATTGCAAAATAGACCATTCATTGGAGAGAACTCGTTGGAAAAGAACAGTGTGGGAATTGCGATTACGTTAAGTAGAGAGAGAGTTGTTGCAGACTGTTCGCTATTCTGATTACTTAATAACATCGTGTCCTAATGTATATAGACGTGCATATGGATACTTCAATGGCGCAGTCGCATTGGGAACCTGTAAATAGCAAATAAGTTTTGAATTACATGTTTAGCCGTTTACGTGAGGAAACATCAAGGAATTGCAACAAGGGTTTTTCTGGAGTGGAGGGAGGTGTGTAGTGTTTTATACAATGGCAGACATTTTGTGCACTCCAGAAAAAACTAGAATTTATTCGTAAGGCTGTTTTTAGATCGCGCTCTGTTAGCTGAGGAATTTAATTAGTGCAATGACGTAATGGCGATCGACAATTCCTAGAAATATTTGCTAATTACAAATGTTTCTAGATAAGAGACATTACCTTATTGGTCAATGCATTGATTGATCGTTGCAGCTATCAGAGAGCGATAAGAAGACTGGGTAACATCTAGCAGTGTAACATAGAGAGCAGTAGAGAGCAGTCACGCAGTAGTTGAGTAGCAGTATTGGGGTAGATGTCGGTTTAACACCAGCAGAGATATCTCGCGTTAGTGCTTGCGGTTAATGACCAGCTCCCAGTGGAAATGCAGTTCACGGGTGTAGCTGAAAGAGACCCAGCAGAGAAGAGCATTAGTTGGAGAGAAGAGCATTAGTTGCCGAGAAGAGCATTAGTTGTAGAGAAGAGCATTAGTTGCAGAGTAGGGCATTAGTTGCAGAGTAGAAGCATTTGTTGCAGAGCAGAGCATTAGTTGCAGAGTAGAAGCATTTGTTGCAGAGCAAGGCATTCGTTGCAAAATAGACCATTCGTTGGAGAGAACTCATTGGAAAAGAACAGCGTGGGAATTGCGATTATGTAAAGTAGAGAGAGAGTTGTTGCAGACTGTTCGCTATTCTGATTACTTAATAACATTGTGTTCTAATGTATATAGACGTGCATATGGATACTTCAGCCCTAATTTTGTTTCATTTCATTCAAAATATATAGTTTTTGATACAATTTTATCTATTGAATCTAATAATTTGAGTGATGAGCAGAAAGTTGGCATTCAATTGGTTTTAAATAAAGATTTAAAAAGAAAAGAAAAATTCATTGTTAATCCTGCTGAGGTTAGACATCTTAAGGATAGGTTAATTGCTAATGATGTGATCATTTCTTGTGAAGACAAAGATGGGCGGTTTGTCATTCAGGGAGAAAATGGATAGAGAATTAAACAATGGTAAATATATGTTTTTAGATAAAGATCTAGGTAATGTGATTAAAAGAAAATTGAAAGATATTATGAAGAAAATGGTAAATTGAAAATTTTTTAATAGAATAGATTATTTAAAATGCTAACCAAATGATTTCATATCAGCTAAGATGTTTGTGAATATTAAGACTCATAAAGATGGTTTTCCTTTAAGATTTATTTTTGATTTTGCAGGTAGTGTTGTAGAGGGTATTTCTAGATTCTTGAATAATTTTTTAAAACAATTTGTTGATTTTGGTCACTACATATTAAAAATAATTGTTTATATTTAAAGTTATTTGTTAGATATGTGAATGATTGTTTGTAGTTGAGAATAATAAATTGAAGAAATTTGTAAATGAGTTTAATTGTTTTGATCCTTCTATAAGATATGTGTTAGAAGGAGGGGGATTAGATTTTGTTAAGTTAAATTTTTAGATCTTCTGGTGATTAGAAATGAAAAGACTAATTGCAGTAATTTTATTAAAAGTAAAGAATTAAGGTCTATAATTAAACCTGATAGCTATCAGTCTGTAACTCATAAAGTAGCTGCTTTAAGAAATTATTGTTATAGGAATAAAAAATTAATAATTCTAGTGGGGTAACTTTGTTTCAGAAAGGTCAATTCTGATAAATTTGTTAAAAGTATTTTATTTAACAGTAATAAGGATGTAAAGGATAAAGAAAAATATGATTTTATTTCCTTGCCATTTAAATTATCTTCTTATAAAATTGTATGTAAGAATAGCAATTTGTTTGGAAATAAGAAAATCGCTTGGAAAAGGGGTATTACTTTGAATAATTTATTAAATAATACAAAGGACATTTTTGATAGAAGGACTATTCCTGATGTAGTATATTTTATACCTTGTTTTTGTAACAAGGTTTACATAGATCAGAGTAGTTTGAGCTTAAATGAAAGAATAAAGATACATAAAAGTAGGGTTAGAAATAAATATCTTAGTTCTGAAAAAGATACAGGCCACATTATTAATTTTGATGAAGCTAAGGTTATCTTCTTTGAGAGAAATGAAATCAAAAGAAGAATTAAAGAATCTTTATTATTGAAAATTTATTATTCTGAAGCAATTAACTTATTTAAGAGTTCTTTTAATATTAAGGTGGATGGGAAGTACATGGATTTGTGGGTAATGTCTAATATATATATATATATATATATATAGTACCATATATATATATATATATATATATGGTGTAGTTTTTGTAGTTCTTTACACTTGAGAAGTCTGCTTGTAGCAGTAAAACCTTTGGTTGTGTTTTTTAAATTTTTTTCTTGATGGTTGAATTTTGGATTTGGGGTAATTTTAATATTGAAAGATCATGGGGGGAGAGGAAATTGATAACTGTATGGAGGTTAATGGAACGGAAATTATTATTTATTTTATATTAAGTTGTTTTCTTTGGAAAAATATTAATTTCATATTTTAGATTTATTATATCACTATCAGATTACAACTATTGTTCATTTATTTATTCTTTACTTAAACTATTTAGATTTTTGTTTCTTTAAGACATTATTTTATATTTATTGAGAAGTTCACAATACCTTTGACCCAGTGATCACACATTCAAGCAGAAGGGTAGAATATTATGATAGATTAACTATCAATGACTCCTATGACCATATCAAGGCTACACAAATGCACACTACTGACCATTTTTCCTGATCATATCACCCCTCCATAACTGCTGGGCCAACACCAATCATCCAAGACAATTTATTTGATTTGGGATGAATCTCAGATGCCATCCAGTCATATAAACTTTATATAGCCAATATGCCTGGATGAAAGGCAAATGAGCTCAGTACTTGAAGATTTATCTGGACTAGCTCCAACATTTTGGACAGGAGACCCAGCACATTAATAAGTACATGTTAATAATCATTTAATCATGGTTAATGCAGTTAAAGGAGAGAAAATAGACCAAGTAATATTTAATAAACACTTTTAATTCCACACACCAATAGATTAAATATTTCAGTAATGCATATATATATATATATATATATATATATATATATATATATACATACAATTTAATAAAATAAATATACAATAATTATTAAATATTAAGTATCATTTTATAATATAAATTGCCCTTTCTTATAACAGTTCATTTTCTCTTAATAATGTCTAAACTTTTAATTCTTGGTCCTTTCTGTTTCTGATGATCCTCATATCTGGACATTCAGTCATCAGTAATAAGTGTCTTTGTTTTCTTCCATTCTTCTAAGTGACAATAGGAGAGAGTATGTGGCAGAGTCATACTATGGTCAAGGCATTGATAACAGGAGACTGATGGTACTGGGATATGAAGCCCAGGTGAATACTTGTGAAGTTCTTTAGCAATGCATGTTGTTGCTTTTATGGCCTTTACTTTTATTTTTTATGCAATTAGTGTAACAGTCAGGTTTGTACATTTGTCAACAGACAGAGTCCAAGCCAGAGAACCAAAAGCTGACCAAGTTGGGATAGTAATACCATATATCTGATCATACCTCAACTCTCTCACTCATTCTTCCAAGTCAACCTATCACGAATGACATGCCTGAGGTTACACTCGATATCTCTTTAATCATGTTCCAGCAATAGCAAAGCAGTAAAACATGAGACATCCCCCTATTACATATTCTATTATATAACTTAACTAGTGATTCATAAGATAATGAGCAAGCAATGAGACTGAGACAAATTTATATTTCATAAATTTAATATAATATTTAATAAATACTAAAGCATAGTAAATTTTGTATAGCTAACTCACACGCAGGTGAGTGAATACTCAGGTTTATGAAGAATATATGACAGTCATTTATATAGTGTGCTCACACACAGGTGAATGACTCAGGGTTACAAAGCTAATTATAGGGTTCACACGCAGGTGAGTATCTCAGGGTTATAAAATAATATAACAAACAATGAGTGGGTTATAAAATAATATCACAAAGCAATGAGTGGATTCTCAGGGTTATAAAATACTATCACAAAGCATATGACTTTAATAAGCTTATGTCATCTTTCATGTCCTAATTCATGGTATGTTTTATATACTGGAAATCAGTTATAGCTAAAGTGATCGATTTATTGATAGATGATAGAGATTATATTATTACTAAGTTTAAAATTATATTATAAATATATTTAAAATCATATTATAGAGACATTTGCATGATATATAATTGTTATATAGATAAATGCATTAACTCAGATTCTAGATCAGATCAAAGCCGAAGTTACTTTCTAGGGAAACTGAACTGTGACAGTTGAACATCAGATTCTAGTGCATTAGAAACTATAGTATCAGATAAGTGCACCTTGAATGTATTCTTAATTGAGTTTTATTACCTAGTAAACAGTTCCCCTAACCGATCTGCTTGCTATAATAGAAGAGGCCTTTTTATTAAGGGAACAGAAGAGTGACTTATGAGCTCTTTGGAAACACTTTGGTTCCATTAAATATGAATAACTCACATTTGCCTAAACTTTCAAGGCATGACTGGACGTGGGAACAATCTTGAGGTAGGACATTATAGATGTAGCAAGAAGATATGCATATTTTTGCTAATTAGCAATACATTTGCAATGCTAAATTAATATTTTATAAATTAATTACGCCAAAATCTTAGCTTCTTCAGTGCTACTACCACCGGTCAGTTCATAAATGAGATTATTAAATTATATGATAAAGGCGATAATGAGAATCTGATTTAAGATTTTCTGCATAGCTGCTTATCCTCTAATTAAATGAAGTTATAGCAAACTTAAGATTTTTTAGAACTGGGAACATTAATTATATGTAGTATAATCTACATCTAATATCAAACTGATTTTTAAATAATCTAAAATATGAGTTATAAATTAGCTCATGCAAAATATTGATTTTTAAATAAATTACTCATCTTAAATGACTCATCAAAGTAGACCTTACTAATAATGCAAAATGTGTTTTAAATAACGTACACAAACCTACATTTTAAATAGCTTGCGTAAAATATACTTTTTAAATAACTGGCAAAATACATATTTTAAATCACTTACGCAAATATAATTCTTAAATAGCCTGGGCAAAATCTGCATTTTAAATAACATACACAAAAGATACATTTTAAATAACCTTAGCAAAACATTTTCATTTTAAATAACTTGTTAGGGCATTATAAATACCGATTCACTCTAGTGTAAATAATAGTTTTGTTTCAGAAGGGAGTTTTGACTATATTCTTTATATCGCCATAATCTGATATAATAAAAGTGATTACTTGCCCCACCTTTTCCTGATCATTTATTAAAAACACAAAACTCCATTCCGATGGACATAGCATAAATTAATAAACATGAACTTAAAACTAAAGATAGATGGCATAAGAATAAATTGCATAAAATGAACAATAAATTTATAATTTAGAAATGAAACTTTGTTTGAATGTTTTTATAGAAACTAGATGTTTAGGATTATTTAAAATTATTAATGATCAAGCAAGAATTTTGAGAGTGCTCTAAGATTTAAATAAATTTAAGATAAACATTTTAGTTGAACATTTAGAAAATATAATTAATTATGGGATTTATTAGTTAGCTAGCTTTCATTTAGAATAAATTTAATTATGAAATTAAATATTTGGCAGAATGATTTACCGGAAAAGTCTTTAAGGCATTGTTTAATGTGCGTCTCTCTATCCAGTCAGGCTGGGCTTCTCTGGGTTTTAGTCTGGATGTAGCTTTGCAAATTTATTTCTGTGGCAGCTTTCCCCATTACTCTGGTGAGGAACCCTCTGGTCTCTCAGGTACATCTTCTTTCTTACTGTGCTGGGCATGGTTGAGGTTTTCTCTTATCAGTAGCTGCTCGTGGAAGACCAAATGGCTGTCTCTTTATCTCTAGCCCATGGTCATCTTTGCAGCAGCTTGGATGGTGGTTTTCTAAGATTCAGCTTTCTAAAATGGCAGGAACAGTTTTCTTATTTAACTTTCAGCTCTGGTCTTCAGAAATAATTTTGGCAGCAATAACACAATTTTCACAGCAACAGCAACAGGAAAAATTAAGATGGATGATGGATGGATGGAAGAGGATATTGATGGCCATTTAGGCCCTTTTTATACTATATTTTTGACAGTACTTCCCTCCTACTTTTAGTTATGCCACATCACCTGATGACTGGTTCGAACTAGCCTTTAACCAAATATCCAGTTAGTAAAATATTTAGTATAGCTATATCTGTACTTGGAAAGGCTCTATTATTTTAATTGATGTCATAGTTAAAATATATATTTTCCCAAGAGAGTGGTCACAACACTTAGTATAGATTTATGCCTGACTGAATATTATAATTGATCTTAGTTATAATTTTTAAATAGGTCAAATTTTAACCAAAGATTTATTTTTAGAAATGCTCAAACTGATAAACAACTTTCTGCTTGAGTAATTTTAGACAAACAAAAGAACTGAAAATTATCTAACTTGAAAATTATTTAAAATGAATACTGACTTAAATAAATAATTATTTAGAATGAATATTGAAAAATAAGTACTATTATAAATTTAAACTTATTATGCTGCTATATAGATAAATTTTAATTACACAGTTATGTTTATTTCAGTTTTAACAAAACTAAATGAATATGCTCATATATAAATATTTAAGACTGTATTTTTATAGTTATAATTAATAGGATGATTATATACGCACATACCCTGCTATATTATAAGCGTACTCAAAGTTTTAAAATGAATAAATACACGCCATCTGAGTGCAATGAAATATATTATTATCGAAGATAATAGGTGAAACAGATGTAACTGTTTAATTAGAAATAACTGATATAACTGCAGTTATTGATTTTTTCTGATAATCTTGTTGAATGTACCATGCACAAAATTTTAATAATAGTCATCCATAACAATAGACAAGCCACTGTTTTTATACCTACCTCTCCTATTATCCACTTTTATCAAAATTTTGCTTTTTAGTTTTTTAATTAAAATTGATTTATGTTATATTTTCTTAGATTAATCTACTATCTTATCGGCCAGAAATCTTTCCAAAATTTAATTGCATTTCTGCCAATGAGATAATTTACAAAAATTACCTTAACTATTTTTTTTATGATTTATTGAAAATTTTAGTTTTGTTTTCATTCATTTACATTTTAATATTTATTTTTTCTTTTACAACATTTATTATAAAAAGAAGCAAATGGGTTCTGAATCTTTATTTAAACCAGATTCTCTTTTCCCTCCCTAATTATTTACTAAAGACACACACCAAAAAAAAAACAAAAAAAACAAATCTACTTAAAAGATTTAATGCAATATTTTAATTAATTTTTAAAATTTATTTCTTGTTATTTTTCTTTTTTTTTTTGTTTCTTAAATTATGAAAGTATATGTAATGCATAAGTATGGGTGTTTTATAACATATATTTGTGAGCATTACAATATATCATGTGTGTCTTTTAAAACTAAACAAGAAAAGTAAAAAGGAAAAAAAAAATTATGAGTATTTATTTTGTTTAGTTAAAGAAATGACCGTGTTTTAAATAAAAAATATTTTGAGAATCTTAATAGTCAATGTAATCATCTTAAATTTAATTTAAAAATATCTTATATAAAAATACATGTTTTATATGTTGTCTTATTGGTGAATGAATGTTTGTCTGATGTAACATGTCAAATTCACAAACACTATATTTATGCAAAGGAAGTAATTTCACCATTAAATAAAAAATGCTGAGATAAAAATCAGTATGAATGCTTTTAACTACAGAGATATAGTATATATTTCATGAAGGTTCCCATCGAGTTGCAGAAACTGACAAATGCTGATTCATAATTGACATTAAGATGCTCCATGATTTCATGGTCTGTCAATCACCTAATATAGTTATCAAACCTTAACAAACTTTTATATATTAGCAATGTTTAATAAAAAAACATATTTACATTAAATCTTTAAAAAATTGTTAAAGCAACCAATTAAAAAAATAACATGGGCCTTTAAAAAGGCTGTGTGCATCTGATTTGAATAGTAAAATCCTTTAATAATCTAAATAAAATAAATAATGCATGTAAAGCTTAAGTGCCAGAATTGGAATCAATTGGAGGTATTCTGATTTATTTATTTTAGCTAGTTACATAATTAGGACACTTAAAAATATTTATTTTTATTTAAAACATAGCTATTTCTTTACTTAAACAAAATAAATACTTTTGATTTAGTTTTTGTCTTCTTTAAATTTTTGATTTCTTTTTAAAAGTCATACACACATGATATATAAATATAAATAATATTAATTCAAAAGAGATTTATTTCTCACAGCAATCTTAAAGAAACAAAGACAAATTTTACAAATTTTTTAAGATTGTATCAACATAATAAAAATAGTAAAAATTTTCATGAAAATTTGTATAGTAAAAATTTGCATGAAATACAGCATTGAGATTAGTAGCTTAACTCTAAATTGGGATTCAAGAAAGTATTATGATCATTTTTTTTCTTTTAAAAACTTGATTGAAACATCTCATGGGTTTTTTAAAGGCAGACTGAATGTGTGTATTTATGTGTTGGTTTAAATATTTATCATGTTTCTCAGCAATTTTCAACAATTTCTTGGGAGCCATAAATTTTTTTACAAAAAGCAATAACTGATAATGCAAATCAGAGATTACTAAGGATCCATATATATTTTGGACTCCACCTGCCTTTTAATAATGATTTTGTATTTGACCACTTTTAAGAGAAGTAAGAATGTGTAAATTTAAAAAAAATGCCATATAATGTGATGCATCATCAACATTATTGTTAAGAAAAAAGACTGACATTTGTTTTAAAAAGTGGAATTGTATTTTACTATAAAAGTACAAATATTGGCAGTATAATTGAACACAGAGACAAAACTCTCCATACAATAGTGCTACTCAGTGCAAGCCAGAGTAATCAATGAATGCAAGAAAGTTTGTACATAAAATCCATATCTTGTGCCTACTCATCCAATATACCAGACTAGTTTTTGGCTTGTGGCTTTCACCAGTGAGGAGCCTTGGATCTGAGAGCACTGCACCTACATCTTAAGATCTAATACAACTCTCCAGCAGCCATCCATTATGTGTTTACTTAACTATAAAGCTTTGAGTCCAAAATAAAAATACGATAATGTTTTTATTTTGGATTCAAAAACTTTTATAATTAACTAAAGGTAAAAGGTAGCTACTGGATGGTTGCATTAGATCCTTGCTTGAATTGAAAACATTATTGCGCTTTCATTTTGACTCAAAGCTTTATAGTTAACCAAAAGGGTAAAAGATGGCTACTCAAGGGTTGCATTAGGCCTTAAGATTTTGCTTTCAGATCCAAGGCTCCTCACTGATGAAAATCACAAGCTAGAACCTAGTCTGGAGATACAGGCTGGATGGATACTAGATAGGGATTTTATGCATAAACCTTCATGCATCCATTGATTATTTGGGTTTGTACTGAGTGGCACTATTGTATAGAGAGTTTTGCTTCTGTGTTAACAACTTGTGTAAGCATAAAGTATGGAGATCATGTGATGTTTAGAAGTATAATTGAAGTGGAATGAAAAAATAATAATATGATACTATCAGTCAGAATAGCCAGTTAATTGCCTTACTAGAAGTTACTATATTCACAAATTATAGCTTATTACTGAATAAGTTTTCATGCTGATGAATTATGAAAATACAGTGGATAAATTTGAATATAGAGATAAATGAAAGAGGATATTGATTGTAAATTTGAAGAGAAAGCAAAATTATATATTATGATTTCTTGAAGGAAGTGATCATAAAACAGTGAAACACAAGATAAGTATTATTGCAAAATTATATATATACATATATCAGGGACAAAGTGTCCATGCAATAAACAGAATAAGTGCTTCTGTAGAAAAATTTACTAACACTTTCAAAAGTTTTAATTAAAATTCAATTTAAAAAATTCACTTTCAATTTTTTTTTTACCAGCAGGCAAATTGTTTTTATATATAGAGAGATTGGGAATGAACTCGACTAACTCATTTTCGCATTCTTGTTGATTATAAGAAGTTCAATCTATGCTAAGATCTAATTTACACTTAAAACTTTTAAGAATGTTAAAAGGATTTGGAAGATAAAAATATATTGATAATGTATTATCTATATTTAAACTAATCACAATCAGATTAAAATCAGCAATTCAAATGTATTATTTTTTAAATGGATTTATTGTTGACTTTCAATTTTTTTTTAGCAACAGTCAAATTGTTTTTATATACATAGGGATTGGAAATGAACTCAACTAACTTATTCTCACATTCTCATTGATTATAAGAAGTTCAAACAATGCTAAATCTAAGATGTAATATGTTGGACTATTTCCATCATTTGTGAGTGAATGTTGAATGTATAGAAAATTTTAAACTTTATTTAAACTTTTCAAATACAAACAACATGTTAGTAATAACACACAAATAGACAATACAGGTTAGTAATTACACAACATTTCGAGTAGTATTATTCTCCACTCTTCTTCAGGTGTTGCTGGCCTATATGCACAGTGACAATATTCGCTTAGAAGTTGAACTCACACCTTTAGATCCTTGTATATTGAATTTAAGGCAAACACTCTACCAATTGAGCTATTCTGTCAAAGGCCCAGTTGGTGCCTTAAATTCAATATACAATGATCTAATGGTGCGAGTTCAACTTCTAGGCGAATATTGTCACTGTGCACATATGCCAGCAACACCTGAAGAAGAGTGGAGAATAATACTACTCAAAACATTGTGTAATTACTAACCTGTATTGTCTATTTGTGTGTTATTACTAACAAGTTGTTTGCATTTGAATAGTTTAAATAAAGTTTAAAATTTTCTATACATTCAACATTCACTCATAAATGATGGAAATAGTCCAACATATTACATCTTATAATATACCATCATTACAAACCTTCAGACAAATGCTAAATCTAATTTACAGTTAAAACTTTTAAGAATGTTAAAAGAATTTGGAAGACAAAAGCATATTGCTAATATATTCTCTGATTTACAGATAAGAGAATTTCAGATTTTTCTAGATGGGTGATATATATATATATATTAGGTGCTATTATGTAAAAATTGCTGTGGCAAGTGAAATAAAAACATAAAAAAAGTGTGCTTCCGTTTCTAAAAAAAGTCATGCTTCATCACTGATATATATATATATATCTCTTTAAAGGAGTTTGAAAATAATTAAACTTTAAACAAGATCAATAAGAAGTTAACAAATAATAAGAAATAAGATACAACTATATAATATTTGAAACAAAGAAATGCCAATCCAATAGTGTAATTTTTTTTGTTACTAAAATAATTATCTACAGAAAAAAAAAATATATATATAATTAATAAAAACATATACAGGAATAAATAATGACTCATTGAATAAGAAGAATTCTATAAAATGGTACAAAAAAAGAATTAATAATGATATAAAGAAGTACAGTCATAAAACGGGAAAGGAAGCTATAGGGGAGAATAAAAATTTCAAAAATATAAAATATTTTGATATTATAAGGAAAATAATTATAGTGCTAGGAAGAAAAGATAACCAATTGCTAAAAACACTGGTGACATCATTAAAGATATGAAGAATTGTACAAAAAAGTGTACTGTAATAGAATGTACAATAATAATTTCAATTAAAGTGCCAGTTTCTAAATGAAGAAATGACACGTGCAATTAAATTTATGAAAAATGGAAAAACTTCAGAAATGATGAAATCATTATAGATATTTAAAAAAAATTAAGATAAAAAATAAAAAAAACTTAATAAATTTAGGCAAAAATTTTAAAGGATTAAATCACGCGATTGAAAAAATGCAAAGTAGTAATGATATTTAAAAAGAGTAAACAAAGCATTTGGAATTATAAACTTATCAATATTTAGCCAATTTATTAAATTATATATTAATTAAGATTATTACATATTACTGATGCAGAACTCAAGCTAAAAAAATAATTCTGAACTTAAAGTGACTTTAGCATAGTAGGAGATTTAATGTTTTTAGACAAATTGAAACTTTATTTATATCTTTCTAAATACTCTCAACTATTGTAATAATACATAGTTTAAAACAAAACCCTAATATCTAAGTATTAAGAGAATTATTGAAAGGATCAACGAATATGAGTTACCATTTTTCATAGTATATATAAATCATGAAAAGGTATTTCAATTTCTGTTATGTTTATAATTGGATAAAAGGTGACTGATGTGAAATAAAACACAAGGTGTCATTATGTTTTGTTTATTATTAATTATTCAGAATAATCTTATTGTAACTTAATACACTATTCAAAATGATTGTAAGATTGGTTGAAACAAACTTTGAAATCTTTTTCTGGAATCGTTGCAAAAACTTTGGTACGAGTTTTTAAATGCCCCGAATCAAACTACAATGTGCTCCTTTCATGACTACTTTAGTTTTTGAAATAGCCAAAAGATAATAGGAGTTAAATCAAAAGAATAGGGCAGATGCTTAAGCACAACAAGGTTTTTGGGCCAAAATTTTTGTGCATAGCCTCAGGCTGGTATATTATTGGTAAATAATGATCAAGACCCTTGCTCATGGTATTCAGATTGCTAGAATAACATTTTTGCCAAAGAATTACATAAACCTTAGCCTCTAATGCTTTTAGAATAAAAAAAACAATAAATAATATTATTAAACCACTAAACATCACATGATCACTATTTCTTATGCTAGCACATTACTGTTATTAAAACAGGCAAAACTCTCCATACAGTAGTGCCAACCAGAAACTAGTCTGGGGATATTGGATGAGTAGGCACTAGATAGGGATTTTATGCACAAGTTTCTGGCATCCATTGATTACTCTGGTTGGCACTGAGAGGCACTACTGTATGGAGAGTTTTGCCTGTTTAAATAATATTATGCTTTTGTTCTTTTGCATTCACATTTTTTTTTTCCGCTTTCTTTTTTCTGGCAATCCCCATTCTGCATTCCTGATATTATTCATTATAATGTTTGGTAGATTAAAATTTTTTGCTCCACTCTGGTATATTTTTGGGTGATTGTCAACGAGCAACTCTCTGCTTCATTGAAATTGTTCTGCAAAGAGTACTTTTCAGTATTATGATACTTATATAGATCTTTGATATCAAATATTGTATACTAATTTAAAATTAAATTTATAATCAATGTCAAATTAAAAATTCACTACAAACGATTTTCCTGCCAATCAGCTTTTAAAAACTTATATGTATTATTTTATTTTACTTTTGTTCAGAAGTCTGCCTTATCAGGGTAACCTTTGGTAGTGAATTTTTAATTTGATTTTGATTAATCATTTAATTGTGAAATGATAAATAATTGGTTTATTTTATTGATTAATTCAGTTTTTAACATTTAATATTTTATATCAAAATATAGAAGGAAAATACATTGCATTGAAAACCCACTTAACAATTTTAACTTTTTAACATTGTATTACTGATTAAATATTCATTCACTCTTGTGGAATATAATTTAACATTTACTATGGTTTAAATATTTTTGATACTAGTCAAGTGTTATTAGCCGAGAGGTCAGCGCAGCAGCCTTGCAAGCAAGCATTTGGTTGCAGATGATTGTTGCAGGTTCGTCTCCTGGCCGATGCTATGACATATGGAAAAAAAATTTTTTTGATACTATTAATAAATACAACACTGCCAAATTAAATGCAAAACAATTGAAGTAATATTGACTGCATAAGGAAAAGGAAATCATTTCTATTATTATATTATATAATGTAAAAGAAAACAACGTATATAATAAAATAAAATCTAATATTGATGCTAAATTAATAAGTACAAACTTATAAACAGATTTTGGTGTACTAGTTTTCAACAATCAATTACAATTTTGTAATAAAATTATTTACATAAAATTGTAATTCATGTTTAGTGTTTTCACATTTTCTAGTGTTTATAAAGATTAATGCAATTTAATTATTTATTACTTAAATTTAAATATGTTACACAATTTATAAAATAAAACAATTTTCTAAATTAATAATGAATAGCTTACTGCATTTATCTAAATGATTCATATCCTGATCTATTATAAAAAGTCACAAATTATGTCATACAAAAGTGTTTAATAAAATTTCATTTAACAAATTTTATTATACAAAAATCTATAATGACGAATCTTTCAGTTTCAAATATAGTAACATACAAACGGATGATTACCTAATCTTTACATAACACTTTCGTCATTATTTTTATACATCTCATACTTCCCAATAGAAATAAAAAGATTGATCTTAAGTAGAGTTTTAAATACGACTTTAAAATGTGATGTAATATATAGGGGGTTTGAACTCAGACTTTCACATGACCCTCAACCATCCATGCTATCTCATACGTCTGATACACTTGATCACACATATGTCAAAAAGATAGCATGGATGGTTGAGAGTCGTGTGAAAGTCTGAGTTCAAACCCCCTATATATCACATATAGAAGTGCAGATATGAAAAAATCTGCACTGTAGAAAAAAAATTCATATTTCAAAATGTGATATTAATTTTAAAAAAATTATTGCCATAGCATTGTTATAGAAAAATTGATTAAATTTTTTAGTAATGTTATATCAACACTATATATAAATTTTTTAATATAAATTTTTATGTGCCCACTTCATCTTTTCTTTCAGTTCACATAGAATGCTATTGTGGATTAGAAAGTTTCAAAACCAGCAAATTTATGTACTCTAAGAACATATGAAGATAGATCAATGATGAAATGAATTGATAAGAATTTCATATGCTTGTATGTAAATTAAAGCTTTGACCAAAGGTAGACAGTTTGGATTAATGAAGCAATACATTACTAAAACATAATAGCACTTGATCTTCATCAGAAACAGCTTGCCATTGCTTGATATCCTTTTAATATAATTTATTCTAGGATGACGATTTTGGAAATACCATCATAAACTTTAATGAAGTTCAGTTCTAAAAATGGTTTATAAAAAAATAAACTATTTCCCTATAGCATAATTTAATCAAGATATCAAATTTGTTTTAAAGTATTCCATATTTTGTATGACTATTATATAATATGTTCTAAGGCAGCAGTTCTCTATCTGTGGGTTGTGACCCCTTTGCGGGTTGAACAACTCTTTCACATGGGGCCACCTAAGACCATTGGAAAACATATTTATGAAGTAACAACAAACGATTGGGGGTCACCACAACATAAGAAACTGTATTAAAGGGTCACAGTATTAGGAAGGTTGAGATCCACTGTTCTAAGGGAATAAAATATTTGGTAATACAAGCATTCATTATTAAAGTGGTTTTTTTTTTGTTTATAGACAAGAATATGGTCTTGACATTCGATATCAATATATAAATAGATAGAGAATGACCAATCAATTTGCTATGTTTTGATATTACATACAGCTATATTTTTATTATATTGTTGAGAGTTTAACTTAAAATATTGATAGTACATTTAAAGCTTAATATTCAACTTATAATCAAACATTTAAGTGGTTTTCAAGGATTGGAATGAATGTATAAAGTATAAAATCTTCATGACAAGTTTGATTAACCTTGATACAAAAAAAATATGCATAATTTCTTATAAAATAATTTTGAAACCTTTATAAATTTGTGGTTTGATTGATACATTTTTACATGTTCATAAGCTCATTAATTTTAGTACTTTTTTCATAATACCATTTTATAAAAATTTGAAAATGATCAGATGTTCAGCATAGAAATTTATATAAAAGATTTCTGTAATGTTCATTATTTTTTACTTTATTTGAGATTCCCCTATTGTAAGCTTAAGTAATCAATAGATACTGTGTTAAGACCTAGCAAAACCTAGAAACCAATCTATGGTTAGAGATGTTATAGATCTATATCATCTGATATCCATTGATTTTTTTCAATCTTACAGTAATTGTCTCTTGAGTAGGATGAAAAAAACTATTTTTTGAAGCATATAAGAATCACATATACAAAAGAATAGGTATCAAGATTTTAAATCAACTTTATTTTATGCAGATGTTAAAAAGTATATCGGTAGGAAGTGATGTCATTATTGTATATAATGTACGTTTTTTAATTATTACATCAATTCCACACATTTATTGCAGAATTTAAAATCTATTACCAATTTGCATTTTGTAAAAAATGAGATAATAAAGATAGTAAATACAATGTTATCTAAACATTGGTATCAAAATATTGGTTGAAAAAAAAAACCTCCATCAGCATGAATATAAATAGTTGTAATTGAAGATTTTAGTAAAAAATCAGATTCAGTAGCTGTAAAATCTGAAATAATAGTTATTTTGCTATAAATTTTGAGAATGTTAGTTTTACGTGTTGAACGTGATTTAAAGAAAAGCAAAAATTTTAGATTAATAATTTTGGAAATTTAATTCATTAACATGTTGTAATTCATTAAAAGTTATATTGTTACGTTTTATGAACATCATTTCATGTTAGAGCAGTAATGTGATATATTGAGCATAATGGATACATTCATTTGACCAAATTAAGATTTTAGAGAATTGATCCAGATAACAATCACTCACATTTAAAATCAGAGGCATTGAAGACATGGGCTAATCACTACACCATAATGGATAATGAATGACATCATTTTTAAATGAGCATTTTCTGAAATAAATATATAAAATCCTTTTCATAAGTGCTTTTCTGAAGGTTTGTGATGATAGTATTTTAGTTATATTTATATATTTGACTATTACCATAATCTAATATAAGTATTGAATATCTTTAGAAAATTTAGCATTATTTAAGTATTCCAAATACATTCAACTGTTAGTAATAGCACACAGGTTAGTATATGTATGTTTTGAGAGGTATTATTCTCCCCTCTTCTTCAGGTATTGCTGGTCTGACCAGTGACAATACTATTATGAGAATGAACCTTTTTTTTTCCATGTGTCATAGCATCGGCCGGGACGCGAACCCACAACCGTCTGCAACCAACTACTTGCTTGCATGGCGACTGCGATACCTCTCGGCTAACAATGCAAGACCGAACCTGGCCCCTAGATTCTTGAATATTGAAATTTAAGATAACATTCTAACCAACTGAGTCACCCTGCCAAAGGCAACAGTCAGTAGATATTTTACATACTTATCTATGAGGTTACTTCAGATTTCTTCACTTTTTCCTTAAGATCAAAATAGATTAGTGATTTCCATACATTATATATAGTGATGCTAAGTTGACTTATGGTGTTGTTCACCCATGTGAATGGCTTCTTTAAATTTTTTTCTTTATACTTTTTCTTCTCTATCCAATATTTTTGTACTTTACCAATTCAAAATATGTTCATTGGTATGCACATGATCTTCTATCTTATACACATCTGTTTTCTCTCTTCTAATCATCAGTTTTGTGTTCTGTGGAAGAATGTATATTGGTGAAACAGTTGTCCCATTAACAAGCAGTTGCAAGAACACAAACTGATGATTAGAAGAGAGAAAATAGATATGTCTAAGGTAACAGCTCATGTATGTACCAATGAACATATGTTCAATTAGGAACTTTCAAAAATACTGGATAGAAAAGAAAAGGTACAAAGAAGAAAAATTAAAAAAGCTGCTGACATGACAATGGTGAACAACTTCATAAGTCAACTTAATGTAACTATACATAATATATGGAAATCACTAATCAATTGTGCTCTTAGGAAAAAGTGGAGAAATCAGGAGGAACCTCATAAATAAATATATGAAATTTCTACTAACTGTTGCCTTTGGCAGGATGGCTCAGTTGGTTAGAGCATTACCTTAAAATTCAATATTAAAGTTCTAAGGGTCAATGTTCGATTCTCATGCTAGTATTGTTACTGGTCAGGCCAGCAACATCTGAAGGAGAGGGGAGAATTATACCCCTCAAAACACTGTGTATATACTAGCCTTTGTGCTATTGCTAACAATTGAATGTATTTGGAATATTTAAATAAAGTTACATTTTTCTAAAGACATTTAATACTTATATTAGATGATGGAAATAGTTCAATATATAAATACATTCTATTCATGAATTTTCAAAAACTGTAGATATACATGCCTATGGCCTTAGTAGTCATTAATATAATTAGAAGGTCTTTGAACCCAGACTTTCAAGCTTCCTTCAGTCATCATTCTATCTTATACAACCAATATGTGTGATACATACCTGTGAATAAGATAAATAGTCTCCAATATAAGTATTTAGTGGTGAACCAGCATTCATCAGTTGGTCTGGATAGTAATCTCTCACACACATATATAATCAGTGCTCAGTTTATATTAAGACAGAAAATCTTCAAACTTAAATGGATAGACTTCAGTCTTCTCCACTCTCCAACTCTTCAGCCATACATATTGTTGAAAATCTGATGATGGCATGTTCAAATTCCTTATATGACAACAAATTATCCAAGTTGACCATAAATCAATCTGACCCATTACATGCAGGATATTAAGATCATTTCGAATACACGGAAGAGGAATGGGCAGCATATAGGCTGAAATTGTAATATTTAAATACAAGTATAGTATATATACTTAAGATAGATGTAATTAGAGAAGATTTGAACCCAGACTATCAAGATAAAATAGATGACTTAAGGGAGCTTGAAAGTCTGAGTTCAATTCCCCTATAATTACATCTATCTTAAATATATATACACTATACATATAATTAAATATTACAAATTCATGCTAGTTATACCACTTTTGTGTATTTAAAATGATCTTAATGTCCTGCATGTAAAGGGCCAGATTGACTTACAGTCAACATGGATATGTTAACAAAGTTGGCAAAACAAGGGATTTGAACATGCCATCATCAGATTTTTAATGATATGGATGTCTAGAAGATTTAAGCATATCCATTAAAGGTTGAAGATTTGATATATATATATATATATATATATATGTTGGAGATGATGATCCAGACAAACTGATGAGTGCTGGGTTAGCATGAAATACATATATTAGAGATCATCTATTTTTCACGTGTGGTCATGTGTATTGGTTATGAGATAGAATGGATGACTGAAGGGAGCTTGAAAGTCTGGGTTCAAATCTCCTCTAATAACATTTATTTTAAGTATACCATATTTGTATTTAAATATAACAGATTCAACCTGCATGCTGCCCATACTTCTCTGTGTATTTAAAATGGTCATAAGGTTCTGCATGTGAGGAGTCAGATTGACTTATGGTCAACATGGGTATGACAACAAAGTTGACAGAACAAGGAATTTGAGCATGCTATCATCAGATTTTCAATGATATAGATGGTTGAAGCATTGAAGAGTGGAGAAGATTGAAGCCTGGCCATTAAAGTTTGAAGATTTGCTATCTTAATATAAACCAAGAACTGTTTATATATGTGTGTGGGAGATGATGATCCGGACCAAATGAGTGCTGATTCAGCACAAAATACATATATTGGAGATCATTTATCTTTTTTTATTGTGTGGGCATGTGAATTGGTTGTATAAGATAGAAAGGATGACTGAAGGGATTTGAAAGTCTGGGTTCAAATCCCCTCTAGTTACATCTATCTTAAGTATATATACTGTACTTGCATTTAAAAATTATTAATATACTGTAGATTGAATATCAATTTTTGTCTGATACTTATAAGTGTGCAATAATCAACTTACTATATATGGGTTATGCTAAAGACAGTGTTAGTTAAAGGTGAGATCATCATGTACCTTGAAACTAATAATATTTTCTTATCGGATACTGCCTACATCTTTTTAAGATTTATTTTTATTTTCTGTCAGTGTAATACTAAATTGCACAATGTATACAAATATATATTAAAAAAAGACATCATAATTTTTTTTAAAAAAAACATTCTTTTAAAAAGTAAAAAATAAATATTGCTTTATAAATTGTATCAAAGTTTGAGGAAAGCCTTCTTTCACAGTAATCACTATTCAGTAAATATATAAATGATTATTAATCATTTTTTATTTGAACATAAATTATTACATTTCTTTTAATTATGGAATGTATAATTATTAAAGATCAAATACTATATATCTATAAACACTTTACAAATGTTATGATAATTTTTTTATTATTAACTGTTCACTTTTTTTTCATTTACATGCAGGATTTTATATTTAAAGAAACTACCATTGATGCAGTTATATTTCAAGCATATGGTTGTTGGAATCAAGGGGAAATATGTTGATAGTTTTTTTTTTTTTTAAGTGTCATAGCATCGACCGGGACGCGCTGACCTCTCGACCACCAATGCAAGACAATATGGCGATAGTTAATGTGCATTTTAACAAAAAATACTAACTTCCCAAATGTCATATGGAATTATCCTGTAGTTATTATATTTTAATAATATAATATATTTTAAGAAAGCATTTATTTTATAATAATCACATTTTAATAACATTCAAATGAATATTAATTGCCTTTTGTTAAGTTGACCTATATTACATTCATTTTAAACTAAGTGTAAAGCAAAGGCTTATAGCATTTGAGAAGTTATGTTGGACTCACCTAACTGAATAAAGATATCTTTGCATATTTTTTAAAGCAGAATATTACATGTTTGAGATACAAAAGTATTAATTATAGTTTCAAGAAACACATATTTTTTAGTAAACAAAAATTATTGCTAATTATTGCATAATATTAAAGTTAGAATATTATTTTTATTTAATATTATTCAGTTTTTATTATTTAATTATTTGTTCTTTTACTTTATATTTGCAGCTCTCTTCTTGCAATTAGCTGGCTTATTTTATGAATATCAACCTCAAGGATTATTTGCTCTATTAATAGGAAATCAACCTGTTGTTGTTTTAATTAAAGCAAATAAAGTTGAGGTATGTTTTAATTTATTACATCATAATATGTATGCATGTTTTATAAAACTCTAATTTGCATATTAAAATTAAGATTTTCATAACAAATGCCAATGACATATTATCCAGGTTTAACCATTTATAATTAATAATACTGTAATACTAATGTTTCAGCTAGATTACACCGTCATCAATCAGATAATGAATATTATTTTAAAAATCATTGTAGAAATGCTGCACGCTCTAATATGTATAACAAGATTAAAAATTCACCAATAAAAAAATAAAAACAGAACGTTTAAAAAAATAAAATTGGGATGAGACAATATTAAATAAGAAATTAAATATAAAATCAACTGGTATTTAAATTAATGAGTTTGAAAAACTTTTTTTCATAATGTTGAAATAATTTACATTTATCATTATATTTGTTAATACAATCTGGTTTCTTAGGGATATCAATGGCTTTTTGGATTGTTCTTTGGTAAAGAATGTCACACATCTGGATATGATCTTAATATATGAATTATCTGTATTATGATTATTATCCATTTCATGGAGTGGGAGTGCCAATGATAAAGGAATGCTTTACTGCATTACCATGTTCATCTTTCTTAGCACTGATGAGATGATTGCTAATACTCACATAAGTAGCTACACAAACTCATAGGTGATTTTATTAATTTCTTAAGCTTCAAGAAAGATAAAGTCCTTAGTCCTGGATAGAATGTTACCAATTTAAATTCATAACGAAAACAGAAATGAAAAAAAAAACTTTCCTTCCTTGATGTATTCATCAACAGAAAACAGAATAATCTTTTAATTTTTTCTATTTTCGGAAAAAATACACATGCATGGATAAATTCTTAAAATTTTAAACTCAACATCACCTAGTTCATATTTTTTCTGTAATAAAAACTCTTTTTAATGGAGCAATTGAAGAAGAAAATTGTGCAAGCAATATCTTGTTAGCTAATAGTTATAATAATAGAATTATAAATATAGCTTTAGTTCATACCCAAAATAATTGTAACAACAAATACAACAAAAAAGATAAAAACTACTACTATTAGAGCTTATATTACTTTATATACATGAAATTACAGATAATATTGGATATATTATGAAAAGTTGTAACATAAATCAACTTATATTATTGATCAAAAAATTTTCTATCATTTTCCACCCAAGCTTAAGAATTCAATCCTTCTTGAGGCTCATATAGTTTATGATAACCCATGTGGAGTTTGTTAGACCTCTTATGTGAGTATAAGAAATTATTTCATCAATGTTAGGAGAAATGAACAGGATAATGTAATAAAGTGGCACTCATCATCATCATCATGATTCTTATTCCATAGTATATATACTGGTTTATGAAGTTTGTGGAACCACTTTTGTGGGTATGAATAATCAAGAGATGAACATGAGAATATAATAAAATGGCATTCATCATCATAAACAGTCTCCATATTGTGGATATTAGTCATAATATAGATTTTTTCATACACAAGATCTTATCCATATGTGTCATTCTCCATCAGAAGAAAGTTTAGAAAAGCAATTGAGCAATTCTTAGAAAACCAAATTACTCCAACAAACATGATGATATGTGAAAATTAATTTCCATTTGGAAAAAACGTTTTTAAAGCTCATTAATCCAAATCTGTTAGTTTTAAATTTAATTTTCATCTATAATTACTCTAGTCCCAATATTAAATATATTAAAAACTCTTAAGTTTTTATTGTTTGAGATGTTAGTCTTAATTATATATGTTGATCCCTGCAACATCTCTACAATGGTTTTAAAAATATCATTCATTACCAAGTTGATGGCAAGTGTGATCCAACTGAAATATCATTATGTTATATTATTAATTGTATACAGAAAACCTGCTTATGCCAGTTGAACCTCATTACTTATACGTATGCCCCCAGGACAATTTCCACATAACTACTGCATCTGATGTTAGCATATATATTCTTGGTCTTATATCCCACTGAGGTTAGGAAGATAAAAGAATCTCTTAAATCTAAAAAAAAAAAAAAAATTGTGGTAAACAAGACACAAATGCAAGAGTTTATGTGTATATAGATTTATTAATAACAATAAAAAAATTCAAAATAAAAGTTCATACTTATAGATTTAAACCTAAGATTATATTGCATTCCTTACAGGTTAAAAAAAATAATTAGTGACTAAACATTATAATTATTGCTACTTACATCCAACAGAGGGTTTGAGGCTTCAATTTTCCCTTGTGATTTATTTCAACAGCATCGAGGTTCAGTTCCAGAAAGTGTACACTGCTGTTGTTTTCATTTCTTTTTTGATCTCCAGGAAACCTGTAATAAAGTATGAATGCAAATTTCTGGATCAGTCTCAAACTTTTAAATTAGGACATATTTATGATGAAACAACTTTAGAGCTCCAACATTTGTCTTAGAATGGTTTTTTGCATGGCATACCTTTGATATTTTTCTGCAAGACTGATAGTTTCTGCATTGGGAATTGGTGGTTGTTAGCTCCCTTAATAAGTGTATACATTTTTTTATTGGAAATTGGTTTGAGGGTTGAAATGTCTAGGATAACAACCGGATGGTTTTTTTTTCCTTTGAAGGGTTTCTTTTACAATTAGACTCTGTCCAAAAAAAAACCAACAACAACTGAATAATCTCACCTTTTTCTAAAAAAAAAATATCTCCCATCAGATCTTAATTAAAAATCTAACCAGGGCTATTTTCTTTCTTATCTTTTAAACACCACTTAAATCTTAATTAATTAGAAAACCCCTCCCATCCAAGCCTTTAGATCAAGATATCACCATTTTAAAAACAGTCTCTGCTTTTGGAAAAAAAATTTGGTTTATTTTAATCACAGTAGTTTAAAACCAAACCAAAAAAAATTATCTTAATCAAAATCTTTTCAAAGCAATTTTTATGATTTGAAAATATACTCGTGTGTGCTATATAACTACTTATAATGGCACATACTCTTACAACAAGAAAAAAATAACAAAATGCAAGATTTTAGATAACAAAACATTCTTTTTCCATTGCAATCCCTTCTAAGTATATATATATATATTTGAATTTCAAAATAGTTGACTTTTGAAGTAGAGAAGGCCTCTGGTTCAACTGCTCCATCAAGCCTCATAAAAAAATAATTTTTATTGGGTTTTTTCTTTTTTTAACATTTAAATCCTACACAGAAAACCTGCTGAACATTTACCCTGTCTTCTGTCCAGTGAGATCATGACTAATTTTAACTTCCCCTACAAATACTGAATTCTCCTTTATTTCTTGAGAATCTGTCCTCATATCTTCCTGCCTGATGACCTTAGTCTGATAGGTTCTTTCTTTTTGACAAAAGTTTGGTCACTATTATGGTTCAGCCATTTGAATTTATCTCTAGGCTCTTTGATAGATTACTAAAGTCTATTGATGTTAACAATTCAGCCATTCCCTCTATAGATCTACTGCTGTGGCTCAACATGATTTATTGAATGATAGGTGGCATATTATGATAGGTGGCATATTATAATTTGACCATCCAAGAGAGGAAACACAGTTAATGATCTCAACTGTGCAACCTGTCTAAAAAAAATTAAGTATGAGTTTTCCCTCTGGACAATGAGTATTTTTCCTGAGACATTCTGTAAAGTATTCAATACTTAAAAATTGCATATCTATTTTTGTCAAAGGTTTGGGGTTTTGTCCATAAGGTATGCTACCAATCCAAGGCTGTGTCTTTAAGGTGGCTACTGGTGACTGTAACTTTTTCTTCTTGCCTGTTCTGAAATCAAAATAAACTTGCTAAGTTTTTGAGGTGGTTTAATGGGCTTTCCCCCACCTCTGCTTTAAATGTTTCAGTGAGAAATTGCTTTTCCAAAAATTGGATAATTGGTACATCCTATCTTTTATTCCTTATATTCCTATGTTCATTTTCTGTAGAACCTCTTCCATATTGTTTGATCTCAGTAGTGGAGTACCCATGTTTATTTTCTACCTCTGCTATTCTACACTCTATACTCCTGGTTATTTCAGTACATATTTGCTCTATTTCTGTCTTTAAATTATCCCTATTCTTTTCTATATTTTGACATGCATGCTCTAACTGCTCCACCATACTATCTATGACCTTTCCTATTTCCTTTTAGATCCTCCCCCCCCCAACCTTTAGCACCTCTAACTGTTCTCATGTTATTTTATTTATTTGTGTTCAATCCTTGCACATTTCTTCTATCTGTACTATCTTTGTTTCTACATTATCTGCCTTAGTGCTTTGGTTTTAACTCTTCTCTAACTCCACTCACATATTCTTTTACCATCTTAACTTCCTTCTCTACTTTCTGAATTTTCTTTAGTCAAATTTTTCTCTATGGTTTCTGTACCCTCCTGATTTTTTTCCACCCTTTCTGTTGTTTCTTGTCTTGTTTCTTTCATTTTCTTTATTATTTCAGTTTTAAATTCTTCCCACATTGCCTGCTGACTTCGATTTATTTCTTGTTGGTTTTGCTCCACTTTCAGTAACACTTGTTGCATTTCTTTCATCACTGCCTGCTGACTTTTGTTTCATTTCTCTATTTTTTTATCATACCAACATTATCATCATATATCCATCATCATCTTCATCATCATCTGTATCTCCATCACTTCCTTTTCCCTTTCTACTACTTGGGGATTTTTGAAAGAAATAGGGCTTTCTTCCTTGAGTACTACCCTATCATTTTCTTTCCTAAATTCCATTTTTTAAAAACAAGAGACAAACCCCACTATATCCAAACTTTCCCAACTTTTATTTTCAGTTTTACATTTTTTTACTTTGGAAAATATAACTACTAATATTTATTATTCACTTATCTATCACTGTTCCTTTCATTCAAATTTTTAAAAAGCCAAAAAAATGCAATTTGATTATTTATTTATCTATTTATCTTAAAAAGAAAACCCCTACTTCAAACCATTCCATCAACACACACCCCAACTAGCATAAACTGATACTAACAAATTTTGCCCCCTCCCCCACCTGGAATATTCCTCAACTATCTGAACAAAATCTCATGTGGGTTTTACAACTCGAAGCCCACATGTTGGCAAAGGTAAAATCTTTATCCCAGTTGTACCAAACACTCCATACCTCTTATTACTGAGGGAACCACTAGACCACTATCAATCTAGAAAATTTGATTTACAGTAATCAGAAATTAAATGATGATGAATGGTCCAATATAAAGACTGCCAGCTAGACACAGGGAGAGAAAGAGATCTGAATTATCCAGACAATTGAGGAACAGAACACAGAAACAAACATCAGACAAAAAATAATAATAATTATTAATTATTTTTAGATTTATTGAATTCAAAACAAATATTAGTCATAAAAAATAAGTAAAAGTTTCACCCAAATTCCTTAACCCAACTGAAGATTATGATATATCAAAAACTTTGGCAGATAATTTTGTTTTCTTACCAAAGCTTATAGGGAATTGTCATGATCTTCCTGCCAATGATTTATCTACACAAATTTTGCTCTCCTTTCATTTATATTTTTCTCCTCATTAGGACCTATTTCCATTTGCTACATTCCATATGAGTATATCAGTTATATATCCCCTCATTAGAGATTTTCAGTAAAAGCTACCTTGAATAGAAATTAATGAACATTGTGGGGAAATCACTCCTTAACCTGGTAAAAGACATAGGGACCAACACAAGAACATCTATGCTCCTTAAACATTCATAAGGGTTCATGTTTATTATTCAGCCCTTAAGGTTGCTTCCATATAAGAAATTAGAAAGGATTACAATTTACGTAATATTAAATACAATAATAATAAAAAAATATCACACTTGGTACAGCATAAAACAGAATTAAATCATAGTCAATAAACCATCAGTCAAAAGAGCCACAGTCTGCAGGAAATGCAGACACACGTTAAACTAAATTGGTTCCAAATGAAATGGGACAGGTGAGATAAAAGGAAAACCACTGTTATCTGTTCAAACTTTTAACAACATATAATATTATTTTTGAGTATAAAATACAAACTTTCAAAGCACTCTCCAACATATCAGTAGAAATAAAATCTTGAATTAATTATTTACAATTCATAGATCACAATAGTAAATAGCACATAATAGAAAGAATGTTTAAAAATCAACTAAAATACCTAAATTTATACAAATAAGCTTATCATATGTTCAGCTTTTTTTTCTTTAAATAGCAAGCCTAGAGATTTAAGCCCTAGTTAAGCTAATAATAACATTAGGTTACCGTTGTGGCTTCAATTTTCCCTTGTGATTCGTTTCAATAGTATGTGTGAGGTTCAGTTCCAGCAAGTGTGCACTGCTGTTGTTTTCCTTTCTTTTTTGATCTCCAGGAAGCTGGTTGTGGAGAATGAAGGCAAATTTCCAAATCGGACTCAAAATTTTAAATTAGATCTTAATGATGAAATGATTTTAGAGCTCCAAGGTTCATCTTAGAATAGATCTTAGAATAGTTTTCAACATGGCATACCTTTGATATTTTTCTGCAAGGCTGGTAGTTTCTGCATTGGGAATTGGTGAGCACTAGCTCCCTTAATAATGTGTAAGCACATTTTTATCAGAAATTGGTTTGAGGATCAAAATGTTTAGGATAACAACTGTATGATTTTTCTTTCCTTTTTTGAAGGTTTTTTTTTTGCAATTAGAGTCTGTCTAAAAAAAAATGCAATGACCTTACCTCTTTTTTCTTCTTTTTCTTTTTTAAAAAACCAGAGCTTTTATATGCTATTCTTTATCTACCACCCAATCTTAATTAAAATCTAACCAGGGCTATTTTCCTTCTTCTCTTTTTGCTTTTAAACACCATTTAAATCTTAGTTAATTAGAAAATTCCCCTGATCCAAGCTTTTAGATCAAGATATCACCACTTTAAAAACAGTCTCTGCTTCTGGAATAAAATTTTGGTTGGTTTTAATTACAATAGTTTAAAACCGAACCCAAAAAAAATTATCTTAATCAAAATCTTTTCAAAGCACTTTTTATGATTTCAAAATATACTTGGATATATGTGCTATACACCTACTTACAATGTCATACATTCTTACAACAAAATAAAATAAAATACAAGGCTTTAAGTAACAAAATTTTATATATATATATATTTTGATTTAAAAATAGTTGACTTTTGAAGCAGAGAAAGCCTCCAGTTCTATCTATCTATCTATCTATCTATCTATCTATCTATCTATCTATCTATCTATCTATCTATCTATCTATCTATCTATCTATCTATCTATCTATCTATCTATCTATCTATCTATCTATCTATCTATCTATCTATCTATCTATCTATCTATCTATCTATCTATCTATCTATCTATCTATCTATCTATCTATCTATCTATCTATCTATCTATCTATCTATCTATCTATCTATCTATCTATCTATCTATCTATCTATCTATCTATCTATCTATCTATCTATCTATCTATCTATCTATCTATCTATCTATCTATCTATCTATCTATCTATCTATATCTATCTATCTATCTATCTATCTATCTATCTATCTATCTATCTATCTATCTATCTATCTATCTATCTATCTATCTATCTATCTATCTATCTATCTATCTATCTATCTATCTATCTATCTATCTATCTATCTATCTATCTATCTATCTATCTATCTATCTATCTATCTATCTATCTATCTATCTATCTATCTATCTATCTATCTATCTATCTATCTATCTATCTATCTATCTATCTATCTATCTATCTATCTATCTATCTATCTATCTATCTATCTATCTATCTATCTATCTATCTATCTATCTATCTATCTATCTATCTATCTATCTATCTATCTATCTATCTATCCTATAAGTTATTACATATACATTTTATGTATGTATATTTACTATGTATACATAATAATATATGTGTATAAGAAATCATTAAGTGATCAAATATATGAAAATATTCTTTTACTGAAAAGTTTTTCCATTTTTGCATTTGATTGGAAATGTTTATTTTTTATTTTAAAAATAGCTTATCAAAACTATATTGTAAATAAACTTTACTTAATATGTATGATTTTACTTTAAATTGATTCAATACTTATAGTTTATATATATATGACTAGTTATTTCTGCATTAACTTAATACATATGCTTCTTATGTATATATTATATTTAATGTGTGTATAATTATATATAAATGTATAATAAAGTAAAACTAATTAACTTAAAATATGAAGACATTTGTTTGTTGAAAAATGACTTTTTTTAATTTGAAATTAAAAAAAAAAAATTAGCAAAACTATGTTGTAAACTAACTTTATTTTGTTCTAGCTTAAATGAAGCTTACAATTGAAATCCAAAAATCATGCACATTACTTAAAATATTTTGACAGTCTAAAAACAATTTTTAAAACTGACACCAAAATATTCAAAACTTTTCCACTCAGTATTCCATATATAAGATACTAGGTCATATACCTAAAATATTATAACACCCTGTAACTTTGATAGTGATTTTTAAAAAAGACAAAATTTCTACAAATTATATTGAATTTAAATCTATTAAACATAGATTTTAAAATATATTAACAACTTTAAATTGACACTAAACAATTTCTATACTGCATTCTCATGAGCCTTACTTAAAACATATTAATGTTATAAAATGTATTGTAAATTTGATATCAAAATATTTAAAATTTTCCTACATATTCATTCAGATCTAAGAAACTAGGTTACCTATGTAAAAGATTATAATTTCATATTACTATTGTATTTCTTTTTTATGTACCAAATTTGAACCAACTTCATATAATTTAAATTTATTAAACCTCAATTTTAAAATTTTATTCTAATTTAAATATTAAAAGTAATTAAAATTGTTTACAGATATACAAACAAACAGATATTGTAACTTAAATAAAAGCATTTAAAAAAGTAACATTTATTAAAGAGATATTGGTTTTGTTACTAGAATTATTGATAACTTTCAAGATATACATATATAATGATAACACACAATTAATGAATATAATTCTGTATATTATTAATATTATCTGTTAAATTTATGATAAATTGTTTTTTAATAATAAAAATATAAAACCAGACATATTTTGCATTTGCATTCAGGGCATCGAAATTTATTTGGTAAACCCACATTAACATGCATCCTATAACTAGTAATAACTAGATATCTATTTCTCAGATAATATTAGAAAACTGCTATGAGTGAGATATCTAAAATAAAAATTCTAAGCCTAGTTGTGATCTGAAAAAATTTACAAAGTTTATCCAACTTATAGAAATTGTAAGCAGATTTCTATTCCATGAGATCTGTCTCAATAATCATTGCTTGATTGTGTTGAACTGTCTTGTTTTGGCAACTATTCAGTACCAATTCATGAAACTTTTAAGCAGGATTCTTTATTGCAGTATCACCACCATAAAGTAAGAAAAAAAAACTGAACATTTCTAACTTCCCAACCACACAGCCAT
This sequence comes from Epiperipatus broadwayi, assembly GCA_028023455.1. NCBI lineage: Eukaryota > Metazoa > Onychophora > Udeonychophora > Euonychophora > Peripatidae > Epiperipatus > Epiperipatus broadwayi. Next base: position 1,418,464 of record JAQFVV010012429.1, on the reverse strand, counting down.
TTTATTTTTCTATATCAGTCGTTGTTTGATTCTGATGACCTGTCATGATTTGGATGGTATTCAGTGGAAGCTTGTGAAATTTTTAAGCAGGAGTGCTTTATTTTTCCACACCAATTACTGTTAAAAGATCTAATATATTTTTTATTTTTACTAACCAATGTTTGACAAATAATATCTGGAGTAGATCGACAATTACTTTTTATTTTAATTTTTTTCAGATAATGACAATTGGGAAAATATAATTTTTTTTATATACTCAAATCTAACACCCACCATGATAAATATTTAAAATAATATTTCTTTTATTATTTTGTTATATTTTTCTATAATAAATATTTATATGTTAATTTATAAATGTTAATCAGAAAAAAAACAATATTTTATTGCTTATCCTAAATGAAAACAAAAATTTATTCGCTCTGAAGACAAATCAGAATAATTAAACATGCTATCAAACATCACATGATCACCATCTCTATACTAGCACATAATTTGTTGTAAAGCTATTGAGCTTAGATTGAAGATATTAACAATATTTTCAATTTCATTCTCATAGTTTTGTAGTAAAGTAGAGTTAAAAGGTGGCTGCTGGAGGGTTGCATTAGATCCTAAGATCTAGGTGCAGTGCTCTCAGATCCAAGGCTCCTCACTGATGATGGCCACAAGCCAGAAACTAGTCTGGGGATATTGGATGTGTAGGCACTAGATAGGGATTTTATGCACAAGCCTTCTGGCATCCATTGATTACTCTGTTTGGCACAGGGTGGCACTACTGTATGGGGAGTTTTGCCTTTGTTTAAATAAACATGCTATGTGTGAATAACAATTGACACGGTGGCAGTGAGCAGTTCCTATGGTGCTAGTTATGTGGGTAATAAAAACATGAATCTCAGCAGAACTTGCAGAAATTCACTGAGTACTACCATAATTAGCAGTATCTTTGAATAGAATATCAAACATCATTTAAAATAATTCTTACATAAGAATTATGCAAAATATTGAGTGATTGTTATATTATTGATATTTTCTAGCAAAAATTTAATAATTAATTTTTTTCTGAGGGTGCTGCAGTACCACAGCGCTTATGAACCAGATTCCACTGATGTCATTACCAAAAGCTTATGCATTGTTGTGCACACATAATGCACAATGTTATAATGTATGACCTATGTTTATTTTATTAAGAATTAAACTATAATTAATAAATTGTAATTGATATGGGCCTAGATATTGGCTTTTATATATTATTTTGTGAGAATTTAATTTAAGCCTAGTTAATAAATTAGTTATTTTGCACTTATTTATCATTATATAATATATTCAAACTGTTCTCATACTTTTATAATATCTTACATCAAATTTATCTTAAACAAAATATTATTGTATCAATTTTATATCGAACTACTTTATATGAAGTAGTTTTGATACATATGATTGAAATAAGGTTGATATATTTAAAATCTTTTTTTTTTTTTGCTTGTTTGTATCTTCATATGAGAAAAGATGTTGCTGAGATTAAAGTTTCCTTATTTTTACAATTTAGAATTACAAGTTTTAAAATGTCTTTGTTTTTACATTAGATAGATGTAAAAGCCATATGTGTTACTTGCATATTGACGGAAACTTATCACACGATTTGAAAGTAAAGAAAATAGAAACTTGATTTCATAATAGTTGTGCTCAGAAATTTTTGAACTATTGAAAAGTATTGGCAAATATTTTTCTATTTCATCATTAGATAAATTATAAATTTTTTGAATATTTTTGAATATTATAGTTTTATTTTTTTTTCAATTGATCAGATATTTGTTACACATGATTTTCTAATTATTACAATTTAAAATATGAAAAATGAAATAGAGGTTAACCATTTTATTAAGGATGTAGTTGGACCAATAATTGATCTTAATTTGTATCAATCTTGATCACAGAAAATGGCCCGTTTAAAAGGGTTTAAAATAAAAAATGATAGACTTACAGTAAGTAAGAAAGAAGCTATTGAACTAAAAGTGACTGTAGAAAAGGATTACTGTATGTAAAAAATGGGGTATAATAAGAAAAACACAATAGTTAAATAAAAATAAAATAAGTTATGGAGAAAAAAAGAAATATATATATATATAAAAATGAGTGGATGGATATCAATACCTTATTATATATATATAAAATTTTAGGAAAAGAGAAGTTAAATAAAAGTGTAAAAATAGCTTGGAAAAATAATAAGTCATTGGAAAAATGGATATCAAATGTGAAGAAAAAGGTAATAATGAAATAAAATAAAATAGGATTAGTATACAAAATCATTTGTAGAGGCTGTAATAAAATAAATATAGATCAGATGGGAAGAACAGCAATAGGGAAGGAGCATAATAAGGCTATTGATAGGAAGGATATGAATTCAGGACTATATATTCATTACTTAGACATAGAAGATATGGAAATTTTAAAATATGTTAAGAATTATAATAAAAGGAAATATTATTAGACAATATATATTCAGGAGAATATGGATAAATGTATTAATTTGTTTAAAGGATCTGCAAAGTTAGTCGATAAATGGGCATTAAAGGACAATTGGAAAATTTAGTAAATTTAATAAATGTAAAATATAAGATAATTTGCGGTATATAATTTATGTATATGATTAATATGAATATTATGAAAATATTATTTATTTATTAAAAGATGAGTATATATATATATATTTGACGATTTGGGTGACCTAAATTGGTTGTGAAGTATTTTTAGATATTGAATGATATAATATAAATATGTAATAGATTAAAAGTAAATTATTTAAGGGTTAATTATATGTAAGAAATAAGATGTAGTTATTTAAAATTATGTGTAAAGTTATATATAATTTAATATATGTCATACATGTGTATGTAATATAATATATAATATATGTTATAATTGGTTAAATACAGTTATTGTAGATTCTAGATACACATATGTAAGTAGTTTATATAATTATATAATGGTTATATAATATAAATGTAAGAGGGAGTATTTGTAGATGTATTTGTCATGTGGTTTATTGGGAAATTTATGTATTTTAAGAAGGTCCTAATATAGAGCCAAAACCAGTTAAATAAAATATTTGTTTATTATTTTTGATTAGTTATTTTATTTCAGTTGATTTGAGATAATTTTTAATATTTTGGAAACAACATTATGGACAAATTTATTTATTAATATCTTTGACCAAAGACAATTTAAAGACTCATTCTCTATTTAACTTTAAATTGGTTATATGTAACTAATATAGAAAGTTTATTTTTAACTTAAAATTATTAAAAGTGCTATGAAATTTGATCACAATAACATAATTTTTATCTAAACCATAGAACAAATTAATTAATAAAGTGTACCTTTCTGAGTTTTCAAAAATTTTTTTGATTATCATGTGGATCTGTAGACAAAAACTGAGGGAGATGATTATGGAGCAGAATAATGGGCTTGGAATAAAAACTTTAGTCACAGCTAAATATTATATACTGGTAAAAGAAGATCTGTCCATATCTAAATTACTATATCACTTCCACATCACTGTATATGATAAATAAAAATAAAACATGATTATCAGGTTTTGCCACTGTATAAAGGTCAAAAGATGAGAGTGACTGTGCTATAAAGTGGAATATAAAGCATTTTATCTGGAACTAATCTTTTTTCAGGTTCAAGATAATGTTGCTGTTATAATAGAGGAACCATTACTTTAAGGGGAAATTAAATTAGATTAATAAGCATTTTGATTTGGTTTAAAAACATTTTTAACTTTAATTAAACTTTAAATGGGAAAAGTCTTAAAAAACAAAGTTGAAGATTATCAAATATTGTAGTTATGTCTGAGGATGAAAACAGTAAAGAAATGTAAAGGGTTATATGGAAAAGAGTTTGTAGTAGTTTTCAATGTTTAAGTGAACCACTTAAATATGTAATGAAAATATATTCTATCATGTATAATAATGTCAGGATTGCCAAATACACTCCAAAACAAATAATTTAAATATTAATCTAAAAATTAGTGAAAAAATGTAAATGAAGAATACATAAAATATAGAGGATTTTTCAATCTTCAATTGATAGATTTAAGATAAATTTCTAATTGAATGTAATAGTAAAAAAATTAATGTTATAAGAAAAATATCTTTTCTAAATACTAAAGTTTTGGGAAATTTATTATCTTATATTATATACTTGATTACATCCATACCTTTACAAGAATATGAGATATTATGTAGGCTTCTATGTAAAGAATATGAATTAGAAATATGTAATACACATAGAAGGATTATAGATATTAATAAATATTTCTTGTGGAAATAAATCTTTACATTGATTTTATAAATATGTTATAATGAATGAAGCAATTTATATAATTTTGATTTGATATTTTATATATACAAAGCAAATTGAAATTGCTACTACTACATATATACACATATAAACTTTAGACATATTTTAGTGCACTCTTTTGCTTATATAATTTTAAAATCATTGGCAGGTGTTCAGATATTTAGCACACCTGCTGAGGATGTTAAATTGATATACATGTATAGTGTGTGAAGATTGATCTTATTCATTGTGCTGCTCTTTTTGATGTAAATTAAAAAGTACTTGTAATATAGGTTAATGATAAAATAAAAAATACTTTCTTTATACAAAACTTCTGCATGCACCCATGAGACAATTTAGATTTTTAAAAATTGTATATAATTCTTTTAATTAATTTTATAATTAAATATTATGATAATAAATATATTTCAGGCTATATTAAGTAGTACTGAACATTTGGAAAAAGCTACTGAATACAGGTTTCTTCACCCTTGGCTAAGCACTGGGCTTCTTACAAGGTAAATAAAATGCTATATTTTTAAGTGTCATTTAATAATTTTTTAAAAAAATATTTGTTAAATTAGAACATTTTTATATGTTTTAAAATGGTATATGTAGACAGACTATCATTAATCTGAATATCTATTATTAAAACTTTGTTATCCAAATTATATTTTCAAAAATGATTTTTAATATTTTAAAATAAGTAAATTAGTTTCAACATATGTAAAACACTCAATATATATCTATAAATTAATGAGCCTAATTACAGTACGTTGCCTAATTTTATTTCTATCTTACCAGAGTTTGAGTGTACAAAGAGTGATTTAAATAACTATATTTTAAATCTGAAGAAGCACTGGAAACAGATTTTGGATCAATAGTCTTTTACCTATATAAATGTAAAAATTCAAATAAAATTCCATTTAATGACATGGTCATTAGTTATTTTTGAATCTAATTTATTTAAATAGTAAATTAGTAATTTACTTTTGGTTTTTTAGAATTTTTTTTAGTAATTTATAATTTATATTGCTGGCAGATGAGTTTTGCAACAATTTTCATTCTCATTTTAAATTGTAGTTAAGAATATCTAAATACTATTTACTATAGCTAGCTGGGCTGACTGAGAGAAAAATCTTAGAATTTGAAAAATTGTCAAAGTTGCATCCAGATGTAGTCATTATATATGTGTCATATCCGACCTTGCCTTTAGAAGTGGACTATTTCAGATTCCTTACCCGATTGGCTAGCACCCAGTTACTATCCAAAGAGATTAAATCCTTCACTGGGATTCGCACACCAAATACGCAGGTTTCCAGTACTGTAGGGGATCTGCCATTAAATAGTCAGTCTTTCGAAGACAAGGCAGAGAGCAATTACTTTTGTCAGCCTAAACGACTGAATGTGCTCTCCAATAAACTCTCTGCCATCATCAAGGGTAGTCTCTCTACTTATTATTGTGATGTCCATGCAGTGAGGCAAATCCACCTATGGACTGGAAACTGCTATGTCCGCACTCAACTTGAGGCAAGCTAAATACATAGCTGGAAGAATCTTACCAGAGCTTCATGAGGCAGGCTAATCATTTAACTGGAAGTGATTACTGTACTCGGCTACCTCCGCATTAACTTGTATAAACCATACATGTATATTGTTGTTTAACTACAAATGTAATTGTATATATTAATTGTTGAGTAGTTCTTTTTGTGTCTATTGGTTAGGAACTGAACCTAATAAAGCTAACCAAACACTACAGACCTGGTGCAGTCAGCAGGATATGAACCTGTGCAGGAAAATCCCAACTCATTTCCAATCAACAATAATATACATATATGGTTTATACAAGTTAATGCTGAGGTAATCATGCTGGGTACAGAACTCACTTCCAGCTAAATGATTAGCCTGCCTCATGAGCTCTGGTAAAACTCTTCCAGCTATGTATTTAGCTTGCCTCAAGTCAGGTGCGGATGTAGCAATATGTATACACAGTTTATATATATAGTCATTGGAAATTTAAATGGCAGTTTACTTATATTTAGTATATATTTATAAAATCATTAGTGAGTTCTGTGTTACGGTTCAGTTTTCATTCAAATAATGGATCATAACTAATCAATGAATTGATGGATAAATAAAATTAACCTACGAGTTAATGAATAAATAAATTAACCAATGACAGAAATAGGTCAATAGGTGAAAATGCTCACTGAATCCACTTGCTCCCATTACAGAAGAGGATTTAGTTATATAGTAGCAAACACTCCATACAGTAGTGCTGCCCAAGTGCAAGTCATGAAAATCAATGGGTTCTAGAAGGTTTGTGCATAAATTTCCTATTTTGTGTGTACTCATCCAATATCTTCAGATTAATTTCTAGCTTGTGGCTTTCATCAGCGAGGTGCCTTTTAACAGCTTATGTAAGCATAGGAAATGGTGATCATGTGATGTCTTAGTGGTTTAATACCAATTCTGCCCATAGTGTAATGATAATTATAGTTATTAAAAATCCAAAGACACTAAAATATTATATACTGAACTGAGTTTAAGATTTATAAGACTATACAAGGGAATTGGCTTGGATTGAAAACATAATTGTGTTTTCATTTTGGGATTATAGCTTTATAGTTAACTAAATAAATGAAAGATGATTGCTGGAGGGTTGCATTAGATCGAAAGATCTAGATGCAGTGCTCTTAGATCCAAACATCCTCACTGATGAAATCTGAAACCTGAAATTAGTCTGGTGATATTGGATGAATATGCACTAGATAGTGCTTTTATACCCAAACTTTCTAACATTTATTGATTACTATGTCTTGCACTGAGGTGGCCCTACTGTATGGAGATTTTACTACTGTTTTAATAGCAGTGTAAGCATAGAAAATGGTGATAATGTGATGTCTTAGTGGTTTAATACCAATTTTTAATGGTGTCTATGATTATTAAAGAACCAAAAACATCAAAATTTATAGATAGTGAATTGGATTCAGATCTGTATGACTATACAAGTGAATTGGCTTGGAGTGAAAACATTATTATGTTTTCCATTTTGGGATTATAGTTTTATAGTTAGCTAAATAGGTGAAAGATGGCTGTTCGAGGGTTGCATTAGATCCAAAGATTTAGGTGCAATGCTTTTATATTCAAGACTTTTTACTGACACAAGTTAAAAAGTAGTCTGGGAATATTGGATTAGTAGACTAGATCCAAAGATCTAGGTGAAATGCTCTCTTATCCAAAACTCTTCACTGACAAAAGTTACAAGTTTAAAAACTAGTCTGGGGATAATCGATGAGTAGATACTATATAGAGATTGTATTCAGAAATCTATCATCAATTGATTACTATGGATTGCCCTGGGTGGCACTACTGTATGGAGAGTTTGCTATTGTTTTAACAGCTTGTGTATGCATAAGGAATGGTGATCATGTAATTTAGTTATATAATGACAGTCTTTTTTAAGATCAAACTAAATAATAATGAATTGATCATATGGATTTTCCATATCAATTGCAAAGCAATGAGGAAAGTTCACATTAAACAACCACTGCTAGAATTTAAACCTGACATAAGGCAAGCTGTCATGGTATAGGTGGAAATGTTAGGCAATCCTTGAAATGTATCTAAAGTGTTAGGCATTCAATGAAGGTCTCCTGAAATGTTTTGCTTCAATAGTTGTATAACAACATTTTATTTGATGTACTAATAATACTTTATTTAATGAAATATTAAACCAAATTGTATGAATCAGTGTTTATTATGATAGCTTAAATACTACAGACCCATTTATATGCAATGCAGGTATTTCAAATATTGCCTAATTTCATATATTAATCTCCAACTTATGATAGTCATTGTCATTGAGAACTTTCATGTGATTTTCAGTCTTTTTTCTTTCCATTAAAATTGTTTCAATTAGATCATAGAAATAAATAGGGATAAATTTTTTAAAAGATCAAATGCTTTTATTTACCTTGCACTAAAAAACAAAAAATAATTGTTTCTTCAACCATAATGGAGGTTTGTAGATATTTAATTTGAAATATAGCAATGGAGGTGAGGTCCAGAAATTAAGAAAGTCATTGCTTAACAAATTAATTATTTTCTGGACCTCTCATGCTTTTATTTCAAATTAAATCTAAAAATGCCAATTGTGGGTGAAGAAACAATTACTGTTTTTCTTTTTAGTGTATGGTAAATATAAGGACTTAATATAAAAAATATCTCTATTTTTAACTTTTTAGTATTGGCACAATAAATAAAAATATAAAACTATATTGTACTTTAAATTGACTTGATGCTTATAATTGATATTTCTTCAACAACAATTAGAAATTGTTGATTGTTATTGATATTGGGATTGTCTAAGTAATGACTGGTTTTTAATAATATATATATCACTAGATATTTCTGCAATAAGTTAATATATATATCTCCTTATATATCATATTTAGTATGTGTATATAATTATATATATGTATAATAAATCATTAAGTGACATAAACTATAAAAATATTCTTTAAGTAAAAAATGTTTGGCATTTTGCTTTTAATTAGAATTTTTTTTAAAAAAAAATTGCTTGCCAAAATTGGTTGAAAGGTCAGCGACAGCTGCTTTACAAGCAGTTGTCCTGAGTTAGCGGGTTCACTTCCTGGCTGAGGCTATGACACATGAGAAAAAAACCTATATTGTAAACATACTTCATTTAATATGTATGGTTTTACTTTAAATCAATTTGGCACTTATAGTTTACATATGTAATAAGTTAATATGTATACTCCTTATATATATCATATTTAGTTTGTGTAAATAATTATACATGTGTATAGTAAATAATTAAGTAACTTTAAATAGGAAGACATCCTTTCTGATGAAAATTGTTTGACATTTGTTTCTTTTTATTTGAGAAGTTTTTTTTTTTTTTTAAAAAAAGCTAAACAAAAACTATATTGTAAACTAACTTTATTCTAACTTAAATTATGCTTTCAAATAAAATGTCTTAAATTTGATATAAAAACATTCAAAATTTTTTCACCTATTGGCCCATATTTAAGAAATTAGGTCATCCACTTAAAATACTATAATACCCTATTACTTTGGTAATGATTTAGAAAAAATGTACCAACTTTCAACAAATTATATTGAATTTAAATTTACTAAACCTTGATTTAAAATATTATAACTTTACTCTAGTTTTTAATTGAAACCAAAAAAATCTTTATAATGTCTTCTCATGGATCTGACTTAAAATATATTAAAATTCTAAAAATGTCTTTTAAATTTGATATCAAAATATTCAAAATTTTGCCACTCATTGGTCGACATATAGGTCATCTATGTAAAATATTATAGTACCATTTTGCACTGTCAAATATTTCTTTTAATATACCAAATTTCAGCCAATTCTATTGAATTTAAATCTATTAAACCACAATTTTTAAAATTTATTCTAAGAAATAATAAAAGTGCTTATAAGTGTTTACAAACGATTAAATGAACTTACAAACTGAGATTGTTAAGTTAAACAAAAGCATTTATTATATTAAGATTAATTAACATCACGTGATCACTATCTCATACTAGCACATAATTGTTAGTTAACAATTCAAACAAAGCAAAAACTAGTCTGGGGATATTGGATGAGTAGGCACTAGATAGGGATTTTATGTACAAGCCTTCTGGCATCCATTGATTGCTCTTGTTAGCACAAGATAGCACTACTGTATGGAGAGTTTTGCTTTGTTTTAAAGATGAATTAAGTCAAGATTAAAATAAACTTCACTTATAGATACATAATCTTAATTCAAAAACAATTATATATATATATACGTTTGTGTATAGTTAAATTTTAACTATCTTCAATTCAATTTATTAGAAAATCGATTGATGTATTTACATATTTTAAAAAAAAACTTTATTAAAAATTATAAATGAAATTCTCTACATATTTATCAAGTTATTAAAAAATTATGTTTTTTTAAAATACCATTCTATTCTTTTTAACAAAATGATTCAGGATAAGCATAATCATTTAATCACCTAGGAAATAAATCTATTTCTTTAAGTCATGTTCCTTCTACAGATAACTATCCCACTAGCTGGGAAAACAGCATTGTATCTGATAGGTTGATATAGATTTTTAAAATATTTATTTAATAACTTGTTCTATAATGTAATAATAATATATGTATGTACAGAATCTTTCTTAAAGTGTGGGGTCTTCAAGCAATTATTTTTTGACAAAGCTCTTTATATATTACCTCTTCTATGGTAAACTATTCATGCTCACTTGAATACGAGGGAATGCAAAATATGGGCACATATATTATTGTTCGTAATTTGATTGTTTTCGAATTTAAAAATACCTCAAAAAATAAAATAAAGAGCATTGTGTTTGTGAAGCAATCAATAAATACTAATTAATACCTAACTTTTTAACTATTGTATTTCAGAATTGCGTAGATGAGAAACAACTATTTATATGTTTATCATTAGTTTTTAATCTTTCATGTTAATTAAGGCCGAATATTTGCAATTTAGCTGTTATTATACGGTATTGTTTTTTTACTACAAGTCTGTATAATTTGTTTTCTTGGCTGATATTTTGCTTACAAAAGAATAAAAGTAAATTTATTACTTATATAATATTTAAATAAATTAAGAGAAAGTAATTTTATAATTATCTTTTTTTTTTTTACGTAAAAAGTACGTATAATCATTTAATCACACGAAAAAGTTGATCACGATAATATATATTAATAATATATACCGGTATTCTAAATTATAGGCTCTTCAAATGCGGTGCCCTGCATAGTGCGAGACGAAGAATAGTCTTCATCTGCCATTGTCTAAGAGAAAGCTGTGTGTATATATATTTACATTGTAAACAGTCTTTAAAATAAAATGTATTTTAAAATATTTGTTTTAATATTTATTTAGTGCAGGGGATAAATGGCGACATCGCAGAAAGCTTCTTACTCCATCTTTTCATTTCCAAATTATGGATGACTTTCTAGAAGTATTTTGTGAGCAGAGTGAAATTCTTGTTAATCAGCTGCGGTCAAAAGTTAACAAAGATCAGTTTGATATCTTCAAAAATATTACTCTGTGCGCCCTAGATATCATTTGCGGTAAGTAAAACAAAATAAAAAGATAATTTATAGATTAAGAAGCAAAATTTTTTTTATTGTTATTTAAAATTATCTCTTTATAATTGATTGTTTATGTAACAAAACTAAAATATTATCTTTATATTATATGGAGATAAATGTTTTCTTTTGTTGCATGAAAAAAAATTATATATGTGCCTAAAAATGTGAACAAAAGAAAAGTTTTCTGCCGAAAAGGAGGTTTATTGATTAAAAAGAATTTTGAAAGATGTAATGCCGCAATAAGAAAACAATTATTATTGCCATAAAATAATCACATGATTTATTACAAAAACGTCATTTGACCTTCAAGTGTAGAAATGACCGATTGAATTATATTCTAATAACTATTCTATCACTGCATTAAAGTAGAGCATAATTATTGTTGATAGTTTTTAATTTTTCGACGTTATCCGTTAGTAGCAGCAGCCAATCACAAACAAATATGGCCATTAATCAATTTCAGTAGCAAAAAAACAACAAACAATTAGACAAAAATTAAAAATAATACATTACTGATGACTTTGTGATAACTATATAAATCATTTTTCCTATAAAAACAATCAATATCGCACTTCTGTAGAAAGTCTTTGAGATAATTTTTATCATATAAACGACAATTTTTATAATATAAATGACGTATGTCTCTTCCGTCAAAATCATTCTCAAGTTCACGATAAAATACTCATTTAGGCATTGCACATATCAAATCCAATGAATATGTGATTTTACAATTTTAAATTTTTTATTGTCCATCCTTAAAATGAAAATTTTTATGTTGTTAGTGCGTTGAAATCTCACTTTTATATAATAAATTAGATAAATTAACAGTTCGCCCTATAGCTAATTTAAATGCAATAATTATTTCACTGTGATAAAATATCCTATTTTTTTAATTTGTTGAAGACAGCAACACATTTCCAATATCTAATTCCACCTTTCGACTTAAAAGCTACTATGATATTTAAATTAGATTACATTTTCAAATCAATAACCATGCATAGTAAAGGTTGTGAATATTTTTCTTCCATTAATAATTGATAAAGAGTTTACAGTATCAAGAATTTATGATTCACTACAAAATATAGATGTTAAGTTTTCTGCTTGAAGACATCATTTACTATCACCAGTTACAACTTGTCATTGTTTGTAAATTCCTTAAATAGTTTTTTTTTCATCTCACTAATCAGAGTTATATTATATACTTTAATGAATTAAGATGTAATGTATTTCTTTTTTAATTCTCAAAACTAAAATTATCATTCATTATTAAATGACCATAAAAAAATACTGACATTTTCTTTCTTGAAAGTGTAATTGTATACAAATACATTTCTAACAAATCGATTATATTACTGATGCATAATTACAATCATCTTAAATTTATCAGAATATAACCGAACTATTTGATATTCTTCATTACATATATATTAAAATTAAATTTTTTTAAAGCCTATGCTACAAAATCAAAATTAAAAAATGTAATTTTGATAAATTAAATAAATTAATTTAATTCAGCAATTAATTTATAATTATTTGCACATAATATTACTATATCTAATTCACAACTAGTCTGCAATATTATAAAAATGAAAATACATTCTGAATGATCTATATTTACTCTAATTTATATTGGTGCTTATAAAAAGCAAGAACTGTAGGAAACTCAGTACATGCCTTTTTTTAACACTTCCCCAATTTGAGTCGTCCCCCTCATTATTTCCTTGCCATAAATCCTAAAATAAGAACTATCATCATAATACAATTTCTTTATCTTTTTCAAGAAGTATAATAACTAATCTTTCTTATTGCATTGACAAATGTATATAATATTAAATCATCTATGCACTTTAACACAGTTTCACAATGCTTTAATTACCACCCTTACAGTTTCAATTGACCCAGCAATCCTCTTCAGAAGCTTCTTTGATTAGGATAAAAGAAAGTTCTGAAGAAGATTGCTGGGGCAATTGAAACTGTAAGTGTGGTAATTAAAGCATTGTGAAACAGTGATAAAATGCATAGATGATTTAATATTACATAATAAAATTTAAGAATTAATTACTTATAAGTTTATAATTACTGCTGAGCTAACTTTCCATATTCTATTTTGGATCCTAATATTTTAAAGGATGTTGTTTGGGAAACATTGATGTAAATGCCTGATGTGTAGAAAACATGATTACTTCAAAATCTGTTTAAATAGGCTATTGTTTAGATGGAGTACATGATTTAAGGTGCACATTGTCTAAATTGATATAAGTGTACAAGATGATTGGAAGAATGTGATAGTAGTATTGATATTTACAAAAAAGGTGACTAAGAAGATATTAAAAATTACAGATCTATTAGTCTTCTATGAGTTTTTTAATAAAATCTTTATTATGATAATTACAACTCATTCATACAAACTTTGAATTTTAATCAACCAAAAGAACAAACTGGATTTAAAAGTGATTTTAACACAATGGATCATATCCAAATATTGAGAAAAGTTATAAAAAGAATCAGTGAAATTGCTATTTTACTTTGGATTTCTAGCTTATGAAAAGACATTTGATTCTATAAGTATTTCCATAGTGATTAAAACTTTGGACCATCAAGATTTAAATCCAGGATATTGTTATATTCTGAAAAATATTTGTCAGAATGCAGCAATAGTAATTAGGTTATATAGTTATATTATGAATATTAACATTGATAATGATACATGTCAGGAAGATTCCATATCTAATTATTTTACAAACCCTTAGAGATTATTTAATTTATGTAAATTTTGCAGCTGATTTTGCAAATAATGCTTCAAAACTTTAGGAAATCTTGCAATAGTTATCAAAAAAAAAAAAAAAAAAAGAAAGTAAATCTAAAGATAACTCCTAAAATACTAAAGTAATGTTGAATGGATTTTCTCACAAAAAGAAGATAAGGATTAATAATCATGAATAGAAGAAGATAGTGACTATAAATATATTGATCAGAATATTAATATAGGTGGAAACATAGTGGATGTAATTAAAGCGAATTAAACTTGGATGGAATATCTTTGATAGAAGTAACTTAATTTTAAAAAGAATATACCTATATATTTGAAAAGGAATGTTTTTAATATATGTGTTTTACTAGTTCTTACTTTTAGGTCTGAGTTTTGGATCCTTAACAGAAGAGCTATACAAAAACTTCAGACCAGTCAACAAAATGTTACACGATCAAAAATTAAATGTTTGTACTTGCAGGCATGACTGATATAAAAAAAATTAAAATATTGAAATTGTAACTGGGCTGAACATATTACTAGAAGACATGATAACAGAGCACAGTTGAAGTTTTAAATTAGGTTCCAAGAGATAGTAAAAAAATCTAGAAAAAGACCATATGTGTCATGATTGGATGAAATAAAGATATTTAATTGATGTGATGTATAGAAGATATATATATATTAGAGAAATGGGATTGAACTTGGAGAGAACTTTATTCTGCAGTGTATCAATAATGATTGAAAATAATGGCGATGGTTACTGTAGTTTTTTATTCAAAATTTGAAGACGCTAGTATTTTTTGAATTTAAAGATTCCAGAATAACAATATTCTACTTGTATATAATATAAAGAATTTGGTTAAAAGAATAAAAATATAGAGAATTTTGGATGCCAGTTCTACAAGAAAGAGCCATCAAAAAAATAATATCTTATTTTTAAAAAGAAATCTGTACTGAATAAATTTTAATTATCTAAGAAATTGAAAAAATAATTTACTATTAATATTAACAATATTTTAAAATAACACGTGTTTGTGCATTGTTCTGTAAGTGCAGAGATATTAGTATTTCCCATTATTTTTTTAAATATTAAATCATCATCTATAATTTTCTTTTAAAAAAATTTCAATAATTAAAAATGATTTAATATACACTGCACATGACTCATCACCAATTTTAGAATATTACTCAAAGGTATTAAAATCAACTTGCTAAAAATATCTAATAAACAATATAGTTGTTAAAATAAGTTAAACTAAAATAACTATTCTATACATGTCTTTATTAATAAATAAATTAAAAAGGATAAGAAAAATAATCATCATTTTAAAATTTAGCCTTAATTTTTCCCCATTTTAACATTTAAAATTTGATCTTATTTTTTAAATAAATATAATAGTATACGTATATTATTTTTATGTTGAGTTACAATGATGGGAATATACAAATTGTATTTATATGTATGCATATACAAATAAAACTATAATTTAGTATTGATAAATATTGAACCAATGATGACATTAAGAGAACATCGACATGAAATGCAAGGGGGGTCATTTTTTTTTTTTTAAATGTCTTATTCATACATTTCAAGACTGTGGTAGAATGAAAATTTTAAGTATACATGTATATCATGATGATTACGTGGGTCACAATGCCAACAGAGAGTTAATTTACATAAATATAAAAATAGACAGGCTTTAAAACAATGACATAACACTGAATAAAGATTTTAATACTATATGATTATAATTATGAAAATTAAATAAAAGGTAAACTAAAACAAGTAAATACTGAATTATGGTATATAAAAGTATATATCCCTGATGATACATAAATTTGGGTCAAAATATAGTAGTGAATAATTTTTATTAGTCACTTATTCTATATTAAGAACATTTGACTCTTTAAAAAAAGGGAGGGATATAAAGGTGACATAAAAAAAAATTTCAAAGCTAAAAATTGAAATATGTTTTTTATATATTTGTCGAATTATACATGCAGTCTAAATTATATAAATTATATGCTGTGCGTTTGTGAGAGCTCTTTAGTTAGAAATTCCACATTTATTACTGTAGTCAGGGGTTCACTTGTAATAGAAGTTTGATTAGTCAGAACATATAATTTATGAACATATAACACTAAAGGCATACAACTGTCAGATAGAATTGTAAAAAAAAAGGGTCAAATTTATGATAAAAATTTATTTCTCATCGCCATAAAATGAAAATATTAAAAGTGTAAAATGTTAACATAATCTGTGTAAAGATTTAAAATTATATATTTTTTTAAATGCAAAATATTATTGGCAAATTAATTTGTTATTTATAAAACTAATAAGTAATTAAGATTTGAAAAACCAAGATAAAAAAAATCAGGATATTTATGAAAAGTACCATACACAAATGGGCAGATTACTTTCTGAATTGCAGACAAGAACTTTCTAGATAAATAGGAGAGATGTAGTTCTGATAAACTATAAAAGACAGTGTGAAGAATAAAGCTCATCAGAATATATATCAACAGTTAGTCATTAGATTTGAGCTTTCAACTTTAACTATCTAAAGAACTAAGTTGGACAAGTGAAAAAGGATTTCAGCAATGTTTGTTGACTGTTCCTCATGATAAATGTTGATCTAGATAATAATTAGGAAAGTACTCATCAGTATTCTTTGTATAAACAATTCAAAACAAAACAACACTCTCCATATAGTAGTGCCATCTTGTGCTAACAAGAGCAATCAATGGATGCCAGAAGGCTTGTGCATAAAATCCCTATCTAATGCCTACTCATCCAATATCCCCAGACTAGTTTCTGGCTTGTGGCCTTCATCAGTGAGGAGCCTTGGATCTGAGAGCACTGCACCTAGATCTTAGGATCTAATGCAACCCTCCAGCACCCACCTTTTAACTCTATTTAACTACAAAACTATGAGAATGAAATTGAAAACACTATTAATATTTTCAATCCAAGCTCAATAGCTTATATAGTCATATGGGTCTGAACTCAATTCAGCACCCATACATTTTGGTGTCTTTGGCTCTTTAACAACCATAGCCACCATTATCCTATTAGGCAGGATTGGTGTTAAACCACTAAACATCACATGATCACTATCTCATACTAGCACAATAATTGTTATTAAACAATTCAAAACAAAACAACACTCTCCATAGTGATTGCTCTTGTTAGCACAAGATGGCACTACTATATGGAGAGTGTTGTTTTGTTTTGAATTGTTTAATAACAATTATTGTGCTAGTATGAGATAGTGATCATGTGATATTCTTTGTATAGTTATAAGATATCAAATTTATATTTGTAGGTGCTCTAAGATCTCTATCTAAGAATTAACTAAACAAGGTACAATACTACCTTACAGCTTATATAGTGCCTAGGAGAGGACTTTCCTTAATTTAGTATAGGGTTTGAAATATAGCCTAATACCTCCAATGCCAAAAAAATGTGTTAATCTACTTTCTGAGTATTGTTCTGAAAATTAAGACTATCCCTACCAAAAAACTTTTAAATTGAGTTACAAGTTAACCAATGTTTAAATTAAGGACAACTATATTTTGGAGACAAAAATGAATGAGAAGCACACAATAAACCTTTAAAGTTAAGAAAAAAGGCATACCAACAAAAAAGCTTTGAAACAATGTCTACTTCAATTTCTATGAAATAGTATCTTATAATAAACATATATTTAAATAATTAAATATCAGCAAGAAACTCATATATTTCAATTTAAAATGGCTTTAAAATGCATAATTAGATATTGTGAAATATTATAGATATGTCTATTTTTTTTATTATTGTTCTCTATTTTTTCTCTCCATGTTGAAATTGTAAAATGGAGGAAAATCTTTAACTTTTTTCATATATGCTAATGTTTAAGCTATACTGAGAATGAATTTTGACTCTTCTGCCAGATATTAATACTGCAGCCAATATTTTCATGGCTATGAATGGATAATAAAAAAATTTTTTCTCAATGTACTAATTCAAACCCCATAGGATGTATATCTGTGACTGTGGTGTTTATGTTTATATTCTTTATTATTTATGTTATTCACTTTAATAGACTTGTTCTCACTTTAATCTCAATCTTAAATATTTGCTTAGTTTTTATTTACATATTTAGTTAAATAAAAATAGTTAGAGTATGAAAAATCATTATTAATGTCTTTGATTTCTGTGAACTAGAATCTAGAGCTATTATGAGAAAAAATAAAAATATAATAGCTTAAACTAATATCTGAAGGATAATATTTTTAGAAGATGATGTTCATTATTATGACCTGTGTGATCAATATTAATAAAAGCTATCTTCACAGATTATATCTTTTTCTCAATATTTTAGGGTTAGATGATATATTTGGAAAGTTAACTAGTATTTTGAAAGAATTTTTTTTGATAAAGAAATCTAAATAATACAGAGTCCTCATTTTAATCATCATCAATAATTTTAAAACCACATGTAGTGATGCAATATATTATTATTATTTTTTTAAATTAGTAAATAGGTCATTTATCTCTGTTTTATGTAATGCATTTGATAAATTATTAAGTGTTAAAATACCAGACTTGAAGACCTAGAGGCTGATATGTTTATTGATGGTTCACATAAGCATCAAACACCTTGTTTACATTAATTTTGGAATATGTTGAGTTTCATATTTTTATATAAAAATGATACATTTTTATGCAACTATATTTATCCAAGTTATAACTCATTACTTTTGGAAAACTATGCTTATTTTATAGCTGAATTATTTCTTATTTATCCTAATTGTGGAATATCTCCTCTTCTAATTACATTTGACAATACAATGTGTGGCATGATCATTATATGATTAACTTCATTATATTCTTTTTCCTCTCATTACAATATGTATGTATAAGTAAAAGAATCTTAAAATAATGCTCTGCTAAATGCAAAGACCTTTTTTAACAATCCTACAAAGAGAAAGAGTTGTAAATTATTATTAATTTAGCTTTTTAAATGCTGGAAAATGAAGAATTTAGCATGCTTATTTTATTTTCTAACTAAAATTAGCTAGATACTCAGTTACTAATCAGATTTGAATCACAAAAAAAATCTGATTGGAATTCACCAGGCCAGATTCAATTCCTGTTTCTGGTCATAGTAGTTAGATATGGTAACCATTTTGTCATGGAGTCCTTCATATTTTTTTTGATTTTATATGTATATGGTATGTTTGTACCCTAATAAGTATGAAAAATGCAGTAATGCATTTGTATTTATATTCTTTAAGGTTTAAAACATTTCATTCATTTTATTATTTTAGAATCAGCCATGGGAAAGAAGCTTGCTGCTCAAACTCAAGCTGATTCAGAGTATGTGAAGGCTGTTTACACGTAAGACATACTTAAATTATTAAATAATTAAGTAGAGTGAACAGTTCTGAGATGAAAAAAAACTTTTGACAATACTTGTTATTAATGATTATAATTAAAATATCAATATCTGATTTTCATCTTTATATGGATTATTAACCCACTTATCTAAATTAAAGCTGTGTCCTGAGAGTATTAGATAGATATCAATCAGAAGATCATCAAAAACTTTAAATAAATTAATACAAGGTTAGTAACAAAACAATTTATTTAACAATAATAAGTATAAGGGACTTGAATTCAAACTTTCAAGCTCCTTAGATATGTACAATCTATCTTATACAACTGATACACATGACCACATACATGTGTAAAAGATAAATGATCTCCAATATATGTATTCTGTGCTGAACTAGCACTCATCAGTTGGTCCAGATTACCATCTCCCATACATATATACTATCTTAATATAAACTGAATATTAAGATAGCAAATCTTTAAACTGTAATAAATATGCTTCAATCTTCTCCACTCTCCAACTCTTCAATGATCCATTTCATTGAAAATTCAAGGATGGCATGCTCAAAGCCCTTGTTAATGGCAATATTATTGTCATACCCATGTTGACTTTAAGTCAGCCTGACCTCTCACATATAGAATCTTAATATGTCCATTCAATTATACATAAGAAAGATGGGCAGAATATGTAATATTTAAATATATGTATATTGTCTATATGAAACAATGTAATTATAAGGGACTTGAACTCAAATTTTCAAACTCCCTACTCTATACAATCTATCTTATACAACTGATATACATGACCACATACATGTGAAAAAGATAAATGATCTCCAATATATGTATTTCATGCTGCACTAGCATTCATCAGTTGGTCCAGATCACCATCTCTCATATATATGCAATCAGTTCTCAGTTTATATTAAGATAGCAAATCTTTAAACTTTAATGGACAAGCTTCAATTTTCTCCATTCTCCAACTCTTTACCCATTCATTTCATTGAAAATCCAAGGATGGAATGCTCAAAGCACTTGTTAATGCCAACATTATTGTCATACAGATATTGATAGCAAATCTTTATACTTTAATGGACAGGCTTCAAACTACTCCAACTCACAACTCTTCAGCCTTCCATTTCATTGAAAATCTAATGATGGAAATGTTCAAAGCCCTCCTTAGTGCCAAAGTTGTCATCCTACCCATGTTGACATTAGTCAGCCTGTCCATTAAAGTATAAAGATTTGCTATCTCAATATAAAGCTGAGCACTGATTGTATATATGTGTGGAGATGGTAATCTGGACCAACTGATGAATGCTGGTTTAGCACGAAATACTTATATTGGTGATTATTTATCTTTTCAACATGTGTGTGATCAGGTGGGTCAGCAATATGAGATGGCTTGGAGAGTTGAGGGTTGTGTGAAAGTCTGAGTTCGAATCCCTTATATATTATATATTTTCATGAAGTAAATGTTTACAGTTTTTTAATCTCAATTATGCTACACATTTTGTTATTTTTGGAGTGAAATATCCATTTAACTTTTCAGTCACCATAGTACAAAAGTTCCTCAAGTATTTTAAGGTTGCACAATTTATTTACCAGTTGTATAACATCTTGTTCCACAGATCATAAGAGCATAGACCCTTTCAATCATTCCTCAGCATTCCACATGTTCTGTTTACTTTTTCATGAGGTGACATTCTTCATGTCAAATACTTTTATGTAATTAAATAATGATTCTTGCTTTGGAGATAAATGTATTATATGGAATCATTATTATTCGCATGAAAGAATTATTTGCACAAGTTTTTCTTGAAACGGTTGATTGTGCCATTTTGCTATCCTGAGGGTATTAATTAGAATCAGTCAGGAGAGCATCAGAAACTTAAAATAAATTAACACAAGATTAGTAACAAAACAATTTATTTAATAATAATAAATACAATTAAATAATTAATAAATAAATACAGTCTACTGTTAATCCCCTAGTTGTGTGCTTCACTTCTCACACCCACAGAGTATTATAAACAATATTATGTGTTTTAATTAGAATGTCTTTTACACACATGGTTATTACTATTATAAACATATATGTGTATATGATTTCCAGAATAATTATGCTTCTGGCAATTCAATATTTTACTTTAGCTGACAATCTGTTATTAAAAATAAATGGATCATATTCTCTCCAAATTTTCTTTGTGCTTATTTAGCACATAGACTTTTCAGATATTAAGTAGCTATCTCTCTTCCAATTCTAATTTTAGGTCAGGGTTTTTTATATGAGTCTGATCTTTTGCATATAAATGAGTAATTTACCCAATAGTCTGTTTATTATACTTGCAAATTATTAATATTAGCATACATAGATTTATTCTAAAATATATTAAAATTAAGATAATAAATTCAGCAGCAATCTTTCTGTATTTGTAATTATGAATAATAGTTCCAACACAATTGAAATTAAACAACTTTATAAAAATAATAAATATTTTCTTTATTGAACCAGTTTTTGCCTTATATTAGGGCCCTAATATAGGGCAAAAACCAGTTCAATAAAGAAAATATTTTTTATTTTTATATAGTAGTTTTATTTCAATTGTAATGAAACAACTTTATAAAAATAATAAATATCAATAAAGAAAATATTTATTATTTTATATAGTTGTTTTATTTCAATTGTGTTGGAACCATTATTAATTAATGAAAAACATTATGGACAAATTTATGTTTGACCATTATTAAGGATTGTAATTATGAAATCCACTTTATTTACAATTTTTATCTATATAATATATGCACAGACATTCCAATTGTAAAAAAGCAAAGCATCATTTTACTACATAGCTTACATTTTATTGCCCTTAGAAAACAGAAAATTCTTTTTTGTTTTTTATAGTCCTGGATTAAATGTATATAACTGTTAAATAATCTATTTGCATTGGCATTTGGTGTAGCATTTTTTTAAAGAGAAAGTTAATTATTTATTATTTAGCACTGAAATAGAATGAAGTAAGTTGCCATTGACATATGATGAAATTTTGTTCTTAGTTACACTATAAGTCAATTGATGATAACATCAAATACAGGTCTTTTTTTGTTGTTGTTTTATATTATTTATTGTGTTTGAAATTATAGAAGAAAAATATAAAATGAAATAAAGCAAAAAAGAATTGCATATATCTTAAATTTGGGAGATATAGCATTAGGAAAATATCATTCATTTATTTGGCCTCTTTATGTTATAATTAAAAGTAAGTACAGTATAATAAAATGCATTAGCTAGTATTTTTTAATTGGTGATCTTGTTAAAATATTGCAAAATTTTCATTGAATCACCATTTGATAGTTTTTATTCATAATGTAATGTTAATACGGACTAGCAGTCATACACGATTTATTTATTGTGATTAAAAATCATCTTCATTTATGATTCCTAATGGAACTATTGAAGTTTTTCATTATTAAATTATATTTGTCTCATTAGACAAATTTCTTATCTTAAGGATTGTTGATTGTTTAACAAAGGATTTTAATAACAAGTCAAGAATTTTGCTATTTATTATTTTTTGATTATATTGTTATATAAAAGATTTTGTAAATATGAAAAAAATATTTAAAAATTATAATAAGACTTACAAATTTTGCATTGGAAAGAGAGTACTCATATATATATTGCTTATAATAACTTCTTTCATATACACTTCAATGCAAACAAATTTTCTTAAAAAACTTAATTTTCCTTATAGTTTCGGCTGTCCAGCAGTCTTCATCAGAGATTTTCAAAGCTCTGCAGTCAAAACTGTAAGGAAAATAAAAATGTTTTTTAAGAAAATTTGTTTGCATTGAAGTGTATATGAAAGAAGTTATTATAAGCAATATATATATATATATATGAATATATGAAGACATGCAAAGAAAGTAAAAGAGAAGAATAAGAGAATGAGAGTACTTTAGCCATTTAACATTATGTTTATTCAAACCACATTCAGATAACTTACTAGTTCATAGTTACTTATATATTGCTGCACTTTGATTGGATAGGTAACCAAATAATGGTTTAAATTCAAATGTTATGTTTTTAAAATTTTCTTTTTTAATAGATTGAATGGCATAACTAGAGTACACTTAAGGTTTCAAAATAATATGCATTTTAGCATGAAACTATGAAAATATTTGTTCTTCTTTCCTTTGTTGTACTTTTTATACTTAATCAGATTTCTTGAATAATCCAAAAGTCTCTCAGAAAAATCTATTATCCATTTTGGAAAGCAGAACTATAATAAAATCTGGGAATTGTATCTATTTTCAGAGATTCCAGGATCAAAAACATTTGAGTAAGAAGGAAACTTGAATTACATTTTTCATGATTTTTTTAAATTGCAAGGAAATATTTGTTTATTTTTATTTAATTTGTGGCACTTAATTATGTTTGCAGAAATATTTTACTTGATCAAACATATTATGCTTGGCATACACAATCAATATTTTTCTAATAATTTGCATAGCCAATTGATTATAACCACATTTTTGCAGAATATAGAGCTTTATATAAATTTAGAAATAATATTTTTGTTTACAGAGTTAAAGTTATAGTTATAATTTTATTATACCCATTGAACACCTGCTAAATTATTCTTCAATTCTTGATGATGCATTATATAAAATTTTGAAATTTGTGTCTGAATAAAACTATGAAAAAATTAGTTTAGATGAATGTAGTGTGATAGTGGCTTCTTTTAGATAATCTAATTATAAAGTTGGTGCACATATTTGGACTCTCTGCATATTACTGTTTGTTATTATCATTATGGCATTATTTAGAAAGAAATTGACTGTATTTTTAAAAATAATAATAAATTGTCTTATATATTATAATAATAAAATTACAAATAAATCAAGTCAGATATCACTTTAATAAGCTTGTATTTACAAATGTTTTATATAGAGCTTGCGAAATAAGCTTTTAACAAATTTTGCAGAATATCCCCAACCCCAGACCGGTTTCTGCTACTGGCATCATCAGTAAGGTGCTAGAATATTCAAGCATTAGATTAAGTTAGATAGCTGGATTGGAAGACATATGGATGTCTGAAAATGTCAGATTTTCTACTTAATAGTGATACATTAGATAAAGTGCTGGGCTTGTCCTGGTATTTTTAATCTAATGCTTGAATATTCTAGCATGTCACTGATGATGCCAGTATCAGAACCTGGTATGGGATTGGGGATATTCTGCAAAGCTTGTTAAGAGCTTATTTTGTGAGCTCTCTATATAACTATAATAATAATTACGCTTTAATTTCGTATTATCTAATTTTCATATCATTTTATCTTTTTATACATCACATCTGGGCTCTTAAGATAAATATTTCGGTTTATATCACATAACATTATATGCTTTTTCTATTTAAAAATAACCTGACAAGCCATATTCTGATGGGAAAAAGAAAAGATTTAGGATTATATTCTTGAATGTATTGGGTAGGTATGGAAAACTTTTATATACAATAAACAAAGCAAAACAAAACTCCATATAGTAGTGCCACCTGTGCTAAACAGAGTAATCAATGGATGCCACTACTATATGGAGTTTTGCTTTGCTTTGTTTATAAACAATTATGTGCTAGTATTGGAGATGTGATCATGTGATGCTTGCTGGTTTATATACAATAAACAATTATATATGAAGATTTATGCATTAAAAACAATATTCCAATAATAGAAGGCATATATTGTGTAATTATTGAAACTTAGGTTTCAATTAGTATTTTTTGCAATTAATTAATTAATTTAATTGCATGATTTTTATTTTTTAGATTATATTTAGATGCTTGCCCTGCATAGCTTTTGTCAGCCATCTTCTGTATAGAATTTTTTTTTATCTTTTTATTTATTTATTTTTCTTAAAAATTCATTATTAAATATCAACACCATTTGGGAATTTTTCAATAATTGATTCTTGTGTCTAATCGTGTAAATCAAGGCTGGATGTGTTTTTTTAATTATACAGTTTCAGAGACCCTACAAGTATTGGTTTATATATATATTTCAATTTTATTTTAACAAATATATATAATAGTAGTTGTTAAGTTTAAAGAAATTAATAAATTGATTATATATTCCATTCAGAAGGTTTATTTCAATTTTTTTAATATATTATAATGTCTAAATCGCATACAGATGCAAAACATAGAACAATTTTTTTAAGAAATTAAGTAGAAATATTATAAATAATTTTGGCATAAAATTATTATTATTTTTTTTAAAAGTAAATAACACTGGAAATATTAAATTCGATTGCTTCTTTTCAGCCATTTTGTTTTAACATTTATTGTATTTCTCTGAAACTGTGTAATTTAAAAAAACAGTATTTAGCATTGGTTTAATGGATTATACACAGGTACAATTAATTAATGTAGTACTCAGTCAAACTACTCCCTCATTTGTGCCCCCCCTCCCTGGCTTTGTTTAAATCTTTTTTTTTTACAATGGAAATTGCAAAATATGCTATTGTAGATAAATATAAAAATTATTTTCATGTTATTTTTTATAATAGTAATAATTTTAATATTAACAAATCAAAATTACCAATTATTGAAATTAAAGAATATATTATCTAACTTTTTATAATGATACCATATATAATATAATTATCTACATATATGATTATCAAACATAGAATGAATTGTACATTTTTAAAAATAAATTTTTTATGATAATGATCTCTTACATGCATCCTATCCATTGGCGAAGCCTCCATCCACACAAATGTTGACAGAAGATTCTAATTAATCAGTTTTATTTTTTTCATAATGAAAATAAACCAAATGTTATTTAAATTTTAATATTTATGAAAATAGTATACTTTATTTAGGAAACAAACCTGATACTTTGATATATAATGAAAATCAATATAAAGTACATTTGAAAAAGCAATGAAGCACTAAGTGTAATTTATTAGCAACCTTGTATTTGAGGTCACAAATATCTTAAGAAGTTATTTTTTCATTTTTTGCTATATATTATTCATTTTTCTCAATTTGTAGAATTGTTTGTCCATAATTTCTTCCAGAATATTTATAACACCTTTAGTGGAAATTTATTTTTCCAATTATTTTTGTTTGCTCTCATTGTTAGTTTTTTTGTTCTGAATATTTTGTGCACATACATATAAATTGTAGGTTTATTGACTAAATGGATTATATTATTTTTATGTTCGTAATGAAAAAAAAAAAAAGAAACAAACAAATATTATTGTAAAGGAAATGACACTTTCATTAGGGGATTTGAACACAGAATTTCAAGTTCCATTCAGCTATCCATTCTATCTCATACAATCGATACACATGATCACACACATGTAAAAAAGATAATTAATATCCAATATATGTATTTCATGTTAAAACAGCGCCATTAGTTGGTCCAGATCATCATCCTCCACAAATATATATATATATATTTAATAATTTGATCAGTTTATATTAAGATAGCAAATCTTCCAAATTTAATGAATAGGCTTCAATCTACTTCACACTCTTCAGTCATTCATACCATTGAAAATATGAGGTCCTAAGATCTAGGTGCAGTGTTCTCAGATCCAAAGCTCCTCACTGATGAAGGCCACAAGCCAGAAACTAGTCTGGAGATATTGGATGAGTGGGCACTAGATAGGGATTTTATGCACAAGCCTTCTGGCATCCATTGATTACTCTGGTTGGCACAGGGTGGCACTACTGTATGGAGAGTTTTGCCTTGTTTATACTTCACATATTTGGAGCTTAGATGTAATGTAGAAGATTCGAACACAGACTTTCAAGCTCCCTTCAGAAATCCACTCATTCAACTGACACATATGTCCATACACATATGGAAAAGATAAATGATGTTCAGTGTAACCAGCACTCATCAGTTGGTTCAGATTATCATCTCGCATACATATATATAATCAATGATTGGTTTATATTAAGATAGCAAATCTTCAAACTTTAATTGATAGGCTACAATCTACTCCATCCAACTCTTCAGTCATTCATACCATTGAAAATATGATGATGGAATACCCATTGAAGATTTCCTATCTTAATATAAACCAAGCACTGATTATATATGTGGGAGATGATCTGAACCAACTGATGAGTGCTGGTTCAGCACAAAATATGTATATTGAAGATCATTTATCTTTTCACATGTGTATGGTCATGTGTATTGGTTGTATGACATAGAGTGAAGTGCTGAAGGGAGCTTGAAAGTCTATGTTCAAATCCTCTATATTACATCTAAGCTCTAAGAATGTGAAGTATAGTTATACTTAAAAAATATTACAAATACAGTCTGTATTCTGCCAATCTATCTTCTGTATATTTAAATGGACAAGCCTATATATGAGGGATCAGAGTTACTTAAAATCAACATTGGCATGATAATACTATTGTCATTAAAAGGGATTTGGGTTTTCCATCATATTTTTAATGTGGATGGGTGAAGAGTTGGAGAAATTGAAGTCTATCCATTAAAGTTTGAAGATTTGCTATCTTAATATAAACAGGGCACTGATTACTTTTATGGATTGGAGATGATAATCTGGACCAACTGATGAGTGCTGGTTCAGACAAAATATATAGAGATAATTTATCTTTTTCACATGGGTGTGATTATGTGTAACAGTTGTAAGAGACAGAGTGGATAGCTGAAGGGAGCTTGAAAGTTTATGTTTAAATCATACTTGTGTGTGCATGTATTTATATATATATAAAGTTGAAATGAAAAGTAAAAATAAACAATTTTTTTTTTCAGATATTTTCTACATTACATTGGAATAAAAGTTAAGGATTAAATAATTTTGGATATAAATTTATTATAAATTAAATATTTAAAAAGGTCTATTTAATATTTTACTAATTCTGATGTTGAAATTGAAACAAGCATGTTTTATATTACAATAGATATACCGGTAATGATCAAATTCCAATATCTATTTTGATTAAAGCAATTTTTTTAAAATTAAAGCTTGTATAACATATTGTGATAAAAGTCCTATAAAATTGTTTTTCAAGGGATTAAAGTGAAATCATTAATTTTTTCACTTAAGATAGGGAAAACTTGTTTTTAATTACTGTTTTCAAAATTCCATCCCTGACTATAAAGAGATTGGAAAAAAGATTAAGGGATTTTTTTAGAGCATTGTGAAAGCATGATGACTATGAAGTGATACTATAAAATGATAACTGAAAGTAAGAAACAGTGCAAGTCCAGTTGCTGCTAGTAGTTCACAATGGTAGAGTTTGCATTCACTTGGAAATAAGGACCAGCTTTTTTGTGGTTCACTAGCAAGCATATATAGTGTACTAGCCAGTATGCCTAAGTCTATCAAATTCTGAACTAAATGGAGCTGATTGTATGTATGCTAATAGTTACTGGATTGTACCTTTTCTGAAGATGACAAGCCAGTTGACTGTTTTAAAAGGGACCAGCATATCCAGAAAGTTCATGACTTTACTGAAGAATTAGTTTATATGGTATTTGTTAATTAACCACTGTACATAACATGGTGGTGCTGTTTCTGTGTAAAAACAATAATACCGCTTTCACGGCCTAACATATGGCTAATACACCACTACAAGCCTAGTAGTTGTTTAGTGGACACATGATGCAGTTTCAACATGGCCGAAACAATGACACTACCAATCAATAAGAGCCATTTAATTCTTCCATGTAACCAAATCTATGGCTAATACAACACTATTTAATTGGGCCATGTGATGGTGTCACTTTCTATGCATATGCACAGAAATATTCCACCCAGCTTTGCATGGCTTATCTATGTGTATGACCCATAATGGCACTTCACTACCATTTAATCTGAGGCTGCGTGTATTGGAATGTTTTAGAACTGTTGAAATGTTCCAAATGGTTTTCCCTAGACCCCAACTAACATAGTATTACCTACTACTAATCGTCAGTGTATGAGCAATGCTTCCCTATGCAGTGTGGAAGTGTTTTAAATTTGGAAATGGTTTCTGTTAATGCACAATTGCATGTTTTTGCAAAAATGTCCTGTTTTGGCCATGGCTTGTATGAGAAAAACAAAAGGGCTGAAGGCAGTAGTGTAATGATTCAACTGTGGGATATCCCAAAAACAGAAGCTGGTATACAGTAGCCTTTCTGCAGGCTCAGAACATCCTGCCACATGTCAATCAATGTTGATGTAATATAGCTATGATACTTAGTACACGAACTTGGCAGTTTGTGTACTCACTAGTCTCCAAAGTCATTTCTGGCTTGTTTGTTCTTTCAATTGTTGTAGATAGTCAAATGTTGTTTGTTCAAAAATGTTACACTTTCCACTTTTCAGCCAAAAAAGTTTTATTAATTACAGTCATTTGTCACCCAAAAATTTATTTTTTCAATGAATCTGTTTTATGTCATTGTAATGAAATTTGTAAGGCAATCAATTCCAAAGTTTTTTTGTCATTGTTTTGGTGTTGTTTCATTTTTTTTTTAAAAAAACCTTAATTTAATATTACAACCAGGTTGTCAGTGTTGAAGGGTAGGGGGTGGAGGAAAGTAGGCCAGCCTAAAAAAACCCCTAGTCTTTGATTATTTATTGTAAATAAAAAGCAAATGGCCTTTTTGGGGGGTAACTACTGTAATAAGAAGATAAACAAAAAGAAAAGGTGAATGCAGGAAAATCAACAGGCTGAGTCTGATTAATTACTGGACAAAAAAATGTCCGTTTTTAGAGTACATTTGTTGTAGTATTATTAAAAAAAAAGAAAGAACGCCGCCTCTGCTTATTTACTATAAAATAAATTATGCTTTTTGGAATACATTACCTGTACATTATAAACTAAATTACTATAATTATCAAAAAAGGCATATTATTAAAAAGAAATTACACCCCCTTTTTGTAAAAAATAAAAAGCCAAAAAACGTAGCTTTGTAAAAAACATGTAATCTAATTACAAAAAAAAAAGCTGCCATGTAAGATAATTAAAAAAATAATTACCAAAAAAACACTGCTTTTTAAAAAAAAAAGTAAAAAAAAATAAGAATAAGGTACTTTTTTTAAAAAAATAAAGGCATATTATTTCAAAAACATTTTTTTTTTATAAAAAAAGATGCACTTTTTACCCCCCCCCCTCATTAAAAGAATAACATACATTTTTAAGAAAAAAAAATTTTTTTGTCAAAAAAAAAAAAGACTAACATACATTAAAAAAAAACCCCTGTATTCAAAAATAACGTAAATTGTTTAAGAATTGACAGACCCGGGAATGTTATATCACTATGTTTTTGCACAGAAACAGTGCCATCCAGTGATGTACAGTGGCTATTTAACAACTACCTTTTATATGTATAAGGTTTTATTCATATGTAAAGAGGCACAGATAAATGTATTGCATCATATTATATACAAAGTACAGCTGGTGAGTAGAGAGTGTTATATATATTGAGAATATTATTTAAATAATTCATTGATAATGATGATTGTTAAAATCTGTTATAAACCAAATAAATAATTTTTGCTTGTATTAAAAGTAAAAACAAAGAATTGATTCATAGACTTTTTTTTTAAAAAAGTAAACTCCAAAAA
Source organism: Epiperipatus broadwayi (assembly GCA_028023455.1). NCBI lineage: Eukaryota > Metazoa > Onychophora > Udeonychophora > Euonychophora > Peripatidae > Epiperipatus > Epiperipatus broadwayi. The sequence goes on along the minus strand of JAQFVV010012429.1, from coordinate 1,387,235 downwards.
TCTTTCTAGATTAGAAAAAAAAACTTGCTAAAGTATTTTTTAAGATGTTTGCAATTAATTAGGAGGAATCTAAAAAAAAAAAACTTTGATGGAGGACTGTCAAAAGAGTAAATATTTTTTAAAGAAAACTTTTACTTACCATAAAAAAAGAAGCTAATTAATAGCTTTTATTCTTATCATCTTTTTTATATATACACACACATCATATGTATGCATTTATGTATTATTAAAAATGAATTGATTTTTTTTATAAGTCTATGATAATTTGAACATGTTAATTTAAATTGTTATGCAGCACATCTGAGTGCTTTTATGTATATGTGAATTTTATGTATATTTTTGACATTGAATTAATTGTGTAGTAAGAAAATATAATATAGTTTATTAGGTTTATTTTTTGTAAACACCAGTGTGTGCCCACATTACCATGTGCTCACACACACACACATATATATAGAGAGAGAGTCAGTCATTAATTATGTATTATAAAAAATGAATTTCATTTATAGATTTATGACTATTCAAATATGTCCATAAATTATTATATTGCACATCTGTGTGCTTATTTATAAATGTGTTTTATGTAAACCTGTTGAAAAATATTTAAAGTTACAATATAATAATGAATTTATTTTTGTATTAATCAAAATCAGGTTTAATTTATATGTCTAGCCATATTCTGCAAATCTTAATTTCATTTTAATTATTATTAATAAGTAGATATTTCATTGTTAAAGTTATTGCAGTGAATTTACTCATTCCTAAATAATTTTAGAATATTATATGTTTGTATTATATCTTTTGTTCACAGTAACAGCTTTTGTTTACTGAACTGGATTTGTACATAATAGTCTGTTATATAAAAAGAGTTTATATTTAGTGTCTATCAACATCCAGTTGATAATGATCTTGGTTGGAACAAAGGGGATATCCTTTTAAAGTCCACACACCCCATTTCATTTTACGTATTTATTTAGAAATTAAATTTATAATTGTCCAATACATTAATTGTACTAAGTGGCCAGAGCATTAATTATGATCAGCATGTTTTAGTATCTCAGTATTATTGTTTTTTATTGTTATATATTCTGATGGATTAGCACTTAAGTTTGTGTATCTAAATTATTGTGTAAATAGTTTGCCCCAAGCTGGCAAGGGCATTAGCCTGGTTTATAATGGATCAATTTCAAATCAAGTCACAAAACTGATTGTTAATGATGAATGACTATTATTTTTTGAGTAATGCTGGTGAATTTATAGTTAGTTGTGTTGATCTCTCAGGCTCATGCTCATTATATTATTCCTCATTACATTCCTTTTATGTTCAATTTTATGTATTAACTGGGGCTGATGATGATGGTTTTTCATCACCCCAGATTCACCCCATCTTTCTCTGCACTGTTACAAATGGCTATCCAATTGTGGGCCAATGACAATCACATACTGGTGGCTATCACTACAAAATTGCCACTCAACTTGATCTCAAATAACCCATCATGAGAAAGAGAAAAAAGTATGCATTTTCTAAGTATTATTGTGAAATATGTGAAAAGAGTATTGATGATTATAAATTATAAAATAGTAGTTTCAATGTATATTTAAAAAGTTCATTTTTAGAGTTGAATAGAAAATCTATGATTTTGGAGATTGAAAAGGGTTTTTGACTGTTGGAGTTTGTTTAGCTGTTTCAGTTTTGATGATGGAGGATTTGCCATTGGTTTGAGAATACAATATCTTTATGCAACTCCAGTGAGGGTTCTATCTCAGAAATTGTTCCAACCCACTTTCTGATTTTATATTGTTTATCATAGTGCAGTTAATGTAGTCCTGCCATGATTCCAGATCTAAGTCTCCAAGAAAAGGAGCAAGGCATAGTTCCATATTTTCTAGCCCCTAAGAGTTAAAGGAGTGGGGCATAGTTTTGTATTTTCCATCCCTTAAGACTTGAAGGGGCAAGGATTTACAAAATTTTTTGCCTCATTTTTATTTTGGGTTGTTGTAGTTTATAGTGTTTAAATTGAGGTAGTCCTCTTAGTGTTCATATTGCATTGTGTAGTTATAGACTAGTGGCTGATTTCTTTATCTCAGAATTGCAGGTCACTATTCATTCTGTTCTAAAAAAAATGATGAGTACATAATTTGAGGTATGAACTGTGTATTAATTATACATGTTATATTATGTAAAATATTGTTAGGTTGGTATTTCCATTCTCTTTTTCTTTTCTCATGAGGGTTAATATGAAATGGTTATGTGTCTTATTTCATATAATCACATAGTAGTTTGTGCATATATATATATATATATATATATATACATACTAATATATAAATATACAATATATATATATATATATATATATATATATATATATATTGTGTTGAATAATTATATATATATTGTACTGTATTTATTTTAATACAAGTTGCATTGGCAATTTAAAAAATTTAAATTACCAAATTTCTCAAAAAGAAAATATTTTTCCTTTGAAATATCTGATTTATTTATTTTAGACAATGTATGATATATGTATATTTTTTAAGCTAAGAGAAATTAAAAAAAGAGAATAATAAAAGGTACTTTGACTTTTTCTAAGATAGGAAAACAAATTCTTATCACGAAGCAATTAGCAGTACTTAAAATTAAATCAGCATTCTTTTCTTAATTAAAGATGGCAACCAAAGGGGGGGGGGGAAGGATGACTTTGAGGACTAAATTATTTTAAATTTTGTCAAAGTCAATAGGATGTGTATGGCAGACTAAAAGTCAAGAAGGATTACAATAACAAACACATCATGCGCTGGTCATCTTAGATCATCATTTTCTAAAGAAAGCAGTTTAAGATAAAATTGATTTTCTATAAAATCAGAAAAATGGTGCCAAAGTTCTCTTACTAACGTGTTGATTGTAAGATGTGTGAGTAGAAAAAGTTTATTTGCCAATGTTTTCTTCCTTCATAAAATCATGATAATGCCATGCATGATTGAAGCCCATCACCTACTTGAAGCTTTAATCCCCAGATTACCTACAAGCTTCCAAGAGTGTGCAACAGTTTCCTCTCAGAATAAACAAATCCATGCATGGTAATTCAATAAATGATGTAATTGAACAATTAAACTTACTGGTAAGAAACTTTATTTCATATAAGTGATCACATTCTTGAAGTTCTTAAGTAATATTGAAGACTGTGTTAAATTATTTTACAGGCAATTAGAATCCCAAGAACATTTGCTTTGATATGCATATAAGTTTAATATTTTATTCTCTTTTTAAAATTATAAATATTTATCAATTGTAATTATAAATTAATAAACCTAAATATAACTTACATTGTGGTCTAATTATTATTATGAGGTAATATTACCTAAAACGCTATCATTATTTTATTTGTCAAATAAATTGTCATTGCTGTAATACAAAATACAATCCTCCAGGTGTATCAAATAAATGATAATTGTAATTAATAAAAATAGGGGAGTAGGCCAGTGGACTCACATACAGAGTTCCAGCATTTTTCAAAAAAATTAAAACTGGTTCTCTCTCTTATTCAAGTTAGTTATGTTAAGTGGGGCTGTATGACCAGGAAAGATAATTACATCAATATAATTACATGAAATGTTGTAATAAGGGGATTAACAAATTGAACATAATTTGGTCACTGAATATGGGGCAATTAAATTGTATAAATACCTAAAAATACCATGAACAGTACAATGTATAAAGTTGAAAGGAAAAGAAATAAACACAAAAATATTTGGTAGATATTTTCTATATTACACTAGAATAACAGTTATGGATTAAATAATTTTGAATTTAATTTTTTTATTATAAATAAGCATTTTAAAAGATCTAATTAATATTTTATTAATTCTGATTTTGAAATTAAAATAAGCATATTTTTATGTCACAATAGATATATTGATAATGTCAAAATTTCACTATCTATTTTAATTAAAGAAATTTTTTTTAATTAAAGCTTGTATAACATATTTTGATAAAGATCCTACAAAGTTGTTTTTTAAAGGATTAAAGTGAATTGAAAAGAGTCATTAACTTTTTTTAATCAAATAGGGAAAATTTGCTTTTAATTACTATACTTTAAAAATTCCACCCCTGACTATAAAAAGTTGAAAAAAAGATTAGGGGATTTTTACATATTGTGAAAGCATGATGACTATGAAGTGATAACTGGAGGCAAGAGACAGTGCAAGTCTAGCTGCTGCTAGTAGTTCACAATGGTAGAGTTTGGATTTACATAAAAGCAAGGTTCAGTTTTAGTGTGGTTCATTAACCCATATATATTGTGTACTAGTCCATATGCCTGAAGTCTATCAAATTCTAAATTAAATGGAGCTGACAATATATGCCAATAGTTACTTGATTATACCTTTTCCAAAGATGACAAGCCAGTGTATTGTTTTAAAAAGGACCAGCTAATCCAGAGAGTTCATCAGCTTGCTGAAAAATTAGTTTATATGTATACTATTTTATTTATATGCAGAGAGGCACAGATAAAGGTATTGCATCATATTATATATAAAGTACAGTTAGTGAGTATATGTTATATATATTGTAACATTTATTTATATACGTTGCAAATATATTGGCATTTGGTAGAAGCTAAAAAAGTAAATTTAGATTTTTTTTTTGATTAGTATAATTTTTGTTAAAATGTGCAATGAAAGTTAAAATTGTCATTCTTATTTTTTTTATCTAATTGGAAATAAAAATTGGAAAGAATAAATGACATGCAGATTACTAATCCATATAAATTAAAAGAATTCCAAAAGTATAAGCTAAAAGAAAAATATTTTAGCTAATTAAAGATGGAAGAATAATGCTAAAAAAAAATTAAGACTTTGTAATTTAAATTTAAGAGAGAGTGTATAAGATTATTATCTTATATGCTGATAAAAAGACAAAAGAGTGTGCTGAAGTTTCATAAACTGGATTGCGATATAGAAAGGAGAGGACAACTTCAATCTAGGTCTTCTCCTTAACTTCTAGTTACATCTCTGAAAGTTGGAGGTTTCTGCGAGCATAACCTGTGGCAAGAAATATACCTCTACACAGGTATGCCCCTTGCTGTACCAAGCTGTCACGCAAGCATGGAAACGGGACTTGTGAAGACTGCTTTTTGCAATAAAAGGGTCACTACAACCATGCCTTTTCTCCAGCTGTAGAACGGAACAATAATGGAAGATGCTGGCAGGAGAGACCAATGGAAATTCTCATGATCTGGGATCCCATAAGCCTACATGAACTTACCGGTAAGTTAAGAATAAATTTTCCTGATAGTGACTTAAAAGTTTGCAAACAATTATTTATCTAAGCTTAGACTACTATCCTGATATAGACTTTTCTTTTCATATTCAAGAGACTTTCTAATAAAGAATTTTATACAAGATCTTGGGACCTTATTAAATTGCTTTAATTGCTTAATCTAACTGTTTTTGTTAATTGATTCATTATCTGGATTAGTGTGTGTGTACTTTCCTGTTTAGTTAATTCATAATTTAACTTATAAATATTTTTAGTTTGTTAGAATAAAAGAGATTTTACTTTTATCAACCTTTTCATTGGGCGTTATTAATAATAGTTATTATTTTTTTAGTATTAAATTTATTATTAATTTAATAAGATTTAAAATGGAATTTACCTTGCCAATATGTTTAAAGAAGCCCAGGAATAATAATCAAAAAGGAGAAAATAATTCTCGTTACATTATGATGCAATACCGATTAGTTTAAAAACATATTTTTCTTTTTTGTTTGTCAGATGCTATGTGACGGTTCAGTGGGTTCTTGCAGAACTCTGGCACCTATCAAATAAATTAAAAGCTGATCTCATCAATAGCATAATTCTCAACAATTACTAGGCCAAGTTGATCAGGAAATATAGCTGTGTTTTTAGGATAGAAATACAACTTTCTTCTTTTTTGATATAGTTTGATCAACTCGTGCACAGTTTATATTAGCATGTAGAGGCCTAGCAAAACAGAAAATGTTATAATATATTGAGAACAATATTATTTAAATAATTACTTGAAATGATGATTGTTAAAATCTCTAGTTTAAAAGTAAACAAGTAAATAATTTTTGCTTGAATTAAAAATCTAAAAATAAGGAATTGATTCATAGATGATTTTATTTTGAAAAAGAAGAGTAAACTCCAAAACTCTTTCTAGATTAGGAAACAAAGAAACTTGATAGAATATTTTTAAAGATGTTTATAATTAATTAGGAGTAACCTAAAAACTGTTAAAAGAATAAATATTTTTTAAAGAAAATGTTTACTTACTATAAAAAAAGAGGCCAATTAATAGCTTTAATTTATATCATCTATTTATATATATATATATATATAAACTGTAACCATATATTTTAGCATAAAATATAATAATTGATGTAACTATTATTAAAAAATTTCTCTGTCTTCTTTGGTGATTTGATTGGCTTGATTTGCACTTTGAACAGACTACTCTCTTATATTATTTTAATAAATTTAGATTTGCTTCGTTCCATATACTAATTCATATCAGAATGTTTAACTTTTTAAAAATTTTAACAACACATTAAATTTGGTAAAAATAGTATTAAAATATAATATTTTATTTACATTTGTTTAAAATGATCTTAAAAATTATTTCTATTGAATTAACAAAAAACCATTTGTTCAATTAAAATAAATTATTAAAAATAAATACAGTAATTACGTATGCGTCTCAATGTATAAAAAGAAAAGAGCGCGAATTTAAGAGAAGATCGTCTGTTAGTTTGTTTTTGGAGGGAGAAAAAGAAAAGAAAATGGTAAAAGGCAAATGGTGTAATTTTGATAAGCTTATTTTAAAATAGTTAAAAAGTAAACGGATTACCACAAATTTTTTATAAACGTAAAATAACATTGTGGAATTTAATTATAAGATGAATTGCTAAATTTAAAAGTCTGTTCAAGTCGGCTGGCCAAGTGGATCAAATCACCGGTAATAATTTCCCAATATTACATTTAAAATGTCGGAGCTTCCCAGTTTAAAAGAATTAATTGCAAGAGTTTGGTATGTTTTAAAATGTTTATTGTTCTACAATTTGGAAAAATTAAATAAGTATTTTAATTACAGAAGTTTGATAAATATGAAAATTTGCTTTTTAAAAAAGAAGAAGTTTAAATTAAAGTAAAATGTTAAAGTTATCAATATAGTTTAAATATTTCCGTTTCTAATTCTAATAAAAATATAGCATTGATTGATATTTAACTTTATAGTGCCAGTAATATATTTGCTAGTTAATTTGTTTGCCATTTGGATAATAAACAGTCTTCAAATAATTTATCAAAGCTATTTTCTAATTTTATCGTCAGTTGGAATGATTAAATTAATTGCTGTAATTATTATTCCTAGATTTAAGCGTGGATAAATAAATATTTAGCATGGATATGATAAACTTGGAACATTTTAATAGAGAAATGTAGAAATTAATAACTTATGAAAAACATTTTCATTTAAGTTCTGCGAGTCATGTCTTAAAATTGTTTCATGTTTATGGAGCCACGTAAAATCGTTAATCTAATAGTGATTATAATAACTAACACAAATGGAAAAAATTACATGTATGGAATTCAACTATAATTATAGCCATTACTTCGTACATTTATTGTTCAACACATCGTACATGGATTTCACGGATCATATTTGTAGTTATAAAATGCTATACAATTTAATTTGTGATACACACACCTGCTAGAATTCATGTATTGAACTATAATATGCTATACATTTAATTTATATCACACACACACACACACCTGTTAGATTTTATGTATTTGATGAATAATGCATTACTTTAATTTTATCGTTAGATGAACTTGCATGTGAAGTTCATAAGTTATATTTTATTAAGTTTAAATTAATAGGGGTTGAATAAAATACTTATTCAAGAGAATAGCGCTTGCGAAAAAGCTTGAAAAGTACTAAATGAATTTATGAGATGTATCAATTTTTCATGAGGTATTTTGTGAGTCTTTCCAGATTTCTATTCCTATACTAATATTACTTATATTGTATTACACATGTTTTAGTTTAAGCAAGATAAGTTAGTACATTAGTTGTCCTGATTAGTGTAACATTTATTATGCAAGAACCCACATTTTGCTAAAGTGTTAGTATTTTCTGAATGATCAGAATAACTGAGGAGGATGATTTTGCACTTTAATGTGAAATAAATAGTAATGTTGTTTTTTAATGTTGAAAGGCATTAATCTGTGCCGGTGGTTAATCCACAGATTATTTAATTGCCATTTTTGTATTTTACACTAATTCCAGCACTGGTGGTTAATCCGCGGAATTGTGTAATTATACGTATTACTTTATGGTGGTGTATAAATCCACAAAGCGTTTAGTATTATTTAATTCCTATGTGTAGATGAACACATCCACAGGAATATGTTTTCCTTCATAGATATAAGTTGGGCAAAGTATTTTAGTTAATCTGCTAAATCATCTTCCATTCGTAAGTATAATTTATAGGTTAGATTATTAAATTGTAGCAGGACATTCTATTCAAGTTACTTCATAATAATTAACTGTCGGTTGATTATTATTTACCGGAGTGTAAGTTTAAATTTTCATTTTATTTAAGATTGCATTATAGCTAAATCCTACAGATATAATATTATTTATTATATTATTATAATTTTACGGTATGGATTTATTGAATCTGGAAATGACGTTAAATATTTCATGAGTTGATGTTGAATTTAGTACAATTTGCTCAAGATTCATTACATCAAATTGAAATAAGGTATGATTAGGTTTTTAAAACCGTACCTATGATATGTTATTGAAGAAAGTCAATGGAATTATAATTATTTATTTTATTTGTTTATGTTTTTAATTATAACATTAGAATTAATTATTTATTATTCATAAATTTGTAAATAAACGTTGATTTATAATTAAACTTACTGTGCCGTTGCTATGTGTCATTCTTAAAATCAGAAATCATAAACCTTGGATAGAGCATACATTGAAGTACATACTATCATCAACATGATATAAGAGTTTAGTGATATTTTGAGAAAAAATTTGGATGCTTTTAGTCTTTGGTAGTTTATGATGTGGGGGGTACAATAAAATCCCATTTACCTTTTCCATCATTTTGGCTTTGCGTAGTTGATTCTAGTATACAATACAAATTGATTGGTAAACCTGTAAACAGATTTACCAAATAATGATATGATTGAATATATTTACTTAACATTTTAAATTGTCATTTGTCAGTATAAAAAGAGTCTCAGTGATATAGTAAATTATAAAAAAAGAACCCAAGTATTTATGTTTATTTTATTGCAAAGCTTTACCTGGACTAGCATTTGTATTAAAATCATATAGATGGTTTAAAATTTCATAATATTATGTAGTTCTACGAATTATGCCATCTTGTACATGGTCGGCCATCGGGTCTCATACAATAAAAATCGCAAATTAAGGTTTGTAACATAATAACATTGCACTTATAATTTGTTTAATGTATTTTATCACACTACTATGATAGGTCTTCGCGGTACACCCTGGCTGCGATCAAATTGAATCATAAAAGTTTATGTTAGATCATTAGTTTGGTCTGTGGTAAGTTGCTCCAGATGTTGGTTGTGGTCTTTGGTGCATAAAATAGATAGCATAATATGTTTTTTGATACAGCTCTTAATAGCTGACAATGTGTAGTGGGAATTGATCAGTGATCGAGGTTACGATTCTCAGTGCACTTATGTTACGTAGTTGGGACCAACATACGAGATAGAGGGTTACAATATATATATATATGCACATCATACATAATAAGCATTTATGTATTATTAAAAATACTTTAATTTTTTTTATATCTATGACAATTTGAACATGTTAATTTAAACTATTATAAAGCACATCTGAGTGCTTATATATTTGTATGAATTTTATGTACATTTTTGACATTGAATTAATTGTGTATTAAGAAAATATAATATGGTTTATTAGGTGTGTGCACACATATATCTTAAGTCAATCATTAATTATATATTATAAAAATGAATTTCATTTTAGATTTATGACAATTCAAATAAGTTCATAAATTATTATACCACACATTTGTGTGCTTATATATAAGTATTTTATATAAATATTTTGAAAAATATTTTTAAGTTACAATGTAATAGTGAATTTCTTTTTATATTAGTCAAAATCAGAAGAGTTCAATTATATATCTAACCATATTCTGCAGACCTTAATTTCATTTTAATTGTTATTAATGAATTGATGTTTAATTGTTAAAGTTATTCCAGTGAATTTACTCAATCCTAAATAGTTTTTGGATATTATATGTTTGTATTATATCTTTTGTTCACAGTTATAGTTTTAGTGCTTTTGTTCACTGATCTAGATTTATGCATAATGGTCTGGACATCCAGTTGATAATGATCCTGGTTGGTGCAGAGATATCTTTTAAAGTCTATGCACTACATTTCATTTTAATTATTTATAAATTAAGTTTATAGTTGGTCAATACATTAATGGTAACTAAGTGTCCAGAACATTGATGATGATCAGCATGTTTTAGTATCCCAGCATTATTGTTTTTTATTGTTATATCCAAATTATTGTGTAAATAATTTGCCCCAAGCTGGGAAGGACTAAATAATTAGCCTGGTTTATAATGGACCAATTTAAAATCAACTCACAAAATTGATTGTTAATTTTATTGTTTGATTATTTATGATGATGAATAATTATTATGTTTGTGTAATTCTGAGTGTTAGTTCTGTTGATCTCCCAGGCTCATGCTCATTATATCATTCCTCATTACATTCCTTTTATATTCAATTTTATGTATCAACTGGGATTGATGATGATGATTTTCCATTATCTCAGGTTTCCCCCTGTATCTCCATACTGTTACAATATATATATAAACAAAGCCGAATCATTATCATCTTATCAAGTTTTGCGTGTGAATGATGTTACTACTAATGAGTAGTACACACATAAAATTGCCACCCATCTTATTTGATATTTGTCTAGCAAGATATATTTTCCATATTAGTGTTATAATAATATATGATAAAATAATTGCTAATGATGTAATTTAAACACTAGGGCATTGTATTTAAACAGAATCATATGAATAAATAACAGTGGGTGTGCCTCTGTTAATGCATTCATATCAATCTTGCTGTTCAACAAAAAGTAATTGTATACATGTTGAATGCTGCAGAAATCCAGAAATGATTATTAAAAGACAATAAAATTATATATTACAATTAGCAAACTTTTTATGTTCAGTTTGATTTGTTTAAATTTATAATATAAGAAAAATATCATTAATGCAAAATCCTATTTCCAGGACTTTTGAGGATTCAAATTTCAAAAATAGAAATGAAATCACTACTTCTTTTGTACATATGTTGTACATACGATGAGACATACTATATATTTTAGTTATTTTTAACCATCAGTTCTATATAAATATATTATAATAACAATAATCCTTCTTTTAGAATAGCATTTTAGGCATGAATTAAATAAAATTAAGTGCACTGGACACAACTTTACATATATTGTTTTATCATTGGGCATAAAAGGGTAAATATGGTGACTGATCTTTAACTTTTCACTACAAAACAATTTTAACTGATCAAAGAATATAAATTTTTTAAATATACACTCTTACTATCATGTATTATAATATTTTCATATTTGTAATATTTTATACGTTTTCTCTACTTTTTTAATAAACGAATGACAAAATCAAGCATTTATATATTAACTTTTTTTCATAAAAAGGATAAAATTAAGCACTTAAGATTAAGAAAATACTTGTTCCAAAATGTTTTGTTCTGACATTTTCCTGCCACATCTTTGATTTGTGAAAGTATCTAATTGAGCCAAAGCCATACAGTATTAAGAAATTGGGCCATTGCTTACCAAACATGGTATGACAGTAGATCAAAGTTATTGGGAATAGCTCATGCTTTTTTATCTCCTGGAAGCAACTTTCAATTTGCCTTCACAAAGTAATCACCGATGGTGGCATGATAAGATATCTGTAATAGCTTATTCATTTTTTTTTTTTTGCTATATCCCGAATGATTTACAATTGTATACAATAAATTTGATATTCTTTTTCAAGTATTATTAAAAATATATTTATTAATATTATCATATATCAGTAAGATAAGAGCAATTTTTCAGTTCAATTTTGAAATTAACAAATCTGTTATTAAATTTCGCGTAATTGATAAGGTTGTTCGAATCACTGAGTTTTATTGATAAAAAATCAATAATAAAGATAGCACGATTAACACCTGAAATGATAAATTTAATTATTTAAAGATTATATTTGGCATTTCAATATAAGTATTATGACACTATATTTTGGATAACAAGTATTACAAAGAAACACAAATTTTATTGGTATTGCCATTTTTTAATTGGGGGGGGGGGGCAGAAGTCAGTTGGTTTTAATGATTTAAATAATTTGTTTAAAGCTAATTAGAAATATTATTAAATCATTTGAATGGGATGCTTTTATATAAAATTTGTTTTAATTTATATTTTAATTCCAAATGAAAAATCAAATTGTTTCCTCTTTCTCTAATATGTTGTAATAACCAGTATAAAGATAGGTAGTTATAATTACTTTTATGAATGGTATTATTTTATAAAATTATTAGAAATATTAATCTCTAGTAATTAATTAAAAAAGTTTCATCTGGAAATTAATGACGATGTCATTTTACTTGTAATTATATGTTGAATTATTTCCAACATCTAATCGAATTGTTAAATGTTTTTAAGAAAAATCAAATTTTATTAAAACTTTTTACAAATGTTAATATATAAATTTATTAAGCGCTAGCAGATATCTAATAATAACGTACAAGGCTAAAATCTTTTTCTTGTGTTCTTGAGTTCCACTTGCAGTCATTATTATATCTGATTGGCTGTCACATAAGCATTTTTAAGGCGCTTCTGTCGAAGGTTTTAGCCTTATACGTTATTATTAAAACTTTTTACATACATTCAAAAATGTTTTAAGTGATATTATTTTTCGCCTTCAGGTGTTCTTGATTTGACTAGTGACAGATGGCATAAGCAATGAATTGGTAATCTTTAGATTTATGAATAATACATTTAAGAAGACACTAACCCAATAATTAGTTGATTAGAGGATCACTTAAAATTCAATGTTTTTGAGACTAAGATCTATTTTCCATGCTAGACTGCAATGAGACTTGAGAAAAAAGGAAATAAAATAATACCATTCAAAATTTTATGTTCTTTTACTAACCTATTCATTATTACTAATAGTTGGATATATTTGAAAAAAGTATAAATAAAATTTGAATTTGTTTAAAAACATTTAACAATTAAACTAGATGATATGAAATAGAGAAAAAAGTAGAGATCAGATGTTTGCCCATTAAGTTTTAAATAAGGTAGGTAGAAATAACTTCTTTACTGAATAAATTTAATCACAAGGAATATTAATTCCAAAAACAAAGATAAATAGTAGTTAATAAATAGTAGTATAATCTAAATGTAGTTTCTGGGCTGAGCACTCCTATCAAAGGCAATAGTTATAAAATTAAAAAAAATATATATCAAACCACAACACAGAAGTAATGAAATCATCAATCTAATCATGCATATTCTAAACAGTACTCAACTAAACACTATTAGACTTTCTATTCATCACAAAGTTATACATTAGAAATAAAACAAGCCTTCTTAATTTTACATTTTCTATCATTGTATTCACTATAAACCAAACTCTGATTCAGAACCCCTCCAAACACCAATAGGGTTATCAACAATACTAAAGACAAAAGAAACATAGAAGAAACCCCCCCATGTAGTTTATAGAATTGTGTGCCTGCAGACAGGTTGTGATTCAGTTTATTATGGGGAAACTTGGGCCACAGTGGACAATAGACTGGCTCAGCATAAATATGTATACACAAGAGCTATAACCAAAAAAGAAGGCAGCTCAGCATTTGCTGACCATCAGCAGGAACATAACCACAAATTTGAGCCCTCCAAAGCTGACATCATATGCACAGAAAGAAACAATGTCAAGAGGAAGATCAAAGAAGCATGTTTCATCACCAGCGATGCCAGAGCAATAAACAGAAAGGACACGTGCTTCGCGATTTCGAAAAAATGGATGATATAAGCAATTTGCATGCATTTGCATATAGTTAACAGTATGAAAAGGACTATGAATATGGAGCTGCAAGGGCTCTAAAAGTGCCAAGTCTAAAAGATAGAATAGATAAAAAAAGCCTACTAATTAATAAACTTAAAAGTTTCACCGTAACACAATTAGTTTTAGTGTATTAGTAATTAACTACAATTGAAAACATGATAAACAAACACTCTTATACCAAAACATTGATGACATTAAAGAATCCAACTTAGCTTTATTGTAACAATTGTACAAGCTGTTTAAGTCTTATATTAATGTATGCTCTGGATTCATCATAATAAATATGAGGGCAATTATATTTCTGACCCTTAATCAAATAAACAATACTACAATGTTCCTTAGGATTAATTCTAATTTTACTATTGTCTATTCTTACTATTGTTATTTAAATGATTTAATATAGTTGGTAACCAAAAACATACATTATATTCTTTATCACACAATTTTTTATATTTGAAAATGTAGAAGGTATATAAAAGAGAGTCATCTTAGGTTTAATATCTTTATTCCTATTAAATTTTAATTTGTCATTTTAATGCTTAACATGTTTATTGTAATCCATCCCTAATAATTTAGACATATATTTATGAATATTATCTTTTTTATCCAATGCAAATTTACACAAATTATGGTTCTGATACAAGAAGGACTTGAAACCTGCATATTTATATCCTGGATATATACAAGATTAAGGATTGATATAGCCTCTAACATTAATAAGATTAATTCACATGGGGTAGTTCAATGTATTGTTATTACACTTAATTAATATAGATATTTAATATTTCCATTATTCTCATGTTCAATAAAGCATTATAAGTTTGGGTCTTTATTCAATTTATCAAAAACATCTGAAGTCTCTGTACTGTTCTTCTTTTAAATGTCTGAGTCTCAGATCTATAAGTAAGAACTGGTAAAACATGTTAACTAAAACCTTCATTTTCAAATACATAATCATATTTTCTTTTAAAATTAAATTATTTCTACCATATTTCTACCAAAAGTACTCAAATCAAGTTTAATTTTATGATCAATTTTGTCTATTATATTTCCATACATAGGAATAATCTGGCCAAGGTATTTGTAGTTCTTTACTTCTGTTAATTCATCAATATCAATCTTTATTTTCTTCTTTTGAGAAAAGTGAACATTATTTTAGTCTTTATAACATTTACCTTTAGTCCTACTTTCTTATTTTCATCAGATAACTCTTGCAACATTTTGTGAAGCTCTAAAGTATTATTTGTGAAAATAATTACATCACCCCCAAAATCTAGATGATTTAAATAATCTCCATTTATTTTTAGTTTCTTAGTTTCTCAATTCATTCAATAAAATACTTGCAAAACTGTTGTAAAACATTTTGGAAATGTGGAATCATCCTTTGGAAATGTGGAGTCATCCTGTTGTATATCCTTCTCAATGTTAATCTTCTTAGTATCATTATGTAATCTAATTATTGCTGTTGCACTTTTATAAATATTCTTCAGAATGTAACAACATCCTGGATTTATATATTTTTAATCCAATGCTTTAATTATTGAAGAAATGGTTATAGAAACAAGTCCCTTTTTATAATGTATAAATTCAAAACATTAGTGGTAGCTCATATTTTATTGAGCTCATATTTTATTGAGCTTATACTATAATTTCTCTCAATACTTGAATATGATCCACTGTACTAAAACATTCAGCTTGTTCTATTGATTGTTTAAAATCCAAAGTTCACTATAGATGAGTTGTAATTATCTTGATAAATGTTTTTATAAAGAACTGAGAAAAGACTGTTAAGTCTCTAATTTGTAATTTATTTTTTTCACCTTTTTAAAATATTAATATTGCTTTCTTACAATCAATTTGTAAATCTTTATCATTTAGATATTTGGTATAATACTTTGCTAAATTTTTCCAACTGCTTCTTTTAAGTTATTGATTACAATTCCACCTTTTTAAAATAATAATATTGCTTTCTTACAATCAATTTGTAAATCTTTATCATTTAGATATTTGGTATAATACTTTGCTAAATTTTTCCAACTGCTTCTTTTAAGTTATTGATTACAATTCCATCATATTGATTACAATTCTTCCCTTTTTATATATAAATTTAATTGCATGCCTCACTTCTTCATTTAATTTTGTCTGGGAAATTCAGAAGGTATAGTAGTTATAGGAGTCATCTGCTTCTTTTAAGTTGTTGATTACAATTCCATCATTACCCGAAGCTTTCCCCTTTTTATAAATTTAATTGCATATCTCATTTGTTCATTTAAAATTCTGGGAAATTCAGAAGATATAGTACTTATAGGAGGTATTTTTCTTTATTGCTACTTTCATTATATCATCTCTCTTTTTATCAATAAGTGATGTTACTACAGAGATGTTTTCTATCAATACTAAGATGCTGTTTTACACTTTTGAGACTTTATATTCTATAGTTTTCCTTATTAATTGACAAATTATATTTTCTTATATTGCTATCAACTCTTTTTTGCATCATTTTTACAAAATTCTAGATAGTCAATCCTTATTACTGCATTATTTTTACTTATTTGCATTATTTTTACTTATTTTCATAATCCTTTTCTTCATAAATTGTTTTGTCTTAATAGAAATTTTATTGGTCAGTTGCTGCTGTCTTTTTTTTTTCTCAGTGATGAAAGTTTATTGATAAAAAAAAGCCAGATACAAATACAGTTAGAAAAAGGTTTACAAGGGAGTGATTATATGATAAATTGAAATTTCAGAAGCAACATGATAAGAGGGGAAGGTTACATGTGAAAAGGGAATGGGAAGTGGAAAGGGAAAATGATGTGTAGTCCAGGCCAGTCCAAGATGCGTGTCTTTGTTGAACAAGCACCACATGGGCCACAAACATTTGAATGACGGATTTCTATGACAGAGGCTAAGAGGATGGGAGTTGGAGGATTGCCCAAGTGTCTGTGAGTAGTGGAGGTGGGGCTAGTTTGGTATCTCTGGTTTTGGGGATGAGATCAACCGAGGGAAGGAAGACAACCACATCACCTACATATGCAAGGCATTTGATGCTTTTGTCCAGTGCAGGAATGAGAATGCCAGGAAGGTCATGTTACAGCCTGAGCAAGAGGGGATTCAGAAATGCAATGAAAAACAAAGTGCTCAGCAGAGAACCCTGAGGGATGGATATGTTAGGTGTGAAGCCGGGGGCAACTTTCCCATCTAGGGTAACTAGGATTTCTCTGTTGGACAGGAGATTGTGGAGGATGGACATAAGGGCCTCTGGAATGTTCAGGTCCCTGAGGACACCAAGAAGCAGGTCAACCCTAACAGAGTCGAAGGCTGCCTGGATGTCTAGTTAGACAGTGATGGGCCTGCCATCTCGAGACCACCTAACATGTTCAGTGGCCATCATCTTAAAGAGTGTAGCAGCCCCAAGAGTGAAGTGCTCCTTACAAGCAAACTGTGAGGCAGAAAGGGCAGGGAGTACAAATTGTTCTAGTGACTCTTTGATGATAGACTCAATAAGTTTTATGAGCAGAGGGGTCATTAAAATGGGCCTAAGATTCTTGAGCTCAGTAGGGGGCCAATCCTTCCTAAGGAAAGGGACTAATATTACCAAATAGAGACCCTCAATAATGTAAGCACCTGAGGCCAGCTTGTTGATCATGTTGAGAGTAATGGGAATGGTGAACTGACTTAGGTAGAGAAGGATAAACTTGGGGATAGCATGATGATTGGAGTGGATGTGGTCAGGAAAGCTTTTCAGTTTGTTAAGTAGCATGGCCTGGGTGATGCCAGGATCAGAGCTAACATTCAAGGTTGATGGCATAGTGAAAGAAGGGATCTCAGCTTTGAGAAGCATGCTCGTGTAAGTTTCTCAAATGAAGGAGCAATTCCTGACCTATGTAGGACTTGTTGCCGACTGTGATGGATGAGGGAGTGGTTTGCTTCCTGTGGGAACCGAGAGCCCACCCCATGTAACTTCTGATCCGACCATGCTGATTCCCCACATACCTCTGGGTGCATTTTGATCCAACAATGCTGATTCCCAACATACCTCTGGGTGCGTTTGATCGACATATCTTCAGCCAGGGCCTTTTGAGCATTGCGGTATTGAAGTTTTAGTTGGATGGTGGTGCTATCTAATGGCTCACTTTCCTGATAATTCAGTTGCTCTGAAATTTTGTCCATGGAAGCCAGCAACTTGAGTGGCCCTTGGGAATTCCAGGTGTATTTGTGGATGGTAGCTTGCAGGATTTCCACAAATGCGAACCATGCAGAGATAGGCTCCATTTGAAGGATATTGATTTTATGAAGGTATATATAAATTTCTGAAAGCAATGCTATCGGTGTATGAATCATATTGTTCTTCTGAGGCCAAGGTTTACTGGAGGGCCAGAGTTAATGTCAAGGGAAATGTGTAATGCCTGTGATCTGAAAAAGGTATGGTGTGGAGTTGGGCCAATTCAGTCATGAAAATGGACATCAGGAGAGTAGAATGTTAAATCAATGAAGGTCTGATGCTTACAGGTGTAGAAAGAGTAGGCAGGGTCTGGGAAAAAGCCCAGCCACACATTAAGCCCCTGGGGAAGAGATGTAGATATTTGTGAAGGACTGGTAGCCCATATTGAAGTCACCTGAAAGAAGAATGGGAAAGGAGGTGGTAACTGTGATATTGTTGATTCAGTAATTAATAGATTTAATGAGGGTGTCACTGTCATTGGAGGGCAGATATAAATGAATCACAAAACTTCTGAAGTGTCCAAATTGCACCTCCAAGTTAATAGAGTGAGCATCAATATGTATGATGGAAAAGGTGGAGGGAGGGGCACATTTATTAATGAGGATGGTGACTCATCCAGCAGAAGCCAAGGCAGTAAAATACTTGAATAGACCAAAGGTGGACAAAGTGGAGTAAATCCTGTAGTTGAAGTGAGTGGAGAGTTCAGTTTCGGCAAGGAAGAGGATGTTGGGAGAGTTGAGCTCAAACCAACATTTGAGAGCAAGGAGCCTATGGATTGGATTAAGGCCACACATGTTTAAACCAACAACAGAGATAAGCATATGTGACCTCAAGATATGGACATAAGCAATGGAGAAACAGTAGGAATTCAGAAATTTTTATGGTGAGTGGAGATGAACTGGGCTGGGAGAGATGTGAGGCGTACAGTTTTTTCTTCTCCTGCCAGAATTGCACAATGATTCATTCTTGTTATCACTTGATGAACCACTGTTCAAGAAAAATTCAGCAGAGGAAGGTGAGAGAGTGCAGAGGGAGGAGGCCAATGAGGCCCAGGTTGAAACCAGAGAATTCTTTGCTGAAATAATTATTTTTTTCATTTTATGTTCTGTATGTCTGAGACTTGCCCTGGGTTCCAGAAGAGGATCCATTATGGTTTCACTGGGAAGGTCAAGGATAGAAATATGCCTGTCAGAGTTGGTGTCACTATCAGATGGGTTAGAGCATGCACACTTTTGATGTTTGTTGTTTGTGGTGGAAGGGCCAGAGTTGGTAGACTCAGGCAGGATGATTTCTGAGTTTGAATTAGTGGATGTCCATCAAGGAAAGAGGGTCCTGTTGTGGAGCTGTAACTGAGAGTGGTGGGCTGTGAGTGAATTCAAAATTATGTGGCCTAGACGAAGCTGGAGTCTTACTAGAAGGTAAAATGGTGGGCGAATGCTGAAAGGTTGAATTGGTATCAGATGGAGTGAGAGGTTAGCTGAAGGAGGAAGTTCATATATATTGGAGCTGTGTGGAGCACAGATGTGGTTTAGGCCTTTTTTTCTGGCATGCATTTTTTGAGGGCAGTTTCAAATGAGATGGTTGCAGTCTTTGCAAGTGAAACATTGTGGCCTGATCCCCTTAATCGAGATGATCAAAGGTGATAGATTGGCTGCTATTGTTGTGGGAATGCTTTCAGGAGAGATCTTTTTTAAGGATGAATTGAAATGAGGCTGTGTTGGTGAAGGTGAGGCCATTGGTGAGAAAATCCTTAAGGTACTCAAATGAGGTGACTTGTCTGAATGCCTCAACATATTTCTGTAGGTGCTGCCTCTCCATCCCTATGTGACAGTTTTTGATAAACCCTTAAGTATGGATGGTCTATTGGTGTCTTTTGCAACCAGGAACATATTGTGTAAAAATTTGAATCTGTTTTTGAAGGCTTGTCTTTATATTGTGTTGTGAAACTCTATTGCCATGTATTGGTTATTAGGAAGGGTGAGAATTTTTTGTATATTGTCAGTTAGATTATGGAGTTTTTTAAGGTCATCAAGCTGCTGAGTGGGAAATTTGTGGAGTCCACATTGTAAATCTGTAACTGCCAGAATGAAAGAACTGTCACTCTGGTAGCAATGAAGTGACTTGAGGAGAAGTGCTGGAACTGTGTGGTTAAATTGTTCTGAGATCACTGTGTGATTCTCTAGTGTGAGTTGTTTAGTAGGAATGAAGGTTGCTGAGGTAGCTAAATCATGATTGTTAGGATTGTTCTCTTCAAGGCCCCACAGATTTTGAAGGAGCTCAGCTTGGCATGTTTGTGATGTGGTTATATTGGGATTATTTGGTACAGTGCTGGATGTAGTCTGAGCATAGAAATAAGCAAAGGCTTGCTATCATTTTAGGGAGCTATCTATGGAAGGATTTTTAATAAGGGATGGCTCTATAGTGCTACTGATATTAGTGGGAGTAATGTTGGCAGACTTGGTTGCACTGGTAGATTGAGATGGGGAATCATGAGTAGCATCATCTTTGGAGTAATTATTGTGTGTTAGATTTTTAGAGGATTCAGAGTTGGCTGAGGTTTTCTGCATTAAACTTAGGTGTAGCAGGCTGATTTCCCCCCTCATAGTTGAGGAATTTTTAATGTTGCCAGTTTTTCTTGGAGCAACATTATGATTGGTTAGATTACTTTTTTGGGATTGCTTTTTGCCTTTGATGGGGCAAGACTCAGCCTGTAGGGGAGGAAAATCCAGAGTGTCTGAAGATGGAGATCTTGAATTAGGTTCTGTGCTGATGGTGTCTTTAATTGAGTTTTCTTTGGAATTTAATTTAGATAACATTGTTGGAAGTTTCGAAGGTTTTTGTTGTTGTGAATTATGTTTTTCACATGTTTGCCACTAGGGGGTGGCCATTTTTAAACTGTTTGGAAGAGTTAAGAATCATATAAAGAAAAACATTTTTTGTTCAAATCTGAATCATTATTAAAACTGTTAATATTGTAAAATATAAGATTTACAAGTTCAAATTTGAATTCATTGGAATGTTTTTGATGATTGGGAATATCAACTGTGAATAATGTTTTTCTTAATACTTTTTGTCTCTCTAGTTTTGTAATACATATCCTGTATCCCACTAATCGATGACCATTCCCTGTGTTGATTTGATAAAGAATATTTCAATTTCGAAATATATGTTTTATGTTAATCAAAATATAATCCAATTCTGCTATATCTTCATTTGGATGCTTCCATGTTGATCCATTAGCATTTTTCTCAAAAAAGTATTCATAATACAAAGTTTTCTGTTTTCTACAAACTCTACAACTGTATATCCTCTCTCATTATCACCATAATCAAATTTACCCACAGCACATTCATCCTTCAGTTATTTAACAATTCTAGTATTAAAGTCTTCTATGACAGTTTTAAAAATGTTTTTTGGTCTGATCAACACTTTTTGTACATTGATTAAAAAAAATCTTTTACTTCTTCATCACAATGAAAACTTGTTGGGCATAAACCTGAATTACCTGCATTTTTTATCTACCAGTCAGTTGTATAACTATTCTTGGCAGTCTGCCTGATAAACCATCAATTTCCACAATGTTTTGCTTCCATTTTTTATTAATAATGAATCCCACTTGTACTGTCAATGTTTGTGCCTTTATAATACAATACATGCCCACCCTTTAAAATTAATTGTCTCTTTACCTTTTTCCTAATTTCACAATTGTAGACAATTGTTGTTCTACTTTTTGCAATATTCCTTCATTTGAAAGTGATATGCAGTTGTAAGTACCTAAATTAAAAGGTCATAGCACCCTCCACCTTTGTCATCAACTACTGTCTTAGCTTACACCTTTACAGCCTTCTGGGAACAAGAGCCATGATTTAATTTTTTGTCTGTCATGATTGTAAATATCTATTAGAAAAAGAAGTTAATTCACACTTACATTTATTTTAATTTAAAAAAAAACTCAACTGATATCTCAACTGATATTTCAGTTCAGAGCTATCAGGCAACTGAGAAACAAGACCATAGTGTTTCTTGATCTTAAATTTGGAGATAAAAAGCTAATAAGCTCTAAATTCATATTGGTTGGTGAGAAGCCTATCCATGTTTATATACTATATGAATAATCACTTAGTAAGAACAGCTGCAATGAGAAAAATGTATGGAGGACATTAGGAATTTGCACTGCTTGGTTCCTTTAAAGTCTCAGAGAAGAATCAAATAGTTTTTTAGTTAAAAGCAAACTCCTCTCTACAGCTACAGTTTATATTATAGAATTTATTAAATACCTGCATTAAATATAATTAACAATGTATGTATTAAGGGTTGTATGGAATAAAAATTATAATATTAGAAAAAAATAAGGGGGTTGGGAGATAGTGAATAAATAATTTACATGGCAGACAGATATTTGGATAATGTCTGGGTGATAAAGAAATATCTTTCAAACAAAAAAAGAGATCCTAATGAAATAAAATACAAAAGAGATTAAAGTCAATTGTAGGGGTGTGTGTCATTCTTTCTTTTGATTAACTTGCTCAAAAAAAATAGAAACACCAGGAGATGAAATTTTAAGAAACTAGAATTGCCTAGATAAAATTGCAAAAGCTGAGCTGAGTGGAAACAGTACAAAGAATCAGCAGGAAATGAGTAGTAGCTATTATATATCTGATGAAAATGATGAATGTAGTCTATTACATAAATATTTTTTCATGTGTGTTAAATCCCCAAGTGTGTGTTTGTTCTGATTATTTTATGATGTAGCAGTTTAAGTAGAAAAAGAGTTTCCTAAAATACAATCTTAAAATGTAATAAAACTTTAATATAAGCACATCACTATTGAAGAATGTTTGCCATCCTCCATAACATTAATCTGTCAAAGAACAATATACTGTATAATGTCATGAAAGAAGAAGAATATATAGATCAAGATACTCTATATTTTTAACATTAGATCTCAGACCATTTTAAAGACAAAAGAAATGTATCAAATGCAATAAATCTATAAGTCATAGGAATTAATTCAAGAGTTTTGTAATAACAATTTGATTTTCAAAGCACGTGAACTGAAAGTAAACCCCTCCCCCCAACTAAACTGAATGATTGTAGTTGTAATACGTTTGAAGCTACACAAAATCATTACTCAATTATAGGAGTTAACGACCCCAAAGAAGAAAAAGTAAATGTGATCACAAAAACAAATAATGAACTAGTAAGACTTTTCTTTTATTCAATGTTTTTTTTAATACCTAAAAGGCAAAAAATATTATATTTGTTCAAAGTCAAATTGTATTAAGTTTCTATAAAATATTTGTTATTTTTACTATTTTTTTTATAATATTAATTAGTTATTCAACAATATCAGATCTATAATTTATATATCTATTTATTTTCTATTTATAGATGTATATCAAACATTATATTTTGTTTCATTATTTATTAATTAATATGTTATCAGGAATATAATAAATTACTGTGTAAATATGCAGGACTAAGTAAATTATGAGAAATATAATACATCACATGATCACCATTTCTTATGCTTGCTCATAAATGTTATTAAAACAGGCAAAACTCTCCATATAGTAGTGCCACTCAGTGCAAGCCAGAATAATCAATGAATACCAGAAGACTTGTGCATAAAATCCCTATCTAATGCCTACTCATCCAGTATCCCCAGACTTGGGGATGAGTAGGCACTACATAGGGATTTTATGCACAAGCCTTCCGACATCCATTGATTACTCTGGCTTTCACAGGGTGGCACTACTGTATGGAGAGTTTTGCCTGTTTAAATGTAATACATTATTTTGTAAATATACATGATTCATCAAATTATAAGAAAGATAATAAATTTTTGTGCAAATATACAGGATTAATTAAACTATAAGAAATGTAATAAAATTATTTTGCAAAATTGTTATGAACTGCCTCCTGTCTCTATACTGCGATGGTCTTGCACAACAACAGGTGTAGTTGCATTACTGAGATTTTTTTTAAAGAATACCCTGTTGTTATTATCATGTTCATCTGATCCAATTGTGACAAATAGAGGAGTTTGATATCAAAGAAGAGAGAGAGATTTGAATCTGTCCTGTGAATATTATCACTAAGTTCTGTCACAATAGTAGATCTGTTATAATATATATATATTGTGCCGGACAAAAGGTTTTTACTTTCCTCTATCAATCTATTCTGATATAGAGGGCGCCACCAGACCACTATGTGTCTGGAAAATTTATTTACTGTGATCAGAATAGATGATGATGATGGTTTGCGCCGACTAGACTCAGGGAGAAACAAGAGATCTTAAATTGTTTAGACAATTGAGACAAAAGCACAAAGACAAACGTCAGCCAAATTAAGTTTAAACATATTTAATAAAATTTTATTCAGAGAAGATAAATTATGAAGTATAATTTATTGACACAATAAATATGATTAACTCAGGCGTGTACCAGAAATACTAAGGCAAAGCTATGACAGACCGACTGATTTTCTAATAAACGAATTATAAAGGGATGAAGTAAATTTTATTCAGCAGAGGATTCATCTTAACATTGGTTCTCACCCTCAGACATTTAAACAATACGTCCTTGAAATAGATCAAAGCCACCAGCGCCGATGAGCTTTTCGAGATCCAAAATTTGGTCAGCTCCAAATGTCCTTATATCGGTATGAGCTGCACCTATTACTACGTTTAAAATAATGGTGATTGATCCACCTAAAGAACAAACGAAAAATATGATTGAAACAGAGTAAAACAATTAAAATTGGTGAATCCCAGCCAAACGATTGGCGAAAATTACTTTAAAATTAATAATTAAAGGTCTCAATAAGGGATAAGTAAATAATTAGAAAAACAGTTACATCTGCCCTAGCATTTAAAGAAAATAAACTTACAAACAAATTCTGAGTACACGCTCTGATAAATTTAAAGCACACATAATAAATACAAACAGAAATTTATCGGAGAGTGCACATGAGTACGAAAATATTAAAAGTTTAACTACTTTGGCAGAACGAAAGTATTGCTCACTTGCAATTTAAAGAGGGATTTTTTTTTATCTTCCTGCTGATGACTTATAAAATTAGAAAGAAAAACAATTCTAATTTCCGCTTTTAGAGATATAAGAAACAAAATCCCCACCTGCGGGAAATTAGACAATAAAGTCACCAGCCAAAAGATTTTGGAGGTTTAGCAATAGGGCAAACATAGAGTTTAAAATTAATTATTGAATAATATCATAATTACAGGTAAGCATTTAAAAGGCATGACTGCCAAAGCATTTATAAAAGTCTTACATAAAAATAGAAAACTCACTCGTCACTCTCCAATAAACAAAAATTGAAAGCAACTTGGAATCTTAAAACTAAGATTCCAAGACACACTACAAAATATTAGAAAACACAGCAAATATTAAATATGAGGCTATATAAATTACTTAAGCTTATGAATACATATTTAGGATTAGACTGAGCGGAGATTTAATGAGAATTAATTTACCCTGGGAAGAATAAAAAAGAAAATAGTTACCTTTCAGTAAAAGCAATGTTCACATAGAGTGCGCACTAATATTTTAGTTCATTTTCAGGTCTTTAGATAGCAGCAAGGTAGATGTAAAGAGGTTCCGGCTTCTTGTAGGGTGTTTAAGGCATTACTGGAGCAAATTTGGAAGTCAGGGATCCGTCTTTTGTTGAGTTAGCAAGCCATTCGGGTTTTGATAACACTTATAGTATTCGTCATCTTGTTGTAAGTAAAAGGATTTAATAACAGCAAATGTCCTTTAAGAATTTAAATGTCCGCACTGATATAAACTTTCACTTGAGGAACAGCTTGTCTAGTTACAAATAATGAATTAACTGACACTCTAAATTTTCGGGGCTATTTATACGTTGCTCCATTTCCCGCAAAACACTTTCCTTGTTGTCCAATTTCTACACCTTAGGCAGGGCAAATATTAATCTCCCACTCGATCTATCTAAGAATTCTAACCAGGAATTATTGAAATGAAAACAACTACATAAAAATCAAATCTCCACTTTTAGAATAGTTTACAATAATTAAAATAAAAGCTACAGGAAAGTAATTAGCAAGGTTGCTTGTTTTTAATTAATTGATTTAAAGTAAAAACAAGCGGTATATAAAAACTATTTTAAAATAAATCGATAACACTGAAGAATGAACCATTTTACATATAAACGCTTGTGTATTTTGATACACATATTCTTTTTAAATAATAATAATCTTATTTAAACATTAAATAAGATTTAACAAAAATTAAGTTTAGTGAAAATTAAAAACATAACCGGATTTCAATCAGGTTCAATATATATATATCAGTTAGGGATGGACTCTTATTTGAACTGATTTTATAAGAAATGATGGTCAGGATTGGTGTTAGTGTTTAAAATATATAGATTTAATGAAGACCCAGTCTGATCATCATTGTTGAAAGATGTTTGTACTAAATGTATTCAATTGATCAATCATTTCACCCATTAACCTTAGCATGTGAAAACTATGTACATTATGGCCAATAATAGCACCAGATTATTTTATGCCTTAGGCAAAGTTTATAAACACACCCCTTATTTCACAAGTTGGATATTTTTTTAAATGAAATTTTAAAATTAAAAATTATTCTGGCATGCTTTATTAATAATATAAAAAGTAATATACAATATATATATATGAAAATCAAATTTTAATTTTTCTTGTCTTTAATTTTGTAAAAATTTCTATCAGTTTTTTTAAATCTAGAATAGCAGATAAATCTGTGTTTGATTGAAATTGTTGCCAAATCCAAAATCTGTTTTGGGACATTGTTGATTATTTTAATGAATTTTAACTTTGAGAAATTACACTCCATTTGCTAAGCTGCAAATGTCAGGAATATTCTCAGTGCAACAAAAATATTGAGTATTCAACTGAAAGTTTTTACTGTATTATAAAGAAAAGTATTTCTTGTGATGGCATGGATTTTAGAAGTCTTTGAATTACTACTTGAAGTTCACTTTAGAAATTCTCAGTATCAAAATTTTTCTTAGCATTATGAATCAAAATGTTTTTAAGTTTTTTGAAATCGTTTAGTAAATTGGCAGTTATTTTTTCAGCGATATTAAATATATCATAACCCAAATAGAATATTATGGTTGTTGGAATCTCCCTTCACTTGACTGCATAGCCATATCCAAGACCCAATAATAAAATTCTATTTTGAACTTCTGCTGAGGATCTTGTAAAGCCTCATTTTGACATTTATATTCCAACTGCCATCTTTGTCTTCTCTTTCTATTTTTTTATATTTCAAAATTCAAATGAATTTCCAATTCATTTATAATTTCAACAGCATTAATCAAATTTTTTTAAAACACTTATTAGTTCTACATTTTAGAAGGTATTCTTTGGTTACTTATAATTGCATTGTAATTGAATTTAAATTAATTTCCTTTTTTTATCTATATCATTTTACTTGAATTATTTAGCTCATAAAGAATGTTGTTCCATGTGTCAAGGAATATTATGAGTTTAACTTTGCAAATGGAATCAGCAAATGTATTTCTGGTTGAATTATTTAATAATCTTGAATCATCAAAAATTTTCAGGGTACATCATATATACTAACAAGATGATATCTTAATGGTTTTAAAGCATTGATACAGCTTTTCTACCTTAGCTCACTCAACATTTTAATAGTCAAGTTCAAAATGTGAGTATGAAGAATTTTCCAATGTTGGGTAGATGCAGAGAAATAGTTATAAATCTGTCAAACTAAAGCAAAGAAGCTGGTCACATTTAAGCAACATCCAGAAGTGTCATTGACCAATTAATTTAAAGAGTGTGAACTACAAGGAGTAAAGAAGGTAGGGGATTAATATCTAAAATTCTCTTTTGAACACCATTTTCTTTACCTTTCATATTACTTCCATTTCAATCAGTAATTCCAGTTGTCTTAGGTATTCAATTAAAGTTTCTGTTATGAATGAATCATAGTTTCCTCTAGAGGAATAAATCCTAAAAAATGCTCTTCTACTATTACCACAGGTTTGGACATCTCACTATCTTATGGAATGACAATATCAACAAAATGTATAATCATTGTAAGCTATTTTATATGGATAATGTCTGGAGTTCAATCCAAGATGACGAATAGTAATTTGTCAATTTTTAGAAAGGATATTATTTTTTATAACTTTTGCTAATATTTCTATAGGCTCATTTTGAATATCTTTTTTCAAATAATAGTTCATTCTTTCTTGACTTCTACCTACATATTCTTTCATTACAGAATCAAAAGGAGCTAAATATTTAACAAACATCAAAAAATTACCATCTCTGACAATATAAACTTTTCATTAGTATCATGAAATATAAGCTTTTGTGTGCCAAATACTGTAATTAAAGCAATAAACATTTTAATATTTGATACAATTATTGTTCTTCTTCTCTCATTGTTTGCTGATTAAAATTATCAGCAGTTATTTCTGTGATTAATCACAATTAAAGTTCTTTTCAAGTCTGATAATTTTCCAAATGAGCAGTCCTCCTCTTACCTGAAGAAAGGATTGCCCAATATTTTTATAGTCTTTGACTCCTTTTGTATTGAATAATGTACTGCAAAAATAAAGACACCATTTTATGATAGTAAATGTATTAACCAACCACAGTACATTACTTCATTGTTTGTCAGTATGTGAAAGAGAAAACCTTTTTTGTGAATTTTTGGGGAAATCATATGACACAGTCTGTTGATGTTCATATTATTCTGAAATTTCTTTAAAATTATTATTAAAATGAGAAAGCCAGTCTGTGGAATAACTAGTTTAATACAGGGATAGTAGTTTCTTCTTTTTGTTTGTCTTTAATATCTTCATATTTTTTATTTTGCATATCTGTTCCTGGATTGTTAATAAGAAAAATACAACATTCATTTTCCTAACTTCAACAAAAAAATATCATGTTCATCTTTATTAGTTGTTTCTCTTGTGCAAACATTTCAAGAAAGAACCCTCTTGCTTCACTAGTTCTTTAGTTTTTTCTGATTTTTCTTTTCTGATATTATACCCCAAATGATTTTTTTTTTTATTAGCCATAGTTAACTAAAAAAATATACTTTTATAAATAAACTAACTTATAAAAGTATTTGAAAAAAGTCATAGTTATTATTAATTAATTTATTGTTAATTCATTTTGGGCATTAAAATTAACTCAAAAAATATATATTCAGTGATATACTGTCTGGTCTTATTCTTAGCATAGTTTATGTCCATACAAAATATAATGAAGCATAATAAAGCCATAAATTATATTAAATTATAAGATATAATTAAGTCATAAATTATAATAAACATAATAAAGACAATAAAACATTTCTTATTATCAGGAACAGGAATAGGGTAATGCATAAAAAAATTTATGTGAGAATTCCAAGAATTACCACTATTTAATTTTGATATTTTAGTCAAGTATGAATAAAGTATAGTTTGTAGTTTTGCTTCCCTTCATGGCTTGCCCTCTAAACAGTTGCCTAGTTTGCCTAAATGATAGCTGGCCCTGATTACAACATGTGTATAAGGGGTCCATACAGATCCATTACAATATATGTATATATTATATGGTATTTTTTCAGCTGTTATCATATTAATGATTATAGTAGCTTTTTTTTAATTACAATTCTGAAACTGTTTTTTATTTTTTTTATATTGTAGGGTTTCCGAAATCGTATTCATGAGGATGCTTAAGCCTTGGTTAGCAATTGAATCAATATTTTATTTATTTGGCAGAGGAAAAGAACATGACAAGTGCATTAAAATTTTACATGACTTTACTGATGAGGTAATTAATTAACATTATTTTTTATTAAAATAGATTTTATTGAATTTAAAAATAATTCAGGAATTTAAAAAAATAATAAAATATTTATTATTTTTATACTCTGCAACGTTTAATACAGAGGTAAGAAGTACATTGACAAGTCGACAAATCAATTCCCAGCCAAGGAAAGTAAAAAAAAAAAATTAATTCATTACTGTTAAATATTTGAAAACCAGGCACTCTTCACAAACATGGAGCTTAATTGTAAGTATAGGGGATTTGAACTCAGATTTTCAAGCACCCTTCATTTATCCACACTATCTCATACAATTGATACACATGACCACAGAGATGTAGAAAAGATAAATAATCACCAATATACGTATTTCGTGCTAAACCAGCACTCATCAGTTGATCCAGATTATCATCTCCCACACATATATATGTAATCAGTGCTCAGTTATATTAAGATAACAAATCTTCATACTTTAATGGACAGGCTTCAATCCACTCCAACCTCCAACTTTTCAGCCATCCATATCATTGAAAATCTGATGATGAAAATCCAAATCCCATGCTGATGCCAGTATTATTGCCATGCCCATGTTGACCTTAAGTCACTCTGACCCCTCATGTATAGGACAGTATCCATTTAAATACATAGAAAAGGGATGAGCAGAATACAGGCTTAATGTATAAGATTTGAAATACAGACATTTTTAAACTTGGAACTTAATTGTAAGTATAGGGGATTTGAACTCAGACTTTCAAGCAACCTTCAACTGTCTCATACTATTGATACACATGACCGCACACACGTAGAAAAGATAAATAATCACCAATATATATATATTTCGTGCTGAACTAGCACTCGTCAGTTGGTTCAGATTCTCAGTTTATATTAAGATGCACTTTTTTTTTTTTTTTACTAAAGAGTATAAATGAAAAAAATAACTGTATTTTGAGAAAATTAATAAACAGTTGAATAATTGAATTGGTATTGTAGAGCTAAAAAAAAAGAATTGTAGAAGATAAAAACGATAAGAATATGAAATAATTATTGATAACGTTAATAATTTTTATTTAAAGAGATAAGTATTAGAATTTTTTTTGAATCTAAAATGTATATTTGTTCATAATTGCTATTTTTTACAAGATTAAAAATAGATGTGCACTTTAGAATTTTTAAATGACCTTTTAAGATAACTTCTTTGTTAATAATAAATAAAAATGTGCTTAACAATAAAAATGATAAACAAACTTTTTTTTTTTTAATATTTAAAAGAATGACTGTAAATTGTATTTATTACAAGTTCAGTGATATTATCTTAACCTTTGTTTATTATTACTTTTTTTTTCAAAAAAAAATCTACATTCTATGTTTTAAAACTTATTTTTAGGAAGAAATAATATATATATATATTTAAGTTGTAATACGTTATTAAATATTCAATCATTTAAAGATTTTTAGATCGCCTAAAAAGCCCTAAGATATGACTTTACGTTCTTTTTAGACAGTAATTATTATAGTACTCGTTTTACTTTCTCCCTCTCTCTTATTTATACAGTATATGAAATTGTTTTTTTTTTTACGAAATGTTTTTTTATGTTTAAAAAAAAAAAAACAATTTCTCAAACAATGAAACTTATTTTATGAATAGAAAATAAAGTGGAAAATGAAATTATCAGAAATAAAAGCATTTTTAAAAAAGTCATAGTTACAAAAGATGCTTTAGGATTTTCCCGAGTAGAAATTTAAGCGCTTAAGTATATGTGTTTGATTTTATTTTTAGTACATATTTTTTTCCTTTGGATAGAAAGACAGCGAGCCAATTATTCGCGTTGTTCTGGGATTATGAGGAAATTTTTTTAACATAATTACAAGAGATTGATTTACTGTTTATGAATGACTGATAGCATATTTTGTACAAAGTATGTGTCTGTTATAAATGGATATTTCTTTTTTTTATGTACATTTTACAAAGGGGACATGTGAGATCAAAATCTTCAAATCTAGAAATGAGCTGTTTTGTGAGAATAATATTTTGAAGGAAGATGAGTAAAGAACTTTAATGAGGTTTATGGGACAGAAAGATTTTATTTGGATGGAATTTTAAGTAGATTATTTTATTTATATTGTTATTAGAGATACCTGCCAGTGAATTAATATTTAGCTAGTCAATTTGATTATAATGCTGTAAAGTCTGAAGCAAAATAGGTAAAACAAGTTCTTCCAGTATAAGACGATGCATTTACTAAATGAATTGGAATTACGATAGAATGACAGCCTGTTAAGCTAATTGCGCAGACGCTGTGAGAAATGCTTATTCATGTATTTGTTAAATGAATTGGGTAAATTGTTTTACTAGAGACATTTTTTAAATTCCAACTATCTTTGCCAATAGGGAATAGACTTATAATGAAATAGAAATTCCAAATGTTTCATTTGTCTTCTAATTTTAAGCTATCAATTATAACATTCATTAGTTGCATCTGAATCTAAATGAGTAAATAAAATGTTATATCATTAAAAGTTTCCAATTCTTAATCATTATTGAAAAGATGATCAAAACTGCAATACATGGATTTAATAGATTAAAGAGATCATGATAAAGATGCAGTTTTAATTCACCCAATCATTTTTAAACATTCTTATCAAGCTGAAAATGCCACAATCATATCTTTTTTAAAATGAACTTAAGAATGTATTTTCTTTTTTAAAATACATTCTTAAGTTTATTTTGAGAGGTCAGTGATGGCTGCTTTACAAGCAGTTGTCCCGGGTTAGCAGGTTCACTTCCCGGCTGATGCTATGACACATGAGAAAAACAACAACTTAAGAATATAGTTATTTGTATTAAACCACTAAACATCACATGATCACTATTTCTTATGCTTGCTCATAATTGTTATTAAAACAGGTGATGTGATGTTATGTATTATGGCTTCTCCTTAAACGAAGTCAAGAATATCTTAGCAATTATGCCCAGATAAACCTGTTGGCCACTTTATTTTCCATTCCCCACTCTAAATTTTTCCATATTCTGCTCCATCCCATTTCCACAACATAATCTTTGTCAACTCTATAACTTATATATCTAAATCCCCCTTATCTTTTCCCAAACCCAACATAAAAACCAATAATTCGCTTTCTGTATAATCATTTTTTTCATATTTATTCTTCCATAACTTCATTATATGTACCCATTCTATTTTCAAACATTTACATTCAATTAACAAATGCCTAATATTTTCTATTCCTTCCTTACATAATTTACAAAATAAATCACCCATATTTTTCCATTTACATGTATATTCTCTTGTAGCTAAAGATCCCGTTCAAGCCTTAAACAATAAATTACTTTCCTTACTATTATTATATATTAACTCACACCTAATATTCTGTTTATTTCTATATATATTTAAACGTTTTACTTTCCATACTATTTCTCCATCTCTCTAACTCCCTATTCTTTATTAATAAATCTATTCTTTTATCCCATTCCTTACTACTATAACACTCAACAATCCTCTTAACACAATCATCCCATCTTTTGTACAAATATACTGATATAAATTCTTTATCCAAGTCTTTTGCATACTGCATTACCTTTCTCACCCATACTCATAACCCAATTAAATACTATTTTGGCTATTTTTTTATTATCCATAAACTGCAACCTACCAAACATTTTCATTTTACTTTTTGCATCTCTCATATAAAACTTGACCAAAACTCTCCATACAGTAGTGCCACTCAGTGCAATTCAGAGTAATCAGTGGATGCCAGAAGGCTTGTACATAAAATCCTTATCTAGTGCCTACTCATCCAATATCCCCAGACTAGTTTCTAGTTTGTGGCTTTCATCAATAAGGAGACTTGGATCTGAGAGCACTACACTTAGGATCTAGGTGCAATGCCCCCAGATCCAAGGCTCCTTATTGATGAAAGCCACAAGCTAGAAACTAGTCTGGGGATATTGGATGATTAGGCACTAGATAGGGATTTTATGCACAAGCCTTCTGGCATTTATTGATTTCTCTGGATTGCACTGAGTGAAACTACTGACTGTATGGAGAGCTTTGTCTGTTTTAATTTTAGTACTTATTTGTACTCACAATACACTTTTTAAGACAATCTTATATCTCAATGACATGATAATTCTATAATATCCTAATCAGCAATTTTAGTTGTGAAATTTAGCACAAATAATAGATGTTTTTAAAAATTAGCATCAAATTTTGTAAGAATGTTATCGGTAAGGTTATATATTTTAGTTCAATTTATCATTTTAAATTTTGAATGTACTGATCAATGAACTGTTTAATAGCATCACTTGTAAGAATTCATATAATATGAACTTTTCTTTGCATTCTGATACCTAAACAATAATGAAGATGAATTGAACAAAATGTTATGTAAAATTAACAGAGTTCACAAAAAGTTTGAAATGAAAATAAATGCAAATAAGATTAAAACAGTAATATAGATTATATGGAAAAAAGATTTTAATAAAAAGCATTGAACAGAAAGTTAAAGAGCAGATTAGGTCTTTTTGATTATTGAAAAGTAATGATAAAAAAAAAAAACTTAGAGAAGAAAATTAAAAAAAGTTAAGCAGGCTTTTTTTTTTCTGCATCTCTTTGAAATTATGCATAAGAAAGAGACTTATTAAATCTTGTTTGGGAAGAATCCTTATATGGAGCAAAAACTTGGATGACTAAGAAATATAAAACAAGATTGGATGTTTTAGAGATCTAGATTTGAAAAACAATTAAGTTAGAAAATTAAGCATAGCAATATTGATGAGTTTAAGAGTTAAGTAAAAAAAATATATTTATTTGTGAAATTTTGGAGAATAATTATATTTGATATATATAGAAGAAGAGCAAATATGAAAGATATGCTAAAAAAATTATAAAAAGTATAAGAAAGAGAAGTTGTTAGAAGATATTAATGATGAAATAGGTATGTGTATTTGAAGACTAGAGCAAGAAACAAATGGTTAGAGAAAATAGTCTACTTTGATGTATGGAACCTGCTTTCTAAAGATAGTGAATGATCATAAATCTGGATCTGCAGAGCATTTCTTTCTGATAACTGTTGATTTCTCATAATAGATTGGCTAAAGTAGAATAATGTGGCTATTATCTCCAAATTAAAGGTTAGCTGTTACCTAGATTTCAAATAGCAGTCTTTCTGATTTTTAGGTATTTCTCTAGAATTATACATGGGTAAACATTAAGTTAAAATTAACTAATAACTAATTTTTCAGTAAATGAAATGGATTGCAGATGAGTATTTCTTATATATATATGATTAAAGTAAACAAATTTTATTTCCAAAATTGATTGTGTGTAGATATGATAAAGGATAATAAAGTCTCTTGTGTCTGGGACTGATGAGACCAGTACAAATGAATATAAATATTTTTCACAAATAGAATAAGAATATACACAGAAAGAGAAGTAATTAAACATTAGTTTAATGCAAGCAATTAATTATTTATATTATGGAGTTAATATATGTATTTGGAACTGAATATATATATATACATGGTAATTTTTCACACATATGAAACCTGATATACATATAAATATCTTCATACTATATTTTTCTGTATAACTCTCATAAGATTACTAATATATATATATAATTTAATTACTTTTACAATCATGTGGAACATTGGGCTTACTAAAGTATAAAGTTGGTGTGACCAGTAGAAATCCCATACAGCTCATTACCTACAGGCCTGATTTCCTGGAATATGACATCCAATGGTATTTCTGCTGCTTTTCTTAATTCATCTTCTTCATCTCCAAAATTTGAATGATTTTGTATCTAGCATCTTAGTATGAAAGGAAAATATAATTCCTATTTTCCCCAATTTTTTATATATTGGTTTGCCTCCTTTATCTTTTCTGGAATACAATAACTACAACAAAGCTAATGTAATCCTAGATTAATAGTATTAATTAGGTCAACTTTAACTAGCATGTTAATTAAATTGGTAAAAATAGTTCTTTCTGGTTTGCTTCAAACTCCATTAGTTACTTACATTTTTTATTAACATAGTTAGCTTCTCTAATATTCATTCAATAATAAAATATTTACTATTTCATTTTTTATATGCTTGTTATTTTATTATTAATAACTTAGTCATATTGTACATACTATACATTATTAAATACTTATAATATAAAGTTTTTATAAATTTTATGCATTTT
The DNA here is from genome assembly GCA_028023455.1 of Epiperipatus broadwayi. Taxonomy (NCBI): domain Eukaryota; kingdom Metazoa; phylum Onychophora; class Udeonychophora; order Euonychophora; family Peripatidae; genus Epiperipatus; species Epiperipatus broadwayi. The sequence goes on along the minus strand of JAQFVV010012429.1, from coordinate 1,350,744 downwards.
GACCTGATGCTAATAAAAAATAAAAGCACTTCACTGAGTCGTAGTAGAAATGAGATTAAGCTTTAAAAAATAAAATGAACTGAGAAATAAAAGAAATGAGGATTTGATTAATACTTGGTTTTAGAGTTATTAAAAAAATCAACATAAATAGAAGTTTTATGGATTTTGGTCTATTCTAATAAAAAAAATGCATTTTATAAAATATAAAATAAATATGAATAATTTAAAATTTTATTTTAGTTATTGTAATGTTTGAAAAGCTAAACCAACATATTAAATTTTGGGTGGATTAATTATATTAAAATACTGTATTAGAAAAAGTGATTAATGGTTATTTATCTTACCATTGTTTATTTCTCTTTGTAACTCTTTTATAATTAGTATTGGAGAAAAGGAAAATTTTATATTAATTATCATTTTTATTAACATGTAAAAAAAATTTCTGGATAGTTAACTTTTTACACTGAATAATTTGGTGGTGAACAAAAGATTCTGTGATTAATTCCTGAATGAATAAATTAAAAAATGAATATTAATGACCAATTGAAAATGAATTGTTATTTTCTATTTTTTTTACTTTATTAATGCTTATTTATTACTTGATCTTATGGACAATTAACTATACTGTTAAATAAATGCATTAGAAAAACAAACAAAAAACATTTTACATAAATTTAATTGTGTTTATTTGTAGGTAATACAAGAAAGAGTGAAGAAATGTCAAAATGAAGAAATTGGAATTCAAGACTCTCTGCAGTCTAAAAGACGATTAGCATTTCTAGATCTTTTATTAGAGACAGCAAAAACTAACAAAGATTTGACTCCGTTAGATATTCGAGAAGAAGTGGATACTTTTATGTTTGAGGTAGAATTTACGAGATAATAGATTTTGCAACATTATTTGAATTTACAGTGAAACTATGAACTATGCTGTATTAATCTACATGACTTCAATTTTGTGCTACCCCCCAAAAAAAATGTAGACAAACAAAAAAAAAAAAAAATCCATTAAGATTCATGAAGTTATTAAATTTTATGAATTTTAATATGATAGTAGCTATTTTTTTTGTTACTAAATATAACATTCTCTGATTTCAACAATGAATTTTTAAAATTACATTTTCTTCATGATTTAAATAGAATCTATTAGTGTAATTGTAAGCATATATACAATTTTTTTCTTTATAGTGTTTTTTTTTCTTTAAAGGGTTTTATACACAGTATTTATTAACATATCTTTAGTAAAATGTACTGAAGTACACCAAATGATAAATTAAAAAAAAAATTGTAAGGTACTTTTATTAAATGAGAAAAACAATTATTGATTTAATAAGGAAAATAAGTCATATTTTAAAATCAACCATGTGCTTAAAAAAAAAAAGAGCCATTGATAAGAAAAATTATAAAAAGACAGAAGCAGATTCATTCTACTGTAACTTGTGCCCCCGAAACTGCTAATCTTATAACTAAAGTAAGGGATTATTTTTGGCAAGAATCTGAATTACACAATTCCAACCTATTTACTGTACGTAGAGAATGCTGTATAGATTCTAAATCATTTCAGTCTTTACAATATTACAATAATACTGGTGAAAATTATATCTGCTGATAATGAAGTTGCACTTCATTAGAATTTAAAAAAAATATTGAAGAAAAAAAAAGTCTAGATCAGGCATTTAATTGTGATGAAACATAACTGTGAACACTTAAACACACACATACTTACACAACAGTGTAAATATATATGAAAATGTGCTTTCTCAATTTATTATAACATTATTTTTTTAAAAATTTTGTTTGTATTATAATCTTATATTATATATGCATACAATAAACATAAAACAATTGTTATATATATATATATTCATGTTGAAAAGTACTATATTGTGCACTTTCAGTACAATAAACAATACCTGTTATATTATAATCAAGGCTTGCCAACAAAATATTAGCTATTATGCATCATATACAATATATGTAAGAGGGCTTAGAACAAATTATAGTGTATATTGTGACTCCACTGATGTTACTCAGGAACTATCATCATCATCATCATCAGGGATGATAGGTTTGCCATTTCTGTTAATTCTAAGTTAACTTTAATAAATTTTAAATTTGAATTCCCATCATAAAATAAAAATTTATTCACATATAAAATAATGAATGAAGACTGGAATCAAAGAAAAATGAATGTAAGATCTCAAAAGACTTATAATGCAGCATTTAAAGCTTTTTTACATGCATATATATATATATATTACAATGTGAAAAATACCTTTTATAGTGTAAATATTAAATAGGTATTGGATACATATATTGCATCTTGGTTACTTTTCATGAAACTATTTTTTATTGAAACTGGTCCAGTTGATTGACACAATCTTAATCTGTCATACTAATGTGAAAATAATCATATTTAGCAACAGTATGTTTCACAACAATATCATGTTCATATTAATAATGATTTTTTTTATTCTTGTATCATAGATATTTTTCAAAATATGTATTACAGTTGATTATTCTTGTCTTTATTAGTAGTGTTTAATGTTAAATGATTAGTTTAATACAAATATGTTTTTGTAGATATAAATTGTTATTATATCAATCACATTTTGAGTTGATGACTAATTAAAAACAAGTGTTGTAATGCTAATGATACAATTGATTGATGGTGAAAACAGCTTTGCAGAGCATTGTTATATTTGTTATGAATTAGTAACTAATTTATAATACTATATAAGTTGTCAACTTATATTTCACATTTACATTATAAATGTCATTGGAAAATATTGGCAATTTTGATAATGATCAAGTGTTACTGCTAAATTGTATTATTTTATTACTCTATTTTCTAATGGGGAAATAAAATAAATACATATAATATAGATATTAAATGTTTTAACAATTTCAAAATGTAATTATTAAAATTATAATACTTTATCCATATTAAATTAGAATAAATATTTGTCAGTGATGTAACATGGTAACCATCAATTAAAAGTGACGTCCAAAGTGAAATGTGCTTGAGAAATTACCAATTGCATTTGTCTAATTTTAAGTCATTTAGTTTAATGTAAAATCTACTTAGGTACAAATTTCAATATTTGTATTTAAAGAAATCTGAATTTATAATTTCTTATAAATATTATCTATATGAATGCATATATCTGAAAGAAAACCAAAAAATAAAGACAATTTATTTTTTATAGCTATTAAAAATAAAAATTTGTCTTTACTGTTTTTTTTTTTATCTAGTGGATTTTTTTTTCATATGTCATAATGTTTGTATGCGCACACACAAATATATTATATTTGTGTAAGTGATTAAAGCTTTAATAACTGTCAGCAAGTAGTGGGCTCAGAGCTGAAGGTTTCTGGATCAATTCTCACTTGGAAAGAGTGAAAAATAATTCCAGTTTGATTATTTGATTAGGGTTGTTATGCTCATCCTATCACTTTTGTGTATAAATTTTACTGAATCTCCTAAGCAACTGACCATGTGATTATATATTACATTTATAAAGCTTTAGAAGATTTAATTACTGAGTTTATTGTTTGCATTATAAATACTCAACTTAGAAATTAAAAATTAGCATTAAAAATATTACTCAATTTAAGATAATTAGAACATGCAAATGTAATTCTTTTTATGATATATTTTGCCATCTCATGTAAGCTTTAGTAATCAATGGATGCCAAGTGATAGTGTTTATTATACCTACCCAGTGTTGTTCTATCCAATATCTCCAGATTAATTTTAACTTCTGGATTTCACCAGTGAGGAGCTTTTGATAGACAAAGTAAAGAAGAAATTTAGTGTGACTATACTCTTTGAATAGCAAAAAGAGATACAGTTTAGTTTAACAGTGGAGTCAAGAGCTAGTCATTTTTGAATCATTCCAATTGAAATGGGAATATTTGATAATTGAACATAACATGACCCATGAACAACTAATTATATATTCACATGAATAATTTTGGTAGGAAGAGTGGATAAAAATTATACAAAGGGAGCATCAATTATACTTTAATCTTTTGATTTTCAAAATCATCTTTGGCCATTTTTGTTTATTTAGTTTTAGATGCTAAAACAAATTAATTGTTTTAATTGGTATGACATTCTGACTGAGAAAAATGAAATGATAAAAAAAACAACAACTCAATTTAGTCATTTTGGAGGCTAGATATTTGAACTTTTAACAAGTGACATATTTTCTCTTGTGATTATGATCTTTAAAAATATTTTTATCAATCACATTTACAAGAGAAGACATTTTGTTTCTTTATTTTATTACTAATAGTAAGAAATATTTTAAAATCCATATTAAATATTCATTCAAATAATTTTTTTTAGAAATGTTAATCAAATTAAAGTAAAAACGAAACAATTATTGCTTCCAAATATTAATGTTTTTAATTTCTTTTTAAAAATAATTTTCCATAAATAAAATTTTTTTTTTAAAAAGAATGAAGATATACATTGTTAAAAATACAAATAAGTACAAAATAATTTTTATTATTCATTTATTAATCTAGAGATTATCCATTTAATAAAATTACACCACAGAAATATTATTCATTAAAACAATAAGTACAAAGTCTTATTGTGATACAAAATCAAATAAAAGTTATTAATATTATTTGCATGGAGAATTTGATCTCCTAAATTCAGTACTAGCAGTTTTTTTAAAAGCCTTAATTGTGAATAGTTAGCATTCTCTATACTTTTCAATTTTATTGAATAAAAATCAAGTCATCATCAATCTTTCAAAGCTTTATTTAAGATTTCTATTTACTTACCAAAAACTATTCAAGGCTGCTTACTAGAAAGAAATAATAGCTTTCAAAGATAATGATTTCAAGCATTTAGTTTTAAGCTTTACATTTTTCATAATATCTGAAAAATCAAAACTTCTGAATTGTTAGCTAATCAACAAACCTCTGTTTATCTATAAGGTTTACCATATTTGACTATATAATTAGAAGTTTCAAAAAATATAAATGTATATATAAACTCATAAATTTGAATTCATAAATTTGTACATACATCAACCTGTGTGAATGATATCATGAATAATCTTTCGACCTTTGTCTAGTGCATTGTGTTATATGATTGCGCTCGCTTGTTCTTAATTTGTTACTCTGCTCTTGTCCCTGTATTATTCTACTTTTTCTGTTTATTATTTTTATTGATATATTAATATACATACAATAACTAGTATTTTAAGCTATATTAAAAATAAAGATAAGTTTTAGTATTATCCACAAATTCAAGCATATGTATGAAGATTCTGGCATCAATTGACCTTGGATGTTGGAAGTACTGCATATATATATATATATATCACCAATGTACAGATTAGAAATATCAGTAAATGTGGTTGATAAGTATTCAAACAATAATTATATTTATTTTATTATGTGTAATACAAAATTTTTATGTACATTAACATTATATCTCTATTAATATTGGCAGAATATGGAAGCCACTAAATTTACTAAATCATTATAATTGAAGTAAAATTCTAAATATTAGTTTTTGTATTATACACATAGTTTGCCTTAATAATTACATTTTAATGTTTTGTAAACCTGTTGTAATAACTGCTTTACTATTCTTATCTGCCATATGACATTAAAAGATTTATGTGTATATATTTGGATAATAAGGTATTTGGGTTTTTTATTTGATAGTTTTATTCTTTTTATAGCATATAGGCTATATTATCATATATCATTATAATACATATATAAAATGATGCATTTTAATTTTCAGAATTATCTCCATAAATATTAAAATACTAAAGATCTACTGATGTTTCAACAAAATAATATTTGCTTTTAATTGAATAGAATTGGTATTCTATGAACACAGAAAAGAAAGATTAATTAAATTAATATTCCTGGGATTAAACATCATACATGAGATCATGAAATAAAATAGAACAAATAAAAATATATTTTGTTCAATCAAAAAATAAATAAATAATGTTCCAAAAATTAAAATCAATCATTTTATATCTTTCACCCATAAAAACATTTGGTTCATTATATATATATATATCTAAGGGATTCGAACTCAGACTTTTACACAACCTCAACTCTCCATGCCATCTCATATTGCTGACCCACCTGATCACACACACGTTGGTGATTATTTATCTTTTCAACATGCATGTGATCAGGTGGGTCAGCAATATGAGATGGCATGGAGAGTTGCAAATGGGTGTAAGCCTGTACAGTGTATTAAATTATATATATATCTTTAAATTTAATATTTTTAATGGGTTAATATAGATGTAAATTAATTAGTAAATGGGAAACATGTTATATAAATGAAGTTAAATCCACAACCAAGATGTATTGATATACAGCAACCAATAAGACTAGTTCTGCTAACTGAAAGAAAACAATAGCAAATATGCCCAAGCTACTACTAAGCAAAAGCTTGGAAAGGTTTACTATTGTTTTCTTTCAGCCAGCAGAACCAGTGTTATTAATTGCTGCCCATCAATACACCTTGGCTGGAGATTTAATTTCATTTATATAATGGAGTTTCCATTTACTAATTATTGTAATAGTTACTATCCTTTTACTAATTGGAAATAAATCCAGTTAACAATACAATAATATAAAAAATACAATGTTCGGAAAATTGAATTTTTGTCTAGGGGAATTTAAAGACAATGGAGTAACCGAAAATAATTTATTTTTAATTGACAAGTCGATACTAGTCACAAGCAATGATCAAATTGAATATGCATAAAAACAAGTTTCCATTCCCATTTAATTATATTTCCTGATCGTTCCCTCCACCTAATAATTTATTACATTAACAAAATAAAGAATCAGCTTGGTTCAAATGAAAAAATTACAAACAAAATTATTAACAACACCAATAATTTCAATCAAAGAATGATAATAATAATGATAATAAAAATATTTATATATTTACAATTAAAAAAATTATATGGTGATCACGTATGAGAGGGAAAAATGTTGTAACTTACAATATCTTTGAGGATAACTACAGAAAGTTCAGTTGATTTACTTTAATGTCTTTATGAGCTCACATGTATATTTTGTATCCATAAATGCAAAAACATGGCCATTAATCATTAAATTTTAATGTGTGCTGGCAATATAAAATTTTAGCTTCTTTTGGTTCATTCCAAGGCATGAGAGTTTCCATTGCAATTTTCTTCTGAGCATTTAAAATAGGCGGATCCACAGATTATTTTAAAGAAGTACATTTCCATGGGATAATCACTTTAGATGACTAGTTTTCCTTTTATAGCAAGTAAATGATAAATATTTTTTCAGCATTCAATAGTGATAAATAGATCAGCAGAATCAAGGTTAATTTTTAAGGCATAATTTTGTCTATAGCTCCATGCTTAGCTACAATCCTGGAAAGATCAGGAAAAGCATCCTGGAGGATTCTCTATCCATAAAGCACATGAGATAAACTTAAAAAATCTTTACAAAATTTTATTGCCTCTGTCTAGTACAAAACAGGTTGGTGAAGTATGTTACAATTCTTTCCTTGGCTCATTGGAAAGCAAATATTTTCAGAAAGCTTCTGTTGGTTCCCATAGCAACATTTTAATGTTTCCCTCAGTCATTTGTGACTGATTTGTATAGCAATGTTTCTTTCATTTAAAATCGCAATATTATATTCAAAATAATAAAATAATAATACAGTTTATCTTTACATTTATTTTAACATTTAAAAAACACATAAAATTTATTCTATATACATGATCTTTAGTATTTTGTTATGCATAATAATGAAAAATATTCACATTAAAGCAATGCTTGTAAACTCAGACATGAGGATTACAATATATAACTAATTGAGTAAATATTTATTTATAATGTTATCACTGAGATTTATTTAAAAATATATCATTATTAATTGATATAATTAATAGTCTATCTCAGATCTATCCATTCTAGACACAACCAAATGATATTTCTAACCAAAATTCTCAAACTAGTTTCTGACTATTGGACTTCATTAGTGAGATGCATTTGATTATGCATTTAGCATTCATTTTTATATATTATTCCAAATATTCATTGAAAATTTTAAATGCTATTAGGATTTTGAACTGCAGTGAATATGATTTTGAACATAAATAGAAAAATTAATGCTTATAATTCAGATGTTAAATGTAAGTTGAGAGAATCATGTGAGATTTGGTATATACCAAATGCTTTCAGTTGAATATATCATTATGCAAAGCTGTCTTGGATTCACAATGTTAAACTGTAGAAAGCATTTTGATATTAAATTGGATAAAGAAATAAAGGTAACTGCTGAATATGTATATTTATTATAATTCTTTTCACTGATAACTAATAATCCAAAACTAGCCTGGGAATTTGATTGTTATTGTTATTTGATATGCAATGATTATTCATTCTTGTAATACAGATCTCTGGATTAGAATAATAGAGTGGATTATTACTATTAATGCAGATGTTGAATGTAAGCTGGAAGGTTCCCATGATGCCTTTGCTTGGTATAGTCAATGTTGATAATGGTTTTCATAATCCTATTTTAATATATATCATTTAATATTCAGAATTTTAAATTTAGTAAGATGTACTTTACCATAATATGCCTGATGATATGTTTATTATGCTATATAGAATAGTATTTGCTTTTCTTAAATAATAGGGTCATGATACAACAGCTGCTGCAATATCTTGGACAATCTATCTTATTGGAACTTATCCAGAAGTTCAAAGAAAGCTCCAGGAAGAAATAGATAGCATTTGTGGTAAGAATTGTTAAATCTGTTAAATGCACAAATGAAAATATTTATTTTTGTTAATATTATTATATCTATAAATAGAAGCATTATATAGATCTGTTTAATCTTAGATCATAATGCATTAGAAAAAGTTATCTTCACGTAATATATTTAAAATTTTTTCTACATATCATGACACATTTTAATATCAAATAATAAATATATAATGTTGAATGATCTCTAATCATGTTATAACTAGAATAATAATAATCTATACCTCTCTTATTGCATTTTCAAGTCCATATAATATTAATATCATCTATGTTCTTTATTACTTTTTACAATGCTTCTTTACAACCCACTAGACAGATTCGAGTGCCCCAGCAATTTCCAAATTTGGATATATAAATAGAAGTTCTAAAGAAGATTGCAGGGGCAATCGAAACTGTCTAGTGGGTTGTAAAGAAGCATTGTAAAAAGTAATAAAGAACATGAATGATATGATAATCATCATTATCACTATCATTTTCAATCATTATTGATCCATTGCATGATTAAGGTTTCTCAAAGTTCTCCATAACATTTCAGAAACTTTTCTTATTACAACCACATATCCCAAATGTGAACTCTTTCAAAATCTTTTACAATCTCATGGAATCCATTTTAAGAACTATCAATCTATTATCATATCTTCTAACAATGTTCAACCCAGCTCCATTACACTTTTATCACAATCATGTATGAATATTTTAATATTTTTAATATTAATCAATTCATTTAATGGGTATGGTATATATTTGATTGTTTTAACGCTAAAAAAGATTTAAGTAATGTTTAATAACTTTTCAAAGGGAAAATTGGTAGCAATGAATTATAAAAAGTGGATGGAAGCATAAGAGATGAAATTAGTTATAGAATTAAACTTAGAGAGAATGTTTTTGGTGAAAATAACTCAATAATAAAAGCAAATATGCCCATGTGATTGAAAAGAACTTTTTAATAAATATATTTATCTAGTTCTTGCTTACGGATCTGAGTCTTGATGTACTTAATAGAAAGGCAATGCAGATAAATACCTCATATGAGGAGAGATTGAAGGTAAGAGAATGTTCTCTATAATTGTCATCAATGAAAGATTTAAGAAACTAAAATGGACTTGGATTAGATATATAATTGGAAGACATAACAATAAGTTGGCAACTGAAGTCTTTACTGGATACTAAAGGCCATAAAACATTTAAAAACAGATCACATGTAACATAAAATAAGGATTGATTGGTATAATGTGGAGAGAAAAAAACTATGGATTGAAAGAATTAAACTTGGAATAACTTTCATGCTTTAGTGATTTGATAATGTTAATTTGTTTATTAATTGTAATGAAAAAAAAAATATAATTTATTGGTGGATATTTATATTTTTTATGTTTTACAAAAAAAAACCCCATCTACTCCAATATTATTAAATTTTTTTTTGAATGGTACAATAAAAAAAATTGATTAGATTGTCTGTGAGAGATAATTATAGATATTCTGGAAATAAATAAAGTATATATATATATTATACCACAAACTGTGTTATTCATTTAGTGCATCAATGTGTGTTTTTTTCTTTTATTTGTAGCCTAACCATTTATTATCATTATATATTTAAATCTATTATTATAAAGCACTGAAAACTTTGAAATTATTCAAATGGACGTCAATCTCTGATAATGCACTATTTATTAAATATTATAAATTTCCACACACTCGCCCGCTGGTAAGAGTTTAAAAAACTTAAGTGAATTCCTTAAGTTTAGAGCTACATTCTATATACACCAACTCTTACAGACTAGGCTTAAATCAGGTCATGAGTCTATTATGTGCCTTGTGCTATAATCAAATATTCAATTGTACAAATCTATTTAACTCATCACAGGAGAAAGACTTTCATTTTTAATTACGTACGATTAGACAAACATTTATAATATTTAAGAAATAAAACAGGCAAACTCACTATACGTATTGCCACACACAACAAGCTAGAGTAATCAATGGATTCCAGAAGGCTTGTGCATAAAATCCCCATCTAGTGCCTATTCATCCAATATCCTCATACTAGTTTCTGGCTTATGGCCTTCATCAGTGAGGAGCCTTGGATCTGAGAGCACTACACCTAGATATTAGGATCTAATGCAACCCTCCAGCAGCCACCTTTTACCTCCACTTAACTACAAAACTATGAGTCTTAAACTGAAAACACCTTAATGTCTTCAATCCAAGCCCATTAGCTTATATAGTCATATGGGTCTGAACCCAGTTCAGTACCCATACATTTTGGTGTCTTTGGTTTTTTAATAACCACAGCCACCACTATCCTATTAGGCAGGATTGGTTTTAAGCCAATAAACATCACTTGACCACCACTTCTTATGCTTGTATATAGCTGTTGTTAAAACAGGCAAAACTCACTATACATGTTGCCACACAGCAAGCAAGAGTAATCAATGGATGCCAGAAAAAATAGCGCATTATCGGAGATTGACTTCCATTTGAATAATTTCATTATATATTTAGCTAACCATCTTGAGATTTGATGATGAAGCCTGACTGTCATCATCAGCTATCATCAAGCGAGGACGGTTATATATTTAGCTATCAAACTGTATACTTATACTTTTTTTTTCTTGTGCCAATCCATTTAACAATCTTCTGTCACATTGTACCATCCAAATAATTAATGTTAATCTCCTCACAATTTAATTTTTACTAATTTTTTTTAGTGCTGTTTGAAAAATACATATAATTTTTTTTCATTCCATAGAGATTTTATGCTTATTATAAATCTTTTTATTATTAACACCAATTGGAAAAATAAATTTTCTCCTATAGGACAAAAAAAAAGGGGATTGATAAATTTTATTCTATATGCAGAATACAGTCTTGAAATAACCCTTAGTATGTACATATTAAATGGAAATTAAAAAAATAAAGAATTTATGATAATAACTGAATTTGATAAGATGATAATAGTGAAAATAATAAGTAAATCAGAAAAAATAATTATGATTGTGTATAAGGTATTGTCTTTTTTTTATCTTATTTATTTTTAAATAAATAGCACAGTCTGAATATTTTTATATAAAATTATCAAAATATTGTACATATATTTATGAACTTTCATTCTTTGATAAAATATAAATAAATATTTATTTTTCTTTTAGATTGATAATAGGTTTGATTTTTATATTCTTTCAATATAAAATCACAAAACTCAAACACGTACACCAAAAAAGACGTGATTAAAATGGTCATCTTTCTGAGAACCAAACCAGAAGCAAAATATTATAATAGAAAACCCTGGGGATGGAGGGATATCATATAATAATTGTATTGAAAAACAAAATTATATGAAAAAAATATAAATCTTTTACATATAATTACAAAAATATTGTTATCTAATTTTTTTTTCAATCTTTTTAAGAGGATATAAATACTTATTTTATTTACTATTATTATTTTTGTCATAAGTCATCACTATTATTACTTCCTACTAATTTTTATTTATAATTTAATGAAATTGGAAAAAAACCAAAAACATAGAGATGAAATGATAAAATATGCATACATTGTAAAGGTTTCCATTTGATTTTTAAAGCATATTAACTTTTAATCAATGGTTTTTAGTCTGATCAAGCAATATACTTGAATTTTGTTTCTTATAATGCAATATTTATTTATTACATTGTTCAGAAGCACTAAAAATATATGTGATCCATCTGTAGTAAAAATCTGAAATGGCTGAGCCTGGAAAGTTTTTAATACTGTTTTAGCCTATGTACTTCCCGCCAGATGGAGCTATATAATATGTTCCAATTGGTCAATGAAAAAATGAAGCAGTAAGGCATATAATACATACATTTTGAAAATATTAAATAAAATATATTTATTTAGCTAAAAAATGTTAAGTTTTATAGATAATTTTAAAATTAATATATCTTTTAAGCAATTTATTATTGTTATATTAATAAAACTAAACAAATTAAATAATGCACATTCATAAAATTCTAAAAAGAAAAATTATTTAGCAAAAAAAAAATCAAGAGTTTATTGCATAATAATATAACAATAATAAATTATATAATAAATATATTAAATCGTTACTGATTTTCTTTTTTTCTGAGCCAATGTAGGTAGTATCTGATAAAATGAAAATGCACACAGAAAAGATAGTTTTTTAAAAAATATTTAGCTTTATCACTGCCTAACATACTTTCAATATTTTAATGAAAAATAAGCAAAAAAAAAAAAAAACAACAAAAAAACAATAACAATAAACTTTATAGTAAATATATTCATTAAAAAATTAATAATAAATCTGTATTTTTTGACTCAATAAATAATTTTTACTACTTTATTATTGTTGTATTACTATGCAATGAAATGTAATTTTTGGTTAAATAAATTATTTTCAAAGTTTATATATTATATTTTTCAATATTTCAAATTTGATACAATTTATTTCTTATCTATGGCTACACTATGTGGTACCATCTGATGGATAATACATAGGCTAGAATAATACAAACTTTTTTTTCAGGTTACAAACAAACTTAGAATTATTTTTTTCAGTAGCTGGCTTATGTGCAACTTAGTTATTCTCTGATAGGGAAATATCTAGCTTTCAATGACTGGAGAGAAACCAAATTAATCTGGATTGTCACATGAGTCTTGATGCATTTATTGGAAAAACTATGATTGTAATATGATGTTGGTCTGCAGTCACTATCATATTCCATGGTCACTGAGCCCTTGATTTAACTTGATCTTATGCCCAGTGGCAAATAAAAACAACAAATAACAAATTTGATGCAATATAGTAAACATAAAACTAATTTGTGTTTATTGTTTTGGTTGGTATTATTAAAAAGAAGTGCAAACCAGAGAAATTATTGTAAAATAGATAATATCAAAATTGGAAAGGAATAAAAATTCTTATGCTGCTCATCCACAAAATAATAATAAAAAAATAATGATGGATGAGTTATGATATAAAATGAAGATTGGATTTATAGAGTAATTAGAAAAACAACAATATTTGAAGCTTTTGCCACATGCATTGATAAAGGTTTGAATGTGGTATAACTGATATTAATGCTTGATTTTGTCACATCATATTGCATTTCTTTGTATCTAAAGTTCATCCATTTAAATGCTGATATGACAACAGCTATTGATAATCATTTTAGTTTTAAGCGGTGAGTGATAAGCCTTTAGACACATAGTCGATGAAAGATAAGACATATCTTAGGATTTTTGAAAGTGTAATGTGCTTAATATCATTCCAGAATTGTGTTGTGGAAAAATAATATGAAGACTCTCAGTAGGGATTGTAATACTTTAGTCATTATAATTATCTTTTTTAGGGTCGCAGTATACAAATGAGTGCTAGAACACACAGTACTATTTATTACAAGTTATTCTAATTCTCCTGCTTATATCTAGATAATGCTAATAGGCATAGATCAATTAATAAAGCAGTTCTTCATTTCTGTTTATTTTCATTACAATTTTAGGCAAAACAAATATCTTTAACTATATATTGATTTGATTCTTTTATATTTTTAAACCTATCTTTAATCAGATTTTTAATTAGTTTATAAAATCGGATTATATTACAAGTTTTTAATTTGTATCACAAAAAAATAATATCATTTGGAAAGTGATTTAGATTAATTAATTCTGTTTAATAAAGCTTTTAACAATTTCTTCAAGATAGCAGAAAACAATTATAGTGCAAACTGAGATAATAAAAGTTCCTTATAATTTGAATTTATCTATAATACCTTATGACTTTAATGAACCAAAAATAGTACTGTTAAAAATATTTTAGGCATTGCCAAGTGTGATGTAATATTTTGGTGGAGTAATAGAGTCAAGAATTAAAGATCCCTGGTTTGATTTTGAGAATTTGGTTACTCAAAATGAAGCTGCTACTTACTTGGGTACTCAAATATTCTTTGACTTACTAAGAAAATGATGATACATTTTTTTGTTAATGCACTTTTTTTATATTATTAATTATATAGTTTCTACTTATGGTCACTGCATTTGGAATTGAAGTAATCCAGTTCTATAGCATCTCAGATTTAATCTTAATTTGTAACTCTCAAAAACATATTATATTTTTTGAAATGTCAAAATTTATAAAAGTAAAGTTTACAATTCTATTTAAAGTTAATAGTTGACATACAGGTTTTTTCATACCTGTACCTTAAATGTAAATATAAAGGGATTTAAACTCAGACTTTCACTCAACCTTCAACTCTCCATGCTATCTCATACCACTGATACACCTGACCCCACATATGTTTAAAAGATAAATTAAATTATGAAGGTTTGCTATCTTAATATAAAGCTGAGCACTGATTGTATATATGTGTAGAGATGATAATCTAGACCAACTGACGAGTACTGGTTTAGCACGAAATACTTATATTGGTGATTATTTATCTTTTAGACATATGTGGAGTCAGGTGTATCAGTGGTATGAGATAGCATGGATAATTGAAGGTTGAGTGAAAGTTTGAGTTCAAAGCCCTTATATTAAAGTTAATAGATTTTTTAAAAAAAATCTTTTTTGAAAGCCCGTATGCAGTTCATAGATAACATGTTAAGTTAAAGCTAGCCTGATAAGTGAAGTAAAGAAATGTGCCTCAGATACTGAATTACAATAGACACCAAAATAAATCATAATATTTTTAAAAGTAATTTTTATTAAATTTAGAAGGAAAATACCTATATATATATGTTTTAATAAGATCTGAGGATATTTTTAATGTAAAGAAACCCCTCTTATTTTTCATTTACTTCTAAATTTTTCTTTACTAACCTTTTAAAGAATACAAAATAATCAAAATAGATTAACTGATGACATTTTTACGTACTATTTTAATAAACGATTTAATTGAAAGAAAAGTGTCCACCTCTTGGATAATTTTTTTTTTTTTCCAAGCTTCACAGAGCAATACTTCTTTCAACATCTTTACATTTTATTTAGAGATAAAACAAAACAAAACAAATCTCTCAAATGATAATTAGGAATTGCTCCATTTAATTATTTATTACAATCGACCCCTCCCCCCGCCTGGTTTGCGGAAAACAGTTTCCAAAGGAAATGAATGGTTGAAAATCTAGACATAGAAATTTATATTATATGCGAAATTTTTATTTAGAATGCATATTTTCGAATGTTGTGCCAAAACAAATCTACTAACATCCATATTATTATAGCGGGGGGGATGAATGCAGTTTTTCTGAACTGAAAATTTAAAAAAATATTTACAAACATCAACAGCCAAGATCAGTTAAGTGATCTATCAATAGTTTCTACAGAAAAGGCTATACGTAAAATAATAAAATATAGAGAAGTCATTTATTGCAACAAAAGTCTGAAGAATGATTTTTTAATTTAAATTATATTTTATTTTTCTGCAATTTTTAAGTTTTATAAATTTTATTTATGTGTTGTGTGTTTTAAGTACAAATATTTGTTTTTATTTAATGTATATTTTTATCCTAATGGAAAAAAAAAGGCAATAAATATTGCTTTCTTTTTTCTTTAGACTATTTTTAACTAAATAAAAAAGCACATTTTTGCAGTAACTGGCTCACTGCGGGGGGGGGGGGGGTCTCATAAAGAAACAATGAAGAAAAAAAAAACAATGCTTTAGAGGTTTTCTAATTCCAAAGTGGTGAAATTTTGAGTTATCCCCTGCCCCTTGTTTTAAGGGTTAGTTAATGATAACTAAATACCTGTTTGCCAATCAATGTTGAATAGTTAACTGGATTGGCTGTGGCTGAGTTGCCTGAAAGAAAAATTTTAAGTCTTCTGAAAAGAATTTCATTTGATCCAAATTTGAACCCCAGTATGTCAGGTTCGATACATTAACTCTGCACCATGAGGATCTTCTTAATAATCATTAATATTCTTTTCAGCAATTAAAAAAAAAACAAGGTTTTTTTATGGCTTATTTCAGATTTCAAAATTCATTTATCCAGTGTTGACGAACTTCTATTTAACTGTTAAACATCTAGGAAGATTAAATAGCTGAGACAGATGTATCAAGCTTATGTAAATTACAACTATTATAAAAACCATTAACATATATTATATATTATATGTTTGTCTACATGCTGAATCTTGGATTTTTTGGAAATTTATGGTGTAAATTTTAACTGATATGTTTGATAATGGTTGTAGAAGCAAATGCTGAAAATTTTTTGTGGATCATAGAGAAATAATTATTTAGAATGTATTATTATGTATATTAAAATTTTATATAGAGCTAAAAGATTTTTTCAAAATTTATTTAATATATGTGAAGTTATGAAGTAAGCTATTTTAATATATACAACTTTATTTATATGCTATCCCCCAAAAAATGTAAATAAGCAAGCAAAAAAACTTTAAAATTCAAAGTTTTAATACATTTTACAATACACAAGCAGCCATTTCCCCCTCTTTGTGCACCATACTTAAAAAACAAGAAATAAAATGTGTAAATAAATTTTACATTACACCAACAGCCATTTTTCTCTCTCAGGGAAATTATGCAATCATATTTATTAATAAAAAAAATGAATTTATGTTGAGAGCATATACATTTTATTCATTCTTTGTGATCCTTTATGAACTTAATGGCAGTATTTTATATGATAAAATGTTTTACAAACATAATACTAACATTTTTACAAAATTTAAGAATAAATTTAAAATTGATACTAACTTAAAAATGTCAAACAAATAGAAATATCATAATGTCTTGGTAATGAGAATATTATTGTGTTTCTATAAGAGAAAAATGTTATTGAAAAAAATAACATCACCTATAGCATATTCAATTGTGATGAAATCAAACATTTCATTATTCATTTTATTAAAAAAATACAATATAATATGTTTTTTCCTCATTCTTATTTGTTCAATGTATGAATACACACCCAATAAAATATATGTAAATGTATCCCCTCAATTTATTATTAATAACTATAATATTATTTTTTAAATTTCATCTATACTATAATCTTAATTTATATATAAATACTCTCTCTCTCTCTCTATATATATATATATATATATAAGCATCTGTGTTATACATATGTATGCATTGAAAAGTATTGTACAGTTGCTATTCAATAAATAATACACATTTTATTCTACTCAAAGTTTAATTAATAAAATGTAAGCTATTATATGTGATATATGTACGAGGGGACCTTGGAACAAAATATATCCAAAGTCACAGTTTCACTGTAATTGCAATTTAAATATTGAAAAATCCATCAAAAGATGTGTTGGAAATGATAAATGTATAATCTCCAATCTTATTATTTTTTCTAATCTAGAAAAAATGCATTCATTATGTTCAGATTGTGAATGATTATTTGGACAAATAAAAAACATATCAATTATTAATTACATGAGATTAGTCTGCCATTAAGTTTTTTGCTACTGCTTGGTAAATGAACACTCTTAGTTATTATAATTATGTATAGGAATTATTAGTACATAGAAAACAAATGACTTGTTGATGTTATTGATATACAAGTAACCCTCCTATAATATGGTAGATAGATCCTAGAAAATCCTGTGTTGTGTGAGATTGTGTTATATGAGATCCAGAGTCAGTACAAAAAGACAAATTAGGCTCTGAAAACTTATTAAAAACAAATCTTTTTTTTTTAAAAAAGTCATGCAAGAAACTTCATTTTTATTAAAAATAATAATATATGTTTATATAATTTTCTTCCTCATCACTTCTTGGTACAAACAAATGTAATATATTTTTTCACTTGAATCATATCATCTTCATGTCCTTTTCATTCTTTATATCTTCTGTTCTCTTTAAAAAATCTATAATTTTGTTTTCTTTTCTGGTTTTTACAAGGTCATTGTAGATTTCTCAGTATGGAAATAGGCAATTTTGCAGCTCCCTTTTGAATTTTCAGCTTCTTTCAGCAGATGTATCAGCTTTCAAGAAAAATGATTAAGCTTAGGCCTTTCCATAAATTTTTTAATATCAATTTATCAATTTTACAATCTTTGTCATTACTGCTCCTCTCAGAATCCACTTTCATTTCCAGTAAATCCACTTCACCAATTTCTTCTTCCTTCATTTAATCCTCAAAACCATCAATTTCATTTCTGATGATTCAAGCCCATTTTCTATTTCAACTAATTTTGGACCAAACTTTTGACAACATGCATTTAATGTTGATGTTTTTAGTTTTTTCAATGATATGGATATGATTTCAATTCAATGCTTAATTGAAAATTGCTTCCAAGCTTCCATTTAAACCAATTGATTTTGATTTCTTTATGTCAAAATACATTGCAATGATCTTTTGATGTAGTAAGTTTTAAAGATATAAATGATATGCTGAAACCAATGGCTGGAGCAAATGAAGTAGTGTTTGTTGGAAGAAACAGTAATTGCATGTTGGGATGACTCAAATCTTGTGGGTGACCTGGAGCATTATCTAATAGTAAGAGCATCTTGATGTCCAAATTATTCTTTAATTTTCAATCTCTTTTTCCAAATCATTCTTTAAATAAATCTCCAGTTACCCAAGCTTTTGAATTTGCTTTCCAATATATTGGTAAGGTGTTTCTATTATGTTTTTAAATGCACAGGGATTTGAAGATCTATGAACAAGCAAAGGTTTTGCCACAAAGTTTCCTGATGCATTACTACACAAAAGTAGCATTACATAAACTGATTGCAGTTTTTTCTTGTTTTGATGTAAAGGTTCTAAATAGATATTTTGCCCCACCAAAATCTAATTTCATTGGCATTAGTTTCTTTCACCTATAATTTTTAAAAAAATTTCTGGATACATCCTGGCAGCTTCATGATTAGTGGATGTATGCTTTGAATTGCAAAAGATTTTCTGAATTTTTCAAACGAACCTTTACCTGCCATAAAATATGGGCTAACAGAAGATTCCCCATTTTTTTAAGGTGTTTGTAAATTCTAAGAGCATTTTGATTAATGATATTGCCATCCAATGGAATCCTTTTTTGGTAACTATCATCAATCCAAATGCTAAGTGCCTTTCCATTTTCTCAATCATTAGTGCATGGGGATGATTTGCATATTTTTCAGATATTGAAGATTCTACAGCAACAGCACTTCTAATTTTCTTTTCACTTTTCTTAATGGTTCAGACTGTTGCTTCATTTAAATTTAGAGATTTTGCAATGTGTGATCCTTTTTATCTTTTTATAAGGTGATCCAAATTTTGTATTTTTACATCCGGAGAAATAAATTTTCTCTTGAACCAAAAATTAATATTGAAAATGAAAAATACTCTTTAACATATACCCCAAAAAGCTTAAAATAAGGTCCTTCCAAAACCACAAATATTAGAATTCTTAAAATAATATTTTCTTTATTTCACAAACTGAACACTTGAAACACAAATTACACAATGATATGCACCTAACTCAGAAGAGTTATTAAAAAAAAAAAGTCAAGTATTCCCCTAATTATATTATATTTTGTGTGTATGTATGCATATGTATTGTGGATCCATAATGTGTTATTTAGATTATTAAATAGGTATATACTTTAATAGTGGAATTTAAGTTTAAACCTGGTAATGTTATCTATAAAAAAAAAGAGAAAAATTCATTAGCTTGGTTTGAACTCTTAAAAATTTATTTTATTTATCTTGCAGTAAAGTCTTTAAGATTAATATGGCTATCTCCTCTAATTCCATCTAATGTAAAAGTTAGTATATATAATATATTTGTATTTAAATATTACATATTCAGCCTGTATTGTCTTCTGTGTATTTAAATAGGCTTAAGGTCCTGCATATGAGGGATGAGAATGACTTATGGTAGGTAACATGGATATGATAACAAAATGGGCAAACAAGAGCTTTGAATATGCCATCATTAGATTTTCAATGAAGAGTTGGAAATTGGAGAAGATTGAAGCCTGTCCATTAAAGTTTAAGATTTGCTAACTTAATATAAACCAAGCACTGATTATATATATATGTGCGGAAGATGATGATACAGACCAACCGATGAGCATTGGTTCAGCACAAAATATGTATATTGGACATTATTTATTTTTTTCACATGTATGTGGTCATGTGTATCGATTATATAAGATTGAATGGATGACTAAAGGGAGCTTTAAAGTCTGGGTTCAAATCCCCTCTAATTAGTCTACAGATGATATAATAAAACTAATGACATATATATTGTTTTAATGATATATTAATAAAAGTATTAATAGTTTTAAATGATAACAGCAGTAAAATAAAGTACACATTGATAAATTTGTTTACTGAAATTTTATTTACTTCATATAGTTTCAAAATAATTTTTAAACATAAACAAATAGGATATTAAACTATTGTTAAGGTGTGTGTATGTGTATTTATATGTTGACATGATTAAACAATAATAAATTAAATATTTATTTAAAACAGGTATTCAACTATTGATTATGTGAACAGGAAGGAATGTCAACTTCATCTAAATATAATTTGAATATATTTTGTATTCTAATTTGTAGAATTGTATTTAATTATTTTATTTTAAACATATTGTACAAAAATATATTTTATCAAGTCTTGTAAAAATCACTTTAACAGCAAGTTATTGGAAAAGAACTTTTATAAAGTAAAGGAATGAATGCATTTGTCTCCGAATAAGGAATTATTATGGAACAGAAGTGCCACTCAATGCAAGCCAGAGTAATCAATGAATGCCAGAAGGCTTATGCATAAAATCCCTATCTAGTGCCTATTCATCCAATACCCCCAGACTAGTTTCTGGCTTTTGGCCTTCATCAGTGAGAAACTAGTCTGGGGATATTAGATGAATAGGCACTAGATAGGGATTTTATGCACAAGCCTTCTGGCATCCACTGATTACTCTGGCTTGCACTGAGTGGCACTACTGTATGGAGAGTTTTGCCTGTTTTAATAACAATTATGAGCAAGCATAAGAAATGGTGTTCATGTGGTGTGAATTACTATGAAAATGGGTATAATGAAAGATTACGAAATAAAATATCATAAAAATGCTGTGTACACACATACTTATATATAAATAATTTATTTATTAAAGGATAAATAACTTCTGTTCAATAATCCAATTAGTATATCTCTGATAATGTGTGTGAACAATAAAGTGCTTACAGAAATAATTACAAAATTGTATAGTTATAAACTACAGAATTAAAGAGACTTTATATATGTTAATCTTTAAGGAGATAATGAACTTTGAAGAGATTTAAGTGATCTTATTCTCATCTAGCAAATTAGCAAGTTGAACTACTAATATCTTACTAATACAAATTATTATTTTTCAGAGTAAATAAACTCTCAAAATTTAAATGTAAACATTTGTTGTTTTTTATTATTTAACAAATATAATTATTCAGCTGCCAATAACTGCTTGGCCCTGCAGATATTAAGAAACAATATCCAGGAGATGACATATTAAGTAATAATCTTAAAGACGATAAATTTATTTGCATGCTTTTCTTACAGATATATAAGATTTACTGATACATTACAGTGTTATACAAGAGTTTCCACAAATTTCTGATTGTGTTAAAATAAAATGAAACCATGTTGTAAAAGGGTTACTTGTATTGTGGGATGCCTTTAAAAATGTAATAATCAATATTTTTTATCAAACGTCTTCAATATATTTGGTAGTAACGTTCACTTTATAACTGGGATTGTAAAATAACTACTTTTTGAAATTATTTAATTTTTGTACTTAGGGATGCAAGTCAAGTATCTTTTTTATTTCCGTATTTGTTTATGTTTTATAGCTTTGTCTTGCTCTCTGAAATTAAGATTTATGTGTATTATGTCCTATATAAAAAGTTAAGGCTTCGGGGAGCCTTTATGCACAAGTTCATTTTTGATAAAGCTATATTTACTCTCTAAGTATTTCAAAAGTATACATAATTTTAATATTAATAGCTTAGCATTTTCTAGGTGCAGATTTAAACTTTGATATCATTAACCATTATCAGGCATAAAAGAAATAATCTGATTGTTTATAATATCTATTTTTCAACTGAAGCCTTCTTCAGATATTCTAGAGGTGTAAATTATCTGTCATTATGTTAGTATAGCAATCAGGTATTTTATATAAATGGATTCATGCAATATATTTTAAATTGTGGATATATTATTGCAAAAGCACACTTTTTCAGTCATGTTCAGACTTATCATTGTTACTCCCTACAGTATGTTATGTAATGTTACTCTATCATTTAATATTTTGCTTCTACTTACTAGCAAACATTTTAACTTCATATGTTTTTCTACTCACATTGCTAAATATTCAGTTTATTTCATTATCATATTCTGAATTTACGTTTATCAGTTGCTTTCCTTACTTTGTTTCAATTTCATTTCTTTTATATTGTTTTTAAGATTTCCATCAAAGTTTAATAGCCTTTTGAAAATTATTTTTTATTTCTTTTTGTATATTTTTATGTTCTTCAAAATTAATATTAATTCATGTAAATTGTGATCACATTTTATAAACAGTTTTATAATACATTTAATATTATTATTTTTAAAATATTGTATACATATGCTTAAATCGAATGCATATGTCTACCATATTCATGACTGGGTCTCATTTTTATAGATGTGTATGGGGTTTTAAAAATTTAAAATTATTTATAATATTAAATATAAAGATTATCTATGTCTGTGTTCACAGAAACTATCACATTAAGAGTCAGCATATCAACCCTCATGATTAATCCAGATTAACATGGGATCATTACCTTTTAAATAATATTAAGGTTGATCAATGCAGGATAACTATTTAGATTATCTATGGACAGACTATTTTAAAGAAAAATATTAAGCCTGCTTTTGATATGCTAAAGTGGACCCAGTATGGAATAGAATCTGGGTTTGTATGTATATTAGCAGATGCTTTAATTATTATGCTATGAAGCAAATGTTGCAATGAATATCATATGTTTATATTAATGTTTTAATATACCTACAAATAAACAACAGTTATTAAATATTATTTACAAGTTTGTTAAAATGACTATTGGAATCAGACTTGTAAACTATTATGGTTTATATAGTGCGGTCAGTTTTATCATAAAATAATATTATATGTTAGTGCTGGTAAAGTTTATTATTTTATGAATATAAGTATGCCATGTGATCAATGATAATATTACAGTTAATCAGAGTATCTGTCAGTGAGAAAATTTTAAAACAATACAAGATGGGTTGCAATAATTAAAAATGTATGGATTTACTTGTTTTGTGCACATATGCCATAGCTTTTTTTTAATTTTGTAGATTAATTTTCTTTATCTGAAAGTTATATTCTTTTTTATTTTATTTTTTAGATTAAGCTTATTGATCTGTTTTAAGATTGTATTAAATTTATGTTTTGAATTAATTAAACATTATTTTGTTTAGAGGGCAGCACAAGCAAACCCACTATGGAAGATATAAAGAGGATGAAATATCTTGATTGTGTTATTAAAGTAAGGCTCTGAACTATTATTGTTTTTTTTTAATGTTCACACAAGTCTAAGACTTAATAAATGGTAAAATAAAAGGATCAGTTTGAAAAAATATCACAATTATGAATTTTTTATTAAGCATTTAAGATATAATTAATAACTTATTATTTTAATCAAGAAAATCAAATGTCATTATTTTTCTCTTGTAATCTATTAAAAAATGAAAATAAATATTTAGAATTAGTTTAGAGATTCCATAATCTCTCACAATTGACCCAGGATCAAACACATCATAATTTAACTTTGTTCCTTAATACAAATCTAATTCTCCGCTAATCTAGGGAATAATTTCATTATTTTCCATTGGAATGTACCCAGCTGTCTAAGCTTTGGTCATTTTTGATATATCATGCTTCATAGTAGACATAATTAGGTTATGGAAAATTCATTGTTATTTCAGCATGTTCAAAATTCAAAATTGCCTAGATTTTATTGCAAACTTGTGATGTTTTACAGCTGGGTATGATCATAGGTCTGGATATAATTATTTTGTCTATCTGATGAATTGTAGTCCATGCATATTAAAAATAAGAACATTAGGCATGTTGAATGGATACAACAGCACTAACCATCATAGATATATTAATGCATAGAAGATGTGCTACATGTTCATGGTGAGTAATTGACAAGCTTCTTGCTTTTGCAGAGAGTGCTTTATGGACATAAGTTATTAGATTAACTGAAAATTGATGTGAAGTCTGGCATAAATTTCAGAGATCTTTCCATCACTTTTCATTATCACAGAACATTGAAAATCTTATAAGATAGTGAACCTGTATAATGACAAGTTTGACCTTTGTTTTTCACTCAGCAAGGCATCATTCTGTCTACATTGCAGCAAATATATTATTTGGGTGATAAATCTACAGAGCTACTTTGGATTTTATCTCTACTTTTTATAGTCCTTTTCTCCCCAAAATTTTTGCAAAATGTATAAGATTGTATTATTTACAGTATAACTGCAAAATGAAAGTAAAATTTTGTAATATATATTAAGCGTATAACAAATGCATTTGTAATTTCTCAACACTAACTTTCTTTTTCTACTATGCAATTCAAAAGACATAAAATTAAATATTTAATATGATATACAGAATCTATAGTACATGGATAGCCACAGATGTTAAAAAAAGGAGTTATTTACCCTTAATATTTAAGTTTCTAACAGACTGTAGTGTATTAAAGATATGTAAGATATACAATGAGGGATAAGAGTATACTGTTCACTTAGTATTACATAATTTCCTTGAATTTGTAAAAAAATATTAATTGGGAAGATGGGTGAGTGAAGTATTATGGTTTGTCACTGAATCAACATATATATGTAATTATTATTTTAATTTATATTTTTTAACTGTTTTTTTTTATACTTCAAATTAAATAAGTTTAGTGAGACAAGATTTCACTCAGCACAGAAGTTCCAAATTCTGTATTACTATGTCGCAACTATCCAACCATATTAAAGTGAAATATAAATAATACCATATCGGAAAAGATGTCAAAATTTATCATCTACATTAAAGCAATATTATGTTGCCAAAGTACATGAATAATCAAGATATAAGCTAGCAGATTTTTAGATTATTTTTTGCTGTTGCCCTTTGGTGGTGAAGAGTGTTAGAATGCATAGTGATCTAATTATATTATTTAATCTAATGATTTGAAAATATTCAAACTGTATTAGATATTTTAAATCCTTTCAAACTTATTTATTAAGCTACACAAATTCAATATATCTATATTTCAGAAATTTCAATTATAAGTAAATAGTAGGCAGTTTTAATGTTTTAGCAAAAGGATAAAGATATAATGTAAATTACTGCTGTTAATGCAATTTATAAATGTAAAAGGAAGAGAATCATGATGTTTTTGGTATGTAAGAATTATCTATTTACATATAATATATGTATAAAACTGAAATGTTCTGAAGAGGATCTGAAAAGAAATAGAAACAAATCTGAAAAGGTTAATTGGTAGCTAAACTTTAGTTTAGCTACCAATTAACCTTTTCAGATTTTAGTTTTTAATATGTTTGTAAAACTTGGTTTTTATTTTATTTATATAGAGAGATCTTCATTCTGCAATGGATTGATAATAGTTGAAAGTAATGATGACACACAGACATATATATATAAATAAAAGCTAAATATATAAATTAGTACAGTGAAATGATGTAAGCAAATGTTATTCAGCTGTGATATGTAGATGGTTGTGATACTTATTTATACAATTTTAATGTAGCATTATTCATATTTTATTTTTTATATAATGAATTATGGAGGTTTACAATGCTATAATAATTCTTAGAAATTAATTCTATTTTTATAAACATAAATAAAAGTATATCAGTAAGAGTAGTAATAACATCTCAGCTCATTTAGATTTGGTCCTTATTGTATGCATTGTTCTGAGTTATTGTCTATTTAAAATTTTAGTGATGAATGAAAAATAGCCTCCATTTTTTTCATCTGCTTATAATAATAGGGTTACCATATGACCTT
This sequence comes from Epiperipatus broadwayi, assembly GCA_028023455.1. Classification (NCBI taxonomy): domain Eukaryota; kingdom Metazoa; phylum Onychophora; class Udeonychophora; order Euonychophora; family Peripatidae; genus Epiperipatus; species Epiperipatus broadwayi. The sequence continues at coordinate 1,323,889 of JAQFVV010012429.1, read as the reverse complement.
ATTTAGTATTAAATGCTCTGTCTATGTCTATATTGTATTTCAGTAAAATAAATGAAATGCCTATATTTTTAATAAATAAAATCAAGTCATACATCATGTGACTTATTTACAATTATAGTTCTGCTTTTAAGTCTTAAGCAATGTTATATTGCTAAGGCTATTAATATATGGTATGGCTGAAGAGTTTTCAGACCCATATAGCTATTTAGGTTAGACATCTGGATTTGAAGACTTATAGGGGTCTGAAAATTTCAGATTTTCTACTTAATAGTTAAGTATCAGATAAGTGCTGTCTTTGAGTTGGTATTTTGGATCTAGTGTCTGAAATATCCTAGCACCTCACTGAGGATAGCCAATAGCTTGAAACTGGTTTGGGGATGGGGATATTTCTAGACAGAGATTTTAAAATGCTTTTTCTTGTAGCATATATCGATAAAGTTTAGCTAGAGCAATTAGCATGCTCATTATTTTACTTATTTATTTTTAATAAAATATAACAGGAAAAATTAACAATCCAAAAACAATTATCATAGGAATTTTTGTTAGTTAGATATAAAGAAATCACCCAATTCAATGTTCCTACTTCCAGTTACTCTCTATACTGAGAGTTTCAGTTGTATTATGTCATGATATCAAATGAAAAACACACTGAAAGTGTAAATTTAATACAGAATTATAAAATAAATTTAAATTTCTAAGTTAGAACCAGAAAATAATGAGAATATCACTAATTTTTTTTGAGCAGCAGTAAATTTTTTCTTGGATTTAATAGGCAACACAACACAGTCACTTCAAAACATTTATAATAGAAGAAGATGCATTTTTTAAAAACAAAGAGCAGAAATCTGAGGACTATTCTTGTTCAGCTAAAGAAATTATTTTTGTTTTTTATTTAGTTGTACATGATCAAAATTTTAAATCATGTGATTGTCAGGTGGGATTTATTTTAAAACTCTAAAGTCCAAAATATTCAAATGCCTGAATAAAAAGAAAAGCCATGTCTAATAATATAATTGTGGCTTTTGTAAAGAATAAAGTAAAAAATGAATTAATCAGTGCTCATTTTGTTACTATTTGCTGATTTAATAGGAGAATTAGCAAATTTTTTAATCAACAGTGACTAAAATTCTAAAAAAATTTGGTATAGAAAATAAAATTGTATCATTTTCTTACTACATCAATAAATGTCTGCAGCAGAATAGAATATTTGCCATCATTTTGGACAGGTAATATAATTTGATGATTTAACAGGATAATTAGTTGATATATTAAACAATAGTGACAAAAATTCTAAAAAGTTTGATATAAAAAATAAAATTGTATTCTACCCTGCAGATAACACAAATTCAAATTTGGGAGAATGAAAAAGCAGACCAAAGTTAATATTCACACAATTTTACATAAAAAAATGGGCAGAAAACCTTTAGGAGTTGGATGCTGTACTCATATTTTATAATAGCCCATGAAAATCTTTTTAACATATATATATATTTAACATCTATGATAAAATGTATAATAATTTTGTAATGTTTATTGATTATTAAGTTATTACTAATTTTTATTTGGAAAGAGATTCTATGGTAAATATTAATTATCATAGTGTTAAGAAAAAAAATATTTGCTTTGTCTTAAAATCTATTTAGTAGTAATTTTTATTATTGATCAAATATAATTTTTAACATCATTCATAATTTTGCTTTGAAGTAAAGTTAATAAATTTCACTTTATTAAAGGAAACTCTCCGCCTCTTCCCTTCAGTTCCAATAATAGGGCGAAATTTGACTGAGAAACTTCATGTTGGTGAGTATTTTTTTATCAATTTCTTAGAATAGTATTTTTCAAATTATGTACATTGCTGATAGTACAAAAAGTATAGAAAATAATAAACTCTTTATTTCAGAAAAGAAAAATTACTGGAGATGCTAAGATAGTTGTGATTCTATATTTATTGTAGCCATTTGTATAAACATTGATTATTCCAAATAACAATAGATGGCAGTACAAATAAAATGGTTCCATTAAAATGTTTACATAGTAATAAGCCTTAATCTTAAATTGAAGTGCTTGTTGTATTAATTCCGCCAGTAATTTTATATGATGTTTAGTTTTAATATTAAAAAATAAATAAACTAAAACAAATTTTAAAGCAATAATTCAATACATTGAAGCATGTATAAAAAAATCATAGTAATACAAATGTATAAATTAATATATATTTTTTTCAATTCAATCTTAAAACTATTGTCATTTCCAGTGAGCTTTGTTAATTTATTTTGTAAGTATTAAAATTTTTAAAATTTCCAGTAGTTTTAGATGCACGAAGCTGTGATACATGCTCTTATTTTAATATTGCTTTTATTGTTCTAATTTGCAAAAACAAAACATATAAAAAATTGTCATAAAATATCATTTTTATTAATCTCAAAAGAAGTACATTCAAGAATGTTGTTAAATTTGTTGCTTCCACTTCTAGATAAGTAGGTATTTAAATGCTTTTAAGACAGGCTATAACATATATCAAATGCTCTTTGAAATTTATAATAGTCAAGCAATATCTTTATTTTGCCACTAGAGGGACCTCTCAAATCATAGACACATGATAGCGAGATTGCTTGGCTATTATAAATTTCAAGGCGCATTTGATACAGGTTATAGCCTGTCTTAAAAGCATTTACACATACTTCCTGTGCACTTAATAAATAATTATAACTCTATAAGTAGTTATTAGATAATGTAATTTTAGAGAATTAAGAAATAGTATTCTTTGGTGCCAAGCAAACACAAGAATATTGACCTAAACATCAGTGTCCTTTTATTTTTTATCAATTCACTTAAGATATTTGATTTAATTAATTAAAAAGTTTAGTCAGAAATTAGGTTGTTGTCTTCTGAAGCTTATTTCAGCTTCTACATGATGGAATGAGAGAAAGTATTATCATCAACAGAAACATTTGAAATAAAACTGGTGCTAAATTGACATTCATTTTGTATGAGTGATCGATGGTACAATTTATAATTAATATCAAAATGTGATATAAGAGTGATATTAGAGGTTTCAGTTTGAACTAATTGAAAACAAAAGCAACAAATTTATCTTTTGAACTTCTTGATTTTTATTGTGTTAATAATTGTACTATTCTTTGCAATTGAAAAGATGATCTATGAACATTTTAAATGTTTTTTATAATGATTTTGGCTTAGTAATTAATGTTCAAAAAACTCACATGCTTTACCAGAAAGTTCTGGGAGAAAAAAAATCTACGCAGTATATAGCATAGATGGCTATTTGCTTGAGAATATGTATCACCTTAAATATCTTAGTAGCTTTTTAAATAGAACGGAAGCCTTGCATGTTGATATATAACTCAGGCTAGTGTATTTTAAATAATCTTTGACTAATGTAATATTAGATTTTTAAAAAAAACTTATTTAAGGATGTTTTGCTGTAAAATTATAAAAATATAATAGCAAGATAGTAAAACTATTCGGCATGTTTACTCTGCTTTTTAGATGCTGTGAATTTATTTTATAAAGGTACAACTGATTCATATCCATTAAATCCATTCTGATTTTCATCTTAAGATTTTATGCTCTTGATATCCAAGTCCTATTTAATAGAATACATATAATTATTTTATAAATTATAGTTATTGCTATTAGTCTTTATCTAGTAAACAATCTAAAATTATTCCTTTCTTCTTTATATTAAAATGTGTAATTCTCATACTCATTTTATCTGGAATTTTATTACAGTTTTTTTTTTAAAATCTAACCTTGCATATTTTCCTATATCTATTAACAGCTGCTATACAATGCAGTCCTCATGCTTTTTCTGTTTTTCAAATTTATCTATAGCTCTATTTAATTCTGAACCCATCAACTATCTATCTCATCATAAATTAAGTTTTCAATGAATCTGTGGAACCTGTATTGTATCAACTAGCAATAAGTTTTAGTGTTATTCTTATTTTTCTCCTTTTACTTTCTTTGCATTTATTCTTATATTTATATATAATGTTTTCTTTATTTTCCTGACAGTTTTGACTGTCCTGCAGTCTTCATCAGAGTGATCTTAATCTCATTTACCTTAAAAGGTAGATGAGATTAAGATTGCTCTGATGAAGACTGCAGGATAGTCAAAACTGTTAGGAAAATTAAGAACTCATTAAAATTTTTTTTGCATTAAAGTGTGTATGAGGGGAGTTATTGTAAGCAATATTTATATATTGTGCCCTTTTGTATGGGTCACCATTTAAGTTTTGTGTTAATCTAGTGGAAAATTTTAAATTTAAAATATTTTAAAAATTATTTATTTCTTGTGGTAATGTTACATAAGTTTAATTAAAGCAATCTATTTTTGATATTAATTTGTTGATATTGAGAAGATACTTAAGATGATGATGATTATGATGTAATACTGCATTAATAAATTTAATAATAAATAGGTATTTAAAGCTAAAAGTATTTAAAAGACAAGTAAAATTAAATGCATATGTTTATTGTTGATAAAATAATATTAAAAGTGAATAAAAATATTTTAAATTATAAGTACTTAAATTGAGATTAATATTTGATTTTAATCATATCAAATAATTATTTTAAAATCTGTTGTAATATCTTATTTATTTTAAAAATAAATATTTATTTTAAAAATCAATTTTAGTTTATTTTTAGACACACAGCTTCTTTTATAAAGAACAGATGTTATACACACATGCTGGAGGTTGTCTAATAAAGTTCGTAATTATTTTAAAAAATCATTTTAAAATTTATAAATAATATGAGTTATCACAGATAAAAATAAAGATATTAATGTAAAATATTAAATTTGATTTTAAAAATATTACTTTAAAAATATAATATTTAAAAGATTTAGTTTATTTTAAATGATCTTATAAAAGTTAAGATTTAAATCAAGTGAGAAAGAATATTTTAAAAGAATGTTTAATAGATTTGAATAAATGATAAATATTGTTTTAAAAGAATTTGATAAAATATTAAATACTAAATAAGTCATTATTTTATTTTTAATAGTGAGTTGATAAATATGTAAATAACAAAGTTTGATTTTTAAACGTACCAATCAGATTGGAGTCTCTTCTAGTATAAAGCTGGATTCAATTGTTGAAGGGCTCTCTCTACAATAAAACTTTAATCGTTTGTGCTATTGAGAAAATAGCTAAGTAAATTTATAAACGCTCTTAAGAATCAGTTTTAAAATCATAAGAGTGTTATTGTATATAATTTTATAATTTTAAATGATAAGTATGCAGTAGTAACTTAATAATTCCCTATTCGTCTTCTCAATATCAAAACTCAATTTACGTACAAATAATCAATGGAAACATCACTATCGGAGAAATATATCAGAAACTTTATGTAGAAAAGTAACGAGCTGGATTAGTACAGAAAACTATAAGATGGAGAAAAGTAGTATTTTGGACTATAAATAGTTTTAAAATTAAATTATATTTCTTTATTAATAGATATTTTAAAGAAATAAAAATACTTCTTAAAAAAAGTATTTTTGACAAATTATAAATTAAAGAATATCTTAAGTAAAGATATAAGAAACAGTAGTAAGTTTTATAAATACTTGCCTTGTTAAGTCTTTGTGCTTAAAAGATTAAATATTGACGATTTGAAAAGGCAAATAGATTATAAAGATGATTATTTAAAATCGTAATATAATAAGAGTATTATATTGTAGTAATCTAAAACCTGGATATAGATGGAGAAATTAATTCTTACCTGAATATTTAATTATAAATGCAAGTAATACATGGATGTCCAAATCAAGTCAAACTAAACCAAGCAAGCCAAGTTGATTAAAGTAATTTAATAAAAATAATATATAAACTATAAATTAGTTTAAAAATAATAACTTTAAAAATAATATTTTATGATGAACTGGATCCAGAAAGAACTTATAAACTATTTTTTTTTAATTTTATTTGTTTTCTTATTGGAACTTATTTTTTTTAAAAAAAAAACTTATCATTTTATTATAAACTTTCAAAAACAGTGATTCAACGAACAGAAATAGTGTTCTATTGACTTTGTACATAGGATTTATTAGAACTTTTATGGTAGAACAAATCGTCTGGAATATAATATAATTTTATTTTATTTATTTAACATAAAATTTAAAATATTATTAAACTATTAAAAAGTAGGTTAGGTACATTTATTAAATAGTAACTTAAAAATAATATAATAATTAATTACATAAACTTATTTTTATAATTAATATAACACGGAATATTCTAATGAATGTTTATGAGTGAAAATGTGAATGATTTTTATTTATGAGGCAAATTCAAGAATCTGGATAGCAGATTGGACAATATTATTATTATGGTAAAAATATTGTATAATGATTTTAAATGAATTTAATATTTTTTTCTTTAGATCAACTGAATATTATTTGTGTAGAATGAATGGATAGATATTTTATGAAAACACATACATTATATTGGCAACGAACTTTATTAAAATATGCATAAGTTTTAATCTATAATATTAACATGATACAACATTACGTAAGAAGCTTAGAAATAATTATATGATTCTTTCGTAAATAATTTTGATATTTTATTTATGCTTATTATTAAAATGATGTTTATTATTTATCTTAATAATTATTTTATTTTTTGCAATTTAGAAAAGGATTTTAAAAGTCTATTTTTTGTATTTTGTTTTATTAAATAAGTTAAGTTACGTTATGGGTAGAAGCTTATATTTGGATTGAGTTTATTAGTATAGACAGTAGTATAGGTAATTTGGATGTGAATATTTTATTTAAAGTTGATGTTTGTTTTCCGGAAATTTTAGATAAGTTTAGAATATGTTTTATAGATAGAAATTATTAGAAAGGATTAAAATAACACATAAAGTAAAGTAATGATTTTTACACAGAAAAGAATCATACAATTTATCTAATGTAATGCTTTATGAATTTAAAATTGATAAATATTTGAATAATAGTATTTGAACAGTACAGATATGTAATGCATATTTGATAAAATATATAACAGGAATACATTAAGTAAAGTATAATTACAGTCAATTATTTTTTTATATTACAAAGATACATTAATTTTATAAAGCTATTAAGTAATACTAATAATAAAGGAATACATGATAATACATTATAAATGATATTTAATTATGTAGTTATTTAATAGGTAAAGCTACATTATGTACACATCTACATAAATAACTTGACATATATTTTATTTGTGTAATTAAAGTACATTACTATTTATTTTAAAAATCTACGTTTTGGAAAAACACACTATAATATTATTAATATAGCATTTGAAGGAATGTAAAGTTGCTTATTAAGTACATGAGTTAATAACAGTGTAAGCCTCTTATATTTGTATTTCTTATTTTTTATTTATTTGTTGTTATAAATTCTAAACTGTAAATAGTGTAAATAAATTTTATTTGAAGTTATTGTAAATAAATTTGTTAATTTGTTTTAAAAGTGTGTCGAGTTCATTAATTTTTCACCACAGCATTTTGACATCAGATGATTTGAAATAAACATAATATTTGCACAAAATGAATTTGTTATTGTTATTTTAAAAAATGAATACAATATTTGCTCACTATCATTTTATAAGAATTGATTGACATGAACATAAATATTACAATGGTCATAAGATGATTATAATGCACATTATAAGAATACAGTATTGTTTATTGCCACAGATTATTAAGTATAAGATTTTGATTTATTCTAAAATGAAGATACCATATGAAATAAAAGATATACATATGATTGTGTATTCATTTAATGATTGATTATATAATATAAATAGATGAGATTAAATTACATTCCAAGATTAGTATTATTTATTATTATTATTTAAATAATGGGTTAGGTGTATTTAAGTTTGATATAAAATCCCACATCATACTTATTTACATAATTTATTATTTTAAAACAACTTAGAAGAACCTGAGATTATTTAATTATATTTTAAGTTAAAAGTTAGGAATTATTTTAGTATTATTAAAGATAATTATTTCATTTAAAAGTCATAAGAATGCTATAGATGTAGTGGTAAGGTGATAAGGTAGTGGTAGTATTCTTATGCCATTGAGACAGTATCTTGGGAGATATTGACTCAGTGTAAATCTGCTTATTACTTTGTAACTTTACTTCACAGTCTCATAATTTTAATTAAATACTTATTTAATTAGTATAATATAGAACTATATTGATTTTGATGATTGATAATAAATTTAATTAAGATATGATAATATAAAAATATATTAAAGATAGATATGCAAATTTTAATTAAGCATAATAATGTAACTGAGCTAGTTGTATTTTAAACTATTTTATATATCAAGAAGTAAGGGTACAATATGAAGTTTTAGTGTTATTATACATGTGTATTATATAATAATATTTTTTTATTTCCACTTCAAACTATGTTTTAATGCACATTTGTTTTTGCAACTACTTCATTTTCTTTAAACAATTTATCTATCCTCTTTTGATGACCCTCATAATTTTATACTTATAATACATTCTCTACACATTTACTTCATTTCTTATGTAAAGACATGGGAATAAAGGACCATCTATTAACTGTGTATATTGCAAAACTTTTCTTATGTAATGTGTTTGTTCTCTTCTTCACATAATCCAATTAAACACTGTTTTTTTTTTACAAATCTATTTTTATTAATATGTTATAAAACCAAATGTTTTAAATTTATTTTTAATTTCCCCACAGTAAAACATAAGTCCACTTCATTTTCCCTTAAATAATCTCATTTTCTGCCCAATTCATTACCCAATGCATACCTGCTTGCTTTTTTGTATTCTATTTAAAATTTTCTCAGATTCTCATCAATACAAAACATCTTATTTCCAAATTTAAAATAGATTTAATCACCTCTATCAAAATTATTCTATATATTTTATATTTATTATGTGAAAAATACATCTGATTTTTAACCAATCTTATTCTACTTTTTGTTTTTCTTCACAACTTTAATTTCCAGCTCAGTGAATAATTCCTCTTTCTTGTAACAAAGTATCTTAATATCTCTATTTCTCCACTTCCTCAAAACAAATGTCTTCCATTTATACTCTTCAATTTTGCCTTTTCATTAAATACTAAAAACTTATATAATTTTCTTCACTGTATTTAATTTTTATACATTTTTAACTTTACATTGTTTTCAAAAAATGCCAAAACATTGGCGGAAATCATCCCTATTCCTAATATTTCTATCTCAATTTCCGAATCTTCATTTTTTTAGAAACAAAGTAAATAATAAAAGTATTAATGTTTTAATCTAATTTCACATTTAATTTCCACTGATTATATATCTCACAATTGATACCTATAAAAATTATTTTGATAAAAGACATTTTAATAATTCAAAATCTTTTCCCATATTTTCAAGATTGCTCCAAAACATATTTCTACCCACTCTATTAATAAAAGGCTTGTCTACATCTAAAAATGCAGAAAATAATAGGTTTTTTTTTTTGCAAGACATTCCAATCACACGAGTAAATTATCTGTTATTCTTCTCCCTGAATTAAATCTATTCTGAATGTCACATAAGATTTGATTCTTTTCCATCCAAGTTCTCTATCCATTTAAGATATATGAAAATATTTTACGAACTATGAAAATTATTGCTAGTGATCTATGGTTACTTAACAACTTAATATCTTTTCTCTCTTATAATAATTTATTTTCTACACACATTTCTTCATATAGAACTTTATTATTAACTTAAATTTTATTAACAATTTTTAAAAATCAAATCTCACATATCTTCCAATGTCTATTATCAGTTAAACTATCATTTACTTTATTCAATCCTGCATGTATCACTCTAACCATTTTCTAACAAATTAAATCATCCAGTGAATCATATTAAATCACCAATTTTCTTTTCTTCGAAGCTTTTATTAAAAATTTATTAAATATTTTTTCAAATTGATCTCAACCTTCACACTTTTTTCCTCTCTGCATTTAATAACATACCATCTTTTTCTCTTCTTTATATATATATAATTTTTCATAGCTTTCCTGTACACACTACCATTTCCTCTACTAACTTCTTACTAAGTTCATCCCAGTTTCCTCATTATTCTAATTATTTTTTATTTTTTAAATCTTTCTCTTCTTTTTTTATTTCTTTCTTAACAGTTTTTTTTAATAATCTTTACATGTCTTTCTTCTTCTTTTTTTTTTTACAATTTCTAAAGATTTCTCCTACTTTTTCTCTTATTAATCTTGTTAGTTCTAAATAAATACTCATTCATAATCTTCTATATCATGTCCAATATTTTTCCAACTTTTATTATCTTTTATCATTCTTTCCAAGATTCTATTATATCTATTAAATTTAATCTCATGACTTATTTTCCATCCATTCCTATTAATCTTTCTGTAAATTCATTACTTAATTTTCCAGATACTCAAATCCTATCAATGTAAAATTCTGCAACTATATTCTTTTTCTCTCATCAAACATTTTAATTCCTTTTATTTTTTTCTAATTCGTTTTTTTTATCTACCAACACATAATCAGTAGTATTCTTGAGATTCTGCTTCAATCATATAACCTTTCTATCAAATATTTTACTCAAATTTCCAAATTTTAATCCACACTTTTCTCATATATTTTTATTAATAATGCTTCATTCATATTCTTCACTCCAACAATTTTATTAATATGATCAGGACCAATGGAAGGTGGTAAGCAGTGCTTGAGGGCATCGATACAAGAGGGGCACAAAAATGGTACAGAATTAAGAATACATTTTTGTTGTTACAAATATTAATTAATTTACGAGTATTAATTAATTTACAAATATTAATTAATGTGACTTGATTCATTATTTTTACAAAATAAGGAGATATAAACTTAATTAAATAAACAATCACTTCTTGAAATGTGATTTATCGGGTATGTCTTCTTATGCTGGAATTTACACGAACTGTATTTCACAGCATGTGGCTAAGAGATGCAAAAATGGAAGTCTGCTTTACTATCACTATTCATGCCTATATATATATATGGTAGTTATTTGATATCTTTAAAATAATAAACATCACTTCAAAATTTTTATTGGTTTATTATAAAAATAATTTTATCTTAAGTTTATCATCATCATCAACAGTATTCTGTTAAATGGACAGGTCCATAGAATAATCACATTATCAATTCATCCATTTTCCATTCCATTGTCTTTATTCCCCAGCTCTTCAATTCCACATAATTCTTTCCATCTCTTTTATCATCCAACAATGTCAATTTCTTCTGCCCTTTCTTCTTATGTTTATTCAACATTAACTCCAAAACATTTTTCATTAAACTATAATTTCTTAATATATGTCTAATCCAGTTTCTCTTTGTCTCTCTGATTTTCTCCAACAATCTTCTTTTTTATTTACTCTTTTCAAAACTTCTTCATTTGTTATTTTATTTATCCAATTGATTTTTTTCATTTTTCTCCATGTCCACATCTCAAAGGCTTCCAATCTGTTCCTAATTTTATTACTCATTATCCACATTTCACAACCATATATTAGTACACGCCACACAACATTTAATTACTCTATTTCTTAATTATCTCTTCAAAGGTCCACAAAATATTATTTTTCTCTTAATAAATATCTCCTTTGCCAAAGCTATTGTTCTTTTAACTTCATCTTCATTTCTTTCTTCCTTACTCAACCAACTATCCAAATATCTAAATCCCTTTACTTGTTGAACTATGTTATTACAGATTTCAATTTGCAGGGTTTTTTTTTACTTTTCTCCATATCCATAAACACTTAATCTTCTCAGCATTAATCTTCAATTTATATTCCATACCTCATTTTTCCAATTTATTCAATATATTCTGAAGATACTTTTCATCCTCCACTAACAGAGCTATATCACCTATAAATTTTATGCATTTTATTATTCTACCTCCAACATTTGCTCCTCCATAGTCTAAATAATTTTTTAGCATGTCTTCTAAATAAATATTAAAAAGAATAGGTGATATATTGCATCCTTGCTTAAGTCCACTTTCAATATTCACTTCATCAGTCTCATTATTTCCCAATTTAATTCTATCCTTTGTCTAGTATACATATTCTAAATCAATCTTCTCTCTTTCCAAAATACTCCTTTATCTTTCAAGATGGTCATAAGTTTATTTCAGACTACTCTAACAAATGCCTTTTTCAAATACACACAAATTATACCAATTCCTTTATTTGTTCAATATATCTCTCTGCAGTTACTTTAACAACACCAATAACATCTCTTGTATTTTTCTTTCTCTGAAAACCAAATTGCTCTTTTCAGATATAATATTTTGTCTTCCCATAAATTCTTTGAATTAAAATCTTTAATAAAACTTTAGAATCATAAGATAATAAACTTACCACATCAAGTAAAATTTAAAAGAAAATCTAAGATGTCTCCCCTATATTTCTATAGCATTTGAAATTTTTGTAATAATTTTGGAAAAATCACAGTTTTCTATTTAGTATTAAAAACAGCACAAAAATAACTTTTTTAAAAAAAAAAAGGGGGGGGGGGAGGATAATACACTAATAAAATACATAATATTGTATATATAATATGAATAAATTAATTAAAATAGGAGCAGTAAAGCAATATGTATATAAGTGTACACATAGTGGCATTACTATTTATGGTAGTGACATTTTTAATGAAATAATTAAATATGAATGTGTGTGTATAATTAAATATAAAGGAATACTATTGTAAAATATTTAGGTAAAGTTATTTTAAATTTGAAATAAAATCTCAATTATTGTGAGAATTGTAAATAAAATAATCAATTATTTTAATATCTATAAAAACATTGTAATTTGTATATTTAATTTTATTAAAGTATAATATTTAAATGTTTTAAAGTATTATGTGTATCCTCTCAACTATCCTAATGAATAAAGAAAAACACCTGAAAAATATTCATCACAGCAAAATGCATTTTAAAAAATGAAATTTAAACATGTTTTTGAAATGGAAAATTATAAGCTATTTTGCCAATGCTAATAAATCAAAAGTCATTTGCTGCTATGGTTTAAAGCAAATATTAAAAAAATTGGTATACATCTGTATTTGGAATATTTGTTTTAATTCAGTTTTAAAAATATCTGGAAATACTTTCTATAAACAATTTCTTAGAAATGTTAGTAAAATTCACTTCTGAGGAAATTACTAATTATCCACTCTACCCCTATATAAATGAAGAAAAACAGCATATTATGATTTTATCATATAAATGGATTGATTCAAAAGATAAAATTTTATTACCATTTATTATTCTACCAGACATAATTCTTCTCCATCCTCTATGCTTTTATAATCAAAGTGTCAAAGTTATTCAATCATTTTTTAAAAAAAAAAACATTTTAAAAGATTCCATCAAGATAAAAATAATTGGAACTCTTAAAGACTTTAAGTGAAATTTAGGTTTTGAAGAATATTTGTTTTTACTTATTATTATTGATAGTTGCTTTTGTTGAAATAAAGTCCATATTGGAGGAAAGCTCAAGTAATGTAATTTAAATTATATATTATTATGAATTCAATATCATGACTTAGTACATGTATAATTTGTTTTGATGATTATTAATTAATATTAATTATTATTTATCCATAATTTTATTAGTCTCTAAAGTTGTCTATGCTGTTGCTATGAGAGACCATAATGTATATAAAGAATAAGTGGAAATGATTATATAGTTTGAAATATTTTATAAGAATTACCCCTTTTGTTTATCAATATAGGCATGTTAAAGTCTGTATAAAGATTTATATAATTATTTATTTTTCTGGCAATAAGACTGACATATAAATAACATTATTGTTTAATAGAGGAAAGCTTTTAGCAACATGCGTCATATTCTTTTATTGATAAATGTTAGCTTAGATAAGCATCTTATGCAATATAAATTTATTTTCAAGTGAATTACTTCAATTCAAAAATGCACTTGATATTCTAACTTATATTCATAAAAATAATTTGACCATTTCATACTCAAGTTTGAACATATCATTAAAAATATTATTAACTTTTCCTACAAGTGTGTCTAGTGGAGAGAGATCATTTTCAAAATTAAAAATTATAAAAAGATATGCGGGTAAATTTGTCAGTAATAGCTATAGAGAATGACATATAATAGTTTTAAGTGTTGATGATATTGCATCTAAATTTAGTTCTGTAAAAACTCTGAAAGTAAATTTATAATTATGTAATAGTAATTTTTATCAATGTTATCTTTAATAAAACATTAAAATGTAAATAAAATCATGTAGAATTTGTTTTATTGGAGGGGAGAGGGCATCAATTACTGTTTTGCATAAGGGTGATGAAGACCCTTCCTCCGGCCCTGAATATGACCATTCATTTTAAATGCAATCAGTATTTTACAATCATTTTTTCTAAACTTATTTATATCCCTATATAAACATTCCCAAATATTCTTATTTGACCCTTTCATATTTCCTCATTTTCTATAGTGACATTTGCAACACATTCATTTCTCTTTACACCAGTTTAAGCCAGATATGTTCTTTACAATTTCTTTTTAAAATATTCTCTTTAACCATAATTACTATATCTTTTTTTTCTTATCCTTATCACATTTATTTAGTCACTCAAGTCACATTTTTGAAGATGAGGGTTTTCTTCCTTCTTCAAATTTATTTTTCTTATTGCAAACAAATATGAGTTTCTTTTATAAAAAACACCTCCAGCTCTTTCCTCTTATTCATATCTCTTTTCTTTGCATATTTATAAAGTCAAATTTTATATTAAGACTATTGGCCCTTTTAAATCTTAGCAATCTAGATATTCCCTGTACTGTTTTTTATCTTATTTATACTCCCATGTCTAAACATATCTTTCGGTTTCTGATTTATTTCCAACATTGCAACTTAACTTTTACCTATATAAATAGCATCCTATTTTTTTAGTTTAATAAATTGGAAAATTTATTATAAATTAATTCATCTAATATTTTATTAATAATGGTAACCCACCATTTAAAAAATATATCTCTATTTCTAACAAAAAAATTGACACCATTATTCTCAAACAAATTTTTTACCCTCAAATTAACTCCACAACAGAAGATTCTAATATTTGGTGCCAAATACTATAAGTAACATTTTATTTATAGTAATTTTGTGAATATTTTTTTTTCTTAAATATTTTAGAGAATTGGATAAAAACCAAAAATCATTAAGTCCAGAAACGTAGAGAGATGCAAGACCGTGATTAAACAGATGACAAAATTGAAATATATAGAAATTTTTTTAGCCTTTAATAAGACTGCAACAAATCCCCAAACTTGTGACCTATAGCTAACCAATATTTTTAGCAAGAGAGCAAATTAAAAAACAACAACAATGTAACACAATTACTAATTGACAGATAACTAGACTGATGAGTAGAGGTCACTATTTCATCTTTTTTAACATTTGTAAAGAAACATAGGAAAGATTTGGACTTTAAAAATGGCGATTTAAGAACTGTTATATTAATTTTATCATAGAGGTGATTTTGATCACAATTTACTCATAGTCAAACACAAATGATTTTTTTTTAATGAGGCAAAATTAAGTTTAAATTTGAATTGTCTAACAAGCTACAATATATAAATGAATGTAGAGAGATTAACAAAAGTTGTGTTTAATTAAGCAAAAACAGTTTTACAATATGCAAAATTAATAGATAGGCAATATATTTCTATGTACTTAGAAATGAGATAAATATATTAGAGATATGTAATTATGAGTGATAGAAAAGGATAGATAAATTGATTAAAAAGAAAGAAGTAGATTTATAGAAAATGAATATGAATAAAAAGTATTTTGGGTTATATAACAATAAAAATATAAAAGAATATGTGCTAACACTAGGAATTCATTATTTGACATAAAGGCTCAGGAACTTTAGACATCAGAAAAAGATTGAAAAATGAAATAAGGATTTAATCTATAGATATAGTTTACATGGCAATGGAAGGGAATAAAAATGATCAGAATAAATTGGATGGAGAACAAGAAAAATTTAAAGGTAAAGGAAATAAAAGAGATTTTTATGATTATATTTTTATAATAAAAATGAGAAATATGAGGATAATGGAACTAATGAAACAACTTTTCTTAAAATGGCACAATAGAAAAAAAAGAATTGAGTTAGAGCTGAAGGAGTGATTTTACAGTAAAGAGAAAAAGTAGTAGAGCTTATTATAATATATAATTGTTTCAGAGGGAAGAAATGTTTTACTGGATGAACAAGATCTCTGGACATATAGTTGATGCTCAGAAACTTCCAACTTCATTTATGAAAAAGCCATTTTGCAAATATCAATGTAGGATTGGAATTAATTTCACAGAAAATAAGAAAACATAAAAAAGAAATGAGTCATTGTTAAACTGTCTACTGACATTTAAAAAAAAGATTTGGTTATCATGGAAACTATATTCTAATAAGTTTAAAAAATTAGTCGTCAACTAGTTGATTATATGATGAATATAAGAATGGGAAAGAATTGAAAGTAATATTAAGCAGATTTATAAAATGATGTAAAAAAGAAAATTAAAAAATACAGATAGTAAAAAATGTAAAAGAATGGATAGCAAGCTTAACATTAGCTGAGAAGAGAAAGAATACGAATTGGACAGATTTGTCTGGATGAAATGTTACAAGAATGAAAAATTGCAAAAATAGTGTATATTTGATTCTATATATGATGGAATGAAACTGGTTGACTAGAAAACAAGTTAGTAGTGTTCGAAAATTTCTGGAAGAATGAACAAGTTATTGATAAAAGACAAAGATGTTGAAAAGATGGGATGGATATATAAATGATTTATATGATATAAATAGAAAAATGACATTAATTGTAACTGAAAGAGGAAGCAAATTAAATTAGGATTAAATAAATTCTACAATAGTAAAACAAGAGATAATTAGACTGTAGTTTATCAATATCTTTTTTGATCAAAATTATAGCATTTATGAAATAAATTTGCTTTTTTTTTATTTTAAAAAAGATGTTTTTCTCTAAAATTAAATTAAATTTTGCAAGCTTTGTATACTTTTAAAAACCACAAATAAAAAGTTCCAAATGTAATGAATTTAAAATGCATTAAAAAAAAAGAGGGTGAAAAAATATATTATTAGATCTGCTTATCTAAAAAAAAAGAAATAATATAGAAAAAGAATGCACACACACAAAATAAATGTACACACATATCTCAAAAATTGCATTTAAGTATTATTGATAGTTAAAATAATGATTAAGAATTATAAACAAAATGAATAAGTTTATTTTTTCTTTATCTACAATTAAAAGAGTAAGCACCTATTGTTATAATTTTTTTTTTTTTAATAAAATAAACGGTAGTTTTATATTAGCATGTTGAAACCGCCCGAGGGCGTTATTTCTATGATAGCGCACAGAAATATGCCGTTTAGGCGTATGCGCAGGTGAAAAAAAACTCCATGACATATGGTGCATAGCTTATAAAAATATAATTATTACAACTAGTGTTTGAGGGTAGATGAAAATGATTCAGTTTTACATAGATGAATGTATAATTTATATCATTCTAAAATAATGTATAACTAAGAAAAATAGTGTTCTGCCAAATTTTGCTCATAGTACTAATTACTATAATTCTTAAATCACTTAGAAAATAATTAAAATATAGCCTATTGGGATTATTATACAAAATGTTCAAAAATGTTTTTTGTGTTTTATCATTGTAATAGATCTTACAACAATTTTTGATAAATATTATGCCTTCAGTTCTATATTTTCAAATGCTAAAAATATATAGGATCACATGTGTAAGTAAAACACAAATAGATTATATAAAATTATATAACCAACATTGATTTAACATTTTAAATAAGTTGATAAAAATTTTTCTCAATATTTTAATTTTTCTAATCATTTTCTGAAAGAACTGAATTATACAATAACAGATAATAGAGAAAGAAAATAAATCCAAAGTTTCTTCAAATTCAAATTAGAATTCATTCTTTGCTTTAAATGGATATATATATTGTTTACAATAACTCCCCTCATATACATTTTAATGCAAATTTTTTTAAATATATTTCTTTATTTTCCTGACAGTTTCAACTGTCCTGCAGTCTTCATCAGGCACTCTGATGAAGACTGCAGGACAGTTGAAACTGTCAGGAAAATAAAGAAATATATTTAAAATTTTTTTGCATTAAAGTGTATATGAAGGGAGTTATTGTAAACAATATATATATAAATATATGAAGAAATGCAAAGAAAATAAAGAATAAGAATAAGCTTTAAATGGAGACACTGAAAATTTTGCTTTGCTTAATTAATTCTACTTATTACTTTATCTATTAATAGTGATTAAGAGCACTGGTAATATATTTATTATACTGTATATCTGTCTGGATATACTTTGTAATATCTTATGTGTGTGATTTTTTTTCGCTATACTTTTTTTAAAAAAAATAATACATCCAGCAATACAGTCCTCTATCCTTTTTCCTCTTTTTTTGCTAATGGGTTTTGTCATACATTAATCTCAGATCTTGCAATTTTTATTTGTGGTTTTATTCCTGGATAAATTACAGCACATCATTGTTGATTTTTTCAAAGAAGGATATTAGTAAGCAAACAAAGTATTAAATATATATATATTTAAAGATTTTTCCCACTTTTTCAAAAATATATATATATATATTTATATTATGTTATTTATTTCGAGTCCTTCTTTTAATAGTATATATATGATCACTAGTTGGAGCTTACCAATAGCTCTAAACAAGCTTTATTTTTATAAGTGCCGAAAGAGAAAGAATTCAAAATCTCTATCGTTAAGTCCCTACCTCCAGACCAATTGGTTTCGAGCTTATGGCACTTATAAAAATAAAGCTTGTTTAGAGCTATTGGTAAGCTCCATCTAGTGATCATTTAAATGCAAGCTTAAAAGCAAGTTACAAAATTTATGACTTGTTTTATTAATTATTATATATATATATATTAAATATTAATGCCAAATTAATTACCAATTGTTTATATACTCTTGTGCAGAATACTTTTACATTTTTCTACAGTTTAAGTATTATATATATGACTTCATATTATAATTATTTTCGGGATATTCTGTGTAATAAAATAGCTAAATAGCTGATATTTCAGTAAAATAACAGATACCTTCCTCAGAGCATCCTCTTTCTCAGATCTTAGGAATGCATGCGAGATTTAAAATCATTATTTTTATCTTTTTCTTTCTTTTCATATTTAAATTATATTGATTGAGAAGTTTTAAAAATTAGTTTATCTTCCAATAGCTTCTTCCAAATGTTGTTAATGTTCTTTAATTCACACCTTTCAGTCAAACCCTTGTGTCATTTAAAAATCTGTATAGCTTCTCTTAGCAATCTCTGGTCATATTGTTCAATTTTTATTAGAATATTTGTTTTATCAAAATTGATATCATGATTAGTTAATTTTATATGAGAGTAAATAATTGATGAATTGGATTTTTCTCTGACTGCCAGAATGTGTTCTTCCTGTCTAACATTTATTTATGATTAGTCTGTCCATTATATGAATGTGAACAGACCCTATATGGAATTTCATACTGTCCATTATATGAATGTGAACAGACCCTATATGGAATTTCATATACACCATGACCCTCCAAAGAAATTTTATCTTTAGGAAGTGAAAATATTTCATTAATTTTTTTAAAGCTAGTGTAAACTGGTTGAATATCATTTTTCCTTGGAATGTTATCAATTTTATCAGTTATTCCTTCTATATTTGGCAAAATTTTCTTAATTTCTGATGTATCAAAATTTTATTTTTTATATGAAAAAACCCTATTAATAATGCTGTAACTACCATTATCAAGAAGCATTTTATTAGTAGCAGAAGTGTTCTGGAGAAAATGGCTATCATCAGAAAGTCACTTTGTTCTACCTAACAATGTCTTTGCCACTGAAAATAATTATGCAGGATGGTGATGAGAAGAAAAATGTTGATACCTCCCAGTGTGTGTTGGCTTTCCATATATACCATGGGATAAAGAACCACCTTTCTTTCATTAAAACATCTAAAAAGGGCAATTGGTTATTATTTTCTATTTCCATAATAAATTTGATATTGTTGAAATTAGTTTAAAAAATTTAAAAAGTCATCAAGAGCATGCTTACCATGAGGCCAAGTATCAACATTCTAAGGAAAAATAATATTCACACAGTTTACACTATCTTTAAAAAATAATAAAATATTTCCACTTCCTAAAGGTAAAATTTCTTTGGAGTGTCATGGTGAATATGAAATTCCATGTAGGGTCTGTCTGTTCATGTTCATATATTGGACAGACTAATCATAGAATAAATGTTAGAAAGAAAGAACACATTCTGGCAGTCAGACAAAAACCCATTCATCAGCTATTTATTCTCATATAAAATTAACTAATCATGATATCAATTTTGAAAAAACAAATATTTAGTAAAAATTGAACAACAAGAAGCTATAAAGATTTTTAAAAGGTTTAAGAGTTTGAATGAAATGTGTCAATTAAAGAAAATTAACAATAGTTGGAAGAAGCTATTGGAAGATAAACTAATTTTTAAAATTTCTTAACCAATAGAATTTAAATATGTGGAGAAAGAAAAATATAAAAATAATGATTTTAAATCTCACACGCATTCCTATGATTTGAGAAAGAGGACGCTCTGAGGAAGGTACTTGTTATTTTACTGAAATGTCAGCTATTTAGCTATTTTGACATGGAATATCCCGAAAATAATTATAATATGAAGTCATCATTTATCCATAAAAATACTAAATTAACACACACACACACATATAATTCCAAAATCTGCAGAGTTAAAATGAATAAAGTAATCAAAAAAATTTACTTATTTTGCCAAATAATCAGTTTTTTAATAATTATGTTCTCCCCCCCCCCCCACACACACACCAAAAAAAAAAAAAACATGAATAAATAATCTTCAATTCTTTAATAAATGGTCTCTAAAAAAGTTTAAAATAAAATTTTTATCCCATATACCTCTGGAGGAATAGTAATACTTTGTACATTTGGAAAACCCATTTAAATAATCTTGGATCAATCTTACTTTAAGGTTCTAATTATTTGTTGAGTGCATAGGCAGTATGTAATTTGTTAAAAAGGAAATAGTGGATTTAAATGTGAAAGGGGTAACATCATCACACTCTCAAATCAAGATGCTTCTGATTGACCTATATGAATGTGAATTTAGATTAAAAATAAAATGTCCGTTCTTATCTTTATAAAGTCCCTACCTTGTGTTGAGATTTGAGAGTTCCTTCTATAGTCAAAAAAAATACATCATTTGGCTATTATAAATGTTTAAAGCACTTGTAAAATAAGTTAAAGCCTTTTCTCTTTATAATCTTACTTTAAAATATATTTTACAAACACAATAATTTATTCAATATAGATAAACATATCTTTCACACTTTTTCATATATATAATTGTTTGTTATTAATATCAATGATCTGCCAATATTTTAGCAGAATCACCACTCCAGAGAAGCAGTAATAATTTAAGTCAATGTGGAACATAGAATCTAGTGTGATTCTACTGCAGAATTTAAAATGCTCATGTAGAATATATCATTATAGTAATATAACTACTTTAATTATGGGTTTAAATGACAACTGAAATCCAAATTGTTGCAGATGTGATTCCATCAAAACTTCAATATAATGTTATGGAGTAATGCAAAAAATATATTATTTATCTGTGAAAATCTTTATTTTAATATATATAAATTAAATAATAAATGTATACATACTTTTCTTCAGTCCTAATCTTAAATAAATTCTTAATACTACTTTAAACTAAGAACTAAAAGAGATGGTGAAAGAGAGAAAGAACAATGGATTTTCTAAATATGTAAGAATCGTATGTCAGAATGACAAAAAACAAAACAATTAAGGAGAACTTATTTGATAATATTACATTTTTAGAGATATTAATTATGTAATATTTTGATGTACATAGGTTGAACTTCTGCCATTATTTCATTTAATGTCAAAGATTAACATTCATTAGCATTCAAATAATGAATTTTTTAAATGTTATTTAATGTTGAATTGTTATAATTATGATTATCATGAGTCACGTGCTAAGGTGTTAAAAATATATTAGGTTTATTAAAATGAATATTAAATTATATATTTTGTTGCAGTATCTTTTATGCATATATATACACACATATATATTAATGCATATAAACTTTTGTAGACAATTATGTAATTCCAAAAGGTACTACTATTGTAATTGGTGTTTTTGGACTGCACCGAGATCCTGAGTTTTTTCCTGATCCAGAAGAATTTATTCCTGAAAGATTTGAAGGAGAAAATACATTAAAAAAACACCCATTTTCTTATATTCCATTTTCAGCAGGTTCTAGAAACTGCATAGGTATGAGTATATTCATTCATTTAGTTATTTGTTAGTATTAATATTTTCTATAAAACTTTTAAAAACAGCACAAAATTGAGATGTCTGCCCATCCCTTGTATATGTATTAAATGGATTATGTCCTGTACATGAGGGGTCAGATTGACTTTAGGTAAACATGGGTGTGACAAGAATCTCAGCCTCAGGGTGGCCTTTGAGCATTCCATCATCAGATTTGCAATTGGATGGACAGTTGAGTTGGAGGGTGGAGTGGATTGAAGCTTGTCCATTAAAGTATAAATATTGGCTATCTTAATATATATCTGAGCACTTATTGCATATACGTGTAAAGATGATAATCTGGACCAACTGATGATTGCTGGTTTACCATGAAATACGTATATTGATGATTATTTATCTTTTCAACATATATGGGTTCAAGTGTATCAATGATATGAGATAGAGTGATGAGTGGTGGGTCGCATGAAAGTCTGTGCTCATATACCCTATATATAATAAAAGAGTATGTGAATAAACAATATAATCCTGCACAAATTTACATCTTGTTTGAATCCAGGTAGAAAGCCATTATTTTACAAATATCGAAAATTTATCTTAACTTTTAAAAATATTAAACATGTGAAGTGTCAGATATTTAGATTAAAAACTCAAGACCAAGTCTCTTTATATATTGCTTTTGATATACATGCAGAAAAATCAAATCTAGTAATTTATAAATGAATTCAGATTTGGATAAACAATAGAAAAAATATATTAGGAAGATAAAGTCAAAAATTTAAAAATATTGAAAGATAATCAATTATTTTACTGGCTGAATTCTTTTCTGAAAATACTAAATCACTGTCTTTATTGCTTTATAAGAATATACATAATTTCACAAATGTTATTGTTCTGCAAATAGATGATCTCTTGCCCATTGAAACTTTTGACCTAAAAAAATCTGCATGAATTAGGATCAATTTTCTTATATCTTTATGCAAATTAATTGTATCAAAATCTTCCTTTCATGTAGACAATCTCATAATGACTCAGACTGAATAATTGTATTGATTCAATAGCTTTATAAAGAATTTTGAGAGAGGATCGCTTTGAGTAAAAGTAACCATATTATTGTTATCATAGAATGAATTCAAACATTCTTGCCATATAGATAATCAATTCAGTTTCACCGTATCCATTTTGATGATATATTGAAGATGGCTGTAAAATTAGAAAGCTTATATTTTGCATACATACTATTTAATTGTATTATGCAACAAAATAGTATTTTCTTAAAGAAAGCCACCTGCTTGGGAATGGATTGCAAGAATCAGGTGATCAATGACTTCAGTGTCAGCTAAAATAAAAGTCTTCATACATTTAAAATGAAGACTGGCATCAGTTGTGAAGAGTTTAGATAAGCTGTTGAATTAGTAAGACTGGCAGTTACTTTTAGAAGGATTAACCCATTTTTGTCAGATCATTATGACAATACAAATTGTCTTAGACTTTTCTTATATCAGTTAATAAACCAAAGATTAGCCTTTCAAGCTAACGTACATGCGCTTTTTACGATTGTTAATAATAATAAATGAATACTTTCATTTCCAACATAAGATAAAGTCTTTGCGAACGAATAAATGAATCCACTTATTCATTCAACCCAAATGCTTATATATGGGCAAATCTTAAATACTGGATATGAAAGCGTGAGGATAAATCAATCACTTTAAATTACTGTTTACTATTTCTGAATGAATGACATCAACAAAATTATCTAGAATTTATGGAACATCACTCTTAAATGAAACTAAACAATTTATAAAACATAGCGCTATGTAAATAAATGCCTCATTTGCATAAGTTTAGTTTCATTTAAGAGTGACGTTTCGTAAATTCTAGATAATTTCATTGACGTCATTCATTCAGACATAGTAAACAGTAATTTAAAGTGATTGATTTATCCTCATGCTTTCATATCCAGTACTTAAGATTTGCCCATATATAAGCATTTGGGTTGAATGAATAAGTAGATTCATTTATTCATTTGCAAAGACTTTGTCTTGTGTTGGAAATGAAAGTATTCACTTATTATTATTAACATCCGTAAAAAGTGCATGTACGTTAGCTTGAAAGGCTAATCTTTAGTTTATTACAATTTATAAAAGATAGCGCTATATAAATAAATGCCTCATTTGTATATCAGTTAATGTAATGATATAGAAGATATTAAATCTATTATAATTTTCTTTATGAGATTATATGTGTGAAAAGAAATATGCTATAAAAATAAATAAAATTTGGGAGATTTTAATGCAGTTTGATTTGAAAGAAGCTGTAGGTAAAATGATGGATTTGGTTACTGAGCTATTTGATTATTTTGTTTTAAAATATTGAAAAATTAAAAGTAATTCCATGAAAAAAAAAGATTTATTATTGAGGAAATGAAGAAGAATAATTTCTTTTATTATGTATTGAAATATATAAATATTGTGAATAATGTATTGGAAGAGATTGTAAAAGGTGAAAGAAAGTCTTTGTAAATATCTGAAAAAAAGCTGGAAGAAGGGATATAAGATGATTTATGAAAACTGCTTTTTAGAATATAATTGGGAACATATTGCAAAATGTGTTAAAAAAATTTAAAATTATTACTATTGTGAAAACATTATTGTTGAAAGCCAGTAGTCAGGAACAAGATGATTTACTTGACACTTCTATCAAACATTTACTGGTTATTCATACTTAGAAGTATGATAGATTATTCTTTTTTAAAATCCATATTTACAAATGTACATAGCTATATAAATAATTTTATTTTATATAAATAAATACATAAACATAACATATGTATAGTGCCAAACTTATTCCATTCATAATTTTGACACAAACTACTTCCAATACATGCATTAATGATTATTTCTAATCTGGGCTTTGAATGTTCCATCATCACATTTTCAATGAAATGGACAGTTGAAGAGTTGTGGGTTGGAATAGTTTGAAGCATGTCCATTAAAGTATGAAGATTGGCTATCTTAATATAAAGCTGAGCACTGATTATATATATGTGTGGAGATGGTAATCTGGACCAACTGAAGAGTGCTGATTTAGCATGAAATACATATATTGGTAATTATTTATCTTTTCAACATGTGTGTGATCAGGTGGTCAGCAATATGAGATGGCATGGAGAGTTGAGGGTCATGTGAAAGTCTGAGTTCGAATCCCTTATATAATCTTTAATAAAAAAGATTATCTTTAGCCTAGATATAAAATTTAAATCTCAGTTAAAGATTAATATATATATATATATTTTAATTATATGTAAAACCTATTAAATAACTCTACTTCAGCTGTCTTTTTTTTTTGTGTGTATATTTTTTAAAGATATTTAAAATTTTCACTACCACGCATTCTTGAAACATATGAATAAAAACACCTAAAAGAGACAAATAACCCATGCTGAAATAGAACATATTCATTGTCCCAGATCTCAATTTCTTGTGTGTCTTCCTCACTTGTTCAATATTTATCAATACCAAATTATTATACTTTATTAGTGTTAATTTTTTTGCATTCATAACTTTGATACAAACAATTTTAGATAAATACATTAATAATTATTACTAATCACTTTATAAAGCTATAAATTTTAAACTTGAGTTAAAAATTGTTATGTTTTTTAATTACAAATATATGGAATAACTAGATTTCCTCTCTATCGTAAATTCTAGAAAATTTTGTAGGCATCATTCATGCAGGAATAGTAAAAACTAATTTAAAGTGACCACTTAACATCTTCAAGCTCTCATTTCCAAATGCCTAAGATTTGCCTATATATAAATGTTTGGGTTGAAAGGATAGATGGATTCATTATATCTTTTCACAAAGACTTTATCTTGTGTTTGGAAGTGAGAGTATTCATTTATGTAGTTAAAAATCAACAAAGCGCATGTGCATTAGCTTAATGGCTGATTATTACTATTACAATTTATAAAAAACATAGCACTACATAAAGTAAATATCTCATTTGTGTATGTAATTATGAAATGTGCATTTTGTGGCTCATTTATCCTTTTCAGGTGCCTTATCTATATATGTGATAATCAAACTTTTTAAAAATAAATACTTTATTCCTGTATTTTAGCTTCAAGATAAATTACTATTAAATCGATTTAAATTTTATTATTACTGTTTTTAGGTCAGAGATTTGCTCAATTAGAAGAAAAAGTGGTTTTGAGTTATATCATAAGGAATTTCAACATAAAATCAATGCAGCACAGAGATGATATATTATATTTGGGAGAACTTATTTTAAGGCCAGCTAATGGAATTATTGTTAAATTATTCCCAAGGAATTAAACTAAGAGAAAAAGAATAAAAATGTGCACAACTTATGTAATACAGTATTATATAACACAAATAATTATTATTTAAGCATATCAACAACTTTTAAAGGACTCAATGAATTAATAAATTAAGAGTAAACTATTAGGCGAAAGTTCAAAAACAAATCTATGATTTAATGATTATTATCAAATTCTAATTTGAAATGAGGGTTTGATCATAGAAATAAATTACTGTATGTAAATGAATTGTATAGTTATTTAAAAAATATATACCTATAACATCAGTGATAAAAAGATCACTATCAGTAATTTATATTTTTGGGAGATTTTTTTTTTTTTTGTTATGTGTCATAGCATCAGCAGGGAAGCGAACCCGCTATCCCGGGACTAGGGAGATTTTAAACCACTTTTTTTATGTTTATGAACAAAAAGTGGCAGAAAAGGCTATGTACAATAAACTTTTGATCTATCAAATATTCATAATCATTTTTTCAAATTCAGAGCATGGAAATATATATTATAGAAATATGCATCCATTATTTTTCTTTCTCATTTTTTGGCAACTATCATTGACAAATTATGGGCCTGAAACTACTTTTTCAACATAATTTTTTAAAATTAAAATTTGATTTTTTTTATTTAGTAAAATACTAATATTACTATCACTACTACTACTACTACTATTAACAATAATTATATATAATTTTTATTTGTTAATTCTCCATCTCTCAATCTTTTCTCATTTTGCTACGAGTTTAAAAAGAGATTTTGTTTTGTTTACAACTTTCTTTTAAATAACACATTTTTGGAGATAATTCAAGTAGTAAAATTTTACATATGCAAATAAATGTCAATTTATTTTTACCTTTTATAATAAATTAATGATTAAATCAGATTATTTATTAAAAAATATTTAATAACTATATATAATTTCAAATTTTTAAACATATGTAATTATTATATTAAAGATATATATACTATATTTAATGTTTTCACAGTCGTGTGATGTAGATAAATGATTTTTTGGGTAAAACCATGTGTTATTTTCTATTATATACAGATATTTTGACGAACTAGTATCCGCATTGTCAAGGTATGGTGGATGCTAGTTCATCAAAATATCAATATATAATAGAAAATAACACACAGTTTTTAATTATGGAATATTTAAAATTATTAGTTGTATTTAATGCTAATAAGTTAAGATAATTTGTATGAACAATATTTCAGTGGCTAGTCATTAAATTGCTTCTTATCTATAATTTTCAGTAGATTTACTTTTTATCATTTTTATATATCTTTTATTTATTTTCTCTGATCCCCTGATAAATATTGGATGGAAATTTCATGATATATAAATTTTGATATATCCTATAAGATTGCCTAGCACCAATAAAAAAACTATATGCCATTCTAAATATATATTCATTAGAATTTAATTATAATTGTTAACACCATATACATTTTATGTCAAGAGATTACATAATAGTTTACAATTAATTCATTAATACAGTGTAAGAGATACTGAAATGAGTTGCTTTATCATTGGCGAGTCCTGCATTTTTATAAACTTGATAGTTCACTAATTGAAAATAATATTCCAATTACTATTTGCTTTAAAAACCTTTATTCATTTTTTACTGAATGAAAAAGCAATGTTATAAATATTAAAATATCATTTTTCTTTTTTCCAACAATTACTACTCCCTTTTATATTATATATATTATTTGTATTACCCCCCCCCCCCAATTAAATAGTTTTATATACACTTGATAGTATATAATATCCAAGTTGTTTGTTTTACAAATATAATAGTACATTTATATCAATATTTTATCTTATATAATATTAATATCATCTATGTTCTTTATTACTTTTTACAATGCTTTTTTACAACCCACTATTGACAGTTTTGATTGCTCCAGCAATCTTCTTCAAAACTATAACAAAGACAATACAAATACATGAATACAAATATATGTCAATATATAATTTTACATTATATATATATATATTCTATCTTATAATCATTTATATATCAACACATATCTTTATATACCTCTATATAATTATTACCTTTTTATATATTATACATTTTATTCTTTTTTATATTCAATATTTATTAATTATCACTTCCTATAATCATATATATATATATTATTTTTATTTCATTTATTTTACTCTTATTAATCTTTTTAATATTTAACTCAAACATTATATATTCATACTTTTATATTCTACATTATTATTATTATTCATTATATTAACATTCAATATGTATACTTTTCTTTAATATATAATATTATTATTAACATATTTTTTATACCTACCTTTTACTTGCATTTTCAAATCTTAACTGCTAAATTCAAACTTTTAAATATTGCAATTATATTTTAGTAGCTCTCTCTTTCTATTTTTTATATAATTAAATCTATTTTTTTATGTCAAAATTTGTTCAGGCCTAAATCTCTATTTAATACTGGCTTAATATTATATAGCTTCTTTTATTTTTCTATAAGATGATACAATTTATAAGTAATAAAAGGAATAGAAAAATAAAAGCTATTTATATTAATAATATTAAGCCAATATTAAATAGAGTTTTGAGCCTGAAAAAAATTTTGGCATAAAAAAATTAGATTTAATTATATAAAAAATAGGGAGAGGGAGCTACTAAAGTATATCTGTAAAATTTAAAACTTTGAATTTAGCAGTTAAGATTTGGAAATATAAGTAGAAAGTAGGTATAAAAAATCTGTTAAAAATAATATTACAGATTAAAGAAAATTATACATATTGAATGTTAATATAATGAATAATAATAATGTAGAATATAAAAGTATGAATATATAATGTTAAAATTAAATATTAAAAAAATTAATAAGAGTAAAATAAAAAATAAATGACATAAAAATAATATATATATATGATTATAGGAAGTATTAATTTATAAATATAGAATATAAAAAAGATTAAAATGTATAATATACAAAAAGGTAATAATTAATAGAGATGTATATAAAGATATATGTGGATATATAAATAATGATTAAAATACAATATATATATAATGTAAAATTATATGTTCATGTATATTTGTACTCATGTATTTGTATTATGTTTGCTATAGTTTTGAAGACGATTGTTGGAGCAATTGAAACTGTCAATAGGGATTATAAAAAGCATTGTAAAAAGTAATAAAGATCATAGGTGATATTAATATTATATAGATTGGGCAATGCAATAAGAAAGTTAAAGTTATAATATTTTATCTTATGTAAAGTATTGGTTATAAAAATTGTTTTAATATTGGGACCAAAAAATTGTCATTTTAATATTCAAAAATGTTGATTTTTGATTTATGAAGAAATAAATTATGATTTTTAACAAAATAGTGATTGAAATATTATTTTTAATTGTATGAATTGAATTAAGTTTAATAAGAAAGGGAACAGTAGCCATTTTTTTGAAACTAATTTTTAAAGTACATAATTCATCTTGAAGGCTTAAGAAATGTTTTTTTTAAAGATTATTTGATCTTCTACTAATACAGATGAAGTCACCAATATGTCTTGCCTCTGAGTAACAAACAATGTATGACCCAGAAACAATTTTTATAATGAATCGTCAACAATTCTAGTAATCAGTAATACAATGGCCATCATCAGTTATTTTAGTCATAATTAATTATGATTATGTATTAAATAATACACACCATATATATTTATATATCGATATTTTTCTTTTATATATTGTACTTGCAATAATTCTTTGAATGTGAAAACGAGAATGTTAGCTCTTAGAAAAATCCAACTGGAATTGGTAATAAATATATTTTATATAAACATTAGTTTTATAAAATTGTTATTAAAACTGTAATCAACTATAAAACAACTTTGTTGTTTGAAATATAACCATCGAAATATAATTATATTTATTGCTTCTTATATGGTGAAAATAGAAAAAACATTAAATGTGACTTTAAAGCATTTTTGATGCAAAGATTAACGTTATACATAAATAAAATTATACAAATTTTATTTAGTTTTAAAATAAAATACTGTTTTCATTTTTCTTTAATTCGCTTTTTAATAAGTCCTATATTTTTACCAAACATAGTACAGTGCACGTGTTCAGACATCTATGTTAACTTTTATTTTTTATTGGAAGTTTGTATTATTGGAAATAAATACTTTTAATAATAATTAAATGATAAATAATTATTTTCCCACTTTTAACTGATATTTTTTAAAAAATAACATAATCAAATCAGTCTCTGAGCACGTATGCATTGTAACAAAAGAGCTCTAAGCAAGGTCCACTTATGTATATATTTGTAATATGCCACTGGTAAAATCAGAATATATGTATTATTTTTCAAATGATGTAATAGTTTTATAATATTTTGCAAAGAATAAAATTTAAAAATATCATTTATTTTTATTGTATTAATAAATTTATTTTTTATTAAAAAACATATCTATTGTCTTTTTTTATACTATACATTTTGTATTTTTTAAATTACATATACATATAGAAATATAAATAGACAGACACATACACGCACATATATGTTACTAATTTGAATAAGTTGACTATCTTGTCACAATTGAACATTGAAAAGGGTTTTTAAAATAAAGAAAATTCTATCTTTATTGTTCTAATCTTTTAAAAAATCTCTTAAATTCTTAAATCTAAGATTTATATATATGTTCTCCAACAGAAAAATTTAAGTATCTTTAAACAATAATTATAGCAATTATAAAATTTTACACAAGATTAAATTCTATTATTTATTTAATTTAGTATATTCATCAATAATATTCCAGGCATAGAAGTTATCTCTAATAATGATATTAATTAGACTTCACAAAACAGATCTTTTCCAGAAATACAAAATTGATTTAATAAGAATATGAATAGTTTGGAAATCTTTTTCGAAGACAGGCTTTGTTGCTAATCTGGCAAAGTATATTCAACTTAACATCAGAGCAACATTTCATAAATTAATAGACTCGAGCATGATACTACCTTCTACTACACAGAAATAATCTTTAATCCTAACCTAACATTTCTGATATGTATTGAAAATAAAACATAAAATAATTTTTGTCAAGCATTGGTGGCCTAGTGGTTAGCATAGCTGCCTTCCAAGCAGCTGGCCCGAGTTCACTTCCCAGTCAACACTTTGACATATGAAAAAAAAAAATTGAGAACAACTTCCTTGGATGGCTGGCATAACTACTCATGATTATAATGCAAATGCTGTAAAAACAGCTTCCTTAGCATGACCATTTTGGTTGTTGAATATTGTTTTCCCATTTTTATACATATACTTCATTAGATATCAGAAGATAAATTGCCTTATAGAAAATGTATCAAAAGTTATTAAATAAATCAAATTTACATATAGATTAAGAGATAACTTTATTATCTAAGAGATATTTCAAATCTAATTCATTCTTTTCAATATTCTTCCAAGAAATTCTTCAAACAATTAAAAAATTATGATATAAAAAATAGGCTTTTTGCAAAGTTCCATTAATATTTTTTTTTCCACTTCTAATGATAAAAACAGTTGGATTTGGTCTTCTTATACATTCCTGCAATTTCATCAATATGTCAGGATCATTTATGATAGCCATGCTTGCATACTTTGAAGTGAAGCATTTGATTTGTTTAGCTCTGGTCAAATGGAAAAACATGAACCATATAATAACAGAATTAAAAGACAATACCATCTATTGCAAAATCTTCTTTCTTTACAAAAATTTAAAATAATATTTGGGATTAGTTTTGGTCATGACAATAATATTGACATTAAGAAGGGATTCAGGTGTACCATCATCAGATTTTCAATTGTATGGATGGCTGAAGAGTTAGAGGGTGGAGTAGATGTAGATTGAAGCCTGTCTGTTAAAATTTAAAAATTAGCACTGATTATATATGTGTGTGGGAGATGATGATCTGGATCAACTGATGAGTGCCGGTTCAGCATGAAATACATATATTGAAGATCATTTATCTTTTTCACATGTGTGTGATCATGTGTATTGGTTATATGAGGTAGAATGGATGGCTGAAGGGAGCTGAAAGTCTGTGTTCATATTCCATATATTATATCTAGTCTCCAGGAATATAAACTATACTTGTATTTAAAATATAAGAATTTATTTAAGAAAATTATAAAACTATTGTCTAAGTTTACAATAAAAATTAAATCAGAAATACAAATTAGACATTGTGTAAATATTAATAACTAAAAGTTAGTTTCTTGAGAGGTCATATAATTGTCAACACCAGAGTGATGAATTGACTATTGATCCAGGGATATTTAGCTCTTAAATCTGTCACATTACCATTATGGTGAATTGCACAGGGTATATTATTTCGGCGGAAGACTGAAGTAACTTACCATGATATCAGCTGTTATGGTTTTATATTTTAATTAATTTTTCTGTCTATTAATTACTATAAATTGCAATGGAAGACTCTTTTGTGTATTATTATTTTAAATTTATTTGCAGAAGAATTTTATTCACTCAATAAATATTGGCTTATGTGATTTTTCTTTTACATTTTTTCAGAAGAGTAAGAACTGATATAAAGATAATTAGTTTAAAAAAACAACAACAACTTAGAGGCTTATTTTATAAAGTAAATAGTTTCTAAGAAATTTCACGTATTTTTTCTGTGTTGATTCATATCCAGGATAGTGGGCAATGAATATTGTTTGATCAATGGATGGCATCTACTATAATATTTTTAACTAAAGGATAATTTGGTTTACTTGCGCTAGTTTATTTTTTTTTAGAAAGAAGCAGATTAATAATTCTATAGAGATGTGAACAGATTAAAGGATCAAAATGTAATATTTACAGCTTAGGATTGATTCATTTTCAAAATATTTTGTTTAAAGTATGAAACTTAATAAATATTTCTAAAGTTCTAAATATTAAATAAATGAAAGCTTATTACTTCTATATCTTTTTAAATGTATTAAAGAAAGTCATTTGATCTATTTTAAAACTAACAATATTTACATATGCTTGCAGCTAGCTTCTTTTAAGTTTCAATTAGCATTAAAGTTAATCAAGATATTTAGTTTTATTAATTAATAATCATCGTTAGCATTCACTCATACTAAATACGGTGAGCCTAATCCTATTTTGTCATGTTGTCTTTAGGCTTTTCTGTAGCAAAAGCTTTTTTCCATAAATAATTTTATAATCCACAGTTTGGCTTCTTTTACTCCGGTTTTGGTCATAAGCAAACAAATATGAATTTATTTATTTTTTAAATTTTTATGAAAAATTAATTAGTTTAAATTATTTATTTTTTAAAAATTTGATGATTAAATGTAATTAATATCATCCTTGATTTTTAAAAATATATATAACTATAGTATTCAAATTATCTGCACACACATACATTTTATTAATAACACGCGTAAAAGGTTTTAAATTATAATATCTGAATTGTATTTCAAGTCAATTCTACTTTATGAGTACTGCAACGCAAAGTACTGCAACGCATTTGCTTCTTATTTACAATTTTTAATAGTCCCCTTCCTTTATTCTCATTCTCTTTAGTCTCTTTAAAAAGGAGTGATCGAAAATTCCATGCATTATTTTAAATTAATAAACTATCATCTACATCAGGGGTGGTCAACTTTTACGTTCATAAGATATACTTTTTACTTTTAAAATGTGTTGCGATCGCCTTATTGTCATAGGCGTAGTCTAAGTGGAGGGAGATGTGAAATGTATACTATTTTTATATATCTACCTAGTAAAAAAATAATTACTTAACAGGCCAAAAACTCATGTCCAAGGGAATTAAAGTAACATGAGTAATTATTAACAATATTTATTAATTCAAATTAGCTACATTAAATCAAGATTAAAAATATTATTTTCAATAATGATACGGCTTAGTGGACTTCATCTGTCTAGAATTGAAAACAAATTTAGGACAAAAACAAAAATAATTAAAAAAAAAACCTTGAAAATCTTGACTTAATTTGTTTCACTAGTTACCCGATAGCTCTTGCCAGATTGGCCTCGCGATCAACCAAAAATGTCTTTGCAATCGACCGATGGATCACGATCGACTTGTTGGACATCCCTGATCTACATTATCTCTTTTATATTCCTCTGCAGAAGTTTCTTTCTTTCTAAGGGAAATAAACAAACTATTTTGTAAAGATTTACCGTCATTTTTTAAGGCTCGAAACTGATCATAAAAGGGGGAAAAAAAATCTCAAATAAATTATTTTAGGAATGCAAATTATATTGTAAAAAAAAATCATAAAGAAGATGTCATATGTTGTTTTTATTATCATGTACTTCGAATGAATCCCATTAGAAATCATTAATGTAAAAAACCAGAAGCGTTGTTTGTGGGTCATAATTTGACTGCACACTTATTGATCAGCAGGATTACCGCTCATGACTAAAGAAAACCGTCATATTAGTAATTTAACTTTTTATTTTTAAAGAATATGTTAAAATTCTCAATGTAATTTTGGCAATGATAAGTTACTGGCAACCAGATTATAAATGGTAGATATTTGTGATCTTTTTATACGGCACATTCTGGAATGAATAATTTTAAAATAAAAAAAAACAACTATTGTTTCATTATTTATCTTTTCAATATGTGTGTGATCAGGTAAGTCAGCAATATAAGATGGCACTGAGAGTTGTAGGTCGTGTGAAAGTCTGAGTTCGAATCCCGCATATATTACATATATAAATGGAGGTGTAAGCCTGTACAATGTATTAAAATAGATTATGCAGAATATACACGTGCAAACACGCACTCAATTTGATTTAAACACGCATTTTAACTATTCTTCACATTAATGCTTTTCGTATTTTTTTTTTTTTTTGTTAAATTGTTTTTTTTTAAAAATGTAGATTTTAAAATATGTTTTTGATTTAATAACATATGATTAAACGATTATAATTCTTCATGTCGCAGCTCTAATACCACAGTATCAAGGATCTTCTATTTTAATATCTTTATTTAGTTAAAAAAGTTAATCGAAGGAATTAAAATAATATTTTATGCTAAAATCCTGTTTAACCAGATGGGATTATTAAATGTTCTGTTTATAGTGTAATTTTACATGAAGTGGAAACTTAACTTTTTAAATGTTAAACTTCGTTGAAGATAGATATGAAATATAAAAGTATTGAAAGAAAAAAACTATTTAAAAGATTAAGAAATTAAAGAAAAATTAAATTGTCGTATAGAGAGGGTGAAAGAAAAAGAGAGAAAGGAAAAGAGGGAGGTGAGAAATTAAAGATAATACTATTTTTATTAAGAGTAAATGATAATAAAGAATGCTTGGTAAAAAAGATCTAGAGTTGCTTTCTCTTTGGAATCGTTTTAATTAAGCAATGATTTTTGTGATATTATCAATAGAATAAAAAAGGGTTTACAATTCAGAAGTATTGCTTTTATTTATAGATAGAGGGCAGTAGTGATCATAAACTGATGGAAGCAAATAATATAGTGGAAGAAATGCAAGGAGGTTTTAGAACGGATAGGGGTATAGGATATAGTTTATTTGTAGTTACACAACTTATAGATATGAATACGAATACAGGTAGACAATTATATATGATCTTTATAGATATAAAGAAAGCATATTATAGAGTAAATAGAAATAGATTATGAGGAAGATTCGAAATACAAGTATTCTTATACCAGGAACTTAATTGTAATTATAGAGTATTTGAACTCAAACTTTCAAGCAACCTTCAACTATTCACACTATGAATTGCTTGAAGGTTTAAGTTCAAATTCCCTATATTTACAAATAGATTATGAGTAAGTTTAGTCAATTTAAGAATGAATGAAGTTTTAGTGGATCTTATTAAGAGAATGTTTGAAAATAATTACTATATGTATACATTAGGAAATATAGAATAAGTTAGAATTAAAAATGAGGACCTAAAGCAAGGAGGCCCTATGTCACCTATTTTGTTTTTGTTATATTTGAGAGAAATAGAGAGAACAATAGAAAGACTAGGAAGAATGGTAGAGATACCATTAATAGATGGCAAGAGTGTATATATTGTATATAGTGTAGATATATTTTTGTACACATAAAGTAGGGAAAAATACAGAAGTTGTGCTAAAGACTTGGCAAGGGTGGGTAAAGAGATGGGAATTACATTTAGTGAAAAAAAAGATATGATGGTAAATGCCAGGAAAAAGAAGAGAAAGAATTTTTATTGGGAAATATGAAGTTAAATGTGGTGAATAGATATAAATATTTGGGAATTGTCATAAATAATCAGAGAAATTGCTTGGATGAATGGGAGAAAAAATTGATAAATGAAGAAAAGAAAGGGTTTGATAAAGAAATTAACAGTGTTTTCATATGATAAATATGATGTAGCAAGAATTGTATGGAAGGGAATGGCAGTAGCAGAGTTAACTTATGGTAACAATGTGTTATGTGGTAATAAAGGGGTGTTAGATTACTTACAAAAAGTACAAAGAGAAGTAGGAAGACATGCATTAAATGTAGATATGTGGATGGCAAATGAGGCAATTCAAGGAGAAATGGGATAGTCAAGTTTTTATATGAGAAATGCAAAAAGTAGAATGAAAATGTTTGGTAGATTGCAATTTATGGATAGTATGAGAATATCCAAAATAGTATTTAATTGGGTTACAAGTAAAGGACAGGCAATAAGATAGAGGAGAAAGGTAGTACAGCAGAAGAGTTGGATAAAAACATTATGTCAGTATACTTGTACAAAAAAATGGGGTGATTGTGTTAGGAGGATTGTTGAGTGTTATAATGGCAAAGAATGGGATAGAAGAATAGATGCATTAATAAAAAATAGGGAGTTGGAGAAGTGGAGAACTAGTATGAAGAGCAAAAAGAGTTTAAATATATATTGTAACGTTTTCCGTTTGGTAGGCCTCTACACGCTAATATAAACTGCGCGTGAGTTGATCAAGCTATATCAAAAAAGAAGAAAGTTATATTTCTATTCTAAAAACATAGCTATATTTCCTGATCAACTCGGCCTATTAATTGTTGAGAATTGTGCTATTGACGAAATCAGCTTTTAATTTATTTAATCTGGGCGCCAGAATTCCTAAGAATTCGCTGAAATCGTCATATAACATCTCACAAATAAAAAAAATACTTTTAAACTAATCGGTATTACATCATACCGTAACGAGAATTAATTTTTTAAGATTATTATTCCTGGGCTTATTCAAACATATTGGCAAAGGTAAATTACATTTTTAAATCTTATTAAACTACTAATAGATTTAATAATAAAAAATAATAACTATTATTAATAACGCACAAATGAAAATTGGTATTAGAAATATATTTATTCTAATAGATAAAAAAAATGTTTGAAATAAATTATTTATCAAATAAATTGGAGAGAATACACTCAATTCTGATGTGAAACATTAATAATAAAAAAATAACTGCTGAATAATTAATTACAAAGTTCTTGGTTAAATAAAAGTCTCTATCGGGATCCTATTATAAGCTTATTTTTAAGAATTGTTTGCAAACGTTACTTTTTGTCACAATCAGGATAATGAAGCATTACTTACCGGTAAGTTTTGGGAATTCAGTAGTAGATAACTATGCATAGTTTTTTGGGTAGAATGAGCTCGGCCTTTTGGTTATTATTTGATCTTGTGGTCCATTCTCCTAGTCAGTCACGAAAGCTTTTCTGGTATACATCTTCAGGCATGATGTCTTCAGAAGCTCCGGTTCACTCCGACAAGCCGAATTACTTCAGCGTAGAGCGATCTTGGATATATTATTGTTATCCAAGACCAACTAGAGAAACCAACGAACAAGATGTCCTTCAAACTGATCTCTGCCTTTTATACTCTCTAGAGGCCCAGTTTTCCGACTTCTGCGCATATCTTTTGTTTGTCAAAATATCCGTTGATAATCTTATATATTCTTTATAAAATTTATGTTACAAAGTCTCTATTTTTTTCAGCATAATTCTGCCATCTTTAATTAGTTGAAATATTTTTACTTTCTCTTATCTAGATTGGTAATTTGTGTCTTTTGTTCTCTCCAATTCTAACTTTTATTTCTAATTACATAAAAAAAAACGAAAGAATAATTTAACTTTCATTGTACGTTATTTTTTTTTAAAAAAATTAGTCAAAAAAAAAATCTAAATTTACTTTTATTTTTTAGCTTCTACCAAATGCCAATATATTTGCAATGTATATAAATAAACATTACAATATATAGAAGTAAACAGAATATTGAGTGTCAGTTAATTTACGATAATAGCAAGGAAAGTAGTTTATTGTTTAAAGCTTGAACAGGATCATTAGCAACAAGGGAATATACACACAAATGGAGAAATGTGGGCGATTTAGTCTGCAAATTATGTAAGGAAAGCATAAAGAATATTAGGCATCTGCTAATTGAATGTAAATGCTTACAAGCAGAAAGAGTACAAGCAATGAAGTGGGAGAATAAATATAAACAAAGTGATTATACAAAAAGTGGATTCTTGATTTTTATGCTGGGTTTAGAAAAAAATAAGAAAGATCTACATATAAAGGCTGTAGAGTGGACAAAGATGATGTGGAAATGGGAGGGAGTAGGATAAAGAAGAATATGGGAAAAACATAGGATGGGGAATGACAAAGGAAGGTAAGGTTACTAACAGATTTCTCTGGGCAGAGATTCCTGACTTGAGAAAGAAGGAATAGCACATCACATTGCAAGAGAAAGTTGATAATATGATTTCAAAACCTGATGTCATATAAATAATAATCGTATTTTAAGTATTAATATTTATATATTGATTTTAAAAATTGGTATTTATATAAATAAAGAGTTAATGATAACATTTTAATTTTAAGATAAATCATAAACTTTTAAACACTTTTTTTTTGTTTTGTTTTTAATATGCATGTCAGACATTTGCCCAATTAGAAGACAAATGACTCAATCTTTTGTCCTAAGAAATTTTAATACTAAATCATTGAACAGAGAGGTTTATTATTTTGGTGCTAACTAATGAAATTATTATTAATATATTTCCAAGGAATTAAATTAAAAAGTAACACTAAGATACTATATATGTTTAACACATATCATAAAAATATAAATAATAAACATAAAGACAATTCCTAAAGAACATTTTGAATTAGTCAATCAAATATAAACTATTATATAAATTTAGTAGTGATTATTAAAAACAAAATATGTCTTTTTGATCTACTTTAGAGTGTCCATACGGCCTGGTTTACTCAATCATTCATTTTTTTTTTTTACTTTTTAACTTTAAATTTTGATTTTATATTTAATTTTTATTTTTTAAAAATTAATATTTATTCAGTTAATATTTTATAATTAATTTTTTGATTGGTTAATCAGTAAATTTCCCAAAACGGAAATGTCTCCCCATTATTTTGTTTTAATAGATAATATATGTATACAAACAATTGTCTTTTGTTTTATTTATATTATGAAATGAATATATTGTTAGTAATGCAAATGTGATGATATGTTTTGTGATTTTTTAAATTTCATACTGAACTATATATATAAAGAAGTTATTTAATTTATTTTATATAGCGTTATGTTGTATAAACTGTAATATTAATAATTAGCCATTAAGCTAATGCACATGCGCTTTCTGGATATTTAACTATAAATGAATACTCTCACTTTCCAAACACAAGATAAAGTCTTTGTGAAAAGATAGAATGAATCCAACTATCTTTTTGACCTAAACATTTATGTATGGACAAATCTTAAGAGTTTGGAAATGAGAGTGTGAAGATGTTAAGTGATCACTTTAAATTACTTTTACTATATAGAAATCTGCACTGGTTTTTTTGTTGTTTTATGTCCCGGTTAAACCCCATGGAAATATGGACACTCTAATCTAGTATATGATGGTATTGGATAAGCTAATCAAAACTGAAATGCCATTTACATGAAGGCAAGTTGAATAACTAGGCAAAAAAAATACCAGACCAAGTGTTAACACTTGATCATGTGACTGGTAGTTTTACATTTGTTACTTTCTTAATGTGATTTATTCTAGTAGCAGCTCAGTTTTTGACAGCTATCTTTATTAAGTCTTTTACATCTTTTAAGATTCAAAACAGTTTGATATAGTGTTTTTATTTTTTTTAAAAAAATTATATACATTATTTATCATTATCTAACAGAATATAATTGTATACTACAGTATAATCTTAACTTTACTGAATTAAAAGTTTGATAAAATTATTAGATTTTTTTCAGCGTTTTTGTTTTTTTACAAAATGAACTTTTAGTAATCATGAATAATATCTGAGTTTGATACTCTTCCGAATAAGCTGTATGTAATATATTAAAGTGTTTTAGATATTTTTTCTAATTAAGAATTTACAAATTTTAATTAAAATGCAATCTATCACCCTCATCAACATTACATGATTTAAAATTTTTTTACCACAATGTAATCACACACACACACACAAATAAGAAATTAATGATAGCATTAGCTTTGGTGTATATACATTTATGCATGGAGACTATTTGACACTAATGCATTAATTTGATGTTGAATTACAATATTTGGGTAAAGTTATTTTATTTTTGCTACAAACAGAAATCAGTTACCATTGCCACCATCAACTATCACATTTTTAAAAATTGCATTAACGTGATGTTGCTAAAGATTAAGTTGTAAAGTTTGCTAAAGATGACTACATTGCAGAGGTATCTAAGATTTGATGTGCAATTATTATACGTAATTGTAAAGTAACTTGGTATTGTAAAGGCAACATTTAAAAGGAAGCTGGGTAGCATAAAATTGCTTTGCCAGCTGTTTCATTTTATTTAAAGCAAATATTATAACTTTTTTAGTT
This sequence comes from Epiperipatus broadwayi, assembly GCA_028023455.1. Taxonomy (NCBI): domain Eukaryota; kingdom Metazoa; phylum Onychophora; class Udeonychophora; order Euonychophora; family Peripatidae; genus Epiperipatus; species Epiperipatus broadwayi. The sequence continues at coordinate 1,282,146 of JAQFVV010012429.1, read as the reverse complement.
CAGCTAAGTGTCATATTTCATACATGTGATTGATACATCATTCACATCAATTTTTATAGAAAATGACAGAGTTATGCATATATTAAAATAATATAGATGTTCTATTTGATAGTATGATGTATAGAAGGCATGCATTTCTTCACCATACAGGATATTAAACAATAATATAATTTTACTATACTATAATATACATTAGTAGTCCTTGAGAAAAATATGTCTCTAAAAGTACCTGGCTGTAATAGGTACACTTTTCAAGATCATACAGTATGTAACAAGTAATATATTCATTTTCCTTATCTACGGGGACTTACATGTCTATAATACTATATGACCTTTTAATATAACAGGAATTTATAATAAACGACAAGCTCATGGAAATAAATGATAAACAGATTTAGATAACAACATATTAATCACCATAAACATCCTGTTTTACTATAGAGACTTATTACCATCAAACCATATATTTATTCTCAGATATAATCCTTCTAACTAGAAATTAAAAAAAAAACATGTAGACAATTGACACCATTAACATATTCAATAATAAAAAAACATGTTAATGTTTAAATACTTTAAATAAAGGATATATCCACTTTCTTTTAAACTTTATGTATAATATCTTATAAATATGCCCATATGTTTTAATGGTCAAATTTTCTGTAATAGAGTAACTTAAGAATACCTTTTTAAATGAAATTGACTTTAAGATACTCATTTATGTTGTTTATAAATAATATTCTGAATTTATCTGATTCTTCAGTAATATCACACACATTCATTTATTCTCTTTTCAGTCCTAAGGTAAATTCTATACATTTAACTATAAAATACATTTATAAGAACATAATTTAAATTTACATACTTATAATGTACATGTCTTATAACTTACAAAATGCAAATTCTAATTTATACTTATAAAATCATTTTAATACAAACTACATGGATATTTTTATTTAAAATAATAATGATAAAATAAAATTAGATATAGGGGATATCCAAAAATAACCAAAATTTTATAGTAAAAAACTTGATTTATTTTTAAATGTTATAAATTTAATTGCTTTCAAATCACTGACCATATGATGCCATACACCAAATTAAATGTATTGTTCATTTTTCAAAGTAATCCAGAAGCACTTGCAAAGTTATGCCATTTAATGTCTGGAGCATTTTCCCCACCACTTCTAAGTTTGAAAAAAAAAAGAGGCATTTTTTCATTTGATAGAATGAAAAAAATTACACAAAGTGAGATTGAGTGAATATGACTCATAGATAAGCTGGATAATGCTGAATTTAATTAAAAATTGTTTCACACTCAAAGCCTTTGAGAGATGATACTTTGTCAGGGTGAAGCTTGCATTTTTCTCTTTGCCACAAAATGTCACATTTACATTTTACCACATCACGTGAATGTTTCAGAATGTGCAGAAAAAATGCCATACCCTTATGAACTAAATTTGAAAGAAAACTGCCATTTGCGTCAAAAAGAATCAGCTTTGTTTTAACTTTGGACTTCACTTGCCATTCTTTTTAGGGATGTTGTGAATGTAACAATTCAATTAAACCTCTCATAAACTTGTGTTTTTCAAGATCAGCTTGCTTGTAATCTATTTCAAGCATTATAACTGTTTTACCTGTAAATGAAAACAGAATTTCACGTTCTTAAAACTTTTCAGTCAATACAAGAATCATCAAATAAATGAAACCCACTAAAAAAATGTCTCACATGGCACCATGAATTCACATGATTTATGTCATGTGTCATATTGATGCAGAAGGGTTCCTGCAAAAAGAATATAACAACAGAAGCATATACTACAACAGGCATGCAACCCAGAGAATGATTCCAATTATTTTTGGGTTCTTTCTCATATATATATATTGTTGTACATTAATATTGATTTTATTCTCTTTTGATAACTATTAAATAAATAATATATTCTAAACAAAAAAAATAGTTTTTCATTTTTTTCTAAAAATCTTACTTCAGAGTGAGTTAAACAGGGAAATGAATTTTCAGACATAGAATTATTTCATTTTTTTGCTCATTAATATTTTGAAAACAGATATATATATATATAGATACATGAAACTAATAGAGAGAGTTTTGGGGTTCTATGGCGACCAAGCTTTGATTTTATCTAACATCTTGGCATAAAGGATTCATCACTAATCCTAAAATATCATTTTCTTAAAGTCTATCATTTTTTAACTTGACGTTCTTTTAAGTTGATAACATTCATTTCACAATGTTGTTTTAGAATATATCATTTTTTTCAGAATAAATTTAAATAATTTTATTTCATATAACAAGAAAATAAAAATATTTTGTTTTAAAATAAAACAATTTTATTTTACACAAAGAAGTAATATATATATTTCTTTATTATTTTTCAATGAATATATTTTTATTGCAATAAAATGCATTTCTTTTTTAATTTAATATTAATAATATTACTTTATGTATTTTTTTTTTGAGGATGTCCACTTTATTTATACACACACTGCAGAGTGCTCAGTGAATTAATGGTATGATACCAAAGAATAATGTGTTTAGATGTAAGATAACTCGCATCTAGTTTGAGATTTACATTTAAATAAAGCAAACATTTAAAATTAATTATGTATCTATTTACTTCAATTTCTATTTATTTATTTTTCTGCATATAAAACTAACTTACAGACTAGAGTATTTTAATATATATATATATAATTAACAACCCAAACTTGGCATAAGATCTCACTCCATGATTATTGCCAATATAAAATATATAAACTGAAGTCATTCAGAGCAGTTATTTTGATGATTATTTAATCTCTTCAGGTATGCCAGAGATCTAAACACCAATTTATCATGATGAACAATGGTTAGAATTTAATATATAAGTAGCTTAATATAATCAATTTTTTAAAAGGAACAAATTTATTTATTACAGAAATCATATACTATTTTTAAGCAAATCGTGCTATGGAGATTCAATCTTAAGCAATCCGTTCATCTGATTTAACACTCTTACTGTGTGATTTCATCTATAGAATAATTAGAAACGTATATGATCTTTAAAATTATAGAAACAGTCCAAAAAATAATGTCTGAAATGTTTGAATGTGTATTCCACACAGCGGATTTGTAGAAGCTTTAATATTTGCTAGATAAAAACAGATAATGAAATTAGGTCTATATAATATCTATTTTGCTTAAATATATACCTATATCTTAAGAGTCTTTTACAGTCTCTTGGAATCCAGTTTAAGTCAATTGTCCATCTATTATCTCTTCTAGAAATGTGTCCAGCCCAACTCCATTTCAGTCTTTTAATTTTTTCAATGGAGTCAGTAACACCTGTTTGTTCTCTTACCCATAAATTGCGTTTTCGATCTCTTGGATGGATGAAATAAGAAAGCGTGCAGGGGTGATGTGGAGAAGAGAAGCTAAAGATCGGAGAAGATGGATTGAACTTGGAGAGACATTCATCCTGCAATGGATTGATAATGGTTGATGATGATGATCTTAAGGGTAGTTTTATAATTTCTATTATTTGTTTAAAAAAAGATAATCACTTTATATTAAAATTAATAATAATTTTTAATTAATATTTACAACTTATATTCGTTTAACTTTTCAACAGTCAGTAATATTTTTTTTTAAAAAAAGATGAAGTTATATATATTTATTACTATACTTGTGTTTTGATATATATATATATATATTAAAAGTACATAATTACAGAATGCTATATATATAATAAACATAAGTATTTGTACATTTAAATACAGAAAGAAAAGTTTCAAGAAAAATAAAAATGGACTTTCTGTTCAAACAAAGTTAGATATTGGAAGATACTATGCGATGCATATCATGTTTACTACTTCTAATTTCTCAATATATATGTGAAGTGATGATTTTCAATAATCGTTGGCATATGAGTATAAATGATTGGTAGACATTTTTTATAGCGAATTACTATTAAATACTTTGATCGTCATTAATATTGCTTTGCATTAAAAATATATATCAATGTTTGTAATATTCTTTTATTTTTTTGTTTTGTTATAAATATGTGTGTAATTTAAACAAAAGTAACTACACTTCTGGAAGCTATGTATAAACAATACTCACACAGCAATTAGTGCTAAGAATAGAAGTGCATTTATTGACATATGAATTTTGTTTATACATAGCTTTCAAAAGTTTAATTACTTCTGCTTAAATTACTTTTAAATTAATTACAAAGTATTTAATATTTATACATATGTAAATAAACACAAAGTTTCTTTAAATAAGAATAAAAATATTTTCAAATAATTTTAAGACTTCCAAGAAGGTTTTCCATACTTTATACATAATTCTTGGATAATATTAAGAAATGTTGTGCAACTTAAAACACATTTTTTAAAGTTAATATTGAAATTATGATTTTGATTGGATGTTATTAAAATATTAGTCAAGAGCATGGTTTGAATTGGAATTTTAATTAATTTATGTTTACTTTTATAAAATGCCACAATTCCTATGAAGATGAATGTGTAATGGTGAGTATTGACCACCATTAAATAAGTCAACACCTTGCTGGATCAACAACATTATTCTTCCAAGTTGATGAAAGATCACTGCAAATGATAGCAGTATAAAGGAAAGTGTTTGTGAGATATGGATAGCCTATTAATTGTATAATGAAGGTTATTGCTGGGAAAGGAAGGTAATGGGAAACCACTTTGCCTTAAAATTTCCTTGTTTTATTATGAATACGTCCACAAGATTGATTCAGATTGATGCTGAGACCTTAGCTAAGAATGGAATTGGTATCTTGCTCAGCAGGAGTGGATGTGAATCTATTCAGATCATAAACCTGTGAAATCCTTATAAAGATAACATTGAAAGAAGACACATTGAGAATTGGTACAGGAATATGAGATCATTGAGAAAAATTAAGACACTGGAAAATTTGAACAAGGGAAATGAAAATAAATATTATTGATGTTATAGGATTAAGTGAAATGAGGTGGGAGAGATGTGGAGAAGTAAATAATGGGGATGTTATTTTATTTTAGTGGTGATAGAGCAGAAATGGAGTTGACATTGATGTTGGAAAGAAAATTTGGAATAATTTGGTAAAGATAGATTGTGTTTATCCTATACTTATGATGATAAGAATAACTGCAAGTTCTAAGGATTTGGTATTTCAACAAATTTATATGTTATTTACCCCTCTGATATTGAAATAGAAGAGCAATATGAAAATACAGAGATAATTATACAAACATGAGAATAAAATGCATATATATTGCTACTTAATAATTGGAATGCTGTTGTGGAAAAGATAAGGGAAAAAATGTTGGGTATTATGGTGTTGGAAAAAGAAATGAAAAAAGATATTCAGCTTGTGAAATTTTGTAAGGAGAATAAGTTTGTGGTCGCAAAAACAAATCTTCAAAGAATATTGTATTCATGGAAAGCTACAGGTGATAAAGAATGATATCAAACAGACTATATATTGATACAAGATAGATATAAAAATGCTATTAACGATTTTCATGTTTTGCCTGGTGCTGATATAAATTCTGATCATAATTTGGTTATGACTAAATTAAGGTTGAATGGCCAATTTAAATGCTTGTTTAATGCATTAAAATTAATCAAAACAGACCTCAGATACTCAATGTCACAAAGGAGACTTAATTCTTTAGTAATATTGTCTTTAGAAAATAGAAAAGCTGAAATAACAAATTTTGATGACTGGTCTATTCAAGGTTCACGTTTTGAAGTTAATAAAAGTGTTACAAAATAATAAAAAAAGAGAAACATTTTTTCTGTATTAGTTACGTTGCATTGGGTAGCAATAAAAAATATAAAAAACTCATTAATTCATTAATAATTCTGTATATTATTTATTTTATTACAATTTTGCATTATTTATATTATAAATATATAATTCAAATTTTATTAATTTAACATAAAACTTTTCTCAATAAAATTTTATAAGGAGTCCCCAAAAAGATTTTTATACATGACCTACATATAGATGGCGGCCCTGCATTAAGACTATTCTTTCATGTGATGAGATAAACATTTTAGTGATCTATCCTATTTATAATAATGATGATATACATAAAGTTGCACTATATTATTTTTTTACTTTTGTAAATTTATGAATTTTACATTTTAAAACAAAATACAATAATTTATTTGTATATATATAAGTAAATGCTGTATCAAATTACATAACTTCAGTTATATACTATCCAAAAAAAAAAAATTAAACAAACAAATAATAATAACAAATTATTCCAGTATGGCAATAACTATTTTTTTTCGTTCTAAATTTAAAACTATAACTAAATTAAGAGATAATTTTTTAAATTAAAATAAAAAACATCATTAAATTAGCTATGGTTAAATGATATGAAATGTAAGAATAGTCCAGTTAATAGTTTTGGGTTGTTGTCAGAAAGCCTTGTTCCTATGAAAAATTTAGCCAAGAATCTCAGTATTTTTTTAAAATTAATGTGTATGTTTGAATACCCCCCCACACACACACAATAGTGTAAATATAGATGTAAATATGTTTTTTTTAATTTGTTATTAAATATTTGAAAACCAGGCACTTTTCACAAACCTGGAGCTTAATTGTAAATATAGAGGATTTGAACTCAGACTTTCAAGCACCCACCAAACATCCACATTATCTCATACAGCTGGTATACATGACCACACACATGTAGAAAAGATAAATAATCACCAATATACATATTTCATGTTAAACCAGCACTCATCAGTTGGTCCATATTATCATCTCCCACACACATATATAATCAGTGCTCAGTTTATATTAAAATAGCAAATCTTCACACTTTAATGGATAGGCTTCAATCTACTCCAACCTCCAACTTTTCAGCCATCCATATCATTGAAAATCTGATAATGGAAAGCCAAATCCCATGCTGATGCCAATATTATTGCCTATATGATCCCCTATATTTACAATTAAGCTCCAGGTTTGTGAAGAGTGCCTGGTTTTCAAATATTTACATATAAGCTTGTATCATGCCCTCCCTCTTCTATGTATTTAAATGGATAAGGTCCTATACCTGAGAGGGTCAGAGTGACTTCAGGTTGCTTGGCAATAATGTTGGCATCAGCATGGGATTTGGCATTCCATCATCAGATTTTCAATGATATGGATGGCTGAAAAAATGGAGTAGATTGAAGCCTGTCCATTAAAATGTGAGGATTTGCTATCTTAATATAAACTGAGCACTGATTATATATATATGTGTGTGTGTGGGAGATGATAATCTGGACCAACTGATGAGTGCTGGTTTAGCATGAAATATGTATATTGGTGTATATTTATCTTTTCTACATGTGTGTGGTCACGTGTATCAGTTGTATGAGATAGTGTAACTCGTTAGTGGGTGCTTGATAGTCTTGAGTTTATTTCCCCTATAATTTGTTGTTAGAAACTACATTTTTTTTTAAAATTTTGTTTGTATTATATTTATATATACATATAAAAATTATCTGTTATATATAAGTATGCATGTTGAAAAGTACTGAACAATACTGTAACAGTCAGAAAACGTGTGACTCATAAACATAGTGCAGAATTCGACCACCACACAGAACAGCAGCACCATCGAGGTAGCGAAGCCACCCGTGTTACTGAGTTCGAACATAGTTTATCGGTTCCACAATACAATCCACGAAACAACTCATCTGATGCAACATTAGTAAATATTTCCTTAGGCATGGTGGTCAGGGATATGCAAGAGATTCATGATTTTATTCTCAAGTTAGCCAATAATCAAACTAATATTAATTAAACATTCATATTTACATAATCGAGGAAATATTATATAGAATGGGTATCGAATAAATGAAACGTAACTGCAGACGTATAGTTTAAAATTATTTATTAATACATTTTAATAAAACAATCATTTACTAATAATATTTTATGGATTCAAAGCTTCAGTAGCGGGATTTGCGACATGATTATATTTTAAAGAATACATTTATTTATTTAGACATTACTTTACATTGAGGACTTCAGTAGCGGTATTTCCGATACTGTAATGTTTACAAAAGGAATACATTTATTTGTTTAGACATTATTTTATCTTGAGGACTCAGTAGCGGTATTTCCGATACTGTAATGTTTACAAAGGGAATTCACTTATTTGAAGGCTTAATCTAGCTACCTAAAATTCTCGAGTAAGTATTTCTAATGCATGCCTTGGGGAATTTATACCTTTGCAATGCAAGAGTCTAAAGTAAGATTTAAGAGTAGCGGCGGACATATATTTATTTAATTAAAATATTTATTTTATGACTAAGGGCAAACATTTATTTGAGAGTGAATTACGAAGATAATGCAGAGGCAGAGTGATATAGAGAATAATAGAATTGAGTAAAGGAACACGTGGTAACGTTTTAGAAAGGTGATATGGAATGGCAGTATATCGAAACTGCAATGCCGCGAATGGGTTTATAAGAATGTCGGGCTGGTCTCTGCCTCGGCCCGACGAAGTAAGGTGTCACATAAGCATAACCAGGGACAAGCGATCCGTGTCGCAGTTTGCCGGCTGGCTGCATGACATTGTCAAATCCTACGGGAGCACCCATTATGCCCACTTGTGTAGGATGACTGGGGTTAATTTCAACCCTGAAGAATCCAGAAATTTCACGGCGGAATGGGTCATCGCGTCTCTAAAATGTAACACATGTATACTGTATAAACGATTATGATGAGATTTAAATAGATTTCTGATTTGGCCCTACATTATCAACATTTACTAAAGAACTCTGGCGACTCTCAAAGAAATGTAATTTTCTAGAATTATTCATTAAGATTTAATAAATACAAAACCTATATAAACTGGGAGTTATTACAACTAATATACCAGCCATTTGTGAAGTAGTAGATCCTGCATTACAATAAATGATGCACTGAATGCATGTCGATTTATATGAAAGTTAAGTTATTTAGGAAAATAAATATTAATGAAATTTTGACACGCATTCATTGTTTTAAGCGATCATAGATTTAAACTTTGAAAATTGAAATAATTATGAGCATGCAATAATTAAATAATAACTATAGATAGAAATGTAGATTATAGAAATACACACCCAAGTAAGATAGAGTGAGGTAAGCTAGATTATTAGAGACATTTACACATTACATTAATTATTCAATTTAGTTATACAAATGGTAGTTTTTACATTTTACAATTTAGATAATTAATATGAAGAATAGCTATAGCATGTTATTAGAGTACTCTAGAGTTTGAACACAGACAGGTACCTGTTTTATAAGAAGTTTTCTGATTCCATTAGTTTAGCAGCAAAAAGTTCACGAGTGGCAATTCTTTCTTGTATTTAGATATTTCATTTACTTTCACAGCAGCAGCAGCTTTCTCATTCATTTCAGGCAGCAGATTTTCATGGTGAATTTATGACAGGCAATGGAAAGTTCAGCATCCGATAGGCCATCTCCCGATGGAGAATAGTCTAGGTGCTTTACTCGGTCATACTTTGGCAGGAACAAATTATTTTTATATTTTTGGAGACTCTCAGTGATCGAGAGCAAAGCTAAAGTTTAAGTGAATGTCTCCAGCAAATCTAAGATGGCCTCTTTTCTTATCTTGATCTCTCACATTTTTGTTAAGATATTTTTAGGTTCTACTTAATCTGCCCTGAGGATAATCAATGCATTTTGTTGGTTTTTAATTAAAGAAAGCTGCCGTTCTATTGTTTACATTTTACATTTACTAATTACATTTTGGGGAATTTTTCTTTAATTAATCTATTATCTATCACTGACCGATGCTTTTAAATTTCAAAGACAAAAAGGGAACATAAGATTATTTTAACTTTTAATTAAATATTACATCAGATTTTTTTAGAATTATTATTAAACGAAATTTAAACAAAGCAATAAATACGAACTTTATAATCCAAAATAAATGATTAAAATTATACAAAATCATATAACTAAAAGAAATCTAAATTATATTATTTTATCCCTATTTATTGCCTTTAATTTGAGATCAAAATGTGTGCATGTTTATGCTGAATTCTACATAAATTTATACATTTTTAATATTGCTACACACACAATTCGATACCAAAAAGTTTAAATTTGGGCGGGATAGACCGGTCAGTGAGAGACGACAGAAAAAGGTGAAACTTAAGATTCGAATACGAATCTTACTGTTTCAATACTGTTACAGTGCAATCAACAATAGTTATTGCATTGTAATCAAATCTTGTCAACAAAACATGAACTATTACTGAGTGCCAAAGCATGAAACCATTGGTCTCGGATTTAGGTGTGGTTTCTGATAGAGATATTTTAAATGCTTCCTCTTGCTAGCATTTTATCAACAAAGCTTGTTAGAGCAATTAGCAAAGCTCTTTGTTTTTATTTACAAGTTTAAAAATTGAGCCATGTGACATATGATCTTTTTTATATATATATAAGGAAGACTTGGAACAAAATATAGTGCATATCAAGGATTCACTGTAATTATTATTTTAACTTGTTTTTGTTTGTTTGTAACTATTTGTAAACTTGTGTAAACGGGGGTTGGTTTTATGCTTAAGATTTGTAAACAGCATACTCAATAATTATTTAATGATCTTTATTAAGAAAATAAAGATTTAAACAAAGGTTTTTCATAATGTATGTTAATAAGATAATACAACATTATCTATAAAACATATTCTGAAGTATTATTTCTGTTTGCCTCTACATGCATTGATCTATCTATCTATCTATCTATCTATCTATCTATCTATCTATCTATCTATCTATCTATCTATCTATCTATCTATCTATCTATCTATCTATCTATCTATCTATCTATCTATCTATCTATCTATCTATCTATCTATCTATCTATCTATCTATCTACTTACCTACCTACCTACCTATGTACCTACTTAACTACCTGTTGGTCTGTCTGTCTGTCTGTCTATCTATCTATCTATCTATCTATCTATCTATCTATCTATCTATCTATCTATCTATCTATCTATCTATCTATCTATCTATCTATCTATCTATCTATCTATCTATCTATCTATCTATCTATCTATCTATCTATCTATCTATCTATCTATCTATCTATCTATCTATCTATCTATCTATCCATCCATCCATCTATCTATCTATCTATCTATCTATCTATCTATTTATCTACATATTTGTCTGTCTATCTATCCATCCATCTATCTATCTATCCATCCATCCATCATCCATCTATCTATCTATCTATCTATTTACCTACCTACCTATCTACCTACTACCTACCTACCTACCTACCTACCTACCTACCTACCTAAATACTTACCTACCTCCCTACCTACCTACATACCTATCTATTGATTGGACACTGTTACTTCTCATATCTGAAAGTCATTTGATTATAATCAGAAGTTTAGGCACAGCAGTGAAACATATATGATTTATGAGTTGACTTTCGATAATTAATTACAGATCATATTAAGAGCAAATAGATGTGTACAATAGATAGTGATTACATTAAATATGAACAAGAAATAAGTTTTATAAATATTTTTAGATGAACTTTAAAATTTTCATTCTTCATACATATAAATAAAGATATCTGAAAAAGATAAATGACTCCCAAGATTAGTGCAATGGTAGATTGTCAGACTTTGGAACTTAAGATCCATGAATCACATTCGATTTGATCGTTTCTGGTACTCAAATTTTTTATAAATTCATTAAAAAGAAGACTCTTAAATATTATTAACATTAAATTACTATAACTTGACATGGATAATTAAATGCATAGACAAGAGTAAAAAAGAATATCATACTCCAATAATTGTCCCTTGCTTTTTTGGTTTTAAATTAAAGAATAAGTTATCTAAAAATAAAATAAAAATGTAAACAAATCATATGTATATTAAAGATTTAAATATTTTTTAATACACAATATTAAATACAAAATATAATTGCAATGTTACTCCATTAAACATCAAAGAATCACCATTCTCCTATGCTTACACGAGCTGTTTATACTGAGACAAAACTTTCCATATAGTAGCACGACTCAGTACAAGGCAAAGTAATCAATGGATAAAAGAAAATTTGAGCATAAAATCCATGTCTAGTGCTTACTCATCCAATATTTCCATAGTATTTTCTAGCATGTGGCTTTCATCAGTGAGGAGCCTAGGATCTGAGAACACTGCATCTAGATCTTAGGATCTAATGCAATCCACCAGCGCCACCTTATTCACTATGTTTTTGTGTCCAAAATGAAAACACAATAATGTTTTCAATTTAAGCTCATTAGCTTGTATAGTCACATCCATAATTTTTGGTGTCTTTGGTTCTTAGTAACCACAGGCACCACAATCCTATTGGGTAAGATTGATATTAAACCACTAAACGTTACATGATCATCATTCTCCTTCAATCATTGATTACTCTGGCTTGTATTGAGTGGTGCTTCTGTATGAAGAGTTTTGATTCTGCATAATTGCAATGATATGCAAAATATCATTCACTATATATATATATATATATATATATATATATATATATATATATATATATATATATTGTGCCATTACAATTTAGTCACTAGCTAAATTTATAGTAATGTGCATGTAGAAAATGTAAAACCAAAAATCATCATCACATTTTTATATAACCATAGAAGAAGCTGTAGGGCATCCAAGTTCAAACCCTACAAGGTCCAGTTCTAAAAGCTTTAGATAGAAAGAGAGTGGGTCAACAATTATATGCTTTACTTGTTTGTGTGTTGATAGAAAGGTAATACACACATTTAAGCTATTCAAATTTTAATTTTTCTTTAAAAAGCAAAGTTATAATGCATACGTATAGGCAATGTATGTGTAAACTATTTAATTGTTTTATATTTCAAATATTCAACATTTTAACTTTCTTTAAAACTAACCTATGCTTGATCAATTCTAATATCTGATTCTAAAATCTATTTTGCTTTTCTATAATTGTAATTGGGATTTAAAAGTTACAGATTCAATTAAATAATAGGGTTATAATTACTAAGCTAGCAATTATATTATTTAATGTTAGTTTATGAATGATTTGAAATAATGAAGTATGTGTGTACATTACATACAGAAATTTACATTTATTAAATATTAAAAGAAAAGGAAGGGTTAAATCTGTCAAATTATTTTTTTTGTACAATTTTATGTTAAAAGAGGAAATCTGTTGAATCAGATATCTATTTTTGTAGCAATTTTGTTTTTTGTAAATGATTCTTTGTCACTTTGGGAGCTTAATCTGGGTGGGAACACTAATTTTGAAATTGTCTTATCTTAAGATCTAAAGAAGGAAGCTCAAAAATTTGAAATGTTACCTAGGTGTAAGAAAAGAAAAAAAAAAGGAAAAGGATTAAGTCTATTTTTTTTTTTAAAACAAAAGTGCCTGGAAAAAGGATTAAACTTTTCAGTGGAAAAATAATTTAGTTGAAAATAAATTAGAGATCTAATTAAAACGAATTTGTCCAAAAATAGCAAGTGATACTATCTCTGATTGGTTAAGTTAGCTAAAAAATTGGATATAAAAGGTGTCTGGAAAAATCAGTTGAATTATTGTAATTATTATTATTTGTGATTATGATTCAGATTATTAGACTATTAAATTGAATGTTGAAAATATAAGAAATGGCTGGTTAGAAAAATTATATGTATGTCCCATCTTGGACAGACTATCTGGGGAAGCTGCACATCATATAGGAAAGAAAAGATGTTTTGTCTAAAATAATATTCTACACCTTTCAACTGACCAGAGAAATAAGATGTTTTTAATAGAAGGAAGAAAGCATTCACCTGCATTCGATGAAAGATGAATTAATCTACCGATAAATGTTAATCATCAAGTCCACTTAATTGTTCCAGCAACTGATTTTAAACTCAAGAAAATTTATAAACGTGAAAACAACTGCTGTATTTCATCCACTAAAAGAATAATGCTTGACAGGAAGAGAAGAAAAATTGATAATGATTTCCAAATTATCCACTAAAGCAAATAACCTCAATAGAGTCATCTTCGTCAAATAGTTATACACCTCAAGAAAGAGATTGTTCCCATGTAAAACGGAAATGGTAGCTGCAGAAATGTAGACATTATACAAGACAAGTTTGAACCCTTGGAAATTCGCCACAAACAAAAAATCGGTAATATGACTTTTTATATCTATTTTCTTTATGATATCAGAGTCTTAATAAACATTTTAGCAATAAAGTGGTATATTTTATTTAAAGAACTTTTAAAGACTATTCAGATCGATTAAAAATAAGAATGTCTTACTAATAATAACTTTGAGCTTCATAAATTATCTTGAATGTATCAAAATTATTTATTTATTAATTTTCCAGTTATGAAATGTTAATGTGTAAAACAATTTTTTTTTATGGTATTATGATTTTAGTTTTAACTAATATATTATTATTATTTTGGTTTTAAATAATATTTTGTTATTATGGGATAAAACATGCACATACATAATAACATTTTTATATGTGTATAATTGCGAGTGAATGTGAAGTAACAAGTAGTATTAGAATATTAGATTATTTTGTTTCAAATTAAGTATAGCATTTCAGAGGTAGAAGAGAGGGGGAGAAAATAATTTAAAACTTGTTTCTAAAACTTGTTCTTTCAATTCTACTAACATTTTTTTTTAACATTCTACTTACATGTTAGATTTATAAAATATGTGTGCTAATGAGCAGATAATATTTTTTTCTTGAAATACTTTTCTCATGGAGTGAAAATCATGGTCAATGTGACATCCAACTTAATACAAAATACATTTGAAGGAAAAGGGGGAAGAACTTGAAATTAATCTGAGGATTGTTATATAATCAATTATTATTATTGTTATTATTCATGTCAATTTTCAGGTATGTCTAGAAAATTTTATGTATATGTTAGAAATGCAGTAATAAATATTAGTTTGTTTTATTAAACGAGGCGTATATATTTCATTAAGTGTAGTCTTTGTTAAGTGTGATCATTCATCATCATCAGTGGTTGAATATTAGTTATTTAAGATATAAGTAAATATGCTAAAATTAAGCAAAAATTATGAATTTCTTTATAAAAAATAGTTTTATGTTTAGGCTTAGTCCTAGAGCTGTAGTTGAAACCCTTGTCATTATTGTTATTATTATCATCATCATCATCGTCATCAACGTTTTAATTAATGAGCTGTTTAAATGTTTAAAGGCCATAAATAAATATTAATTTCATAATATTTAGTGATTTCTTAGTATTATTATAACCACATCCCATCATCTATTTCATGCAAGGATGAGTGAATTACCATCCTAAATTAGTTATATATAATATGAGCTAGTAAACTTATAAAAATATTGAAACACATTTGTTATGCTAAGATCTAAGGAATGATTTATGTCTAGTGAACTCCACTGTGGTTTAAAGATGTTTTACTTTTACCTAAATATTAGTGCGTATAGTGATATGGCTCAAAAAGCAAAATCTCCCATTTTTATTAGAAATAAAGTACCCAAAAAAAAAGGGGATTCAAACCTCGTACATGTGAAAGGTTATTAGATATAACCATGTCTAGATTCAGATAATCTAGTGGCACCCTGCTAGACCATATTCACTTAGTATTTGTTTAAACATGCACTTAACATCAAACCAAGAAATGAAAGTGGATAAGATCTACTACCTGTATACCTGAGTTATATTTTATTGAATTACTAGTGTACTCACCTCACGTGATTTCATATACCTGAGTTATAATACTTGTTACTAATAATTTGCTTATAATTATTGGTAGTGGGATATCTTGAGAAATCTAATGATAGAAATATGTTTCATTTCATCCAATTACCCATAATATGATAGATAACTCAGTCTGATCTTTGGTTTAATAGCCACTACTCATGTTAAATAATTCTTTTCTTTTGATATAAAATCTACAATGCATTTTTCATTTATTAAGCTAAATATTTATATTGGAAGCTTTTTGAAATAAAATAGAGATTTATATTTGAATCATTTCTTGATTAAATAATATACTGAATATTTTAGATTCATGATTTTTTAATAATATTTGACATTTCATGATCATTTAATCAATTTCTTTTGATCGATCTTTAATTTGGTTACAATATATATATATATAATGTTTTTGAAATTACTTCATTGCAACTATTTATTTTTAAATATAATTGAATAACCCTCCAGTTTCAGCAAATGACAATGCATTAAAGTTAAAACGATATCACTTTAACTC
Source organism: Epiperipatus broadwayi (assembly GCA_028023455.1). Lineage (NCBI taxonomy): Eukaryota > Metazoa > Onychophora > Udeonychophora > Euonychophora > Peripatidae > Epiperipatus > Epiperipatus broadwayi. The sequence continues at coordinate 1,265,841 of JAQFVV010012429.1, read as the reverse complement.
TGTACTTCTCCATATAATTAAGATTGTAGTGTATAAAATTAAAGTGGTATCCTTTTAACATTAATGTATTGTTCATTTGGTGAAGGTGGAGGGCTATTCAATTATATTTAAAAATAAACAGTAGTAATGAATTAATCTCAAAATATTCCATCTAAATATTTTGCATCATGAATTATTAATTATTACATATAATTAGAATTTAAATCAACATTGGTGAGTTCAAAACTGAAACTAATTTTATACTTGTTAGATATTTATGTCAATCGTCAAAATATTTAGTAATAATTTTTTTGATTGATTAAATAAATTCATGCCTTGTAGAAAAAACATTGTAGACAATCCTCCTCATATATAAAAGGGCACAAGATTAAAGTGGTATCATTTTAACTTTTATGCCTTATTCATTTGGTGAAGTTTGAGGGATATTCAATTATATTTAAAACTAAACAGTTGCAATGACTTAATCTCAAAAACATATCTAAATATTCAGCACTGTAAATTATATATATATATAATATTTTTGAAATATAAGCATAATTTATATACTTGGAGTTTTAATGTAATATAGGGAATTTAAATGCAGACTTTAAAGCTCCCTTCAGTTATCCACTCTATCTTATATAACTGATATACATGACTGCACACATGTGAAAAAGATAAATCTCCAATATATGTATTTTGTGCTGAGCCAACACTTGCCAGTTGATTCAGATTATCATTTCCCACCCATATATATAATCAGTTATCAGTATATATTAAGATAGCAAATCTTCAAACTTTAATGGACAGACTTAAGTCTGCTCCACCCTCCAACTCTTCAGCCATTCATATCATTGAAAGTCTGATGATGGTCTGCCCAAATCCCTTGTTGATGCTGATATTATTGTCATGCCCATGTTGATCTTAAGTTATTCTGATCCCTCATTTATAGGATCTTGTCCATTCAAATGCACAGAAGAGAGATGGGCAGGGTACAAGCTGAATATGTTAATATTTTTGAAATATAAGAATATTTCATATATATTGTACCTATATTGATATAGGCACATATAATTTTATCTAAAATTATTATTAAAGTAATCTTTCACAAAAGAAAAACATAAAATTAAATGTTGAAGAATTTATTGCAGCTTGTTTTCGAAAAAGATAAGAATTAAATAGTTTTCTAGCGTTAGTTTTTGAAATAAAAAGCTACAATTAATTAGTCAAAAGGGGGGAGGGAGAGTCTTGGTTTGAAAAATGAAACTAAAGGTTTACAAAGGGAAATAAATAGTTTTTATTAGTATTCGTAGAAATATAATTTAAAAAGTTAAAACATACAAATCTCTTTTCATTCAAGTTTAATTAAAGAAAAAATAATGTTAAAACTAATATATGACCGTATATATGTGCGATTGTCAACAATAGAATAAATGTTATTATAAAGTTAAAGAAGATTATTATTAAAAAACACGGCAATGGTTATTAATTAAAATATAAAACAACATCTCTGCATGGCTATTACTAATTAAGCAATCTTCCAAAACACGTTTATTAAATGATTATCATTGGAATTTGATAACAGATCTTTGCCGGAGATATTAGAAAGACAACAAGGCACAGGTATAAATAGATCTTTTTTTATCGGACAGTATTCAGTTCCACAAATTAATTGAGTGAGATCAGTTCCACAAATTAATTGAGTGAGTGTAGTTCAGAAATTAATTGTGCAGTTAACAAACAAAATGCAGTGTTGAGAAGATCTTGGGAACGCACATTTATCTCCAGCCCAGATGTCCAATGAAAACAGCAGATCTGCCCGTGAAATAATGTCAGCTTAACATCTTAGAAAATCTCCGCCAGTATCTAATTGTCTCCGATAGTAATAATCGTGAAAAATCAGGAAACTCAGCAAGGAAACGTCCCAGCCAGCTGGAAGCATTCATACTGGAAGAAGAAAACAAAGTGTTAAATCTACGTTCAAAATCCTAGGTAAAACATTTGCTTATTTTCGTTTATACTATAATAGCCATTGCATTTCATTAATTCGTGCGAATCCTCCAAGAGTCTAATTATATGAACTCGATATCATACATAAATGAACTATTGATATGTGGGGGTTAATTTCAAATTCTATTTATCCTTTACTTTCATTTTTTTTTTTTGGATGAGTTAATTATGGGGTGAATTTTTTCAAAATTTTTTAATTAAATTAAGGGTTTTTTTTTATAAAATCTAAAGGAATTTTAAAACTATTAAAAAATGTTAATTTAAAATATGCGTGTGTTTTATTAGAATTATATTTAAATTTAGTAAATAAATGTTAGTTAATAAATTATCTTTAAAATTAAACTTTATTTGTCGGTCAATTCTTTTTATCAATTCTTTTACCAAATTCTTTTTATCAATTCTTTTACCAAATTCTTTTTATCAATTCCTTTTAACAAATTCTTTTATTAATTCTTTTAACCACTAATTATGTATAATCTATTAGTGATTATAAACAGCTGAGCTAGTTGTGAATTTAGGCGTTGAGTTAGTGGCCATTGCTTAAAGTGCGTTATTTATTCATCCTTGAATAGATAGCTGGCGCCCGTGTTTATACACAAACAAAAAAGTGCTTTGAACTTGGTGTTGAACTCAACAGTCGAGAAGAAGTTATGTCCTGGAAATGTAACGTTAGTTATATACTTTATAGCTATCGTTTGGGCATACATACTCTCCGAGTATGTTCTTCTCTGCCTAAGAGACGGTGTTTCGAATACGCATATTCGAACCCGGTTCAATATATACACACATATATAATATAGATTTTTTTTCTTCATTTGTATTTGTTATTCAAATTTGCAAACATTTGTTCATTTGCATAATGAAGTAGTTTTTTTCTTTTTTATAAACTAATGTTAAATTTTAAATTGCACTTATGCACAAAAGTGAAGCTTAGTATTGTTATAAGAATTATCAGGCTTAGCACTTTCGGGGAACTTAGGTCTCCATATTCATAGCAAGCTTGGGAGTGTCGGCTTACATTGAGATTTTAAGCAAAGCTTGGCTTTTTTTTATGCAAAATTTCTTCAAATTTTTTTTTCAAATTTTCTTTCATATAAGACCACTTTCTGGAGATTGCAAAGCTCAATCAGTGAAATTCATCATAAGAACTTCACCAAAAGTGCACTTAGCATTAAACAAATGTTTGCAAATTTGAATATATATGTGCAAATATTGGGATAATTTTTGAAACATTTTACGTGACATCTGTGTATACTTTGAGAAGCTGGCAGCATGATTCACACTGTTGTTTGTTTTTAGACAATGCTTTGAACAGGTATTTGTTTTATTAAAAGAAGACTATGGATTCAAAATGATGAAGTCCATCCTTTTTCTTACAGATTTAAAATATTAAAGATTTTAACTTCTCATTCGATAATTTAATATACAAAATTAACAAAGCGTATGACACACTTGAATGAGAAGCTATAAAGATACACAGAAATTATTACACGCTAAGCGCTTTCGAGGCCTTTTGCCTCATATTCATAGCGGTACTGTGAGCTGCAGAACGAAAAAATAGGGCCAAACATCTTTGGAAAAGTTTAACTTTCTATTATTGCATTAATTATTTAGTGCAAAAACATATATGTATACTAATATCCCTATGCTCTTAACATTTTGTTTCCATCCATGCTTAATTCTTATTAAACTTTAGTTGTATACATTTACATGAAACGAGTGTATTTATTGCATATGCAATGTGAACAAAAATAAAAAAGTAGAAAATTATTTTTTTTTATTAATTTCTATTTTTTTATTTTTTGTTTATATTTTATTTATTATTTTTTTGTAATCGAGTGTATAAATAAAATGAACATGTGGAACTTATAGATATGGGGAGTCCTCTACTATTATATATACGTTTAACTGAAATACAGGTTTATTATACACCTGTTTCAATATATGTAATATATAGGATATATGAGCACAGACTTTCACACGACCCATTACTCTATCCCATAACACTGATACACTTGAACCTATATATGCCAAAAAGATAAATAATTACCAATGTATGTATTTCATGCTAAACCAGCAATCATCAGTTGGTCCAGATTATCATCTCTACACATATTTGCAATAAGTGCTCAGATATATATTAAGATAGCCAATCTTTATACTCTAATGGACAGGCTTCAATCGACTCCACACTTCACCTCTTCAACCATCCATCCAATTAAAAATCTGATGATAGAACACTCAAAGATCATCATGAGGCCGAGATTCAACTTTCTTTGAGTAATTGATGACTTTTCTTAGCACCACACAATAGCAAAGTATTTGATTAGATCATTTATTCCAAGATATTTTTAGATTAAAATCTTTTTTATATGTCTACCACATTTAAAATTGTGTATATTAGAATAAATAAAACATATAATCCTTATGAAAAATAATTTTAGGAGTTATTTGATTGTTTCAAAATTTCTACTTTATAGAGAGAGTCAATCCTTTCTATTTTAGAGTTGATCTTATTAGTATAGTGCATAAAGTTTTTTTAATTTGATATCTTTTATTATTTCTGTTTCTTTTTAAAACAGATATTTCATTGGACGTTTAAAGATTCACAACTTTATATTGTTTTTTTTTTTTTTTACTATGTAATTATCTTACTACTAGTCTTTACAAATAATTTTTTTTTCTAGATGGCAAATATTAGGTATTTCACGTAGTTTTTGACTGTTTTTAATTTTAAAATAAGCTTTAATTATGAGTTTGAATGCTAATTACATATTTTAAAAAGGCTTTAAAATGTAATATAATGATTAATTCAGTTTAGCAACTAGAAAATGACCCAGTTTGTTTATTATTAAATGATATCCAAATAACGATTATATGTAATAACATTAGATATAAATACTAATTAATGGCTCAAACACTTTGATATTAATAAAATTGTTATGGTATTTCTTAAGATTATATTATAGATTGGATTATTTCCATCATCTAATATTAAGTTTTTCAATGACATTCCACTGTTAGTAATAACACACAGGTTAGTATATGTACAACATTTTGAGAGGTATTATTTTTTTCTCTTCTTCAGGTTTTTTTGGGCTGACCTGTGACAGTACTAGCATAGGAATCGAACCTGGACCCTCAGATTTTTGAATATTGAATTTTAAGGTAATGCTCTAGCCAACTGAGCCATCCTGCCAAAGGAAACTCAGTAAAAAGTTCATATGCATATCTACAAAGTTTTTCCTAATTTCTCCATCTTTTTCTAAGAGCAAAGGTGATTAGTGGTTTCCTTACATTATATATAGTCACAATAGGTTGACTTATGAGGTTATTTACCATAGTCATGTGAGCAGCTTCTTTGCATTTTCTTCTTTGTATCTTTTCCTCTCTATCCAATATTTTTATATTTTTCCAATAGAACTTAATGTTCATTGGTATAAACATGGTTTGCGACCTTAGACACATCCATTTTCTCCCTTCTAATCATCAGTTTATGTTCTTGCAACTGCTTTTTAATGGGGCAACTGGTCTCACAAATATACATTCTTCCACATTTACATGGTATTTCATAATCATGGTTTTTGCTTCTCAGCATTTTTAGGCTTTGTAGACATTAGAATTCTTTATAGGGCGGTATGTCTGTGGAAAGCTATTCTGATGTTATACTGATTGCAGATTTTTCTTAATTTTAGATGATGGAAGTAGTCCAATATATAAATACAAATTATTATGATAGTTTAATAAAACTTGATTTTTAAAGAAAGTCGTAATCCCACATTGCATCATCACAGATCAGGTAGTATTATCATCAAAAATTCTTTTATTAAAGTGCAGAAGAGCATGATCTAAAGATTTAAATTTAGACTAATATGAAAAAGCTGGATGTCTATCAGCTCACCTAAACACTTAGGAGTATCATAATGAATTATCCACTGAGATAAAATCTAGAATGAAAAGATAGTTTATTGCGCTTATAATTGAAATTTTGTAAAATTATTAAAATATATATATATATTTTGTAAATTAAAACAAAATAAAATTCAAGAGAGTCATATTTCGTAATTATTTATTATTATTATTATTATTATTATTATTATTATTATTATTATTATTATTATTATTATTATTATTATTATTATTATTATTATTATTATTATTATTATTATTATTATTTTGGAATGACTACATTCATTTTGAATTATTGTTTATGGCGTTTATCTGTCACATTTTTTTCATTGACTAGTCCCTGTAATTTTTATTTTATTTCAGCCGCTGAAAAAAAATATTAATCGGGATTTTTAGTATGTTCAAATTATTATTAACTGAGTTTTTTCTAAAACTAATTAAATCAATTGAACAATTATCCTATTTATTTTAGTACTTTAAATCGTATTTATTGACAATCGCAATGGTCTTTGTTTTGCGATAACTCCCAAGGTTATTTATGTTGTATGTATTTTTAATTGGCAGAATGAATATAACTCGAAGCTAATATTTTTTTTTATCACTTTGCTCTTATTAATTTGTGCGACTGGGTTAAAAAGCCATATTTTCCTAAAGGATAAATAACACCTTTAATTTTTAATATATTATTAAATCTTACTTATATTGATGATTTCAATATATTATCCATCAATTTGTAGCTATTAAAAAACAAAAGTAAATAATATTATAATAGCGTCGGAATTACAATTAAAATGATTTATATTTTATTTTTCAAAGGTATTTTATTGATTGATCAAAATATTACATTATGTTTTCTTAGTATAACCCCAAAATATATAGGGATACAACAACAATAACAACAAAATTATTCTTCTGTCATTTTGGAAATACCTATAATATTAGTGATTCAGGTCCTTGCTCATTAAAAACCATGTGGCTATAAATATATTATGAAGAATATTCTTTTTCTCTTTTTCTCTAATGATGTTAAATTTGTTGTTATATGTCTTCTTGGACTATGGTTCTACATAAGAGAAAATCTTGTACACCATAATGCATATAATATAAAGAGCTTGCCCTGATGTCATCAAAACCCCCTTTGAATAGGTGTGAATCCATATTAGTATTTGAGTTGTTAAATACCCTGAGAATTTCTGCATGAAAGTTATCAAAACAAGCGCATTCAAAAAATAAGTGTTTTTTTTTTTTTTTTTATCTCTATGGCATAACTTTGAATCTGAAAAAATGCATTATAGATAAAGAATCTTAATATAAACTGAGCACTGATTGTATATATATGTGGGATATGATAATCTGGACCAACTGATGAGTGCTGATTTAGTATGAAATATGTATATTGGTGATTATTTATCTTTTCTACATGTGTCATGTGTATCAGTTGTATGAGATAGTGTGGATAGTTAAAGGGTGCTTGAAAGTCTAAATTCAAATCCCCTATATTTACAATTAAGCTCCAGGTTTGTAAAGAGTGTCTGGTTTTCAAATATTTATAGGTAAAGAATCTAAGTTTAATTGGACTAGGAAATCAAAGTATTTTAGCTCAAGTGACCAAAATCTGAATTTTCTAATAAGTTGCCTGATATTTAAATTTAATGTTGTTTTCTCTACAGCACCTTTTAATTGTTGATGGATAATTTCATAAATGTATAAGTATTTGAATTTGTTCATGGGTGGATTCATGTGTGGACAAAAAGAGAAACTTAGAACAGAAAATAATGAACACATTAATTCGCTAGCAGGAGGGGAAGGGTGTCTGTAGGTGTAATTTTTGCCACAGTCACTACATGGAAGTATAATTTTACATGAATTAAGTTAACAGTTTTTTTTTGTATTTTAAATATATTAATATTATAAAATCCTAAGCCATTTTAGATTAATAGTTATTAAACATGCTTTACAGAAATGGATCCCAGAGAAGTTTTTTACACATAAAATATTATTAGAAAAGACTTTTGTGAATAGTATGATGGGGAGAGAAATATGTGATCTTTGTAATAATGAATGAATTTAACAGTGATATTTTTGAATAGAATGAAAAATAAGATTTCAAAAATGAGTTAATCATTTTTCCAATTTTTAAGATTTTCCCTGAATTTTTGCATGCAAGAGCTCAGGTAGAAAGGAAAACCTAGGAATGGACTCAGATCTCCTTTAAAGAATTATCTATTGATTTTTTCCACTATAGATTGACCAGTAAAGCTTATATTCATTTGAAAAATCTGCCAATTTTTTTTTTGAAATATGGGGATTTTGTTTTTGTGAAGAGAGAAAATCTGACACATTGTCGATGTAAGCTGTGCAAGCGATATTTGCTTTTAATTCAGGCAAGTGCATTTCAGGCAATTATTGTTAAGTTATTGTTAATAGTGAATTTATATAGCATGTGAAAAAAAGTACTTAGAAAGTAGCCTTGAGATATCGAGCAATAATGATATAGGTGAAGAATATCTACCATTTAATGTGATATGAATTTCTTTGTTGAATAGAAGATTAATAATATGTAGAAAAGTAATTTTGGTGGTGATGTATTTGCTTGGGTCTTTATCAGGTGGGAAATAGGGCCTAACTGATTCATTTATTATCTTAAAGAGAAAGTCTGCTTGGCAAGTGGAGATGCCTTTCTTTGCAACTTGCATTTTAGATAACTCTGGCAAGAGATATAGGTCACTCTTATCTTTATATATTGATTCAAGAATTTTAATGTCAAACATAGCTGTTTTTTGATAAATGGTACTACTGACATAGGATGTAAGCTGTGAATGTGATGATAATCTTTTGATAGAAAATTAGTCATATTTAGGGAAATTTGCCATAAATTGCCTCATATGGGCATACTCAAAGTGAGGAATGCCATGCATGCTAGGGTGACTTGTGTCTGATATTGAAGCTAGTTTTTGTATAAATTCATTAGATACAAATTTAGTCATTCTCAAAGCTATCCAGAAAATGTTTGGAGAGATTAAATAATACACTACTTTGAAACTTGGTTTTTAAAATGAATAGATATGGGTAATAGAATGTTATCAGCATTGATAATTTCATCTTGAAATTTTGAATGAATTAGGTACTTTAATTGAAGGCAATTGACCCAAGGCCCACCAGGTGTACTGCCTAAATGAGGTATGTGGCCTAGCAATAAAATATCTGTTTTTTAATTACTACATATCCTTAATCTCTTTTTTTATTGGTACATATCTATAATATGTGTGTGTGTGACTGATTGATTTAAAGTAATGTGCTTGTGATTTGTCTTTTTAAAGTTTTTTGAAATTTGATTCAAGTTGTTAATATATTTGTGTGTGTTCATACTCATCCAGAACTCATAAATATCTGGAAGTTAGCAAGGATTATTTGGAGTTGTGATGCAAATACTTTAAAGATTAGCACTAGTATATTCTGCTAATAAATATTGTATCCTTATTTGGAGAAAAAGTTCCCTCATCATATTTCTGGATACTCAATTAAATATTCCTATGAGAAATATTACTGGTATATTCAAGTCTATTCCTATTCGGTGGTTTTTCATTTTTCACATATTCCATCATCAGATATAAAAAAAGATATTGTTTCATAGAAAATATATAAAAAGTGGTTGGCCATATCCAATTTACCAGTAACTCAAGATATAGTTTCATCATCTAAGATTCATCTGAAATCAATATTTTTTTTTTTGGATGTTTCAAACAAGAGTCTGTAATTAAAGGATTAAAGCATAAAAATGCAGTTCTTATGATTCATTTTCCAGATTCAATAATAAAGCCATCTGGATTTTATTCTTCTAGATGCAATTAGAATATCTTGATAGAATCAGGACAACTGATAGTTAATTCAGTCTTCTGATTTATAAATAGAATTTATCAGCCACTGATCTATGTAATTGTGGGCAAACATAAATTATAATTAAATGACTCTCTAATCTATGGTTACACTGACATAAATAAAGAACCCAATACTAAACTGTATATATATTAAATAATTTATATTTGGGGAAAAAATTTCTGGTATAATCTTTTTCATTTGTTAATTATATCTCTCCTATATCCTTGAAATGTACTTTTATACCAAGCCTTTTTCTTCTATTTGTTTTGCATATTTTTTTTCATATATTTAATAAAAATATACATATTATTATTAATATCTATATTTATGCCTGTAATATAAGATAATATTGACATCAGTTGGTCTAAATCATATCAAGGGACATAACATTATTTCAAAACGATGACAAAAAAACAAAACAATTATAAACTACTTCTACCCTTATGTTTAAAATTTTATGAGTAGACAATGATATTTAAAGATTTAATGTCAATAACCAATAATCAAAAATATAAAATATAATAGTATAGAAATAAATAAATAACAGTGGAAAAAAAGTTATAAATATCATCAATATTTAGTGGTTTTTTTTCACATGACTCTCAACCATCCATGCTATCTCATACCGCTGACACAACCGATCACACACATGTCGAAAAGATAAATAATCACCAATATTTATATTTTGTGCTAAGCCAGTACTTGTCAATTGGTCCAGATTATCATTTCCACACATATATACAATCAAAGTTCAGCTTATATTAAGATAGCCAATTTTCATACTTTAATGGACAGACTTTCAAACCACTCCACCCCACAACTCGTTAGCTGTCTATTTTATTGAAAATCTGATGATGGAAATGCTCAAAGCCCAAATTAGTGCCAAAATTCTCACCCTATCCATGTTGTACCACAAGTCAGTCTAACCCCTCATGTATAGGACATAATCCATTTACATACATATACAAGAAATGGGCAGATCTTACAGCACTTTATTTTGAAATATAATTTTTTTTCTACAGTACAGGCTTTTGCATACCTGCATTGATATATGTAATATATAGGGTTTAAACTCAGACTTTCATATGACCTCAACCACCCATGCTATCTCATACTGCTGACACACCCGATCACACACATGTCAAAAAGATAAATAATCAATATAGGTGGGCTTTGAGCATTCCATCATCATATTTTCAATGAAATGGATGACTGAAGAGTTGTGGGGTGAAGTGGTTTGAAGCCTGTCCATTAAAGTATGAAGATTGGCTATTTTAATATAAGCTGAGCTTTGATTATATATATATGTGTGGAGATGATAATATGGACCAACTGACAAGTTCTGGTTTAGCATGAAATATGTATATGGGTGATTATTTTTTTGACATGTGTGTGATTGGGTGTGACCATGGTATGAAGTAGCATGGATGGTTGAGGGTCAGGTGAAAGTCTGAGTTCAACCTCTGCATATTAAACTTTTGAAGTAATTAAATCTATATTATCATGGAAGTATAGATCCAATTAACAGAAAATGGAAAAGCATTGTCAGATATACAAAGCAGATTTTTGATTAACAAAGTGAAAGGATTAGACTATGTTTGAATAGAGTATATTATTTTTTATAAATAAATATTTTGTCACATAATAGGATTCAAAAGACAATGCACTGTTATTTTTTAAAAAACAATGATAAATCATAATAGTAAAAACCCATCAATTGAATTGATGATGTATAACATGTGCCCCAATGCTATCTTTGGGGCATAGATGTAAAATATAAGACATCAGAAAAATTAAAATCCAAATGCAGATGATGTCTAATAATTTTTCCAGAATACTTATTCCTCAAAGATTCAAAAATAGCCTACAGATTATCATACCATTTCAAACATTTATCATGATTTTGTTATGCTTCTGAATGAATTATATATATTTATATCCTGGTAGTTTACACAATTAGTCTTATTTGGGCGTGTCTAGAATTTGATTGACTATATTATCCATGCTTAAAAGATTATTAAGAATATTTGACTATCCTTATACTTAATGTTAATAACATCTACAAAAATGTCCTTATTCCAACAAAAGCACACATTACTATATTTAGTGGTACTTTTATGACATATTCCTAAAACTTCTCTAACAGGATTTGTATAATTAAGTTAACAAGTTTTATGATCCTTCCCCCAATAAATAAGAATTCTATAATGTCTTCATTTGTTCCTTTTTCAATTATAATTACTGAATGCATTTGTGAGAGTATAAATTTATAAAAATCTTGAGTTCTGAATCTCAAATGAGTTAGGTAATGGGTATATTCAAATAAATGCTCATGAAAAAGGAAGATTTTTTTTTTTTATCAATGTTAGTCCATTTAAAATACGATAGTGACTTCCTCGGGAAAGGTTACTCTAAATCTGAAAATTAAATCAAAATAATTATTGTTTTTTTATCCTTTTAGGAACTGTTTAAAGTGATTTGGATAATTTAAATTTAAAAAAAAAATCTAACATATAACACTTATTCTTATTTCTCTGTTATGTAATTGAAAGAATGCTATTGGTGATGTTCAACAGGACATTAATAGCCCGTAATTAAATTTGATGATAAATAACAATACCAACAGTGCACCAACTGAATGGCTCTGTTAATCTAGTTTGAGCAAGATCAAATGTGCCAACTTGCATAATTGATTATCCGAATTTATAGCTTAATTAAGATTGGGTATTGGTGTTATTTCGTTATAATATTCATATATAAAGATCAACATAGCGTAATTTTTAGTACATTTATTTTCCATAGCAATTTGGAAATTTTTGTACAATTTAAATAGGTATAGATTTTTTTTTTTCCAGAAAGCCACCTCATAATCCACTTATCTAGATCTTTAAAATTGGTCAATAAGGGGCATTTAGCTATTTTTAGCTAAATGATCAAATAAGGGGATAAAAACATCAAACCCTCACTAACCAGCAATTGGCAGCCTAGTGAATAATATTTTATTTTTTAGAGGGATGTTGCATAAATTTTTGATTTGCAGTGATGTTTTTAAAGGCTGACTTTTCTCTTTCGACCTATTTACATATATATATATATACACACACAAATTTTTGTTCAGATTAATATCGAAAAGAAACTATTTATAGAAATTAATTTATGTGTTAAATTTTAAACAAGTCTACTGATTTTCAAAGTTATTTTAAAAAATTTTAATCAAAAAAATTGATACATGACAAAGAAATGAGAAACAAATGATTATTTTATTTATTTATTTAGAAAAACAGTTTTTGATTTAGTAGGTATGTATACTTACCTTGACAATGACCTGGTATGATTTCTTGAAAATGACTATTTTAAAAACAATTTATAAAATTTTATTATTTTTTAATGAAAAAAAAGTCGACTTCTTATGAATTGTTAATTAGTTAATTTTGTGAAAACAGTTCTACATATTTAATTTTAAAATAATCAAAAATTATAAAAAAAAATTAAACAAACTACAAAAAAATAATTTACTTTATGAAGATAAAGCATTTGATTCAGAGTATTTCTTATTTCTACTTGGGGGAGGGGGGAGATTTGACTCGAAAAACAACTGACAAGAAGTGACTATTAACAACCTAAATATTTTCTATAGATTTGATTATTATTTTTGCAGAATTTGCTTAATCTTTGTGGGGTTAAATTAATAATCATATATATAGAAGTTATAAAAACTTAGTATATTAAATGATTAATGAAAACAATGGTCCGTAACAAAAAACGGTGTAAATTTTTTAAAAATATTTTGTTAACTAGTTTTAACTGAAACACATAGATTTATTATATATCTGTGTCTATATATGTAATATATAGGGTATATGAGCACATACTTTCACATGACCCACCACTCTCCACACTATCTCATAACACTGACACACTTGAACACATATATGTTGAAAAGATAAATAATCACCAATATACGGATTTCATGCTAAACCAGCGATCATCAGTTGGTCCAGATTACCATCTCCACGCATATATGCTATATGTGCTCAGATATATATTAAGATAGTCAATACTCATACATTAATGGACAGGCTTCAATCTACTCCACACCCCAACTCTTCAACCGTCCATCCAATTGAAAATCTGATGATGGAATGCTCAAAGGCCACCCTGAGGCCGAGACTCCCATGCATTAATGTGGAGAGTGTTGAAGTGGTTGCTCAGACAATGAAATGTCAAAGGAAGAAATATATTATTGTTATTACATGAATTAATAAATTAATCCTATTCATATGAAATACACATGTAAATAATACAATTTATAATTTTAATATTTCTTTTTTCTGTGTATGTCTATATACTGCAATTATAATTAGTATGTCATAAACATTATGAACAAATATTCAATATTTTAAACATGTATATTTTTGTGTTTATATTATGTGTAATGTTTAAATTGAAATAATATATAAAATATATATTTCCAATACAATATATGTAGTTTAAATTAGGTTGATTTGTGTTAAGTTAAAAAGTATTATTTGTGTTTTTAAAATGCAAATATTATTTTTTATATCTAATCATTATGAATTTTTTTTATTATTTCAAAACAAAATTTCCTTTACAACAATAAAAAAAAAAATATAAGAAAGTTAAATCTTCAAAACATCACATGATCACCATTTCTTATGCTTACACAGGCTATTAATAACAGTAGCAAACTCTTCTTACAGTATTTCCATGAAGTGCAAGCCTTTTTAGTCAATGGATGAACCACTAAACATCACATAATCACCAGTATGCTTGCTCAAGCTGCTAAACAAACCAAAACTCTCCACACAGTAGTGCCACTCAATGCAAGCTAGAGTAAACAATGGATGCAAGAAGGTTTGTGCATAAAATCCCTATCTATTGCCTATTCATCCAATATCTAATAACTAATAGTAGTGCCACTCAATGCAAGCCTGTTTTAATAGCATGGGCAAGCATAAGAAATGGTGATCATGTGATGTTTAGTGGTTTAATACCAATACTACCTAATAAGATAGTGGTGGTTATTAAAGAACCAAAGACACCAAAATTTATGGGTACTGAACTCTCAGATCCAATGCTCCTCATTGATGAAAGCCACAAGCTAGAACCTAGTCTAGGGATATTGAATGAGTAGGCACTAGATAGGGATTTTAAACACAAACCTTGCATCCATTGATTATTCTGGCTTGCATTGAGTAACACTACTGCATGGAGAGTTTTTCCTGTTTTAATCAATGGGTGCAGAAAGGTTTGTGCATAAAATCTCTATCTAGAGCCTATTCATTCAATATCCCAAACTAGTTTCTAAGTTGTGGTTTTCATCAATGAGTTGCCTTGGATTTGAGAGCACTGCACCTCATGAGAATCTTTGGATTTGATGGCTTTGCAGCTAGGTACAGTACTCTCAAGTCCAAGGCTTCTAACTGATGAAAGCCGTAAGTTAAAAACTAGTTTGGGAATATTGGATTAGGCACTAGAGATTTTATGTACAACTTTCCTGTATATATAAGATCTAGATGCAGTCCTCTCAAACCCAAGGCTCTTCACTGATAAAAGTAACAACCTAGAAACTCATCTGGGAATATTGGATGAGTAGGCACTAGATAGGGATTTTATGTACAAACTTTCCTGCATCCATTGATTACAAAGGTTTGCACTTGGAGGCACTACTGTATGGAGAGTTTTCTACTGTTGTTAAAGTTAAATCTTAATGTAAATTTTTATTGGTTAAAATTTTAATTTAGGATATCATATGTTTATTCATATGCAATGTGCATGTTATGAATATTGAAGAACTAGAATGATTATATTAAAAAGTATTTATTGATATTATATTTTAAAAATAAAGTAAACAAATTAACATATTTTTTTTATCTCATTTGTTTTATAAATTGTTATATAGTAAGTATTATATAATAATTATTAGCATTTTTGTATTTTAATTGTGGGTGCTTGCATCAACATCATGTTACAAGAATTCTA
This sequence comes from Epiperipatus broadwayi, assembly GCA_028023455.1. NCBI lineage: Eukaryota > Metazoa > Onychophora > Udeonychophora > Euonychophora > Peripatidae > Epiperipatus > Epiperipatus broadwayi. The sequence continues at coordinate 1,250,061 of JAQFVV010012429.1, read as the reverse complement.
TGTATTTTACAATAAACATAAAGTAGGCAAATCTGTGCTGTAAATACTTATTTTATTAATATCAATTCAGATGAAGGATGTACTTCATGATACAGGATGTACATTACAAATATTGTATTATTTATTTATTATTTTTATATTTATTATTAATAAACAAAGGAAGCAAATTCATCTCCAGGCTATGACTCGAAAGTATTCTAAATGTTGAACAAAGAATAAAGTATAATGAATCCACCTATTTTTGGTAGCTGTGATGTTTATAAGCATATCTATGTCAACACTGTTGGCAATTCAAAATTAAATTAATTTATCAACCAGATGAAATATGGCATTTAAGAGTTATCAAACTTGTAATTTAACTATACAAGGCTGGAGACAGCATCTCACTTTTGTTTCGAAAGACATTTATTTGTGCCTCATTGCTAATGGTCGAGAGGTCAGATAATTTACATTGCATGTAAACAAATGTGAATTATAATGGCTTTATCTGACTGCATGGAGAATCCCCAGCATGAAAGGAAACCCTTATAGTCTCAATCCATCCATCTGGAGATCCTCATGCACTCAAACTACTGCCACATTACAAAATTTCAAGTAGATTTTCTGGGTTTTACATTGCTTTTATCCTTAAATACCCAAGGACCAGACAATATGCCCCAAATGAAGTTATACAAATATAATATATGTCCAGACCCACAGGGACTTCAATCTGACTTCTGTGCATCTGGGTCACAAATTGTTTCAGTATGAATGTACCTAGGTTACTAATGTTCACATAATATTATACATATATAATATAATGCAATATTTACAATATAGAAAAAATAGTCCTGGAGTATCCATTAGGCACCATCTTTCATTCAGGGATAGCGAGTACACTAATATAATAGCCAAATGTGTCCAAAGACCCTAATTGGGGACATGTTACATGAATTGATTTATTACATAATTTGAAACAAATGAATGTAATAAAAGGAAGATAATCCAACACAATCCAAAATTCTGTCATTTGTCCAGATACACAGAGAATCTACAATTACACTGCAGGACCATATAGGAATAACAATGTCTAGCAATTCAATTGTATATGATTTATTACCTTGAGGATATATAGATAAACCTAATCACAGTTCTTAGTTGAAAAGAGTTCAATAAATTCTTTAAGGTAATTTATTGTGTTATCATTGGTCCACCAGCCATTGCTGATAAGTTTTTTTGTCCTTTTTTCGGAATTCTTTGATTCTAAATTTTTATTTTGACTAAAATTGATTAATTTTGAATTGAAGGATTTTGAATGAATCTATGAATTTTAATTCTATAAATATTTTGAAATATTTTTAAATGGAATGAAAAAATGGAATATTGAATTGGAACATTTTAACAATACCAAGTTCGCTTTTTTTATTATCTCCTTTATTAAACATATTATCTCCTCATAAATGTGTATGTTCATTTATCAACATAAATATTTCAATGACAGTTTAAGACTCGCTGTTTTTTTTTTTTAAATAATCACTTTGTCTTATAATACAACCAAAAACACTCTTTTCATTTGAATAAATATTTTAATACATTATAAATAACTAAAAATATACAGACAATATTGAATTAAAATTCACACATACACACAATAATTCTGAAAAAAAGTTGAACAATGGAGCCAATATAATTAATATCTTCAAGTTACTAGTTCGTAAAGTTAAAAGTTTAATTATTTATTTATCACACTTAAAGATCAAGAATTAGAGAATAGGAAAATAAAACATTACCTAGGATTTGAATCTGACTTGACATGAGTACGACAAAATGTAGCTTTTGTAGAATGTTGGTTTTAACCAGTTAGCACTAAACTCCATGTAAATCCTTCATTAATTTACGATATTATATGACACTCATGGATTTCGGTATGGACACTCCACTGTTCCTTCGACTTCACTCGAACATGGTTTATTCTTTGAATTATCTGCTGATGGTGCTGCAGAGAAGTCTTCAGCTGGCTGCATGATACAATGGGTTCAGCAATGCATCATTTTGTCTGAATAGTACCTTCTACAGTTTTCTTTTGATTCTTTGATTCTAAATTTTTATTTTGACAAAAATTGATTAATTTTGAATTAAATGGTTTTGAATGAATCTATGAATTTTGATTCTATAAAATATTTTTGAAATATTTTTAAATGGAATGAAAAAAATGGAATATTGAAGAAGAACGTTTTAACAATACAAATTTCACTTTTTTATTATTATCCGGCACTTCTTAACTCACAGATTCATTGTACATTTAACTTTGCTCCGATTGGACTTCTGTTTCTTTTCTTTATTCAAAATTTTTTATACACGCACACATTTAATCCTTTTATTATAATACAAAATGAACTCCATCTTTTTTTTATTACTTTTATTACAAATTAATTAAAAGTAATATTAAATCATTTTTATTTCACTTTTTTTTTTTTTTAAAAAAAAAATCTTATCCTCTTTTTAAAATCATTTATTTTTTTTTCTTTAACAATAAACACCCCTACCCTAATCTTTTATTTTTTAATTTTCTTTTTTTTTTTCAACTTTTAAAACTTTTATTTTACTTTAATTTTTCCGTTTTTTATTTTTAAAGGTAAATTTAATAAATATTTTTACTCTTAAAGAATACTACACATTCTGTCACGATGTACATCGGTACATTATCTCCATCCTTCCCCTGAGATTAAAATATCATTCTGAGCATTTTAGTCTCAAAATCTAAATTTATAAATACTATAAAATCCCATTGCTTTATTTTGATTGAAGTTCATCCTTCCTTATTCTCATGTAACCATGTTATTTATTAATATTTCTATCCTGTTATTTTTTTTATTTACGCTGGATCAGGTGACTTTTTTTTTCTGCCAAATGAGTCATTATAACCACCCCATCTCCTGTATCAATCTGGGGGCTCCCGGGGTAGGTTGCCGTAATCAACCTGCATTAAAAATTTCTGCCATTTCCTCTATTGACCGTCCATCTTTGCTTAACATTAGCTGTTGTATATTTAGCGGCATGTTATTACATAATGTTCTAATTATCTGACCATCCAACATAGAAAATGCCATCAATGCCTTGAGTTTCGATACTTGTTAGTAAAAAAAACTGTGCACGTGTTTTCCCCATGCATTAGAATACCTCTCCTGTGATATTTTGTACAGGATCACATCTTGCCTGGCTTCTTTCCAAAACGCCCTCAGAATTGAACATCTATATTCTCCAAATATCTGCAGTTTATCACCCAAGGTATGCCACCAATCACTCGCCACTGCAACTTTATCCTCTTCTGGTGAATTTTTAATATGGAACAAATTACTCATGCTTTCTAAATGTTTCAGCAGGTTTCCTCCTACCTCTGCTTTGAATACTGAAATGGTAAATTGTTTCTCCATAAATCTATTTGTCTATTCACCATGACTATCCTCAAAATTGATATTCTCACATTTCTGTTCTATCTGCTTTATTTTCTACTTTATGTTTTCCATTATGCCTCTACATATCTCCTTCACTTCAGCATTTATATCCTCCTTGCTCTCTATTATTTTTTAGAGTTCCCTAATTCCTTGTCAATACTTACTTTTGTGCTCTCTTTTTTTAGTTTCACTATTTTGTGTTGCACCTTTCTTTGGCTATTTAATAATTCCTGGCATATCTCTTCTACTTGCATTATTCTAACTTCTGACTGGTTCACCTCCCCATTGTTTAATTCCTCCTTTACTTCTTCCATGTTTTTTTTTAATTCTAAAATCTCAAACTTTTCTTCATCTACATGTTTTCTTATTACTTCTATCACTTCCTGGCTTATGACCATTCTTCCCATTAATTCCTGTCTCATTTCCCTTATCTCTGTCTTAAGCTCACTAATTTCCTGCCTCATTATTTGCTGATTTCGGTTGATGTCTTTGTGCATTTCCTTCATCATGTTCATTAACATTTGAATTGCACTTTCCTCTACTATTTGCAGGTTTTTAAAGAATATCAGGCTTACTTCTAGCATTGCCCTTCCATCACTTCCGCTTTCTTCTATTTCACTACTAATCTATTCTATCTTTATTTAAACAGTAAAATTCCTTTTCTCTATTTTAAAACATATGTACAACCTACCTTAATCCTCTTAATTCTACTTTTACACTTCCTGTTTGTCTATCATAATTCACACAGAGTGTCCTCTTCTCTCTTTTTTTAAATGATTATGCCTCCACATTGTATATGGTCATATAAAAATCTTTTTTTATTAGTTGTGCTAATCTGACAGGTTTTTCTAAAACAATACTATCACACTTTCTAACTTCTTTCTCACTAACTGTCACTTATGTTAGTTATGACTGACTTTGACCATTCCATTTGAAATGTCCAGCTACAGCTTACTTTGGTCATACCATTTGAAATGTCTAGTTTTGGGCTACATTGACATGCCAGTTGAACCACCCACCTTCTTTATTTTATAATAATAACAATAGAAATATATTTTTATTCTTTCCTCATTAACAAACTAACCTATCTTTGAAGGGTTTTGATTCCTCAGGTAGAATGAGCACTATCATTGGGAGCAATCTACCAATAATATAAACACTTGGCTTCCAAACTAAAACACTGGTCACCCAAACACTTTATTTATTTTGGAATAATCCCTTTAGGTGCCAGTTAATCATGGAGTAATTAACATGTTTGCTTGACCAGCAATGAATCTAGTACCTGAAATCCCAGCTAGCTCATCAAATTGTAGCTGTCTTAAAAATCTCTGCACACTCTAAAATTCTATTTTTTTAATAATAATAAAGATTTACCATACGATAAAACTTTGGCATCATTCAAAATAAATCCTTATTTTTAAAAAAATACTCCCTACTCTTTTAGTTTTAACTTAATTAGTTCTCAATAACACTTAAATCTTTCAATTCCTGCTTTATTAAACATATCTCCTCATAAATGCGTATGTTCGTTTATCAACATAAATATTTCAACGACAGTTTAAATCTCGCTTTTTTTTTCTTTAAGTAATCACTTTGTCTTATAATACAACCATGCATACTCTTTTCATTTGAATAAATATTTTAATACAATATAAATAACTAAAAATATACAGAACATATTGAATTAAAATTTACACACAATTAATAATTCTGAATAAAAGTTGAACAATGGAGCCAATATAATTTATATCTTCAAGATACTAGTTCAAGTTAAAAGTTTTATTTATTTATTTACCATGGCTTAAATATCAAGAATTAGAGAATAGGAAAATGAAACATTACCTAGGATTTGAATATGATTTGGTGTGAGTACAACAAAATGTAGCTTCTGTAGAATGTTGGTTCTAACTGGTTAGTGCTAAACTCCATGTAAATCCTTCCTTAATTTATGATATTATATGACACTCATGGATTTCAGCATGGACACTCCACTGTTGCTTTGACTTCACTCAAACATGGTTTGTTCTTTGAACTATCTGCTGATGGTGCTGCAGAGAAGTCTTCAGCTGGCTGAACAATATGATGGGTTCAGCAATGCATCATTTTGTCTGAATACTAACTTCTACAGTTTTCTTTTCATTCTTTGATTCTCAATTTTTATTTTGATTAAAAATTGATTAATATTGAATTAAATGATTTTGAATGAATCTATGAATTTTGATTCTATAAAATATTTTTGAAATATTTTTAAATGGAATGAAAAAAATGGAATATTGACAAAGAACATTTTAACAATACAAAGTTGGCTTTTTTTATATTATCCGGTGCTTCTTATCTCATGGATTCATTGCACATTTAACTTTGCTCCAATTGGGCTTCTGTTTCTTTTCTTTATTCAACATTTTTTATACATGCACACATTTAATCCTTTTATTATAAGATACAACAAACTCCATTTTTTTATTACTTTTATTACGAATTAATTAAAAGTAATATTAAATCACTTTTATTTCACTTTTTTTAAAAAAAAAATCTTACCCTCTTTTTAAAATGGTTTATTATTTTTCTTTAACAATAACCTCCCCTATCCTAATCTTTTGTTTTTAATTTTCTTTTCTTCAACTTTTAAAACTTTTATCATACTTTAATTTTTTCTGTTTTATTTTTAAAGATGAAATTTACTAAATATTTTTACTCTTAAAGAATACTACACATACTGTCACGATGTACCTTGGTACATTATCTCCGTCCTTCCCCTGAGACTAAAATATCATTCTGAGCATTTTAGTTTTAAAATTTAAATTTATAAATACTATAAAATCCCAATGTTGTCAAGCGCTATTAGCCGAGAGGTCATCGAGGCCGCCTTGCAAGCAAGAAGTTGGTTGCAGACGGTTGTGGGTTCGCGTCCCGGCCGGTGCTATGACACATGAAAAAAAAAAAAATCCCAATGTTTTATTTTGATTGAAGTTCGTTCTTCCTTATTCTTGTGTAACCATGTTATTTATTAAAATTTCTATCCCACTGTTTTTTTATTTACGCTGGATTAGGTGGCTTTTTCTTTCTGCCAAATGAGTTGTTATAACCATCCCATTTTCTGTATTGATTTGAGGGCTCCCAGGGTAGGTTGCCATAATCATCCTGCATTAAAAATTCCGCCATTTCATCTACTAACCATCCATCTTTGCTTAACATTAGCTGTTGTATATTTAGCAGCATATTATTACATAATGTTCTAATTATCTGACCATCCGACATAGGTAATGCCGTCAATGCCCTAAGTTTCAATACTTGTTGGTAAAAGAACTGTGCATGTGTTTCTTCCCACACATTAGAATACCTCTTCTGGGATATTTTGTACAGTATCCCATCTTGCCTGGCTTCGTTCCAAAATGCCCTTAGAATTGAATGTCTATATTCTCCAAATGTCTGCGGTTTATCACCCAAGGTGTGCCACCAATCACATGCTGTCTCTTGGAGGTAACTGCTTACCACCGTACCTGTATCCTCTTCTGGAAAATTTTTAATATGGAACAAATTACTCAAGCTTTCTAAATATTTCAGTGGGTTTTCTCCTACCTCCACTTTGAACACTGAAATGGTGAATTGTTTCTCCACAAATCTATTCATCTATTCATCATGCTAATCCTCAAAATTGAAATTCTCACATTTCTGTTCTATCTGCTCTATTTTCTGCCCTATGCCCTCCATTATGCCTCTACATATCTCATTCACTTTAGCCTTTATATCCTCCTTGCTCTCTATTATTTTCTCAGAGGTCCCTAATTCCTTGTCACTCCTTTCTTTTATGTTCTCTTTTTTTTAGTTTCACTATTTCCTGTTGCACTGTTCTCTGGCTATTTACTAATTCCTGGCATATCTCTTCTACTTGCACTACTCTCACTTCTAATTGGTTCACTTTCCCATTGTTTAACTCATTCTTTACTTCTTTCATGTTTTTTTTAATTCTAAAATCTCAAACTTTTCTTCATCTACATTTTTTCTTATTACTTCTATCACTTTCTGGCTTATGTCCATTCTTCCCTTTAATTTCTGTCTCATTTCCATCATCTCTGTTCTAAGATCACTAATTTCCTGCCTCATTATTAGCTGATTTTGGTTGATGTCTTCACGCCTTTCCTTCATCATGTTCTTTAACACTTGAAATGCACTTTGCTTTACTATTTGCAGGTTTTTAAAGAATATCAGGCTTACTTCTAGCATTGCCATTCCATCACTTCTGCTTTCTTCCATTTTACCACTAATCTATTCTAGCTTTATTTAAACAGTAGAATTTCTTTTCTCTATTTTAAAACGTATGTATAAACAATCTTAACCCTCTTAGTTCTACTTTTACGCTTCCTGTTCATCTACCATAATTCGCCCGGAGTGTCTTCTTCTCTGTTTTTTATTATTATAACAATTATGCCTCCACGTTGTATATGGTCATATAAAAATCACTTTTTATTAGTTGCGCTAATCTGACTAGTTCTCTAAAGCAATACTATCACACTTTCTAACCTTTTTCTCACTAACTGTCACTTATGTTAGTTATGGCTGACTTTGACCACTCCATTTAAAATATCTAGCTACAGCCTACATTGGTCCTACCATTTGAAAGTTCTAGTTTTGCCCCATTGTAATTTTAAATGTCTTTGTTTAGTAAGCTTTTTTTAGAAAATGATTGTTTAAAAAAAATGGGTCTTTGTTTGTTCTTATCAAATGTTCATATTTTATTTTAAAAATATACAATAAATTTATGCATATCTAGTTAAAACAATGTGCTTCAAAGTTAAATCCATAACTTAACACATTATATTTAGAAAAGATATTGATTGTAAATCAATTGTTACTAATTTTCATCTTTTCTGAGCCAACGTAATATCTGGTAGAATGAAAATATACAATTTTCATTTTAATAACTGAAATACAGGCTTATTATATACCTGTATCAATCTATGTAATATATAGGGTATATGAGCACAGACTTTCACATGACCCACCACTCACCACTCTATCTCATATCACTGATACACTTGAACACATATATGTCGAAAAGATAAATAATCACCAATATACATATTTCATGCTAAACCAGCAATCATCAGTTGGTCCAGATTATCATCTCTACACATATATGCGATAAGTGCTCAGATATATATTAAGATAGCCAATCTTTATACTTTAATGGACAGGCTTCAATCCACTCCACACTCCAACTCTTCAACCACCCATCCAATTGAAAATCTGATGATGGAACACTCAAAGGCCACTCTGAGGCCAAGATTCTTGTCACACCCATGTTGACTTAAAGTCAATCTGATCCCTGATGTACAGGACATAATCCATTTAATACATATACAAGGGATGGACAGACATCTCTACTAAATAATAACTTAAATAAGGTTTATTATATACCTGTATCAATATATTTTACCATATAAACATATTGATACATTTTATTGATTAATTATTATTTTTCTTGCATGCCTTTCATCTATAAGTATTTAATTGTATTACTGCATAGAAAACAGATCTTAATTGATGGCTGTATGTAGTGAATTGGCACTTCATTTATGTCATGCTGGGTTCCATGAATTAAACATTATTGTGGTCACATTTTAATTTTTTTGGCAGGTGTTTTATGTCTCCGTAATTCTCTTTCAATCAGTATTTATGGAACTATTGAACAAACAATGTTTTGAAGACTTGCTCTACATCTTAATAGACATATAAATCTTAGTGGGTAATATCATGGCTCTTATTGTCTTTTTGTTAACAATTTAAAAATTTAATATTAAAATCTTGCTTAGTAAAAGAATGTAAAAAAAATTTCATGTAATCCAAACAGTTTATAAATTGAGTCAAAGGATCATCTATGATTTTGTTTAGAAATCTTATAGTTGGGGGAAAAACAACCAATTTATACTATTGTAATGATTCATCCAATAATATATTTTCTAAGCCCTTTAAAAATGAATGGATTTCCAATTGTCATTAATGATTGAATTTTGGAATGTATCATTTGGATAGATCATTTATGTCATTTGAGTTATATTAGGTCTGTTCATCTAACCTCTTGGATCTAAGTAGGCCAGTCTCTATCTAAGCAAGTATAATGTTTTTCTAATTTTACAGCTAACAATTAGTAAAATTGATTGTTAAATGTATTGCCACTATATATTCTTCCAAATGACTTAACTTTTATGAATTGACAAATAACTTAATTTCAAGTAATCCAAGACCATTGTTTTTTTATTGGTGTTTCTAGAATATTATGTAATATTTAAATACAAGTATTGTATATATAGTTAAGCTAGATATAATTACATCTAGAGTATATATACAATACTTGAATTTAAATATTACAGATTTAGCCTGTTTTCTGTCCATCTCTCTTCTGTGTATTTAAAATGTCCTTAAGGTCCTACGTATGAGGGATCAAAATGACTTATGGTCAACATGGGCATGGCAACTAAATTGACAAACAAGGGCTTTGAACATGCTATCATCAGATTTTCAATGATATGGATGGCTGAAGAATTGGAGAATGGAGAAAATTGAAGCCGGTTCATTAAAATTTGAAGATTTGCTATCTTCATATAAACAGAGCACTGATTATATATATGGGAGATAATGATCCAGACCAACTGATGAGTGCTGGTTCAGCACAAAATATGTATATTGGAGATTATTTATTTTTTCCTCATGTATCAGTTGTATGAGATGGAATAGATGACTGAATTGTTATATAATAAAAGTTTTGATTTTTATATCTAGAAATAATTATTTATATATTTATTAATATAAGCTATTGTTATATTGGTTTTATAGCTCTAAAGTTCATAGTATGCTAAAAGATCTTTGTGAATAGAATTAACTATTTTAATTTTTATTCTCGGGTGGTATTTAATCAAACTGATGTAGTTGAAAATTTAGTTAGTTGAAACCACAAGAGGGCATACTTTCTATGTAAACAAACACAAATATAACACTACCAGACCTTTTTTTAAGTTTCAACTTTAACATTATTTTCTAAAATGGAATAATTATGTTTTTAAAGAACAATCTCAATTTATTCATAATATAAACTAATTAAAACTTGTGTAGACATGTAATTATTTTAGTAAGTACTATATGGATATTTTTTGAGTGTTAAATTAATTATTTTAATCGATCCATGAAATTAATTAATTTAACACTCAAAAAATATCATAAAGTACTTACTAAAATAATTATATGTATACGCAAGTTTTAATTAGTTTATATTCAATTTTAAACTTTTTTCATTAAATAATATTAATAAATTGATGCTGTTTATGAATAGATTGTTCTTTAAATATTTTTTCAGTAAATACTATGAAAACATTATTTATTTTAAAATTGTTTATTTTATTTAAAATTCTTTTTGCTTCTTTTTTTAATTTTTATATACAAACAATGGTAAATTAACAAAATAGGGAAGGTGAAAACATTTATAATATTAAAATTTAATTCGGCGCGCCTTCCTTTTCTAAGTTGAAATTAGAAAAACGGAAAGCTACTTAAATTCGGATATTATAAATATTTTTTTAAATCTTGTAATTTGGAATGTTGATCTTCCATTTGTCAATAAGAATCAATCGATGCTCGAAAGACAGTCCAATGAATAGTTCCTAAAAACAGAGTTGCAAAGAAAAAAGAATTAATCAATTTCTATTTTTATCATTAATTTCTCTATTATATATATTACAAAATACAAAAAATGTCTTAAAGAGATAATGAAATAATTCTCAAAATAGTAAAAACTTAAAATAAATGTATAAGGAGAAATTATATTTCAGTCAATCGGTGATCAATTCACTCATGCAGGGATGAGTGGGGGGTGGTGGTTATAATTTATTGATTTTTTTTTAAAAATGACTTCAAGTTTTTTCTTGTTATTGTTTCTTCTTTTTTTTATGTTCCTATTTTAATGATCTGGAAAACTTTTATTTAAAACTTCTTCATAAGATTCTAAAACAATGATGCCAAGATAAGTATTCAACTTTCAGGGTATGATAAAACTGAATCTACAGTTGGTAAAACAAAACAATTCTTTAGAAACTTCTGTAGTGTGTAGTCAACTTGGACATGGGAGAGTCAACTTTGTTTGTATTACAAGGATTATATTAAAGACACTCTAAAAAGCGTCATATGCCCGAGTATATACTACAATGGAGAAAACTATAATTAGGCAAAATGTTGAGGAAGACAGTATTACTAGATGTCAAATAAACCGATTAAAGAATTAGTATTCGATATTGGACATATATTTATGTTTATAATTTAGTGTTTATTATAATAACTGCCATGTAAAATTCATCTTCAACTTTTTGTTCGTTGTCGTCCTTCTTTATTTTTCTTTTCTGGAATTTGAACACTCCTTGATGAATAGCTGCTTATGATGAAGTTAATATATTTCTTTTATATATTTTTGAAAATGATAGAAAATGAAATTTTTAAAGTATATAGCTATAGCAACTTCTATGACAATATCAGTTAAAATGAATTCTTTTATTATCTTTTTATTTAAATTAAAAATAATTAACAATTACAAAATAAATTATCAGCTTAATTGAAGGAAAAATATATTTCTAGTGAGAGAAAAAAAAAGACAAGTGAAAAATTAAAAGACAAACATGAAAATTTTAGAAAATACTGTGATAAGTATTGCATAAAAATATAATCAAATTTTACTGAGTGTTAAGAAGGGTAGATACACTGATTTGCATAAGAATGGAGAGAAAAATGAATCTAGAGAAGTCGAATTTAAAAATAAGGGGTCGTTTTATATGATAGAGTTACATATATGCTAGAACGAATGTATTTATAGATAGATGTTTTTATTTCTTGGATAAAATAATATTTGTAATTATAGTTATATAATAATTTTCAGTCTTAGTTAGCTGCATTTTCATACATATGTAACAAATTGACTAGTCTTCCTGAAATATATCTATAACCAACCAGATCATTAGATTTGCAATTTACTCACTGGAAGTTTATTATTAAGTCATAGACTATCTTTCAGCCATACTTTCTCAAATCAATTTTTCACTCTATATATGCATTTCATAAGAAAAGTCAAGCGTTGGTGACCGAGTAGTTAGCACAGCTGCCTTACCTGGGGTTCGCTCCCTGGCCGACGCTTTGACACCCCCTCCCCCCAAAAAAAAAACATTGTTGTCATGCGAGCTAGAAATTTGTAACACTTAGAAATCCATATGAAAATAATACTCCACTTTTCTCTTTATATCTATTAACTCCAATTTGTTTAATTTAGACCCTTGAATATTTTAGCAGTCTATATATGTATATATCTATTAACTCCAATTTGTTTAATTTAGACTCTTGAATATTTTAGCAGTCGGTATATGTATATAATATTCAACTTTTTAAAATATCAGCATTGTCATTCTCTCTCACTGACACACACATATAAATATAATAGAAATAACAAAATCTAAGTTTTAAATATCCATTAAAAGGTTTTTTTTTTTTTAAAAAAAAAAAAGATAAATAATCTTATATATGTTACTTCTAAATATTTTATCTTACCTTTATCGTTTATAGTAAGTTGGAGCTTTAACTATAGTTGGACTATATGGAGCTACTACTTTCTCAACAACTTTTCCAGAAGGAAGAGGAGCATAGGTTTCAACAACAGATTGACCATAGCCATCATAGACTACAGGTTCGGTATCAACAGTATTATCTCCCCCTGGTGGAAGACGGCCACCAAAGCTATCACGCATGTAAGTAAAAGGATACCCTGGAACAAATCCAGCACCTGGGATCCATGCACCATCTCCTTCAACTCCTGCAGCCTGTACTTCAGGATAGATGGCTTCTCCATATACTGGTGCAATACCTTTGTTGTAGGGATAACCATATGCATTAACTGGATAACCGGCAGGATAACCGACAGGATGACCAGCAGGATAGCCAGCAGGATAACCATAATTAAGAAGAGATGAACCATATCCTAAACTGGGTACAACAGCAGGCCGTACTTTTTCAATGACAGTTTCACCATATGCAGGATAAAGACCTGGTCTTACAGTTTCTATTACTTCTTTCACAGGCAGACGATTAGCCTGGCTAAAAGCTACTAAAGCTAGAACTGTAATGATGCTCAACTAATCAAAAAAACAAATAAACATATTAAATAGTTGTAATTCTTATTAAAATAAACAAACAACATGTTTCTAAAATGTACACACACACACACATACACACACATATATATATATATATATATGTTTAATACTTAGAAGATATTGATTAACTAGGCAAATTATAGCTTTTGATTGTCAGTGGAGATGGTTTCTTTTGCTTACCATCTCCTTTTATGAAATTTTCCATTGTTCATTCATTTTACATTCAAAAAATGAATAAATAATGAAATTCCTAAAAGTGTGTTTTATGGTAAGGTTGTATATATAAAATTAATCAACAACACAAGACTTTATAAAAAGTGTTTCATGGTGAATTTGATCATGAATCTCATGGGAGAGACAAATCTATTTAGGTTGTAAGTGTTATCTGAAAGGTAATATAAAGAAATGCACTGTTGATTGTTTCCATTGAAAACAGAGATAGAATATAGTGAGAAATATAATTAGATATAGTGTTGAAGATTTCAGAAAGGAAAGTTTCCTGCAGAAAAACTTAAAAGACAGTATCACAAAATATCAAATAAACAGAAGAAAAAACTATCATATTCTATTTGTGAGTATATTTGTGGTTCACAGATTGGTTTGGATAACTATTACAAAACTTATCTCTAGAGTAATATTTATATATATCTTTTTTTTCTTTCTTGGAATTGAAATGACCATACCCACTCAAGAGTGACTTCTGTACATAATACTATTAAAGAGCTTTTTTTTTTAAAATAAAAAATAAAGGTAAAATTTTTTTTTTTAAAAAGTGTTTAGCTAATTTTATACAATAACACTAATATTCTCAATTTTAATAAATTAATTTTATGTAAGATATTAGAAAGGTCAGTATTTTCAAAATGAATTTATTTTTAAGTAAATAATTGATATTAAATCATTATTACTATAAAAGTTTAATATGATTTCACAGTTAACTTTATAAACTACATGGAATGTAATTATAGAAACGTTTATTGAGTTTATTGTTTAATCTGAAAAAGTGGACCAAAACACGACATCTTTGGACAATTAAAATAATTACATGGTTTAGGAGTTCATGAGAAATCTGAGTATTGAAAATTTGATAAGAGGGGGGGGGGACTGTCATTCATAAATCTTGAGTTACAGAAGAGTTACAGAATCCACCACTCCACCACTGCAAAAACATGCAAATTTCCAAACAATTTTGAAGTAAGATATGAGAGAAATTGGGCAATTATTATAATCATTTGTGCAATCCAGATCATTCATATTAAAAATCAATAAATATAAATTGATTAAATATAGTTTCCTTTAATTATATGTAAATATAATGTTTCAAACCTTCTAAATTACTAATGCTACCTATGGTGTACCTATCATTGTAACATCCAATAAATGAGTAGTCAATTACTTCATTCTTCAATAACTTGAGTAATTAAAATTAGCCAAATTATTATGTACTCAAGAGAAACAAAGATGAGATTTTAAGTAGTAGTTAGCTATTATGAATTAACTACAACTGCAAAAGATAGTTATTGAATCAGATATGTTAATTAATAAGAAAAAGAGAATATAAAGGAAAAGTCTTATGTGCTAAATTAAAATTTAATGCAGAAAGTAAAGAAAAGAACTTTCAATTGTCATTTCTGAGCTTTAAAAAATCACATTATGTAAATATATTTTAAATAAAAGATTTTTAGAGATTTATGAATTTAAACATGGGTGAGAAAATCCCCCCAGCTATTACTGACATCAATGAAAGAATAAATTGGAGCTAGGCTGGACATATTGTTAAAAGAAATAATAAATGGGTTGTTGAAGAGATCATAATAGATAGTTTAAAATTAAACTGTATTCCAAAAGAGTGTAAAAAAATCTGAAAAGGCACTTCATGTGAGATGAATAGATAAAATAAGAAAATTTTGGTGGTGTGATTTGGAGAAGAGAGGCTAGAGATTGGAGAAACTGGAGTAAACTAGCATATACCTTCATCTTGCAGAGGATGATAATCATTGAAGATGATAATGATGAATTTAAATGATAGAAATTCTTTAAGAATTCCTTATGTAATTTAAAAATATTTTTCCAGTTATGATATAATAAAGTATCAATTAAACTGGCACTGCAAAATGAAATTACCTTATTTAGTAAATGTAGTTTTTTTGAAATATTTTAAGTCAAAAGTGAATTTTGCTTTTAACTTATGATTGAAGTTTTTATTTGGATCTTAAATCAATTTGACAATATTGTATACATCAAAATATTGAAAGCCAATAAACCACGTATCTTTGATTTCCTTTCTCTCTCTCGTCATACATATATATATATATTTAATTTTCTTACTACCACAGACATCTGAAAAAGATAAATGATAGACATATTTTATGTTGATGTATCATTCATTAGTTGACCAATACTTTAATATGTCTTTATTTTAATTTGTTATGAAGATGGCTCACTTACTACATGTAATAACTACGATACCATTCTTCTTAGATAAATACCTTAATGACTAGGCTTTTGCCTGTTTTAAATATGTATTAATGTGATTAGAGTATAAATAGTAAAACAAATGCAATAATTATATTATTACACATTGAAAGAAATAAAATGGAAATAAATGAATTTTTCCATGTGTTTCTATATGATAAAGTTATTAAATGGATTCATTTTTAATTAAAATTTAAATGATATTTATGGTTATAAAATAAGAATCATTAAAGTATCTGTTGAGAGTGGCATTATATATGTATGTGTGTAAATTATTTAGCATCTACATAATAAATAACATTACATAAGTATGTATAGTTTGAAAAAAATAGATGTATAACTTATTTTTTAAAAATATCATTATTTATTTGAATTACGACTGATCTATGATCTAAATAAACACTAAATTATTGTTCATGAAAAATGTTGCAATCCCAAACTAGTTTTGAACACAATGGTGTTTCATATATACATGTGTAGTACAAGTGTGTGTGTGGAAATCAAAATGCTAAAATTATATTTAAAGTCCACTCATTTTATAGATTTGAAATTCATTTTTAGATCCAGCAAAAAAAGTTTACTGAGGGTCAATAATACTAAAAGTAGGAGGTTGAAAAATCCATAAAAGATGTTAATATTATCTCATGTGAATTATACGAATTGAAAGCATTATTAATTTGGAACATGAGTGTAGTAACTGAAAACAGTGCATGATAAAAATAGTCTATCCTACAAAAATATTCACTAGTCTACATTGTAATGTATCTATGTATGGTAATAATTAGATTAAAAAATATCATGATATTTCTGATAAAATCATGGTAATTCCAACACAAGTTAGGAGAAAGTACTAAAATTGATAGGATTTTTTTTATTAGATATGGGCTTGACTAGTGGTTTGTAAAAAAGGTGAATGGTAATTTTATGACCAGATGATTACTCTTTCAATCAGCCATTGTTAAAGTATTATGTATTTAATACTATTGCTTCAATTCTTTGTATTCCTATTAGAAATTATTGATTTTGAAATGGCAGATCAGTCATAAATGTTTTGTTTTCTGCAAACATTTTATAAATTGTTTTTATAAACACCAGAGAATTAAGATGTGATCTGACATCTGCAATACTTGAAATTCCATAGCTTTTATATTTTACATTAGTTCCATTCAATAAATATTGAATTTTCAGTCAGAACTGATGCTAATAGTTTTCATTTTGTCATGTTATAAAAATTAAGTAATTCATTAGATATTGATGCTCCAGCTAATTGAACATATTTTTATAGGTTTATATAATTGACATCCATTTTTTATTAGGATTCTTATTTTTTTTTAAAAAAAATATTGTTATATTTCCAAATTTGCATTATTAACATTAAAAAATTGCAGTAATAGGACAGATGTTCTCTTTATTTTGTATAGTTCTTGTATGTATAAATCAATAATTTTGTTATTGAATATTTTAAAATAAAAGTTAAGTAAATAAATCCTATATATATATATATATATTTCCAATTTGGTTTTAATCCATTTTATTACTGCACCTGAGCAAAGTTTCTCTTTAATTAAGTAGTAATAAAACATTACTTTTTCATTAATGTTTAGATTATGAAAGCAAATTAATAATGCAAAATTCTATTAAAAATTTTTATACAACACAAAAATGAACTATAGTCGTTTTTTTAAATAAAGGCTATATATTTTATTAGTCATGATTCAAATTGTTATTTTTAAAATTTTTGACATATGTATGTATAAGAAGGGCTTCTTGTTGTGGTGGTTAGCACATCCATCTGCTGTGATCAATATCTATTTTTAATCTGAGAAGATAAACCAAGAAATTTTTTTTCAGGTTCCAGATAGGCTTAGAATTTGTAGGTAGCCAATCTATAGTGATAAAGCTAGCTATTGATATTGGTCAATAAATGCACACGATTATGTTCTAAACTATAATACAAAACTTGAGTGCAAAATCATTCATATCCCCACTATCAATAGCCTGGAATATAAGACATTTGTTATTGTTTATCTATGGTTCAATAAAAATATTACTTCATTACCTAAATTCTGTTAGAACATTGTATTTTTGCTTTTTATTATGTTTAAAATGTTTTCAAAAATATTAAATTTTGTAATAAAAAAAAGATTTGACATGAAATTGATTTTAATTTTATTAATATGTAAAAAGAAAATATGAATGAATTTAAATTTTAAAAAGATGGTATTATTGGTTTCTTAAATTAATTAGAGCATTAAAGTTTAAAATTGCTGAACTTTAATAATTCAAGGCCAGCAATCTTAAGAATGATAACTGCAGTCATTAAAAATGTAAGAATCAAATGTTCTAAAAATCAGTTTAAGATTGGAAATCAATACTTACCGAGAGAAAGTGATAATGTAAATAATTATATCCAAAACCTTTGTCACAAGGGATCAGTTCTGTATTTATGAAAACAATTCATTGAATACTTATAGAAGAATATTTATAAACAAGTGGCCATTGTAAGTGGTGAGAATAAGAACTAGATAAGAGATAATAAAAAATACATCCTATACTCAAATGTGATATATCAAAAGAATTTTATCAACCAGATAGTCTGTTTTCAATTAAAACGCATAATGATATAATTGTCATGAGATGAACATCCATATTCTCATATTTCAATCATTACATTGATGGACACATCATAATGATAGATTATTTGAAACTTTTAGAAACTAAAATTCTTCCATAGTACAAATATTGTTTACATGTAATGCTGCCATTTTCAATTGTTAATTTATATCATCCATGCATTTAAATAAAAGCATGAAGAATAAAAAGATGGCTTCCATAACTTTCTTAATCATCAGATTTAAATATTACTCAGATTTTGTGGTTTAGTTTTGAACAACAAATGCTGGGCTGGCAACTTCCATTGCCATCTTTTAGAGAAGTTTAGGCTTTTCTTTGTAAGAAATGGCTTTAATATTTTTTTAGATTCTTTAAATTTTACATATTTCTACTTTACAGCAAAAATGCAAGCATTTTTTGTTATAAATAAGTGATTCATACTATATTAATAAAGTTATTAGAAATATTTCTGTTATTTTGTTCAGTTCCTGTAGTTTTGTATAAATCAAAAATTTGAAGATTAAAAAAAAAATGAAAATAAAAAATATGATTAGAAACATAAAATAATTAATGAAAAAAGTATTTGAATAAAGAATAAAAAAAGTGTCATTTGATTAAAATATGCTCTAAAATATAAATCATTATAAAATACATGTGCATTTTTATAATAATGCATAACAGTTTATTTTTAGACATATTTTACATTTAATAGTCATAAATTTTCAGTTTTAAAATTCACTTTATAGGACTAAATTTATCTTCAAATCCACATGTTATGTCTTTACTTACTGCATATAATAGAAATTATTTAATTTTTTTCTAAATTGATTAATAAAAAAAATTACTTAAAACTTCTATGAGTCAAGAAAGTTTCTGTTTAATAAAGATAAATAATACAAAACTTGAAATTATTATTATATAATTAATAATTTTGCAGAATAAAAGGCAAGAAGAATAAATTTTATGATATAATTGTATTGATTGTAAATTATGAGACAATAAATTTATTAATATCTAATCATCATCTCATTATTGTTAGCATCTGAAAAAAATGATAATTTTTATTGAAATATTTCTCTTCTAATTCTAAGCATTGCATAAATTTGAAAAATGAAATTATCTAATTTCCAGTTAGATGTTTCTAAAATACTGATTTTTGGCCCAAATCCCACAGACTCCAGGAATGGCTAATACGCAAAATATTAAATACGTTAAAATATTAATTATTGTTAGGATTTTATTTTTATTCCCAGTCATTTTTAACAGATTGCATTTAATCTTTTCATAGATGCAAAAACTGCTATAGCAATTCGTTATAAAAGTACATGCATAATAAGGCCACAAGCCAGAAACTAGTCTGGGGATATTGGATAAATAGGCACTAGATGGCGATTTTATGCACAAGCCTTCTGGCATCCATTTATTACTCTAGCTTGCTGTGTGTGGCAATACGTATAGTGAGTTTTGCCTGTTTTAACAACAGTTATACACAAGCATAAGAAGTGGTGGTTATGGGATGTTTATTGGCTTAATAAATAAAGCTATTGAAATATTTTATAATTAATTATACATTTTCTAATAAAATTATAAAATAGTTGCAAGTACAATTTAAAAAATTATTTTGCAGATTTTATTTAATATTGATATTAAAGAGCAGTATATAACGTAAACATATATAGTATTTAATCTATTTATAGTAAGTTAAATATTCTATGCTATTAGAATTTTTAAAATAAATAATAAACTTAGCAGAATATAAAGCAAAAAGTAACTATATTTACCATTGTGACAGGTTCTTCTCACAAGATATTTGCTAATAGTTCTGAATATAATTTTCACGTCCTTTTATATATTTTAAGTTTGCTAAAAAAAAACAAAAAAAACATTATCTATAATATTATCATCAAAGGAGGGGAAAACGGTATCATTCAGTTATTGGAGCAATTAATCTTGTTTTTTTTTTTTTTTGTTATATTTGTAATTTGAAATTTAGCATTTTTTAAAAGGGTGGTGAAATATTTATTAATCAGGTTTTATTATAGTTTCCAAATTAGTATGCAGAAAACAAATCCAGATAGATAATGAATATTTTTAATTTTAGATTTCAAGGATGTCCAAAAAAGATAAAGCCTAAAGCATTTTGATGATAAAAATTAAGATTTTTTTAATTAGTAAGACTTTTTTTTCTTCACTCTTGTTTCTGAAAATTTTGTTATATTTATATATTATATAAGAAAGGAGGTTGTTGACTTCAAGGCAATTTACTAACAAAAGATAGCCATCAAAAAAAAAAAAAAATCCTCTTCATTAGTTTCCATCTAATTCTTGGAAAAATTATTATAATATCTAATATTTAAAATTTATGAGAAAGCTATAATTCTGATATCCAAGACAGAAATAATGAATGGATTTATTGAGCAATAAAAAAAAAGTGACCGCTTAGCTACATATTTTTACATTCATTTCAAATCGAACATGGGATAAATAAATATATATTAATAAAATTAAGAAAAAGATTATTTCCTTTCGGTACATCTTTTCAATTCATCTCTTTTATTTATTAAATATTAGAGACTACAGGAAATAGGGAGAATATATATATACATCTAAAAAAGAATAGATTTAGATTTAATAATGAAAGAGTCAGAGATAATAATGTGTTACTGATTTATTTATTTTTATCGCCTTTTTCCTTTCCCTCTTTGTATAAAACAAATATACAATCAAATCTCATATTTTACAGCATATTTCTCAAATGAAATCTATTACATCATAAACATCAGTATGAAAATTTAGATCTCTCCTGTAAATGTATTTCGAAAACAATCTTTTACCATCAGATAAGCAAGAAGCTTGAAACAACGGAATTAATAGTCCAATTTATAGATAAATACCATACCTGTGACTTATTTAATTTTAAAGCTTAAGTTCATTCACTATAATTTGATTGATTACATATAGTTCTTAAATATAATAGCCAATTATTGCACATATATTCTTTAGAGTGCAATATTTACTGCTCTATTAGATGTCATAATTTGAATATAAATTATCCTCATTCTATGTTAAACACCATATATAGTTCAGTTGATGATGGATAAATCCAGGGTTTAAAATAAACAAGTCACAATCATTATCTTATTTATGAACTGGATAATCAATTCTAGTGCAGAAATCCAAACATTTCAAAGCTTTAGCATATAATAATGATAAAAGATTGTTCTTGAAATACCCATGAATATTGAGATAAACTGATCTGACAAATAATTTACTAATAGATTTTATTCAAATCTGAAATTTGATTTCTTACATATATTTTTAAGACATATTCATTAAGTATTATATATATATATATTCCATCTTTATTGTTAAAAGGAGGTTGCCTTAACAACAGTTTGAAATTGTTTATTGTTATTGATGTTGGGATTGTCTAAGTGATGAATGGCTTTTAATGATATATATATATATATTCACATGATAACAGTTAAAGCTTCATAAAACCAATAGAATCTACAATCTGTTGTCAAGGCAACCTCTATAGATAGAAGATAGTTTTTTATTTATCTATATTGATTCCTTTGACATCAGATTGAAGATTCTATTGGTATATTAAGTTTTGGCTGCTATGTGAATTACATTTGGAAACAAACTAGCGGTTGACATTTTGATTTTAAATTATGTGGTTTAAATAGAAAGATATATTTTAAAGACCCATTAGCAATCTTTGACTTTATAATACTACCTTATTAATAGTTGAGGAAAAAGTTAATATATTATTTCCTCAATATTATTTTCTAATTATAGTTTAATTAAATAATGCAAGCTCTTGGTAGCACCAGACAATGTTATATGCTTATTTAAAACAAATTATAATTTAAAAAAGTCTTTACAGTAATATTGATAATTTACACAGAGAGTATATAGAATATTGTACATTCTAATGATACAAAGCTCATTAAAGGTTTATAATGCAGCTTTAAAACTAGGATCCTAAATTAAATTACATTAAAAAGTTGGCAAGTGATGGTAATTTATCATTGGTAATAAACAAGTATTGTCATTGTACTTTACTGTCTTATTATTACTCTAACTGTATTTAGATTGAGAAATATTAATAAAAATATTATTTTTAAAAAGAATAAAAAGTGAAAAAAGATAAACAATATTAAAAGTCAAATTTTAATTAGTTGCATTCAGTGCTAACTTATTAAATCCTGACATTAAAACTAATGAGATAATTAAAATTTAAAATCATTTTTACTACTTGAGTGTTATTAAGGGTCTATTATATATATTGCAAGAGTTTAAGACTTTGTAGATTCATCACTAAAAAACTAGACAATGGATGTGTTTTGAAAATAATAATGATAAAATAGACAGTGACATTGGAAATCTGTTTTGTGTAATAAATAAACAAGTATACCTCTGTGTTTGAAATAACCTTATGGATTTTTCTTTTTTTTTCTTCTAAAGAATGGATTTTTCTTTATTGAATAGAAGATAATGCTGTTATCAATAATATTTCTTCCTTTTCCTGCAAAGAGACAGTTGATGATAGTAGCAAATAAAAGAAAATTGTATAGTTTATTCATATATCACTCAAGTAATTCAAGATAGTATCAAACTAAGTAGTTTAATTCACATCAATTATTATATTATAATTAGAATTCTGTGATGAATTTAAGTTTGATTAATTGTGCCCAAGTTATATTTATTGCAAAATTCTAATATCAAAATGGATAAGATAATTTAAAATAAAATAAAAAGTGGATTTTATTAGAAAAATTATCTGAAACAAATGTGTTTATACCCTCATTTAATTGACTTTGAATATTATTTTACACAAGTGAACATTTAGCTACCAGATTCAATACAGCATTTTGAAGATTTTTATGCCAGAGTCATATGATCTATTCCTTGAAAGATTATTCCAGAACAGGTATGACAGATATGTGATCAAACAGACTTTTAAATTTTTCTTAGGCTAAGAAACAATCTTTGAACCTTTAGTTTTTAATATTATCCTTTTACCACTGTCAAATTGCATAAGATATTAATTATGTTGATTAAACAATTACTTACTATTTTGGGATCTGCTATTACTGTGCTTACCCTAATTGAGAGAGTTTTAGACTTTTTAGCAATTGTTAAGAGTATTTTATAAACTTTTCAAATTCTCTATTAAGATACTTTGTTTTAGTGGATATAATTTTTATTTGTTTAAATCAAATTTTACTAAAGTCTTTTTTTATCAGTTTGTTTATCCTAAAAGCAGTCAATAAGAAATTGGATAGGGGAAAATGACAAGGATAGTGAATCCTGCATTCATGAAGAAATATTGACATAGTATAAAGTATTAATAAAGTTTTGGGTCATATGTTTTTGTTCATTAAGCAATGTAAACAGAACACCATTAAAATGCCCATGTTTTGAAAAGTGTGTTCGAATAAAAAATTATTACTACGAATAATTGAAAGAGAAAAATTAATAATATTCTATCTTAGGCTATGTATGATTGCTAGAGTGGCAGACTGTAGATCTGAAGGCCCATGGATTGAAGGCAAATATATGCTATTTCTAGTGCTTGACCTTTATATGAACTCCTAAACAATAAGCCATTAAATTATTATTTTTGTTTGGAAATTAGTTTTCTAAATAAAGTCACATTTCTTTAATGCAACAGTTTTTCGGTTGAGCAATCTTCATCATCTAATTTTCTCTTGACTCAGTATAAGAAGCTCACTCCTACTTCTTATCTACAACTAAAATATTTATTTATATAATCATAATATGCTACAAAGGGCCCATGCTCCATACAAATTAAAGTTTGAATACAAGCAACTTGCTTATATATATATATATATTGTAGCCCTTAGGATTTGTCCAAGGCTCCATTTTTTTAAATTTAGCTATGAAAGAGAAGGTTCTATCCAAATTTTCCTCATAATATATGTATTTTTTTTTCTTTGTGTAATAAGAAAATTTAAGACAAGACCGAGTTTGAACCCATATTTATAAGGGATTGCATATGTTTTATTAGTGAGCAATCTAAAAATTTATTGTTAATGTGTTTATAACCAGAGGATTATTTTATTTTAATTTATGGGTTAAATTGATATTAAAAAAATAATACACTAATCTAGTGTATAATGATTATTCAAGCTTAATGTAAATGGTTCTAGAATGAAATAATATAGTGGATTTGTAACTATTAATGAAGATATTTAATGTAAGCTGGTAGAGATGTGATACCTTTTTTTTGTTCAGTAAACAACTTACCTATAATACTTCTTTTATCAAACAAATCACACTTTATTCATAAAAATAATGATTGTTTATGTATAGTATCCATTTTCATTCCATGATAAAAATTATCAAATGATTTTCTTTGGGATTAATTAAATTCCAAATTGTTTTTGAGTGTTTAGGAATCTAAATTTTTTACTACTACAATTCACACCTGCCAAATATCCAATATAATTCCAAAAAGACAAAAACTATATTATGGTAGTATTAAAAGCTCCATTGTTAAATTTATCCTCTCCCCTTCTTTTTTCCAAATAGCTAGAAATTATTGCTCAAGAAAAAGTTTTAATTGTCCACATTTAGGATTGTATTAGCAATATTATTTTTTAATCTTTTTCTTAATATTTTAACACTTTTATCATTAATTTTACTATTATAATTATTAACAATTCTTCCAAAAAGATAAGTTTATCTGTATTTTTATCTTTAACAATTTTATTGTTATTGTGAATATGCTTTTTCTTCTAATCCTTCTTTTTTTTCTTCTTCTTATTATTATATACTTTTCTGTTTTAATTTTTTTATATTAATATTACTACTATTATATACTTTTTTTAATTTATATTTTATTTCTATTTTCATTTATATTACTAAAGTGCAATCTATAAATGGTTTAACATTGTAGTTTAGCATGTCTAAATTAATGGAAGAAAATTATTATTATTATTAGATGTCAATGTTTTAAACATTTAACTAAGAAAAGGTAATACAGTTTTATTATTGTTTTAATTTTCTGAGCATGCTTTCGGCATTAATGGTCAGAATCATACTCTTATATTTTGACATGGAAAACAATGCAAATTCCACAGCAAAAAATGAGTGCTATGATTCTGACTATTAGGAACAAATTCAGTGAACAATGCTGTTGCATCAAAAAAATCACTATCATCACGACATTGAACTTCACTCACCATACTTTTTTGAGAAGTGATGAATTTGAACTTTGAACTTTTCCATTATACCACTCATAAACCTGTATCACCCAGAGCAACTGTTTCAAGCATTACAACTATTTTCTCTGCCATTTTTTTCTAATAAAACACAGAATATCATATAGTTCTAGCTTTTCAGCCATCATAAAAATTGACCAATAAGTGAGAGGCACTTAATGAAAATATTTTACTTAGTAGAACCATAACTTCATTTGATGATGCTGACAGCAGATTGATGCAAAAGGGTCCACACAAAAAGCATTTACTACAATGAGTCCAGCCACCAGAAAATAATTCCAATTTCTTCTGGATCTCCTTATGTATTAATCAATTTTCATCAATAACATTTTCATATTTGCATCATTTTTTTTCGAATTTATCCAGATTCATAGTTGAATAGAAGCACCAATAAACATACTTTCTTTTCAAAATGTTTGGCCTATTGCCACAATTAAATCACTACATTATATTTAATTTTATTTTGACTTTTATACTTATGTTCACAAAGTTATATTATAATATACCAACCTTGAGCTCTAAAATCCATTTCTCTATTATTGCATTAAACAATGCAGGATAAAACTAATAGAATGTTTTATTGCTCAAGAACTTACATGAAATTTGAGCATCAAAGTGACAGAGTATAGAGATGCACTCCCAGGACTTTGAACTTACAGTTTTTACCATTTTACCACTGCATTAAACCACTTGGGAACCAAAACATATGTTAAAGATAATCAATTGATTTGTACTGATCTTTTTATGCAATTTAATTCAATATATATATTCATATAAAATAAAATGTAACGTTGTACGGAATTTTAATGATTCGACTATGAGAGTAGATCAAATTTTAAAAAGAAAATGAACATATTAACGCTATAAGCTATTTAAATATTGGATAGTAAGAATTTACAATTTTTGTTGTTTTGCTCGTTATGAATAGCCATTTGAAAAACCAGTTATTAATTAATAATTGGAGGTCTAATTAAGTTAGTTATAGGCTCGTTATTTATTTTTTTAAATCTAAGTTGGTTGAGATTAAAAAATATAAAAACTTCATTTGGAATCAAACTCCAGGTTATAGGCATTGCAGGCCGAGTCTAATCACTACCCTATGTGATCTTAACCCCTTTGAAAAAATATATATGAACAATTAATATATAAAAAATTGTTTGCGTGTGTGTCTCTAATATACTTAAATTGTCATTAATTTGAATTGTTTTTCATTCAAGTACTGTTTTTTTTTTTAAAAAAAATAAAGAACAATAGTAAAGAAATATAACAAATGAAACTGCCTTTAGATCTTTTTTTTTTTTTAAAAAAAAAAGTTTACAAAGGAATCTCAGAAATAAAATTCAAATTAGCGATATTTTTTACATCATTATGAAACAAATTGTTACCGGTAATGATCACATCTAACAGGGATTTGCGGCTGCTTTGGGCGAGTTCAATATCACTTAAATATCAACAATTAGAGAAGATAAGATCACTATGCAGTGATAACACTTTTTTTTTTAAAGTACTGTTGCAAAAATAATAACTAATTATTCTGCAATTATTTAATTCTAAAATTTTTACAAATTCACGATAGAGCAATTTAGAAATTTTAAATACTATATTCTAAATAAAAATTACTAGCTAGTAGAGTTTATTTATATTTTCAAATACAGTATATACTTTTATAATATTTGATTTTTATAGTGTGTCTTTTGATGTTTTCCCGTAACTCTTTTTGGATGAAAATAATGGACACTGAAACAAAAGGATAGAAATTACTGCTTTCAAATTCTAGCACCGTCAAAGATTATTGAAAATTCCATGGCGAACAAGGAAAAGAAACAAAGTGGATACTCTATCAGATTAAGTTAGGATTTTACTCTTCATGATCAATCATATTTTAAATATATAGCAGCAGGCATTGAGGAAGAAAAGTCATGCTAATAACCATTTTAACCCACCAGGTTTTACCAGTTAAATTAAGCTCCACATAACTCTTCAAATGCTAACAATGATTTTGACCAAACAGGTTTTTCAGTTAGCATAGATTCCTACATAATTCTTAAAATTTAACAGAACATCTAGTTTAATGAGATCAGCCCCATTAAATACATAAATATGTTGACATTCCTATTCACATTAGAAAATGCATGATTCTATTCAAGAATAAAAAAAGCCATCTGTGTGTGGACATAATTATAATCAATATTTTGAAATATATATTTTCTTAATAAGCTCTTATCCAAAACAATTGTCTTTTAATAAATACATAAACTAAATATTAATCATTTTTTAGTAGATTAGAAATTATTACATTTCACTTAATCTAATTTAAATTAAATACAGTTTAAATATATCTAAATAATTTATAGAAACAATGCATAACGCTTTGAAATCTCCTTTAAATAAAAACAAGCTTGAATTTTTGCTGCCATTAATTCAAGCTTTTTAATATTTAAAAAAGGAGTGTAACTGAAACAATATAGCTATTGGATATTTCAAATATTTTGTAATAATTATGTGTGTATGTGAATCCCATTTTTTAACCCTTATCTTTTACTACATATGCTCTGATTTTATTTGTAATAAACACTAAGTTATGTAGGTATGGTCTTAGATTTGAAAGATCAAAATGTATTTTGGAAACAATCCAGTTGTTTTGCAATGACTGTATTAATATTTTAGAAATGTGAAATCAGGATTTATAATAAATAAAATTAGGGCATGGGTAGAAAGAGACAGAAGTTAATAAATGGAATTCGCCAGTAAATATATAAAAATTATTAAATGAAGTGTAATAATTTTTAATCTACTAAAGAAAGATTAATAATCAGCAATATATTCACTGAAAGACAATTGTTTTAGATAAGAGCTTACTAAGAAAAATACATCCATGCCATTTTTTCTATTCTTGGATAGAAACATGCATTTTCTAATTTGACTATGAAATACCACCATATTTTTGTATTGAATGAGACTGATGTTATTAAATCATGAAAACCTGAATGCAGTCTAGTTGTGGATCAAAATGTCTATGGTGTTATATTTGTCATCTATAAGCTTGAAACTAGTCTGGGGATATTGGATAGGATAGCATTGGATAGGGATTTATTAAGCATTATCTTCTGGCATTTATTAGTTATTAAAGCTTACAGTAGATGACACAGAGATGTGAAGAATAAATAATGTTGCTAAAATAGCAATGAGTAATTTGAAGTTAATTGATAGAGGATATGGATTTATGGTTTTTTAAAGAGATAAATAAATATTTTAATTGGGGAAAATCATGGAGTAAAAGAAGTCTGCATGGTGGTTGGAGTCATTGTGAGGTCTATTTTAGTATTTTCTATTCTTGGAATTTCTAAATATTATTGAAAGATGAATTATTAAAAAATGTTTAAAAATAGTATTTAAGTTTATATTATCAGTGTTTAATCAGAATGTGTAGGAAAAGAACATTTTATTCTTTGTTGAATAAATTATTATTTCGTTAAAAGACTGAATTTTGTTTTTGACGAATTTATTGTATGTTAATAGAAACATTAAAATAAAGTCCAAAGTTATTGAAAATGTATTGGCTTTGTAAAGATGAATAGTGTAATATTTTAAATTTTTGCATAGCACATGGATTGGTTATTACTAACACTTTGCTGATTAGAAGAATTTCTATTAAAAAATTTGGATCAAAACAATAACATCTTATGGAACACATCATAGTTATGAATCAATATTAATGGTATGCTGCTACAGATACTTTGATAAATGACCGTTTAGTATAATCAAAAGTTAAATTTAATAGTTGAATTAATTAAAAGATAGATGCTTTCCAAAATGTTTTGTTTTAAAATTTGATGTCTGTTTTTCAATAGCAACTACTATTTATGCTAAATTTTAATAGGTGTTAGGAAGTAAAATTGACTATTTGAATCTTCAAAATTAAATAGAATTATAATAAGTAATATAATATCAATAAGCTAATACACATGCGCTTTGCAGATGTCACTATATAAATGAATACTCCCACTTTTTCAAACACAAGATAAAGTCTTTAAGAAAATATAGAATGAATCCACCTATATTTTCGATCCAACCGTATATGTATGGGCAAATCTGAAGTGTTTGAAATGAAGAGCTTGAAATGTCTTGTTTAAATAAGTAATATAGTGTAGGGAGAGGCAAGTCTATTCTTGGTTTTACTAAAAAAAAATAATTTTATTGGTTCTGTGATATTTATTATATTATTCACAAGTATACTTAAAAACATATGATATTAGTCACTGTATCAGAATAATAAAATGAATACAGAATATCATAAGTTGTATAGAGATTCAGAGGCAGAATTTATATAATATAAAATAACCTAAGAATGAACAATGGATTAAAACATTAAAAATACAGTCATTTGGTGACTGTGATCATTTTAGGTCTAATTACAAGCAAAACCATGAATTTCATCTTTTTGGTTTTTAGAATGATTGTGATCAGGATCAGATTAAATTAGTGTGGAGCTCAATTGGTTATTTCTTGTGAGGTTCTTTCAAATTATGGTTCTAATTTTTACAAATAAATATAAATTTTTTAATTTTAAAAAATTAGTAATTGAATAAATATATTGAAGCACTATAAAACAATGTTTAAAATCATTTTCTAGTTTTTATGCTTGGAGAAGTCTTTTAAAATTGAATCAAAATCTCGCTGCTATGCCTCTTGATTTTCTCTGGATAGGATCACTAAACTGTTTATCCTACTATATGTCATTGTTATCCTTAAATTTTTTTTATTAGTTTTAATCTAGAAAATGTCCAAAAGTAGCAGATGCTGGTATGCTTAAATATATCCAAAGAGCAATGAATAAATTAGAAAAAACTCCTAGTTCTATCATTTTCTGCTAAAAATTGCAATATTTTACAAGGCTTTCCATAATATTCTAATTAAAGAATAATTTTTGGAATTTCTATTCCATTAACTAATATATTGTCATTTAAATCCATTTCCTTTACAAAATCAGTGGGTGAGACTTCTTGATTCCAATATATTATTTTTATAGAAAAAAAGATTTTTGTTAATAATTTGATATTATTTTATAGAAAGTATATTTATTTTATATTATAATAAACAATATATTTATAAAACAAATTTCATAATATAGAATTCAGCATATCTGCCTTCATACCTACAAACTGAAGTTCAAATTGAGGTCAGATAAAACTTAGGATGTTTAGGATGTTTTTTCAGGTTTTAATCAAGTTAAGAATTTTTTCAGCTAACCACCCCATAACTAACCTGATTAATCTTCCGATTATTGAATGGGTTGCCACATGGTCTTAGTCAAAGAATAAAACCATTTGTCAAGTTTGGTAGTAATTTCTTCTTTATTCTTTTTTTTTTTAAGTGTAATTGGAGAAAATTTTGATTTGGGATGAAATATTTAAAGATTATTTTATGGTGAATCTTCATCAAAAACAACTAACTGGATCAATATTAAAATAGCATTGCATACTTATTTCTGTATATATTTATTTTACATAAAAAATTAAAAAATATATAATGTATAAAAATATAATACACAAATTTATATAAAATAAAATGTTAAAATAGGCAAAACTCTCTCCATACAGTAGTGCCACTCTAAGCAAGACAGAGTAATCAATGGATGCCAGAAGGCTTGTGCATAAAATCCCTATCTAGTGCCTACTCATCCAATATCCCCAAACTAGTTTCTGGCTTATGGCCATCGTCAGTGAGGAGTCTTGGATCTGAGAGCACTGCACCTAGATCTTAGAATCTAATGCAACCCTCCAGCAGCCACCTTTTATCTCTACATAACTATGAGAATAAAATTGAAAACACACAGATATTTTCAATTTAAGCTCAGTAGCTAATGTGATGTTTTAAAGTTTAATAAAATAAAATGCTTAAAGGTTTATTTAATCAATAATAATAAAAAACTATCATCCCACACAATGTTTGAAGACATTTGGTCTCTAATGCAACAACATCTGAAACCATAATAAAATATAACCATTCTCTGAAAGTGAATGAAGCAATAATAAAATCTCAAGACCCCCCCCCCCCCCTAATAAACTTTTTAAAAACTATTATATGTAAATAATGATGTATAAAACAATAGTGCAAAAACATATGTCTTAATCTGTAATATGTCATAGATTTTTACTCATTATCAAAGCTATGTTTTCCTTTTTTTAAAACCTGATGTAACAGATACATATAGAACAATAAAGGCCTTTAAAACATTAAAAAATATATTCTGAAAATACAAATATGAGATATGGCAATTTAATTCCCGAAATGACCATGTGATGTCACTTGTGACCTAATTGTATCAAAATCATATAAGTATTGAATATTTGTATTTTAGTATGTTTAAGCTAACGTAAATGTAAATTTTAAACGGATAGAGCTAATAGTTAGCTATTGAGAAGATAATAAATATTCATGCATAAATGTTAACATAAAAATGGCCTCATAGTGTGTTCATTGTGAGAGACTTTTGGGGAAAAAAAATCAATTACACAATTAGCCCATCCAACCTATTCACATGTCTTAGCTCCCTGTGAGCTTTGGTTATTTCCAAAATTAAAACTACCCTGAAAGAATGAAGATTTTCTACTATAACTGATATCCAAAAGAATGTTATGAAGCTGCCTTTCAACATGAGTTCTAGTTGTCCTTTCAGAAATGGTAATGAGGGGACTACTTTGAAGGTGACAGTAGCTACTAGTATACACTCCTACATGTATGAAAAATATTTAGTTTAAAATCCTTTTTATGCTTTTTTTTTTAGTTTTCAGCAAAAAAAAAAAAGTTTGCAATATTACTCTTGTCACTTATGACTTAATCCTTCTAGCATATCAATCATATAGGCATTTCCCCCTATTTTTTTACTTATCTTATAAGGCCCTTCATATAAATTGGGGGAAAAAAATTAAATTAATATTCCTATAGATCTGACATGTCAAACTGATGGCCTGCAGGCCGCATGTGGCCCTCAACATGATTTTTCATGGCCCACAGCTACGATGCTATGCAATATAATGAAAACAGAATGATATGTTGCAAATAATAAATTAATTTTAAAAAACTTTTATATTTAATTACATGAACTAAAATATACACAATAATTGTTGGCTACATACATAGCTAATTTATAATTCTCGGTTACACACATAGCTAAATATTTTTGATGACACACTTTTATAATGATGAAGCATTTGAGATATGACGAACACCAAATCTGGCAACATTAATAATGTGCTGCTGTGCTTTCAAGAACATAAATATATTCCAGCAAAACTTTAGTCAGCTATTCATGCCACCAATGTAGCAATCCTATCTGCAGATGTTGGGTTTTCTTAAAATTGTAACAAAAGGCAATTGCACTGGTTTCTTTGTCCTGATCTGTGTGCTAAAAGTTTATGGGTTGTTTTCTTTTATAACTCATTCAGAAAATGTAAGTAAACATAGTTGCAATTTTTTTAATTTTTAAAATTTAAATCTAAAACCCTATTTTTATTACAGAAAATGCCACTTCCAACACTAAATAAAAAATGAAAGATTGATGACGAGCGGAAAACATTTCAAGAAAAGTGGGAACTGAATTATTTTTGTATGAAAGTGAACAATCAGATTACATGCTTAATTTTCAAAGAAATGATTAGTGTTGCTAAAAAATACAACATTAAGTAACATTATAGCACTAATCACATAGAACAATTTTCATGCTTTGAAGCAAAAATAAGAGAAGAAAAATTAAAAACAATGAAGAATTCATTAAATAGCCAGCAAGGAGTGCTTACAAAATTCATGAAAAGTAATGAATCAGTAACAAGAACTAGTTATAAAATAAGCTATTTATTAGCAAAACATTCAAAATCATTCACCGATGATTCTTTAATCAAGGAATGTATAATAAAAGCTGCCAAATTTATTTATCCAGAAAAGGTACAGGTATTTCGAGACACCTCATTATCAAGAAATATGGTGGCAGATAGAATTACTGAAATGGAAGATGATATCAATTTGCAACTACAGGAAATATCTACCAAAATCCAGTTCTTTTCAATTGTGATTGATGAAAGCACCGATATGAGATGTTGCACAAGTTGCTGTTTTTTTCTGTGATTGCGATAATAACATGAGGATCACTGAAGAATTATTGGAATTCATCCCTCTTCATGGAATAACAACTGGTGAAGATATTTTTGATGCCATATGGAGCATTTTAGAAAATTTAACTTTCCTCTTGACAAGCTTGTTTCTGTGACAACTGATAGTGCTACATCGAAGACAGTAAAACTAAAGATTTTGTATCATGACTGATAAGGAAATTACAAGATGAGTATCCAGATAAACTGAAAATCAAAGCTTTTCATTGCTTCATTTACCAACAAGTTCTCTGTTTAAAATTATTAAATATGGACCAAGTACTTAAAACAGTTACAAAGATACTCAACTTTATTCAGTTGAGAGCACTTAACCATCACCAATTTATTTCATTCCTTAAAGATTTAGAATCCAAATTTGAAAATCTTTTTTTATTACACAGAAGTGGTTATCCTGCCACAACATCCTAAAGAGCTTCTATCTGCTTTTGGAGAAAATAATATTATTTTTTGAAAAGAAAGATGAAAACAACAAAAATATATCAGTTATAAAAGGTCCATTGTGGGTACAAGACCTAGCATTTTTAACAGATATTGCAGGCCATCTGAATATTCTTAATATTACATTGCAAGGCAAAGATCAATTGATAATGAGCATGTATGATGCACTTGCAAGATTTGTACAAAAACTGAAGTTGTTTAAAAATCATTTGCAAAAGAATGTTTTGACATATTTTCCTATGTGTGAGCAGTTAAAAGCACAAAATCAAAGTTGCTCATTTTCACAATATTCTGCAAAAATTGAAAAAATAAAAAACGAATTCAATAAACATTTTGATGATTTCAAGGAGTTAGAAGAAATTTTTTCTTTTTTCAATGGATCTTTTGTCTTTGAAGCTAAAAAATCTCTGACTTTGATACAACTGGAATTGATTTCCAGAATGATTCAACTTTAAAAAACAAATATCGAGAAGTAGGAACTCTCAAAATATATTCCTATTTAGGTGAAAGATATATGAGCAATTATTTTCATGCATGAAATTAAATAAAACAGCTTACAGATCAAGATTAACTGATAAACATCTATCTGCCATAATGAAAATTATTTGTTCTCAGTCTTTGAATCCAGATATTGGAAAACTAGTAGGAGGAAAGCACTGGCAAGTTTCCGGTAAAAACAATAAATTGCAGTTTTACAAATATGTAATCAAATAAAATAAATGTTTAAATAAAAGCAATACTATATCAATTGTATATTATTGAACTGAATTCACTAAACTACATAATATGTTTTAATTATCCCACCTATATTCCTGCATTCTCACTTTAAAATTTTAAGATTTGTAAGTGTAGGTGGCCTGTGAGAATCTTACCAGTGGCATTAAATGGCCCATTGTTTGAATGAGTTTGACATGCCTGCTATAAGTGACTAACATGGAAATCCTAACTAATATTAAAATCAACTAATTTTATAATGAATATTATATACTAAGTTTATAAATTATAGATTTATGCTTGTCCAAATCATGTAATTTCTACCCTAATCAATTTCTGATGTATAATTAAAAGAGGTTTATGCTTTTAATAAATGAATTATTTTGTTAAATGTAATATATAATATAGTACTTATTATTTTCTTAATTATATCTTACTATATAACACTTCTATAGAGTAAAATCTTTAAATAGTTACCTGATTTCTATCATTTTCTCATATGGACAGAAACTAGCCACTATATTCTTAAATAACTCTGAGCTTTATTTTGTTACCTAAGCTTGGACATTGTGAAATGTTTAAATTTACTGAAGGTTTTGATAAATATTTGACAAAGTTTTATAATTCCTCAATTATGATTGATTCTGTAAATTTGTTATGAATGAAATGGTTATCAATGAAATCTCCATATGTCTATATAATAGTGAAAAAAAAATTGAGAGAAAATTTTAATGGTTATATAAGCTATAGAATTTTAATCATTACTGTAATTACCTTAATTAGAATACATTAAATATATGCTTATAAAACTTATGCAGTGTCCAAGATATAGTTTAAAGCATATAAAAAGGGTAAATGAAAAATTGGATTATATATGTATAAAATATCAGTTATAGATAAAATGTTTATATTAGTGCATAGCAGTAGCAGACTCTGGATGTTAAGATGCATGGATTTTGCCCATTTTGTTACTTTCAGCACTCAAATTTATTATGAACACCCAAGTATTAGTGTTTTTTTTATTGTAAATCATATATAGAAAAGTTTAAATTTAAGTGAGCTAAAAGAAGATGGATATAAATTTGATTAATGCAAAATACTTTTATTTTCAAATATAAACAGTTATAGAAAAAAAATCACTTAGTTTAAATTTTGCATTAGATTTGTGATTAAAGCCTCAGAACATTATAATAGTGATCCAGGATATTGCCAAATTCGAAAAATACTTCTCAAGTGCTTTAGTAATTGTTAGATTATGTAGTGATTTTAGGGAAATTAGCATTAGCGTGATATCTTGTAGTTTCAGAATTTATTTTGTAAATTAATGTGGAAAGCAAATGGAGTGAAGTCATTGGGATTTTGAAAGTGAGGAGACTATTTTCAAAATTAATGTGTCAAAATTGCTGACAGTGTTGCAAAAACTTCAGATGAAGCTAAGTGAGACTATGTAGATATTAAAAAATGATGCAATTAATATTTAATGGCTTCTTAAAAAAATGGAAAAAAATGAAAGAAAATAAAGACTGACAGCAACGAATTTAGAAATAAAAAGTACAAATGTCAACAAAATTATTTCTTAAATGACAGTCTAATGAATTTATCTTTCTTTCAGTAGAAATAACAATATTAGAATGAAATATTTTTATAATCCTAAAAAAAGTTTAATTGTATGTGTTGTGCTTACTTATGGATCTAGGGCATAAATTTAATACAGAGATTGTAGATCAAGCAGAGAAGTAAGGAAAGGTGTATGTTAAGATTAATAAAAAAAAGATTGAAAGTTAATTATATAAGTGATTGATCAAACAGAATCACTGACATACTGAAAGAATTAAGAGGCTGAAATGAAGCAGAGCTGGATATGTTTTTACAGGGGTTGCAATTCTTGGATTATAAATTTTTTTAATCTGGCTGCCAAAGACAATAAAAAACACATATAAAATGAATGGATGAGAAAAAAAAGTTTTTGCTGAGGAACTTTAGAAGTTTGGTACTAGTTGGTTAACTTGATGGGTACTGCAGCCTCGCCTAGCGGCACAGTACCACTAACCAATTAGTACCAACATTTTAAATTGGAATTAAGGGAAATCTCTCAACGTGATCAATAAAATTAAAAATAAAAATGATATATATATATTGAGATCATTGTTTCATAATACATCTTGAAACCAAATGTTAAAGTAATTTTTATTAAAGATTTGATGATAAGTATCATTATTAACTGATGATAATAAAATAATTTTTATTTATTGGATTACCTTATCCATCACAATGTTTTAACAATGTTTAGACATTAAACGCACACGCGCATACAAACTCACTTAGTTAGCATGACACACTATATAAAAATTAAGATAAATCTATTTTCTTTTATTTTTAAAAAAGTCTTATTCTGCTTAATATCAAATTACTTAATACCAGATGGTAATTTTTAATTCACCAATAAATTAACAAATTTATGTTTAACTTTTCAAGACACTCCCATTTTTTTTTTTAAAAAAGTAAAGGATATTATGTTAAAATATAAATCACCGTTTGTTTTTTCACCTCAAAGTTTTATATTTATTTAAATGAATAACAATTTAACTATTGATCTTATTATTTATATATAGGACATTTCAAATGCCACGAAGAAATTTGAAAGTAATATCATGTTTTTTTTTTATTATAAACAATTATTTTTATTTCATATTTTATGTAATAAAATTTACAAAATGGGAAAAGGTTTAGAGAATAATGTTATGTAAATGCTATCTCATGTTATGTTAAGTAAAGATAAGCTCTTTCTACAATATTGTATAAAAAATATATTCACTTAAAGCACTCTGAATTATTCTTGAATGATATTCTTGAGCAGTTAAAATTACCTGAGTTTGTTGGTGCACGATCTTTGAAGTTATCCCAAAACAAAAATTTGGGTACGGTCAAATTTCATAATCATTATAGCCAGATTATTGCAGAACTTGGCAAGATTATTTATCTTTCAAAAAATTATCTTAAAGCTGAATTGTAGTTTAAGCCTTGTGGATCATTGAAGCCTGTCCATTAAAGTATGAAGATTGGCTATTTTAATATATATCTGAGCACTTCTTGCATATATGTGTAGAGATAATAATCTGGACCAACTGATGATTGCTGGTTTAGCATGAAATACGTATATTGGTGATTATTTATCTTTTCAACATATATGTGTTCAAGTGTATCAATGATATGAGATAGAGTGGTGAGTGCTGTGAAAGTCTGTGCTCATATACCCTATATATTACATATATTGATATAGGTATATAATAAGCCTGTATTTCAGTTATTACATAGTAGAGATGTCTGCCAATCCCTTGTATATGTATTAAATGGATTATGTTCTGTACATGAGGGGTCAGATTGACTTTAGGTCAACATGGGTGTGACAAGAATTTTGGCCTCAGGTGGCCTTTGAGCATTCCATCAGCAGATTTTCAATTGGATGGATGGTTGAAGAGTTGGAGTGTGGAGTGGATTGAAGCCTGTCTATTAAAGTATGAAGATTGGCTATCTTAATATATATGTGAGCATTTATTGCATATATGTGTAGAGATGATAATCTGGACAAACTGATGATTGCTGGTTTAGCCTGAAATACGTATATTGGTGATTATTTATCTTTTCAACATATATGTGTTCAAGTGTATCAGTGATATGAGATAGAGTGGTGAGTGGTGGGTGCTGTGAAAGTCTGTGTTCATATACACTATATATTATAACCTCAAAGTGTTTCATGGATTAATATTGCATGCCAATAACTATTGATAGATTAACAGTTTCATTAAAAAAAAAACCTGATTATTTTATGTGACTTAATATTTACAAATGCTTTGGGAGAATGTATAAGACTTGCAGGTGCACAAACCTGTGGTTTTCATTTAGTTATGTCATTTATAATATTATCCATCATTTATCATTAGCTGAATATGCCTCTATATTTTATTTGAATAAACACTCAACTCAAAGAAGAAAACTTAATAACTAGAATTTATTAATTCTATATAAATATATATAATAAATAGATGTTTAGCTTAAGCATTACAATTAGTTTGCTTGCCAGTTATTGATTGCAAATATAGTTAGATTATCCTTTTACAGTTTCTACCCTGCACTAGTCACATATTTAACATCTGATGAATATTACAATCTTCTCTTTTCTATATTCTCCTTCTTCTGATTACTAACAATATTCATTGTACTTCATATGATCTGCATAATTAGTCTAATTTATTTAATTTTCAAATTAGAATACATTTATTTATTCTGTGTATCAGCATCCATTTCTAGAATATAACTTTATTGAAGTTTTTATTAACTACAGTGACTATTATATACCCACCCAAACATAGATTTTATTTACAACCCTTTAATCTAAATACATTAATTATTTAGTCAGACATTGCAGTAATCAAATAAAAACAAACTTTATTTCTTATAATGATATTGTGCTCAAAGTAATTTTCTTCTTTTGCTATTTATTGAATATAAAGTGAAAACTATGGATATATCAATGGTTTATCTGTTTTAATTTTTACAAGTGAACTGCAAAGACTCAAAGGTTAATCTAAAATATATGAAACACACTTTTGTGCCCAAACAAATTAAAAATATTTTATTTAATAATAAATAAAAGTATAATAAAAAAATTAAAAGTGGTTTATTTGATAAAATTTTGATTATTTAAATTTTTTTTATTTTTATTTGTGCTTTATCTACTTATTTTGAAAGTATTAATATGCTTGCAATTTGTATTATTAGCATTAAATATTAATAATTAAAAATATAATTTGATATTTCTGAAGAATTGTCATACCTTACATTTAGGAACTAATAGAACAATATTACAGGAATTTATTTTCACAAGCAGTATAACTCTCAGAGAAGATTTTAGGTTGATTTTATCAATTATTTAAAGAAAACAATGCACAAAAATTAGGATTTTAACAATACTTTTTAATTCAGCTTTAATTGAACTCAATCAAAATATTAGTATGTAATATATTTTTTAAATGAGCTGATTTATGCTGAAGCTTCTTTATTAGCAATAATATGTTTCTCTTTTAGTTGTAGTATATTTTCTCTTAGTTATAATGTGCCTAGTATTTGCCTGAAGGTTTATGATGATGGTTGAATGTATAGAAATTTTTAAACTATTTTAAGCTTTTCAAATACAAACTGTTAGTAATAACACACAAGTAGCCAACACAAGTTAGTAATTACACAATGTTTTGAGTAATATTACTCTTCATTCTTCTTCAGGTTGCTGGCCTGACCTA
This sequence comes from Epiperipatus broadwayi, assembly GCA_028023455.1. Taxonomy (NCBI): domain Eukaryota; kingdom Metazoa; phylum Onychophora; class Udeonychophora; order Euonychophora; family Peripatidae; genus Epiperipatus; species Epiperipatus broadwayi. The sequence goes on along the minus strand of JAQFVV010012429.1, from coordinate 1,209,485 downwards.
GGAGTCAAACCCACACCTTTAGATTATTGAATATCGAATTTAAGGCAAATGCTCTAACCAACTGAGCTAGTTTGTCAAAAAGAATTTGCCTTAAATTCGAGCATCTAAAAGTGCAAGTTTGATTCAATACTCGAAGAAAAGTGGAGACTAATACTACTCAAAATGTTGTATAATTACGAACCTATGTTGTCTATTTGTATATTATTACGAATAAAGTGTCTGTATTTGAAAAGTTTATATAAAGTTTAAAATTTTCTATTCATTCAAAATTTACTGATAGATGATGAAAATAGTCCAACATATTAACACATTTTATAATGAGCTTCTCTATTAGCTATTTCTGAATCATATTTAGAGAAAAAATATTTTTACTGCTTATATGCAAACCACAATTTTAAATCCTATATTACTATGTAATTATAAATAAATATTTTTATTAATATAAAAGCATCTAAATCAAGTATTACATTATATTCCATAATCCTAAACACTTATTTATTTATTCACGACATAAACAATTTTTATGTGCACATTAACACTTTTGTTTTATATAAAACAGTCTATTAAAAATGGGTGCATGAAAGAGTTCGCTTATATATTATTATGCAGTTTATTTTAAATGGTTTTCAAAAATGTACAGATATGAATACAGATTCTAAAAGCTTATTTAAGATGCGTAATTCTTGAGCAGATCTTTAATATAGATTTTTGATGTAAAACATATATTTGAAAAGAAAGATATCTTCTATCATCTCTGCTGATTTTAATAAAAAGACTTCAAATTTCGTGATCAAATACACACACATGTATAATATATTCAATATATTTTAAAATTACAATAAGCACATATCTTGAATCGGCTGATTTGACATTGGTGATGAAAAAATGTACATTTGTCTTTAGAGAAAGTTTATAATTGTTTGAAACAAATATTTAACTAATGATGTATATATTGAGTTCATTTTAAAAATACAAATGTTACATTATATATATATCAATTAATTTAACATTCATTTCTCTAACTGCTATGCTTCAAAAAAATTTCCCATATATAATCTTAATTATGTGGTGAATAGCTACCATCTCTTACTGTAAAAAGTTGATTGAATTATGATGGCTAGATGACAGTTCAATTTTGTTTATATTGTTTGAATAACATTGTTTTGATTATGATATTTACATATATATATTTTGATTATTATATTTACATATGCATATATATATATAATAAATTACCTTTAAATAGCACACTGCAGGGGTAAGGGTTTATTGAAAGTTCTCTATAGAGGGACATTCAAGTTCATTATTTATTCAACAATATATCCAAAATCTTAACAAGATGCCATTTTATGAACTATATGTGTCATTGAATTCAAATTACCAAATTCTTACTTTTGGCAACTATTGAAAGATAAAAACAAAATGAATAAGAAACTAAATTATGTTACTATTTTCTGGATTAAATAATTTATCAGAATCAGTAAGGGGATTAGGTTTGAAATATCTTAACATTCCACATTTTTTTCCAAAAAAAAAGAAAAAAAGATATGCCCAGAATGAAACAAAACTACAAAAAGATATTGTGTATAAAATAGTTTATGGAAGAGGAAAACTACAAAATTCAATAAGTATATTTAGTGGAGCTCATGGAAAATAAAGCCATTGATTAATTAATTAAAACAATATCAATAAAAATCATTGTCATCTGATGTTTATTGTTTTGGTTCAGCTTCTGGTAAAGATATACAAAGAAATCCTCAGAGATAAGTGTTATTATTTAATAATGAATTCAAATTTTTTATTGTAAGCCTTCATTATTTTAATATTATATATTAAATAATCTTAATACTATATATTAAATATCAAAGCAGTCTATATTATCATAATTTAAAGGCAAGAAAAGTATTATTTTCTGTAGTTATATATGTTTGCATGGTCATCTAATTGTTTAAGTAATGTTCTTATTATTCAGTTTCTTTTCACAACATCTGAACTCATATGATCACCATTTCTTATGCATGCTCATAACTTTTATTAAATCAGGCAAAACTCAGTAGTCCCACTCAGTGCATCCATTGATTACTCTGGCTTGCACTAAGTGGCACTACTGTATGGAGAGTTTTGCCTGTTTTAATTTTATTAACATCTGAACTCATTGATTGTTTTCATCTTTTATTTTTTGGATTTAAATATATTAAATTTAAGCGTAAACAGATAATTAAAATGCATAGAATACATTTTTTGATGCATTGATTTTTAAAAAAAAATAGATATAACTTTTTATTTAAATATTAATAAATAATCTTAACACAAATAGCCAGTTATAGAAAGATGTAAAGCATTAATAATTAAAAGGTGTTGAGTGATTACATTGAAGTACTAAGAAATGAAATCAATTAGTTCCAGAAGCACATCAATTAAATGATCTATAGTATGTTAAAATCTAGGTATGATTTATTTCAGATCCACACTTCAAAGCAAAAGTACCCTCCGACATAAAAAATATATAAAAAGTAATTGACCATATTTAACTCTTATACCATACAATATATGTAATTTTGAACTAAAACTTAAAAGTATAAAGAATGTTACATTGATGATATCATCTAAAATTTTCTCTTTCTTAATCCACATTAATAAGAGTTTCCCTTTGTTCACAATATTACAATTTGAACTCATTAATCTGGGATTTTTCTTCATAATCTGTGCAATTTTTTAAATATCACATGATCACCCTTTCTTATGCTTGCTTATAACTGTTATTAAAACAGGCAACACTCTTCATACAGTATTGCCATTCAGTGCAAGCCAGAGTAATCAATAGATGCCAGAAGGCTTGTGCATAAAATCCTTATCTAGTGCCTACTCTTCCAATATACCCAGACTAGTTTCTGGCTTGTGGCCTTCGTCAGTGAGGAGCCATGGATCTGAGAGCACTGCACCTAGATCTTAGGGTCTAATGCAACCCTCCAGCAGCCACCTTTTATCTCCAAAATGTATGGTATTGAACTGAGTTCAGACCTATGACTATATAAGCTAATGAGCTTGGATTGGAAATATTGTGTTTTCAATTTAAGACTCATAGTTTTGTAGTTAAGTAGAGGTAAAAGGTGGTTGTTGGAGGTTTGCAATAGATCCTAAGATCTAGGTGTAATGCTACCAGATCCATGGCTCCTCACTGACGAAGGCCACAAGCCAGAAACTAGTCTTGGAATATTGGAAGAATAGGCACTAGATGGGGATTTTATGCACAAGTCTTCTGGAATCTATTGAGTATTCTGGCTCGCACTGAGTGGCAATACTGTATGGAGAGTTTTTCCTGTGTCAATTTTTTTAAATCCTTATTTTTAAACAGACATTGTAAATTTAGTGCTTGAATATCCAATAGTCAACTGTTTATTAGTTTGGAAATGATTTCTTTCCTGGTTGGATATTTAATTTTATTTATTTCAGCTTATGGCCAATAAGTGGAGTATATGTAGAATAATTTTTTTAAAAATAATTCTTATTACATTTTGACTGCTAAATATAAAGAAAATTAAATTGGTAACAAATTCTTTACAAAGTAAGAGAAATATTAGAGGATGGAATTCTAAAATGTCTGTTAATATGTCAGTCAATGGCATTCATCATAACATTTGTGTTCATTAATTTAGCCACTTCATATTTATCAATATAATTTTTTACTTTACATTACTAAAACATAAATAAATGTAAGCTTTCTTTATGTGTCAAAATAATTTCATTGTTTAATATATTTTCCTTTTACTACAGATGTTTGAAGTAAAAATTAAGCTAAAATAATTTTATTTTACTACAAATTTTATTTAAACTAAAGATTATTTATATAAAAAGTTAATTATATAGTTTAAGCCTGGATTTAATGATGATGAACTTTTCAATATTATTAATTTAAAATACATTTGTTTATAGAGGGAAAAGTAAGTTAAATTTGTTTAATGCATTCTAATATGTAACCACTCTGCTGTTAAATATAGTTAGATTTTGTCCCATTTTAATTCTCATTTGTGTTATTTAAGGTCATTGTTTGTGCCATTTCTTGTTCAATTTTGGTCATATTTTCTTCATTTTAGACTTATTTTATAGGAAATTCAAAATTTAAAATTTTAGTTCTAAAAAATTTCGCATATGGTGATATATTTTGAAAAAAAAAAAATCAATTTTCATTGCTATGTTATGATGTGTAGGCCAGCCTCTTTTCTCTCATTGGATGGCTGCCAAATCTGGAAATTGTGCTGCAGGTATTTCTAAATGACAATGTCAGAAATTAAAACAAAATGTTTTACATGTTTGTAATTGATTTTGAACATAAATAAATATATTTATAATAATTTTTTACATTCATAATTAAGATTTTACATTACTTTATAGAAATATAAAGTTTGATTCGAAAAATTTTAAATTTTAGAAGGAAAATAAGTATGGGAAAGTGACTGCTCTTCAAGAAAAGTGAATAACATTGATCACTACAGAACTGAATAATGAGACACTGGTGTCCACATAGATTGGTTGAAATATAATTCTTTTGTTTTACCACTGGCTATTTTTTAAACATTTTTTAAATATTTTTCTTCAGTTATTAACATTATTTTTAATTTTTTGTTACATTTAACCAATTTGAATCTAAAATTATTCAATTTTTAGAAGCTGAAGTGAAACAATTCTGGGTATTTTAGATTAATATTTTATCAATAGAAACTGACTGGAAATGAAAGTGACAAATTGTAGTTCTCAGATTTAAGTAATGGACCAATACAGAAATTAGACAAAGGTTTTACAAGTTGATGTTGACATCAAAAAGGTTAAATATATTATGTTTAAATTTAATTTAATTTGAATAATATGTGAATTAAATTGGTAAATAAGCCTTAGAAACATATTCATTGGTTGTTTTGGTATTCATTGTTATAATCTTAATTTAATGGGAAAGTGTTCATGGAATAAATTCCAAATTACTCGGAAGAGGATTGTTATATGGGACTCCACATTATTTGATTTTCTTAGGGAGAAAAATGTAATGGTCATTTAATACTTCAAACACATTATATATACTATTTTCTCTTTGTTTGATCATTATGTTCTTAATGATTATTTATGAAAAAAGAAAAATTTTATTACAATTTTTTTTATAACATCTCATGTATAGTTATAAAATTATTAAGGTTTGTTATAACATGGATAAGTTTCTTTCACATTTAATGAATTAAAAATGTAAGATATGAACTTAATTTTGATTTCTAAAAAATATAATGTGTTGCACATGAATAGAAAAAAAGTGATTGATTATAAGGTGGTTATCATTTATATGTATAAAAATTATTGGAATAATGCAGTGAGGTCTGATATAATAAATTAATTGGTTCCAGGAATTCATTTTTGTTACCTTATCCATTCATTGAAACACACATACATATGTTAAGAGGTAATCTATTTCAAGCTCACCACAAAGACCAAAATTACTTTCCAAAACTACCATGGGAGGATATATATACACACACACATATATAATTAATTGCTACAGATATTGCACAGAGAGATTTTATTGAAATTAAAATTCATCTTTTGAAAACATAAAATTAAAATGTAAACAAAGTTACGTATCCTAATGAAAACTCACAGAAGGTTAATTTCGGAATTTCTGCCTTTTTTATGAGCCAATTATCATTAGCAATTCTAACTGTACTAGAAGCATAACTATAGCTTATAACATTGTATAATTCACTTTTTCCCTAAATCCTATAATCCATATTTTGATGGCAATAAGCTCTTTCTCAGTAACATTATTTGAACCAGGATACTTAGCAAAACATTTTTTAACAATTGCTTGACCCTTTCACATCTGATCACCTCACTGGCACTATCAACCACCATTTACTTTTGATAGATCCATATTTAGCAAAAGTTTCCATTCATTCTATGATATTGTAGTGTAAATTGTTTGCCCTGGTAATTCCTTCTATTATCGATGCCCGTTTTCCTATTCCTTCTAAAATGCTATAGATTATTGTGTTAGCCAATATCATATTCAGAATTCAAACTGCTGACTGTTGTACAACTTCTTATTTTAGAATTTTTTTTTTCACCTCAATTACAGCTCAATTTTTTGACTATATTTGTCCGGTACATACTTAAAACTATTATTTGTACATATATAATTTAAAAATGAATAAAGATGAACAAATTACGGAAGAAAACTAATCACAAATAAGCTTACAAAATATGATAAAATAAAGACATCTGGCATTTTACTCAAAATGGAAATATTCTTAAAAGTTTTATGTATATGATTGCTATATTAGCCAACAATGCTTGTTGTAACAGTTGTTATTTTAACTAATGTCATTTTGTTAATTGAGTGATTCTGTGTTTAGCATTTAGATTTTTACTATTGCTACCACAAGTTTTACTTAAAATTATTTCTTTGTTGATGTTAATATTAATCAAATTTTACATTTCACTTTTATAGCTCATGACTAAAATCATTATAATAAACACAAGCAAAAGAATGTTTTAAAAAATATATGCTATATTCTCACTATTAGATATATAAGAACATAAGTAAACTATATTGATGATTAAATCTTTCATGAGAAAGATATTTACCTTTTTAGAGTTTTCATGAGAAAGATGTTTACTATTTTAGAATTCATTACACATATTTGAATTAATTTGGGAAAATTGTAATTTACTGAGAAAAAGATTTCATTGACTATATTTTCACTCTATAAGCTTTATTTCACTTGTATCAGACCTCACTATATTTGTACATTATTAAATTTAAATTTTGTATCTATGATTAAATGGAATATATTATTTTGTATATCGTTGCACATAAATGCTTGATAGAAAATAGACAATTGTTGAATAAATATTATATCCATCAACATATAAAAATGAAGTGTAGTGTTTGAAAAACTATTTGAAACTTGGATTGAAAAGGCATGATTGTTAAAAACTTAAAAGCCATTAGCATGCATCTTGTTTAATGGTTCAATGGCATGTTTGAATTTTAAAAGTGATATTGATTATAATTTCTAGAATGTACATGTATACAATAGTCTTCCTATATCTATAATACAATACAGAGAGCGTACCAATAGCTAAAAAAAGTTCTTAGTTAATAAGTGCAATATAAGAAAATATTTAAAATCTCTATCCAGAATACTCTCATCTCCAGACCAACTGGTTTTGAGCTTATGGATCACATCAGTGGAGAGCTAGAATATTCAGACACTTATTAATTAAAAGCTTATTTGAGCTATTGGTACACTCTCTGTATTGCATTTTTGTAACTACAAGCTTATAAAAGTAATGCCACGTTATATATGACTTGTTTTATTAATTACTATATCTATAATGCTTAATTCCAATTCATGTTATATAAATTGAAATTCAACATGATAGAGCATCCTATTATAATATGCATTTTAAATACAACCATGTTGTTATGCCTGAGGGTATCCAAATATCAATCAGACAGCAATAAAATAAATAACTAATAGCACAATAATAATACAATTAATTTTTTTATTAACCCTAAGAATAATAATGTAAAAAAAATTAGTAATTTTTATAGTCCATTAATTTAAATATTCTCTATAATTTATCCTTGAGAGGAATAGACATTTTACATGCAAGGAGTAAACCAATTTACACATTTGGGTTTCCAATTCAAAAGTCTTTCTAAACACAAACATGTGTATATTAATAAATAATGCATATATTCCTTTTAGAAGTAACTAGTTTTTAGAAATTCAAATGTCTTTGGACAATAACTACTATTCTTTAAAGTTCCATTTGTGTACTTGTTCCACACACATAATTTATCATTTTCTTAACCATAATCCTCTATTAACTTCAGACTGTAGTCATGGCAAGATTTTGATTATTTACCCTATCAGACAACCAATACTTAACCATATTCGACTGTATGGGGTTTATTGGTTTCAACTCTCTAATTTATATATATGTTTTTATTTGCATACAAATTTTATTCAATATAATTAACTATCATAAGGTATCATTATAGATTTTCTAGAGTAGTTTTAAAGGGAAATAGTTTTAATATTGAAATAATCTGAATATATTTACAAAAAAGTAACTGATCTTTAATTACAATATATTTTTTATGCACAGACATTTCACATGTATAGGTGGGTATTCGGAACACATATGTCGTGAAAATGTCATAACCAACAGCAAGATAAATTGATGCACCTACAATATATAAACACTGTCAACAAACAATTTAAGATGTAGAAAAATACTTTTTTAAAAATATTTTATGTAATATTTTTTTCAATATGACATAATAACAACTATGGACATGGAAATTGTGATTACATGAGAATACTAGGCGCATATTAATTAAAAACTATTATTTTTAAATGGAAATAATAATTTTTAGCAAAATATGATTTTACCATTTATTCGGTACTATAGCATATATTTGTATAGAACTTTTTTTTTTACATATAGTATCAAAACTGGAATAAAATTACTATTAGCAGTTATTACAAAAAATATTTTAAAAATGCTGCTCCAATTCGATCAATATTTATCTTCTTATTTATCTTTTTTTAAAATATACGTTGACATTGTTTAGGCACACCTCACAAATTAGCATTTAATTCTGTTACATAAATCATTTCCTAAAATAAAGCTAGACAGTGCATATTTAAATGAAAATAAGAAAAAAAAATAGAACAAAAGATCAATCTTTATCTTAAAATTTATTTTAAACATAAAATAATTTTTATTTTTTAGTTTTAAAAATATATTATTTTATATAACAAAATTTGTACAGATGAGTACTAAATACACTTTGCTAATGTTGGCTCAAATCCATTGCTGGTATTGACTTCTTCCAAGGCTGGCTTGGTAATGTGGGTGTCTTAATATTATTTTATATTCATAAAATACACAAATAATATTTTTTTTCATGTGTCTACTTCGTGATAAAATCTAGATTGGTAATCTATCACAGTGACTTGCTTTAACAACACTTTTATTACTCAATTCTAAAACTGTTTATGTTAGGATAAGTCATCTAAGAATATCTATAATATTTCCAACCAGATGATCAGCGTAGTTTCAAACTGTTGGATTAAATCCATAATGAGTTTTGCATTGGCAATGTTTATCCAAATGTTGCCTTCTGTCATAACAATCAACAAATGACACACATTTTAAGCCAATTCAACCGGTTTTATAACTGCATAGATTTGTTATAACCACATATTTGAGTGATTTTGGATATAAGTTAACTTCATAATCTTTTGACCTCATTTTCCTCTAGAACTATATATGCATATATGATTGAACAATAGATATTAGGTGGTTTTTTGAATAAGGTACTCAAATTATTTTCTGATATTGGTTTTATCAGTAGCTTAGGATCACATATATATAATCAATAGATGGCGTTTTACCAAAAACACCGATCAAGCGTATGTTTGTTTACATAAACGACAAAAGAGTCTGTCGTTTATGTAAACAAACATATGCTTGGCCAGTATTTTTGGTAAAACACCATCTATTGATCATAAATACAAGCAACAGCAAGTTAATGTGATTATAACTTGTTTTTGTTTTTCATATATATATATACAATGATCATCTTTACTTTCCATATGATTATCTTGAATAAAAATATTTTCCAATTGGTTATATACTACCTAAAGTTTCTTATTGATAAAATCCAATAGCCAAAACTCATCTGCATATATTTAGATTGTTTTGTAGTGTCTATTAATTATATGTAGATACATAAAGATAATCAGATATGTAGTAAGGATTTCTCTATTAAAGATAGATGCCTAATGGAAAATCATATTCCACCTTCATTTTTATAAAGCTTCTAAAATTGTTTATTAGATTTTTTTATCCTTGTTCTACTTTGCCATGTTATTTTGGATATAGAGTTACAGAATTAATGCAGATACAACATTATTGTTTTAATTATAATTTGAAACTTCCATTTAATACTATTATTAATTATTTAAAAAAATAAAGTTTATACTTTATTGATGTTTTATCTTTAATTAGAAAATTCATTTGTATTTATTAATTCTCAATTATTAATATTAATTTGTTTTTCATTCACTTCTTATATGAATTTATCAAAAAATATTATGATTTGCAAAGAGATTACAATTAGTACACATGCACACACACAAATAGTGTTAAAGTATCACTGACAAATAGTGATAACAATGGTATTAATGCTGTCATTAATTATTTGATAGCTAATCACATGAGAATAACAAACAGATCTTACATAAATTCAAATTTCTCATCAACTCTGTTACCAACAACTTGATAGCTATCGTTAAACCTTATACTGATTTTGTGTCTTAAAATATTAGCCTAGAAGATGTTCTGAATCGCAGTCTCATGTAACAGATGCAACTTATAGCATACAATAGGAAAGATGCTTTGTTACATATTATATACAATTTTATTTAAAACTTGCATATATCAGCATTGAGCATTTATTGTAAGATGGCACTTAAGTTAAAAATAAGATTATTTCTGATTGCTTTGATTGTACCAGATGAAAAGTGTTATATTTGTTGTGATAAACATTTAATTTCAGAGTAATTCATATTATTTTTCTATTATAAATTGAATATTTATAATAATAATAATAATCCTATATAAGGATTTATGGTAGTTATCAGATTGTACATGACAATCAAGATGTGTAATTCAGTTTAGAAAAAATTCAAATTGTTCACTTAATAACCAATTCTTTTTCAAAGATCAACATAAAGTTTTTCCTGTTCTTTCAATTCAGATTCTCCATATTACTTCATAAGCACATGAAATGGTATGTAGTAATGACAAGCTACATCATGTAATGTATTTAAATTAAGCATAGCTTACAACAAATTTTTAATTGTTTATGAAGTTACATATTTTTCTAATATGTCCAACACCATAAATTATAATCTTTAAAATATTTTTATCAATATCTTAAAAGAGTAATAAAAACAGACTTATTTAACCAATAAATTCTCTTTAGAAGTACAAGTATATCCATTAATCTTAATGACAAGTATAAGTATATCAATTAGTTCATTGATTTCAAAAATAAATACATTCCCTCAAAAATATAAATCTGATTGCATTTGTTAATAGTTTAATAAAGAACATCATGAACCTATCATATTGTATTTCAGAAGCAAAATATTTTTATTTTCTTCTAGTAGTGCTGTCTATTATGAATCTTGAGTAATAAGTATATATTATGTAGTAGTACTTATTAATTTCATATCCAATACTATTGTATTTACATCTTCAGACTAATTTTTAACTTATGGCCATCATTAATGAAAAGTTTGAACTTGACTTAATATGCCTTTTTTCTACCAATTATATTTTGCTTTTTATTATTATTAGCCTGAAAATTAAAAACAATTCAATGTATTGATTTTAAACCCATCCATTTGCAATGTTAAACATTTCTGACATTTACTTCAAAAACTATATATGTTTTGATTATATTGGATTACAATTTATGGTAGTATTAGAATAAAATAACAGAATTTGTACTTGAAAAGTGATATAATTATGTATCTTTAGCCATCATATTGTATGCCTTTATGGTGGAATATCATGAGCCTTAAATAATAATAAACCAATTATTATTATCAAAACTATTTTAAAAATTTATATCAACATTTTTTATTTCACTAGAATACCATGTAAAACAGAAGTAGAAGTCTATTGAGAAAAAATCTAAAGAGTAAGATTCTAATGCAATTAATCACACAATCCATAGTTATCCAATTTTATTAAAAAACACTATGTCATAACATTTATAATACTGCATTAATTGTCAGTTTTTCGAAAAAATTATCTTCAAAGGTTCTATTCTAAATTCCATCTAACAATGCAATGTTAGTGTTGCCAAAAAAGTTCTAAAGAAAATAAGCTAAGACGCCTATTTAATAAAAACCTCTAGTTTAAAACTTTTTTTAAATGTCATATCAAAGCTGTATCACAAACCACAATCGATCTTAACCATAGCAATTATAATTCAAACAACAAAATCAGTAGGATTTTCAAAAATAGATTCAAGCCTTCTACTCAATAATACTCTTTTCTTTCTTACAAAGTAATAAAACCCAAATTATTTAGGTCATATATTAATAATTTTGAGTCATTATTTACAATATGTTTTCAGATGTTGATGTGTTATTTGATTTCAATTCTTTTAATGAGTTTCATCACCCCAAAAAATATAAAAGCGTAATAACGATCTTCATTTTGCTTAATGATTATTTGAAATATATTTACTATCATTGTTTATGGTTTAAACTTTTACCATTGATTCCCTCAAAGCACTCAATTCAGAAATGTTTGTTCTACTAAAACACAAATCACTTTTTTGATTTCAACATAGGTCTGCATAAAAGCCAATTTTTATTCTGTGAGTAACAAATTAGTATTAAGATTACAGTTAATAATTTTCTAATTCATCTATCCATCAATTAGATAATCACCCTTAGTTATATTTAATTTCTTTTTATCTCATTACAACTTATTCTTCATGTGAAGCCAAGAGTATTTTGATATATTATATGTTGTATTTATCTACATTACCAAGCATAATCATTCTTTGTTGGGATTCCAGTGGTTATTACAATGCTTTATCTTCATTTTTGCAAACTAGATTGAATCAATGAACACACAATTAACTCTGTTAATCTATTCACCCAATGCAATAAATATTAAAAGTTAACATACATTTTTTTCCTGTAAAAGCTTTTACTTTAATCATGCATTATCCATTAGAATTGTATGTTCCACATGGTCTGATCATGAATATATTTTTTATAGTTCAATACAAGTTTATATTAATAGAATTATTATAACTAACGTTATAATTACTTTAGAAAATCTTTCTAATATCATTATCTCCATTATTAATTTTTAAACACGTCCAAGCTTTCTCTTATTATTACCCAGCAATGATTTATATTTATTTAAAAATATTTGCATTTAGAAGTATTACTTTTTTTTTCAATTTAAATAACCTCATTAAATTTCGAATTATAAAGTTTGCTCTCAAGGCTCATTTGCATGTAGATTCTCCCGATATTTTAGTGTGTTTTCTAATCAAATATCATCATTTCAGTACTTATAACAATGCTATTGAAAAGCACTAAAATCTATTCCATAATTTATTTTATCTAATAAAATCTACTTTTAACTATAGCAAATTATCCAATCCATATGGTAATGATATTGTAATACTTTTTAATGCCTCCTGACTATTGAGTGAGATAGATATTGAAACTTTTACACATCATAAGGTAAAATTTATTTTGGATTTAATCATCGTTTTTTAAATTGCTAATGAGCTTCATTGTTTGAAGCCACTAACTGCACTGCGTAGAGGCTGGATTGTATTATTATTTTCTTTTATTCAGCACTTCAATTAGTTATGATCTAGAATAATGGTTTCTTGTATTTCTTTTTACTTAGGCATTTTTGGCAACATATTTTCATGAATTGGACCCTTCTTACTATCAAAATATTTGTAATAATTGCTATTATTTTAAATTTTAATCTTATAGCTCTAGATAAATAGGTCATTAAGGAAATAAAAAGCAATGAAATATTAATGTGAACAGATGAAGTTTATAGGTATGCATTCAAAGTTCAAAAAAATACAATCAATTCAAATAAATATACGACAAATTACATAATTAATGACATCACATTAATTTCACATATTTCTTAATGTATTGGCTAGTACTTATCTTGGTAGATTAAGAATCATTGATTTAAAGCTATTGTTCTATTTAAACTGCCAACTAGCCATTAGTTTAAAAACATATACTGTTGCAGTTTTTCATTTGTTAATTTAAAACAAATCATCATGAGAATATTATCAAAAATAACTTTACCAGTATTCTCCCCAAAAACTTGTCCCTACCGAAATTATCCTAAAGGCATCATGTCAACAAAATTTGCCATGCTTTCGGCTATTTTCAAGTTTACAAAAATAATTATTTTTACCAAGATATATTATTACACTCAATTTTTTATTTGCAAAATAGATTTCAAGCCTTGTTTATAACTTGCCAAATGGTACTATTTATTCTATTCTGTATAATATGCTTCAATCTCGTTTTCTTGCTGATTTGCATTATTTTACGAAACATTCAGTAATATGATTGCCTACATTCTTATTTTTAATAATTTTTGACCATATCCCTTTTTTTGCAACTAAAACAAAATATCAAAATTCTTTTATTATCTTCCCCTAAGGCCTAGAGGCTTGGAATATGCTGTTCCTCTTAAGGATAGCATTTACTTCATTTTCAAAATAATCTTGGCACATCTAACCAACAACTCCTTTGATAATTTTTCTCATTATTTTTTTTTAAATTTCTATATTTATCCAAAGATCACATTCTATTTTTGTTCTAGGCTTTTTTAAAAATAAGAATAAAAAATAACACATTTATTCATTCAAACTTCATAACAGATTTCACTTGGATACCTTTAAGACTGCTTCTTTATCTATGTTTCTTGATATTTTCTTAACTTTAAATTTTTTTATTTCATACATTATTAAAAAAGTTTAGCAATAATAATCTGTTATATTTTATTGTAAAGTTTGCAACATCATTGCCATTCATAACAATTTGATTACATACTATAATCTTGATATGTGGTTGTATTTAAAGTTTCACTATCAAAACATTAGATTTAGGGACATTTTTTTCATATATTTAAAAATGCATCCTGTCTTTATTAATTAACACTGTTGGTTTAGGAAAAAGTATATTTTCAAATGGCTATTAGTCATTTAAAAAACAAACATAAATTATATTTCCCAAGCATTTATTAGTATTAATCATTGCAAAGAATTATGTCACTGCTATCTTCAATTTTTGCATAAAATCATCTTACCATCATTCAATCTATTCAAATTAATGCCTTATTCTGACAATCATTTTCAGCTGAACAGCTTTTAAAACATTAATATTTCATCAATCAATTGAATATTTACTTGATAATAGCACCACTTAAATTAGTAATCAACATGGCTATTTTCATCATGATCTCTATAAAACCGATTCTCAACTAAAATGAATTTTTTCAAACTCTTTGTTATTAAAGTTTCCAGTAATTTAACTGTAATTTTATTAATATGTTATGCTATTTCAGTCTTTGTTTTAGATATAGCTTTTAAAAATCTATTTGCCAGTATTATAAAATGAACTTATTATTTTTAGCCAACTCTTTTTTTCTTATTAATTAGACAAGAGATTATTAATTTTATCATACAATTTTTTGCAACTTATCTTCTTAATTTATTACATAATTGTTTTTTTTTAAATTTTTGATTCACTTTTACAAAGTTTCTTTGTATCATCCAAACTTTTAATTTGTTAAATATTAATTGAAGCCTAATGCTTCTGTTTCACTCATTTTTTTAATCATAATTATTTAACTTTGTTACCCAACTCATTTCACTGTTAAGCTTTTGTGCAATTTTTAAAAATTTTGTTTAGTATTTATATTTTTTCATTTTATTCCAACATTTTATTTCTTCACTATATTGACTGAAGGTTTTTTTTAATTATCTGATAAAAAGAAATGCTAATGGCTTCAATGCTCTGGAGTTCATAGGTCGTATGCTCTAGCAACTACAAACGCAGAGGACCAGAGGACCAATAACCTACTATTTGCAACCTTCCTTTACATTTTTCTTAAATCATCATCATCATCATCAACCATTATCAATCCACTGCAGGATGAAGGTCTTTCCAAGTTCAATTCATCTTCTCTGATCTTTAGCTTCTCTTCTCCACATCACCCCTGCACACTTTCTTACTTCATCCATCCACCTCACATACTTTATTATTTATTATTGTACTATTTTTTGAAGGTTTTGTTTTTTGCATAAAAAATTCTTATGCCTTTAAAATTTAATTTTAATTCCATGGTAAATTGGGGTTCTAATCTCTCATTTTAAACACATGTACATATATTTCAGTGCTGTTTTAAAGCCTTGAAGTATAATTCAATTGAAATCTGTTCTATTATTGGAATTTTGATTTATTTAAAGCATACAGTAGTACTGTGTGGACTGATTAGATCAATCCGAAAAAATAACATATTCTTAAAAAAATATATTCTGCTCACTTTTCTCATATCTTTTACATTTTTTTTTTTTTAAATGAAATACCATACGAAATTACTTTGCATTATTGATATCTATCTTTTAACTTACATCCTTATTAGCACATAATTATTTAAATATAATTAATTAATCTAATTATATAAATAAAAATTTGCATACAGCAAATGGAATATGATTTAGTAAAACCTAAGCATAAAGTAAATCTGAATATATATTCAATAATTTTACATAGATTCTTAGGATGTTTACTAAAATAAATAATGTGTTTTGATGCTCTTGTCACATTAAAATATTTAAATTAATTGTTTTATTTTGCTTTTTGAAAAAAAAAAATCTCATAAATATTACAGCCATCTATCAAAGAATTTTATATCTATCTTTAATATTGAAATAAATTTAAGTAATTTTTATGTATAATATAAAATAGTAATCATTTATTTGCCAAACATCAGATCTGTAATATCAAATTGATAATCTGTCCCAATCTTTTTTGGTTATTAATTGGTAACATTGTATTACATTCATAAAGAGCTTTTTTTTTATTTATAGTTTTTTTTTATTGTTCAGTGAGTATGCATGTGTTTTTTATACATGGGCATACCACACACACACACATTTTCAAATTTGTAACATATTCTCATATTCATACAACTATGTACTGTATGTAATATTCTTAGGTTCATGATTAATGTTATTGTGAACTTCTGACACTATTTCATTAAAGGACTCCGTTGAAAAATCACATAAACTTACTATATGTAAGTAAAAATGACTAAAAGAAAATCTAAGTACAATTTGCTATTAAATGTACTTACTAAAGAAAAAATAATTTGAAACATTTATAAAAAATTTTCTTACTAATATTTATTAACTTAACATTTTAATATAGTTTGGATTCAAAACAATATGTTTTTAAAATTCAGGTTGGTAGCTTGATATTAAAAAAAAAGAAATAAAAAATGGCTATTTAAATGAAAATTGCATTAGGTTCAATAGATTCAGTTGCATTAGATGTTGGTCTAAGTTTCTCATTAACAAAAACGATAAGTCAGAAACTAGTCTGAGGATGTGGACGAATTAGCATTGCATAAGCACTAGTATCTATTAATTACTGAAATTTACAGAAGATTGGCAACAACCCGGATGAGTAAACAGAGTTTGCTCAAGAAATATATGAGAGATTGCTGATCAACTTTATCAAAAAATTAAAAACAATATTTTTTTATTTGATTTATTTTACAAATATTTAAAAAATGTTATGCTTTGTATACTTAAGTATCAATAAAATAGTACCATTTATCAGAAACGTTTATGAATTGATGTAAAGAAAGGACTTTGATAAAGTTTAAAGGAAAGTGTATTGGAATAGGTATTTAAAATCGAGTTTAATAAACCTAAAATTCTAAAACTAAGTTTTAGCCATGCTAGTTGATTTAGCAAGGTAAATTTTTAAAATCTTTTTATCATTAGAATTTTTAATATGCTGTGAGATCACTCAAAATGCTGCGAACAATCAAAATTTAACACGTTTTTAAATACATCATTACAATATTAGTATGATTAATTGTATCCTGATTCTCAGCAGTTTGTTACTATTTTTTTTTAGCTTTGGGTCTATATGTCTAATATAATTCTTTATGTGTATAAATTACAAAATACATAATGGAACTTAAAAAAAAAATTAACACTTTAAAAACTTTAATTTTTAAGCTTATTTATTCATTTTATTAAGGAAGTAAACAGAAGTATTCATACAGCTAGATATGCGGTAAACATCCAATTTCTGAACTGCAAAATTTACAGTTTCGTTAGTTATCCAGTGAATTTTACGATTATCCATTTATATACAAATATATCTTCGTTGTTTTTTTTCTTTTGGCCGGCATTCTGAAAAAAAAAAAGGGAGAAAAAACATCTAAAAAAATTAAATTAAATCTTATAAGTAATTTTTTAAATGCATTTTTAAATATTCAACAAAGATACTATTAAATAAGATTTAAGAAAAAAAACCGCCATTTTTAATAACGATTTTTTGATCTTCGTGTGTCATAATTTATGCAAAAGTATTTTATTAATACATAGTACATGTTTCAACCTGCATTTATATATGTAATATATGCAGGATCGAACTCAGACTTTCCCACGACCCATTACTTTCAGTGCCATCTCATATTGCTGACCCACCCAATCACACACATGTTGAAAAGATAAATAATCACCAATATACGGATTTCACGCTAAACCAGCAATCATCAGTTGGTCTAGATTACTACCCTCACACATATATATAATCAGTGCTTGGCTTTATATTAAGATAGCCAATCTTCATACCCTAATGGGCAGGCTTCAAACTATTCCAACTCACAATTCTTCAGCCTTCCATTTCATTGAAAATCTGATGATGATACGTTCAAAGCCCTTGTTAATGCCAAGGTTGTCATCCTACCCATGTTAACATATTAGTAATTCTGACCTCTCATGTAATATATATATGTGTGAGGATAGTAATCTAGACCAACTTATGATTGCTGGTTTAGCACGAAATACTTATATTGGTGATTATTTATCTTTTCAACATGTGTGTGATCGGTTGAGGCAGCAATATGAGATGGCACTGAGAGTAGTGGGTTGTGTGAAAGTCTGAGTTTGAAAAGTATTTTATTGTAAATGAAGCTCACTATACTATTTAAAATATAATATATAGGGTATATGAGCACAGACTTTCACACGAACCACCGCTTACCACTCCATCTCATATCACTGATGCACTTGAACACATATATGTTGAAAAGATAAATAATCATCAATATACGTATTTCATGCTAAATCAGCAATCATCAGTTGGATCAAATTATCTTCTCTACACATATATGCAATAAGTGCTCAGATATATATTAAGATAGCCAATCTTCATACTTTAATTGACAGGCTACAATCCACTCCACACTCCAACTTTTCAACCGTCCATCCAATTGATAATCTGATGATGGAACATTCAAAAGCCACACTGAGGCTGAGATTATAAAAATAAAAAATAAAATACACCGTATTTTCTATTTGATGAAAGAAAAAATAGATCACTTTTAATAGCAAAACGTGAATCAGTCTTTTTAAAGAAATAGCTCATTGGAGGCAAGGATCTCAACAATAATCCTTCTTATAAAAATAATGAAGAAATGATATGGATGGAGAGAGTTTGAACAGTATTCTATTTTTGTTTTACCCTCTAACTAAAATTGGCCAGATACCCATTTACTAATCAATTGTTAGTTGAGCTGACTATAAACCAGCTATCTGAAAAATAAATTCTTAGCATTTTATTTATTTTATATATTTTCATCTAATTAAATTTAATATAGATTATACAGGAATTTTTTTTAAAAAAGAATAAAAAAAATTGAAATATATGCTTATTAAAAAAATTCAAGATTATTGATTAGCAATATTCAAGTTATAAAGAAAAAGTGGGGAGAGAATTAATAAAAAATTAGAAAATAAAGAAGGTATAGATAAAAGGCTGATAAACTATGAAAAATACTTTTATAAAAAAATTAAAAAATAAATAAATCGATTAACATTGATATAAATTCTGATCTAAACACATGAAGACTGATTTTGTTTATCTAGCTACAATTTATTTCTAAGAAGCCTAATATTACTAACAAAGAATATAGAAGAAATGTATAAAAAAATTCCAACCAAAATTCTTCAATTCTGCCACTGCACGCATAGAATGAATAATCTGTTTTATCTGCTAGTCTGACTGTGCAAATGTTATATCCGCAAGTATGACTGTACGATGTTCTTTTGCAACTAATGCTCTGCTGCGTATGCTCTCCAATGAATGGTCTGCAACGAATGCTCTGAATATACTCTGTATTCTCTGCAATGAATGCTCTCCAAACAAATGGTCTGCAATGAATGCTCTGCCACGGATGCTCTCCAACAAATGGTCTGCACCGACTGCTCTCCAATGAATGGTCTGCAAGCAGATGCTCTCCAACGAATGGTCTGCAATGAGCCTATTTCTACAGTTCGCTAAAGTTCAATTCCCACAATGTTATTTCAGGATGGCTGCTACAAAAACGGTTCACAATGGGCATACCTTAGCCCCAGATATCTCCTACTGGAATTGAACAGTAACTCTACTGTAGATGCACTCCATACTGTCTGCTACTCGCTACTGTGTGACTGCTCTCTACTACTCTCTACATTATTCTGCATAGTTGTTACCCAGTCTTCTTATTGCTCTCTGATAACTGCAACAATAAATCAATACACCGTCCAATAAGGTAACATCTCTTATCCAGAAATATTTGTAATCAGCAAATATTTCTTGGAATTGTCGATCGCCATTACGTCAATGCATTAATTAGATTCCTCAGCTATCAGAGGGCGATCTAAAAACAACCTCTCGAATAAATTCTAGTTTTTTCTGGAGTGCACAAACATGTCTGCCATTTTACAAAACACTACATCTCCCTCCACTCCAGAAAAACCCTTGTTGCTATTCCTTGGTGTTGTTTTTTTATTCCTACTTTCCTGTTATTTCACTCAGAAATATACGATTTAACTGCTGCTGAAACTTTTTCATCAGTTACGTACAATGGTGACTGCACAAGTGTGTTGGACTCAGCTTTTGATGTTAACTGCACGAGCATTTTATTTCCAAACTTTTCACTTCCGTTGTTAACATTATACTAACTGGGATTTCCATTTTCACCAGGTTTCTCCTTCTATAGCTAAACTTGTTGTTCAAAACTTATTCACTACTCACAGGTTCCAAATGCGACTGCGCCAATGTTCTATCTGCCAGTCTGACTGTGAAAATGTTATATCCACAAGTATGACTGTGTGGTCAGCAAATAACTATGTTCAATTCCCACGATATTCTTTTGCAACTAATGCTCTGCTGCGTATGCTCTCCAACGAATGGTCTGCAATGAATGCTCTGAATATATTCTGTATTCTCTGCAATGGATGCTCTCCAAACAAATGGTCTGCAACAAATGCTCTGCCACAGATGCTCTCCAATGAATGGTCTGCACCGACTGCTCTCCAACGAATGGTCTGCAATGAGTCTATTTCTACAGTTCACTAAAGTTCAATTCCCATGATGTTCTTTCAGGATGGCTGCTACAAAAACGGTTCACAATGGGCATACCTTAGTCCCAGTCCAGTTTAGCTGTACACAAACTCTTCGTAGTAAGCACTGTGACTGCCATCAGATATCTCCTACTGGAATTGAACAGTAACCCTACCGTAGATGCACTCCATACTGTCTGCTACTCACTACTGCATGACTGATCTCTACTACTCTCTACATTACACTGCATAGTTGTTACCCAGTCTTCTTATTGCTCTCTGATAACTGCAACAATCAATCAATACACCGTCCAATAAGGTAACATCTCTTATCCAGAAATATTTGTAATCAGCAAATATATCTTGGAATTGTCAATTGCCATTGCGTCAATGCATTAATTAAATTCCTCAGCCATCAGAGTGTGATCTAAAAACAACCTCTCAAATAAATTCTAGTTTTTTCTGGAGTGCATAAACATGTCTGTCATTTTACAAAACACTACACAATCATTAATACATAATTAATGATTTGTGTTAGTCACAGGTGTTAAATTTCATTTTTAAAGCAGGTGAGTTTAGCGATCATCACTGGTGATCATTACTGGTTCTAAATCTGTTCATGAGGCTTCAATAATGTGTAGGAAAATCAAATACAATTGGGTTCAGCATTGCAATTGGAAAAAGAAATTTGTTTGGAATCACCCAAGAAGTACATTTTTTTATATCATGATTCTCCAGTTGTTTGAAGAGATTCTAAATAGGGTATTCAAAAAGAGAATTGTGCTTTGTGGTGGCACAACTACATCTTAAATCAGCAGTAAATTTGAACTGCAGAATAGTTTTTACATTTTCTGCTGGCCAAATTGTTTTCTATTATCTGATGGACAAATGTTCAAGAACAGGAAAACACTGCAAAATAATAAACTAGATAGTATATCGGTAATATTTTTTATGATAATGTTTAATTGCAGATCCGGAAATTTAATATGGGCATTTTTACTTCAGGTGAAGGTAAAAGTATTGACTAATAAAATACAATGCTAAGAAGCCTATTTTTAAAGCATTTAAATCATAACTCCAAGTAGAGCCTACCAGTTTTTCAAGAAAATTATTTTTAGAAATTATTTAGATCTAATTGTCAATAGATGAGAAAATATAGTTCAAATCTATTTCTAAGAAGCATGGGATAGGATTATGTTTAGTCAGAAAGTTATATTTAGTTTGCAAAATGCTTTTTATTTTTGTTTAGATAAAAAAATTTAGAATCTTTGTAAAATTAGAAATAATATTCCAGTTGCTGAAAAACATTTTTCTTTTCATATCTTTATTAAAAATATAGGGGATTTGAACTCAGACTTTCAAGCACCCACCAAATATCCACACTATCTTATACAACTGATACACATGACCACAAAATGTAGAAAAGATAAATAATGACCAATATATGTATTTCATGCTAAACCAGCACTTATCAATTGGTCTAGATTATCATCTTCCACACACATGTATAATCAGTGCTCAGTTTATATTAAGATAGCAAATCTTCATACTTTAATGGACAGACTTCATCTACTCCAACCTCCAACTTTCCATCCATCCATATCATTGAAAATTTGATGATGGAAATGTTTCTATTTTTGATAAGAATCTATTTCTGTAAAATCAAAAGAATGCCATCAACATAGATACGTTTTTTTTTTTTTTTGCATTCTATTTTAGGAAAATCAGCCATGAATATTTATTATCATTTGGTACCACTTGAAATTTTTTATTAGATAAAATTTTGTCAAACAAAATAATGGTAAAGAAAATATTAAAAGTTTAAAAATGGAATAATTTTTAAAATTAAATATCTAAAAAGAAAAAAAAATGTGGATAAACAAATTTAATAGATCTCAGAATAAAACTTTAAAAGTTGGAAACAAAAAACTATATGCTAATGATTAAACTTATTCAAGTTGAATGAAATTATAAAATCTCAAAAGTCACCAAAAAATGAAATATTAAATATCCTAAGGGGGGAAAAGTATAGACAGACATAAAAATTCTATAAAATTAATAAAAATTATTTATTAATTTTTTTCTAAATGACTCATGCATTTTTAAAACAGTTGTTCTATCATATATAATGTGCTAACCTATATAAAGAAAAGCAAATTTGATAAGACAAATTCCACAGTAATTGAATACTTGCTAAAAGTGTATAATTTTTATTTATAACAAAAGATTAAAAATAATAACTGATCAATCAGGAGAAGAAATATAGATTTTAAAAAATGTATTTATGGAATATAGGGAAGGAATATTTATATAATATACCAGATTGTTAAAAATATTGTGAATAAATAATACAATTATGTTATTAAATTGTGAGTTATGTTGGAAAAAGGCATTGATAATCCATATTACTAATAATCAGGTGTTTTTTTATTGTTTAATCAGAATAAACATGTTAGATGATAGAACATTTATCATACAAACATGAAAGTAGTTATATATATATATTATGAAGTATGTTTTTAGGATCTTTCATCTGTGAAGACATTCATTTCAACACACACACACACACACACATATATAAAATTTAAGTGACAGTAACAATTCCACCAGAAGCTATATATAAACAATAATCATATTTAATAAATGCAAAAAATAGAATAGACTATTTATTCTTTGAGCTTTCAATGGTTTTAAGCAATCATTTATTTTGTTATTGACAAATAGAATGGAATCCTCCTGTCTTAAATATGGAGTAAAGCATTCTGAAATTACAATTGAATATTTAGAGGATAAAGACAAAGGTCTCATTTTTTATCAACCTCATAATATTAATGAAAAATCACTTTTGTAAATATAAATATTAAATACACATAGTCTAATGTAGTGGTCTTCAATCTTTTCACATCTGCATACCAGCAAAAATAAGGATAAGATTTCGTGGACCAGCAGAAGTCTACAGATAAATTTTCTTAAAGATTTAAACTGCTTAGCCTTAGATGAGCATAATTGTTATAACTGACCAAAACAACACACTGGTTACTGTGTATTGTAATGATGTTGCTTATCTTCACATGCTGAACATTCTTTCTTGAGTTGTGCAGACATCCTGCTACAGAAAACAGTACATTCTCATTAATGTGCCTGCATTGCTACATTTATTATTTCATTGTTAAAACATGCAAAAATAAAATGTTATTCACCTGAATGTTGGAAAATATCACAGCTAGTGTAATTACATGACAATGATTATGATAAATGTGATATCTGTATTTAATGTTAAATATACAAGCTGAAGTTATATATATATATATGGAGTTTGTATAATAAAAAACTTTTTTATTTTAATTTTGAATCTGGTATTATTTTAATCTCATCTTTACCCAATTAAAAAAAAGAAACAGAACGAAAAGCTGTTTTGATAAAGTGTCACATAGAAATAAAACAATCATTATAAAGATGTCATTTTGCTAAAAAAAAAAAAGATAATAGATTTATGTTCCGATAAAGGGAAATCATCATCAATGATTTGTCACCATTTTGTGAAGTTTATAATTTCAAAAAAAAATGTCACACACAAAATAAAAAGATGATACAAATGCAATAAAAAAATTGTTATATGTGACCAATAAATGAGCTGATGCAATATAGAAATGCCTACTAGGTATGGACATGTAAGGAATGGTGCAATTATCATGAGATTGATACTTTGTTTTTTAAAGATTGCATTTTAAAATAAATTCCTTTGACTATTATTTAGTAATTATAGTAAAATAATTTAAATAAAATTTTGATTTATAATTAATTTTATTTAAGCAATTGCAATGAAAAAAAATTGTTTATATTAATTAAAAGTTTAAAATCTTATTATTTTGTTATTACAAATTTCCTGCCAGTCTAGCGCAGACTGGCAGAAAACTTCTGTGAACCAACGCCAGTCCGCGGACCAAGAATTGAAGACCATTGGTCTAATGTATATAAAATTTAAATAAAATAACTATCCCTCTAAAAAATATAAATATTAGCAGAGTGTTTAAAATGAGACACTCTTTATCTATTAAATATTCATTTATAATATTAGAAGAATTTATTCCATATTTAAATCAAGTTAATAAACAAATTTCAGTTTCTAATAATGTCAATAAATAAATGCTTAAAACCATTGAAGCCTTAAAAAATAGATGATCCATTGTGTTCCTTGCATGTATTGACAGTGTTATTTATACATAACTTTCAGAGATCCTGTTATTTTCATTTAAATTTGTTATACATTAAGCTCCATTTATTAATATTTACATTCATAAAATTAACTTTTTATATTATCTAAATATTTAATAGTAATTTAAGAATGAACATGAATTAATGAATGCATAAAATGATCAAAAGCTCAAAGAATAGGTAGTCCCTTTTATTTTTTGCATTTGATAATATATAAATATTGTTTATATATAGATTCCAGATTGTTGTCACTTTTATTTAAATTTCATAAAAATAATTTATTTATATTTAATATGTATTTTATTAATTTTAACAATATTGTAAAGAAACAACAGTTATTAATTACAGATCCAGATGATCTATATATTATCAATGCACCTATTATAAAAATTCTATACAAGGCAAACTTTCTATAATAATTTTAATATATAGGATTTGAACTAGGACTTTCACATGACCCTCAACCCTCCATGTTATCTCATACTGCTTTGACATGTGGGTGATCAAGGTATAAGCAGTATGAGATAGCATGGATGGTTTAGGGTCATGTGAAAGTCTGAGTTCAAACCCCCTATATATTACATATAGAAGTGCAGGTATGAAAAAGCTTGTACTGTAGAAAAATTCATATTTCAAAATATTGTAATTTTAATAATTTTGCTATTAATACTTTCTCCTATTGATGTTAATCTACTAGTTAGACAAAATAAATTTATTTAATTCTGAATTCATAATTATTTAATTATGAGAATATTTAGATAGTTATTATATTTTCGATATTCAAACTATACAGTAATAATCTGATTTATAACACTAATGTAAGTTTGAACATTAAATTGAAAGCTGATCCACGTTTGACGTTTTTAGATGAATACAATTTGTAGATAATATGGTTTCAATTTGTAATCGCATCTTTTTAATTGATAGTTTGCTTTATTACATGGTAATTGAAAAATTATTTTAAAATACTCCAATAATTCTTGCTAAATTTCTATCATTTAAATCTATAAAGCATGCGAAAAATCTTCTATAATATATACTTATAATAGATTGAACCTCTACCAACAATGATCATGAAACTTACTTGTCAAAAATATACTTGGTTTATTTATATTTTATTTTTATTCTTTGTTGATATATATATATATATATATATATAAGGGATTTGACCACAGACTTTCAAGCTCTATTCAGCTAACCATTTTATCTTATATAATACACACATGTGATAAAGGTAAATGATCTCCAATATACTTATTTCATGTTGAACCAGCACTCATCAGTTAGTCCAGATCAACATCTCCCACACACCTATATATCCAGTGTGTGGTTTATATCAAGTTAAACTCATTTTTTAAATTCAGTCACCACTATTTACTATTTTTGCATCAGATAATGTAAGATTTTTTTAATATGTCATGTCTTTTTCTTTCTCTGACTGCCACCTAGAATGTATTAGTGAGTATTCCATCACCAATTTTGGCATAATATTCTGTCATTTTAGTAAATAGCATTATCACTTTGATATTTTATTTTCAATTTCACATAATCTAAATCTCCTTTAGCTTTTCCATTCTGTCACATATTTTTGAAAAGTATAACTAAAGATATCTGAAATTGTAACTAACCCTCAAGCTGTATTCCATGCTGAACTAAAACTCAAATACTTCCATATGTCTTCATTATCTGTTCACTATTTATCAATACCAAATTATTACAGTATGATCTATAAGTGTCAAATTTTTTGCACTCATATCATTGACACCATCCACTTTAGATAAATATATTAATGATTATTATTAATCATTTATAGTAATAAAGTAATTAATACTCATGTTTCACACCATATCTGACATTGTTTGATGTAACAAATTTAAATATAATTGGATTTATGTCATTCAAGATGTCTTATTCTAAAGCAAACTATTAAAAGCTTTTATAGTCTTATTCATAATATTCATCCTAAAAATAAAGTATTACCAACATGTGTCATGATTGTTTACAATACACCCTACATATTTAAATTAGTCATACATTTTAAATAGCCAAACTTTATAACTTCAGCTTTGTTTTCAATGACATAATATCTAAAAAAGCAAGATTTTCAAAACTCAGTTGTATTATATATACTCTGTGAAAAACTTTCTAACATAAAACTATTTTCTCTTTCTTCTATGCTAGCAATATGTATTTCTAAGTTAAAAATGTATACCAATAAATGCTGAATGTGTTAAATTATAATTTAATAACTAATAAGTTCTGTATAAAAATGCAGAAAAATAATAAATATAATTTTATAAAATTATCTATTCATACTTACTTATTTTTTGTTGTGTCATTATTATTTGTAATATGGAGGTATATAATGATGGGGATGATGTCTGTGTGCTGAAACTGGAGATCTGTATACTGTTGGAGTTTCATATACTGCTTCTACAATTGGTGCAGGTTCATAGACTTTTTCTATAACTGGTGCAGTCTCATATAGGGTGTCAATCATTGGTGATGGTTTATAAACTTTTTCAATAACTGGTGCTGGTTCATATACTTTTTCAATTAATGGAGCAGTTTCATACACTTTTTCTATTATAGGTGCAGGTTGAGTATCAGCAGTATTGTCACCACCTGGAGGAAGGCGACCACCATAACTGTCTCTCATATATGTAAATGGATATCCGGGTACAAAACCTGCTCCTGGAATAAATGCACCATCTCCCTCCACTCCTGCTGCTTGTACATCAGGATAATTTAATTCAGCTGGAACTCCATATGGATTGACATAGGGTGCATATGCTTCTTCGACCAATTTTGCTTTGTATGCTGGAATAGTACTTACAGTGCGGTATGCAGTAAGGGCCAAAAGTATGACAAAAAGCTAAAAATTAAAAATGTTTAACAATTAAATGGTGTTGGATACATATGTATATAATATGAATTATTAGATCTGACACATTTTAAAATGTAAACTTAAAATTTATTGCTATTTTATGTTTTTTTAATTTTAAGTCTAGCGTTGGTGGCCTAGTGGTTAGCATAGCTGCCTTCCAAGCAGCTGGCCCGGGTTCTCTTCCCGGCCAACACTTTGACATATGAGAAAAAAAAGTACTTTTTGATTATATTAGACTTTCTTCCAATCCCATGTAGTGGAGTAGATTAAACTTTGTTCTTTTTTTAATGGAATATCCTATTGCAGGGTAAAAGCCATTCGAGAGTTTCCTATAAAGGTTTAGAGTGACAAAAAGGATTTCCAATAATCAGGTGTTGAATGTTTGAGCAGTTTTTATTCTTATTTTATTCTCTATCTAAGAATAGCTAAAAACCATTTACTGAAAATATTTTGAATACTTAGCAAGATTATTAATTGCCTGAAAAAATTTCTAAGCATTTAAAAAAGAATTCCACTCCAAGCTGAATGAATTTTTTAAAAGTCGTTCGGAATTCGAATCCTAAGTTGCAAGTATGGGAGGTGAATGCACTGCATTTATACCAATATGATCCCCCCCCCCCTATAGCATTATAGCATAAATTGTATGGATTTTACAAACAAAATTTAAGTCTTTACTGTAAACTAAAATAAACATATGGTTTTATTTACAATATAAAGAATATATAATTTTATACAAAAAAATTTAAAGTTCGAAATATAGTAGATTTAAATATTTTTATATTATAAAGTTGTAATGGAATGATTATGTTATAAATATAAAAAGTAATAGCTACAAATAATTTGAAATGCAAACATTTTATTAATAGATTTTAGCTTCCATATCCCCCCCCCCCCCAATCTTGTTAAAGCTAAAAAAATACATTATTTAATAAAATTATAATTATTATGCATTATTTTATTTAATAAAAATATTAAAAGAAAATTTAAATTTGGAAAAAAAAAACACGTACATTTGCACATGCTCGTATGTTTAAAACGTATTTTTTTTTCGTATTTTGAGACTCTATACATTTATATAATGAAATTCCGATTTTAGCTTGTCTTTGTAATAGTTTTGTGCTAGAAACTTTTTTTCCAAAAAATCCTGGGGCTGTATTTGTTGTTTTTCTTATTATTCTATTTTAACTCTTAACATTTTTAATAAACTGAAACACAGGCTTATTATATACCTGTGTCTTTTTGTGTGTTTGTTTTTAAAAATCTTAAATTAATAGTTTTTAATATATGTGAATTTTTTTTTCATATGTCAAAGCATTGGCCGGGAAGCGAACCCGCAACCACTGTCTGAAAGCAATTGCGCTGACCTCTCGGCTACCAACGCTTGATAGATATACGTGAATGTTCTGGGAGGAAATGAGTTTTCCCACATGTGCTGTTAGTTTGATATATTAAATTTTCACGCATTCACCCTTCAATATTTTCCCTATATTTATATATATCTTATGAAGTTGACCAACTACACACATTCTCACGCATTAATATTATTTTTTTATTTTGTATTCTTATATTTTTAAGCATCTAAAATTTATTCTTTTTTTGTTTAACTGCTTTATCTTTTTTTTTTTTTCATCATCATTGTTTTAATATTAATGTATCTTTTATAATCACATTCAATTTTAATTTGACTGTAGTAATTTTTTTTCTAAAATTATATTTTTGTTTCACATTCGATTTTTTTTCAATAATTTATACATTTTTTTTTTTTAAAAAAATAACGATTTATTTAAATGATTTATACAATTTTATACAATGAAGATTACATGAATACCAAGCAATGTCCATAGCCAAATGAGAAGTGGATATATACATGAATGTTGGATCAACGCTTCAGTAGTATTCTAGATTGGTCCATACTTTGTCCCAGTTGAACAATTTATACATTTTTTTCCTATTTTTTTTTATCTTTGCTAATTTCTTCTACAATACATGCCAAGAAGTTTTTCTTTTTTTTAAGCATGAAGTTTATATTTTATACAAAATATTTAAAAACTTTTTTTTTTTAGTTTTAAACTCATTGGTTTAACACGAAAAGCTAAAACTTTTAACAGATGCGCCTTTCCCCCCTCTATAGCTCTATTTAACAAGATAGAAGATTTGATATATTAGTTCAAAGTTTAATAATAAAAAAAACATTATTAACATTACTAATAGAAAAAAAACAATAAGATTTGAGACTTTCCTCTATAATCAAAAACTACATCGTTTGGCTATTATAAAAGTTTAAAACGTTTGTGGAAAAGGTTAAAGCCTTTCTCTTTATAATGTTATAATTAATAAACCTTTCCCCCTGATATATACATATGTTTTCTGATTCTGCATTAATTTATTAAAATAATTTTTGTTCCAGATTTATCCTATTCTTTATGCTTTTATTATTTGACCTTTTTCATAGTTTTAAAAATGTAACCAAAAGATATGTCACATTTTGACTACTTAATTAGATGTTTTTATTTTATGGAAGTATAATTCTGTTGAAATATATAGAAACTCATTGAATACATTTTCTTTATTTTATAATCCAATCAAATATAGGTTCAACACAGTTGTTATTAATAATCACGTTTATATAAACCACATTCTGCATAGTAAACAAGGTCACACTGAATCAATGTCTTTAGAATTCCCATACAGTTTATAACATTATTTAGCTTTTATTCAGACATAGGACTACAAATCAAGGTTTGAGTTGTAAATAATTTTATTTTCATTATGCTTTCTAAAATAATGACTTGAAGCTTCAAATATATACAAAAATAATAATAATCTCATAGCTTTTCCAGATTACTTCATATAATGGGCAAAAAAAAAAAAAGTTTAAAAAGAATGTGTTCTTTACACATTATTTTAGTATAATTTGCGTACAGATAAATTAAAAAAACAACTGCTCCCTTTTAAAGATTAGTTAATTTTTTTTAAATAAGAGATTCTAATAATAGCAATTAGTATTAGTTTTTTTCTATTATAAAAAAATTGTATAATTAGACTCTTTTTTAATAATTATAACCAGTTTTTTTTAAAAATTAATTATTTATAATATAAAAGATTAAAGTGAAAGGCTGAAACCTTCTCACATGTGCATTTTAGAATGCTTATATGTTAGTCAATCAGATGTAATGATGACTGTATAGGGAGTTCTCAAGTCCCAACACAAGACAGAGATTTTATAAGAAAAACACCGGTGGTTCACCTTTTTCTTTACTTAAATTTTTATATATCTAAGCCAGTCTGAAGCATTTTGACTTAAGAGTGTGAAGCTTTAAACATCTTCACATTTAACTCAAGATTGCAAATTATATATATATTAAATCTGATTTTGTATAAACTATAATCATATTATAGCAGTCCAAGCTTATCTAAATCACAAATCTTCATTTGTTGTCAGGACAATCTCTTTAAGTAAATGACAGATTTTCATTTTTATTTGAAGATCTTACTATGGACAAGAAAGTTGACAGTTGGACCACAATAGATTAAGATTGTTATATAAGTTTAAATGAATGCCATTAAACAGGAAAATATAACTTGACACCAAATTGAAGATTTATGATTTAGATAAACTTATGTTGTTAAAATATGATCATGTTTATAAAACCATTTTTAGCTTTATGTAAAATTAAATTTATTATCTAAGTAATAATGAATAGCAGTGGATTTTAAAAGTTTGAAAAATGATTATTTATTTGCCTGCTTTCGAACCAGATTATATTTGCCTGTTTAACAGGGTTTATTTAGACATAAATAGGAATATAAAAATGTAAAAGCTGTTACAGTTCAAATGACTTTTTTTTCCCCTATGTTAAGATATCAGACCAGAGTAAAAAGTGGAAATTTATCTGTTATTTACAGAGGTTGCCTTGATAATAGGCTGAAGAATCATGATTTTAATAAGCTTGGACAGTTATATTGTCTATACTAAGCAAAGTAATTAAAAAGAACTTGAAAATCTGAGTTTAAATATATTCTATTTTATATATATAAACTTCCCAGCAATTAATATATAACACATTGAGGTTAATCCTCCAACATGAGTCTATTAAGTAAGTGAAATATATTCTCAATTCAAAGCATAAGATAAAACTTTAGAGATTTATGTTTTGATAAGCTTGAGCAGTTATCATGATATTATTTCATGAAGCATGTTCTTGTGATTAACTTTGTTTATTAGAATAAAATAAATTCCTTAACAATGTTATGATAAGATGATACTTCAAATGGGTGAAAAAATATATAAAGTATTAATTACATAGATATAGTATATAGAATTGTTTCACGTGGTTGTTATATCATGTGGTTTAAATATTGAATCGTATGATTTACATTTAGCAGTGTTTTTTTAATATTTATTTGCATTAAGAAACTTTTCTAAATAGTTGGTCATTTGATTGTTTCATCCCATTTATTAATGCAGTTTTTGTTTTTAAAAATTTCTATAGCTTCCCTAAATAATCTTTGAACATGGTTATTGTGTGTGCATATGATTTTGGTATTTGGGAATTCTATGCTTTACATATACTTCATAAAATATCTTTCACCTGTGAAAACATTCATTTCCAACACACACACACACACATATATATATATATATATACATACAGTGTTTTCCTGAAGGTTTGTGATGATGGTGTTCTAGTTGTATTTTTATATTGGACTATTTCCATCATCTAATATGTGTATTGAATGTCTTTAGAAAAATTTAACTTTATTTAAATTCCAAATACATTCATCTGTTAGTAATAGCACATCAAACACATTAATATAATGCATTTGAAATATTTAAATAAAGTTAAATTTTTCTAAAGACATTCAATACACATATCAGATGATGGAAATAGTCCAATATAAAAATACAAATATATATATATATATAAAAAATAATTTATATAATTTAAATTAATCTTTATAAATCATCTTTAATTTTTTAAATTCTTTTATATATTTGATTTTTTCAATTAAAAAATCAAATTTATTTGATTTAAATATTTTTTTTTTAATTATTTATATCTTATTAATATTAATCTATTAAAAATTTAACATATCTTTTAATTATAATTATATTATTTATTCATTATTATTCTTATTATAAATATTTCTTTTCTTTAAAATATAATATCTCCCTTTATACCAATAAATTTTATAAAAAAACATCTTCAAAAATTTCTATATATATATCTCTCCTTATTCAATATTTTACTCAATTAAATTCACTTTATTTCTCCCATTTCAAAATTAATATAATATCTATCCCTAATACCTCTAATCCCTCTCAATTCTATTCCCAATAAATATATTTATTCCCACAAAATCTATATTTTATATCTTTTCTTTATATCTCTACATTTAATATTATTACTTTAATATCACTACACACTTCCCAATAGTTATTATTATATAATACACTGAGATTAATACTCCAACATTGGTCTATTAATTAAGTTAATGAAATATTCTCAATTCAAAGCACAAGATAAACCTTTTTTAAAGAAAAGATTGATATGTCTTTTCTCTCTACCACAATTTATATAAAAAGGCTATTTTTAAGCTCTTTGGAGAGAAAGCATGAACATTTTAAATCAATCAAGTTGTTTTATTAATGCTATATTTCAAATTGTTTTATATTATTCTAATAGAAATTAGTGAAAATTTTCAATTTACAGCTTGTCAATATCAAATATATAAATATAAATTTCCCAGCCATTAATATTATATAATACATAGAGATTAATACTTTAACAATGGTCTATTAAGTAAATCAAATACTCTCAATCCAAAGTGCAAGATAAAACTTTTTTAGAGAAAAGATTGAGCTAAAGAGAAAAGACAGTCAAATCTTTTCTCTAAGAAAAGTTTTATCTTATGCTTGGATTGAGAGTATTTTATTTACTTAATAGACCAGTGTTGAAGTATTAATCTTAATGTATTATATAATATTAATGGCTGGGAAGTTTATATTTATATATTTCATTATTTGGTTTGGTATTGACAAGCTATAAATTGAAAAATTTCATGAATGTCAATTAAAATAATATAAAGCAATTTAAAATATAGATTTAATAAAATAATAAGATTGATTTAAAATCTTCATGCTTTCTCTCCAAAGTTCTTAAGGCTAGCCTCTGTATATAAATTGAGATAAAGAAAAAAGACAGTTCGATCTTTTCAGTAAAAAAAAGATTTATCTTGTGCAACGAATTGAGAGTATTTTATATATTTAATAGACAAGTGCTGTAGTATTAATCTCGATGTATTATATATATGATGTGTAACACATATCCCATGACTTGTTTGATTTAATTTAGTAATAGTGCAATGAATTTGTGAGCAAAAGATTTTGAACAAAACTATCAATTATTTAATATTTACATATTATTTCTTACATGATCAATTATACACTATTTATTGAATACATAGAAAATATAATACACATGTATGTTTAAAATTGTCACTTTCCATATATATTATAAAATGATCATATAAAACAAAATGAAATGTCCAAATGATCTGATTTTGAGAAATCAAAATTGTAGTATTAACTAATGAAAACAAAATGCTAATATATTTACAAATATAATTTATTAATAAAATGTATAATTTAGCACAAGTATATATATATGTAACAAATCAGCTGAATATATTTATTAATAATTTAAAATTTTGAGTATTTGACCATTTCATAAAAATTGATAATCTTATAACAATGAATATTGCCTATAAAATGATGTTATACATTTTTAAAATAATACGGCCCAAATCTCTTTGTAGTACAGTTTTTCTGCAGCATTAGAGAGAGATCGAGAGAGAGAAATAGAGGAGAGATTTATTTTACACAATACTCTGGTATTCAATCTCATTATTAGTCTACTGCTTATTTAATATGTTTAATTCTTCGTGATTCATACTTACCAATAGTGCAAGACTGATCACTCCTGATTGTAAAGAAGAACTCTATATTACAATGTATATTTAACTTTTTGTGCCAATAAAGATTATTTTGGAAAAAAAAATAATAATAATAATAATAAAAAAACATCAAAACAAAAACAAATTTAAAAATATAACTTTGTCTCACATTGCATTTTTTCCCAAGACAAATAAATATTGAAAATATTCATATGTAATCTCGAAAAAGATATTACATTTTTTTTTTAAGTTTATATCTAGATTTTACAGTTTGCATACTTAGTTTACGATCAGATTCTTATAAATATTTTCTAGTTTATGTTAGATATTTCAATTTACATTCATTTCTAAACTTTATTAAGTTTATTCTAATTTATATCTAGATTTTTTTTTTACAACTTGATTCTAATTCAAAGAATTACTAGATCTTCTCTGATAAGATCTTAATTTTATAATTTTTTTCCATATGAGCACATTATTTATTTTGAATAATGTAAATATTGTATACGCACATACTTTTTCTAAAGTTAGTATTTAAACGTACATTGGAAAAAAAATATAAAAAGCAATTTTCAAGTTTTTTTAACTCGGTCTCCAAGTGCTTTTATCTAAATTACAAGTGCATACGAAAAGTTAAAACTCATATTAGAATTAAAAAACAATTTCGTAATTTAATTTTTGAGCACACACACACACAATATGATAACTTATTTTTAAAAAGTGAGAAACGACTTTTTCTCGTTAATAAATTGCACAATTAAAATTTAGCTTCTTTTAATTAATCTTTTAATGAACTCTGCAATTATTATTTTACTCTAAAGTATTCTCATTTAACGCCATTTTTACGATGGTAGTTTTTTTATATCTAAATTAATATATATTGCACCATTAAATATATATATCTTTTCTAGTCAATCGGAAATAAGATGTCCGTATAAGTATGGGTAAGCAATTATAGAGCATATTTTCCATTTATATTCAAATTTTTATTTATATTTATTGGCTTTAAAATTGTATATAGTTCTATTAATAAGTGCTTCTATATACAGTCTGTGAATAAAGAAACTATAAATATAATAGTTAAAATAAACCAATTCTCTTTAGCATTGCAATCCGAAAGTTACATTCTTATAAAATAAATAGATAATAGGATAAATAGACTATCTAATCTATATATACGTAGTTCATCCTCATTTTGTATGCAATTACCTGATTTTGTAGTTTTTATTGCTATTGTATTAGACTTTTTTTTTCTAGTATCAAATCTGACACAAAATTCTTGACTATTCCTGATGCTAACATTGTATAAATTTTCTTAATAGTTTGCAGGGAAGATGCTTCTATAAGTTATTCCCAAAATGAATAATGGTGAAGATTTTAGCAGATTTTTTTTTACCCTAACCATTTACTTGAAACATTTCTCAGTAACATGAAATTTTAAATTTCGTCGGATTCGAACTACATTGTGAGAATAAAGGTAATTAAAAACGTGATAATCATTATATTGTGGAGCACTTTTTTAATAGCCTTTCACACACACATGTATAAATAAATATATACAATACTTCAATTATGATTAAAGAATTGATGTAAAGTACAAATAAATTTTTATTGTGAAAACAAACGGGATTTTATGCTAACAGAGTTTAGGAGTCATAAAATCTACTTCACAAATAGTCTACTTATCTAACTAAACAACAAGATAAAAAAACAGTTGAGAGAGGAAGAAGTGAAAAAAGAAGGGGGGGGGGAGAAAAAGGGAGATAAAATGAAAAGGAGAGAAAAAATTGCAAAAAGAGAGAAATAAAATAATTTTAAATTAGTTTCTAAAAAATGTAGTCTTCAAAATTTTTATCCAAAGTTTGTATTATGTATATATAAATTTCGTTTTTTTTTTTTTTCAAATTTTTTAAATTTATATATTATTATAAATAAAGACGAACTAATACTAACTTACCATTTTGAAGTATTTATTCTTCTAGACTTAAATGAGACTTCAGCATTTATCCTGAGCTTCTTTTATACCTTGTTAATTAAAAAAAAAATCGAAAATAATTATAACATTTAATAATCGTAAAAAGTAGAGTACCTTTAGGATACTAGCACCAATTTTTACTTAAAAAAAAAAAAAATTAAGACTAAAACTAACCATTTTTTTTTGTTTGTTTAAAAAAACTTTAAATAGGTGAATTGGATATTCTGCTTAAGGGTTTTTTGTAAAAAAAATCTCAAATATGTCTCTCTTGGTAATAACATATTCCAAATATTTTAATTTTCTGATTACATATAATAACTTAAATCAAGGTCTTATAATAAATTGTAATATGTTACTAAATTATAAAGGGCAAATATCCAATACAATTTATTTGTCCATAATGTCACAAATACCTAAATAAATAATTAATCAAAATAAGATTGAAATAAACAACTATTATTACTTGGTATTTCAATCTTATTTTAATTGATTATTTATTTATGCAATATGTTACTTAATAGTATCAACATTGTATCATTGATAATATTGCTTTCACAAGTTTCACATGCATTATTGTCAATAAAATGATGGCTATCTACCTAATCTTAACTAGAGAAAAAATTGAATTATTTCCCAATAGTTGATTATTTTACTGTATACAAATCTTTTCAACTATAAAAAGTATGCGGGAAAGATCTTTATACTGCAATCATATATTTAAAGGCTACCTATCTATCTACCTACCTGTGTATCTATAAAAAATGAAGTGAAATAAAAATTATCTATCTATCTATCTATCTATCTATCTATCTATCTATCTATCTATCTATCTATCTATCTATCTATCTATCTATCTATCTATCTATCTATCTATCTATCTATCTATCTATCTATCTATCTATCTATCTATCTATCTATCTATCTATCTATCTATCTATCTATCTATCTATCTATCTATCTATCTATCTATCTATCTATCTATCTATCTATCTATCTATCTATCTATCTATCTATCCTTTCTTCTCTTCTTCATTCTTTTCTTTATTTCTTCCTTTCTCCCTCCTCTTTCCCTCTTTCTCTCTAATTAAACTGATTATAAACGTGTATAAATGCTTTTTAAGTTTGTAATCTTTTCTTGTTAAATGCGCAAAACGGCTTTAATTAGAGAATTACATAAATAAGAAAGGAAGATAGTATCATCGAAGTATATATATATTAGTAAATAAATCTGGTAAGATTTCAGCTCCAATCCCAGTGAATAAAATATTCATTATTCAATTTCTATATTGTGTAAAAATTACAAATTGTTCAGCAAAATATGGATAGGAAGTCTCTCCTTCTCTTATTAGCCTCCTACAGTAACATCAAACATTCTTTTGATATATTACAACTGCTATACTAGACTGCAGCCTTGAATATTCATGCTTTAATGTCAAAGTTATTAATTTAACAATACTAATACACAAAAAGCAGTTGCTATATTTATATAAGTAGCTATCTTTACTCCAGGCATTTAATAAGAAAACAATCCTGAAAATTATATATACTACAGTGTAATTTAACATTTTTATGGTGATCAAACAATGAATATTTTATGGATTGTCTTCTGTCAAGATTTTCTCACTTTAGCACATCTTTGTCATGTTAAATTATGTTAATACTATTTTTGAATTATATCCACAACGTAATAGGAAGTTACACCAGCAAGAATAGTTCAGACATATTTATAATAGCTTATATTTGTTACATTCTTGTTTGAATTATATATAGAACAAAAATACAATTCTAATAATTCACCAATATAAAATATTGGTAAAAAATATCAAAAATACATTTTTGTACTGTATTTACTTTATTACTGTGTTTTATTTTTAAAATTTTTATGTTTTGTTATTTTTTCATATAATAAGTTGTAATGTTATACATATATTTTATTTCATTTTTCCTCCACTGTTGCCAATAGAGCATTTGAATATCAAATGGCATAATGGTAATGCTAATTGTTGTTGTTGCTTTTTCTTTCTTATTGGTGACAGCAATTCTCAATTTAGCTTCTGACATTACACTTAGATCAAACTATTTATTCTACTCCAGCTTTGCACCATTTAATGTAAACTTGGGTAATTAATAAATGCTGTATGTTATACATATTAAACTTTATTCAGTGTGGTCCTACCTATATTCCTAGACTAATTTCTGGATTATGGTCTTTGTCAGTAACAAAGTTTGAACTAATATCTAATGCATGTGGATTTTGAGGATCTAATGCATCTTTCATCCAGAAACTATCTTTTTACTACTTTTTGTCAGCCTGAAATTCAAAAATATGTTTTGAATCCAAGACTACTTGCTTGCATAATTATGTAGATATGTCATCAGTTTAATATCCATATATTTTGGTGGACATTTCTATTCTTAAATCAGAACTGATATAAAACAAACAAACAAAAAATCACATGATTCCAGGTAAAACAATGCTTTAGAAAGAGTAAACTTTTTATTCCAGCCCAGTTTTATTTATTATTAGTTTGAGTAATCAGTGCTGTTCTATTAATATCATTAGATTTTTTTATAGAATTCATTAGTGAGAAGTTTTGATTCTCAGACCAATAGACTTCAAAGACCAGAAACTAATCTAGGGATAGATAAGACAGCATAGGATAAGGACTTAATTAGCACTATGTACAATATCTACTAATTACTCAATTCTACAATAGATGGCAGAATTAGGGTAGAATTTAGGTTTTTTTTAAAGTGTCATAGCATCAGCTGGGATGCGAACCTGCACCCCGGGCAACTGCCTGCAAGTGCAAGGCAGTCGCGCTGACCTAGTTTGAGTTTAAAAAACAATGTAAAAACTGTTATCATGTAATGTTTTTTGATTCATATAAATAGATACAGGTTACAGTAGTAATTCATATTTTACAGGATAAATATGTATAATAGTATATTATAAATATATTAAATGATCTCACTACTACCTTACATTTTTTAAAATTCATATAAATAAAGATACAATAAATGACAAATGACCCCCAATATGTATTTCGAGTGAAATGTGAGTAACTCCACATGCTGCGTGCTTAATTTATAAAAATCAGATATATTAATCTTTAATTGAGTTTTAAAGTTTATATCTGTGCTAGAGACAATGTCTAGTTTAGCAAATGATTAGGAGTAATCATTCCTGTACGTATCTAAAGTGGATGGTGTCAAAGATGATGACTGAGTTAGTTTGAAACTTGTAATTCAAAATGTAATTATATAGTAATATAATGTAGAAAATAAACAATTTTAATAATGTTTGACGTGGTATTTGATATTTGAAATAAATATTACAGTAACAAAAAATTGAATTGCTTGCCTTCCCTTTAATCTTATTACAAGTATCTGAAATGTATAGAGAGAGATTTAATTTCTTTCGGAAAATAAATTCTTTGAGTAATCAATTGAAAACAAATGAGTCAACTTTAAAGAGTGATGAAATATTAAAAAGTATCTTCCATATAATATTAATAATTACTAACAGAAATACAGGCTTATTATATACCTGTATTAATATATGTAATATATAGGGGATATGAGCACAGATTTTCACATGACCCACCACTCTCCACTTCATCTCATACACTTGAACACATATATGTCGAAAAGATAAATAATCACCAATATACGTATTTTATGCTAAACCAGCATTCATCAGATGGTCCAGATTATCAT
Organism: Epiperipatus broadwayi; assembly: GCA_028023455.1. Lineage (NCBI taxonomy): Eukaryota > Metazoa > Onychophora > Udeonychophora > Euonychophora > Peripatidae > Epiperipatus > Epiperipatus broadwayi. The sequence goes on along the minus strand of JAQFVV010012429.1, from coordinate 1,168,457 downwards.
CTCTACACATATATGCAATAAGTGCTCATATATATATTAAGATAGCCAATCTTAATACTTAATGGACAGGCTTCAATCCACTCCACACTCCAACTCTTCAACCGTCCATCCAATTGAAAATCTGATGATGGAATGCTCAAAGGCCATACTGAGGCCAAGATTGGTGATTATTTATCTTTTCATCATATATATGTTTAAGTGTATCAGTGTTATGAGATGGAGTGGAGAGTGGTGGGTCACGTGAAAGTCTGTGCTCAAATACCCCATATATTAAATATTAATAATTTTAAAATCCATTATTTGAATTTTTTATTCCTTTGCGACAGTCTGTTTTAAAAGTAAAATTATGTCATTTGCCTCAAGATAAAAACAATTTGATTTTCAATATTTATTTATACAGTATTGCATAATTATATGAATTAACAGAAGCCGGTCGGTAATTACAAAATAAGTTTGTTTCCTGCAGTGGAAAATGATTTCATAATAGTAACATTAAACACCACATCGTCTGTTAAGATTAATAAATCAGTTAACAAGTTTAACTAATATCTATAATTAGACAAATGCTGATTTTAGTTTTCATTAATGAATTTTAATTTTGAAATTTTAGAAATAATAAGTACAAACAATTTATTAGAATTTTATTATTTTTATTGAAAGTAATTCTCAAAAAGATGATTCATTATTTGAGAAATACCTGAGTGCTAAAAAATAAAAATAAAGAATTTTAAAGAAGTGTTGCACTCAAAATTCAGTCTGGATTGAACACCATATTAAATAGAAAAGAAATAGCTAGGTGAAAAGTTTGACTCCGAAGAATTTATAATTAAAATACATGGCAAGATAAATTAATATAAAAATCATAAGACAAATGAATAGGTTATTTTCTTATAAGAGGTTAATAAAGCAAATCCAATATATAAATACCCATAATAATATCTTTAAATGAGACAGAAATCTGTATTGAATGACAGTGACAGAAAATATGAAAAAGAAAAGCAATAAATGAAAATTGTTTTGCCAAATTATCATATTTTGGATGGCATCTAAAACATGAAAAGTGGTCAAGCGTTGATAGCTGAGAGGTCAGCGCAGCTGTCTTAAGCAGTTGCTTGCAGACAGTTGTTGCAGGTTCACTTCCTGGCCGATGCTTTAACATATAGAAAAAAAAACCCATGAAAAGTGCATTTTTATTAAATATGAGGACAGAATTTAATAAATGGTATATTTTTTAAAACATTTATAAAAGGTTGTGACCGAGAAAACAATTTTTGGTCTATGTCAGAAAATAAATAAATGGGAGAATAAAGAATTAAATAATAATTGGTACAAACCTTACTTAAAGATAAGCTTTACGTCAGTCTCATATTTTGGTATTATTACACATATCACTTCAGTATAATCTCTTTTGTTAGGATCTTCAAATTTTTGTAATAGCTGTTTCAGTATTGTGATTATTATTTTAATATTTTTGTTACTGTTTATTGATTTTGACTTTTTTATATTTTTTATACATTAAAGCATTGACTGGGAAGCAAACCTGAGCCAGCTGCTTGGAAGGCAGCTACTCTAACCACTAGGCCACCAATGCTTGACCATTCTTTATTTCACATTGATTAAATATATCAGTTTTATATTTGGAAATAAAGGACTATATCAATAGCAGACAAACTGCAGTTTGCAAAACACTGTGGTTCTTAAAGATACTCTGTGTGATTTTTGAGACAATATGAATATTGTTTGTCATTGCAATTTCTTCTTAAACTTACATATTAATGATCTTAAATGCTTAAAAGATAAGCGAAAACAGATATTTTGGAAACTTTAATTTGTTTTGCTTTTAAGTAATATCATGTAAATGAATTGTTAATGTGGATTTTATTACTATATTTATTTGGTAGAAAATATTTCAATATTTGATGGCCTATGTATCAAAATCAATTCTAAAAGTGACTACTGTGGTTTTTGAATATTCAAATATAAATGAAAAGTATCATATGTAACTCTTATTACAAAGAATTCACCCATCCTTGATCTATATGAATATTTTCTAATAAAGAACATTGAGTTTTAATCCTAAATATAAAGTAAATACTTCAAACATGAGCCAAAGTATTACATAATATATCAAGTTATTTCATAAAATTTTGTGATGAATTAGTATTAATATGACAAGTCTAGATATAATACTTTAAATAAGAGATCAAATCAAGTCTTATTAAAATAAAGTATGTCACTTAAAAAAGTAAAAATAAAAATTAATATCGAACTTTATTATTTTTGCTATTTGTGATATTTATAAAATAGACCATTGAAGAATGTTAAATAAAAGTTTGAACAATATTTTATTATATCAGATTATTTTCTAAAAAAAGTTTTTAAATATTTGCAATCAAATAGTAAATTCTCCTTTTTTTAAACACTTTATTACATATAACTATATTTGTATCATATTCCATTATCATGTCACTTTCAAACATTTTCAATCCATTACAGAATGAAACTCTCTCCAAGTTTATTCCAGTTATCCAATCCATACCTTGTCTTCTTCACATCACATTAGCAAACTTTCTTATTTCATCCATCCAATTCATCTGTGATCTCTTTCTAAGCTTTTGTTCAATTTCTGGAGATACAGGTTAAAGCTTTAACTGCCTATATATATATTTTAATCTCTTCTAAAAATATATACAGTCCAGATCTATTTCAATCTTTTAATTTTTTTAATGATGTCAATCATACCAGCTTATTCTTTCATCATGTATTTTACTTTAAATCCTTTCTTATATCTCCCACTAAATATCTCTCCATATTTTCTTGAATAATATGAAGTCTTCGTATTTTTCTTTTATTAAATGTCCATGTCTCAGATCCATAACTAAAAACTAGTAAAACACATTCATTAAAAATCTTTTAAAACATATATGCATACTTTCTTTAAAAGTATATTATTCCTATCTAAAGCTTCCCATCTAAATTTAATTTTATAATTAATTTGATCTATTATGCTTCCATCTGTATTAATATTATGAATAAATAATTTGTAGTTGTTAATTTCTTCTAATTTATAATTATCAATTTTTATTTTCTTCTTTAAAAAATTATTGACATTATTCTTATGAGCATTTGTTTTTAATCATACTTTCTTATTTTCATTTGATGACACTTGTAATATTTTCTGAAAGTCTACAGCATTATTTTTTAAAAAATAACCACACCATCTTCAAACTTTAAATGATTTAAATAATATATTTATTCCCTTAACTTCCCACTTAATCCAAAATATTTATAGAATCGTATATTTTTTCATAGCCTACAAGCTTAAAGCATAATGTCAGTTCATATTTATTGTTTCTTTTCTTGATACTTAGATGCATCCATAGTGTTAAATTCACTTTTAAATCCAGCTTATTCTTTCCATTGGTTTGAAACCAAAGTTCACTATAGATCTGTTATAATTATCTTGGAAAAACTTTTATCAGAACTGATAGAAGATTGATAGGTTTGTAATTTCTAATATCTTCTTTAATATATTCCTTTAATATCATTATTACTACAGCATTTTTCGAATCGTTTAATGCATTTCTATTTGGTAACGAGTTTGACAACAATTTTTTTATTTCTTCAACTTCTTTTTTTGATTCCACAATATATAATTTATTGATTAATAAAATTTCATTGAAAAAAATGGATAGATTAACAAATAAAAAGATTGATAATATCAAAATTTAAAAAAAAAATTACTTAAATAATTTGAGACTAGAAATTTAATTTTGCCAATACTGACACATTTTTTTTTTTTTTTTGTAACAAAAAAAAAATAAAAATAGAAAGAATATAAAAGTGTCAAAAAAAAAAATGTACTTAAGCAAAAAATAAAGACAAAATTATTTAAAAAAATTTATGATATGACAGAAACCATTTTTTTTTTGTCTTGAAATGCCATTAAAACTTCAAAATTTTAAATGTTGCAATTTAGATATATATTGTCACCTTTATGACTAATATTTATTTGGGTTATGTTGAAAGCATATAAATTTTTTTTTCTTTCAAAAATGATATGATGCAATATAATATATAATTAAAGACTTAAGCCAATAAACATCACATGACCACCACTTCTTATGCTTGTGTATTGCCACACACAGCAAGCTAAAGTAATCAATGGATGCCAGAAGGCTTGTGCATAAAATCCCCAATCAAGTGCCTACTCATCCAATATCCCCAGACTAGTTTCTGGCTTGTCACCTTCGACAGTGAGGAACCTTGGATCTGAAAGCACTGCACCTAGATCTTAGGATCTAATGCAACCCTTCTGGCATCCATTGATTACTCTAGCTTGCTGTGTGTGGCAATACGTATAGTGAGTTTTGCCTGTTTTAACAACAGTTATACACAAGCATAAGAAGTGGTGGTCATGTGATGTTTATTGGCTTAAAACCAATCCTGCCTAATAGGATAGTGGTGGCTATGGTTATTAAAAAACCAAAGACACCAAAATGTATGGATACTGAACTGAGTTCAGACCCATATGACTATATAAGCTAATGGGCTTGGATTGAAAACATTAAGATGTTTTTCAGTTTAAGACTCATAGTTTTGTAGTTAAGTGGAGATAAAAGGTGGCTGCTGGAAGGTTGCATTAGATCCTAAGATCTAGGTGCAGTGCTCTCAAATCCAAGGCTCCTCACTGACAAAGGCCACAAGCCAGAAACTAGTCTGGGGATATTGGATGAGTAGGCACTAGATGGGGATTTTATGCACAAGCCTTCTGGCATCCATTGATTACTCTAGCTTTCTGTGTGTGGCAATACGTATAGTGAGTTTTGCCTGTTTTAATTAAAGACTTCTAAGTGTAAAACTAAAAACTTTAAGAAGTTAAAAAAAACTTGTTGCAATTTGATAATTTGTTTTTGGCTTTATATTTCTATATTTATTTTATTTAAATTATTTTCATTTGGACAATTTTTATTGTATGTCTTCATTTAGAGAAAAATGAATTTTGGGATACAAAAGGAAACTTATATTAGATTTAAAAATGTTATAAAGACCAGAAGTACTAAATGTTGCAACAAATTAAAAGCAAACGAAATCAAAACATTTAAATATAAGTTAGGAGAATATCATAAATAGAAAGATAACTACAAAAAAAATAAAAAAAAGATTTTTTTCATGTTTGCCTTTCTATCTATTCATTCATCTATCTGTTTATATGCATAATTATCTGCCCGTCTATTTATGTCTGCCTATTTACCTGTGCATTCACGCATTCATTTGTCCATAAATTTATCTATTTCTATATAAGTTCTTTTATCTATCTGTTTTTATCTTTGTAACTAACCATCTATCCATCTATTCATTCATATATTTCTCTATCTCTATTTAATTTGTCTGTATGTTAATTTGTCCTTCTAAGTACTATCTCCCTAATTAATTAACTACCTATTTCCCTACTTGTGCCTACTTATTTTTTTATTTGTTTATTAACATTTATTTTTTTCTTATCACCCTACTCATCTACTATCCACCCACCTAATCATTTATTCGTTCTTCACTCTTTTTGTCCATCTATCTGTGTGGCTACAGCCCCTTGTCCATATATCTTTTAATTTCACTCCTTTGTCTACCCATTGACCTAGTAAATTATTTGTTTATTTATGCATTTCTTATTGCATGATTAGGTTAAAAGATTTATATTACATGTGAAACAATAAAATGTACTTTACAATTTTAATAAAACAAAAATATAGAAACTTATAATAATAATAATAATAATAATAATAATAATAATAATAATAATAATAATAATAATAATAATAATAATAATAATAATAATAATAATAATAATAATAATAATAATAATAATAATAATAATAATAATAATAATAATAATAATAATAATAATAATAATAATAATAATAATAATAATAATAATAATAATAATAATAATAATAATAATTCAATTCATTTATTTACCGTACAAAACTACAGCATAAAGCCAATTACAGTATTGCACCATAACAAATATATAAATACATAAATGAGTTTAAATGACAAATTATTAATATAATTATGTACCATATTTTAATAAAAGATAATTAACACATTTAAAAATCTAAAGTAAAATTAAATATCAGCATATAAACAATTATTATTAAGACATTAATAATAACAAATAAATAAAAGAGATAAATATAAAGCACATAACAAAATAATAATAAAAAAAACAATTTAATAAATATATATATAAACAAAATCAAGTTAAACCAATCAAATCTGGCATTTAAATTTAATAACATTACAAAATTGATTATAATCTAAATTGAAGTAATTAATATTACTACAAATCTGATTATATAAAGATGGTAGCCTAAATAAAGGAGAAAATCTAAGAACATTGGAATGACAAGTTTTAATGTAACAAACAGAAGCAGACCAAGTATCATGCACATGAGATCTAATTATAACAGTAGAAATTGTGTTAGATAAAAGAATTATTTTATTAACAAGTTTATAAAGATATTTAAGATCTCTATATTGTCTTCTAGAAGAAAAAAGATGAACAACAATTTTATTTCCCAAAGAAACATATTTAGAAAAATTATTAAACACTGATTGTAATAAATTACATCCCTGTTTAGAGCTAGGATTCCAAATGACTGAACAATATTCAATGATTGGAAGAACCAATGATAAAAATAATTTAAATTTTGTATCACCCCTGAAATGATAACCAAACCTTAGAATAGTACCTATAATTTTTAAAGCCTTACCAATAATCATTTCCAAATGAGGAAGAAAGGATCCATTACTAGAAAATATAACTCCCAAATCTTTTTGGGATTCAACAGAAGTAATTTTGTGTGATTAATAAAATAAGAAAAATGCAAAACTTCAGATTTTTTAGAATACAAGACTAAGGAACATTTACTGAAATTAACAGTCATATTATTTAGATCATACCAAGCACTAGAATTATCTATATCCTTTTGAAGAAGAGTGCAATCAAACACAGATGCGATTCTTCTAAAGATTTTACAGTCATCTGCATAGCACAAAAGATAACAAGATTTTAAGCAATCCTTAAGGTCATTCATATAAATGTTAAAAAGCATAGGTGCTAAAATACTACCCTGAGGAACTCCCAAATTATATTTAAAATTAGATGAAATAGTATTATTAAATTTAATATATGCAGTACGACCATGAAGAAAGGATTGAAACCAATAAACAAGCTTAGTAGAAAAACCCATTTGATATAATTTGTGAAGAAGAATACTGTGGTCTACTTTATCAAAAGCTTTTGATAAATCAAAATAAATAACATCAAGTCTCTGCTGGTCCTCAATTGCATGAGCTATATGATCATAAATTGTTAGAAAATTAGTTTCTATAGATCTATTAGGTATAAAACCATGCTGTGAAGAAGAAATGAGTTTACTAACATCTAAAATAATTTTATTATAAACACACCTCTCAAAAATTCTAGCAATAGTATGTAAAACAGAAATAGGTCTGTAGTTATTAACACAATCACGTGATCCATTCTTAAAAATTGGGACCATTTTGGCACACTTAAGCACATTAGGAAAAACACAAGAATTCAGTGATAAATTAAAAATAAATGCAAGAGGTACTGCAATAAATTCAGCTATCCCTTTGTAAGTAAATGAAGGAATATTATCATTTCCCAAACTAGAATGAATTTTAAGTCGCTTAATAACCATAACAACATCATCCTTAGAAATATGGTCAATTATACAATGAACAGTTGAAGAATTACAAAATAATGCACTATTTGAAGATATTGTATCATGTGATGAATATACATCAGAAAAATGTTTTGAAAAGTCATTTGCACTTAAAGTGAAACCATGAGTAGCTTGAACCCTTTTCTTACCCAAACCAGACTTATTAATGAAATCCCAAAATTTTTTAAGGTTAGATGAAATATTAACCTCAATTTTTCTAATATAATTCTGCAAATCTCTTTTATAAACATGCTTCACCAATCTTCTGAAATTAATAAAATTATTATAAAAAAAGATATTCTGTGTTTTAAAATAAAGTCTACGATGATAAGACTTCTTTTTAATAATTTTAATAAGATTGCATGAAAACCAAGGAGGAAAATCCTTATAAAAAGGCCGCTTATTGGGAATATACAAATCAATAAAACTATTAAGAATCTTTAAAAACCCATCCAAGCAATGATTTACATTATTAAAAGAATACAAAAAACTCCAATTAACCTTAGAAAAATTTCTACAAAAATCAACATAATTACCCTTCCCATAATCCTTTCTTGAATATTAAAAAAATTAATATTTGAGTGATAAATGTTAATATAAAACTCAAAAGGTGGATGATGAGCATCAATAGGAAAATTAACAGAGACAACTTGAAAATTTCTAACTACTGTTGAATTACATAAAATATAATCCAAAGTACGATGAGAGGAATTAACAAATGGGTTATATTGCTTAAGTACTAAAAATTTACTGAACTGTAACATTCTAGAAGCTTTAGAAGACAAAAATGAAAAGTGTGTACTAATTCTACCCTGATATAAATCTGGAATATTTAAATTCCCAGTAATAATAACATTATCATAGCCAATCAGAAAATATTCAAGTGATGTCAAAAAATAATCAAACTCCAATAACGACAAAGTGGGTTTGAGGTAAACATTACCTAAAATAAATGTAAAATTGTGATTTAAAGTAATTTCACACCATGTAGATTCACAAAAAGAAGAAGAAAAATAAAGTTCTTTATAAAAAACATCTTTATGAAGAACAATCAGAGTACCCCCACCTTGAGAAATATTATCCATAGATCTGTCAGTTTGAAAAATACTGAATCTATCATCAAGAAAAGAACAATCAGGAAATTGTTGATTTAACCAAGTTTCTGTAAGTAAAATAAGATCAAAATGTTCTGTTTCAAAAAAATATTTAATTTGAACACATTTAGTCCTCATACCTCTGACATTCATGTAAAAACAAGAAAGGCCTACCATGTTACCCACAAAGATAATGGAAACAACACAAATAAAACCAAAAAAAAAAAGAGATAAAGAAAAAAATAAATAAATAAAAATAAATAAATAAAAATAAAATAGATAATAAAACAAAATAAATTCTCTTAAAACCTTAGAGAACTAGACAGAGATCCATAAAAAAAGAAATGGAAGCACCGCAAGGCCATAAATTAGGGGATGTTATTTCATTATGTTTATGTGCAGAAACAGAAATATAAAAGCAAGAAGACTTATTCATATTAACTTTATGACAAACAATACTAGTTTGTAAATTATCTTCAAGAAATACTGTAATATCTTTTGAACTGAGATTTACTGGCATATTATTAAAGAAAATATCTATTATAAGTTATATTAGTATTAGAATAACCATCAGAAAAATTAGATTTATTAAATCCATCAGATATATTAGTTTTTTTAGTCCTTGAAAAATCATTTTTACTAGAAGATAAAGAGGAGTATCCAGAATGATTTATCCAATAGTTACTATTTGAATGAAAGTCAAGTGAATGTGATCTATAAGCTGGAATGAATTTGGGAGCAATATCTGGATAATTAAGAATTTTATAATAATAACAACAACAACAACAACAACAATAACAACAAAATAATAATAATAATAATAATAATAATAATAATAATAATAATAATAATAATAATAATAATAATAATAATAATAATAATAATAATAATAATAATAATAATAATAATAATAATAATAATAATAATAATAATAATAATAATAATAATAAATTTATTTAAACGCACATTGATTACGTAAGTAATATTCATTAAGGCTGTAGCCTCAAGCACATGCATATAAAATGTGATAGTAGGGACCTCTACAGGTCTTAAACCACAAGCTTACTCTCTTAATAATAATCAATTTCAATTTCAATTTCAATTTATTCTATGAAATAAAACAAAGTACATCACAAATATTTAAAAACTCCAAACAAGAAAAATCTTGTGTGTGGAATTTACATGTAAAAATAAATTAAATAAAAATACAATCAAAAACTCAAAAGAACAGTTTAGGAAATAAATAAAATTAATTAAATAAATAAAATAAATGCCAAAATTAATACATACTACATAACCATTGACACAAATATTTTTTGAATGATATATAAGAAATATTATTCAGATCAATTGAACATTCATATACAAATTTATTAAACAACTTTGACCCAGAATAAACATATTGTCTTCTACTAGATTCCTTAAAAAATTTTGGTAAAGGTAATTGAAATTTATTAGAAAGACGAGTATTTAGAACATAAACTCTAGAATTCAGAAAAGGTTTAGCACAAAAAATATCAAAAATAACTCTATATTGATATAAGTGATTTACATCAAATAAACCAAATGCAATATAAATATCTCGAACAGAAGAGGAACGAGATCTACCAAAAATAATGCGCAAAGTATAATTTTGCAAAACACGCAAAGAAGATAAAATATGTGGAGAAGCATTACCCCAAATAATGATATTGTAAGATAAAATACTCTGATAACAGGCAATGTAAATAAAAATGAGAGCAGACCTAGGAAGAAATTTAACTAAATAATAAAACATATAGTTTAAATTACGTAACCGTTGACAAAGATAGGTAATGTGATTTGTCCAGGACAATCTGGAGTCAATATATATTCCCAAATAACAATAATTATCTACCAAAGGAATATTCTCACAAGTACATATACTATTATAATGCAAAATATACTTACAGCAAATTTTAATCTTAAGAGAAAAAAAGTACGCTTGTAAGAAAAAAGAATAGCTTTTGTTTTATCTAAATTGACCAACAATGAATTATATGCCAACCATTTACCAATTGAGTCCAAATCCTCATTCACTAATTTTTCAAGAAGATTATAAGAAACAGCATTGCAAGATAAAGCAATATCATCAGCAAAACCAAAAATCTTAGAATGTAACTTCAATGAAAATAAATCATTAATATAAATTAAAAACAATAGAGGACCAAGTACTGAACCTTGCAGAACTCCAGAATTAATCAAGACAACATCACTGATAGTACCATAAATATTAGTAAACTGTTTCCTATCATTTAAATAACTCTCCAACCAACTACCAATAGATCCACGAAAACCATACAAGTAGCAACGCTTAATCAAAATATTATGATTAACAGAATCAAATGCTTTAGATAAATCAAGATAAATAGCCAATGTTTTAAGTTCCTGATCCAATGAAGATGTTAAATACTGAACATGATGTTTTAAAGCATCTAATGTACTTCTGCCAGGAAGAAAACCATATTGATAGTCAGATAAAATTTTATTTTTAAACAGAAATGACAACATTTGATCCCTAACAATCATTTCCAATAATTTAGAAAAAACAGAAATAATAGCAATTGGCCTATAATTGACCATAAGAGTAGAATCACCCTTTTTATAAACAGGAGTAATAACATTAACTTTCAGACATTCTGGAAATGATCCAGACTGCAAAGATAAATTAAATAAATGAACTAAAACAGGCAAAAATGCAACCTTATTTTCTTTAAGCATCTTAGGTGTTATACCATCTAGTCCAAAAGAAGTGACATTTTTTAAACTATCAATTGCTACAGACAACTGAGATTCAGAAACATCAGAATATAAAAAAGAATTCAAACTTGAATAAGAAGACAAAATCTGCTCAGGCACATCATGCATCGATAAATTTACAAAATACTCATTAAACCGATCAGCTAAATATTTTTCATTATTCTGTAACTCAATTAAACTTTCATTATATTTAATACATTTAATACGATCAGGAGAAGATTTTTTAATCAAAGAATTTATTGTTCTCCATTTCAAAGAAACATTTTTATCATTAAGAAATTCTTGATAATATCTAAACTTCAACTTTCTAATATCAGACTTAATTTCAACATTAAGTTTTTTTAAAACATCTGATGATCCATCCAAAGATTTTAACACATTTCTCTGATTAATTTTACATACCAGCGCATCTGTCACCCAAAGAGATCTTCTTCTATTCTTACTTGTCAATTTTAAATGAAACTTTGCTTTAGCAATTAAATCTAAACAAATAGCTTGGAACCCCAAAAATGCATCATTTACATTATCTATCATAAAAATCTCACCCCAATTCTGAACAGATAATAAATAATTCAATTTAGAAAAAGATAATTTCTCAACATATGCACAAACATTAATATTATCCATACAATTCAATATTTTTAATTCAGTAGCAAAATGATCTGTAAGAAATAATTTAGAAAGAGACGAATCAGAAAATAAACTGCGGCTTAATCTAACAAAAATATGATCTAAAAGAGATTGAGATATAGGAGTTATACGCGTAGGTGAAAAAAGCGTTTGACTAAATCCATAGCTATAAAGTAAATTTAAATAATCTATAGTAGACTTACAAGCATTATTTAACAAATCAATATTTAGATCACCCATTAAAACAGCAGATTCTGAACCCAAATCTAATAACAAAGAATCAAGTTCAGTAACAAAATCCAAAACTTTACTTGTACATGATCTATATATAGCCAAAATAGAAAGCACACATTTAGGGAGTCTCAAAGTTAATAAAATACATTCTGCAGTATTAAATGTTGGAATATTGAAAGAAAAGTCTAAACCGGTTTTTATAAAAACCATTAACACCACCAGATCGTAAATGCATACGAGGAGAAAGTATACTCGTATAGCCATTCAAACTATATAAATTTTGTTCTTGTAAAGAAATCCAAGTTTCCGTTAAAATAATTATATCAAAATGAAATAAAGGAAAATTATTTAAATAAACTACAAGTTCATCAAAATGACATCTAATGCTACGTATATTTAAATGAAATAATTTAAGTGAAGCAAAATCTTTTTCCTGAGAAATCAAATCAGAATTTATCATGATAAATAAATTTCAGAATGACTCCAAATCACTTTCATTTCTAATTAAAACACGAGGAGAATTATAATCTTTTCTCACATACACTGATCCATTATGAATGAATGCAAAACCTTGACCAGCCTTCTGGCATCCATTGATTACTCTAGCTTGCTGTGTGTGGCAATACGTATAGTGAGTTTTGCCTGTTTTAATAATAATAATAATAATAATAATAATAATAATAATAATAATAATAATAATAATAATAATAATAATAATAATAATAATAATAATAATAATAATAATAATAATAATAATAATGTACTTAAGCAAAAAATAAAGACAAAATTATTTAAAAAATTTTATGATATGACAGAAACCATTTTTTTTTTGTCTTGAAATGCCATTAAAACTTCAAAATTTTAAATGGTACAATTTAGATATATATTGTCACATTTATGACTAATATTTATTTAGGTTATGTTGAAAGCACATACATTTTTTTTTCAAAAATGATATGATGCAATATAATATATAATTAAAGACTTAAGCCAATAAACATCACATGCCCACCACTTCTTATGCTTGTGTATAACTGTTGTTAAAACAGGCAAAACTCACTATACGTATTGCCACACACAGCAAGCTAGAGTAATCAATGGATGCCAGAAGGCTTGTGCATAAAATCCCCATCTAGTGCCTACTCATCCAATATTCCCAGACTAGTTTCTGGCTTGTGGCCTTTGTCAGTGAGAAGCCTTGGATCTAAGAGCACTGCACCTAGATCTTAGGATCTAATGCAACCCTTCTGGCATTCATTGATTACTCTAGCTTGCTGTGTGTGGCAATATGTATAGTGAGTTTTGTTTGTTTTAACAACAGTTATACACAAGCATAAGAAGTGGTGGTCATGTGATGTTTATTGGCTTAAAACCAATCCTGTCTAATAGGATAGTGGTGGCTATGGTTATTAAAGAACCTAAGACACCAAAATGTATGGGTACTGAACTGAGTTCAGACCCATATGACTATAGAAGCTAATGGGCTTGGATTGAAAACATTAAGGTGTTTTCAGTTTAAGACTTATAGTTTTGTAGTTAAGTGAAGATAAAGGTGGCTGCTGGAGGGTTGCATTAGATCCTAAGATCTAGGTGCAGTGCTCTCAGATTTAAGGCTCACTGATGAAGGCCACAAGCCAGAAACTAGTCTGGGGATATTGGATGAGTAGGCACTAGATGGGGATTTTATGCACAAGCCTTCTGGCATCCATTGATTACTCTAGCTTGCTGTGTGTGGCAATACGTATAGTGAGTTTTGCCTATTTTAATTAAAGACTTCTAAGTGTAAAGCTAGAAGCTTTAAGAAATTAAAAAAAAAACTTGGTTGCAATTTGATAATCTGAAGAGACTTTTGATAATAAGAGTGTTAATAAGTTTCCGTAGGGAAAAAAGTTACTGAAGACAAAAAGATATCCAGAGCAAGTACTTAATTGCTATTTTGATATAAACCTTCAATTTTCATTTTATTTTATTTTGTTAAAAGATAAATATGTGTACAATTTTTTTATTACAGTAATTATTATTTCTTGAGTAAATGTGAATAAATAAAAATATACAGGAAAGATATATGTAAATGTGCTTTCTCAATCTATTATTTACAACTACATTATATTTACAAATTTTGTCTTTACCTATAACCTTTAATCTTTCTATGTATAATTACATATAAAAACAGCTGTGTTTTATATATATATATATATATATATATATATATATATATATATATATATATATATATATATATAGTAACACTAGTGAGATATTCAATATAAAACACATATATCTGCATTACATATTTGATAATTTAAAATATATATAACCAAATTTATTTAAAAAGGAAAAAAATCTAATAAATGAGAATAATCAAAAGTAAAAATTCATTAAAGAGTGGTTTAAAAACATAGTTTTAAAAGTAAAAGATTGTGTTATACTGTGCTTTAAAAATAGAATAAAACTTTATTAAAAGTGGGTGGGGAAAAGAATTAGAAAAAAAGGGATTTTAAAAGCTTACTCTCCTTTTTATAAATATAAAAAAATAAGTTAAAAAAATAATATTTAAAAATAAATCATAGTGAGAAATCTAAAATAAAAAGGAACTGTTGGAATGTCAGTAAGATTTCTGACTAGTAAGAAAATTGAAACCATTAATTGTAATAATTACAAACTATGTAAGCTATCTTTTCGGTAAATGTGAAGAGAGTAGTTAATCTAAAAAAAGATTAAATTAAAGAAAAATGTAAAATCAATTAAAGAAAATATAAAATTTAATTAAAAAATAGATTTAAAGCTATGATAAGGAAAAAACAATGGGAGAGAAAAGGTATATAAGATTGCAGCTATCTATTATTATTCTCTTGAGTTTGTAAATCATTCTGGCCTTCATTTTGCAATTGATGCATTATGTTATTCATTGCTCCATAGATTCAGTAAATCTAAGAACAGAATAGAACCAGTCATTATAGCTGTGGAAAATCTTATTGCAGAAGCGACAGAACTAGCAACATGCATTGCTAGACTGCCTTATAAGTGTTTGACTGGGCTTCAGGCCCCAAAGTTCACCAAAAATTAACTGTCCACACCTGGAACCAAAGCCTAAAAACAATGTTTAAGTCATAAGATAGATGCTGCCACTACTCTCTCTCCCCATTGTCAAGACAAAGAATGGAAAACAAGTTCTGAAACCATTGATGGAGACCAAAAAGCCAACTAGTTGGAAACTGACAATCATGAAAACCTAGGTAAATATATTTTGATCACTGTCTGTGGACACTTTATTTTAAAATTAAAATAAACTTTAACAAAGGATTATGATAAAATTTAGTGTGATTAATCATTTATATTTCTATGTAAAATATTATGTTATATTATATTAGATATATCTGTGCATAAATAAATGGTATTTGCTTAATTATTATTTCATCTATTCTCTCTCTCACTTGTCACTGCATCACCATTTATTTAAAGAGATAAATGTTTATATATGTTAAGTTAAGGTGCTGGACCCCCTGATTAAGAGTAGGAACTAGCTTGGGATATGTCAAATGCTAGATTGTGTGTCTGTTGTCCAAGCATGACAGCTATATAATATATGGTTATCTGCCTGAGTTTGATTCTAAAAACAAATAAAATGCTTTGGATAGCAGGGTTTTGTTTCAGCAGTCAAGGTGGGCCATAGTCAGAAAATGTGATCATGTTCTGCTTTGTATAGCCCCATCTGGATGTGGATATCCTTATGGTCATGCTACCAATAGTATTCTTCCCTCTACTTGAAGGATCAGTGTGTTCCCATAGTATTAAAGATATAAAATATTAATTACCAAGAAGTTATGTATTAAGCGTGATAATAAGCTTAGTGAAAATTTAGATATTACAACTTAGTTAAAAGCAAAATATTAAAACTTATTAAAGCCAAAAGATATTAAAAGGTTATGTTTAAAGGTATTAAACTCAGCAAGAATAAGGTTTATTCAGAGGGACCCAGTTTAATATGTATGTTGAATCATTACTATACACTTACGAACAGTAAACAATATGCATAGCAGTCAAAGATTATTACCAAAATGTGAGCTATTATTTATGATATAAAGATTGATCCTTTGATTATTCTTTCAATCTTAAAGGAATCAAGAAGAAAAAATTCCTAATTTCCACTTCATACATTTTCATCATTGCAGCTATTATGATGATGTGATTTTTATTATGATAATGTGATTATTTACATAGTAAACAAACATGGATTAATATGCAGCCATCAGTGTAGTAAATTTATTGGCTTTACCTAATGAGTTTAAGATCAAAAAACACTATGACCCCTTTTCTCAGTTTCCTGATAGTTCTTAACTGAAGGCAGATTGAGTGTGTGTGTGTAAATGATCTATTTTTTTAAAAAGATATTTACAATCATGATAGAAAAAATTATGACCCTTATTTCCAGGAAGCTGCATAGTCACCATTTAAGACAGCAGTAGGGAACTGAAGCAGGAGTACTAAGAATCCTCTGATTACAAAATCAGGTTGCTATTTGATGATAACCTTTTATTTAGGTATAAACAATTATGGATCTCTTTTAAATAAAGGAAGATTGCATGAACTAGAAAAACTATCTAATATTAAATAAGACATTGTTGGACTTGGTGACATTAAAAGAAAATGTAATGAGAGATTTGATTTAAAAAATGAATATGTACTTTATTACAAATGCAGAAATATTGGAAGTATAAATAAAATGGGATTCATTAAAAATAAAAAGTACATGAACAACATTGTGGAGATTGATGATATATCAGAGTAGCAAAATTAGAAGATACCAAATGGAAATAATTGAGGTTTTTATCCCAACAAGTTTTCATTATGATAAAAAAGTAGATTTTATATGGACATAAAAAGTGCTTTTGATCAGACCAAATAACATTTTAAATTATTATGAGAGACTTTAATGTCAGAATAGGTGAACAATTTTGAAGTAAAAGTAGTTATGTTTATATATATATAACTCCTCACTGAAGAGACCCATAGGTCGAAACCGGTCTGGGGATGGGGACAATCTAAGATAAAGATGGTTTGAATGCCTTCTCTTGTAGTAGCATTTATCATAATAAAAAATAAATAAAAGCTTGTTTAGAGTTATAGCATGCTCTTAAGTTTACATATATATTTTAAGTAAATATGAGAGAACACAGACTTGTGGAATTTTCAGAAAAAGAAAAAGTGTACATTATGAATTCTTTCTTTGAGAAAAATGCTAAGTGTAAATAGACATTGAAACATCCAAGTGAAAGTATAGGATAATTGAATTATATTTTGACTAAAAGCAAATATGTATTTTAGTATTGTGATATTCTTAATAGATTCATCACAAAAATAAGCATTGATTAGTAATATGTAAGATAATGCTGATGCAAAACTAGAGGGATAGAAATTATTAAGAAAAACAATATTAACAATTGATATTTTTAACTTTTTAATTCCAGTGAATTTAAATTAAAACCAGTGTCTGCATGTGAAAATTTTAAGCAGGGATACTTTATCACAGTATGTTCACTAAAAAATAAGCAAGACAATTAAGACAGAGCGTTTCTAATTTTGCAAACACACAACCTTTTTATTTATTTATTTTTTTATGTGTCAAAGCGTCTGCCAGAAAGCAAACCCCGAAACAACTGCATGTAAGGCAGCTGTACTAACCACTCGGCCAAACAACGCTTGACTGCCTTTTTCCATACCAATCATTGTCAAAAGGTCTAGTGTATTTTTTATTTTTAATAACTGCTACTTGACAAATAATAATATCTGAAGTTAGATTGACCATTACTTTTTATTTCAATTTTTCATATAATAAAAATTGAAAAAATGTATTTTTTATATATATTCAACATGAACACCCATTATAATAAATATTTAAAATAATATTTGTTATTTTATATTTTTCAGTAATAAGTATTTATATGTTAATTTATGAATGTTACTGACAAGAAAAAAGCAGTAAATTTTATTGCTCATCCTAAATGAAAACAATAAAAATTTATTCACTCTGAAGAGAAATTAAAATAAATATACCATGGTCTATTAACTATTGATACTGCAGCAGCAAGAAGCTCCAATTGTAGTAGTTATCTATATTGATAAAAGCAAACAAATCTCAGCAGTATTTGCTGAAATTCACCAAATAAGGCATTTCTGGTACTGCTATAATTAGCAGTCTTTGAATAGAATCTCAAGCTTAACATAAAATAATTGTTTTAAAAACAGTTTATGATTAGTTGTATTTACATAATAAAGACATAGGGTCATATGATCTATGACTCTTATTTTGACTATTTAAAATATTAAATGATTGTTATATTATAGATATTTTAAAACAATTTAATAATTATTTTTTTCTGCCAGTGTTGACCAGCTGCTACTGATTAAAACTTGCTAATTGTTTTAAAATATTAACAGATTTTGAAGATGGTTCAAACTTAAGTGAAGTCAATAAGAAGTTAACTGATTAAAAATTGCAATAAAGATATCTGATATAAAAAGATAGCAATTTACCAATACATTTCCATGGAGACAAGGCACTGTATGAAGAAAAGAAGGATTATGAACATTTTTTTAAATGATCAATTAAAAAGAATTAAATATTTAATTTTGTAAATAGTATAAAAAAAAGTTAATAAAGATATAAGAAAATATAATTGTGATTTGGAAAAGAAATCTACAGAAGAATCTACAAATTTCAAAAGTATAAAACAACATATTGGTATAGAAATAAAAGTTATACTGCAATAAGAAGAAAAGATGGAACTATTACTACAAAGAGAATTACATTATGACATATATGGAAGAGTTCTATAAATAATTATATAGCGATAAAGAATAAGAAAACAGAATATTCTTTAAAGTTGTTACATCTTCTGAATTTTCCAGCATTTTTAAATAAAAAAATAAGAGGTGTAGGGAAAACATTTAAGGTATTATGGGATTATAATGTGAAGAAATACAAAAATTGGTGCTAAAGTTATATACCAAATATGTAAATAATAAAGATTACTACATGATTGGAAGATTACAATAGTAATATTGATATTTAAGACAGATGATAAAAGAATATAATAGAAATTACAAACTTATTGGTGTTCTATAAGTTCTATAGAAAATCTTTTTCAAAATAAGTACAATTCCTCTACAGACAGGATTTTAAAGTGGTTTTATCCCAGTGAATCACATCAATTTATTAAGAGAAATTATAGAATGTATCAATGAATTTGAGTTGCGATTGTGTCTTGGATTTGTAAATTACAAAAGGCTATTTGATTATGTAAATATTTCTATGATGACTGCATAGATTCAGAATATTATTATATACTGAAGAATGTTTATCAAAATGCAACAACAATGATTAGATTTCATGGTGATACTAAGAAATTAACATTAAAAAGATTATACAATAAGATCATTCCATATCTCCAAAACTTTGTATAGGAGTTATATGAGAAGTATTTTGTGGATTAAATAGAAAGCTAAAAGAGTAAAAGTAAGAGGATATTATTTAAAAATCTAGATTTTGTAGACATAGTTGTTTTTGTAAATAATTCTTCAGAGCTTTAGGAAATGTTGGAAGAGTTATCAGATAAAAATAAGAAAGTAGGACTAAAGATAAATGCTAAAAAGATTAAAGTAATGTTCAACATATTTTATTTAAAGGAGAAAACAAAGATTGATAATCATGAATTTGAAGAAGTTAACAATTACAAATATCTTGGTCAGGTTATTAATATTGTACCAGTCGAAAAACCCACCACCTCTTTACTGCAAGTCGGATCCAAACTCAGTCGGTTCAAACTGAATTTAAACCCAACTCACCAGCTCAGATTAGTAGAAATCTACATCGATGGCCCAGTGCTATGCACCAAGAAACTAGCTCAACAGTTGGTGAGGATCAGAGACCCCTGAACTGACATTAATATCTGATAATAAACTAACTAAAATAATTTTAAATCGAATCATATGTATATGTTCGGGTTGCCAATACAGACAGCGAGTATTAACATTAAAATAATTATAAAAGAGAATTAAGAAGCTAAGAAACCAAGTGTGTTTAGAAAATATTTAATAATAATAATTTGTTTTGTTTGAATTTTAAATAATGATTATATTAATTACCTCTAGCCTTTAACAGAATTTATAATAATAATAATAAGAGTGGCGGTCCTTGTTATATGCCAACAAGTATTACGCAATATTTGAAAGTCTATGTCTATGCCCCCCCCCCCAAAGAAATAAAAGGCAGATAAATGTATTCATTAGTAAAGGAATTTATTACTCTAATTTTATACAAAAGAATGTGACATTTATTTTCACATTTGCAAATCCATTCATGAAGAGCAAGATATGTATTTTAGGGCATAACTTTAGTCTTTATTAGAAAACTTATTTTGAGATATAACGGAGAATTTATTGGACTTTAATTTAAATCACTTCATCACGAATTATGAGCATCAGAGCCTTCACTGGAACAGAGAACGGTGCTGACGAATTATGAGCTATAAAGTGAAATTGAAAGACGATGGTAGTCGAAATCGAAGTTATGGGGCTTCATCTGACAAGACTTATGCCCTTTGACTAATATGAACAGGAGAGGAATTGCTTTCTTCCTCGATAATTTAAAATAACAGAAATTATCACCGACCAGCCTAACGAAGCGGAAGATTGCCCTACATCAGCAACGTTCGAAGATGATGACTTGATAGTCATCGTTTGAATACTAAAACCCATATAGAATGCTCTACATGATGACTTTATCAATTAATTAAAGTCAAACAGCTTTTAATGAAAACTATTTTAAATATTTCAAATCATATTAATTATCCCCAATCATCGTGCCCTTCCTGAATCTAAATAGCAATTAACTGAAATTTGAATTAGAGTATATTTATTGATTCCTTTATCAACCCTTTTGCAGAAAACATTTTAAGATTATATATAGAATAAATACATATTGGTAAACACGAGAAAATACTGGGCATAGATTGGAAACAGAGCTAATAATTTATTATTGCCAATTATAAAAATAGTAAACATGTAATAATTTCTTTTGACTCGATGATTGATAGAACTTATAAATTTAGTTCTAATGGCGAGACTACTATTAGAATTAATATATTATTTTGAGGCAAATAGACAAAGACCGTCGAGTCAAAAGATTATTGCATATAATTAAAAATAAACGACATTAATAAACACACAAATATATATATATATATAATATAATAAATGACCCCAAGTAAGAAAAGAGAAAGTTTAAAGACTAGAGGTTGAGAGAATTACGATTAAGTTTACAGTACATGAATAAAAGTTTTATAAAGATTATTACATTAAAGAATAAAGAGCTCTAAAGGGAGGTAAGTAAAGTTCAAACTCCAGAAAGTTTAAGGTTCATTATGAAAACATATTACCCCTTTTTTCCGGGTTTCTTAGTTCGCTGGGGAAAAATACCCATTTGGTCGATTACTTAACAGTATTTTAATGAATTTTCACAATTTTAGCACATGATTGGTCCAGAAAAGATTCACACTTCATTGAAGATTTTTAGGGATTCAGGAACAATACCAGATTCCTGACTTTTACCCTTCACCATGATCGAAACACTATTTGATTTTATAATTTAAAAACACAGAGTTGCTGCCTTCTCTACAACAAAGATCTTCTTCTTTTCCAAACTTTTCACACTATATATCCTGTCCTCTGATCCTTACTTCTTTCATTATCAATGTTTTTAGATTTCTTTTTTTTAGATACATTCCTTCGATACTTTCAAACTCATTACTTGAATTCATTTTCTAATTAGAAAATGAATTCTTAAAATCAGAAAATGATTTTAATTAGAAATCCTTATCTTTTTTCCTAATTAATAAAACTTTAACTGTTGTTTTTGGAAAGGGAAAATCTGAAAGCTTATCGAAAGAATGTAGCTTTTAATCAATAAAACTTTAGCAAATTATTTAAAAATAAAATCAAACATTCCCGACGCAATGAAACTTTCAATCAATTATATATATTTAAAATTTACAAATATATACGCACAATCCACACAGTTATAATATATAAATTCATGAATAATTCTATCATGAATTTTAATAGAATTGATCAATTTAAATCTGAAACTAATTAATTTTAATCATTTATGAAATAGTTATTCTTTATGAAATTACAGATGAACATATAAACCCCATTCATCAGAAATTTAAGGTAGACTAGGGTTTGAAGGGGTTGCGATGCAAAGCGACGAACCGACCAACTAAACACATGAAATCATAAAGGATGAAATTAATTATAGAATTAAACTTGTTATGGAATGCTTTCAATATAAATAACTTAATATTAAAGGAAAATATGCCTGTATTTGGATAGAAATTTTTTTTAACAGATGTGTTTAACTAGTTCTTGCTCATGGATTTGAGACTTGAATACTTAACAGAAGAACATTCCAGGGACTTCATACAACTCAATGGGACATATGTTGAGAATAACAAGAAGATATCAAAAATGAAATACATGAGTGAGAGAAAAAAAATCACTAATATTATTGAAAGAATTAAGAGACTGAAATAGAGCTGGGATAGATACAATGCTAGAAGAGATAGTAATAGCTGGAAAGTTGAAATCTAAAACTTGATCTCAAGAGATTGTAAAAGATCTAGAAACACGCCTCTCATGAGATGGTTGAATGAAATATGGAATTTTGCTGGTATGTTATGAAGAGAGACTAGAGATCAAAGAAATTAGATTAAACTTGGAGTGATCTTTATTTTATAGTGGATCAGTAATGGTTAAAGATGATGATGATGTATGCAAGGAGGGACATGGGAACAAAATATAGTAGATTCTTCATCTTTGTGTTTAACCTTTTATAGTTATCTTGTTAAATCTTGATAATGAATTTTTATATAAATTTTATTTATCTACCAGGTTTTATTTTTTATTTAGGATGAATCCAAGTATGTTTAACAAATATTGATCTACTGAATGAATGAAAAAGTATATATATATTAGAAAAGCGCAAAATTAAAGTAAAAACTTTTTTAAAAAAAAAAATTTCCAAATTTTTTGGTAAAAATTTAAAAAGTGACATTTTTTTAATGAACAAAAATATTTTGTAAAGCTAATTCATTAAAATGAAACAACACCCCCCCACCCCCTTTTACTTTTCTAAAAAAAAAAACCTGCTTATCTATTGAGGTGGATAAAATACAAAATGGTAAATTTGAAACTAATCACGTAAGGTTTTTTATAGAAATCAACTGCTTTTTACCACATCATACAATTAAAGTTTATGTTTAATAGATGTTGTTGTTTTTGTTTGTGTAGCTATCAGTTCAGAATCTTTTCTTTATATTTTTAAATTCTTCCATTCCACTAAAATTTAATTTTTTATAATTTTTAATTTTAATAAAAATTTTCGTTAAGACATGCATTTGTCATC
Organism: Epiperipatus broadwayi; assembly: GCA_028023455.1. Taxonomy (NCBI): domain Eukaryota; kingdom Metazoa; phylum Onychophora; class Udeonychophora; order Euonychophora; family Peripatidae; genus Epiperipatus; species Epiperipatus broadwayi. The sequence continues at coordinate 1,144,506 of JAQFVV010012429.1, read as the reverse complement.
AAAACTGTTACTATTTCAACTGCTAAACTGTTCCTTATTTTTGATTTTCTTTTTTAAATCAGTCTAATATTCTTTTCACTTCTGAAGACAATTTATCAATCTTACCTTAGCTCTTTTGCTAAATATTAATTTATTATTTTCATTTTTTTGTTCTTTCCTTTCATAATCAGGTGTTGGAAAATAGATATTGAAACATAGACTTTGTTTACATAGACATGTATCGTGAATGAGTTATCTAGTTATCTGCAACTATAAATTAACAATTGCATTTTTAAATTTTTACTGAAAGTTTTTAACATAGCTGTTATGTTATAACTAATTTCTAAAAAAGAAAAAGTATTATGTATGAATAATATTTCTGTAGTATAATTTCCAATATACCACCTCACCCAAGATAGGGATTAGTTTCTATCTGCTCTTGACCATTCCCAGTCCCCGTCTTGTGTGAAAGTGGTAGAGTGGAAATTACACTCAGGAAATATTCATTAATTGGATTATTTTTAGTCTAATGAATGATTAATAAAAATTATTAATATTATTATTTATAAGTTTCTTTGAAGTGTTTTTATTAACAAAACTAGAGTTTCTATATTTCTGTTGATGCAATTTTGAGCAAAGTGTTGACTTTCTGAATTAAATTTGCATATCAGGTATATTTTGCTTGGTTTTGGTTTTACTCATATAGTCATTATTTTAAAAACATTTAATGAAGACTTAATAAAAAAAGATTCTCAATTTCTGAATGAAATATTTCAGTTAACTTTGGTTAACAGCAGATTAACACTGTCTTAATAATAATACATTACCTATGATAAATTTATCAATCATTTAAATAATGTGCATATTTACAGCTACTGAAATTAAGGTGTATTACAAAAATAGTTATTTAGAATATTAAAATAGAGATTAGCTGGAGAAGACAGTAAATTTATTATCAGAAATTTATAAAAAAAAAAAAAAAATATTGTAGAACTTTGCAAGACAAAAGGAATGGTATATAGGAAAAGAATATAAGGTAAAAGAGTTGTTATTCTGAGAGAATCAGTAGATATAATAAAGTAGATACTGTACTAGGTTTAAGAACAAAAGTCAGTAGCACTTTTGCAAATGATAGAAGTTTAGTTAACAGGAGAATAAAAATATCTAGGAGTTATTCAACCATACAATCAAAATTACATTATAAACTAGAAGTTTGAATGTCTATAATAGTTAAAGTTATTTAATTCTAAACAAGGCAAAACTCTCTATACAGTACTGTCACCCTGTGCCAACCAGAGTAATCAATCGATGCCAGAAGGCTTGTGCATAAAATCCCTATCTAATGCCTACTCATCCAATATCCCCAGACTAGTTTCTGGCTTGTGGCCTTTGTCAGTGAGGAGCTTTGGATCTGAGAGCACTGCATCTAGATCTTAGGATCTAATGCAACCCTCCAGCAACCACTCTTTTATCTCTGCTTAACTACAAAACTATGCTTCGGATCTGAGAGCACTGCACCTAGATCTTAGGATCTAATGCAACCCTCCAGAAACCACTCTTTTATCTCTGCTTCTCATAGTTTTGTAGTTAAGCAGAGATAAAAGAGTGGTTGCTGGAGGGTTGCATTAGATCCTAAGATCTAGATGCAGTGCTCTCAGATCCAAAGCTCCTCACTGACAAAGGCCACAAGCCAGAAACTAGTCTGGGGATATTGGATGAGTAGGCATTAGATAGGGATTTTATGCACAAGCCTTCTGGCATCCATTGATTACTCTGGTTGGCACAGGGTAGCAGTACTGTATAGAGAGTTTTGCCTTGTTTCTAAACAATTATGTGCTAGTATAAAAGATAGTGATCATGTGATGCTTAATGTTTTATTTAATTCTAGTTACTAAATTAAAAAAAAAGGCATATGACTTCATTGCTTGAGAGTTCATAAGAAGTTTGAGCACCAAACCAAATTGATCCTGGGACCTCCTGATCCCAAGTCAGATACTCGACCAGTTGCACCAAACTGCACAGGGTGTTATTAAATTATTAGCAGTTGTTCGCTCTTTGTGAAAATTGAATGAATGAATATAAAGACATTATTTACAAAATTATTTCCTATATCATTTGTGGTCAATGTAGATATATATATATATTATCTATATGTAACTTAATGAAATTATAAGAAACTTCAACTCAAACTTTCAAGCACCCTACATCTATCCAAGCTTACATTTTGCAATAAAATATATAAATATTTGAGGGGAAATAAAAAAATAAAAGGCAGTTTGTTTTTAAATGAAATTTTGAAAAGATTAAAATTAAATGTTTCTTTATGGATATAACAAATAATAAAATAAATTGATTTATTTGCATAATTAGACAAATAAAAAGTAAAAATTTACATACAAATGTATATGTTGTAGACATATGATTATATGTGTTTGCACATGTTTTATGAATATATTCCTATGTAAATTTGAAATGTTTACTTTTCTGCTTAGTTATTAGTTGTTCTATGTTATTAGGTGTGACATTAAAATCATTCAAAGATGAATATCATTTGTAATTATAATTCATTATACTTTTAATCTACATAATTTATTAAACTTATAAGGTTTTATAAATATAGATAAGCTCTAATATTTTTTTTTTTGCCTATTATATTTACCAAATGCACATCTGGTATATTATTATATTTAAAAATGATTATAACTTTTAGTATCAACATTTTTATAAAACTAATATTTATATGTTAATTTTTTTTCTATATATAGATTTTAGTCAACGCAAAATTAAAATGTCCTATATAGTCAAGAATAAACTCATTCAATTCACATTTAATCACTGAGGCAGTTCAATTTATTAATTAATTAATTTATTTATATATTTTAAGTTCATTATTCGAACTTATGTTAAAATAATGAATAATTTGGAATGGTATTTTTTAAAAAATGTGTGTGTGCGCGTGTGTACAGGGATGATAGAGAAGATTACTTATTACTTGTATTTAGCAGTGCTAGAGCTCATATTATCATCTAAATGACATAAATAAAGAATATATTTTATATGACACTAATGAGAGAGTACATATTGTTATTTCATATATGTAATAATTTTGATACATATGTTACTATGTCTGGTGAAGTGGGTTAGTCTTATTTCATCCAATATTTATTAAAAGATTCTTACAAGTCAAAGATGTGAACATTGATATAAAACTAATATTAATAACAAGCAATACGTACATGGATGAATTCAAAATATAAGTTTGCACACAAGCAGGCATAAAAGTAAAAAAAAAAATTTGGGAAAATATTCCTGCAGTATAAATATTATTCATTTGTTTACAAAACACTAAAAGTGAATAGAAATCAATTCCTATCTTCTATGAGAATGGTGTAATGGAAAATATTGAGATGGCAAGACAGACATAGAGATTCAGATGTTTGACAGCTTTAACTCATCTGATAAAGAAAGCTTGTTTATGAAATACATGCATAGAAAGAAAGGATGGGTCTAAGTTTTTGCACTCTTGAGTTATTGTGAGTTAAGGGACGCACTGATAAGAAATAAAAATGATCATACACCACACACACATTTATACCATAATAGCAGGATTTTTTTTGCTAAAGCTAGAAATTATTGCAAGATAGTAATTTAATTTTTTATTCATAGTTCAAAATAATAAACGTAAACATAAAATTACCCTTAGCAGTTTAGTTTAGTAATTATGGTGTTACGTTCAAGAAATTGAAATTCTTGGTTCAATTGTAACAGAAGTAAAAAAAATGTCACTTTGGTGCTTGAACATCTTCAAACTTTTCACCGCAGCAAACAATTTTTTTCTTATGTAGTTTAATGCAGTAATGAGAGTGATGATTTCTAAATGTGAGGATTTTTGATTAATTTTAGCTGAGAAAAACAAAAAAGTAATTAGATTAATCATTTGAAGGTAAGAAGATAGCAGTTATTTTTGATCTGCGTTTTACTAGTCCAAAATTCCTTGCAACTGATGCGATTAAGTTTTATAACAAATAACTGATAAAAGAAAGATATGATTATAAAACGTAAAATGATGCTCATGAATCGAGCCTGAGGGCAGCGAAAGAAAAAAATAATAAAATTATTAAAATTCATTTGTTAATATTGCATCTCAAGAGACGCTAGTTAAAAAATTGGATTTCAAATTTGATTGTGCTAACAGAAGATTAATAATTATATGCATTTATTATATATTTTTGAATAAGATCTAAAATGACAAATTAAGTACAGAATAAGATAAATCAAAGACATGCAAACTTTTTTTCTCATGTGTCGAAGCATCGGCCAGGAAGCGAACCCGGGACAACTGCTTGTAAGGCAGCTGTGCTGATACTACTCGACCACCAACGCTTTGACGACATTCTTATCCTCTCATTATTTTATTATATCTTCAATATATTGTTTTTAAAGATAGGGAAATAGTGATGGCTTAAGAAAATATAACGTTTCTAAGGCTCATGATTTAGTTTCTCCTTTTCTTTCTAATATATATAACAAATTACATTTCAAGTTTTTTTATGACCCTTCTCATTTGAAATTTATAATCTCCTAAAAACATTTAGACCATCTCTTCTGACTTTACATACTTTAAGTAGATCCTACTACCATCAGATGCACTAAAGTTTTTAAATACCCAAATATTCATAGCAGAAAAATTATCTACTTACCTATCTACCTATCTACCTGCCTGCCTACCTGTCTACCTACCTATCTACCCATATACCTACCTAACCACCTACTTACCCATCTACCTTTCTATCTATCTATCTATCTATCTATCTATCTATCTATCTATCTATCTATCTATCTATCTATCTATCTATCTATCTATCTATCTATCTATCTATCTATCTATCTATCTATCTATCTATCTATCTATCTATCTATCTATCTATCTATCTATCTATCTATCTATCTATCTATCTATCTATCTATCTATCTATCTATCTATCTATCTATCTATCTATCTATCTATCCATCTATCTATCTATCTATCTATCTATCTATCTATCTATCTATCTATCTATCTATCTATCTATCTATCTATCTATCTATCTATCTATCTATCTATCTATGTCTATCTATCTATCTATCTATCTATCTATCTATCTATCTATCTATCTATCTATCTATCTATCTATCTATCTATCTATCTATCTATCTATCTATCTATCTATCTATCTATCTATCTATCTATCTATCTATCTATCTATCTATCTATCTATCTATCTATCTATCTATCTATCTTCATCTGACTGTTCTTCTTTCCATCTATCTATCCATATATATATATATATAAAGAGAAAGAGAGATCTGAATGTTTTTACATTGGGAGATAATTTACAATGTCATTAATTCCAAAATGAAGAGTGCACTAAAAAAGCTAAAATTAGATTGATTACATATATTTCATCCATTCTTTTAACCTGTCTACCTGTATGGCTGCTTGGTTATTTTCCCATATATCTATTCATTCAATCTTTTATATGTCTGCCTTATTTTTCCCTGATGCACTTATATATCTATTTATATATCTCTTAACTATATTGTTACAATAATAGATATAATGATCTTAAATTGTTAATAAACAAATCAAAATATGTCCTAATTCAAACTTTATATAATATTAATAACGTAATGTCTATATTATTAAGTAAAGGTAAAAGTTCCACTTTATGATTATTTATAATTTAAAATAGAAATATAACTGTTTATAATTTAAATATAATCAAGTTACATAAATGTATTGTGTGTATTCGTTTGCTTTCCCAGAATATGATTTACTTCTGTGTTTGATATTTGTTAGTTATCTAGTTAATTCTTGAAAATAAATTTTTATATAACCTTTGTTTGTATTACTTAACAATATTAAAAAACAACAACTTATCAATATAGGATCATTTAAATGTTGTTCCATCAAATGTCTTTAAAAATATGTTTCAAGTACATCAGAGAGACCAAAGTAAATATAGGCTTTAGAATTATTCATCGTAAAGACTAAACAACCCTATATATATACTTACATATTTTAGGAACATAACATAGAGATGTACAAAATGTCAAAATAATTTGCAAGAAGAGAAATGAGAAAATAAAAATAAAGACGAGATATGGTCATTTAAAAAATGTAATAAAATAGCATTCTAACAATATTTAAATTATTAATTACATACACACTAATTATTATTGTGCCAATTTTTAAAATTTAATTTAGAGGGCCCCCTTTAGAAGGGTTTATTTTTATCACTTTATAAAATAAACCTAATGATAAAGTATATCATTAATTTAATCGTATATATTGTAATCAGATTTTATATTGAACCTCAGTCAAAGGTTCATAAACAGCATACTGAAGACCTTTACCAGTTTGTAGGCCTATTGATGGTAAAACCAGCCAGGCAACAGTAATATTTCTTACTCATTGTAGTTCATTCAAATAAATATACCTATGCCATATGTATATCCATCTAACTATATATAAAAAGAATATAGTCTAAGAGATCTCAACTCTCCAGACATTTTTATTTGGTTGAGCTGGCACCATTAATCAAGACTCATTACAATGCGACCAGGAATTCAGGTTCAAACCTTAATTTATAATGGGATAATCCCATCAGCACTGAGCAGTAGCTTGGAATATAAATTCTACTGCAGCATTGCACTATTTGATTTACAATACTTTATTGAATTGATGAAGTGCAACCCTGAAAATTGATCATAGGTTAAAGTTTTAAACTTAACAATAATTTATTCCAAGCAATAATAAACATTATACACCTAATTCTCTTTTTACATGATAGATTGGTTTCTGAAAATTATAAAAAAAAATTCACATAGAATTGAAAAGTAAGGAGCTTGGTTCCGAACCTAAGAAATCAACAAAAATAATTAAATAAACCTTATGAAAAATTTCATTAGAATGTTATATTTTTTGCATGCTATAAAATTTTACTTCATACACATTGCACATACATAAACAATGAATTATAGGAACATAAATTTCATTTAAAAAATAAAAAAACTTGAAAGTGATAATATGATGAAGCACTCATTAGTTTCTCTATCATCACTTTCACATTATAGTAAAAAGAAAATTGAAATAAAGATTATTAATGTAATTTATTGGAATTTATTACTTTTACTTCATTTAACTTGTAATTATAAATTTATTTAAACGCACATTGATTACAAAAGTAATATTTACTATGGCTATAAACCTCAAGAATGTGTGTGTGAAAAAAGAGAAATTGTAGGCCGCTGGAATTATACATTTACCAAAAACACAGGCATCATCTTGCTTGCCCAAAAATAGTAAAGTATCCAGTATTTTATTCACTACCACTTTCTGACAAGAAGTGCATACATTGCACATAATTGGAATGAATACCATTTGTTATCATTAAAATTTGCAAAATATAACTTATTATCTATTGATTTTGGGTAAAATTAATAAATTAAATTTAAACAATGTAATCAATTAAATTTAAATTAAATTAAATTTTTTTAACATCAACACTAACAAGGAACACTTAAAATCTAATGTCAAGAATGCTAAAATGCAAACAAAGTATTAATATCAAAAATTTATTTACCTTTCAAAACAAAATGTCAAAAATGTTATAATGCAGACAAGCAAATTTCCCTGTTTGCAGGAATATTGCTGAAAAGGGGATTTTTGTTATTGAAATAATGGGAAATAAAGAGGTGAAACATTTTTTTGAAAATTAGATGATAATAACAAACATAATTTTTTTTAAAAATTTTTTTTATTTAGTATGTTATTTTAAAACAACTTGTGTAGAAAGAGAATTTTTTTTTTTTTATTAAATCATGTTATTTCAAATCCATGTAAAAAAAATTGTGTAAAAAGAGAATTAGGTGTAAATGTATTAACACTCTCTCCTCAAATAATGAACTCTGCTAAAATGAAGAGTAAACCATCAATAAGGCATAATAAAAAAGTTACTACAATGTAATAGCTTTTAGTAAATTTCATTATCTTTTTTATTTATTAATCTAATCTAAAATTTTTTTTCTTTTTCTTCCCTCTCTGTATGCCTGATGAATGTTTTAATTACAATATATCAAAAAAAAAATTAGTATTCAAATAAAATTACATAAAAATATATACAATATTATCCTTAAATAGAGTAAAATAAATTAGTATTAAATAAAAAAAACAAGAACTAAATAAATATTAATTCATGAATGTATGATATGAAAACTTTGTCTTATGTGATATGTATATAAACCAAATTTTTGTGGTTGCCTAAACTTATGTTCATTTCAATAGCAATTTTCCAATTTTTTAAATTGTTCCAAATGTTTATACATAATTATATTTTATCCTTAATGCTTCTGATTTCAGGATAGCAAACAAATAGTTAAGTCTATTCTTAGTTTTTCTTATTTTAGGCTGGGAAATTTGATTATACAGTCATGCTTCATATTAGAATGGTCAGCATTGGTATGCTTCTTCTCTCACAATCTATCAACAAGTAGATTTTTGAAGGATATCAGCAACTATTATTTTAATCTCTGAACAAGGCAAACATATTCTTCAAATGATGATAGATATATATATATTTTCAGACTAAGACTGGATTTTTTAAACTAAGGCTGGAAGCTTCAGACTTTTTCTTCCACGGAGCTACATGCTTAGATAAAGATGAGCAGCTGTGGAGGAGTACTAGCAGTTCATATTATAGCAGCATGAATAATTAGTTTTCTGGGTCATTTCTTAGTTATTTTCTCACAATATCAAAGATATTCTTCCACTGGCAAATATTAACTTCACTACAGAAACATAGAAGTTTGGTTCACTCTGATAGCAAAATGTATTCTGTTCTTAAATCAATTATCACAGCTCTTTTATGATTGATCATCGTCATATTCAAAAAACATGTTATCCAATGCTATCCACCGCGAAAAGCTACATTATCTACTTTAATCTTTAATTACATGTTTTTTAATTTAAGACAAAAATGAGAGAGAAAAAGAAACAAAGAAAATTTTGTTTTTTTTTCTTTACAAATTTGAATTTACTTCAAAACTAATTGTGTTTAATATTAATTTAATACCTTGATAATTTTTTGTTTACTTTTTTCTGCTTCTAAAACATTGTCAGAAATAAATTTGTGATGAAAAGATGAATTAATAAAAAAAAAAAACTCTTAATAAATAAATGTTAGATTAAGTACTTATAGTTTTTTTTCTTTCTCATGTGTCATAGCATCAGCCGGGAAGCAAACCCGCTAACCCGAGACAACTGCTTGTAAAGCAGCTGTCGCTGACCTCTCGACCACTAATGCTTGACTAAGTACTTATAGTTTGATATCAAATTTCTAATAATACGCAGAGTCTATTCTAAAAACATTAATAATACTTAATAAATAATTATTAGAGCTGAGATTTATAATACAGATTGGCCACTACTTATCCATAACCTTCTTTGATCACTCTGAAATTATCTGAATTTGAGATAAACTTTTCCTTAGAGTTCAATTTGTATATGCCAAAGATTTAAAATTCTAAGAATGCAATTAAAGCTAATAAAATATATTGCACATTAAAAAGAAAGAGCTTATTCATAAATTTTGAAAGAAAAATTTTAAATTTATATTTCTTTCATAACATGATTAAAAATATATAACAAACTTATAACTAACAACGAAAAATATCATTAAAAATTGCAATAATTTCTGTTCCTAAATATTTCTTAGAAATAACTTTAATTAATAAAATTTTGAATATATAAATATGAATTATTTTTTAAATATATATGCACATACATTTATTATTGTGGTCAAGATGGGATTGTAAGTATTTCTTTCATTATTAACAATATATATATATTATCAGCTAAAAAAAGTGAATACGAGTGCCATTGATGTTGGAAGTCACTGTTAAAAGTTTCAAATTAAGAATAATTTGATTAACTAATTTAAAATTATACTATAAACAAAATTTATATCATACTGTTCATAGATTCTGATTTGGTTCAGGTCAAGTTAGAGAAAACAGTCTCTACACTAGGATAAACCTTTATTAAATAGAGGTATTTTCAAAAGATATTGCATATAAAGTTCTATGCTTTTTGATTTTATGTTAGCCAACACATATATGTATATTTTATAAAGAAAAAAGTTAAAGGCATTTAAATAATAATCATCTTTAATATTATAAAAAAAAATTAAGAAATATATTTATAACAATTTCATTAGAGCCTAAGTAAATAAAATGATTAATTAAATACATATATTAAAACATGTTTCCTCCCCATAAATTTAATTATATTAAACAATTCATATATTTACAAATTAAAAGACTGAAGTGGAGTTGGGCTGGACATATTGCTAGAAGAGATGATAATAGTTGGACAATTGAAATCTTAAACTGTATTCCAAGAGATTGTAAAAGACCCAGAAAGAGACCACATGTGAGATGGATGAATGGATGAAATAAGAAAGTGTGCATGAGTGATGCGGAGAAGAGAAGCTAAAGATTGGCGAAGATGGATTGAACTTGGAGAGACCTTCATCCTTCAGTGGATTGATAATGGTTGATGATGATGATATTCACAAGATGTTTATATGCAAGTAATTTTATCTTTAATAAAATTACTTGTAGATATGGAATGCTTTGCAGATTTGAATTAATTATACATATTTTATTTACCTTTCATTACCTGATATCTAAAAATAATGAATGTGATCATTAATTATGTATTATCTTTATCACTTGTCTTACTATCTCTTGGAGTACTATAAATAAACAAATATATGTCAACAAGTGTTTTATTCAAATATCATGTCAGCAAATAAAAACAATATATATAACAATATTTCTTAAACTTTTCATGCACTTTAGTCAAAACTCAAAAAATATTAATAAATTCATAAATAAATTTTCCAATTTATGAAAAGTAATAGAAAAATATAAATAAATTTAGTAATTACATCATTCGCATTATATTAATATCAGATTGATAAATATACAAAATATCTTCTTCAAAATCTAAAAATAAATAAATCATTATTTATATATAATGATTTATTCAGTCTAGATCAGTGTTTGTCAATTGAATAAATGCTGCGGACCAGTAAATTTTTTAATTTTTTTAACGTATCAAATGAAGTGTTGAACAAAAAAAAAAAAAAATAGAAGAAAGGATGAGTGTTTTTTATAGAAAATATAATTATTGTAGTTTTTAATAAATTTAATACATATATATTCAAAGAATAATAATAATAAAATAGAATAATCAACAAAAAAACATACAAAAGTAAACTAACTATCAAAATAGTAAACTAATAATAAACAAAATCGGAAGAAAACAAAGAATAATATTTAAATAACGAAGGGAAACAATTATAAAACCAAAAACTAATATGACTGTTGCGATTCTTTTCAGTAATTAGTTTATCAAGTCTTGGAGATAAGCACAAAGCTGGATTTATTAATAAATGATGTCTTTCTTTTGATTTTATGAGTTTCCAAAAATGTCTATTCACGTAGTATGTGATCAAAATAGTAACAACACTCTTAAGGCTTTTTATGTAATTCTGGATATTCAGTTTTAATTTTAATACAAAATTGAGTTACACTTGTTTAATTAAATAATAACTTTAATGTAGCATCTCAACTTAAGTCTATCAATTTTTCTTGTTCCAAATCAGGTTATTTTCTTGTTCAATAAACAGATTTAAAATCCACATGTTGTCTTTCCATGTGCCTTCTTCCTGTGGGTAATATTGATCAAACACACAATAAAATCCTATTAAATGTCCATATACAGTATTTTCAAATTCATTTATTAATTTTGAAAATGAAACATGTCACAGTTTTTTCCCTGTACATCCTTACACCATGGCTTTAATTTTTCTTGGATGTCTCAATTTTATTCCATAAATCAAAAGTAGTACTATTTCCTTACAGATTTAAATTTAGTTCATTTATTAATGAAAATATATCTGGCAAATAAACCAGTTTAGCAGCCCAGATATTGTCATGGAAAATACTTCTCAATTCTGAATTTTTTTGTTTCTAGAAGTGTTTCAACTTCTTTTTTTAATTCATAAAGTCTCAAAACCATTGTACTTCTGCATGAAGTATTATAGTTTTATTTCCAGATTCCATTTCATTGCTTAAACTTGAAAATAGTCTTGAATTTAGTGTGTTGCATTTAATATAATTTATTATTTTTATCAAGTGAGTAAGAACATTGTTTAAGTAGGGAGACATTTTTTTAGCAGCTAAATGTTCATGGATATATATATATCACAATGAGTAAAAATCATTTTGTTTTCCACTACTTCTTGAATTTTTTTTGCAATTCCTGAATAGTTTCCAGTCATACTTGCCACTCCATCAGTACATAAACCAATATAATTTTTCCAGTTAAGTGAATTCTTTTTGATGTGATTATCAACTGCTTTAAATATATCTAAACTAGTTGTGTGATTAGGATGTTCAATACAATAAAAAAATTCTTTTACATTATTGATTTCTTAATCAACATAATGAATATAATATAAAAGTATGGCCTCATTGGTAATATTTGTAGATTCATCTATTTGGATTGCAAACAATGATTTGCTTACTTTCTGAATTAATTGATCATACCATCAATTACTAATTCACTAAATCTGCATTTAATATTATCATAGAAAGCAGACAAGTTTTAATTTTGTCTCCAACAATTATACTTAGGATTTCAGAATGCATGTCTATTAAAAAAGGTTTAATTAAGTTTTCAGCAATAAAGTACTGCTTTTTGCATATGGCAATTCTTAAAGCAACTAAATGTGATGCTTTCACAAAAAACTTATTGATTAAAATAATTTTTTTAAAAGATTATTCTTGTTCTTTTAATTCAGCACTTTTACATAAAAAAAAATCAGTACCTTATTTTATAGATTTGAATGTTTGTCTGTAACGGTGCACATTAATTTTGCTGGTTTCATACGTTAACTGGATAACAATTTCTCTGCAAATAATATATTGAGGTCTGGATAATTTTGTTTTAGATTCAGGCCAAGAAATGAAAATAAATTTTAAATAATCAGGATTTAAATGATGAATACATTTTCATTTTCCCCGAGATAAATCATTTTGTGAATAAATAATCTTTTCATTAGTATTCAAAGGTACTTATATTTGGTTTTTGAACATGTGCGCATTTTTAAAGTTTTCTTGTTATTATTCATTTTTAGACTGTTAAAATTTATCAAAAAAAGTAAATATCAAGTAGTTATATTTTAATTTATAGTGCACACCTATTATATAGTAATTCCTATCACTGTGTACTAATGCAATTCTGATCAGTTGGCTATGGCAAACTATGTAGGGCATAAAACTGACAACTGTTAGGTTATTTTTGTACATACCAAAATCTGCCTCAATGCATGAAATGCACAAAATTGTAATAGAGCAGCATTTTTTTTGTGAAATGACTGGCACTAGGAAATGGATACTTTTTTTGTATTTCAGGTAGTATTTTGTTTTTTAGTTTATTTTCTATGAATTCTATGAATAAAATAACTAACAAACAAGAAAATCTTAGAACTGAAATAAAAATAAATAAAGTTATTCATAATTTAATAAGATTGTAAAAAAAATATGAACAAAGTTTTTGCAGAAACTGATGATTCATGGACTACTGGTTGAGAAACACTAGTCCATATAAAAAGAATAAAAATAAAAGTGGATATCAGTTGACTTTGTTATTCCACAAATATATTATACCTATGACACTTTTTTTGAGGTTTATATTTGTGATGTCTTGTGTATTTCCCATTATATAATGATCAATATTTCAGAAAATATTTAAACAAAAGAGACTTTGGCAAATTTATATTTGACTGTTTTGTGGGGTAATCTATATCCACTCTATCCAATATACTGTGTTATGAAGTAAAATAATATGTATATACACACTTATATCCTTGTATGAAAATATAAATTGCTATAATATATGATATATTATAAAGGAGGAACAGACTTCTAGCCATGTGCTTTTACGAATTTACATGCACTCGCCTGTGAGCATTGGTTTGAAAAGCATAAGTGCACTTATATTAGAGATTATCTATATATAAGCCAAAATTTGATCACCATACTGAAATCAGGGCTTCAAACTATTGAGTGCCTGAGTTATAAATTGTTAATTGAATTGTACAAGCCTGTACTATATAAATAATAGACTATAATATATGATGTTAATTTTAAGCCAATAAATATCACATGACCACCACCTCTTATGGTTGTTATAACTGTTGTTAAAACAGGCAAAACTCACTATACGTATTGCCACACACAGCAAGCTAGAGTAATCAATGAATTCCAGAAGGCTTGTGCATAAAATCCCCATCTAGGGCCTACTCATCCAATATCCCCAGACTAGTTTCTGGCTAAATGGAGATAAAAGATGGTTGCTGGAGGGTTGCATTAGATCCTAAGATCTAGGTGCAGTGCTCTCAGATCCAAGGTTCCTCACTGACGAAGGCCACAAGCCAGAAACTAGTCTGGTGATATTAGATGAGTAGGCACTAGATGGGGATTTTATGCACAAGCCTTCTGGCATCCATTGATTACTCTAGCTTGCTGTGTGTGGCAATATGTTAATTTTGTAATAACGTTTACTTTTCTTTAATGGATTCAAATAAAATAAAATATCTACCATTCAAGAAATATAATTGTATATTTAAGTTTGCCTATAGAAAGTCAAAAATAAAACAAAAAAATAAATGTCATCACATAAATGAATAAATAATTTACCGGCTTTATTGTTTGGGAATTCTAAAAAGTCCAACCATCACAATGAGCAGAAATGCATGAAATACATGGACTTTAAGCTCCAGAATTTACTATTCTATCACTGCATTAAAACATGCAGAGTAAATTATTAATCATAAAGCCACTTACTATTCTACAAAATAAAAACCTATCATTATCATTTTCATACATGCTTATAACGTGAATCGTATTATGATTAAAAATTTTAACAAAATATTTATCAATACTATTTAATTATAAATATGCAACTTTTTTTGCATACGTTAGTGAAGCTATAATTATACTATAATGTGTAATATGTCTGCTTAGCACTTTCGAGATTTAATGTTTAAATCTCATACTCATAGCTTTACAACTAAAGACTGTTGTGATTTATTGTACACATATGCAAATGAGTTTGAATTTTTAATTAGTTAGTCCATTGTTTGGAGAGAGCAAAGCATGCCTCTCTTCTATTAATGGCCCTGAGATCATTTGCTATGTAAAAAGCTTCTTTGACTTTTCTTTTGGCATCACTCTTCTCTGTGTGAATTATTTTGGCAGAACTGGGTTCGAATACATGGTTTGTAGCTGCTTCGTGGTCCTATTTAAATGAAAATATTAGATTAAAATATATTCCTATATTAACATAGTATTAATATGTATATAATGATATTTAATTGTGGTCTACTTACACTAAAATATATAAAAGTTATATCATTTTAAAACAAAACATATTTAATATATGTATATATCAAACCAGATATATTGAGGAATAAATTAAGCTGCATAGAATTATTATCTTATATTTTGTTTTAATGCATTAGAAATAGTAAACTTTAAAACAAACATTAAAATAGAAATATAAATCCAAAACTTTGAAAATATATATCTGTTGTGCCATGATTTTTCACTATTCCACACAGTGTTAAAAGTGGATAGAAGTTAATCCCTATTTTGCATGAGAGTGATGTGATGAAGGGTACCGAGGTGTCTACATGACATATAATGAGAGCAAAGGATTGTTCTCAAAATGCTTGTATAGGAAGAGAAGGTGATCTGAATTTTAGTGTTGATGATGGTTGCATTATAGTGGGATTGAGATAAGAGATTTACTATTAGAAACAAAAGAAATTGAAAAAATATACCTATAGTGCAATAATTGTTCACTTTTGCACAAGGTGTTAAAAGTAGATAGAAACTAGTTCATACCTTTCATAAGATCAATGCGATATTGAGTTCCCAACATTCAGGTGTTGTTTGTTATCTCTAACTTATCTGAAGAGTAAAAATTGGTTTTCAAAATATGTTCATAGGGTAAAACAAAAGCTTTGCTAATTACTCAACAAGCTTTGTGATAAACACTTAGCAAGAGAAACATTTAAAATATCTCTATCAGAAACCATACCCAATCTCCTCCTGACCAATGGTTTTGTGCTTTGGCATTAATCAGAGAGGCACAAGGGTAGTTTCAGACACTAGATCTAAAAATACCAATACAAAGCCAGAATTTATCTAAGAGTTAACCATTGAGTAGAAAATCTGAAATTTTCAGACACTTAAATGTCTTCAAACCCAGCTATCTAACTCAAATAGCTACATGGGACTGAGAGATCTTCAGCCAAACCATATATTAGTAGTCTTAGCAACATAACATTACTTAAGACTTAAAGCAAAGACTATAAATAATCAACAAAAAATAAAAAATAGAGTCATATATCACATGACTCCACTTCTTTTTTAAGCTTGATTGGGTGTGGTTTCTGATGGAGATATTTTAAAAGCTTTCTCTTGCTAAGCATTTATCACAAAACTTGTTGAGGAATTAGCAAAGCTCTTTGTTTATATTTTACAAGCTTAAGAGAATGAGGTCATGTGATTCTATGACTATTTTTTATGTTCATAGGGTGATCTAAATTTCTATACTGGTAAATGATTGTAATATAATGGAGTTGTCATGAAAGAGACCATGATAAAAAACAAAATATTTGAAAATTAAAGTAACAATGTATACATATTTATATAAATTTGATAACTAATAATGTAAACAAATATTATTAACAAACAAAACAAATTAATAAACTGAAACCTATTCATTGTGGTTGGTATTACATTAGGACAAAATTTTAATAGTCGATTCTCCAAAAAGCCAATTTAGTTAAAATGGGATTTATTACACATAATTTGAAAACTTGTTTATTTACTTTTGATAAAGACTTCTTTTATAAATTATGTTGAATAACTCAAATTATACTGCCACCATTACTTTGTTATGCAAAAATCTATTAATATGTGAAGTTGAATATCTCTAACTATACACATAAGAATTAAACTACCAAACATTACTTGATGCTTGCTCATAACTGTTATTAAAACAGGCAAAACTCTCCATACAGTAGTGCCACTCAGTGCAAGCCAGAGTAATCAATGGATGCCAAAAAGGCTTGTGTATAAAATACCTAACTACTGTCTACTCATTTGTCATATAAATTTGATATTATTTTTCAAGTTCACTTTAAATCATAGCTATTTTCAAATGAAATACAGAAATTTCAATCATTTTGGTATTTAAATACTTACATTTTATTTTATTTTTTCTCATTTGCTTTTTTCTTTTATTAATTTTTATATTCTTTTAAAATAAATTCATTTGTCATGACAATGAAAAAGTTCAAATATATAAATTTGATTTAAGCTTACAAAAAATAATTCTGAAATTAGTATTTTGCTTTTGCAAGTTGATTGCTAATTCTTATATTTGAAATTAAATAATGAACAAAATGATTTCATCAAGGAAATATTGCTAAATTTAAAATGGTTCAATTTAAAAGAAATTACCTATATATTTTGTTGAAATTAAATTCTAATGCACATCATTATTGTATCATATATATTGATTCAGGTCGTTTATTAATTATTCTGTAAAACTGATTTTATTTTGCATCTTCATATTATTTTTTTAATTAATAAGTATAATAAATCCTTAATCTTAATAAAGTGAATATCATTTGATTGACAACAAATTATATATAAATAATATATTAATTATAGTATTCTTATTAGTAGTAAATAAATTATTAATTTGCAATATTACATATTAATTTAAAATATTATTAGAATGTTTTAATATGTGTACTTATTAATGTGTAATTATTTATTTATCCACATATAAATGCACATTAAATAAACCAATTACTCTTAATGATTAATATTTCCAAATAAGATGTATATAATTAAATCAATTATCACTATAGATGCAATTCTTAGTATTTACATTTTTCTATCCTTTCCTTTTTTGAATTTTGCAACTTGAGATGTTTGTATGTTTTAATTAAATTTATTATTATTATTAATTCTTTTATCCTCTTAAATTTTATGGGTTTAATGGGTGTTTGAATTATAAATGGATTTATAAAACTTGACAGAAATGATTATGCCAGAATACATACCAGATCAAGTATTCAAAATAAATGTTAAGTATGATGATAATGATTGACAGCAGATTAATTTTAAAATCTTGGAGAATAAAGGGTTAAACATTGAACACAACACTAATAATTAATCTTGGTAAGTATGTGTGAGTTTCTTTGCATTTCTCTCAAAAAATATTTGTATACAAAAAAGTAAATAAAATAATAAAAAGCTTGTTAATTGATTGTAAAAATTAGTTTTGAAAAGGGAGAGAAACAATTTTTTAAAGTTGATAAAATTTTTAACTAAGAAATGCACGTTAAGTTCAGAATAATTTGTATAACTAAAAAAAAAAAACCCACTAATAATATTTTTATTTTTTCTATCTTCTCTTTCTCTGTTTCCACTCATGAATAGTCGCCATAATCTTATTTTTCCTGTGCTTTTTAAAAAGCTGATATTGATAATGATTTTAAAGTAGGTGTTTAATTACACTGTTTAAATACCTTATAGAGAGTTGGATTGAGGTAATTGAGTCTGATAAGCTATAAAAGGCTGTCAGTAAAAAAAAAAATAATAATAATTAATCAACCAGTTTACCTTTTGTGAAAACCACCGGAATTATATACCCTGAATGTTGAAATAAGAAAGTGCATTTATAGATCAAAAATGTGATCGTTTTATACATATAAAGTAAATTTTAAACAAGTGGCTTGCTGAGAAAACTTTAGCAGTTTATCCCCAACTGCATGGCACTCCACAGAAGAAAGTGAATGTTTATCCTGCATAATCTAGCATGAAGAAAAAAACGCATTCTATTTCTATATACATATATACTTAATGTGTCTTACCAAGAGAAGAAGAAAGAACAAGTACCAGTCAAATTAATGGTGAACTACAAACTGTTCATGGAAGAATTACAATGACTCATTTTATTAAACTTGGTAGAATCTACAATTTTTCTAAACTTACAAGAATAAAAATTGATATATATATATATTGCTTATAACACTTCTTTCATATACACTTCAATGCAAACAAATTTTCTTAAAAACTTTATTTTCCTTACAGTTTTGACTGTCCAGTTGTCTTCATCAGAGCTCTATGCTTCTCTGCTTTAATTTTTATTTTTCTTAAGTTTCAACTGTCCAGCAGTCTTCATAAGAGCTCTAAAGCAGAGAAGAAGCATAGAGCTCTGATGAAGACTGCTGGACAATCGAAACTGTAAGAAAAATAAAGAAGTTTTTAAGAAAATTTATTAGCATTGAAGTGTATATAAAAGAAGTGTTATAAGCAATATATATATATATGAATATATGAAGATATGCAAAGAAAGTGAAAGAGAAGAATAAGATAATGTACTTCTATTAAAAATTGACTGATTATAAACTGTGTAGGAGTATTTAGTGAATGAAGAACTCATTTCAAATTCCAGGAAAAATGAAATATGTATTTTAAAATTTCATGAACAGATGAGAAATACATTTTAAAATTCCATTAACTACTGGGAAGTAAAAAAAATCATTCCAAGGATTATCATTGCTGGATCAAAGTGTCAGTTTTTTGGCATAACTATATGGACAAAGTCAAAAAAATAATAAAACAGGCAAAGCAACAGTTATCATTTATTTTGCCACTATATTTATAAACATACATAAATATTATTTTTCTTTTACTCTGTTAATTATTAACCAATATTAATTTATTTCCTTACATTAATCTTTCTATCCTAAATACTATACATGTGCTATCTTTAGATTAAGAATTATATTTTGTAATTTTTTTATATACATGTTCATTACCTATTTTTTAATATGATCGTTATTATTTTTTTCATATGTATAATTTCAACATTGATATAGAAATTGGGTAATAAATTATATATTTATATTTAGTATATGTATCTACTTAATTAAAATAAAAGGTAATGTAATATTATTGTTGCCTAATGATGCATATGCCTTATAAAGGTCGGTAATGGTAATTGTTTGAGAGGAGGTAAAAATCATTTGTATGTTACTACTGGAATAAAATTGTTATTGTTACATTTGTTTTGCCTTATTCACTGTTCATTTATGCATTTTATCAAAGTTAATTAAATAATGCAATATTACCAGTAAGTTTCATGAGCCCCAAAGCTATGATCTGGAGCTAACAAAATATCTTCAAAGGGTATAGATTTAAACCTAGGTTGTTGTAGTGCCATTCTGAGTCTTTGGTAATATAACAAAGCAGAACTAATAAAGGTTTTAGTTACCTCAGGTATCATGGTTTATATCAATATGATGAGCCAGAGATATCACTGTGTAGAGTTAACATTATTATTATAGGACATAAGCTAATAATATTCCTCAGTATGCTTATCATAGTGTATGATTGGGCTAGTAAGCTAGTTACAATTATGACCAAGTATGATCTGATTGTGGTAGAGAAGGGACCAATGTGGGATATTCTGTACTAGAAATGTTGAGATTAACTTCCTTATATTCTTTCTATTGCATATATGAGAGAACTATAGGTACAAACATAAACCTTCAGAGAAATAAAATAGTGTTGCACATACAAAGAAAATGCAGGAATGAAGAAGTGGATAAAACACTAGAGAAGGGTAATGTTTAAGTAATTAAAAAATTAGTGTGATAGAGCTACATTAGCAAGAACAACCATGTAATGTTGAAGAAAACTAAAAAAATAGTATAATAGAGCTATAGTAATGAAAGCAAACAAGCTAGGAAATAATAGGGCTGGATATGGAAAATAACTAAGTAAAATGGCTGTGTGGTTGAGAGATGGATTCAACAACCATTGATATTTATTTGATAAAAAAGATAATTTACTTTTTAAAAAAGTATTTTTATTATTATTAATAGTTTGTTAATAAGTGATAACAAAAACAAAAGCAAAAATGTGAGCCCAAATATCAGAATAAAATACTGGACTGTCAGTAGAACAGACAGATGCCACAGAGCCATATGTTGTAGTGATAAAAATCAGACTGAAGAAAAACCTAAAACTTCAAAAGAGCAGGTGAATTAAACAACACTCTTAATGAGATTAATGGCACAAAATTGAAAAAATGGCGAATGATAATAAAAGCCAAAGAAAAAGAATGGTTGCCCAGATAGAAGACAAGTAAAATAAAATGGCTGATGATAATAAAAGCCAAGTGGAATGGCAGAAATGGAAAAAATGGTTGATGATAAAAGTCTTCATGAGTAATATTAAAAATAATCAAGAATTATAAATTGTGAAATTAGGAAGTGCATTGTAGAGGATGAAGTAAGAAAGTAGAGGTTATTCATGAAGAAGTAAAAAAAAAACCCCAAAGATGAACATGTTAAGAAAATAAGCCAGCTACAAGAAGCAATGGATTGGTATACAAAATAAAAACATTTAGAGTTATTGCAAGAAAAAATGTGACCATAGTAAGCAAATAAAACACATTAAAATTGGGGATTATGATCAGCAAGGAGCAGTGATTGACTGAATTGAAAGACAAGAGGCCAATCACAGACAAGATAGACAGAATGAAATAATGGCTGTGACTATCCCAAAAAGGAAAATAAATGAAAGACATAATAATGAAGAAAGAAATATGGATCCCCAACTATTAAATCATGTGATATAGTAAATCATTTGGTTAAAATTAGAATCTTTTCATGCAATGCAGATGGAGCACCTATTGAGTATATAAGCAGCCTAGAAAGATATTTCAGTTTAAATACTATGATGAAAAAAGAAAAGCTAGCTATAGCCTGTAGTCATTTGCAGGGAGCATTATAGGCATGGTGGAACTCATTATTCACATACCCTAGAAGTTTTTCTCAATTTAAACAGGCATTGTTAAATTGCTACTGAAGCAAGGATCATCAGGAGGATATCAAACACAAGATATCCCAGGAAAAGTGTATCTCTGGTGAGCCTTTCCATTTTTCAGAAAACAAGTGGCAAAGCTGAGAGCCTTAACAGCTTGTCAGAGTTGCAAACTATATGAGTATTGAAAAGTCATATTGATAGGTTGCTTATGAGTATAGATAGGCATATTATAGAACAGGTTATGGAATTGTTAAATGATTTTGACAGTAGAAAACCTGTTATTGCTGAAAAAGAAAGGGAATTTAAATCACCATTGAAAACTGCATAAAGAGGGAATAATGACCTTCATATAAATGCTATCAAATAGGGGAAATAAAAAGAAAAGCTACCACTATGGTAGAAAAAAATGGAAAATCAACTGGCTTCCAAACAGTCCAGTTAGAACTTGCATAATAAGGAGAATGGAAGGGTGTTATGCATCCATCAAGATAAATACTATCACCGATATGATCATGAGACCCAATCTCCAAAAACAGGATGCAGTTATGCTTATGACACAAAAGTGAACAAAAAGCAAAGGAATAAGCAAGATAATGAAGATTCATTCCAGATGATAAGAGTAAGAGATTTCTTAGGCCACACAAATAACCTTTCCACTGGTGACTAAATACCTGGAAAGGGGGAAAAATTAAAATTTTACATGGTAGAAGATGACCTATTTTCTGATAACATCAGATTTACCTAAACAGGTGTAAGATATTAGAAAAAAAATTACATGGATATAAATTCAGAATTATAACACCAAAAGTGACTTCGACAAAAAGACTGCTGACATATATTGCTGTACTTTACTAGTGTTGTTGGATGAGATATTCTCTTATTGGCATGAGGATTCAATGTGTTCATGAAGCTCCATAGGAATTAAATATCTCTGTACTGCATCTAGCCAAAGTTGAAAGCTCAAGTCATTAAAAGTAGCTCCTAAGTCCCAAAGGAGCAGTACTTGATAATAAAGTATCTACTATGGTGATTATCATAGGAAGAACTGTGCCATGGATCATGGGTCTCTAAGACTCATAAAGTCTAAAATGAGCAAGCCTGTATTGTGCAAAAAATCATGTGGTTTTTAGCCTTCCTTATGGGTTGTAAATTGCATAAGTGAGATAGCTTCCTGGTGTTCATGCTGTATAGACTGATATGTTCTAGAAAATAATTAATTTCTATAAGTTACTATGTAGTAATAAATTTGTTTCATGAGTTCTTTGTAATTAATACAATACGCTTCAATGTATAAAGGTGAAATTACTAAATTCTAAATCTTAATATTGGCTAAGTGCTTTCAGAACCTGTTTACTCTATATTCATAGCCTTAATATGTGTTAACTCATTGTATGCAAATTTATGCAAAACGTGTTTTGCAATTTCAAAAAAAAAAAAAGGATGGTCTGAGTTGTTTTGCATAAATTTGCATACAATGAGTTTACCACATATTAAGGCTATGAATATGGAGTAAACAGGCTCTGAAAATGCTTTGCCAATATTAAGATTTACGATTTAGTAATTTCGCTTTTATACATTGAAGCAGATTGTATTAATAAGTTACCATGGTATTTTTTGATCTTTACTTAAAAAATAGATCCTGAATGTCTGTCAGTAGTTATTATATATTAATGATTAAACTAAAAAAAATTTAAAAAATCATAAAAATTTAAATAAAATTAATTTTATTTTTAAATTAAAAAAAAAAAAAGACCACCAAAAAAATTATTTAAATATCAATAAATCTGACATTAAAGCTCATGCATAATATCTATTATTTTTTTACATCAGTTTGAGTTTAGAAAAAAGAAAAAAAAACCTAAAATGTTTGCAATGAAGCAGAATAAGCAATTGCTAATGGAGGACAGCTTGTTTGGTGATTTGATCAAAACTAGGAAGTTGATGAAAAATCAGTTTCTTTCATTTACATAGTCTATAATATATTCAATTTCTCTTTAATTTAAAATCTTTTTAATCAACAAACTTTAATGAATTATCATTTAATTTTTTTGTTTAATGAAAGCAGTATTGTGCAGTTA
This sequence comes from Epiperipatus broadwayi, assembly GCA_028023455.1. Lineage (NCBI taxonomy): Eukaryota > Metazoa > Onychophora > Udeonychophora > Euonychophora > Peripatidae > Epiperipatus > Epiperipatus broadwayi. Next base: position 1,120,414 of record JAQFVV010012429.1, on the reverse strand, counting down.
TACTTTTAAGTTTCTCCAGTTTATCTTGCCATAATTATTGAATACTACTAACAATATCACAAGACTTTGTCACATGTTTCTCATATGCTTGTGAGAAAGTCATGTGATTTTGTTATTGGTATTAACGTTTTGAACCAAAGGTAGGAAGAGCCTACACTAAACATAGAAAGTGATATTGTATCAGACCTATGTTAGTTAACTTGGATTCAAAATTGCAGAGTTTTTTTTAAACTCTTAATTATTAGCTTAAACAGTATAAAAGACTACAAGAAATGATTTCTAGTTGTTTAAATCCATTAGTTCCAGTTTTGAATTCTAATTCTCACTGATGAAGATTAAAGCTCAAAACTAGTCTAGGGACAAGAATATTATATCACTATGCCATCAGGAATTTATTGATTACTCTAGCTTATAATGGATGACCTTATAATAGGATGAAAACAATTGCTTTTAGAATTATGCAGTAGCAATTAATTACATAGAAAAAATATTAATCTGGAACAGTTTAAAATTTATGTCTAGTAATCATGCTGCATATGAATAAGATCACTGTAGCATCCCATAGAAAATTCATTATAAACATCACATGACCACCACCTCTTATGCTTGTGTATAACTGTTGTTATTGTTGTTGTTGTCATATAGTGAGTTTTGCCTGTTTTAAAATTCATTATATTAGAAGCTACATAACAATCAACTTTGAATATAAACTGCTACTATGTTTAATAATTCACAATTCAGAAGTTGGTTATTAATAACATCTAACATAATATTTTAAAACAAGCATATCAGAGGGCACTTTTGTGCTCATGTATATTATCATACTGTAGATGCATTTCATGCATGCAAGGGAAACATTTTTTTTTTTTACAATTATAGCTTTTTATATATAACATTTTCATATTTACATCTCATAAGTTTTCTTAATATTTTTTTCATAAAAATGATAAAATCAAGCATTTATATGAACTTTTCATCCCATAATAATGCAAAGTTTAGCATTTATGTATTACTGACAGTTAAATACTACATATTCCAGAATTTAATATTTTCTCACACTAACATGTGTTTATCTCAAATAAGCATGAATGGAAGCAACTTTTGAATCAAATCTATATAATATAAAAAAATCATGCCATTATATGCTTCAATGATATGACAATAGTTCAAAAATATTGGTAGTACTTATAATATTTTTACTCCTGTGGAAGCAACTTTTAAATTAAATCCACAAAGTAATACAGTATGAAGTTATACTGCAAGGCGTAACACACTGTTCAAATTATTTATAACAATTTATGCAGCATCTTTTCCCAGAGTCTGAACAACTTATTTAATACACTACAATAAATTTGAAATTGCCAATTAATATTATAAACTTATCGTTTATCAGTAAAATAAAAGTAATATGTCAATCTGTTCTTTGCTTCATATTGTGCATATTTTTATAATATATATATATATATATTAGAATCATTGTAACTTTGAAATGATTGCATTTATCAATAAATATTGTATAATTGATTCTTTATGAACAAAATAGAAAGATCCAAATAAAAAACCACAAGTTTAAATACGAAAATTGAAACCTATATTTGACATTCCAACACAATAGTGAGGCTAACTGGTTGTGAAGAAACAAATAAGTTATATTGGCCATGTCTTCTTTTTTTTAAACATGGTTTTAGCTAAGTTTAATTATTTAAATCAGCGGTTCTCAACCTGCAGGTCATGACCCCTTTGTGGGTTGAACAACCCTTTCACAGTTGGCACCACTACATAAGAAACTGTATTAAAGGGTCATGGCATTTGGACATTTGAGAGCCACTGATTTAAATAATTTGTATAAAGCTCATAATAAAGAGCATTAAATGATCTAAAAGTGAAATTTTCATTTACCATATTTGGTTTGGATCTAATTTGATTCATAATGAAAGAGTGAATTACTTTCCTTCAGTCTCATCACATAATATTATATTTTGTCTGTTTCCATTTATTTGTTTTTTGGAAATATAAAATTATCTAATTCATTAGAAAAATGTATTATGCTTGAGAGGTTCATTGTGAAAAAATGATAAGATGAATGGACTGCATTATCAAACAATAATGAATATGCCATTGAATTATCTGAAAAACCAAACAGACGATAAAGAAAAAAATTATAAGATGACTAAACTCAATCATCAACAATAATGAATGTGGCATTGAGTAATCTAAAAAAAAAAAACATGATTTTCAGAAGTCCATGGAATTGACATCTAATAGTAATATTACAATAATATGAATAATATATTGGTTTTTGATTTCTTGTACAATATTCTACATTTTTATTAATATTCAGCATTATTCTGTTGTTGTTTTTTTTCACGTGTCATAGCATCGGCTGAGAAGCGAACCCGCTAACCCGGGACAACTGCTTGTAAGGTTGCTGTGCTGACCTCTCGACCACCAATGCTCGACAGCATTATTCTGTTTTTTATTTTTTAATAAAAAAATCCAAACATTTTTTTAATTTTTTAAATAAACAGAAATTTATGTACTCAAAACACACGCATATATATATATACGCACATTAAGTTTTTAGTCAGAGACCGCTGCATCAGAGGTAATTTGCCATTACTTGGTATTTTTATAACAATTTGAATTACTATATAAAATACATTTTAAACTCCCATTTTAAAAACATTTATCAATAGACTAAACTGAGCACTGATTATATATATGTGGGAGATGATAATCTGGACCAACTGATGAGTGCTGGTTTAGCACGAAATGCGTTTATTGGTGATTATTTATCTTTTCTACATGTGTGTGGTCATGGTGTATCAGTTGTATGAGATAATGTGGATAGTTGGAGGATGCTTGAAAATCTGAGTTCAAATCCCCTATACTTACAATTAAAGCTCTCAGGTTTGTGAAGAGTGCCTGGTTTTCAAATATTTATCAATAGACTTTTAACTTTTAGCTTCTTTTTTTTTAAAGTAAGCATAATAACAGATATACATTTTTGAAATTTGTGCTTGTATGACATTACCTAAAATATTTTATAAAGTTTAATTATAAGCCAAAACAAAAAGTAGATTTTCGGCATTTGCATTTAGCATTAAAAAGATATATATAATCACAATGGTTAAACCTTTAAACATCACATGACCACTATCTCCCATGCCTGCTCATAACTGTTGTTAAAATATAGAGAGAGTTTTGCCTATTTTAACATAATGGTTAAAATTACAATTGAAAATCTGAATCTAAAACATTCTTTACAATACACTATCACAAAGTTAGATGAATTTTAAATATTTTTATCACGCCGTAATGTTTATTAAAAAATTGAAATAGAATATAAAGCCGACTCTGTTACCCCTATTTTTTCATTTAACAAAATGATGACCAATGTCAACTTTTGAAGAAAGCTCGCATTCCTTGTCATGGTCTGATAAACACAACTTTTTTTTAAAAAAAAAATTATAGTCGTAAAATCTTCAATATAAATGTGTTGTAAATATTAATAAATTTATTGCCTAATAAAAAATATCTTTAGAAAATACGAATAGAATTAGGTCATCGCTTTTTTATTTTATAGCCGAAAAAAGCTTTTCTTTTTATTTTAATTATACATATATACAATTATTGCTATTATATAATGTTATTTTATTTTATATTGTGAGATTTATTTAAATGTATTGAAAGAATAAAATGTTACTAAGATTGGCATTATATATTTCTGTTACTAGGCGGCCATTTTCTTTTTTGAAGTACAGACTTTTTTTTGGAAATTTTTAAATATCAATGCTTTTATTAATGTTTAATTATCGCAGTTGATATTTTTATCCGACCTGCTTAATTTAGTGCTGTGGTAGAATGCGGAATCTAGAAATAAAGTCACCAATACCACAATCCTTGAACCTTGAGCTCCAGAGTCTATTATTCTATCACTCCATCAAAACATGCAGGGTTTTTTGTTTTTAATAATAATCATTGGAATGTATATGCCAAACAAAATTTGCATGAATTCTTTAGTTTATAGAATTAACCTGCATTTTGAGAGCTTTGCTATTTTTTCTTTTCACTGTACAAGTATTTTTATAAACATGAGTAAACAATGGATATCATATAGTAGCAGCAAAATGGATTCCCAGATCAGGTTCAGTTTTATTTAGTCACAGATTTGTATTAGCTTGCTGGGAATTTATAGTAGTTTCCATTTTAATTTAAATGACAATTAAAAATAATTAATTCCTTCAATATTATAGATTAACAAGCTTTTCATTCTATACATTTTTTAGCCCGTAATTTTAAAGGAATAGTGATTTCACATCAAAAAGCCTCAACATAAAAATCCAGATTATTCTATAAATTTGAAGGAATTAATTTTCACAATCAAAAAAATAATTATTTCTTAACTACTATTTACTTCAAAAATTCAATTGAACAATTATTTTATTATACAGTAATTTAAATATATTAATTATACTAAAATTTAATTTTCTATAAGGTGAATTCATCTTTTTTTTAAAACACTTTATCTTATGATTGGAAAAAGAGAGTAATCTTCAATTCATATAGCATGTGTAGGGGAGTGATTTCCTAACCACTGTTACAAATAAAACATGGTGCTAGATAAATAAATAACTTGTTATATAATTACTCTCATATATATTAGACATAATGTTTGTTATATCATTAACAGGATCATTATTTAAACTTCTGAATTGGGAAATGGTTTATTTTGTAAATTTCTGATCTATAAAGCTTCCATTTCTTAAAGTAACAAAAGATTATATTTCATTATTCAATCAAAGTCATACAGAAGCATGAAGAATGCATGCATAAACAGTGAACTCTCCCATTATACTGCTTAATAATATTATGTTTTACTTTGGTATGCATCTCTTTGCCAAAAGATTAAATAATCCAAAAGTTATCATAATATTTGAAATAATTAAAATATGAAGTTGCTGACCCAGAGTCAAACAAGTTTAGAATCTTAGATCATTTGAAAATTTAAAACTCTTAGCTTTAATAGCGCATTATGGATAAAAGACCATTGCAGATGGACATAATGCAAAATCAGTTCCCATTGAAAAGAACCAATAAGTTAAAAAATAATCTGGGAATCTGTTTTGAATCTGTTATCTAATATTTGCTGATTATTCATATATATAAGATGGCCCTGGAATAATATAAACTTAGCACTGAATAAGAATTTTTTGCAAACTTTGATTTAACTGTTATATAACAACAAATTAAACTTTTAGAAGATTAATTAATATGTTTTAAGATAAATTTACTGAACATTATTTTCTTATATATATATATAACTGCAAAAAGAAATTTGTTGTCAATTAAAAAAAGGTCCTTTAATTCTTCTTTAAGACCATAAAGAAAACCTGCAGACAAATTTCTAATGTCTACTTCAAATGCTTTTGTTGTTATAGCTTATATTACCGTTTGATTATTTATATAGCAAGAAAACATGAACGAGCTGTTCAATAACATGCATGAAACAATGTGGCACATTTAATGATTTTTTCCTCTTAAGTTTAAGATCAGAAATCACCATACTCTTTTTTTTCCAACTGTCAATAATTCTTAATTGAAATATCGGTTGAATTTTTTGAAGTAGGATAAATATATGGGTGAATGAATTTGTTTTTTTTTCTTTTATAGATATTTATAATCATGAAAGACAAAACTAAATTATATCTCTTTTTTCAGGAGGTTCAAAAGTCATCAAGGAAGTGATTGGTGACTGAAGATGGAGGGTTCTAAAGAATCCCTTGTTTATGGACATATTCTGCCATTCAATGATGACATTTCATTTAGATACTACAACTGCATATTATTTTTAAGTGAAGCAAGATTGCATAAATTGGAAAATGAGATATTTTGGGAATTTGTGAAGTTAGAACAAAGATAAGATATTTGATTTAAAAAATAGAATAGCACTACTACAAAGGCACAAATGTTTGGAACATAATCAGAATGATATTCATTATAAATAAAAAGTGGAAGAACAACATTCCAGTGATTGATGATATATGAAACAGAATGACAAGATTAGCAAATTAAAAGAAAATATTAAATGCAGATAATTCAGATTAATCCCCAAAAAGTTTTAACAGGGATAAAAAAGTAATATATATATATATATATATATATATATATATATATATATATATATATATATATTATGGATGTATATACTTTTGATCAGACTAAACAACATTTTAAAATTGTCATTTAGGTAAATGACTGAAAGATGAAAATGCTGTAGATAAATTTGGTTGTGATAATAGAATTGAAGATATATGGACATGAATTCTTTCTTTGAGAAATATGCTAAATAGAAAAAATTATGAAAACATCCAAATGAAACTGCAGAAGAATTGAATTATATTTAACTAACAAAAAATATGTATTTTAAGATTGTAATGTTTTTTAATAGATTCAACACATGAAGTGATTATTGATTAGTGAAATGTAAGATATGTGTTAATTCTTAACATCCAGAATATTCTAATGAATTTAAGTTAGAACTTGAAAATCATTTTATAATGTTAGTAGACTTTGAAATCAATACAAAAATAACTGATACACTATTAAGAATTACAAAAAAATAAAATAGTTGCAGCAATTAATCAATAGAGACAACATAACCTATAAAGGAAAGAAATTATTTTTTTAAAAAATAATCCATTAAGAAGAGTTGAATATCTAAAATTTTGTAAAATAATACAAAAAAGGATTAATAATGATATAAGTAAATATAATTGTAAATTGGCAGGTAAAGTTATAGAAGAGAAAAAAGTCTCAAAGTATAAAACAACATCTATTGGAAGGAAAATTATTTCCGCAATAAGAAGAAAAATTGAATTATTTTTTTTAAAAGGTGCTGATATCATTAAATGTATTAAAAAATTTTATAAATTGTTTTGTAGTAATAAAAAACAAGAAAACATATTATTCTCTAAAATTACTATATCTTCTAAATGCTCGGAATGCTAAAATAAGAAAAGCTTTAGACCACTAAACATCACATGATCACCATTTCTTATGCTTGCTTCTTCTGGCATCCATTGATTACTCTGGCTTGCACTGAGTGGACCTACTGTATGGAGAGTTTTGCCTGTTTTAAGAAAAGCTTCAGTGTAGACATATCTTAAATTGAGCTAAATGCTTTTGATACCTTGCATAACTATGATATTGAAAGGGCTTAGCTCAATTTAAGATATGTCTATACTGAAGCTTTTTCTATTTTAGTGTTCCAAGTGCTTAGAAGGTATAGTATTATAACCAAAATATAAAAAGCACTTAGTTCATTTTAAGATACATCTACACTGAAGCTTTTTTTATTTTAGCGTTCCAAGTGCTTAGAATTTAATTACAATTCATTTAGGAAAAGTTTATCAATTTATATAATTAATATCAGGGGTCCCCAACCTTATATAATTAAATTATTATATCTTTTAAATTGACAAGTATTTCAAATAAAAAGATGAGTTATGCAATTAAATCTATAATGAAGAGAAAAGCTGCAGGAAATGATATATTATTATTGATTTCTTAAAAGAATCAAGTAAAGAAATAGAAAAATTTCTGGCAAGATTATAAACCAAATGTCTAAATGATAAAGATGTACCAGATAGTTAAAAGAATATAGTAGTAATATTAATATTTAAGAAAATTGATAAAGAAAATATTAGAAATTATAACCTATCACTCTTTTATTAGTTTTACATAAAACCTTTACCAAGGTAATTACAAATTTGGATTTTAACCAACCAAAGAACAAGTTGAATTGAAAATGTAATCACTTCTAAGTATTGAAAGAAATTCTAGAAAGAACCATTGAAAATGAGTGACCATTATGCTTTCTATTTGCACATTATGAAAAGGGATTTGATTTTATAAGCATGTTATAGGGATTAAAGCTTTGGATTATCAATATATAGATCTAGGATATTGTCATATTCTGAAGAGCTGTAGCAGTGACTAGATTACATGACAATAAAAAAAAGATTAACATTGAGAAGAATACAAAAGAGGATGACTATAAATCTGTAGAACTTTTTACAGGAGTTTTAGAAAAAAATATTTTGTAGATTAAAATGGGAAGTGAAGAGAGCAAAAGAAATGGAGGTTGTTTAATTCATCTAGATTTTTCAGAAGATGTAGTTGCTTTTGTAATAATGATTCAAAGCTTTAGGAAATGGCACCAAAGATATGATATGAAAATTAAAAAAAATAGGATAAAAAATAAATGCTAAAAAGGTTAAAGTAATGTTTAGTGAATTTTTTCAGGAAAAAAAAAGATTAATAATCTGGACTCAAAATAAGCTAATAACTACAAATGCCTTGGTGGTATCATTAATATAAATGAAGCCATTCAAATTAATCATAAAATTAAAATTGTATGAATCACTTTAAATATAAATTATTTAATATTAAATGGAAATATGCTTTTGTTTTTGAAAATGAATGTCGTTACTAGATGTGTTTTATCAGTTTTACTTTTTTGAGACTTGGATGCTAAACAGAAATGCAGTAAAGAGATTTCAGACTATTCAGCAAAGTATGAAGGGATGTATCTTATGGGTAATAAGGAGAGATTAAAAACAAAATAAATAGGCAAAAGAACAGCAGGCATCACTAACATTATTGAAAGAATTTAAAGGCTGAAATGGAGCTGACTGGACATATAGCTAGAAAAAATAAAAATAAATGAAGAGTTGACATTTTAAATTGGATTCTAAGATGTTGTATAAGATCTAGAAAATGACTACATATGAGGATGAATAAAATAATGAAGATTGCTGGTATGAGGTAAAAAGAAGAGGTTATGGATTGAAGAAACTGGATTAAGTTAGGAGAGACCTTGATTTATAGTAAATCAATAATGATTGAAAATGCTGATGACATATATATATATAAATTATTTTATTTTTATTGAAATTAATGTATTTAATAAATTTATTGGCTGCATCGGCAAAATATGCTTGATTATTAACAAATTTTAAAGTTGACTGAACACAGGTTAAAGCCTGTTTAAAGTACTTACATATGCTTTCTGTGCACTCAATAAATTAATTACTACTTTCTTTCTTGTAAGTTTGTTATAATAAATATTAACTATGCATTAGTTTGCTTAAATTTACACTAATCAAGGGTATCGACATAGTAAATGACTTGTTGAAAGAATATATTGCACTATTTTGTCTAAAAATGTTAATACTAGTCTAAGTTTTGGATACAGAAATTGCTATTATAAAAATAAAATATTTTTAGTTATATTTATATATATAAATAATAAGTGTAATAATGCTCAAGACTAAATGGGATTGTAAATAATCATTAAAAAGCAGTGAATACTCAGACAATCCCAATCAACAATTTCAAACTTTTGTCAATGAAACTTCCTTTTAACAATAAAGATGCCTTGACAACAGTTTGAAATTGTTGATTGTTATTGGGATTGTCTAAGTGTTGACTGGTTTTTGATGATATATATATATATATAAAATATTTCAAAATAATACAAGATTAATTAAATGTTAATCAACAGTAAGCAATAAGTCTGGTACTTAAACACAATTTACTTCTTAATTTAATAGAAGCACTTTCAACTATCTATACAGTATTGCCAATCTAGAGTCTCAAATTGGATTAGAAGAAGGCTTACACATATAAACCCCAGCTAATACGCTACTACATCCAATTTTCCCACAATTCGATCTAAGTACAATGTCTGAGTCTAAGGCTCTCACTGATAAAGACCACATAGATAGTTAAACAGTCTTGGCTATTGAATGGTGGCACTATATGTGTTTACACAAACATTGTTACTGCATTAATTACTTGTATTGTTTGTGAATAATTATATATAGTTTTTTATTAATAATAGTAATACAGACATTGATTAATAATTTATCATATATATATATTATATAAAACCAAACATGGCTAATAAGTTAGCAAGATCTAGTTTTAAATGTTAGATCTAAGACATCAAATGTCTAGGTACTTCAGCACTAAGTTCAGACTTATATAACTATATATAAGAACAGGTAAAACTTTTATACATTTTCAATTTACTCATAGTTTGTAGCCAAGTAGCAATCAATGGATGGCTAGAAGGCTTGCAATAGATCATAAGATCTAGGGCAGCCTCAGATCCAAGACTCCTCACTGCATGAAGACCACTGGGGATATTGGATGAGTAGCCACTAGATGGGGGATTTTATGCACAAGCCTTCTGTCATCCATTGATAACTCTGGCTTGCACTGAGTGAGAATATGTATAGAGAGTTTTGCCTGTTTTAATAACAGTTAAGAGAAAGCATAAGAAATAATGATCATGTGATGTTTATTGGCTTTTTAAATTTAATTATATAATTTGATTACATATATAATTGAAATCTTTTATACATCTATTGTAAATATAATCTGGAGTATTATGCTGTGTTGTTTTTATTATTACATTTCTGTTTTTATTCCAATTGCATGTACTTATACATATCCAAATACATGTATACTGCGACTGTACATGCATTTTTTAAAACGTACCAATAAAAACTCAATGGCCACCAGCATGTTATCTCAATTGTGACATATTTTTTATGTACTAGCATGTGTGTGTGTTAAAGTTATTACATTTAATTATATATAAAACAATATGAATAAATGGATTAATAAGTAATAATTTAACCATTTACTAACAAAACAAGCTTAAGTAGATTGATTATAGCTGGATTAAGCAAATTTCAACTGTAAATTTCTCATCTCACATAAAATTATTAAGATGATTATAATAAAGAATTTATATATATTATTCTCTCTTCATTTAGTAATTTCACAATCAATCATAGAATAATTAATAAATTCCAACCAACAAATTCATATACTTAGTTTTCCCATTCAGTAATTCCATTAAAAAAATCGTATAATATTGAAATCCATTTCCAATAAATAAATTTAGATATTTAGTTTCATCCCATTTAGCAACTTCATGTATAAATATAAAAATCAATAAGATATTTTTATTCAACAAACAATTCATCTATTTCAGTCCTTATTTTTAATAACTCCACACACACACACACACACATATATATATAAAATTAAGAGCGTGCTAATAACTCTAAACAAGCTTTTTTTTTTTTTTATTTATGATAAATGCTACTACAAGAGAAGGCATTCAAATCATTTTTATCTTGGATTGTCCCCAGACCGGTTTCGACCTATGGGTCTCTTCAGTGAGGAGTTGGGACATTAGATTATATATATATATATATGAAGTGAAACATAATTTTTCCTTTAAATTACCTTGAGTTTAACTTTATGATTGTAATTCACAGATAAAATACAATATACTCTTACATAATATTAAATTTACTTCAATCTTTGGAAATTTAATACCTTTTAATATTAGAGAAAGGAATAACTTAATCTTTTAATATCTGAATATCTTAATGTTCACTATCTTTAACAATCTCCCTCCTAGGTTTTAGATGTGCTTTCTTCTCTGTAATTACTTTGGTCCTTTCCTAGATTTTTTTCAGAAACATATATCTTCTTTTCCCACCTTAGACAAGTGTATTAGCTTTGTATCAAATACATGTAAGTTTTTGGCAATTTAGCGGCATAGTCCGGTTTTTTTCTTTCTGGAAGATTATAAGAGTGGTACTATAATTTTCTCATAGGCTTCATTTACTAGTCTGGGCAGTATGCTTAGAGTTTTCAAATAAACAGAGCAAAACTCTCCATACATGCTACCTGTTTTTGCCTAGCTTCTCATGTTAAAAGATTTCCTAATATAATAAACCATGTTTATAGTTTCTTTTATAAGCTTGTAATTTCATTTATCAACAAAGTGAAATCTTCTTCATGGCACACTTTTATTGTTTTGCCGTATATTTTGCAGTATAGAATTTCATTAATCCTCACTGGAACAAAGCTTGCCTAACTGTTTTTCTGGCTGCCTCATTATCTATTGCATAGACTATAATGTAGATTATTTTCTTTTTATGTATAGAACCTACCATAATGACGATTAATCTCAGACCCTAGAGAAAAATATTCTCTAGTATTCTTTATCAAAAGAAAGAAATAGCAATTTGCTTTCTTTTGTTTATATAATACCAAAAGAAAATTCTTTGTTATCATTTCTTATTGTATTCATAATAAAAAAAAATGTTAATTCATAATTCTTTTTCCTTTATTCAAAATCATCATATACTGTTTTCTATCAAATTCAATAAGATTTTATTTCAACATCATTTGGAACAAGGTTAACTAAAAGAATCACAATATCAAGCGTTGGTGGTCGAGAGGTCAGCACAGCTGCCTTATAAGCAGTTGTCCCGGATTAGCGGGTTCGCTTCCGGCCGATGCTATGACACATGAAAAAAAAAAAAACCCATTTTATTTATTAAACTGCTGTATTTTCTTTCTTAATCTCTTTTGTATATAAATATGTAAATGCACACATACATGCGTTTCTCTTGAAATCTTCTTATGTAGCATTTACGCTGTTGCCACTAGGGTTATAATGCATTAATAATTTATGATTTATAAAATTCTAAAATTTTTAGGGTGGCTAACAGTAGCAAACTTCCACCAATGATGAAAAAATATTATTACCTAAAGTAAAGAGTAGCTGAACTACCAATGATTATTGCCTTGTTACCACTTCTATTCATGAGAAGAAATCATAACAGACATAACACATACATTTACCATAACAGTATAATTTTTAAATTTATTTATCATTCTATCAATTGTTTAGGGAACTATGTAATTTTGAGCGTAAAGTGTCAGGTAGATTATAATGGTTTCATTATTAATTGATATCTGTTTATTTAAATTTTTTTACTTTTCTAAGATGAAAATATATCCAAACACCTTTGTTGCATTTAAGTTCGCCACACTGATTAAATTGCTCAAGACAATTTTAGAATTTTAAATGAATAGTAGCAGTAATACTAATAGTAATAACAATATTGAGATTAAGCATATTATATATATATAAAAATCATAACTTATTGTAATTTATACTATATAAATAAATATAAAGGATTTGAACTCAGACTTTCAAGCACCCTTCAACTATCTACACTATCTCATACAACTGATACACATGACCACACACATGTAGAAAAAGATAAATAACCACCAATATGAGAATTTCGTGCTAAACCAGCACTCACCAGTTGGTCCAGACTATCATCTCACACACACATATATAATCAGTGCTCAGTTTCACACTTTAATGGCAGGCCTCAATCCACTCCAAACCCTCAGCCATCCATATCATTGAAAATCTAATGATGGAAAGCCCAAATCCCATGTTGATGCTAATATTATTGCCATACCCATGTTGACCTCAAGTCACCCTGATCCCTCATGTATCGGACCTTATCCGTTTATCTTCTATGTATTTAATAATGTGTATGGAATATTTGAATAATATATATATAAAATTAAAATGTATGTTCTGGTATTGTAATAAAATGACTTTTAATTATAATATTGCACTTTTTATTTTTCACAGTTGCGACAGTCACTTCCAAACATTTTTTTAAAGTAAAAAATCTGACCCATGTAATTAGCCCGGAGGATATAATAAGGTGTTTACTCCTAGCGCTAGGTGAATAATCTGCTTGTCTTGATACAATTTTTTTTTGTTTATTTTGAAGGCTGGTTTACCTAGTTTCTGAAAATCAAGGACAATTTCATTCATTAACTACTGTTTTTTTTTTTAAGAAAATAGAATTATTTATCTTTTCAACATGTGTGTGATCAGGTGGGTCAACAATATGAGATGGCATTGAGAGTAGTGGGTCGTGTGAAAGTCTGAGTTCGAATCCCGCATATATTACATATATAAATGCAGGTTTAAGCCTGTACAATGTACTAATTTATACTAAAATAATAAATTGTTATATATTTCAGATGACGATAAATAATTTTTTAAAATTCATTATTTAGGTTAGGTTTTTTTTAACAATTTATACAAAAATAATAAAATAGAATTGTTGCCCCGTGCAATTCAATACCATGGTAAAATGATCAAAGATTATCATGGCACTTCTGATACCGTGATGTCATCAGATTGAGCAGATAACTCTCTTGTATTTTTTAAAGTTTTTAGATATTTAAAAAAATATCAACTTAGTTCAAGATTGTCTTAATTTAAGCATCCTACTGGCGTCTCAGCTATTCATTACTAGTCAGCAAATGAATGGCAAATTACTTTTAGCTGTTACCATTGATTTCTTTTGGAGTAAATTAGTCTTATGTTTTATATATTGTTTTCATGTTCATGGCCATATAAAGCAGAAGTATAGTTTAATAAAGACAACTGGTTGCTAACATTTATTCCTTGTTGAATTGACTGCAAAATTATTAAAGACTAAAATTGCAAAATTCTCTACGACTGCCAACTTTTATTTGTTCTATTTTTTTGAAAAAAAAAATTAAATGATTGCAATTAAAAACATTTTTTATTTTTTAAGAGAATATATTAATAATTGAATAGTTTATTGCACATGATTTTATAAAAAGTTTAAACAATAGCTCAACTGCAATCCATGGAATTTAAGATACCATCCTTCCATTGGACAAAATAATTGGATGGTATATTGCTCATGAGTTTATATGAAGTTTGAACACCAGAAGGGACTGATCTGGGTTGTGATCCATGGATTTTGAGTTCCAGATATACTAAATAAATGTTTATTTATTTATTTCTGTTGTGTTTTATTAGTTTTGGAATAGTGTAATAAATGTTAAATTCCGTACAAATTATATATATATTATCCTTGTTTTATCTTTAGCTAAAATAGTTAGATACCCATTTACTGATCAAAACCGGGTGGTTAATTGGCTTGAGTATGAGCTGTGTATCTCAAAAAAAAAAAATTCCAAGTCTGATTGAAGCTTAAAAAAACTTTTCCAAATAAAATGAATCCAAATCATATACATGGCAGGCAGATGTATTGCAATGCCATGTGGTCCTATTTTAGGTGATCATTGATTATAACTAAAGTAATAGCTTCGAAAATGTAATTAGTGATATACAGTATTATTTTTAGTTTGACATAAAACATTTTAATTCTAGGGTATTTTCACTAAAATGAAGATTTTTACAGACTACAAATATAAATGAAATGTTATCTGGGTACATGCTTATATATTTTATTGTACAAAATTATAAATATACCAACATTTTGACCTCTACAATTATTTTCATAATATTTATTACCTCGTTGATGCCCAGTGTTACCTGACTGAAACATTAGCATATATATATACAATTTTATACAATAAATTATATAGAGATGTATCCAGATAACCTTTCATTTATATATGCTGTGTGTATATATATATATATATATATATATATATATATATATATATATATGAATAACTCTTTATAGAGCTTTGTAAACTTTTTGAAATGATAAATTATGTTATAAAATAGTAACTTCTAATGATATTAAATATTATCTTCTGATTTGTTATGTACATCCATTTTCTTTTATCACAATATTAACATATATAGGAATATATTTCGTAGTAAAATGGAAATAATCATTTATTTTTTTAAAAATTTTTTTTAGTTGTTAAATAAGATTAAATGTGGATTGGTAAGGAGTAAAAGTAAACCATAGCTATAGGGCTTATTGGTCATCCTTAACTAGTAGCATTAAATATTTGCATTTTAATGAATGAAAAACCTTGAAATTGGAGCAAATTTTAAAATTCATTGGAGCAATGATAACATTACATACTAATTTAAAAAATATAAGTATTAATTTGTCAAAAAAAGTTGTTTTGCATAATATTATTTGTTTTATATGCATGCACATATATAATATTGAATGTTTATAAATCATTACGTCATTATCAAACATTATCAATCCACTGCTAGATGAAGGTCTCTCCAAGTTTAATCCATCTTCTCCGATCTTTAGCTTCTCTTCTTCACATCAGAACCCTGCACCCTTTCTTATTTCATCCATTCATCCATCTCACACGTGGTCTCTTTCTGGGTCATTTACAATCTCTTGGAATCCAGTTTAAGATTTCAATTGTCCATCTATTATCATCTCTTCTAGAAATATGTCCATCCCAATTCCACTTGTCCTTTAATTTTTTCAATGAGATCAGTAACACCTGTTTGTTCTCTAACTCATATATTGTGTTTTTGATCTCTTCTTTTTACTTTCAACATGCATCTCTCCATATTTCTTTGAGTGGTCTGAAGTCTCTGTATTGCTCTTCTATTAAGTGTCCAAGTCTCAGATCTGTAAGTAAGAACTTGAAAAACACATTTATTAAAAATCTTCCTTTTCAAACCCATAGGCATATTTCTTTTTAGTATCGAGTTATTTCTACCGAAAGCACTTCAACCAAGTTTAATTCTATGATTAATTTCATCCATTATGTTTCCATCTATATTAATAATCTGACCAAGGTATTGTAACTGTTAACTTCTTTTAACTCATCATAATCAATCTTTATTTTCATATTTTGAGAAAATCCATTAAACATTACTTAAGTCTTCCTATTTTCATCTGATAACTCTTGCAACATTTCCTGCAGCTCTAAAGCATTATTTGCAAAAACAACTACATCATCTGCAAAATCTAAATGACTTAAATAATCTCTATTTACTTTCATTCCTTTAGCTTCACATTTTAATCCACAAAATACTTCTTGCAGCACTGCTGTAAAAAGTTTTGGAGATATGGAATCACCCTGTCTTACACCCTTCTCCATGTTGACTTTCCCAATATCATTATGTAATCTAATTGTTGCTGTTGTATTTTTATAAATATCTTTTAAATTATGACAATATCCTGGATCTATACCTTGATGATCCAATAACTTTAATCACTGAATAAATGTTTATAGAATCAAATGCCTTTCGTAATCTACAAATCCAAAGTATAATGGAAACTCATATTCATTTGTCCTTTCTGTAACTTCTTTCAATACCTGGATATGATCTACTGTAGTAAAACCACTTTTAAATCCAGCTTGTTCTCTTGGTTGGTGAAAATCTAATGTTCTCTGTAGATCAGTTGTAATTATCCTGGTAAAACTTTTGTATAAGACTGATAAAAGGCTGGTAGGTCTGTAATTTTTAATATCTTCTTTATCACCTTTTTAAATATTAATATTATTACTGCATTCTTCCAATCATCTGGTACATCTTTATCATTTAGACATTTGGTACATAACTTTGCTAAAAAAATTTCAATTTATTCACCTGCTTCTTTTAATATATCAATTATAATTCCATCATTACCTGGAGCCTTTCTTTTCTTCATATGTTTAATTGCATGTCTCACTTCTTCATTTAAAATTCTGGGCAATTCAGAAGATGTAATAGATATAGGAGGTACTTGGTTTTTATTACTATATAATTCCTGATAAAAGTCTCCTACCCATGTCATGATGTCATCTCCCTTTTTAATAATAATTCCATCTTTTTTTTTATTGCAGATATAAATTTCCTATGAATACCAAAATGTTGTTTTACACTCTTGTCTTTTATTCTCTTCTACAGCTTTCCTTGCTAGTTCACCGTTATACTTTCTTATATCATTTTCAACTCTTTTCTGCACCATTTTACAAAATTCGAGATATTTAATCCTTTTTAATGCATCATTTTTGTATATCTTCATATTCCTTCTTTTCTTCATAAATCCTCTAGTCTCAGTAGAAATTTTATTAGTCAATTGCTGTTTCTTTCTACCAGCTATCTTTGTTGCAGTGTTTAAAAGTGTATCAGTTATTTTTACATTAATTTCATTCAAATCTGAATCATCTTCAAAATTTACTAATACTTAAAACCGATTTGTAAGTTCTAATTTAAATTCATTAGAATGTTTCTGAAGATTAGGAACATCAACTGTAAATATTGTCTTTCTTAATAATTTTTGTCTCTCTAGTTTTGCACTAACATGTATCTTACATCTTACTAATCAATGATCACTTCTTATGTTAAATTTATTAAGAATATTACAATCTTGAAATATGTGTTTTCTGTTAATCAAAATATAATCCAATTCTGCTGTACCTTCATTTGGTTGCTTCCATGTCCATTTCCTTTTTTCTCAAAAAAAAAAAAAAAAGAATTCATAATATAAAGTTTTTCTTTTTCTGCAAACTCCACAAGTCTATGTCCTCTCTCATTTTTATTACCATAACAAAAATTACCTACAGCACTTTCATCTTTCATTTGTTTACCAATTCTAGCATTAAAGTCTCCCATAACAATTTTAAAATGTTGTTTACTCTGAGCAAAAGCCTTTTGTACATCCATATAACAATCTTCTACTACTACTTCATCACTATGAGAACTTATTGAGGCATAAACCTGAATTATCTGCATTTGGTATCTGCTATTAAGTTGTATAACTAATCTTGCCACTCTGTCCGATACACCATCAATCTCCACAATATTGTTCTTCCACTTTTTATTTATAATGAATCCTACTCCACTTGTATTTCCAATATTTGTGCCTTTATAATAGAGTATATGTCCACTTTTTAAATCAATTGTCTCTTCACCTTTTCTTTTAACTTCACAAAGTCCAATAATGTCCCATTTAATATAAGACAGTTCTTCTTCTAATTCTTGCAATCTTCTTTTATTTGAAAGTGATCTGCAGTTGTAAGTACCTAAATAAAATATCATCAAATGGTAGCCTGGGTCCACAATCAGGGGATTCTTTGCACCGTCTGCCTTTGGCCACCAACCGCTGCCTTGGTTGGTGACTTTACAGCTTTCTGGGAATAAGAGCCATGATTTATTTTTGTCTGTCATAATTGTATATATCTATTGAAAACATATTTATCATTTTCACAAACATTCATTCTGCCTTACCAGGCAACTAAGAAGAAAGACCATGGTATTTCTTGATCTTAAACTCAGAGGTAAAAAGCCAATAAACTCACCACGCAAGCTAATGCGTGTTGGTGAGCAGCCCACCCATGTTCGTATACTATATAAATAGTCACATAGTAATAACATCTGCAACAACAAGAACATATGGAGTGGACATTAGGAATTTGTCCTGCCCGGTTTCTTTAAGGCCTCAAGAGGAATCAAAGGATCTTTTCAGTTAATAGCAAACTCCTTTCTGCAGCCATTACATCTATAAATGACTTAATCATTTCATTACAGTAAAAGTTATTTTAAAATAGTTTCTTGTCAATTATTTATGCAGCTTTAAAATGTTTTCCGTTTTATTAGCTATCTTTATATGAAATTTAGTGTAGTTATATGTTAGACAATTTTCATCATCTAATTGAATTGTTAGTTATTTTTATAAAAATTCAAACTTTATTAGTAGTAACATAAAAGATTAGTGTGAAATAATATTATTAGTGGTAATAGTCTCCTCTCTTCTTCAGGTATTGCTAGTTTGACAGCTAGCCTGGTAATGGAATTAGTGTTTTTAAATTTGTGAATACTAAATTTAATGTTTGTTCTAATTAAATAGACTTTTTAGTAGAAATTTTATAATTTATCTCTAAGAATCTTCCTGATTATATATATATAGAATAATTTGTCTTTAGCATCAGAAATGAAAGATATCTATATATATATATATATATATATATATATATAGAGAGAGAGAGAGAGAGAGAGAGAGATTATATATATATAGAATAATTTGTCTTTAGCATCAGAAATGAACTGAACTATAACCAGGAATCAAGGACATTGACTAGAATGACCACTTTATGACTGCTCTAAACCACAGAATAATTTTTATTTTAAGAAAAAAGACTAGTGATAGTTTCTAAGTATTATGGGTTAACATGTTATGTTGACATATAAACTTATTCACTATTGTCATGTGAGCAGAATTTTTATTCCCCCCTCTCTGTTCAATATTCTGATGCTTTTCCAATTGAACACATATATTGGTATATGCATGGGCTGTTATTTTAGCCACATTTCTCTTTCACATTCTAATCATTTTGCAATGGGGTGTCTAGTTTTTTTCTATTCTTACATGGTATTTCATAGATAAAGTTGTTTTTTTTTTTTTTATCATTTTAAGTTTAACTTTTGTGGATACAAATTAATTATTCTTTATAGTGTGCTATATATTTGGAAAGTTGATCTGATATTATATTGATTACAGATTTTCGTTAATTATTTTTTGCCATCCCTGATATATATAGTACTGCTTATGACTTTTTGTCTTTCAATGTTTAATTTGAATATCTATTTAGAGTTTTCTTAATGACAATTGATGGATAACTATTCTTTATGACTTTTATTTTATGGTGAACCTTCCTTTTTCCAAATTACTGGCATCTAATTAAATTTCTTTTATTCAGTTTTAGCATAATAACATAATTTGACTTTTTGTGTTTTGTCATGATTGGATAAATAATTTTGGTTTGTTATCTAACATCTTCATTTAATCTTTTCCTTACAGTAGATACTACTTCATCATTGAATATATTTTTGAATAAATATTTTATATCAAAGTTTAAATTCTTTCATTAAGTCAAGAAAAAGCTCGAAATCTCTGAAAAAAAAAAGTAAATCTTTCATGACAAAAATTATGACTTATGTGACAAAGGATTATGAATCTTAAAAAAAAAATAAATCTTAACAAAAGTGTTTTAGATGTGAAATTTTGCTGAAATGTTTTCTGAATAATGCTTGTAACTTTGTTTCTGTAGATAATATGAAAAATGTTGCCATTTTTTTGTAACAGCTTTTATTGAGACAAATTATTTTATTTTGTTATTGTAATCAATAATATCACATGATCACCATCTCATACTAGCACATAATTGTTGTAAACAAAGGCAAAACTCTCCATACAGTAGTGCCACCTTGTGCTAACAAGAGTAATCAATGGATGCCAGAAGGCTTTATGCACAAGTCTTTGATTACTCTTGTTAGCACAAGGTGGCACTACTGTATGGAGAGTTTTGCCTTTGTTTAATCAATAATATCCATTACAATTGTAACATTGCTTTTGTTAATAAGAAGAATGATTATACATTTGTCTAGTTTGAAAGATTTAACAGAAATATTATTTAATAGTTTCTCTCTTAACATTTGATTTTCTGTTTTTCATGAATGGTTTTTTTAATTCTCTAGAGTAATTCTATAACTTCTAGAGATAATTTGTGTGACTTCTTCATATGCTATAGTATAATGGCAAAGTTGAATTATTTTCCAGAACAGAAGTTTTAACATTTGTCAGTTGTTTAAAACTATGATTTTTGATTGATGTAATTGTTAAGATACTTGGTACATTTAAGATTTAATATTTTTATAGGTTTCCATATTTCTCCTTTGACATTATTTTATTTTTTCATGTAATTTAAAATATGATATTCTTAGTGATTGATAAACTCTAGTGAAATATTCACTAGTAAGTTCTTTTTTTTTTTTAAAAAAAAAACATTCTATTTTAGTAATGGTATATAATGTTTGATAATTAAAAAATTATCTTAAGAGAGTCTCATTTGCTCTCTGAATGATTTTCTAGGCTTTTTAGGTGTGAACTAGTAATTTTGGTTGCAAGACTTTAGGAATAAATCCTTCATATTTATTTGCATTTATAAGAAAGTTAAATGATTTTCTACTATAGCTAGTTTTAGTTATAATTTTTCATAATGCAATTTTGTCTATATCAAGTACTTAATAATTATCTGGACATTTTAAAAGATAACATTTTGTTTGCTATTGTTATATGGTAAAATATTTACACCAACTAGTTAAATTCAAGTTCAATTTTTTTTAAAAAATAATATTTATAAATTTTTCAATACATTCATTTGCTAATAACTATTGTAGGTTAGCATAGAACACAAAGATTTTAAAGGCATTATTCTCATCTTTGCTTCAGATGTTGTCAACTTAAAGAAAAGAGGAGAATATCATTTAAACCATTATATTCCATACTAACCTATGCATTATTACCAACAGTTGAAAATATTTAGAAAAGTATAAATAAAGTTTTAATTTTTATATAAAATATTTAACCATTAAATTAGATCATGGAAATAATCCAACATAATTATTAGCAAAATGCCATCATTACAGACCCTTGAATAATTACAATATTCAGTAATGCACTTTACAGATCTCTGCTATATTACACACTCTAGCCATTACTCTTTTATAGATGTTTTACAAAATAACAAAGAAAAAATTAATTTGTGGTGTAATTACCACAAACCAGTTTAAAATAACTTAAACTACTAAGATAATATGTAAGGTGGGTGATTATTCCTATTATTATTATACACCAGTTGTTTTTTGATATAGTCTATGATATTTTTATTCTCTGTTAATGAATATGGAAATTTGTTCAAAATGACATTGAACCGATTATCCCAATTCCTTAGTAAGTGTTAGCATTTCTGTAAAACACCTCTAAATGATATATGATCAATTGTTTTTTTCTCATCATAAATATTGCCCAAACATATAGGCTGAAATTCAGTACAAGAGTATGCCAGCTAAATGAATACAGGATTATAATTATATTTACTGACATATCTCTAAACTCATTAATTTAAATAATAAAGATGTTACAGATATCTTCAGGTATTGGATAAGCTATACAATATTGAACTCTGAACTTGATACTCTGATTAGTGTAAAGTATAACCTGTGAAATGACTTTGTCAAATCTTGCAACTGTTACAGGACTGATTGCCAACTTTGATGATTTGTGTATATTTTTTATGATTTCTGAGATAACATTTCTTTAAATGATTCATAGAGTGCAGACTTCTATATATTAAACTCAATGCATTTTATAAATATTTTATTAATACAAACAAGTGGAATTTCATATCTCTTCATTGAAATCAAGCCTTATATCAATAAATGTGTAATTTACAAAAATAAAAACTGGATCTGAATATAATCTATTTCAGTAATGATACAACTTTTGAAAAAATCCAAACCATGGGCAGATACAAATATATGATTTTTATAATTATAATCGAAAATTTCATTATATAGTTTTATAAGCAGATATGTTAAATTGAAAATGGAAACTTAAATCACATTATATCACTTCATTCTTAATACAAATGTAAAAAAAAATGCGCGCACACACACACAATGATCACGTATTGCTTGACTCTGCTGAAAATTTATGTAAATGTGATAAAACTATTCAAATTGGCAATTCATGTTTTTTGAATTATTTTACTAATAGTATTAGGGTTGATTTCAATTTAAATATATATATGTTGCAGTGTTTGTGTTTCTGAGTTTTATTTCTTTGTCAAGAAATACTAACGTGTCTCCCAAAGCCTATTTTTAAAATGTGTCTGTCTGTATCTATTCAAAAATTTATATATAATATAAAACTGGTAATAAATTAATAGATATTTCTCTAACACTTATTATTTTACATTCATATAATTTATAAATTAGAGATGAAAACTTGATATATTCCACATATGTTATTTGAATTATTATATAGTCTATCATTTTCTAAAATATATTATTTCTTCTTAGTATTTAAATTCATAATTAAAAATAATAGATAAAATATAGGAAGTATCAAATATAATTTTATTAATAAGCATGTACCGTATAAACATCATTTATGTCTTTGAAGACTTCCAGAAATTTAAGTTATATTAAGAACAATCATAAATTGTGCCACCTTTATTAGTTATATATATATGCAATATTTTGTGTATTGTGCTACAATTTTATTATTATATTTGAAATGTATCTTATAATTAAAAAATAAAATTTTAATAAATTGAAGTTTTTTTCTTTTTTTTATATTTTTGGTAAATGATCTTACCAATATTTTACAGTATTTAGTAATTCAAGTTTATCTTTTTTTTTTTTACACTTTCTTACAATAACTTTTTAATCACTAAACATCACATGATCACCATCTCTTATGCTAGCACATAACTGTTATTAAACAGGCAAAACTCTCCAAACAGTAGTACCACCCTGTGCCAACCAGAGTAAAATCTAGGTGTAGTGCTCTCAGATTCAAGGCTCATCACTGACGAAAACTGCAAGCCAGAAACAAGTCTGGGAATATTGGATGAGTGGGCACTAGATGGGGATTTTATGCACAAACCTTCTGGCATTCCATTGATTACTCTGGTTGGCACAGGGTGGCACTACTGTATGGAGAGTTTACCTGTTTAACTTTTTAATAATAGTTATGTAAACAATATGATAAAATCAAAGAAACGTATCTAAAATAGTTAGTTTTAGAGTTTTTTTTTACCACTCATTATTAGAAAATTTCGATAATTTTACAATGTAACTCAAAATGACAGTCAAGGAAAAATAAAAAATTGCATTTACGTTTTATAAGCACATCAATTTATTTATTGTATTGAGGAGAAATTATTATAATATATAATTAATATTTACTGAGGCTATAACCTTGATAATATGCGTATAAAATGTGATAGTAGGGACCTCTACAGGTGTAGCTTACAAGGTCCCTACTATCGCATTTTATACGCATATTATCGAGGTTATAGCCTCAGTAAATATTACTTACGTAATCAATGTGCATTTAATAAATTTATAATTATAATATATAATAAAAATATTTTTATTAATAATTTAAAGTGTATTTTAAAATTATGATTTAGCAATTAAAATAAATTATAAAGTAATTTAATTAAGTAAATAAGGAAGGTCTACTATACAGGAAAGATTAAAATTGTAGCACTGCCTTTGATAAGCTCAGTCATATTCATACTCAGAGACTGGTCTTTGTCCTATGAGTATGACCAGCCTGGTCAAAAGCAATGCTAAGTGGTAAAAACAATTACAAATTTTAATCGTTCCTATATAGTAGACCTTCCCTATTTATTAAATTACAAATAAATAAGGAAAGAAATAAAGCCTATTAGAAAGTAATGTAGTTTTCTGTATATTAAAATAAGTATTTCTTTTCATACACTTTTACATCTCCATATAAATTTGAATATTTTTGTTAGTTTAAATGCCTTCTTAGCCCGAAATGTGAATTCGTGTTGTCACCTTTAGATTGTTCTAACTCAGCCATTTTATGAGCTACAATGATAAAATTACACTCAATTTTGAGCTTAGAGCAAGACCTGTAAGATGCTGCCCTCTCTTGAATTATTTTACAAATAAAAAATCAATACTAGGAGTGTTTAAAGTTTACAAAAGAAGAAGGCCAGTTCTGATTGGTTAGATAATCTATTCTCAATCTATTCTCAATGTTTATTGGCTGATGATTTCTGTAAATATTTTTTCACCACTGAAAATGAAATATATGTTTTAGAGTGTTTTTTTAATTATTTTTCGTACATATAATAAATAATTTTCATAAAATCTAATAAAAATATAGTTATTTTACAAAAGTAGTAAGGTTTTATTAAAAAATTGTATACTTTATACGATTGTAAATTGAAAAAGAAACCAGCCGTAGCACCAATTTTTGACATCTTGTCAAGAGTTTAGATTGCTCCAAGCTGTTTATTTGATTCTCAAACAAAGATTAATGTTTTAGAATATTTTTCTGGCATTCATTTAAATATTATAATGTATTTTTGGTGTATTTTTTTAATAATATGCTAAAAATATAATTATTTTGAGAAAAACATTAAGATTTTTCCAAAAAAATTTTAAAAAATTCGTAACGGCAAATCTGGGAGGGATTTAAATGACATTTACATTGCTTCTAATTTTCTCGTAATGTTTTCTTTGATTTTTCCGCTTTTGAATATTTCTATAAAAT
The DNA here is from genome assembly GCA_028023455.1 of Epiperipatus broadwayi. Lineage (NCBI taxonomy): Eukaryota > Metazoa > Onychophora > Udeonychophora > Euonychophora > Peripatidae > Epiperipatus > Epiperipatus broadwayi. Next base: position 1,094,642 of record JAQFVV010012429.1, on the reverse strand, counting down.
ACAAATAAAAAAATATTTTTGAAATAACTTTCATTTACTTTCCTAACATTACAAATAATTAATATACTTTTTGAAAATGAAACTAAAATTAATACATATTAAAAGATGAAAATATTTCTATCAAAGAGTTTGTTACTTGACCAATTAAAACCAATTAAAAGTTTCAGAGTTTTACTTCACTTGTCCAATAATAGAAATGATCCATGAAAGAGTTAAATGTATTTTGTTGTGTGACAAAAAGATAAAATGATAGAACATATAATAAATCAGTAGCCTGTCTTACCAATTAATTGGAACAGAACATATGCTGTTAATAAACATCAACTGATCACCATTTATTATGCTTGCTTATAATTGTTATTAAAACAGGCAAAACTCACTATACATATTGCCACTGACTGCAAGCTGGAATAATCAATGGATGCCAGAAGGCTTGTGCATAAAATCACCATCTAGTGCCTACTCATCCAATATCCCCAGACTAGTTTCTTGCTTGTGACTTTCATCAGTGAGGAGCCTTGGATCTGAGAGCACTGCACCTAGATCTTAGGATCTAATGCAATCCTCCAGCAGCCTAAGATCTAGGTGCAGTGCACTCAGATCCAAGGCTCCTCATTGACAAAGGCCATAATCCAGAAACTAGTCTGGGGATATTGGATGAGTAGGCACTAGATGGGGATTTTATGCACAAGCCTTCTGGCATACATTGATTACTCTAGCTTGCAGTGAGTGGCAATACGTATAGTGAGTTTTGCCTGCTTTAATAACATATGCTGTTCCCGCATAGGATTCTAACTCAACCTCAAAATTATTTTGCTAATTTTTCTCAGGATTTCCTTTACACTATTTGTCTTACCACTTTAATGTGATTTGACCATTTGGGCACTAGATGTGCATTCATGTATGTTCAAAACTAATAAAGATATTCAAACACAGTCCTTAACAAACTTAGGACAATAAGAACTTGTGATCAAAAATTGTTTTTCTTAGACTGGATCTTCAGATTTGGAGTAAGGCTATAAATGGGTCACTCTTTCTCAGTTATTAAAGCAATTCTTAGTTTCCTTTTTAACTTTAAAAATATTTCCTATTATTATCAATGTATCTTTATTACATTCACTGAATATGTGTAAAATTCACATATCACATTTGTCTCTGCTATCTATACATTTATAAAATTACTACTGAAATGTTAAATTTATCTTCTACATAATACAAAAAAAGCAGCAAAATTTTTTTTAGAGAGCAATAAAAAAAGTGTGTTAGAAGTAATTTTATGCTTCTGTACTATTATTTAATTTACGAGTTTTTAACAGTGATAAGATTTATTCCACTTTTTTCACAAGAATAATTTATTGCGTCATTCATTTGTGATGCTCTATGTAGAAAAATTAATGTAATTGCTGTTTTCTAAATAAAAAGTATGGGCGCGCACACACACACACAAATATTGTAATTTTTATTAAATTAAATTCAATATTTTTTGGTATCTTTATTTCTTTAAATATTTTTTTTTAGTATCAACAATAATATCAAAAATAAATATTAATATAAAGAGTAAATAATATTTATTGACATAACTGAAACACAGGCTTATTTATACCTGTGTCTATATATATGTAATATTAGGGTATGAGCACAGACTTTCACACGACCCACCGCTCTCCACTCCATCTAATAACACTGATACACCTAAACACATATATGTTGAAAAGATAAATAATCACCAATACACACATTTCATGCTAAACCAGCAATCATCAGTTGGTCCAGATCATCATCTCCACACATATATACTATAAGTACTCAGATATATATTAAGATAAACAATGTATTGGTGATTATTTATCTTTTCAACATATATGTGTTTAGGTGTATCAGTGTTATTAGATGGAGTGGAGAGCGGTGGGTCGTGTGAAAGTCTGTGCTCATACCCTAATATTATTTATTGACATAGTAGAAGTTATTAATAGATTAGATTGCTAATAGTTTCCATTCACTCCAAGAAGAACAAACAGACGAGGAATTAGTATGAGATAGAGTGAATAATATTTAAAAAATTCCACTTATTAGTTATATAAAGACATTTTTTTTACCAAGACTACTGGCTGAAAATTCGATTTAAATAACACATTTTCTTTAACTAGAGAAGACATATTATATAATACTAATTGTATACTATATCATTCAAAAATATTCATTGAATATCTGGAAGACATGTCTAATGTAAATAAATAATGTCCCTTTTATTTTAAATACAATATTGGAAAGGTGGGCTCAGATTGTTGTTGTTATTTGACTATCAGATTAAATCTATTTATGATAAGAAAAGAAAACAATGTTGAAGTTAATAAAAGTTACTTCATCAAAAAAAACAAAAAAACATTTTTATTTAAAGAAAGTAAATAAACTGGTTTACAATTAAAATTAAATCTTTGTTTTTGTTGTTGAAAAAATAAAACTAATTTAATCTTTATTATAATTGCAATGTTGATTTGCTTAAATTTTATATTAATATATTGATGTAATTCCTTAAGAATTTTAAGTAAAATTTTAAAACAAAACAACCATACTATTAATTATTAACCAGATATGAAAAAAGACTGTTTTGAAATAAAATAAAATATTTAAATAGGTCAGACTTTTGAAAGTCAAATGTCATTCAGAAGGCAAAATAGTGGAGCAAGCCAGACAATTTTTTTTAAAATTATTTTTACTTATATACAATAGCACAGAGAATCAAGCAGTTCCATAGAAAATTAACAAATAATCATCGTGAAGAGGATAACCACACATGATATTACCATACATCCCTAAAGTGGCTAAAAACCTAGTTAAAAACCCATCCAAGCAATTTAAAGTAAGTTTTCGAACCCCCTAGCTACAGACAAACTCATTAACTCCAAAGATAAAATCAATCCAGACCATCTCAACACATGTACATCTATAACAGATCTTGCACTAAAAGTGAAGGCAGTTCGATATTCCTAGAACACCAAAAAACATCTAATCACAATTTTGAAACACCAATGCTGAAATCATGTGCTTTGAAAAAAATGATGCCAAATGCCAAATAAAAGAGGCATATTTCATTGCAAATGCCCCAAAGGCCATTAATAGACAAGATTCATGCTTCTTAATTTTCAAGAAATGGACTGGTTGATTAATTTGCATATATTTGCATGCACTAATGATAACACAAAATTGAGAATAACACAGTTTATGAATATGGATGCAAATATGCACCGAAAGCACTAAGTCAGAATAAAACAATTAAAATATAGCTTCACTAGTGTGCATTGCAAGCACAGTATAATAATTATATACATAATTTTATTTACAATATCAGATGTCAAAACAGAAATTTAGTCACATGCTGTCAAACAATTTCTACATTTAGCCCATTATACAAGCTATTATTTTACAATATGTCATAAATATAAAACACTATAGATATTGTAATCTTTACAGGGAATCTTCTTCCACTGCTTTAAAACACAAGTTCTAATACTCTCTAAATTAATCTTATGCTGCAGTGTTACATAAAATCAGGTTACTATAAAAAATTATTAATCAAAAATAAAGCTTTCTTAATCAAATCAGATTTTGTAATCACAGTAAATCTTTCTTAAACAAATCAGATGTCAGAGTTCTTGCTACAAAATTCTTCAATAAACAAATATATTCTTAATCTCAGGTTTTAAGCCAATAAACATCACATGACCACCACTTCTTATGCTTGTGTATAACTGTTTTAAAACAGACAAAACTCACTATACATATTGCCACACACAGCAAGCTAGAGTAATCAATGGATGCCAGAAAGCTTGTGCATAAAATCCCCATCTAGTGCCTACTCATCCAATATCCCCAGATCTAGGTGCAGTGCTATCAGATCCAAGGCTCCTCACTGACGAAGGCCACAAACAAGAAACTAGTCTGGGGATATTGGATGAGTAGGCACTAGATGGAGATTTTATGCACAAGCCTTCTGGCATCCAATGATTACTCTAGCATGCTGTGTGTGGCGATACATGTAGTGAGTTTTGCCTGTGTTAATCTCAGGTTTTTATCAAAACAACAAATATGATCCTAGTAAATAATAATAATAAGACATGATCCATCTTTGGATAATAATCTTATATAATAAATAAATCTTAATTTTAAATTAATCATGAAACTCTAATATTAACAATAATGATATAGTAATTTAGGATGCCATTCATGATACTATGAGTAGAGAAGAAAGTTTGTTGCTACCCATATATCACACAAAAATGTTCTCTTATAATCTTAACCAAAAATAAAACAAAATAATCTTATCCATGGATGCTATTTTAACAACAAACAACATAAATTTTAATAAAGAGACTTTTATAATCTTCTTGTTCTCTTATACTATAATAATATATATATGTGTGACTTTAGGATTTCTGAGAATGCAGATTATAAGTTATAATTAAATCAATATTTTATTAACATTAATAAATATAACAAGGATAATTATAAAATATTTTAATGAAATCAAAAATTATAGTTATCATGAGTTTAAATAAAAAAAATTTAATTACAAAAAACAACAATATGATTGAACTATAAAGGCAGATAGCTCTCACTTTTGTTGTTAATCCAGTTTTCATCCCCATACATTTCATTATGAAATATATTTAATAATATTAAATAAATAAATCTTTCCAGCATTATAATAGAATTGAATTTGGAAGAAGATGTATAATTTCATAACTATATAAAATAATTACAAATTTAGGCATAATACATTTTATCAAGGTTTCTTTAAAACACATCAGATATGCAAACTATTCACATCAACCATATCATCAAAGCTCAACTTCATGAAGAGCAAGAATAAAAACACGGTTGGCATCATATATGATTTTAATATTCAAGAGCTAAAATAAAGACATGGTTAGTATTACACATGACTTTAAAAAAATATTCATCAAGATAAACATCAAGGGATGTAAAAGAAAGACATAATGATGGAATAGATTCAAGAATAAACATTTGCCCAAAAGTGCAATAATAAATTAGGACTTTGTTTCTAATCATAACAAATATACAAAGAATAAACCATCACACAAGATTGCCTAAAATAAAGCATCATTTGCTAACTATTTCCTAAGACATACTATAACTCACAAGCATAATAAGAATAATATATGAAAATAGAGTTAATCCTTCTCTTATATAGTAATAATGAACATGTGATGTGATAAGCAAAATATCACTAGGCATATAAATTATGACTTTGCCATTTAATAGAAAAAATATACATTTACTCCATTAATTCTTCCATCCATTTATACACACTTTAAATAATTTCATACAGGATGGATATATTACCTTCTGATTATATTTCAAAACATAATATTATGAGAACTCACATGGTAAATATAGCACAAATCATACATAGATAAAAATATGCAATATTATAAATAAATAAAGCTTAAATCTAAATATTGATAACTCTTTTTACCATTTAATAGTCCATAAGTCCTTAAATCTTGATCTCAATACCATTTGGTAGCACAGCAGTGGAACTGTTGGACATATTGAAGATTTATTAAAGTATTTGGATGATATGAATATTAAATGTTAGCAAAATAAATAATTAAAATATGAGGTATGTAGATTAATTAAGCAGTGACATAATTTGAAAAGCCATTCAAAATATAAAACAATTATAAGAGAAATAAGCATCATACTTTTTGTAAATAATACATCAATATTCTTTCCTGTTAAATGACAATTCATAGCTTCATGTAACAAAATATTAATAAAGAGCATAATATATTTTGCATTAAACTAATATAAAGATGTATTCAGCAATAAATAATTTTTATCAGGAACACAGCAATCCATTTTTAAAACAATACACATTATAAACCAATGAGCAGACTGTAGAAAGCACAGAATATAAAATATTTTATACGTCAATGACAATAAAATATTCAAAGTAATAAAGTAGTTTCAAGCATAGATATTTATTTCTATTTTTATACTAAGGCAAAATATTTTATTAATATTAAATATTTTATTATGTATATTTTATTCAAAATCAAAATTCTTAAAAATAAAATTAGTTCATTTATAAAATATTTAAGAATAAGACACAATTCATAATAAATATAACTTTTTTTTTTTTTAATTTAACAGCATTGAAAAAACAGTTCATCCACTTCAAAAACTAGCGCATTGATAATTTTATAAATGCCATTTTAAAATACAAAGAAATAATCACAAAACAATAATTTACTTTCAGAATAAGATAAAGTTTCATAATTATTTCTTCATAGATGTTTTTTATCATTTATAATATCCTACCCTTTAGCAAAAAGTTCTAATTTGACTGGGATATTAAATTAAGCTAAAAAAGAACACATTGCAAATAACAGTAAAGTTTGACAATTGCAAAAAAAATGTAGACTCTATAATTCATCATAGAAAAAAGCATAACATACTTATTTAAAATTATATAAAGTTTTGGCATTCAATATTTTAAAATTCTCACTTCCAAATAAATTTAGCATGACTAAACAAGTAATTGATTGAATATTAATAAAAAGTTCAAGTAATACAATTATATCTTTCGTAAAAAAATTCCTGTTGCCACAAAGCATTGTAACAGTATACCACTTCCTTCGTTATTTCTATATTGTTGAAATTTCCTAATCATGTATAAGTTTGATGAGATTCTAAAAAATGACAGATGGTCCAAAGCTAGAGACCCATGCAAATAACTATTTCAGCCTATCGTGGTTTAAACTAGCAAAATAATAAGTAATTATAAAAATTACACAGTGAAATGATAAGGAAAAATGGTGAAGTATGGAAAATTACACATGGTTAGAGCTTAAATATGGTATGTCAGGTGATTGATAATTAATTAATGATTGATAATGAGGGGGTAAATTATTATTTAATTTATGTGACCTCCTTTCATAGATAAGTCAAATGATTCTAAAAATAACTTTTGTTAATTACAATGTCTGGAAAAAGATTATATTGATAATGAGAGTGTAAATTATTAGTTAATTTATGTGACCTCATTTCATAGATAAGTCAAATTATTCTAAAAATAACTTTTGTTAATTACAATGTCTGGAAAAAAGATTATATGATCTTTTACAAATAAATATTATTTAAAAATAAAATTATTATAGCAATAAACAATATATTTATTTAAATGTATATATTTTTAAAAAATTCTCAAAACATTATTCTAGTACAATATTTTAAACAGTTATTTTTATAAACAAAATTTTATACAATAATTTGTTTGAAATATTTATATTTTACAAACAAGAAAGTTTGAAATATAATCACTTTTCTTTTAAAATGCTAATTTTATCAGAGAAACTAATTACATGCACTCACACATACTAAGGATATTTAAAATAATGATTTAAAAATAATTAACTTTAAAGTTATTGGATAATTATTACTACTTATAGGAGATTAGATTATTATTACACTAACAATTAGAACTATATTTTTGAAATAAGTTGTAATAAATTAATTATATTAGTAAAAATTAATCAAGCATTGTTAAGACTTATTTAAGTGTTTATTTTATGACAACTTAATTTTAATAAACATGTGTAATGTTTACATTAAGGATATAATTAAATCTTTTAACTATAATGTGTTAAGAATAGATTATATACTAAAATACTAATTTTATGGTTTTATAAAACCTACAATTACAAAATAAGCTTAACTACAAATTTAAATGATTCAAATTCATTTATTTAAATGTATCATAAATAATATTTTATAATATTAGTTAATATTCTATAAATTTTATAAGCATAGCATTTTAAATTGTAACTATATAGAAGGTAATCAAATCTCAACACCAGTGCTGTTAAACAAGATTTGCAAGGATACTCTTGAACCAGCCACAAAATAAAGTCTTTTAGGAAATAAGAGTTGCTGTTTTATTTCTGAACTCAAATGGTAATTTATAAGCCAATCTTAAGTGTCTACAAGTGAGAGTGTGAACATATAAATCATTCACTTTAACTCCATTTCTTATTTTAATATACTTATTAGCATTTCTGAAATATTAACATTTATTTTGTGCCAATATTAGACAATATTAAATTGTGTAATACTCTATAAATTTTACAAGTGCAGTGTTTAAATTATAAATATATAGAAGGTAATCAAACCTCCACACCAGCGCCACTAAACAAGTTCTTAAAACTGTAAGGATTTTGTTTAATGGTACTGGTGTGGAGGTTTGATTACCTTTTATATAGTTATAATATTAGTTATAAATTGATAAAATAGCTTATAAAAATAACTCACTACCTTTAACAGAGTGATAGAATTTATTTAAAGAAAATAAACTATATAATTTTTTTTTTTTTATATTAGCAAAAATACCTAACATGAAGTTGTATCAACAGAACTTAGGGTTACAATATTTATTTGATCTGTTCACAAAAGTAATTTAAAACAAATGTAAAAATATTCTTTACAAAATATAAAGATTTGCACAATATGAATTAATAAACAAAAAAAAATGTTAAAAATATAATGACTAATAAAATCATAAATCTAAACAAACATAGATAAAAAATACTCTTTTAATATGGAAAAGCAGTAAACTTTCTAAAATAGAATTATTTTTACTCACTTTTAAATCACTATAAATTAATAATGTATAATAGAATATGAAATATCTAATCTATATAGCATTTGAAATGTTATACTGATTAAATATTTTCTTTTTGATTATAAATTGTTAATTCACAATAGTTTTAAATAGAGTAAAAATTAGATCTACTTGTGAAGTTTAATGATTTTTCATATTGAAAGAGGGTTTGTTTACATTTGTATTTAGTTTGAGGTTTAGTTTTAATAATATCACTTGTCAGACTAGTCCTCTCTATAAGACAGTTTATATACATGGTCATTCTACATTCGATGAACAGTTCGATAACAAGGCTGGTGGAATGATCTTAACATATACATTTGTGTGAATAAATTACCATTACTGTCTTACCTGAAACCTGATAATAATTTTTAAGATGTCTATTATAAAATACTGAAAATATGTACAGATAGAAATATAATGTTTTATTTGACTTTATTCTATTTAAATATTTTTTATTATCTTACAATAAATATCAATATTACAATAATGAGAAACAATGATTTCTGATAGCTTATGATTTGTTTACTCTGTATTGCAAAAAACGATTTAATTTGATAACTTTATTGGACAGTTATCTATAAAAATATTGATTAGTTATGGTTACGTAAATAATCATTAGTAGTTGATATCGTGGCTTACTGCTTTCATTGACATTAACTGTAAACAACAGAAGTTATTAGTCAAAATAAGAGTCATAGAACACAAGACCCAATCTCTTAAGCTTGTAAGTTATAAACAGAGTGGATTTCCAATTCCTCAACAAGCTTTATGATAAATGCTTAGCCAAAGCCAGCACTTAAAATATCTCTGTCAGGAACCCCCTCCAAACCCCTGACCATGGTTTCGTGCTTTGGCACTCCTCAGAGAGGTGCCAGGGTAGGTTCAGACACTAGATCGAAAAATACCAACCCAAAGCCAAGCACTTATCTAAAAGTTATCTATTGAGTGGAAAATCTGAAATTTTCAGACATCTACATGTCTTCAAACCCAGCTATCCAACTCAAATATCTATATGGGGCTGATAGATCTTCAGCCATACCATATATTAGTAGTCTTAGCAATATAACATAGCATAAGACTTAGTTTATTTTATTTTAATGTATAGTATCCTCTTGTCTAAGCAAAAAAAGAAATGACTTTAATAAGTTTCTCTTAAGTCACTAAATATTTGTCCTATAGCTAGATAACAAAGTGTTCTGGAGTTCAAAATCTTATGGATTTTGAACATTTAAATCATTTTACTGGTTAAAGTAATACAAAGGTGTGTTCATTACTGAGGAAAACTAATAGCCAAAATCTAATCTGAAAATCAGTTTGGCATTAGCATTTAGTATCTATTAATTGTTCATATATATATAATTATATGGTTTATAAAAGAATGATGCTGTTGTCGATAATGATAATAAGACATTATCAGTATATAGAAAAGCTTTTTTTTTTTTTAAACATACATTTGAAATTAGGTAATCAATTTTTTTTAATGAATCAGTTAAAAAAATATCCTTTTTTAAAAGCACTAAATATATATTATAAATATTGATTTTCAAAATAAAACATAAACAAAGCATTAACTTTCAGTGGTTAAAAAAAATTAGATGATATAGTAGTAAATAAGTATATAAAAAGATAAATCTTAAAAGCTCCCGTTCTTCCCCAATAGATAAAGTGTAAAAAAAGAAGACATTACTCTTTAATTTATCAACCTCTGGATGAGAATTTCAATATTTTTATATGATTTCTCATTTTTGTGATTAAGCATATCTAGATGACTATTTCATCACATAATCACCATTTCTAATGCTAGCACAACTGTTATTAACAAAGGCAAAACTCTCCATACAGTAGTGCCACCCAGTGCCATTGATTACTCTGGTTGGCACTGGGTGGCACTACTGTATGGAGAGTTTTGCCTTTGTTAGATGACTATTTAATGACCAATAATTGATTCCTAACTTGTTTGGCTATTAAAAATAAAAACGAATAACTCCTAAAACTGCTTGAAACATTCCCAAATTTTTAAATTTTATCTAATCAAGATTCAAAATCCAAATTATGAGCATGATGGACAGATATATTATTTAAACATTGAGAAATTAACATTAAAATATATAAAAACCAACCTATATATGAGTAAACGATTATATCTTCATTATCATTTTTAATTATTACCATTCTACTCAAAGATAAAGAACTGTCTAAGTTTAAGTCAGTTTTGTCTCATCCGTAGCTTCTCTTTTAGTCATTATTCTAATATTCTTATCTCATTTATTCCTGTCTTACTGAATCATTTCCAAATTGTTATTTTATTATTTTATTTTTTGTAATTCAATTGTTACTAATTTTCTTCTTTTCCGAGCCAACGTAATATTTGGTAAAATAAAAGTACACACAGAAAAGGTAGTTTTTTTTGGATTAATATTTAGCTTTATTACTGCCTAGCATGCTTTCAAAATATTTTTACTATATCATATTTATGGCATATAGTAGTACATATATATTTTCATCTTACCAGATAGATTATTTTTTATAATTTTGTATATATGTATAATTTTATTATTAAACAAAAAAATATTTGTCAATTAATTTTTAAATATGGGAAAGAAAAGATGTTGAAATGTTTTTGCTAAAATAAAAATAAGTTCTGATAAAATGAACATTTCATATTATCTGATGAGTATTGATAATGTTAATACTAATTTGATTTTAATATTTATGACATTAATCTATTGGATTTTTGTTTACTGCAAATAGCTTTTAGAATATATAGTATGAATTTTCAAGTCTAATAGTTTCTAGATTCTGTTATTTTTAAGTTTAAAAATTTGATCACAATACTGTGTAACTACTGTATTCAGTTAATCATGTGATTGCATCCCCCCCCCTCTTTTTTAGATTTATTACTGTTCTTGTCTCTACTATATTATTCTATTTGTTGATGATTGTTTTTATTGATGTCTAAATGTGTAAATGTAAATAGTGCATAGGGTGTGCTATTATTCATCATTCAGGTATTCATAGGAAGACTTAGAATCACATGACCACCACTTCTTATGCTTGTGTATAACTGTTTTAAAACAGTTATACACAAGCATAAGAAGTGGTGGTCATGTGATGTTTATTGGCTTAAAACCAATCTTGCCTAATAGGATAGTGGTGGCTATGGTTATTAAAGAACCAAAGACACCAAAATGTATGGGTACTGAGCTGAGTTCAGACCCATATGCCTATATAAGCTAATGGGAATGGATTGAAAACATTAAGGTGTTTTCAGTTTAAGACTCATAGTTTTGTAGTTAAGTGGAGATAAAAGGTGTCTGCTGGAGGGTTGCATTAGATCCTAAGATCTAGGTGCAGTGCTGTCAGATCCAAGGCTCCTCACTGATGAAGGCCACAAACCAGAAACTGGTCTGGGGATATTGGATGAATAGGCACTAGATGGGGATTTTATGCACAAGCCTTCTGGCATCCATTGATTACTCTAGCTTGCTGTGTGTGGTAATACATATAGTGAGTTTTGCCTGTTTTAAGACTTAGAATCAAATGGTAGTGAGTACTGAAGTATTTCTGCATTTTATTTCTTTTTTATAGATTGAGAAATATGTTTTACATTACAGCATCATTTCAAACTACATTACTGTGTTAAAACAATTTATGAATAGACTGAATGCCTTTAACAATCTCTAACAATAAAAGCTGAATTGATGATACATAATAATAAGGAATTTGACCTTTGTCACAGAAAAGGTAATCCAAAAAATACTATGCTAGCAAGCATTATTAATATTATTTATTTATGAATAATTTTTATTAAGGCTTTCTACCTATAGTGTGATTTTTGCTACTAAATGTAACATATTTGTAGAATAAAACTGTCATATCTGGTTATATTTGCATTTTTGGTGCGTTGGTGGTCGAGAGGTCAGCATGGCTGCTTTACAAGCAATTGTCCCGGTTTAGCTTGTTCGCTTCCCGGCCAATGCTATGACACATGAGGCAAAAAAAGCAACTATTTTTTAAAATGATTTTAAATATGTAAACGGCTATTAAAATTTATGATTACTCTAAAATTGAAATGCTACAACAAATTGTGTTAAGGTAGTAGTCATCAGTAGCAAACTTTTATGGATGATGAACAAGTGTCATAGAATGATAGTGCTCCGTTGTCTAGCAATTAAGCGGCATCCAGGAAGAGAACTTAATGTAAATATCATAATATGGTTAGTTATGTTGATATTTTAATTGTGTGTTAAATCTATTTTAAACACGAAATATGAAATTGAAACCTAAAGAATATGTATAAAGCTAAAACAAACCAATTTTATTCATTACTGATATTTTAAATAAATCCTTATGCATATGTTTACAGCACTTTTTTTTTCATTTTAGTTTATTTATAATTCATTAGTGTAATTAATTAAACCTGAATATAACATATTAAAAAAGAGGAAGTAAATTTTATACTAACTATGAAACTAATTTGTTTACTACTGACATCATTAAATTCCCCATGTTTATCAAATAAAATATTTTTAAACGATTCTGTAAGTTTATAGCATGTGCTACCATCTAGTAATACTTTTTTAAACAAGAAAATTTGTACTTTATTTTTGTTTCTCATTCTGCCTATATATATAAATTTTTCATTTAATTTGTAAACTGATTACAGCACATCTTAATGTGAAAGATTTAAAAAAAAAGATATAAAGTTGATCAATGGTAAGTAAGGATTTACAATCCTAATAGTAGAATAATCAAACGAACCATTTACAACTGCTGTTAACAGCTATAGAGAACGGGCTATCAAGCTTTAAGCTCAACCCCTGGTAGATGTCTGTTCTTTAAATCCAGAGGAGCAGTATGTTTTTACTTTATCCAGAACTAACTGAGTTGTTCAGATGTGTTTCTTATATATTGACTATAATGTAAAACAACAACAACAACAACAAATAAAATAAGATGCAAACTGGCTAAAACATAAAGTAAAAAAGGAAAATCCTGCAATTATTTTCATTAATCAGTCAAGGCCAGTACCATAAGTTAGTTAATGAAGGATGGGAGGAGGAGAGTAAGATGATAAATTACATCTTTTCGTTTTAATATTGTAAAATTAGCATTGTAATGGACATACGAAAAACAAGCCTTTCTTTTAGAAGTAATGAGATTATTAAGTGCAAAAATAATTTAAAGTATAACATTGGATAGGTTTTTACTTAAATTTAAATGCTATATTGGTAGAATGTAAGCCTATTTAATAACATAGCAATTCTAATATGCACTCCTTCTCCACATCAAATAAAACACATCGCGATATGGATATGAAACTAAAATTTAAAAATGTAACTAACAAAAATAGTACGCATTTTTTGATTTTAATTTGATGTTTTACTTTTGATTTAAATTATCTTAGCATTATAAGTAGTTAAAACTGATTTATAATGTTAACATTCTGATTTTGTCTTGAATTGTAATAAAGAAGAGGTGGAGCAGGAGTTGAAAGTAAACTACGTTAGAACAGTCAAGCGTTGGTAGCCGAGAGGTCAGTGCAGTTGCCTTGTAAGCAAGTAATTGCTTGCAGACAGTTGTTGCGGGTTCGCCTCCCGACTGATGCTTTGACATATGGGGGGGGGGGAACTATGTTAGAACAGATTTTAAGTGAAAATAAATGGGTTTTGATTTTTCAAATAGTATTTATTTTTTGATATATTAAAATTAATTATATTTTATAATATTAAGAAATGATATCTGGAAATATTTCAGTGTTTTCATATGTATCTTTGTAATCATTATCATCATCACACTGGTAAATGAATATGACCATTACAATTCCAAGAGGGGGAAAGATAAAAAAAAAAAAACTACTATAAAATCCATCCACGTGTAGAATATGCACAGAGGCTAAACTTTCCATTCAATAGCGCCACCAGTGCAAGCCAGAGTAATCAATGGATGCAAGAAGATTTTTGCTGATCAATTTTATTTTATCTATTGGATATTTTGGATGCTGTCTTTTAACTTCTTTTACTGAAAACTTTTCTTTCTAAAATATATCAACATCATGCATGTCTAATTGTATCTTTCCAAGGTAGTTTATTCTCTGCCATATATTTCTAAGAAAAACAATCAATATTGCATCTTTAGAATACAATTGAAACAATCCTTATAATGTAAATGGGTCATTAAATTAACCATGAAACATCTTTTAGGAAGCTTTGCATTGTTTATTCATTTCATAAACCCAATCCAGTAAAAATGTGATTTTACAACACTGGACTCTATAATATCTCATAGAGAAATTTGAAGAACATATTTATTGAACTTATAATCTTGTCATTATATTATTAAAATTTGATGGAACATCTTTAAATGAAATATTTCTAATGACGTTATGTTATATTAATAAAATATCCAAGCTCACTTTTATATAATAAATTAGATAAAATAATAGTTATGAACAGCTAATTTAATTTCAATAGTTATTTCCCTGAGATAATATACTCTGTCTTATATATAGAGCTTGTAAAATAAGCTCTTAACAAGCTTTGAGAATATCCCCAACCCCAGGCCGGTTTTTTCTACTGGTGTCATCAGTGAGGTGCTAGAATATTCAAGCATTGGATTAAAAATACTTTATCTTTTAATTTGTTAAAAGCAAATGCATTGGGGTCTCTGTCACATTTTAAAACTATCAAGATAATTAAAATGATTTACATTCATAGTTGATAACCATCCAAACTGTTTGTTGAGCATTTTTCTTCTATCACAGATTGATAAAGAGTTTGAGTTTTTTGAATATTAATTATTAAACTCAAATCTTTTATATGCTGCATTTAAAATGATAATTACTTTCTGTAGATCATTTTTTAAACTGGTAAAAATAAATAGTTCAACCATCATTGTATTGTGAAATCCTGAAGGAAAAAGTTCTTGTTTTGATACAATATATACACTCCTATAATATAATTCTTTAAAACAAAAATTAACTTTATGTATATATTGTATTGAATTAAAATGTAAAAATTGAAAATAGTCATGAAGGATGAGAACACATTATGGGCAAATATAATTTTGGATAGAGAAATGATTAAGGTGAACATTTATTTTAGAATATATGTTAATTTATGATATATAATTGTTGAAAAATAAAAAGAATATGACAAGCACAATGCTAACAAAAAATATGGGACTGAATATTTTAAGAGGCAGATATAGATTCACATCCTAGCTTATTAATCAATTTGAAACTTAAGACGTTAAATAAAATTCTATTTAAAAATAAAAATAAACAAGATAGAAATAATAGAAATAATGGGAAAATAATCTATGCATAAATAGAAAAATAAGATAAAAAATAAGTAAATTTATAAACAAAAATGTCAATTAGATTATTAAAGGTGTGAATGTAGGATCTGGAAAAAGTTAAAAAAAAATTATTGTTTAAAAACATTGAAACTGAGACAAAAAGTGAGTACTGAGATGCAAAAAGGAGAGATATGAAAATATCATGATGAATATAAATCAGAACAGTGTACTAGATAATTGAAGATCTTCCAAAAATAGAATTTAAAACTAAGATAATTAAACATGAAGATAAAAAAATTATTAGTTAGAATGAAGTTATAAAGTGATGATGATCAGAGTACTGGTTTGAAATGTTATTGATAAACAATATTGAAAATACAGTACTTCTAAAAAAACTTACTGAAATTGCACTTCCAGTCATAGAAATTTTTTTTTTAATGATTCAAAGAGCAAAAAACAAATTGGAAAAAAAAACCCCCACAATGGTAAAAATAAAACAAATAATCAAATGAGTAATACTAATAAGGGTCATAAGAAAATTGAACATTAGCAGTGATAGAGGTAGAACCATGATTCATTTACATTGTACTTCAAAGTATGCCTTTCTATCACTGAACCAAATCATGCAAGAAGTCCAGAAATGACAAAATTCTGTAGAATTTCAAAGATTGATGTCTATTTAATGATTAGGTCTTATATCTAAAATAAGCAGTCTTTTATTTCTTATTGTTTTTAGTCATTTAAGTTGGTATAGAGCTCGGTGTTCATGAGTTTATCATGTCACAGACTATCTTTTTATTTATTGTGATTAAAAGAATCAGAAATATGTTATTTTACATAAAACTTTGTTAGGGTTTGTGAACATGCAAATTTGCAAAAAAATAATATGATCACATGACTAATTTTTATTTCTGACCCAAAAATACATTTATGCAGCATCTTTCTCAAAGAAAAAAAAAGTTGTACTCTAACTTGCATGCACTGAACCAGATTTTTAGTTAGAACTTTTCTTTATTGTTTTCTATGGTGATCTCTATACATTTTCTTTCGCACTCTTTATTTTAATGTGTATACTTAATTAGCAATAATACATTCATTTTACTGCAGATAACATTTATTTTTAAACTAAAGTGATCGACTGTGAATACAAAAGTGAAACTAATTCAATTTTTATATCATTCTGACAAAAAGTAAAAAAATACTGGATGAAATTTATTATTAATTGTAGGAATATATTAATAAGTAAGTGGTGAACCTCTGGAACTAAGATTAAGTTGGTGATCAAAGAAATATTGGAAATTAAGCTGAAAAATTGAGTGGATATAAGTTTACCAAATAAAAATACTAAAATTAATTAATTTTAAAATTAAAATTAATAAAACTAATTAATTTTTAATTAATAAAAATCAAGTATGAAAGTTTTAAAAAGTAAGATTAAGAATAATAATAAAAAAGATGGCAAGTTTTCTTATAAAATTATAGAAACTAGTTTAAATTATAATTTACAAAGTACTAAGCTGAAGAAATTGTAAGTAGGGAGTTTAAACTGTTTTATTTATTTGTAAAGTTTGAGTAAAAATATAGCAAAGGTAAAATAGAAGGTTAAGATTTTTAAAAATGATAGTTAAAGCAAAGAATATTATAATTTTAGTTTATAATGGAAATTTCAGTAAACTGCATCTAAGTAAATATAAAATCCTGCTAATAAAAAATAGTTTCAATTTATTCCTGATATAAATAATGACATCAGATTATATAAATTCACTCTGAAAGATGAGTTATATTTAATTTAAAAAAAAGTATAAATGTATTTAGTAATATATATATATTTATTTAAATATGTGAAAATGTCTTATATTTTTATATTAAAAATATTTATATTTATATTTAGTCTATATATAAGAGATTGCATTTAGAAAAAACATCTCTTTTGAATGCTGGGAGCATTTACAGATTACTATTTTCATCGACTACTATCTATTAACATCTGATACTGATTTTTCTAATATGAAAATATAATAGATATTTCCACATATTTAAATATTTAAACAATTACATGAGTTAAAAAATATTAATTTATATATATGTTTAACTTTAAAAGTATTTTTGATATCATGCAATCAAAATAAAAATGTGTAGCACTCTTGTTTAGAAAGATTCTTAGACTGCTTCTGAATAAAAGAGCCAAACATTTTAATTTTGATCCCATAATGAGAAAAATTTATCTCTTTAATCCTGTGCAAGCATAAAAATAAAGGAATAAATCAAGCTGAATATTATAGAATATACCCATCTGCCACATCACAACCACGAATGTTTGCGAATGCTAAAATGCATAAACAAGGGACTCCATTAAGACTAATGCTTGACTTTGGAGGTGTTCATTATGCAAACACAGCAAAATTAATAAATTCATGGTTAATAGAATTAATAGGATTTGGCAAATATACTATAAAATCTTCTTTCGAGTTTGTAGACTTAATTAAAAATGCAGCCATCAATGACAGTTTCAATATAGCAGCCATAGATATATCTGAACTCTACGGATCGATTAATAGAAAAGGTTCAATCAGGATAATTAAAGAAGAGCTTCAAAATAATCCATTGTCCTGAACAGAAAATTGATTTTATCATTGACTTCATGAATTGGTTGGATGAGAACATATTTTGCGACATTTGAAAATAGATGGTATAGGATGAATAATGGATGGCCAATGGGACTGCCTATGAGTGGCATTGTATCTAGTATTGTAATCGGTTATTTTGAAAGCAAGATTATATCAAAGTTCCAAGAACAAACACATGGATTAATTTATTGTAGGTATGTAGATGACATTTTCATTGCAGCACCTAAACTTATAATAAAAGCCATTCAAGATGAACTGCAGGCACATACCAACTTAATATTTAACTGCACTGAAGAGAGTGAGCTTAATACAATTAATTATTTTGGACCTGATAATAACTAGAAACACATAGATGCAGATTGATCATGGCATGAAAGTAAAACCATTAAATATTAGAGGATACATCCATACTGAATCGAAAACACCCAGGGCCCACAAATTGGCAGGGCTTTCTGCCTTTTTGTTCCAGGAATTACCATTTGTGCAAATATGAAGAAGAAAGAAGAATTAATATTAACCAATATAGTTAATGATCCTGATGAAGGTTGGTTATGATTTAATAACCATCAACAGAAGAATTAAAACATTTTATGAAAACATAACCAAACCTAGTAAGGACAAAAAACAACGCATATGTCTGCCATATATTCCTAACTGAAAATTGCTAGAAAAGCTGGTCAAAAACATGCAAAATGAATTTACAGTAGGTTTCCAACCCCCTCCAAACACCAACAGGATTTTGAACAATTCTAAGGACAAATTGACCTACAATCAGCACCACATGTTGTGTACAGGTTGGCAGATGCCCTCAAGCCGGACTGCGGTGCAGTATACTATGGTGAGACTCGGGCCACTATAAACAACAGAGTGGCTCAGCATAAATACTTATATAAAAGAGCATTAAGAACAAACGAAGGCAGCTCAGTATTTGTGGACCACCAAATAGAGGCTAATCATGAATTCGAACCTGCAAATGCTAGGATAATTACAACTGAAAGAAATGACATCAAAAGGAAGGTGAAAGAAGCATGGTATATATCAAGAGATTTAAAAGCAATAAACAGGAGAGACACATGCTTTTCCATTTCAAAGAGATGGACAATATAAATAAGATTGCATAGATTTGCATAAATTACTACGTTAAAAGGCTATGAATATGAGTGTAAGCTCTGAAAGCGCTTAGCCTTAAGAAATATTAATATAATCGTTGAATTTAATTTCACTGTATACGTTAAGCGTATTTAATATTACAATATCAAGAATACTTTTAATGCTAAAGAAATTTTTTATTTTTCAGTGCATTTATGAGTATAAAAAAGTTTCTTTAAAAGTTAATATTTTTATTTTTTACTTTTTAATTTTATAACTTTTTTTTAAAACTAGAGACCGAAACAAAAATTACTGACAAATTTTAAGCTATTTTTAAAATACCAAAATAACTTTTTAAAGGCATTTATTTAATAAACAAATAAAAACTAATTTAATTTAAAGCATCAAAAATCTTCCCATAATTCATCAATTTAAAATGGCATTTTTCTCATTTTAGAATAGATTGGTCAATTTCTAACTCATTTAATGATGTTAAAATGACATTGAGAAGTCTCACAAAAGTTAGAATTTTATGCATAATGTACACGATGTTTTTTTGTTTTTTGTAAAATATTCTTTATAAATGTCTGAACAGAGAAAGACGTAAAATAATTAGACTTTGTTAAAAGATCAGTGTTACAATTCTCTTTTATTTCTGAGATTTATTATTAATTATCATCGGTAATCCATATATATCTAAAGTCTTAACTAGATCAGAACCTGAATACTGAACTTCAATATTTCAAAGTCACACAGGAAGATAGACAAAAATTAGAGTAAGTTTAATAATAGTGTATAAAAATGCCATTAAATCTAACAGTTTATGAATTTATCCAAAAAGAATTTGAATGTTCTGTATGCTGATAATTGTATTGCAATCTTGTGATAAATATTTCTAAATGACAATAAAGATAACATATTTTAGTTTTCATTTCTGTTACTAGATGACAGGAGTTATCAGCAAAATATAAAATTCTATATAATTAGTTTCCAACCAGTAACCATCTAAACATTCACAGTAACTATAGCAACCAATATTTGTAACTGCTGTAAAGGCAACCTTCACACCTTTTAATAGCAAGAATGGAAATCTATATAGATGGTCTTCTACTTTCATACAATTCGCTATTTTGTACACATTTTGGACTTTTGATTTTTACTTCCATGTATATGAAAAAATGTGACAACTACATTCATGATAATGATTTCCTTTCTTTAGAACAATAGTCCCTCCCTGTATCTTTCTGACATTAACCACACACATTTTTAGTATCACAGGTTCAGTCTTGAGCAGAGAAGTCTTGAGTTAGCATGTGTGTTGGGTCAGTTTATGTTAGGACGTG